>OX402064.1:5723014-6998848 GCA_947859365.1 Archips crataeganus
ACATGTGTCATGACATGATTTAGTTCCTCAATCTCCATTTTACCAACGGATATCCAGAGTCTTCATGGTTAGTATTCCATTGGCCGGCACGAAGCGGTTCGCTTCATCTTTCCTAATAAGAACTGATAAGGAATGGAATTCGCTCCCGTCGTCTGTATTTCCAGATAAATACTACCTAGGGTTCTTCAAGGCTAGATTGAATAAGACGTTACTGAATCAGTGAGATAAGTAGGTACATCTTTGGCCTCATCTGCACTTTTCATCAGGTGATATAGTGATCAGTCACGGGTCATTATTATGTAAAAAAAAACTTACATTAAAAAGTAGTACTTTAAGAGATCAGTCTTGACCGTCGGTTGATACCTGAAAAAGATTAAACAGATTGATATATAATTGACAAGATTTCATATTTCTAAGGCTATAAATTGATTCGTTTCGTTCTCTGTATTCTGTTTGGAAAGAGAAACACGCTGATAGTTTTAAATTTTCACTGGGATTATTAATTAATTTATAACAATTTTTTTAAGGTGTGCTCATTCTAAAAGGGCATAACTCCCAAACTACCACACAATAGATCCGTTACTTTTGTCTAGTCTCTATTAAAAAAAGTGATGACGTAAATCTGACGTTGAGGTTGTTATCAAATTTTAAATTATTACAGTTCTTTTTTCTGGTGAAAAGGGCAAAGGGAACATATCTATTCTGTGGTTAGTATTGGTAAATTCAGATATACTTATTTTTATTTTTTTGTATTTTTTTAAATATGGAGAAATAAATTATAATAAATATTTTTCCGTGTTTAGGATGCAAAACTCTTTCGATTCCTGTAGTAATTTTCTGGAGTAAACCCTAAAAAATCAGACCTTTGTGTATCTTTAGCCGAGTTTCATCTATACTGATTCGGCCATCTTTGCGTGATTGAGTAATGAACTTACAAACATCGAAACAACTTCACGAGCTTTCTCATTTTATCTATTTAAAGTATAAACTTTACAACCATCTTAGAAAGGAATCTCGTGTCATTCATTACTTGTGCAAAATAAGGGAAGACTTCTATTCTTCTACAAAATAATAAATTATGATTAAAATAGGCATCCCATAATGACATTTAGCTTTTAATCGGCATATTATTTTGTCATGAATTACGTGTCCACATTTGATTAAGTATCGGTAGCCGCCAATTTAGCCGGCCGCGCTTCAACTCTTGCGCAAGTGGCACAGTCGCCAGAGAACAGGCAGTATTCTAATCAATTAAGGCGTAAAGGCGGTTAGACGCTTAAGTCGAGCCATTAGTATAGTACCTAGATATAATACCTAACATAGATTAAGTAAAGTGCCTACTAATAATTATTACTATGTACTAAAACTATTTAAATAAATGAATTGAATTGAATTGAATTGAATTACAGTGTTGCATTAAGCCTCAAAGGACTGCTTGTAAGGGGGAAATTACCATTGCCGTAAAAGTTAACATTCTCATGCTGAGACAGTGTCCAACTTACAACCGCAATGACACACCCTTTATTTAACCTTCATGTTGTCCTTTTTTGGCAAAATATTGATGTGTCTTGTGTTGTTGTAAATGATTTTTTTTTTCTTTTTATCTTTGTTTAAAGAAAGAAAAGTCTTTCTTTAAATAGGGAAGCAGTATTGTTATCGAAATAAAATATTGCATGCCTCAAAAACTCTTTGAAAAGGAGATTGCCATTGCCATTAAACATTGTATTCTAATCAATAGACGATGAAGTTTAAATGTGATTGAATTAAAATTCAGTATAATGTTTTTTATTGCGGCTAAAGCAAATTACAAAGGTCCGCAACACATTCGTAACGTCTCGTCGTCGCTTTGTGTATGGTTTGTTAAATATTATGGTTTCTACGAGAAGCAACAAATTATTTTATGTTTTCAAATTTAAAGTTTAAAAAATACTAAAGTAGTTAAATTAATTAATGACGATGATGATGATGAGGATGTAAAAAAGCTATGAAAGGTCTCTTAGTATACTCAGTTTTTTCTATGTTAGCCAGTGTCGCTTCAAAATTTTACAAAACTTATAATTAAATTAAACTATAAGTACTTTCGTTGTTGATTGTATAGGTAGGTACACTAATATTGATTTTCAGATGTCTAATTATTCTGGGCCATATGTTTGCAATACGCCCAAACAGCTAATATATTCATGGCTTTATACTACTGCCCGTTTCTGTTCACTGTGACGTAGTTAAGATTTATAGGTGTAACGATACTATAAATAAATCGATCTTATCTCGGAAATGGCCGAAAGTTTTAAATCAAAACCTAGACTAAAAGGATCCTGTTTAAAGGCAATTAAGGCTAGAAAAAAAGTAAAATATATTTACAATAACTTTCGTTTTACATAACTACAGTTCAAAAGAGAGGACTGTTATTAACGGACGGACAGACAGTAATGCCTTAGTAATAATGTGTCGTTGACACTATAATGGATACTGGACCATAAAAAGAGTACCTTAAACTTCGGTCAGGCGTAAACCGAATCTCTATTTCTGTTTAAGTGATTACGCCTAAATATTAAATAATTTCGGCATATGTGTTGCTAGTAACTGAAACAACATTGCAATCGCAATTACAACTCGATAGCTAAGCTTAGGCAGCTGTCTCGATTGAAAAAAACCAGTCCAGTGCAAGTCGGACTCGTACATAACGGGTTCATTTATTTTTCTTAATTGTTTTTCTTAATTCATAATTGTTGTAATACTAGTGGCTATAGCAACATACATCGTGTGAATTTTTCAAGCATCTAGTTAATGCCATATAAAGATAAAGTTAAAAACGCCGAAAAAAAGCACTTTTTTTGTATGACGACGACCCCCTTTAATTTTTAACTTTATCCTATTGTTAGCATTTGTTATTACAGCGGCCATAGTAATACATAATCGGTGAAATTTCCAAGTGTCTACTCGTGTATTACGTTTAAAGAGATAGAGCCCTGTGACAGACGGACGGACAGACGGACAGACAGCGGAGTCTCAGTAATTAGTACTGCTCCTATGGGTACGAAACCCTAAAAAGGACAAGTCGTAACTACAAAAGACGTTTTATTAAGTACCTACCCATTATTAAGCTTTAAAAATACATAGGTAAGTAATAAATAATTGACTGAATACGTTTTTGAAATCGACTTTTGTAAACAGATACACTCGTCTGTGCGTCGGACCGTAAAATCACCTGCAAAACTTCGGTCGCGAAACTTCGGCACGGTGTGTCTAGAACTCTAGACACTTAAGGACCATTTCCACACACGTGATGGCGAAAGCGTGTTTCCTGCATTTCTCTACAAGCCATTGTTCGGCCGCAATGTGTTAACACCGAAATATGTATCTGGGTTACCGATCCATATCTCGTGTAAACGGGTCTTAGGGATTGCAATGTGTGAATTTTTTGATACATCTAAATTTGCATAGTAATCAAAGATTTATTGTTTCATTAAAAAAAAAATTAAAAAAAAAAAAAAATATTAGGGGACAATCTTTACACAAATCGATCTAGTCCCAAACTAAGCAAAGCTTGTACTATGGGTACTAGACGACGATAAACATACGTATATAGATAAATAAATACTTAAATACATAGAAAACATCCATAACTCAGGAACAAATATTCGTGCTCATCACACAAATAAATGCCCTTACCGGGATTCGAACCCAGGACCTCTAACTTCGTAGGCAGGGTCACTACCAACTAGGCTAAAGCGGTCGTTAACCAAATATATCAAATATATCAAATATCACGGGATAATTCACACCAATTGACCTAGTCCCAAAGTAAGCTGTAAAGCTTGTGTTACGGGTACTAGGCAACGGATAAACATACTTATATAGATAGATACATACTTAAATACATATTAAACACCCAAGACCCGAGAACAAACATTCGTATTTTTCATACAAATATCTGCCCCGACACGGGAATCGAACCCAGGACCTCAAGCTTCGTAGTCAGGTTTTCTAACCACTAGGCCATCTGGTCGTCTAAAATTATACAGGGTTATTTGTAATTCACTGACATCCCCTTAACCCTGAATTCCTATCACTCAAACAAATGTTTTTTGTTTTACGACTTTTTAAAATGAAGCACTTTTTTTCCCATACAAATACACGTAAAAATAAGAGGTAATCTCAAATTTTCAAAACACCAAAAATATTAAGTTATGACAAAAGCCGTAACACAAAAAACATTAGTTTAAGTGGTAGGAGTTTAGGGTTAAAAGGATGCTAGTGAATTACAAATAACCCTGTAGGTAACATTGTAGCTACATTTGAAATTTACCATGAGCTTTATGGTAAAAGAAAACATCATGAAAAATCTATAAATTCAATGGTGTGTGTGAAGTTCCCAATCTGCACTGGACCCGCGTTGGAACTACGGCCCAAGCCCTTTCATTCTGAGAGGAGGCCTGTGCCCTTCAGTGCGACTTATATTGGCTGGGATGATGATAAATAACTAACTTAAGTGGCAGTGGGCAGGGCACATCGCTCGTAGAACTGACGGCCGACTTTACACTTGAGACATTGGATGACAAGATATTGCGGAGCTTCCCAGCCGAGTCTAGTTCGTCGATTGACCTCATTCTCGAACGAAGTTGAACCTACCTAATTGGATTGTATGTCCTAAGTCGATATAGTCGTCACTATATAAATAAATAAATATTAGGGGACAATCTTACACAAATCGACCTAGTCCCAAACTAAGCAAAGCTTGTACTATGGGTACTAGACGACGATAAACATACTTATATAGATAAATAAATACTTAAATACATAGAAAACATCCATGACTCAGGAACAAATATTCGTGCTCATCACACAAATAAATGCCCTTACCGGGATTTGAACCCAGGACCTCTTGCTTCGTAGGCAGGGTCACTACCAACTAGGCTAAGGCGATCGTTATCTTTCAGCGAATGCGTTGAGATAATTAAAATTAGTCCTTAATTTCAATTTCCCAATGGCGGAAAATCTCTATTGTGACAGTTTACCTGAACAATGAGCGGAAACGGCGCAGGCGCAGATAGTAACAGTTGCGACATTAGCGACACACAGGTTGATAGGTTAGCTACCCAATTACAGGTTTTACAATACAATACAATACAATGACTCTTTATTGTACACCAAGAATAGTAAGCAATACAGAAAACAGATACACAGAGAGTAAGTTACAAAGTAGGCAATAGGCGGCCTTATCGCTTAAGAGCGATCTCTTCCAGGCAACCCTTTAACAGAAAGAAGGAAGGACTAGTTTACAGCAGGTGGTGCATCAACAGTGGATCAGAAAATTAAAACGCAACAAAAATAGTACATCTACTCATACATATATCGTACATATAATAAGTACACGTCTAAAACAAATATAAACATTGGGATAAACAACCAAAATAAATAAATAAACTATAACAAAGCTAATTATTACAAGAAGACAGATAGTACACCTTAAGCATAGATTTAAAGATTGACAGAGATTTTGCCCGTCGTTTAAGTGAATCGGCAAGGCATTCCACAACCGAATAGACTGGACAGTATAAGAATAGACATAAAATTTTAGTCATTTATGCCGTCATAATTTTATTGTCAACCTACGAGGTCTAGAAGGAATGAATACGAATGATGAAAACTATTACATATACACCGTGAAATTTTAGTGGTTGTTTTCCCGAACGAAACGAGGTGATTTAGTATCGATTGTACAATCGATTTATAATTACTATTTTGACTAGAGTCAAAAATCCAATTGTGAAAACCGAAAGTCGAAAATGACCGCAAACCAATAGTAACGCTTCGTTGGTACTGTACTGAACTCGTTATATGGGTATTATTTTTTTTGAAAAAGTTTCAATAACAAACCTTGTTTAAGGAGACCTAAAAAGAAAAAGAGAGAAAAAAATGGGTGGTTTGACAGGAGGGGTGTGAGGGATAAAAAACGAGATAACGTAGTAAAATAAATCAATTAAAAATAAATTAATCCTTATAATTTGATCCACGATTGTGCGAGTGAAGTGTCGTGTGGTGTGTGTGTGTATTTTCCAACGGTTATTTCCTCATACTTTCCACAAACGCGACAACTTGAAATGACTATGAATTACGACGTTGGGAGTTACAGCAACGAAAGCTTTATAAACAACAGTCGATTTATTTACCAATCATCATATAGCGAGACTGTGTAAAGCTGGGGGAAGGCTTCGCCTAATCAAAGATAGCTATATTTGGTTTCCAAAGAAGGAAACATCGAGAATTGTCAACTTGATGTCTAATCTACGGGACAGACGAGTGAAGTTATAATAATAACAAACTTGTGATATTGTGTTTGGTATTAAATGACTATAACTCAGTGTCTATTGAATCGGGAGTGTTCTAATAATGAGAATTGTGTAGAGAATTAAATGGTGTATCAGTGTGAAGTACTGCCGTGAGTCCAAAATGATATTTCGCAGGCTAATTTAACTATTTTCAGAAATAGCGGGAGCCTAGAGGCGCGTGACGTCAGCTGTCATGTGGAGTAGAAGAATAGAAGTCAGGAGTCTACGTCAAAGGTTGATGGAGTGAAGATCGAGAGGAATCATTTGACGTGTAAGTCAAAATACTGATGTCTTATTGGGGAACTATGGGGAATTTAGATAATGGAGTAGTGATGAATTACATAGAAATATGACAGGGATTAAAGTAACGACTGGAAATTCAACAATAATTTATATCTTAAACCAAAGCATAATGGACTTATTTCCAGTATATTATCATATCCATCATACGTCAGGCATTGGAACTATTGGACCAATATAATTGACATCGCAGGAATACATGATCTATGAAACCTCCTGAACCATATCAGGATTGAATAATGATTTTGATGCAATATTAATATATAATTTGTTTGACATGGATATCCATTCACTGGATATGACGGCGGGTTCCTGATTGGAGTTCTGCTGAGAGCTGCGTGATGCAGTAAGCTGTGAGGAGAGCTGCTGGAGTATGGAGATGCAGACTTCGGGGCTGTATGCTGGGAACGCGATGCGTTTGGATCATAATCTTAGCTAAGTGTCTTTATAATTTTATTCAACGGGGTAGTGTAAACTTATAGTATATTTTAATCAAACGCGATCTTAACTTAAACCTACCGGGGTTGACTCTCGCGGCTAAACATTTATTGAAATCATACATATAGAACAAAACTACATAGTAAGATAGATGTTTAGGTCAACGGAATTTAAGGTTCAATTTTAAACAAGATTTTGATGACTGACAGTTAATGTCAAGATGAGTAATAGGGTTCTATTTAGCTAAAACAAATAAACATGACAATAGGTTTAAATATTCAAATTTTAGAACAGGCCAATTGAATCTTTGTTTAAATAAATCAGAAGGTCTATTGGCATTTGATATCGAGAAACCACTTTGAGTTGAGCTATACAATGTTTTGAATTGATTTTATTTTACTGTCTTTTCTCTTGGAATTATTATTTAAAATTTAAATCTTTTTGAAATCCGAAAGGAATTATCTTCGATAATTGACAGTGGATCTGAACAATATTCTGATTGAGAACCTTGTGCGTTTATGTTGTCATACCTTCGTCTTGAAGTAATATTTGAAGTGAATATTAACTGAGCTACTGAAGACCTTGTCTTGAAATAATAGTTGAATTGAATATTATCTGAACAACCGGAGATCTTGTAACCTACTGGGGAACCTATCTTCGATAATACCACAGAGTATTTAAACAGTGAAACAGTTGTACCTTCTAGGTAAGAACTCTCAGTATAATTTTAATAGGGTTTATTACTATTTAACCTTGTGTTTTTACTATGAATTTATTTTTGGGAAGTAATTGATCAATTACTGATAGAAATGGATAAACGGCCATATCATTACTGTTTATTACCTTTGTTGTGCTGTTATACAAGTCCATTTAGACTTATGGTGTATTGTATTATCTATTTTATTTGCTCTAGTGAAAGAATATCATTTTCAAAATTCATCCCTTGATTTTGGTATAAAATCTGTTAACGTATTAGAACCTAGAATGGGGTTTCATAATACTTGAGACTTAATTAAATCACTAATACTTACCAGTCCTCAATATTACCCTTGGATTTAGTCAGACCAGTATAGAGAAAGTATTTCCCACACTTCTATCCGTACTATTACTCTGAGAGTGGGGAAGTGACAATACTGGTAGGCACAAATGCCAGTATAGTTACGACCGACCAAGTGAAATGGTCCTGATAGCATGCAGCTACACCATCACGTACCATAGTACAGACGATACAGTTGCGATGGCTAGGCTAAGCAACGGTTGATGCGAAGCTTTCATTATGCGGTCTGTAAATTATCAAAATTATTATTTTGGGTGCGAGGATTGGCGATATACGTATGGTCTCCAGGGGCCAATTCTGCCTCTGGCATGCTGAAGGTTGCCCCCTAGTGTTCGGTCTGACCAATCGGCACGTAGTGATTATGCGTAATCCAACGGGGTGTCTACTTACTCGCTCGGCAATAGGTGTCGTTAGTGAGGTTGCGGCTAAGGATAAAACGTCCCTCGAGGCGATCCGTGCAGAATTGGGTGTCTTAGGGAGGTACGTGGGGGGAGGCCAATTACTCGATCTGGGTTGTAGACCAAGTAATGGAGCGTCCTTCAGCTTACTCATACACTAATCGAAGTACCTTATTTTTATACTAGAGTCTAAAGGGGGGAATAGAAGTAGTCTCAAGTGAGTAGGGTAGTTACTCCGTGTAAATTTTAGGAGTAATGAAATCCTTCCACAGGAGTAACTACATTCTTGTTTGTCCTCTTACTCATTTGGTGACTGATACATACGATCTATAGACGGGCGACATAGCTTGTTATTCCCTTGCAATGGTCATGGAAGGTTCGAGGGAGAGTGACCAGTAAGGCGCCGAACTCTACTGGAGAGAGCGGGGAGAGGGCTCCTCCTATACAAACATAGACCATATTGCTATACGAACATAGACCATATTGCTATACAATGTCTTCTTGAGCAAATAAATAATACTAATTGTTAAACCTTTGTCCATTTCTGTCTGTGGATTTATATTTAAGAATTTATACATATATTCGCTATAATCTATCTATTTACATGAGTATGTAAAGTCTAATAGTTCACCTAGTTGTGAACCCCGGTCACTAGTATTATTTTAAAATGAAATCACAACGTAGAAAATGATATAAATTAGACGATCACGCCAAAACAAATAAAATATTATCGGAGCCTAAGGCTTAGCACAGTACCTAACCTATCGTACGATCGTACGCTACTTGTACCAACAAAGCGTTACTATTGGTTTGCGGTCATTTTCGACTTTCGTTATTCACAATTGGATTTTTAACTCTAGTCAAAATAGTAATTATAAATCGATTGTACAATCGATACTAAATCACCTCGTTTCGGGAAAACAACCACTAAAATTTCACGGTGTATATGCGATTTGTGAGTGTATGTTAGTCGTAAAAAATTCTAATATATTAAATCTCGTGTCACGGTGTTTGTTATCGAACTCCTCCGAAACCGCTTGAACGATTATGAAATTTTTTCTCCACATTTGGTAGGTCTGAGAATAGGTCGTAGGCTATTTTTTATACCACTATTCTTCGTAGACGGAGTCGCTGGCAACAGCTAGTAATTTATGACAACCATTTTGAGGATTTCTAAGAATGCATGACCATTATTCAATAAAATTAAAACTAATCTTAACTTTTAAACTTTATCTGATTTGATACGTATCCATGGCAACAGTAAAGATGATCACTTTAATCTCATTTGAGCTATTAAACCGTAACAAATTAGGCCGAGATTTGTTATGGCTATTCCAGTAAATTATCAACAATTGCAATAATTACGAGAGGGTATAGTTAGTGCCCTACATGAAGACGCGTAAATTTGTCAAAATTAGACATTAATGACTTTACAATAACAACCACGGCACGCGTCATAATGAATGACTCGATCTATAGCATTAAATAAAGGCATGCACGATAGTTGACAACTTACTAAAACATTCTAACATTTTGGTAGCATAGCGTACGGTTGTGGTACCTACTCTGAAGATGAGCTCTGTTGGAGTTCGGGACGCGTCAGTGTAGTTTTGTGGTGGTGACAATTGGGTTTATGTGATTTGTGTGTGTTCGTACATTGTGGAGGTGGAGTTACTGCATGAACTCGCATTTCTTACATAAGCGTAACTATCGTAAGGTCGCGGGTGAGCAAAGTAATTGTTTCAGTTCATTACAAAAACGCGTCAACTTAATTGTTTATCAATTGATTTTTTTTCAGCACAAAACGGATTAACTAGCGTAAAAATAAAATTGTAACACAGTCCTTGTGTCCACAATAAATTGCGAAAAGTGGAGATGCGCCGGCGAGATGCGCGTACGCAGCGGCGCGTGCGACGTGTCGCAACGCAACGCATTGCATTGCGTTGTCTAGTTACACTATAACAATGGTTGTATAAGGCAACGCAATTTTTGCGCATCATGCTAGGTTTACACGGGTTTAGTAGCTAATGCTATGTGCTTGGTATTACTGCAACTGCAAGTGCAGTTACAAGCCTGGGGCTAAATTCAGGAACGGCCCAACACGGTTTGCGAGCGGTAATTCAATCGTTTGGGAGAGGATTGGAATGGGTTGAGCTTGGGACGAGCCTTATTTTCCTGTTAATTTTCTATGTAACTAAATAAATACATAAGGCTCATCCCAAACTCAGCCCAAACCTCTCGCAAACCAGTGATTTTTGGCGTTCCTGGATAGCAGTTCAAAGTAATCCCAACTCAAACGATTGAATTACCGCTACCAAACCCGTGAAGGCCCGTTCCTGAATTTAGCCCCTGTTCTGTTTACTAAGCGACAAGTATCTACCCCCAGCTAAATTATAATATAGTGGTTTACTGCATGTCAAATGAGGTTTGATTACTCAAGTGCTTCGTTTACTATGTTCTACTAGAAAAACATTGTTACGACTTCAGACAAATGGAATTCTGAAACTACTATAAAGTTAATTGGGGAGGCGAAGTAGAAAGGAATTTTAGGGAATCTAACCTGGTTCGATATTCTTTCCCTCGCGTGCTGGATCTTGTTGGACGCCTGATTCTCCTCTGTGTTTCTTCCACCCCAGAGTGATTTGTAGTGAAGTTCGCAACTTATTCTGTGGGAAAACGTCGAAGGGAGCAGGAGCTCGACCCAACGCGCCGCCGTGATGATACGAAAAAAAACACGAATGTTTTTCTACCCCCGGTTAGACCGTAGAAAGTTGGATTGGATTGGTAAGGAAAAGGAGGGTAGAAATTGTGTTTAGTGATGGGATTAATCGGTATTCGCCATACCGCCTCCCGAAGAGCAGACGTGCTCTTGAAATTTCTGAGAACTTCAAGAAAAAAAAAAAAAAGTTGCAATGATAAAGGAAATGTTAAACTAGTACTCAACAATTGAATCTGCGTTATCAGTTGATAGGCCGTTAATACGTTGCTGAGTTGCCATGGTGTTATGAAGAAAGTAATCTTAAATTAAATAAAAACTATCTAAAATGTTTGAGAGTTGTATGACATAGCTAAACTTGTTAATATTAATTGTCGTGAAGCAGCGGGCACAGATTCACCACAGGTCGCAAAAGCGTGCCGCTGGAAGTTTTAATTTCCACTACACGAACTATTCCATCTGTGCCAGGGCATACTTTCGTGACCCGTGCCCTGCGCCATTGCAAAGGTGCAATGTTAGGTTCAACGAGAAGCACTAAATCTCCAACTTGTAAATTGGGACGAGAAGTTAACCACCTATAGCGCTGTTGCAGGGTGTGAAGGTACTCGTTGTGCCATCTTTTCCAAAGATGTTGTGTAATGTGCTGCAAGAGCTGCCAACGACTTAGACGATTGCCAGGTGCTTGTACTAGATCTTGCTCAGGCAGGCAAAGAAGCGGCTGTCCAATCAAAAAATGTCCTGGAGTCAATACGTCGAAATCGTTAGGATCAGAGCTGAGTGGGCAGAGCGGTCTCGAGTTTATGATGGCCTCGACTTTAGTGAAGACAGTGTTGAGCTCTTCAAAGGTGAGAACCCGCTCTCCAATAATGCGCAGCAATAGAGTTTTAGCCCCCTTTACGGCACTTTCCCAGAGTCCACCATGATGCGCTCCTGCGGGAGGGTTGAAATGCCACGTGATCTGCTGTGGTGCAAGTCTTTGTTGAAGTTGAACTTCATCAATTTGGTCATAAATTTTTTGCAAGAAGTTGCGAGCGCCCACGAAATTGGTGCCGCAATCAGAATATATATCCGACGGCAGGCCCCTCCTAGACACGAATCTATCCAGGCACGCCATAAAAGCGTCGGTAGACAGCGCGGACACAACCTCCAAGTGCACGGCCTTGGACGCGAAGCATATAAAAACGCACAGGTACGCCTTGTAAGTCTTCGTGGTTCGAAGCTGAGACACTCTAACTGTGAATGGTCCGGCAAAGTCGACGCCGACTCTCTGGAAGGGTCTGGTCTGAGTGACACGACTAGCGGGTAAGTTGCCCATGAATGGTGCCAAAGGCTTAACTTTGAGGCGGTAGCAACGTAAGCATTTGAAAATTCTGTGTCTGACGACTCTTCGTGCGGATAGAATCCAGAAACGACGATGGATAACCGTAAGCAAGGTGGCAGCACCTGCATGGCCAAACATAATATGGTAGTGGTCTATCAAAAGATGAGTGAAATGATGAGAGTGAGGAAGGAGCACGGGATGCTTGCTGTTATAAACTAAGTTCGAATTCGACAGTCTCCCTCCCACTCTCAAGAGCCCACTATCCTTATCAAGAAAGGGGTTAAGGCGGATCAAGTTACCCTTGATTGCTTTGTGCTCCCTCAGCGATTTGATTGCGTCGGGAAAAGCAGTAGCTTGCACAAGTTTAATGCAAGTATTTAAGGCGGTATTTAACTAGGCAATAGTTAAATATCCCATGGTCTTGTGATGAGGCTGGTGAGCATTATTGATGAAACACAGGCACCAGGCGACAGTGGTTTGAAGCTTTGTTAAGGAGCTAAACCGAGATAAAATTGAGGATTCCTCGACGGTTTGCGACGTGCTCGCAGGAACCGGAGGAGTTTCCACTGCTTGCACCGGATGCGCAGTAGTAGGAGATTTGATTACAGGGCGCTCGGCGGCTTGAGCTGTGTAAGCAGAAACCGGAGCCTCACCTTTTAGCCATTCAGGCCCCCACCACAGGCCATGGTTCAACAGCTCGGTAGGGGGCAGCCCTCGGCTGGCCGAGTCCGCAGGATTCAATTGCGAAGGAACATGTCTCCAGTAAGCATCTGGAACCAGTCCCTGTATCTGAGAGACACGGTTGCCTTCGTATGTTTGTAGTTTATGCGGAGCTGTTTGTAGCCAGGCCAAAACTATAGTTGAATCGCACCATGCTGTGGTAGAGCTGATACCTATTTTGGCCTTCAACACCTTCTTTACGTGCGCCAGTAGTCGAGCCAACAGAAAAGCACCGCAGAGTTCTAACCTGGGGATCGTTAGCTTCTGCTTGACGGGCGCGACACGTGACTTTGATAAAACTAAGTGCACGTTTGATTTCGACTCAGATTTCACGAGGAGATACACGCAAGCGGAGTAACCCCGCTCGGACGCGTCGCAAAAACCATGAATATGGCATTCATGTGGTTGAACAGCGAGCACAAACCTTGGAATGCGGATTTGATGTAGAGCCTTGAAATCCTCGACGAACTTCGACCACTGTTGCTGCGCCTCAGACGGAATTGGATCATCCCAACCCAGATCCAGAAGCCACAAATTTTGCATGAAAGCCTTCGCAAAGAAAGTGACAGGCGTGATAAAGCCACACGGGTCGTACAAGCGAGCAATGTTCGACAAGATTCCGCGCTTTGTGTTTGTGCGTGACATTTCGGACACGCGATATAAAAACACATCCTCGCTTGGGTTCCACTCGATACCGAGTATCTTGAACACATTGTCACCGGACTCTTCGAAGCGGAATGGGGTTTCGCAATGATCCGCGGGGAATCCTTCTAGGAGCTCGTTGCGATTACTTGACCACTTTCTCAACTGAAGGCAACCCTGACCCAGCACTTCAACCAGCTGCAATTGTAGAGCCTTAGCTTTCTCCACAGCCACTTACAATGTCGTCAACAAATATGTCTTCGCGTAGAGCACGCGAAGCTTCAGGGTAGAGTTCAGAGTTGAGATTTGCCAACTCATGCACGGCTCGGATTGCCTGGAACGCAGAACTGGAAACTCCGTATGTGACAGTGGTCAGTTCGAATTCTTGCAACGGCATTTCCGGAGACTCGCACCAAAATATGGTTTGATAGCGCCAGTCCTCAGGATGCATGCGCACGTTGCGGTACATTTGTTTGATGTCGCACGTAAACACGACGTTGTGCAATCTAAACCTAAGTATTATGTCTTGTATATCTTGCTGTAACTTAGATCCTGACATTAGGTTTTGATTGAGAGACACTCCTGTTGTACTAGCTAGGGATGCGTCGAAGACAGCCCGAAGTTTTGTAGTGCTGCTATCCTCCTTTAAAACTCCGTGGTGGGGAATGTAGACCCTCTCACCTCCGTCGTCAGACTCCTTGAGTTGCATGTGACCGGACTTCTGGTAATCGCGCATGAACTCTACGTAGAGCTCACGCAACCTCGGCTCTTTGGTAAGTCTACGCTCCAAGTTATGAAAGCGCTTGAGAGCAGCAGGACGAGTTTCACCGAGTTGCTTGTGCTCTACCTTGAAGGGTAGTCTTACCACGAATCTACCATTTTCATCGCGGCTGTGAGTCTCGAAAAAATGCTTTTCACAGACGATGTCTTCAGGATCCGGAACATGCGGCACTGGGGCCTCTTCGTGTCTCCAAAATTGAGTAAGAGCCAATTCTAGATTAGAATTACCAGAAACTAAGTTAGCACTTTGATAGGTACAGGATGTGACAGGTGAGTGTCCCATAACAACCCAACCGAATATTGTTGAATGAGCAGTGGGCAAGCCCTCTCCTAGCCTGCATTTGACGCCTGTGAATATTTCATCGAACAGGTCAACACCTAATAATAAATCTATGCGGCCAGGAGTATCAAAACTACTGTCCGCCAACCCTAAGTCTCTACATTTGTCCACAACGCAAGAGCTTATTTGATTTGATGGTTGATATCCAGTGATGCGCTTTAGAATGATGGCAGCCGTGGATAAACCGTGATGATGTGGATCCATAAGTGAGGTAATACGGCACTGTACCCTACCATGAGTGGGTTGCTGATGTTCACCTACACCAAATAAATCACACGACCTCTGACGTTGAAGATGAAGCTGTTGAGCTAAGCACTCAGTCATTAGAGATACTTGTGCACCAGGATCAATCAACGAGCGAACAACATGAACCTGACCGTTGGCATCCTGGACTCCAACAAGAGCAGTACCCAACAATCCAGTTGACAATGGTTCTGCATTGTGTAAGACAAACTGTCCGTCAGCCTCGTATGGCTGCAACGGTATCTGTTTACTAGTTACCAATTTAGATGTGTGTATGTAGTTTGTATTGATACAATTACGGGCATCAGAATTATGTGCATTTGCCTGCGGCGGAATCTGAGTGCTATTTGAACTGCCTACAGCCTCAGCTGTGTGCAACTTAGTGTGATGTCTACCACCACAAACCTGGCAACATGACTTTGACAAACATTTTGATACATGATGTGGCCGCAGACAATTGTAGCAAAGATTTTTATTCCTAATGAATGATTTTTTATCATTCATATAATCAAACTTCTGGCAATGAAAAATAGGATGACTTCCACCACAGCAGATACAGGTGGTCTGTGCAACATGTAAGGTGGTGGGCGCATCGCTTGAATGTACATGTACTTTATTTACAGTGCTTGAAGAAACCTCCAAAACACGCAAATGATCTTCAAGGAAAATCAACAATTTCTCAAAGTCCGGTATTTCGTTTGCTTTTAGTGTAAATTCAAACTTAGTCCGTAGTTCAGTAGGCATTTTCCTTGATACAAGATGAAATAGAATAAAACTCCACGATGTAACATCAAACCCGAGCGCTCTGAGTGCTTGTGTATTTTCCTTCAAGGTATTAACAAACCTGCGTAGGTTTTTGTGCACAAGTGTAGGACAAGAAACACTAAGTAAAAGTTCCAAATGTTTAGATGCAATCAACCTTTTGTTTTCATAGCGCTCTCTCAAAAGTTCATAAGCAACCTCATAATTTTCATGTGATATGTTTAAATGCCGAACCAAGCTCAAAGGTTCCTGCTCCAATACACTCAACAAGTAATGAAATCTCTGTATTGAACTTAATTCTGGGTTATTATGTATCAAACTATTGTATATGGCAATGAAGTTTGGCCACTCTGTATGCACACCTTTGAACTTAGTTAGTTCAATTTTAGGTAGATGGAAACGCGTACTTTCCATACCGGACGCTTTGTTTGATTGATATTGTGAACCAATTTCTTGTGTTTGAGACTGCGTCACATCTAAATCCTCATACATAGTTTTTAATGAGTAGAACATATCATAAAACTGACGGTATTTAAGCTCCAATTCCGCTTTGGTTTTATCGTCACTTATAGCTAAAATCTGTGAATACGATTCGTCGAATTGATTGCGCATACGATCTGCATCGGCGAACCGCACTTTAAAACCTTTGATTTGATCCCGTGTCGGCGTTTTAAAATTAGCTACCATGTCATACAATTCGCCAATAAATTTGTACGAAGTATTGAACTTCACAATTAAAACCTGTGCTTCCATTGCGAAATTAGGCGAGCAAAGCCCAATACTAGACGTAAACAAAAGTACGAAACAGACAAGACGAACGAGAAAAAAGGTTATCTTTGATTTATTTAACTGTCAACTCAGAGGCGTATTTCAACCTTGAACCAAATAAGTGACTTTGATTATTTTTAATAGATATACGGAACTGGCAAAGGGAACGTATCCTATACAACCAATGTCACAATCGAGTGTGAGGTAAGCTTAATGGGACTAAAATGACAATGCAATTTTTTAGGAAAAAAAATGTAAATTTGGAAAATGATTTGAATTTGGAATTAGGAAATGAAAATGACTGTAAAATTTAATTATAATTCTGTTCGAAAGGACCAAAAATGGGGAGGCGAAGTAGAAAGGAATTTTAGGGAATCTAACCTGGTTCGATATTCTTTCCCTCGCGTGCTGGATCTTGTTGGACGCCTGATTCTCCTCTGTGTTTCTTCCACCCCAGGGTGATTTGTAGTGAAGTTCGCAACTTATTTTGTGGGAAAACGTCGAAGGGAGCAGGAGCTCGACCCAACGCGCCGCCGTGATGATACTAAAAAAAACACGAATGTTTTTCTACCCCCGGTTAGACCGTAGAAAGTTGGATTGGATTGGTAAGGAAAAGGAGGGTAGAAATTGTGTTTAGTGATGGGATTAATCGGTATTCGCCATTAATTCATATAAGAATATTAGAGTAATGCCTAAAATCACATCTGCGCTTGTGGCACCTGAATAAGTCTTGTGTCTGACAGCCGGCAGCAAATGCGTTAATGTATTTAGAAGCTGTATTTACACGCAAACATTGACTCTAAAACCAATCATGCACCGACAGTTTCGAACCCAAACATGAATTAATAGGAATGGACAAATATTATCCGTCCATGTCCACTAACTACAGCTTGTATTCAGATAGTGATCGCATTGTCCTATGTGTAATGATGTTATGGATCAGAGGCGTGGTGCCGCTACAATTTGGTTCTTACCGTCGCCTAAATTACGTGACATCAGTTATGTATGTCAATTGACATGTTTAGTAAGGCAATGCATGTGTATACTGACTGCGAGGTGCCGCATCCGAAGATATTTATCTCACGCTTCTTTGACTCCGGGTCTGACGAAAATGTTCACTACCTACTGTTAGGCTGCGTTTGAACGTTTCCACCAGAGATGTGCGAGGATGCGTTGCGAGGGATGTGTGTGTCGTGAACCAATAGAAACACTTCATTCACTTAGGACCTTTTAAATGAAGTGTTTCTATTGGTTCATGACAGACACATCCCTCGCAACGCATCTTCGCACAGCTCCGGTGGATACGCAGCCTTAGGGTCATATACAGCATTACAAATAAAAGTTCTCTTTTGGGTCATAAAATTAGCGACTCTTTAAACGGGCTTAAAGTTGGCCAGGCGTCCACCCGCCGATGTAGACTCGAGTAAAAATATTGGTTATAGACCTTCAATCAACAACACAACTGTTGATCGAGGCTATAGACCCTTAACTTTGGCCATGTCCACAGGAAGCGAACAAATAAATATGTATGACCCGTTATGCACAAAAGATAGTATTCCTTAAACATAGATCTAAACAAAGAATAGGTAGCACGCCTTAGGTCTATTGGTAGGGAGTTCCACAACCAAATAGTCTGACAGTAAAAGAGTAGCAAATAAAATTTAGACTTGGAAAGAGAGACAGTAAGAATAAAGTTCTGAGAGCATCAAATCGCTCTTTGAGGTAGCAAGGAGTTCTAGGATTAACAAGGATGCTGATACGTTCTCAGTAGCTTAAAAGCCTTCTTCTTCATTTTCGGTTAAGATCCCATGTTACCTTACTTTGTTCGCAAAATTGTCTCACATTTTGTCAAGTCATAAGTATTTTATAAAGTCAGTTACGTTCTGTATTCTAACGCTCTAACCTGCCAATTGAACGCATTTACGCGTAATCGACAATGGATTGTTTCGATATATCTCGCGAAGTTCCGAGAAGGCGTCAAGGCTGATACGTCCATGGGAACGGCGCGCTTGCGTTTACTTATTCAAAGGATGCCTACGCGCAGGGTTATTGCATTGGATTTGCACTTATAACCGATACAAAAAGTAAAAATAAATTGACGAACCCTCAGCTTTTTCATGTCGGAAAAGGCATGAAATATTTCGATACCCATAAAATTATGATATAGACAGAATTTCATTAGACCGACACAGGCCAGTTCAAATTAGGGGCCGAGCTTGATTGCACAAGTGTGCATGCAATTGTATGCACACGACAAGTAGTAGTTTTACCAGCCTCCCTTTGCCGTGTCGTTTGGTAAATTCACCTGTCCTCTTTTAATTTTGAATATGAAAAGCAGAAGTCGAATAAAAAAATATTTTGACTATCATCCGTAGCTATTATTTTTAATGAAACACCGATCTAATACATATTAGTCACATTATACGTGTCACGGTTTTGTAGTTGCACTCCTCTGAAACGGTTCTACCAATTTTTATATTTTTTTGTATATTTGGTAGGGACGAGAATAGATTGTAAAGTATTCTTCACTCACCCTCCTACCCAAAAGAAATTCGATTTATTTGATAATTTATACGGCAAATCAACGTTTTCCGGGTCAGCTAGTAAACTACTTATAAGTATGCATGGGACCACTAAACTTATACAACGATTAAAAATTCAAATCACGTATTAAATCAGATAACAACACTAATTATCGAAAAACATGCGGGAATTATAAATATATTTTCGTACATGCAGTATATATTTCACGCTTGATAGCGTGTCGGAAAGTCTATAAAAGTTTTACAAGCGTTTTATACCTTCCGAAGTTTTCATGGATAAACGTTTATAGGGCCCTTTTACACGGGCGATTTTTTTGAGCGATTTTAAGGCGGAGCGATATCGCGGCGAGCACGCAGAAGCAGGGCCTGGGGCTAAATTCAGGAATGGCCCAACACGGTTCGCGAGCGGTAATTCAATCGTTTAGGAGAGGATAAGAATGGGTTGAGCTTGGGATGAGCCTTATTTTCCTGTTAATTCGCTTTGTAAATAAATAAACTGTTAGGGTCCTACGGGACGTTAAATAAAATCGTGGACTGTATCTCTATAAGGCTGGTTTATTCGCCGTCTTTACAATAAAATTGGTTTTCACGTAAATTCTAAATTAAATAATACGGAGGTTGACCGACGCCGGTGGTGAGTGAAAGGCGAGTCCGTGGCTGCGGCGATACGCCGTCCTCCCGCGCAGCTCGTCACGCCCGTTGGTTGAGCCGGTTCTCAACATAAACAAACAAATAAATAAGGTTCATCCCAAACTCAGCCCAAACTTCTCGCAAACCAATTTTTGGCGTTCTTGAATAGCAGTTCAAACCAAACCCAACCCAAACGATTGAATCACCACTACCAAACCCGTGAAGGCCCGTTCCTGAATTTGGCCCCTGATTTACCTACAGGCTAACAAGGCTAGAGCCCAGGGCGCAAGGACCAAGGGGTTGACCGGACAGCGCTGAGCTGAGACTTACTTACATAATATTTAATATCTGGTAATTTTGGGAAAATACGTGCATTAATATAAGATTCCTGCGTGGTTTGATATAGAAGCATGCATGATTTTGATTTAAATAGAAGACACGTTTCCTGACGAGTACCTACTATGTCCATTTAGAACAGTTATTAAAAGATAAAGATTTCGTTGATCCAGTAAAATTAACCTCAAATACATACATAATATGTTAGATTACGAATGCTCTCTTCTGTCCTGTAATTTAATTAGCTGCACCTGTAAGTTAATGAATAGGTAGGACAGGACAGGCTGGGAGTCATTCATAGTTAGCCTAGAGCGGTCAGAACTCTAAATCAGGCTCTGCGCAGAAGCTCGTGGCGCGCACGCTGCGATATCGCCGTGATTTATTGATCGCCGCGACTCCGCCGCGCATCCGTGGCGTTTCCACCGCGATTGTTTTTTATAATAATAATAATAATAAAAAACTTTATTGCCATAAGTTAAAAACTAGACATTGATAAAAACTATTAAACATTTCAAGTTTAAGTTAAGTATTGACAATGGGTCCCCAGTCTCAGCATGTGCTGGGCTTGGTTGCCCGGCGCTGATTTTTAGACTGGTCCCTGTGAGGACGGTCGGTCGCAGCGCCTCTCACATTTAAATTATGGGTAAAAAAAAAACAAAGAATTATTTATGCCTAGCAAGTCACACTGCAACAGTAGGTACTAAAATAAAATAACTAAAAATAACGAAAAAGAACGAAAAAAATATATTTATAATATACTCGAATATTTAAAAACATAAAAATAAGGTTAGCTGACCTGCACCTGCACTGCTTTTAGCAGCAATCTACCTTTATTCTGCCACCGTTCTGCAGTCTGCTCTACAGAGATAATTAAAGTAACTCATTAAGTGCATTCCGTTTTCGATGTAATCATGTCTTCAGTAAGATAGCTAGAAGTACCTCATCATCTGAGTCCATTTTGTTATTGAAAAAATCTGGTAGCCGAGAGTGGATTGCGGCTAAAAATACACGCGGCGATCAATAAATCGCGGCGATATCGCAGCGTGCTCGCTACGATTTCGTTCCGCCGTTAAATCGCCAAAAAAATCGGCGGTATGAAAGGGCCCTGAGGGTTGATGGTCATTCCGAAAACGCTGGTAGTGTGAAAATGTGACATTTTTTTTTTAGCTTATTTACTAAACAGAAAAACAATATAACATTTTACAATAATGCAACGAGCAAAACCATATTAAGGTTTAACTGCCGTTGAAATCACTCACAAAAATACTTAAGTAGGTAATTAAATTAATCAATCACGCACGATTTAACTTTAGGCTAGGTAGGTATATAATATAGGTAATCTTAACACAAAGTTTACGTTAGGTAAATTGCTTCAACAATACGTTTACAGTGGTGTGGCGTTTCACACACACTCGTAAGTATGTTGTGATCGAGTTCGTTGAGAATATTAGGTAACATGTATTCCCATCTCCGTTTTCCATACCCATTGTTACATTTTGGCAGGACAAATGTGGGTAAGTAATCTAATTTTCTAAGGTTTTCCGGTCTACTGGTTTTTTTAAGACTTCCAATATTTTCTATTTCGTCACTAAGTATGAGTATTTTGGTACTCACGTCTTAAAACGAGTTTAACTCGACATGTTTCGGGCTAATCCGTAGCCCTTCCGTTTATTTTCACTATGAGTGAGTCTCACGGTAGTTTAGTGTTTAAAATTTTGGTACTGTTATGAACATTGATTATTTTACAATATTTAAATATGTCGGTCTCAGAGTTAAACATTTTTTCCTAACATGGTTAGGTATAATTGACTTTAGTAGACTTAGCTGTAATCTGTATATCCTATCTATGTAGGTTTTATAAGTTCTGCCATGTAGGAGCCCTTTGCGGCCTATTTACAGAATACACGTTTTGATTTAGATGTTTTGAATTTAATAGATTTATGTAGGTAGAGCAATGGCGGCGGATACAAGTTATCGATTGAAGGTAGACACAGTAACCTTTTGTAAACACTCGTTAATAATGGAGCACTAATCCGTCTACGCCATCATTATAAAAGACCAAGTTATCCGCATCGGTTGACAAATTCCAAACTAATGAAACTCTAATCTAATTCTATAGAGAATTTCCACAAGCAACGCTGCCGGTCGCCGCAAAGATAACTTTGTCGCAGGATAATTGTATTTTTTGATTCCTTTTATCCATTAAGTTTCATACTGATTTGAATAAAATTGTACACTGGAGGGCTTGAAAGTAGTGACACCATTTATCAGAGGTATGTACAACCTTGTTATTTTTTGTACCATTTGTTTCAAGGTTAGTTCGGTTCATACAAAAATCATCGGCGGCGCTTGGTTCCAGTACTAATAGCTATTTATTTTAAGTTGATTAATTCTGATATTCGACATCGTGGTAACCGTGTGTGTTATATATGTAGTTCGGGTAATTGGTTGACTACAAGTGGTAATTTGTTCATTGTCGATCGATGACACTGACATGAAGACCGGATAGCCTAGTAGTTATAGAACCTATCTGCAAAACTTGAGGTCCTGGGTTTGATCCCCGGTATAATGAAAAATACAAATATTTGTGCTCGAGAATAAGTATGTTTATCCGTTTTCTAGTAACCACAGTAGAAGTTTTGCTTAGTTTGGAACTGGATCAATTGGTGTCAATTATTGCAGGGTTTATTTATTTATTATTGTTGTGGCATTATAAGGATGAGATTTTTGATCAACAGTGGACATTCTTCAGCTAAAGAATTCTGATATTTGTCGATTTATATCAGCCTATCGCAGCCCACTGGTATACATAGACTTCTTCCAAAGCTCTCTTCATCCTGTCATTGCCAGCCCTACACAGATCACTCCTCGATCTAGCCGGAGATATCTCACACTACGTCTCCCAAGACGTGGTCTCTGCTTCAAAAGTCTTCTAACAAAACGTCCACTGCTGAATCATAGGTCACCCCAAAGAGAGCCAGAATGACTGATCCTGCTTTTATCCAGCAGTCTACATGACCGCCATTCAAGAACACATTAATCCGACCATTTCTTTGAGGAATGTGCCCGGTCCATTGACCCTAAGTTTGGCAACATCTATAAATTGATTGTAAATCACCTGTGAACTTGTGCTATGTTTGAGAAAATTAATCACTGATAACTGATTCCTGAAATCTTCTGGCTACATCTTTTATACTTCAGTTACTAAGCGGATCTCCTCATTTCGGGGTCAGACTCGTCGTCACACCAGGTTGTAACAAACACCATTGCTATTCGATGGAGCCCTGCCGCAGGCAGGCTATTTCTAACCTATTTGCCCATCGGGGTTCTATAGATACCTAACGAACCTAACCTAATTTCTTTTGCGGAATAAAAATGATTTCTGGTGAATTTCCGACGAAAGCGAAAGGATAAGTCTCTATAGTGGTGTGACCACGAGTCTCCCCCTCTCATTTCATACTCGGGTAGGTACCAGTAGCGAAGGGTACTAACAACCCGGTTCCCCCCTGTGACTAAACATTCGAAGTAACCAAACGCTTCTCTTACGTTACTGCACAACTTTTCAAGAAGAGGACAAATGGGTATGTTTTTAGCCAACTGCAAAAACAGGGTAAATACAGCGTGTATATCCATTACGAGCAAATCTTTAAATGGTGGTTAGTACAGGACCTACGAAGTATATTTAGATAACTTTTGTCTAAAATTAAAACGAAAAAATTTTCCATACAAAATAATATCGCGCGTATCTTTAGGTTTTGTTTGCTCCGGCTTTACTAGCATAACTTTTACGCCCCGCCACTGTTAGGTACCCAATTCATCTTTAATCTTTAGAATCTGCAAAGATTTTACAAGAATTATAGGGTAAATAGGTAGAGGTATGTGTGCCGAACTGTACTACGTTTTTTCAAATGCTCAAGTCAACGAAAAACCTCAATGAAAGAACCTCGTTCCGTTACGTTGCGTAAACTATTTAAACAAACGTTGAGTCACATATTAGGACGTACAAATTTTATCAATTCACGTCCGACTTTATTATTTAACTCCATTTGTAGGTAATAAAAGTCAAGTTTGAGATATACTCAATTCAAAAAGGGTTCCGTACAATTTTAATAAAAAAATATAAGTAAGTAAAGTTATCCATCCTTTCATTTCCAAATTCATTGGTGACCTTCATCTTTTGGCTTGCTTTTACATAGCCTATTTATATTATACCTAGGGTTTTGTAAAAATTTCATATTCAATCTTACCAGCTTTTATGTAGACTGTGTGATTTTTTGAATGTATCAGAAGTGGGTGAAATTCCATTAGCAAGATACATAGTTAGGTATAACAAGTCAAACAAAAATGTATGTATGTAAAGCGTATTTTCAAATCGTGTAAGTCAAATTGAATTGATTTCGTTGAATTTTCATAGGTAAGTACCTATGTCTAGTTTGAATGATAATGCGAGTACAGTCAGCAAAAAGTATTAGTCCACAGAAATTTGTAAATTAAAAATTAAATTTTTGACACAAAGTTACTTTGTATTACTAGGGACATCGAGCAGTTAGGAAAAGAGAATATGAGTTTTTATTATCTTTATTTCTCAATTTCAAATATTTTTTGTATTTTTAACCACTGAACTCCGATAAAGCACTCCCACGCACTGCCCCAGTCACGTAGAGGTGTGAAAATGCTAAATGTTGGTTCATTAAGACATGTGTGTTTCTCAGAACGGCTGTTTAAGGCTCTTGTAAAACATCGTTTCTGTTAGCTGATGGTTCTTTTTGAATGCATTTTTAGGGTTCCATAGCGCAACAAAGAACCCTATAGTTTCAGAATGGTTTTTTGAAGTGAAACTTCTAATGCGGCTTCCAACAAGCGTTGCGTTAAATGCGTTGCGTTAAATACGCAACGCAACGCAACGCAAGTTGACGTTTACGAGACTTTTGTTTTTGAAGTAAAACTTCTATAGGCACTTGAGAGCGGGTTGGGGGCGGGTTGGGAGCGGGTTGGGGCGGGTTGGGAGCGGGTTAAGGCGGGTTGAGAGCGGGTTGGGGGCGGGTTGGGACGGGTTGGGGGCGGGTTGAGAGAGAGTTGGGGGCGAGTTGGGAGCGGGTTGCGAGCGGGTTGGGGGCGGGTTGAATGATAGTTGGGGGCGGGTTGGGACGGGTTGGGAGCGGGTTGAGGGTGGGTTGAGAGAGAGTTGGGGGCGGGTTGGGAGCGGGTTGCGAGCGGGTTGGGGGCGGGTTGGGAGCGTTGAGCGTTGGTTTCACTTCTTCCGCGCGGAGGGACTCCACGCACTGTTTTTTTTTTACTGTACCTACCTCCCCTGACACGTAAAGTAGGAATGTTTTTTTTTCATCTAAAGAAGCCAATGACCTATGGCCTCTCAAGCAGTGTCGTGGGTTCGAGTCTCAGCTCGCACCTCTGAGCTTTTCGGAATTTAATGCGCGAAATTACATTCGAAATTTACCATGAGCTTTACGGCGAAGGAAAACATGGTGAGGCAACTGCACACACCTGAGAAGAAATTCAATGAGTTTTAAATTTTTTAAACTTTTTAAAAATAATAACTTTAATTGAAAGCTAATCATTGA
Organism: Archips crataeganus; assembly: GCA_947859365.1. Classification (NCBI taxonomy): domain Eukaryota; kingdom Metazoa; phylum Arthropoda; class Insecta; order Lepidoptera; family Tortricidae; genus Archips; species Archips crataeganus. The sequence continues at coordinate 5,748,920 of OX402064.1, forward strand.
ACTACCGACCCATGTTTATGTGATCGGTAAGTTATAACCCGTACAATACACCACAACAGTACCGGTAAATCATAAAGGCACCTACACTATCACGAATCAGGTTACTTCATTTACCGAGTATTGTGCTATAGCGTGCTAGCACCGCTTACAATTAAAATAATTAATTACACCGTAGCGTAACAAAAACGTGAGTAATATTATTTTTTTATGATGAAGTGGAAGAAAAAGAACGCTTGTATTTTCCGTATCATGATAAAATCCGCGCCAGAACTAAAGTCACCGACATAGCTCGAAGAATCGCCAGACTCAAGTGGCTGTGGGCAGGGCACATCGCTCGTAGAACTGATGGCCGATGGGGCAAAAAAGTTCTCGAGTGGCGTCCACGGACGGAAGACGCATTGTAGGTAGGCCTCCAACAAAATAGAGCGACGACCTGGTTAAGGTTGCGGGATCGCGTTGGATGCGGATGGCACGGGACCAATCTGGTCTGTTTGGCGAGCCTTGGGGGAGGCCTATGTTCAGCAGTGGACGTTTTTCGGCTGAAATTATAATGATGATGCGATAAGGCGATACGGAGGTCATTGATTCAAAATGAATGCTATACCTTGACAATTTCATGTGAGACGTTCAGTAGAACCACATCGTAGGAAGCCTCGCTGTCCTTATCAAGAACTTTTTGAGAAGTGAAACAAATGCTGACTGCAACAGGGTTCTATCGAGTGTCAGTATCACAAACAACATTGTCAAGGCATGGCTTATGGCTGCGGCTTTCTTTCGTGCACGAATAAAAAATTAGACTCCCTATCCCTTAAGAATGAACTGCACTGACTTTGCAACTCTGCAACCACAACCAAGAGTAAAAGGTTGTATAACCAACGGACGACCAGATGGCCTAGTGGTTAGAGACCCTGACTATGAAGCTTGAGGTCCCGGGTTCGATTCCCGTGTCGGGGCAGATATTTGTATGAAAAATACGAATGTTTGTTCTCGGGTCTTGGGTGTTTAATATGTATTTAAGTATGTATCTATCTATACATATAAGTATGTTTATCCGTTGCCTAGTACCCATAACACAAGCTTTGCCTAGCTTACTTTGGGACTAGGTCAATTGGTATGAATTGTCCCGTGATATTTATTTATTTTTTTATTTTATAACCTCTGAATAAATAAATTGATTAGTGGGAATTTCAAAAAAATCCGTCTCGGTCTACCTTTGCATATTATTATGATACTGAAGTGACAGAGAAGTGCAGTGATAAGGCCGCCTATTGCTTATATTTTTTCCATGTACTTGTTTTTCTGTATTGTTTTCTTTGTGGTGGACAATAAAGAGTCATTGTATTGTATTGTATTGTATTGTATTGTATTGTCTCTGCCAAATCTAAACTACATAGGTAGGTATTTAGATCAGGCGTTGTCTGTCAGTTAGTTAGTTACGGTACTGTGTCATAATTTTAGATTATACCTGTACAGGGTGATGTGATACGGACCAACCATACATCCACAGTAAATGATAATGGACGGTTCAGCATCACATTCAAGCTAAACAACCACATCTTTTTTACAACTCGCTTGTTGCCCTACCGGCCGTGGTTACGCATAGTCGATACAGTTCGGTGTGAGACGCGGCCCTGTTGATTTCATAGCGCACCGAATGATCGCACGCATCAATTACTGGATCAGTTAATGCTCGCACTGCGATTGCGCCACTCGGAGCGAGCCGTGCTGAAGCTGTAATAGTGTTGTCAATCGATAGTCGAATATCGACTGTCTATCGATAATATCGAAACTCAGAGCCTTCTTATTTCTTGAATATCAATAGCCACAAAAGCTAATTATTTATGTGTAAACGATTTTTTTTTCATTACGAGGTAAGCTACTATCAATCAACACTTCACAACGAGCGATCTTCATGCTTTCTTGAACTGCGGTCGTATCGATAGTACCTACTGCGCAACAGACTTACGCTAAACTATAATATATCGATAGCCCTATCGATAATGTGGTAACACTAGCCTATAAGATAATTAATGATGTATTAGACTACTCGTATTTACTCTGTTTAAATTATGTAATGTTTGTTTGTTAGTTAGTATTGAGCAAACTAAATTATACGATTGGTTAAGTATGAACAGGGCGCACCGAATGACAAAATATATAGTGACTAATTAAGGTAAACGTCCCTGTGCTCGACACTGACCCAATACATGGCACCTTCAATCTTATGTCATAGTAAGAGACGTGACAGATGGGTGTCATCTAGCTGTATACTCAGCTAATTTTCATTTTGACTTTAAAAGTTGCAACAATTACGTATATTTTTTATGATAGGGATATCGTTTGCTCGAATTTAATTTGCAATAATGTATCGCTTTATGTATATTTAATTTGACATAAAAAGTTTTATTTTTAAAACAGTATTTTTGTCAGAATTTAAAGTAAACTAATGAAGTCTTCACCTTGTCATCTTTACAGAAACTACAATTGTCGCCTACAATACACTAATATTGTATGTATATCTGCCTCTTTTAACCTAATATGTAATAATAGCGGTTGCCCGGGACTCCATATGCGAAGTTGTCGTTTATCACTATCCCCCGGGAACTTTGCAATTTTCCGGGACAAAAACTATCCTATGTTCTTCCCAGGGTCTCAAACTATGTTTATACCAAATTTTATCTAAATCGGTACAGCGGTTTAAGCATGAAAAGGTAACAGACAGGCAGAGTTACTTTCATGTTCATAACATTAGGACATTAACACTTGTAACTTAACGGTAAAATTTGCATACGTTTTTAAATGAAACGACGAAACTATTTAAAATTGTGTTAACTTCTATAGTGAAAACATAATAAATAGCGCTAATAAATGTACCTCCTACATGTAGGTATTTTTAGTCCATTTGTGTTCGAAATACCGAGCAACATGTGTAACAATTTGACCGTTAATTCAAACCTTAAATTAAACGAAGTATAGTAAATATGGAACACTACCATTTTTCATATCTTTATACTCGTACGATTCAATGAAAGTGACAACCGACATTCGCGAGACCAGAGAAAAGTTGTCAACAAAAACATTTACGAATGAATTTACTGTAAAAAGCAACTCTCTCTGTGTATAACAAAGAAAACCACAGCTGGCTAGGTTTCTAAAGAAATCTAGTGTTTCAAACTGCTACATTTAATGGTCAATAAAGATAAACGGTTGCGGTTTATGTTATTAGTCTCAAAAGGCTTTGGTGTTGGACGTTTCTCAGGGTAATAATGAAAATAGTATGAAGGAAAATGAGGAAATCATTCGTTATTAAAAAATAGCTGATATATTTATATATATTTCTAGCTGTTGCCCGCGACTCCGTCCGCGAAGAATAGGGGTATAAAAAATAGCCTACGACCTATTCTCAGACCTACCGAGTACGGAGAAAAAAGTTTCGTAAAAATCGGTCAAGCCGTTTCGGAGGAGTTTGGTAACAAACACCGTGACACGAGATTTTTATATATTAGATTAGATTATAGTTCATTGATGTTCATGTATCATATTTTTCTTTCTCGTCACTTTTTCTAAATGGTTTCCTGCAATGAATAGTAAGAATCGAAAGTGAAAACTGATTGTGTGAACATGTGTGACTACGCCATTGTTGACTAAACCGATGTAATGTATTATAACAAATTTATAGCCCATTCATAGCCATGAGAACATGTTTTGTTTTGTTATCGGGACCTGCTGTCTGTTTTGTTCTATGCGGCATGATGAATTTCGATGACATCTTAAGTTAAAACTAAGTATTATCGTCTCTTTATATCGTCGCCTTAGCCTAGTAACGACCGCCTTAGCCTAGTTGGTAGTGACCCTGCCTACGAAGCACAGAGGTCCTGGGTTCGAATCTCGGTAAGGGCATTTATTTATTTGTGTGATGAGCACGAATATTTGTTCCTGAGTTATGGATGTTTTCTATGTATTTAAGTATTATTATTATATAAGTATGTTTATCGTCGTCTAGTACCCATAGTACAAGCTGTGCTTAGTTTGGGACTAGGTCGATTTGTGTAAGATTGTCCCCTAATATTTATTTATTTATTTTATAGTTGTTATTTTTCTTTCGTTTTTTTTTTAATTTTTTGCGAATATTTTTTTAAATGTTACCATGCGTAAAATTGATTATAAACACTCAGTAAAATTGAAGTAGAGAATTTGTCCACCATTACCTCTCATATTTCGTTTTATAGTTTTGTTTAAGAATAGCGAAAAAGACAAAGCACTGACAAAATTAAATAAATAAATAAATAAAATAAATATTAGGGGACAATCTTACACAAATCGACCTAGTCCCAAACTAAGCAAAGCTTGTACTATGGGTACTAGACGACGATAAACATACTTATATAGATAAATAAATACTTAAATACATAGAAAACATCCATAACTCAGGAACAAATATTCGTGCTCATCACACAAATAAATGCCCTTACCGGGATTTGAACCCAGGACCTCTTGCTTCGTAGGCAGGGTCACTACCAACTAGGCTAAAGTGGTAATTGTCCCCTGATGGACAGAGCCATGTTAAAAAAAACCGGCCAAGAGCGTGCCGGACCCGCCCAAGGTAGGGTTCCGTAGCCATTACGAAATAATCAAGTAATATTTTCCTAAGGATTTCGTATGTGTACGGAATCATCCAAGTTTAGGTATGTTTTATACCTTAGGCTACTTCTTCTTTTTCTTCTTCTTCAGCCCGTAGCCACCCAATGCTACTATTTAGGCTACTATTTACTCTTAAACTACAAATAATTTACAAGCAATCTTAACCGCTATAATTTTTCTAGTAAATTTGATATATTTACTACCATTCTGAATTTTTTCAAATTTTTCCACCCAACAGTTTAGATTTTAGAGGGGGGGGCGGTCGATTTTAATGAAAATTTTCACTTTAAAGTTGAATATTTCGTAAACAGATCACTGAATAGAAAAATCATGTTAGCAACCCCGCAATGATTTTAAAATACCTATCCAACAATACCCCACACTATAGGGTTAGCCGAGAAAAAAAAATCACCCTCCCTTTACGTCTATGGGAGGTACCCTAAAAAATTTTTTTTTAGTTTTTTTGATTCAATCACTTTGTCGGTGTGACTGATATATATATTCATGCCAAATTACAGCTTTCTAGTACTAATAGTCTCTGAGCTTAGCCGCGGACGGACAGACAGACAGACAGACATACAGACAGACGGACAGACATGGCGAAACTATAAGGGTTCCTAGTTGACTACGGAACCCTAAAAAACCGGTTGTCTGTAAAGTCGGTTTACGGACGATAGTTTAACGTGACAACGTCATAACAAAACATACAAAAAACAAAAATGAAACCAGGCGGTCACCCATACAAGTACCTACCTACTGACCGCGCCCTAAGTTGCCTAACCTCGGTGATCGGACGAGAAACGGTGTTTTGTCAAATATCTTGAAAACGGTGCATCCTATGTCAAAATCAATGAAATTTTCATCCCCCCTTTAAAACCCTAAAAACGCATCATAGGATCAATCTATCGTAGAATTACGGAGATCTTTGAGCTGCGGAATTTTCAGGCCTTTCCAGAAACTCGATTTTCAAATTTCGTTCGTGCCGTTCCATTTACACTAATAGTATTATTATACAAAAGAGTGAAAGGGATAGCACCATACGAAGTTCTAATTTCGAATTTCGTAGTAACACCTCAGGAATAAGGTCACAGAATAGTTAAGCGTACCTAAGTACCTACTAAAAAAGTCTTTCTTTTCCATAAATATATTACTATCATTAATCATAGTATACTTTCTTTACCACCCATTTTATGTACAGGGTTTTGGTTTTATATTTATGATTACGAGGTAGTCTAAATCAAAATGTCCTCGAACCTTACGCAGCGCACAAATCGACAGAAGAACCACTTGAGAGGATATCACTTTCAGCCGCTTCTCCTTTCTTCTTCTTTGTATGCCTGTATGGGCAACTGTTGTTACCTACCTCTATTATTTTTCTCATCCTATGTACGCAGTTATACAGTAAAAATATTCTGATTCTGATTCTCCAAAGTCATTGTTCAGTTGTCATGATAAATATTGAAGTTGTCACATTATCATCATCCCAGCGGTGCACTTCCGTTTGGCAAATTATTTTTCCCGAACTGATTCATTTGGCAAATGATTAATTTCCCAGATGTTTATTTTTTCTGAAACTGTAAACTATTCAGGAAATATTTCAGGACTATTCTATAGGTTAGGTTAGATTAGGTTTGTTTTATATCAATCCTGAAAAGTTTACAAATTCAGAAAAAATAAACAGTTGGGAAATGATACATTTGCCAAATGAATCAGTTTGGGAAAAATAATTTGCGAAACATTAGTAAATCTATCCCAGCCTATAATGCGTCCCACTGGAGGAATTAAACATTAAATTAATATTAGAATGAGAGGGTTTGAGCCGTAGTTCCCACGCGGACTAGGTGCGGATTGGAGACTTCACACAAACCATTGAATGTCGTCTCGTATTCGAAAATCGAAGTTCGTATCGTATTATCTCTCTCATCCTCGTGTCAAATCATATTAGCGTGAGCGGGACGGCACGAAACGAAGTTCGAATTATGCACTTCGTGGTAGGGCCTCAGGTGTCCCTCGCAATGTTTTCCTTCGCCGTAAAACTCGTGGTACATTTCAAATGTAATTTTGCACATTGATTCCGAAAAACTCATAGGTTAAGACCCCGGGCTCGAACCCACGACCCTCGGTCAAACCACTGAGCTATCTCGACTTCTATGGCGTGAGTTATATTTATGACGGACGACTTAATAGCACGACACTTTCCCCACCTCACAAAACGATTTTTAAAACAAGCGTTTATTTTCTCACCAATTACGCTGTTTTAAGCTACAACACATCACCAGTAAGTACAGTAGTACATTGAATATTCATGTACACAACTTCAATAGCCCATTGTACTCCCTATGACAAATGGAGGCCTTATTCCCATAGTCAGTCCGTCTGTCCGATTGTCCGCAGCAATTTGTCGATGTCATTGTGAACCTTAAATCGGTGGTACAAGGTCACCGGTTGAATGTTAATTGTACTTTCTGTTAATGTGGAACATTAACGTTAGCGTTTTTCGCGTCATTAGAGCTAGCTGAAGTATGTTGTGGCTTTAGATTCAAAGTTAGTATTATCGGCACTAAAAGCCTCATAATTTGAAGAGAGGGTCGTGGGTTCGAGCGCAGGCTCGTACCTCTAGGTTTTCGGAAATGTGCGAAATTACTTTTGAAGTTTACCATGGCCTTACCGGTGAAGAAGAATATCGTGAGACACACACCTCCGAAGAAATTCGATGGTGTGTGAGACCCTACCTGCACACCCGAAAACTTATTTCATAAAAAAAATCATATTTAATTGTATTTTTTTTAGGAATCTAGTCTATTAATTGAAAATTAATCTGGATTCGTGTCTTGAGGTTATTAGTCAACGGTCAATTACCCTATTAAGTAAGCGACACTTAAAAACCGAAGAGTACAAGCTTAGATTTTACTTTCATGACAAAAATAGACCAAAATCGTGAATATTTATGGAATGTAAAGCGTTTTTAGTGTTTATTAAAATAGTTATTTGTGTCACAAGGGAGCAAAATGATGTATTTACGGCGAGGGCAGTACATTGAATCCAGAGTGAAGTAAAGGATTCTACAATAGAATCTTGAGCGCAGCGAGGGATTCTAAGTTAGAATCCTGAGCGTAACGAAGGAATCAAGTGTTAACGCCCAAGACGAAAATAATTTTGCTCCTGAGTGACACATAAAATTTTTCACACCGACTATGAGGAAAATTTAAATAAAATGCTGTAAAAATAATGAAAAAACTTTTAATTAATAATCCAATCGAATCGAATATTACAATGGTAAAGAATATCAATATTCATTAAATTAGTTTTGATTGCAGTAAAACGTATTTGTAATATTTTTTAACTATTACGAAAAATTCATCAATTTTCATAATTATAACGTTGTTAAAGTTAAAACTTGAAATATGTTCGTTTTTCGTATCGATTACGATGAAATTACAATCGATTATTTTATTAAGATCTGTTTTCAATTGGCACATTGCGTAAATGACACATGCCAATGAATAAATTAAAAAAGTAGCTTGAACGGAAAAGTAGCATTTTGATCCCTGTCGTTGGGGAGCAAAAGCCACTTTTCCGAATGAAAGGTGTGTGAAAAAGTAGTTTTCAGTTGACTTGTCCTTTTCTAGAGTTCCATACCCAAAGGGTAAAAACGGGACCCTATTACTGAGACTTCGCTATCCGTCCGTCCGTCTGTCCGTCTGTCCGTCCGTCTGTCACCAGGCTGTATCTCAGGAATCGTGATAGCTAGACAGTTTATATTTTCACAGATGATGTATTTCGGTTGTCGCTTAATAACAACAAGTACTATAAAACAGAATAAAATAAATATTTAAGGGGGTTCCCATACAACAAACGTGAATTTTTTTGCTCGTTTTTGCTCGATATTGATAACGGCAACAGGTAGACGCTTGAAATATTTACTGAATATTTAGTTATATATTCACTTTAAAAATAAATACTTAAATTAAAGTAAAACTAATATTTAAAGGGGGCTCCCATACAACAAACGTGATTTTCTTGCTTTTTTATAGATATGTTATTCCGAATTGTTCTTAAACTAACCTAACATAATCTACTGTGTTCTACAGGGTTATTTATAATTCACTAGCATCCTTTTAACCCTAAACTCCTACCACTTAAACAATTGTTTTTTGTTTTACGGCTTTTGTCATAACTTAATATTTTTGGTGTAATTACGTTTTGACAATTTGAGATTACCTCTTATTTTTACGATACTCTGTGTATTTGTATAGGAAAAAAAGTGCTTCATTTTAAAAAGTCGTAGAACAAACAACATTTGTTTGAGTGATAGGAATTCAGGGTTAAGAGGATGTCAGTGAATTAAAAATAACCCTGTATAAGATGATGTGTTTAAAAAATCATGAGAACAGTATACGCTTCTAATTCTATGGCAAACGTTGATTATGAGAAGTAAAATTATGGAAAACAAAGGGATTCTAGTTTACATGTAAACATACAATATTCAAGTATTCACATTATCTTCATTAGTCTTAAAATACTCTTCATAGCTCGCGCGTGTAATTTGCACTCTAAGATCAACAGCATAGCATATCAGCACAAAATAATGTTCCTTTTTAATTTGGACTTTATTTTAATTTCTGGAAGGTCTAAATTAAAATGGTGTATTATTTCGAGTTTATACGCTGTTGGTCTTGGAGTGTGATATTATGGATTCAAAGCTACAACTTCCTTCGCCATTACGAGTGTGAGGCTCCATCGACACGGCTCAGGCCAAGCGAGACCACGCGTCATTAGAGTTGCCAGAGTAAAAAAATATGAATAGTTACACGTTTTTTAGGGTATAAAGCTGGTCAATTTCGCGCACTGAGGATTCTCTGCAAAAAAATTAAGTTTGTATTTGATAGTCTTTCTAAGAAAAAGAAAGATATTTTTAGATTAGTGATCTCTACAGCGCGTTGACACACACGCACGAACGCGCGCGCGCATGCACGCACTCACGTACACATAAATTTCGCATTATATATGTATATAGCCCTTGTCTATCTGTCTATTATGAAATAAATCCTGACGCATGCCAACTATGAAGTTTTTGAATATTGACAATGTGACCCATGGAATATAATTTTCTCCTATATCATTTTTGTCACACGCAACTCGTGTGTATAGCATTTATTTTCCTATTTATTTGTTTCTTTGTTTGCAAAAGAGATACATGGTTCAGGGATAAGTCCGCCTTTGTACTTAACATTTTTTTTCTGTAACCTTTTTGTTTTCCTTTTTGTACAATAAAGAGTATAAACAAACAAACAAACAAACATAGTTGAAATGGTCAATATTCAGAAACTCCCTGGTTGTGCCATGTGTCATTACTTTATATTGCAGCAGTTAACTTTTAAATGCTGAACCTAAAACAAAAACCTAATATTTCTTCTAAACTTTGTGTAAAGAACATAATTAATGGAACTACTTACCCATTTACTGTAAAAAAACTGCCTTGAAAAAATATTTGCTGCTCAAAAGCAAAAGCCGCAGGAAAAGTAGAGTATAGGTACCTACCCACGGGAATCAGACGAACTTGCGGGCGACATCTAGTTTCTAAATAATAGTCGACTATTACCAAACAACTTCCATATTATCATCACAATTTACTTACCACTGCAAAATTATCTCAAATACAAATTAAGTAGTACATGCAATATTATTCTATTTTTTATAGATTTTATTAATGTGAGTATGGCAACACCGCGGGTGATTTAGTAAGATGCGCACGCGCCGCCCACTATCCGTCATCCAGTTGCTATGGTGATTTACTTTAACAACAATATTATACAGCGACTCAATTGTTAATGTACTTAGTATAGATTTTAAAAACAGATTCATATAGTTTTAAGTTTCACATGCCACCGTGGTTCAACGTTATTTTAGAGAAAAAAACGTTTATTTGTGAACATATTGGGTAGTAACATGTTAACTAAGTGATAATAATTCTACTAACCTAAATAAACTGTAGAATGCATCATCAACACTCGTAACTTTTGGAAGGCGCAAGCCACACAGAAAAGACGTGGGACGGGGGCGCGTCGCAGTCCGCGCCGTTTGTTCGAAAGACGCGTCTCCGCCCCGTCTCTTCTGTCTGATTTGGATCGCGACGCTTCTATAAATTTAGTATGAAAATTGACGCAAGGGGCGCCGCGTCTGCGACGCGCCCGCGACCCACGTGTAAGTGAGTTAAGTGATCGAGCGAGTGCGAAGCATCTCAGTTTCAGTTTGGGCAAAAATGCTTTTGTATGTCTGTCCGTGAAGCTTAGGTACAAAAAAAACATGATAGCCTAGTTTGACCTCTCTCAGAGTTTTTCGAAATTTATGTGCATTTAAAATTTACCATGCATACACGGTGAAGGAAAACTTAGAAAATACATGGTGCGTACGAGGTTCCCAATTCGCTTTGGGCCGCGTGGGAACTACGGCTCAAACCCTCTCATTCACAGAGGAAGCCTGTGCCCTACAACGTAACGTATACGACGTCTGTCCGGCTGTCTATTATCCTCTATAGGCGCGATTCTCAAACTTCTTTGGCGACGGAACCCGGAAAAGCGAAACATTTGACGGAGTCCCAAATTAAAAAACTATCGACCAGACCAGTATAGAAAGCTGGAGTTTGTTTTTTTTTCTTATTATTACAAGTATTCTGATGATGTGTATACGTCGCATTTCTTCTACAGATTCTTTTGACATTTTGTGAGCAGTTTAGATCATTTTATAGATTTTTTGGTCGATTCAATGTGGAAATAATTTTCAAAATGGCGGAACCACAGGGGTTGCCAGGTTCGCGGTAAACGTTTTATTCAGTTGTACCTAAGTTAAAAAGACAGACTTTTCTAAATAGGCGGCAATGAAGTGCGAGATTACACGGCAGTAAGCAATGACTCTTTTAGATGAAGATTAAGATAGTAATTAACAGTTATTAAGTGGGAAATGAGCGGTTACTGGTTAGCTAACGACGCGACCGTTAATTGGTTGTTATCGCTGTATATCGATATCGATAAGTTATAGGTCACTTACCTCCTTTTCCGGGATGACACGTTAATAATTTGATTAATTTCTGTTTTTCTTTGCGGAGGCGCATATCGATGAACTGCAATTGTTACCTTGCCAATCCGCTTCCACAAGTGCAAAACAGCTACGGCTGTACGACGGGTCTATCTGGTCTCCCATAATTTAATGTCATAATGTATTATTTTTCATATTTTTTTTTTGAAAACGACGCTCCCATGCAATATTGTATGCATGTAGTAAAATTAAGATTTGCATGTATTTTCTTGTACTCGAATGTCTACCTGTGAAAGTGTATAAGTAAATGTCTTCTTTCTTTCTTTTCTTTATTTAATTCAGTAAATAAATAATAATAAATTAAATAAAGTTCAATTAAGTTACTTTTTTTTTGGTGTAACGGGATATTGCCGACTCGCCCTTGCCCGATTTTATATTTGGTAACTACTCGTACTAAAAGCCTGAGAAAACCCCCGAGCTACAAGATAAGAAGGATTAGGATGTTATATCAATTACTTTTTATTACTAGGATCGTAATCCACAGACGGAAGTGTTTCGCATTATTTTTATTGGCATTTTAAAATCTTGCCGACTTCCTTGATGTAAGCAATACACATTAAACTGTATGTTAATGTCGTGGTGAATCAGTGAAGGACGTGATTACATAGTAATGGAATAATCCAGTCTTCTCTGACAGATTTGAGCCCTAATTGTGTACAGGGTGTAATTGTATACAGGGTGTAATTGTATACAGGACGTAAACATTAAGTGTGCACAGTCGATTATTCCGTAACTATTACAGCTATAAAAAACTTTAAACTGATATTGAAAGTAGTTAACTAAATAACAAAAATTAATTGTAAAAATACGTAACTAACTTGTTAAACATAAATCAAGAAATATTCAAATTTTTGATATTATACAGTCTCATTTAGTTTCCTTATTTTAAAAGTTTATTTTATGAGCTTTCTAATATTTCAGGAAACTGTTATTAACCTTACAAAGTACTTGTACTAAAACCATCTTTTAAGCGAATAAAATTAATATTATTTATTTCTTAATAAGTAAGGACAACAAGGACGTCACTTCGAACAACTACTTTAAATAGGTGCAAAAAATTGTAGGTACTTCTCAGCCTATATGTATACGCCCACTACAGGGCACAGGCCTCCTCTCATAGTGAGAGGGGAAGCCCATATCCCCATACTTATCATCATTATCATTTATGGATGATCATAACGATGATGAGTACATGATATATGCTCCGGCCGAGGATCGAATTCAAGACTTTTAGCTTCGTAGTCAGGTTCCTAACCAATGGACTAAGTATCCGTCTCAAAAAAAATTTTGTAAGATACCGCATTATTTTCAACAGACTGTTGCCATATCTAACGAGTTTGCTCCACATAGCGTCTTATGCTGTTTTCTCTCTTCGTCAATGACTGTATTGATGTGAAAGCGTTCAAATCACCGTAAATAGACATCATTTGACACAAAGTAATAGAATAGCTACAAAATAAAAGTAGCCAGAGTGATTCTGGGAATCTGGAGATGTGATTGGAATCAAACCTTCACAAGTTTAATAAACAAGTTGTTTACCAACATTTACATGAAAAAATAAAAAATAAAATATTAGGGGGCAATCTTACACAAATCGACCTAGTCCCAAACAAAGCAAAGCTTGTACTATGGGTACTAGACGACGATAATAGTTATTTATGATACAAGTGCGGAAAGTAGGCTATTCCCAACGAATGGCGGAGATCTAAACAAACGAGCGAAGCGAGTTTAGTTTAGCCGACATGAGTTGGGAATTTCCTACTTTCGACACGTATATCATACAACATTTTACAATGCATTAAGCGAGGAAAAAAATTGTGGCTAAGAGCGCGCGCAGATAGAGAGTGGTCTGGAGTACCGAGTTCCGCGTTCAGAGTTCTGTGTTTTCATCGCTCGAGAGTTCCAGTCGCCTGCTGTGTGCGTTATCGTAAGAGACTCAGTACATTAGAAAGAACGCAGAACTCTGAACTCGGAACTTCAGACCGCTCTCCGTCTGCGCGCGCTCATAAACATTTTCGGAAAAAGATGTTGCGTTCTTATTTACCTTTCATTGAGGGAAAGTCTCGTAGATGTTTACATATTTCAGCATCGGTTTAGTCAGCAGGAGGCTATCACATTTAATTTTGTGCTTGGTCGAGGACGTCAGCCGGCGTTAAGTCCTATGTAAATTCATCACTTGAACTCTCCATTTTAATTTACTAAACTTAAATTAATTCTCCGGACTGAATTCATGAACATTACTGTGGCGGGTTTTTATGCCATGCGCGCGCACTGAAAACTCATTGGTTGACAGGCGCGAACGGGTAACCGTGATTGGTTCGTGTTACGCCATGCGCGCACACTGAAAGCTCATTGGTTGACAGGCGCGAACGGGTAAACATGATTGGTTCGTGTTACGCCATGCGCGCGCACTGAAAGCGCAGATGTCGTACGGTCCGAAATGGACTCAAGGAATTATTTTAGTACTAAATTTTTTATTTCAAAACTTTTGACGAAATTAAAATTTGTGTTTTAATATTAAAACAATCTGTTTTATTATTTTATCAGTAAATATTCATTTGGTTGCATCAAACATTTTCTTATTTGTGCAAAGCTGAATTATGAAGACACAACTCTCTAGTCTTATTTTTTAAACACTAGTTTGGACACAACTTTTTGAGAATTGGCAATTTAAAAAGTTACTTTTCCGCACGCGTGTGGAAAGTAAAATCCATACAATTTTTTTTCACACTTGCGAAAGTGTGCTGGGATGACTAACTTTCTATAGATATGTTGACTGGCGTCAAGAGGCACTTTCCGAGCATATGCATTGTAAACATACTTATACTAGGGGCGTTCAATAAAAAGTGAGAATGAGTATGTTATAAACAACTTTTACTAAATGTCATTTTATTTTTCGACATAGTCACCTTTTAGCATAATACACTTAGTATATCTTTTTTCTAAACTTAAAATTCCATTTTTAAAAAAGGTCTCATCTTGAGTACTTAGAAAATCTTGTACTGCAGCGACTACCGCCCCGTCGTCTTCAAATTTCTGGCCTCTCAGGTATTGTTTCAATCTCGGAAATAGGTAGAAATCACTGGGAGCGAGATCTGGTGAATACGGAGGATGCTTAAGGATATCGAACCCAGCATCACGAATTGCAGCCATTGCAACGGCGGACTTGTGTACCGGGGCATTGTCCTGGTGGAACAGCACAACTTTCGAGAGTTTACCTCGCCGTTTTTCGCGGATCTCATTGCGCAATGTTGCTATTTGTTTGGCGTATAAAGTGCCCGTAATAGTGGCTCCATGCTCGAGATACTCAATCATTAATACCCCTTTACCATCCCAAAAAACAGAGCCCATGACCTTACCGGCAGATGGGCTCACCTTGAATTTCTTCGGAGTTGGAGATGATGGCCTTTTCCATGTCATAGACTGCAGTTTCGTTTCAGGGTCGTAATGATGGAGCCATGTTTCGTCCATTGTTATAAATCGCGCCAAAAAAAGTTCCCGGTCTTGCTGCATCAGGTTCAAAGCTTCTTGACAAATCTCTAGTCTAGTTTGTTTTTGCGTGTCAGTAATCATTCTTGGTACCCAACCCGCAGATACCTTTTTCATACCCAAGCGTTCATGTAACATATTATGCACGCTCCCCGTTGAAATCTTTACATTTTCAGCAATAAAACGAACTGTGACACGACGATCCGCCAAAACTGAGTTTTCGACTTTTTTCACAATTTCTTCAGTTACTGCTGTAGTAGGGCGTCCGGAGCGGGGGTCGTCCATGGTCGATGTTCTTCTATGTCTAAATTCGGCGCACCAACGGGCGACTGTCGGATACGGAGGAGCATTAGACCCTAAAGTGTCCCGCAAATCCAAATTGACTTGGTCCGTAGAAAAATTTTTCAAATACAAGTATTTGATAACGGCGCGCAGTTCAATTTTCTCCATTTTCGCTAACGTACTCAATAGCATTGCAAAGAAATTACCGTATATTTTTTTAAACAAAAGACAGTTAGTTTTTTTTTTCATAGCAATCAGCTAGATAGATTAGCTTTACCGGCCAGTATTTAATTTCGTAATATTAAAAGAGTTTGCATCTCATTCTCACTTTATATTGAACGCCCCTCGTATAGATAGAAAACATCCATAACTCAGGAACAAATATTCGTGCTCATCACACAACTAAATGCCCTTACCGGGATTCGAACCCAGGACCTCTTGCATCGTAGGCAGGGTCACTACCAACTAGGCTAAAGCGGTCGTTAACCACATTCACAAAAAAAAACACATTTTTGTTTTATAATGGACCTATTATAATTTTACTGACCCAGATGTGTCCGTTACAATGTGACAGTTACTAAGATTATTTCTTTCGGACGGATTTTTCGGTAACGTCTGATGGCTTTTACAGCTTACCGGAGCTTATCGGCTTGGCTCAATTCTGCCTGCGTAGCCGAGCCGATCAACGTCTTCTTCGCTCTTATTGCGTTGACATAAAGGTTTTCCGATCGGCTGAAGCCGATTCCGCATCGATAGACTTGGGAGATCCTTAGGATGCCAAAGGGGTCCTATTGAGCCGACCTTGAGCTGTTTTGTATCATCCATACTCTATCACGCACAATTGTATACCACGTTTTTCCTCAAAATTTAATAAGCAACATTTCGCAATCCATCAACGACTTAGTGCCTTTGAAACCTTGAATTCATACGTGTAGCAAAATTGCGCACGGGCAATGGCTCCCTGGCATAGACAATCCGATAGGTCACGGTGTGTACTAAAAAGCTTGAATTAGCAATTCGTTCCTTTTTAGCTAACCGTGAGGATTGCACACGCGATCTGAGTGTTAACCGTTTAAGAATGTGGCCGGAAACCGGAGTTTGGAGTTTGGAGTTTGGAGTTTGGAAGGTTGAGTTCGAAAACTCAGTCAAATAATGATTATTTCACACAATTAGTAATACGAGTTTGTATTTCATTCTAAAGTCGAATTAGCCGCGCTGTCCCTCTCTTTGTTATTAAGAGCGCGCCGAGTTTCTGGCGCGTTCATTGCATTCATTTAATCCCTTAAGTCCCCAATCCGCACTGGCCCCGCGTGGGAACTACGGCCCAACCCCTCTCATTTTGAGAGGAGGCCTGTGCCATTCAGTTGGACGTATTTAAGCTGGGATGATGATTTAATCCCTTGCTTTACCTATTATTACTAGTACTTAAAGCTTTAACTTTGAAATTCATGTGGAAGATATTTGAGGATTCCTTCTATAAATCAGTCACTTTAGAAACATGATTACAATACAATACAAATATTCTTTATTGAACACCAAAAACAGTACAATTACATTCCTTCTTTCCAGGTCGGTCCCTTCATGTCTGAGGATCGTGGTCAGTGTCAGGGTTGCATCTGGAGCGGATAATCTGGCTCCACCGGTTCCTGTCCAGCGCATCTCTTACTACCGTGTAGAATTTGGCGGACGACGAGTCTTTTATTTGATCGGTCCATCACGTTGGCGAACGACCGCGCGGTCTTCTGCCTTCGGTTTTCCCAACCACAATCAGTTTCTCTGAACTTTCGTCGCCTTTACGCACTGTATGTCCGAAATATGAAAGAATGCGTGCTGACATATGGTCGACAAACGAGTTTTTATTTGGAGCCAGGCCAGAATCTATGCATTCGTGCGTTTCATGCAGTTACATTAGAAAAATACAAGCCTTCCGTCCGCAGCTTCGCTCGCGATAAATTAATTTTCCAGTAGGAAAAGGTATTTTCCCGCGGTAAAAAGTAGCCTTTGTCACTCAGTGATACTTTCTAACGGCAAAAGAATTTTTGAAATCGGTCCAGTAGTTTTTAAGTTTATTCGTTACAAACAAAAATACAAATCTTTCCTCTTTATAATATTAATGTAGATAAATTCAGCCAGAAAATAGGCGGTCTTATCGCTAAAAAGCAATCTAGAGAACCAATGATTATCACCTTGTAGTTCATTCGATAGAAACAAATCCAAAGTTCAAACAAAGAGCTGTTTCTTTTGCAATAAATAGTCGCTTTAAATTATTTATTACCACTAATATAACAAAAAGTATAAGTAAAACAACATTAAAAATTTGGTTGTCTGGAAGAGATCGCTTTCGAGCGATAAGACCGCCTATTGTCTGCCTGTTTTTATTTTTATTGTTATGAATATTTTTTCTGTATTTTTTTGGTGATCAATAAAGAATATTTGTATTGTATTGTATTGTATTGTAAAAATGAAAGGTGATCCCTATACAAATACATTTGCAATGACTCTACCCAAAAGCTCTCTTTACAAAGTTATTTAGTTCTTTACATCCTGAATTGGAACTTATGTCATTCACATCTACTCGTACTCCCCTAAAATTATAAAACTAAATTGATGTCTTATTTATGATCGAAAATTGAGAATATAATAAATTTTTGACGTAAAAACCGCTAATTTATTAATGTATATGCAACACTTAATAATTATTATAATTAATGTTGTCTCGATTGCAATTTATCACCAAATTATATCATTAATTAATTTGATGCTGATTAACATAAGGTGACAGTTGTTGTCTAACAAAATACAGTATTTTAGACGTTAAATCTTATTTTAATGTGGGTTTATGCTAGTATGGCTTTAGTATCGTGAAGTCCGTTTGGTCGTTTTAACATTTTTGTCACGTTGGGGACTGAGGGTCTACTCCGAAATTCGAAAATCGAAGTTCGTATCGCATCGTCTTGCTCGCTCTTGTATTAAACACTATTAGCGTGAGAGGAATGGCACGATACGAAGTTCGAATTTTGCACTTCGTAGTATAAGGCCTGGTTTATTTATGACTAACCAACCTAATTTAGGAAGCCGTGGTGGCCTAGTGGTTTGACCTATGGCCTCTCAAGCAGAGGATCGTGGGTTCAAATCCCGGCTCGCACCTCTGAGTTTTTCGGAATTAAAGTGAGTTTAGCCGCTCGAGTCTTTCGAACTACCCGCACTTGATCCCGATTAGAATCAGCACCCGTATCTCGAACTACCCGCACTTGATCAAGATTTTTTTAACGGCACCCCATCACACCGACACACAACACTCACAACGTCCGACGATCTCTCCGAACACTCCTCCCGACGCCAACATTTGTTTATAACAGGATTCCACGAAGACGAAAGCTTTTATATACATCCTCCCGGTTGAAAATTTTGTGCTTTTTAATTTCAACCGCCTCACGCACCATTGTAGAGTAGAAATGACGTTCTGTTAAGAGAATTTTGGGATTGTGCAGTTCAATCTAGTGGTTTGGTCCTGACTCCAATAAATGTTCGGCTATGGCTGACTTATTTACTTGGCGATTTTTTACAGCTGCGATATGTTCCTTGACCCTCTCATCTCAATACAATGTGGCCGAAACGTCGAAGTAAATATTATTTGCGTGATAAATCCCGTTTAGTATGGTAGTTATGAGCGTTGATGAATCAGCCAGTCAGTCAACCAGTAGACGTGGAATCGGATCCCCTCTTCGATCCACTTATCCTTAAGAGAAGAATAGCAATCGGGCCGGTGAACATCGACACCAACTTTATTTTATTATATTGATACTATCGCCATCTTCAATGCTCAAAAATGCTCAAAAATATCTTAACAAGCACGTACGCCATTGACAATAGAGTCGTGTTCAGATATTTTTGCCCAGCTTGATGTTTATAAAGGTGACTGTACAAGTAGGTATAATCTTCTAAGTAATCTTCTAATATACAAAAGTCTCGTGTCACGGTGTTTGTTATCGAAATCCTCCAAAAACGGTTTGACCAATTTTTATGAAATTTTTTGTCTATAATATAAGTGTGTATAAAAATAATACTCTGCCCAGTGAGTCAGTTAGTAGCAGACCCTTGCCAATTTTGACCAGTTGGCCCCGCCGAACTGTCGTGGGAAACGGAACTTCCCCAGCGTTACGTAACGACCCCCGGACCGTTATGGCAGGTGCGCGGGCGCGGGCGGCGGCGCGTGACGTCACTTCCGGCCCCGCTTCCGGTGGGGGCACATGCACCGAGCAGGTAATTTAATAAACATTATAGGTTTACTACGCGTTTTAAATAGCACTAGGATTGGGTACTGTCCTGTACGCTTATTGTATTACGTTCGGGCGCTTGTTATCACATTCTCTATTTCCTTCTGTCAAACGGTATAAGATGATGCCAGAAAGAGATGGTGCAAGCTCCCGCGCATCAGTCAATCAGCCTCTGGTAAAAAATACTATTATAAGGGGCTGTTTCACCACTTTTCTTAAAGTTCGGATTAGCTTAATCATAACCTTATTTGACAGATGGAATTAAAATTTCTGTTTCACCAGTCTCGATTAGCGCTAAGTGACGGACAAACTGTTTCTTAATTTGACCATCAGATCAGGAGGCATTTAGCATTTTTATCCGTCACATAAAGTTAGTTATTTTTTGTGGCCATGGTTGGAGAGCCCTTCAGCCGGTTTCAGAAAAATAAATCAAAGTATTTTTTATTTTTTAAAGAAAGACGTCGTGCTAAATTGCATAAAATAATTTAAATATCTAGATTTGAATAAAAAAATGTAGGTACACTTTTAGTATGTAAAAATAAATCCAAAATTTCGTAATATTTTTTAATAACAAACTTTTTTTCAGCGGCTCAATCGTTTGTTCTACCTGAACTTGTATGTCGCCATTAAAAAAAAGTTTATCTGTCAAATGGTTTGGCGCCACTTTTCGATTCGTTTTACGTGATTTTATTTTTCTTTGTTATTGTTAACAAAGTATCGTAAATAAATACCGTTTTTGGATCAATTATAATGTTACATATCTGTTTATGCAAAAAAAATAGATGTATTCAAAAATTATATAGCTAACCATTTATTTTGCTTTAATAATGAGTGACTCTTTGAACTAAAGTGTGCGAACAGGAACGCGTGGTCGTGAAATGCGACGTTGCCATTCCGACTTTTTGTTAAACCCACGATTAGTTAAGTGGTACTTAGTTTGCACAGGACCGGAGTGGTGAAACTGAAAAAACACTAGCTGACAGATTTGTCCAGTACTTAGTTTATTCATTGGTTACGTAACCAGCAGTTTGACAATAAGGTGGTGAAACACCCCCTAAATCCCTTAATTAGATTATTAAAATATATTGGAGTCGTGTTTTTTTAATTTATTGAATAAGGCGTCCACATCAATCATCATCATCATCATCATCGTTTCAGCCGAAAGACGTCCACTGCTGAACATAGGCCTCCCCCAAGGCTCGCCAAACAGATCGGTCCCGTGCCATCCGCATCCAACGCGATCCCGCAACCTTAACCAGTTCGTCGCTCCATGTTGTTGGAGGCCTACCTACACTGCGTCTTTCTGCCCGTGGACGTCACTCGACAACCTTTTTGCCCCATCGGCCATCAGTTCTACGAGCGATGTGCCCTGCCCAGGCCCACTGCCTCTTGAGTTTGGGGTTTCTTCGAGCTACGTCTGTGACTTTAGTTCTTGCGCGGATTACATCATTTCTAATGCGATCCCGCAGAGAAACTCCGAGCATAGCCCTCTCCATCGCCCTCTGAGTGACTTTGAGCTTCCTTATGAGGCCCATCGTTAGCGCCACGTCTCAGTGCCATAAGTTATCACTGCCACACACTGGTCAAAGACTTTTGACTTGAGTGAGACATTGCAGTATATTGCATGACAAGATATTACGGAGCTTCCCGAACATTATAGGTTTACTACGCGTTTTAAATAGCACTAGGATTGGGTACTGTCCTGTACGCTTATTGTCTAACGCACGGGCGCTTGTTATCCCATTCTCTATTTCCTTCTGTCAAACGGTATAAGATGGTGACAAAGAGATGGTGCAAGCGCCAATACAGCCTCTGGTAAAATACACTATAGTAAATCCCTGAATTAGATTATTAAAATATATTGGACTCGTGTTTTTTTTTTTAATTTATTGAGTTAGGCTTCCATAACAATGAACTAACAATTAAGTACTTTGCTCACCCGCGACCTTCTTCTTTCTTAATTATTTTTAAAGTTGTTTCAGTTCATTAATATGGATCTCCGCAAAGTAACGTCTGTTTGGCCTCACGCTAAAGCGCGTCTAAATTCGACAGTTGAAGTCCGTGACGTCACGTCGAAGTAAAAACTGCATACTATTCATGCGAGTGAAGCTGTACCCAACGCTTAAGGCTAGTCTTGGGATATTCTGAAACAGAGCGAAATATTAAAGCGCCATTTTGATTCCCAAAGCACTGCATTAACCTACTTGCCAATGAATGGAGCTCTCAGGGCCTGAAGGCATTTAACGTGTGGTCCGTTGTGCCCGGAGGACCCCAACATTCTGTCACGAAAACCTTTATTATATAAAATTGAGAAGAGGAATTTTGAAGTTCATTCATTTACAAAAATTCCAAAGAAATTTTTTTAATTGCTATAATTTTCTGAATAAACATTCGTCTTTAATACAAACTTTTTTACTGACTATCCTTTGTTGACTGTATTTGTATTGTGATCCAACCTCAGACAACAACGACAACGAAAAAAATATCTCAGAAAGTTATATTTTTCATAAATACCGCATGAATGAGGGTTTTCTATGAGAGGCTATTTGGCGCTAGTATCGTCAGGTCCGTTTGACAACTTTGACATTTGTTGTATGGGTGTAACGTCAAATAGACCTTACGATACTAACGCCATCTAGCGATATTCCACCTGTCAGAAAACCCTCATTCAGTTGCTTGTTTTATGCAGAGTTTACACCTGCAAGAAGAATCGCGGAAGTGTAGTACAACTTGTACGGTTTTCCTTGCAGGTCTAAACTGGGGTTTACCTAGTGTTGAGTGTAACCTAAATTTAATAATCTGTGGCAGCTAGGTGTATCGTCTTAGCGGCATTACGACACGAGTGCTGTTATGGGGAATAGAGTATAGACTTTTCTGGGGTCATATTATCTATGTTCTTATTTAATTGGCATTGATCACTTTTTTACAATGTGGTCTAATTCCAAAACCATTTCGAGGAATAGGTTTATTAAATCATTTTATAACATTGTAGTACAAAAATATTAAATGATCGTGTGTATTTTTGCAAAATAATGTTTGACCTTTGTTTGACCTTTCTGTGGGCATTAACTTTGAAATTCTTTGCAACAATAAAAAAAAAGCCGTCCGTCTAGTTTCTCTATACTATTCTCTGTCACTTCGACGTAGTTATCATCTGTCAGTTTAAGGATAGTATTTTGAAAAACATTCTTCGCGTTTTTCATATTTTAATAATGGATTTATACAGGAAGTGTTTCATTCCTACTTGTGGAAATGATTCTGCCAATAGCCCAAACAAATTAATTGTTTGCATTAGAGAAGATTTACAAGAGAAGTGGTGCCGCAAAGTTAATTCAAAGTTTACAAGATGTACTTATTGTTTTGAGGATAATTTTAATGTAAGTATGGATTAAATCCGCCAAAGAACTTTCAAGGGAACACTTCTGACCATTTTATTTTATACATACAAAAAATACTATAGCCGTAAATCGTTTTTTTTACCTATTCTCTTGGAAGAATCGGCAACTTTAGTGTTATTGTTATTGTAATGTAAAGTGACATTGTCAGATGACAACTAACCATCGATTGTGACACATTTTTTATGTCATTATGTCTGTGGTTTATACACAGATTCAGCCGCGGCATGTAATTTACGAGAAGTCGTATCTCAAATTTTCAATAAATTATAAAAAAATATTGGAGTGATGAATTGCTGAAATATTCAAACTAGTTTCTTAAAATGCTCTATATTTTCGATAAAAAAAATAAAAAGGGGTGTTTGAAAAAATGATCAATCCCAATTGTTCGTGACCAATTGTAATTTAATTTGGTGTAAATACTTAATGTATACTACTTTTGAAATAAAATGGATTATGTAATAAAAAACAGATAAAAGTAAATGAGTCTAACATTGTTTGGTAGCATAGCGAACGGTTTTGCTACCCACTCTGAGGATGAGCTCTAGTTGAGTTCGAAACGCGTCAGTGTAGTTTGGTGGTGGTGATAGTTGGGTCTGAGTGATTTGTGTGTTCGTACAGTGTGGTGGTGGAGGAACTGCATGAACACGCATTTCTTACATAAACGTAACTATCGTAAGGTCGCGGGTGAGCAAAGTAATTGTTTCAGTTCATTCAGATAAAAAGTACAGAAGTAGAAAAAGATTTTTAACAATATTTTGCGGAACTTAATTACGAACTATAGGTAACTTTATTGCTAAAATTACCTCGACGTTTCGACCACATTACACCGGCCGTGATCAAGAGCTAATTGACGGTAAAATCCCGGAATTTCAATTCAATTGGCAGATATAATGTAATAATTTAAGCTCTAAACGCACAGACAGCGGAGGCTTGGCGTTGCGGCGGCGGTGACGTGACGGTTGTCACCGCGGTACCGCACAACCGTTCATACAAGTTAGAATATTACAACCGCCACGCCTCCGCTCTGTGCTTTTGGAGCTTTTAGGCCCTACTGAGTTTTTGATGCATTTATTGCATTCATTACGATTACTTACTTGTAGTTCGCTTGATAGAAAGAAAATCCAAAGTCGTCTCTAAAAATAAAATAAATTCTTAGTACGACGTAAATAGGTGCTGCACGACACAGGTCATGACTTTTTGAATGTTAATAAAACACCGGTTGCGGTCAAGTAATAATCTTTCGTTAGCTTTTCCTGTAACTAAATCCAAATCCTATTCCAAATCCTTCTCCGTGCACGCTGTTAGTCTGTGGAATCGGTTGCCGAGTGAAATCAGGCAGTCGCAGTCGGTAGCCATCTTCCGGAGTCGCTTGGGGGCGTACTGGCTTGACAGTTCCTCTTAAATAGAGACAACCTCTATTGTATTCTCTGTTTAGTGTATATGCGTATATTAATGTATTTATGTAATTTTTATGTAGTTAGTCTATTTATGTTGATATGATATGTATTATATTAGTGTGTACTTGCGTGTATTCTTTGTATGTTTATGTATTGATTATGTTAAGTTTATTGGTTTGGGTTTACTTTTGATTTCGACTCTTTTTACTCTGCATTGTATGCCTACTCTTGTCTCTGGTGTCCTGTCAATCGTTCAAAGGTTAACTGGAAGAGATCCCTTTAAGGGATAAGTTCGCCTTTGTACATCTGTTTCTCTTGTTAACTGTTAATTTTCATGTTTTACGTACAATAAAGAGTTTTACATACATACATACATACAAAACAAGATGTTTTCAAGGGTGTAGTGTTGCTACATTTTTAAAATGTGTATTTGTTTTAGTAATACGATGAAAATGCCTAAATACACGCGCAGTCTAACCAACCTATCTTGAGCCATCGTGCTTCCCCCATGTCCGCGTGACTGCTGCTTTAGTTCTCCTTCGGCCATCGGACGGGGAACTTGTGTCGCTTGCGCTTATGCACGGCTTTGATTCAGCCGCTCTCACGCACACATACACGAGTGCATAGAATACCTAAAATCGATTAGCGCCAAAAGCTCGGTAGGGCCTTAAACGAACGAAGCCGGGGGTAAAGACTACTGAGATAGAGTACTTGCTCATAATTTTCAATTGTATTCAGTATTGTGAAAATTCTATCGCAACGTCGAAGGTCACACAGCCTTAACCTCCATCTTATAAGAGATGATGATATTAATGAGATTTTAATTCCTAAGCAGTACGTTTTCTTCGTTCGCTTAGAAACGGGCTAATTTGGGGTCCAAGTTAGGAGCGTTGTGGATAATACATTATCAATAGCAATTTAATGCCGTTTGATATATAGATTTAGCTGTCTTTGATTTTACATGCTCTAATTTTGTAACAAGGTCAATAGGTATACAACATTTTTAAGGTTTTTTTTCATAACCACCCTCACAGCATATTTAAATATTGTAGATAGAGATAGAGGGAGAGATTTATTTACACATATTCGATACGCAGAAAAAATACGTTTGTAAAGAAAAGATAACAATAAAAACATCGACTAGTATAAATTGGGCATTCAGCATAATTTTGAGGCGGTTTGTAATGTTGTTGTAGGTTGTACCACCTCTTTTAATCTGTTTTTAGGGTTCCGTAGTCAACTAGGAACCCTTATAGTTTCGCCATGTCTGTCCGTCTGTCTGTCTGTCTGTCCGTCCGCGGCTAAGCTCAGAGACTGTTAGTACTAGAAAGCTGTAATTTGACATAAATATATATATCAGTCACGCCGACAAAGTGATTAAATAAAAAATACAAAAAAATATTTTTTTAGGGTACCCCCATAGACGTAAAGTGGGGGTGATTTTTTTTCTCGACTAACCCTATAGTGTGGGGTATCGTTAGATAGGTCTTTTAAAACCATTGCCGTGTTTTTTCTATTCAGTGATCTGTTTGCGAAATATTCAACTTTAAAGTGAAAATTTTCATTAAAATCGACCGTCCCCCCCCCCTCTAAAATCTAAACTGTTGGGTGGAAAAATTTGAAAAAATTCAGAATGGTAGTAAATATATCAAATTTACTAGGAAAATTATAGCGGCTAAGATTGCTTGGAAATTATTTGTAGTATAAGAGTAAATAGTAGCCTAAGGTATAAAACATACCTAAACATGGATGATTCCGTACACATACAAAATCCTTAAAAAAAATATTACTTGATTTTTCGTAACGGCTACGGAACCCTACCTTGGGCGTGTCCGACACGCTCTTGGCCGGTTTTTTGTTCTTTCTGTTGTAAATTGCCTGGAAGGTCGCTCTGAAAACCAATGGTGCTTATGAAGTTCCCGCACTAGGTCCGCATTAGAAATACAGCCTAAACCCTCGCATTTCCAGAGGAGATCCGTGCCCAGCACATAATAAACTAAAAAAATATGAACTTTTTTAAATGACATCAGTGATGACAAATATGGCAAAGGTTGTGTGCGCCAACCGTGAGGTGTTGTATCTGAAGACATACCTAACCCACGCCACTCTCCAAATTCATGATCATCATTGTCATAATTTAAGAGCTGCACTCTTGTTAGTGGAGTAATCTCCACTTATCCCTGTCTTCCGCCAATTTTTTGATCGTCCGTATTGTTTTACGAATAAGTTCACTTAACGCCATTGATGCCCAGTGGATGTATATAAGCCATAGATGAATGTGGTATCCACCTAAGACATTGTCCAATATCATCATCATTTCAGCCAAAAGACGTCCACTGCTGGACATAGGCCTCCCCCAAGGCTCGCCAAACAGACCGGTCTTGCGCCATCCGCATCCAATGCAAGTTCATTGCGCGAGTTAAGGTGAATCAACCACTACAATTGTGATTTTGTCAGCACTACCCTAAATTAGGTCATAACGTCTGTTAGTTTATATACATTATTTTTATTACTAAATCCGTCTATCCATCTTAAGGCCACCACTGACCGCAGAGCGGGGCGTGCGCGTGACGTCTACGGAGCGTGCCCAGCGCTAACACTGAATCATATACGCTGCACCGCGCTGCTGAAGTGTCTCCGTACCTATATGTATATGATTCGCTGTTATACAACGCGCTGGGCCCACTCCGTCTGCGCCCCGTGCACGCTTCGGTTTGTGGTCGCCTTTAATTCGCGCAATTGTCGAATGTCGCTCGATCGTTTATCTTGTACCAGATAATGTAGCTTGAAAATTGCTTGCGGTACGCTGGTCAACAACAATGGCGGAGACGTTACTCCTAACAATTTTATTCAGATTAGTTTTCACCTTCAGCGACTCGATAAATGACCCTGCTATGGTTAAGTGGAAAGAAATGTAAGACGGTCATTGTTGGGTTCCATGGTACTGTTCAGTTAATGCATTACTTGGGTATACTTACTTACATGTCCTTTACCTTGTTCGCCTAGCGTTTACATACATGCTAAAATCATACCTGTATTCCAAAAGGGAATAGGTCGAGCATACGAAATGTTACATTAACGTTTCGAGGCCACTTTTAGCAATTTTAGGTTTAAAGGTAAAGTGGTATTCAATTCAATTCAATTCATTTATTTAAATAGTTTTAGTACATAGTAATAATTAATAGTAGGCACTTTACTTAATCTATGTTAGGTATTATATCTAGGTACTATACTAATGGCTCGACTTAAGCGTCTAACCGCCTCTACGCCTTCTACAAGAAGACTAACAGGTTACTACTAAAATATAATAATGCCTAAACTAGGATACATAAGTAGCCTGTATCTTAGGCAAAAAATAAAGGACCTTAAAGTTAACATAATAACCAGAATACAAATTTAACTGTTATTTGAACTTAGAAATAAATAAAATATGAAAAGTAAGTAACTACGGCTTAAATAATAGGGATGTTTCCTAGGTAAAAAAATAATAATTCTTATTAGTCCGTATTTTACATTATCAAAAAATATTAGACACGTAATTTTTCTTTTGACAATTAAACAAAAAAAAAAAAAATTATAATAGTTACAGGTTGCTAGCCTATCGCCTACAATATACCTTAGGCCTGCCTACTGCTGGTCCCACCGCCGGTGAGCAAGCGATGAGCTATCGGCGATTTTCTCGCCCGAGAAACGAACAAAAGATAATCACTCCCGTGTAAATAAAAGAGAGAGATATATATTTATAGTTCATCGCTGGCTGTTCACATTGCCGCTGCCGGCGAGGACTCTCTTTTCACTAGTTGATCGCAGCGATAAAAGCTGTCAACGATAAAACTCGCTCAGCGGTACCCGGCGATGAACGCTTGGCGATCAGTACGCTTAGTATAAGTTTTACTTCTCCAAAATACTTCTCGATCACGTTTACGTAAAAAAATCAATTACTAGGGAAACATGGACAGCGCCTCCGCGGCCGCGTGTCCATGTTTCCATAGAATTGAAATTTTTACGTAAATGCGATCGAGAAGTATTTTGGTGAAGTAAAACTTATACTAAGCGTACAGAGCGATCATTCTACCGTACAATCGCCCGTCGCACTCGAACACTCGCTTACAGCCGAGCGACAAAACTATCGAAACTACACACTCGCTTCTCGCCGCTCGCCCACTCGTTCCTAGTTTCTAATTGTACCTACTCGTTTATCGCTCGTCGCCGGCGGTGGGATCAGTGCCTTAACCATATCCTTAGTTACCTATGACATCCACGGAAGAAATGGAGAGGTATAATTCTAAACCCAAAACCACACGGGAAACCTAGCATATCTCAATCGTTGCATAGATGGAAAGTCTCCAGAAATTATCTCCATGTTCCAAATCATCAGAGCAGTGACGAGAAAATAGTTTACGCGTAACAAGTCAGTAGTTAGTTTAACAGTAAAGTTTGTTCCAAGTGATTGTGCCCGTTTCGACTGGCTTGCTCCATAACTGATTTACCCGTTAATGATTAAGCCCAGATCCGCTCGAATCACTGTACTAAAATTAATTATGGCGATGAGAACCCGAGATTGCCTAAACCGAACCCATCATAAACGTTACATGTAAAAAGATGCAAGTCTCGCAAGGCAGTTCTTATACAGCAAAAAGTTTTGAGATGCAATATGAATCAAGTCTTTTATTTTAGTCAGTGGCGGGGGGTGTCAATAGAACTCGATTTTTGCAGAGTTGCTTATTTTAAAACCGTGGAAGAGCACATTTTATAGTTCTCAAATAAACAGTTCGCCAAATTAGCTCCTCCAAATGGATTAGGTTTGTTGCTCCACCATTACCTAGTCATGGAAACATCTGACTAGATACTTTGTCATAAATTGATTCCTATAATTACATTTAGTTAACTAACAAAACAACATTTATTTAAATACAATTATACATTAATTACAGGTCAATAAATAATTATTCATTATTAATTATTATTAATTATTATTGCGATGGCAATAAAAATATACAACAAAATAAACAACAATATTAAAAACGAAAAAAACGAAAAGCGTTTTAATAACCTTCTAAAGGATTATTTGGTCAATAAGAGTTACTATACATTACAAGAATTCTTAGATGATAAAGATACACAAATAAAATAAGCCTCGGTCTGCCTTCGTCCATTTTAATGTAATAACCCTTGTTTTTTTATTTTATTTTATTGTTCTATAATTAATTTATTTTAAAATTTAATTTTATGTACCTAGTATTGTGTAATAAATTACCTATCTTAAAAAAAAAAAAAAAAAAAAAAAAAAAAAAAAAAAAAAAAAAAAAAAAAAAAAAAATGGTAATAATAATGGAATTAATGCTAATAAAACTACTACTATTATACCTATAAGATTTAATTATTATTGTTTTAGAAGATTGACATTGATATTAATATTTTTATTTAACACTAGCTGTTGCCCGCGACTCCGTCTGCGTGGACTTATTAATTTGGGCAGCTTATTTTTTTATCCAATTTGCTTTTTCATCAATTATGGCTCTCCTTAGTTCCTCGATATAAAAAAATTATCCGCCCCCGCAACCTCCCCCCCCCCCCCCCTCCGTACTCCCCTCCTATCCTAATTTGCTAAGTACTGATCAAAAATATCTGTTTGAGATTTGCACCGCAATTTCTTCTGGTTCGGTGTCGCCCAATTTAGCTAGCAAAGACCCAGTAAAACTGGCACATTCCCGATGGTTGATTTGCGCAAACAGGATTCTGCGTTTATACATTGGAACAGCTAAACCAACAAAGAATTTGAGGGATCTCGCGACTTTCATTATGAAAGTTTATGCACCAACCTGGTTCGACATAAAGACAAAATCATCATGTAAAAATGGTCCAATTCATGTTTTTAACATGGTTAAAAGATGTCAGTATTTACCAGATAACCTGAAAAGTATTGCACTGAAAACTATTCAAAGAAATTCATTCTTCGCACACCCAGAGAATTTGTTGCTGGCTATGTTGCAAGATGATGCGTCTCACATAAGCTCTTCGAAGAGTGTTAAAAGCACGAAAAGAGACCAAAGGAAAGAAGGTTCTCGAATTTCGAGTCCCAGAACTAAGGGCTGACGCATCTACTTATTATGATTTAATAGATTGGACGAAAGAAAAGATTACAGAACCTCCTATGACAATGAAATATAGTGACACAGAAATTTCAAACCTGATTACTTCAGGAGCTTTGATGGATTTCGAAAAGTATCCTTGCCACACTCAGGCTGTCGAAAGGTGTGTCAAGCTGGTAACGGAGGCTTCGTTAGCAGTTTGTGGACCAGAAGCTAGAAATGGATTCATTCGTACAAGGATAAAAGCCCGGCAAGACATACCCGTTTTCGACACCAAATTTCAATATTTTCGTGTTTATGAGCGCCATGAAACTACTGATTTTCAAGAGTAAAATGTAATTTTTTTGAGTTTATTTTGCTAGTTTATTATGATTTCAGTAAAGTTTATGATTATAATTGTTAAATAGGTCCATATATCGTTTTCAATAAGACATATATGTGAATGTCAAAAATTGCATTATTTCAAAACTTGAAACCTAATGCGCCACCGTAAGATATATATTTAGAAAACTAAAATTTTGCATAATTACTTCTAATACTATGTATCATCAATTAATAATACAGGAATATAAAAATTAAAAAAATAAAATTTTCGCTCCACCCTGGTCCCTAAACACTTAAATTGAATAAATAATGGCTACCCGCCAGTACAGATTGTCACTTTTTTCAAGTCATCTACCCTCAGATCAAATAAAAAGTAAAGATAGAGCGCGGTGGATAGTCGAATGAGGCCGGTTTTATAAACATGTGTGCGTAGGCCGATGTTGCCATAGCAATTCTTAGTACCCCGATACTACAAAAATATCGTTACCGTTAATAACGTTTTAATAGCGTTATTAAAAATTGAAACTGAAATAGTACCTCAGCCATTCTGACGTGTGGTGTAGGCATAAAGTAGTGGCGGTAGTAGGATAGGAAGGAAATGGGAAAAGTGTATAGAAAATAAAATTACAGGGTATAAATTCTCTATGTGTTATTCAATTTATTTACCGACCTTGGTGTTGAATTAATTTCTTATAAGATTGTCTTTTACTGTCTATTGATTTTGAAATATTTTCTAACTTGGCTATGTGGTGGAACCTTATACTTAAATATTTTTCTATTACACACCGTATTAAATTAATTTTATGTTCCTGTCCAGCATATTCATGTTCAATATCTAAATTTAAGATAACCTGATTATTACCAATTATTTTTTTAAATATATTCATCACGATAGTTTGGTGTTTCTTTTCCGTGGTTAATGAAATGTTCTCAACCAATAATTTTCGCACAACTGCTTCACAAATGACACAAATTTCAAAAAAGATCCTTGGACGGGAAGCAAATACCTCCTTTGTATTTCAAATTAATAAGTTTGTGAAAACCCTTTTTTATTTGTGTAGTACAAGTCGTCGCTTTTAAAATGAGCCGAACAAACTACGCTACGGGCAATTGGATGTCATAATGGTTCATTTCGATTATCACGAATTACTCCAATCCACTTCTCTGTAACATTTTTATTGCGCTATGGAAATCTAAAAAAATACTTAAAACGGTATGTATACAAGTAAATATATATATTTCAAAAAACTACGGGAAAATTGTAGCCTTTGGCACTCACGTCGCAAAGACAAATTCAACGATACCTCATTTGTCAAATCATCTAAGCCGTGGGTACTGGGCGTACATACATACATGACGGTGAAAAACATAACCCTCCTTTTCGGCTCCGCCGCAGTTGGGTAATTAGCCCGTACGATATTTATGTACTAATTACTTTCACACTTTAATACCGTTACTACATTAAAATAAGTTAGTAAACTTTTACAAGAAACAAACAGCTTTACATTGCGTGTCACGTTCTCACGTTTTAAGCCGTGCTAATAAAGAATTGAATTTAAAATCAAAAAAGAAAAGGTTGTATTACATAGGCGGCATTTACCCAATAATAGGGTAACTACAACATTATAATGGCAACACTAGTGTTGACGTTTTTGGTATCTAAGCAATATTTATTATTTATTATTGAAAATATTGGTTTTTGAGTTGACTAACGTGTGATAAGTGATTCCATCCTGATTTTATTTTTATTTTTAGTGATAATATCGAATTTAAAAATACGTTGTACTCCACCGGAATGCGTAGTTGAAGTAATAAGGTTTTGGTGTAGTTGGATTGCAAGTGTGTGCGTGCCACTGTGTAAGCACACGGATTGGTGTAGTTTGACCGGCCTCACTTCGTTGTTCGTAGCGTTCTATCTTTACTTTTTATTTGATCTGAGCATCTAATCTAGATAATGTAAACTGTGTTTAGAATTCGAATGGCCATACGGCCACATTCTGCCAACATGTTAAAAAAATACTTACTCAAATTATTGCAAAACTATTTGATATAAATTTAAAATATAAAAATAACGAAGTTTCATGAAGCGTAGACAAGTTTTGTGTAGTAAAATTGGGCTAGCTAAGATTTAAACATATAAATAAAACGTTGGCTGACTTGAAGCCTCTTTAGTCTGATTGCAAATTTTAAAACTAAAGTTAGAACTCCCTTGGGAAGAAAAACTGTACGTAAATCCATAACTCCCTTAAGAACAAATTAGGCCTTTGACATTTAGTATACAGGCATGGAATAACACCATTGACGAGCAAGTGTGATGAAAAAATTATTACATTTCCTTTTGGCTTTGCAAAAAAAATTATTACAATTATTACATTTCCTTTTGGCTTTGCAAAAAAAAATTATTAAAATTATTACATTTCCTTTTGGCTTTGCAAAAAAAATTATTAAAATTATTACATTTCCTTTTGGCTTTGCAAAAAAAATTATTAAAATTATTACATTTCCTTTTGGCTTTGCAAAAAAAAAATATAAAAATTATTACATTTCCTTTTGGCTTTGCAAAAAAAAATATAAAAATTATTACATTTCCTTTTGGCTTTGCAAAAAAAAAATATAAAAATTATTACATTTCCTTTTGGCTTTGCAAAAAAAAAATATAAAAATTATTACATTTCCTTTTGGCTTTGCAAAAAAAAAATATAAAAATTATTACATTTCCTTTTGGCTTTGCATTAAAAAAAATTATTAAAATTATTACATTTCCTTTTGGCTTTGCAAAAAAAAATTATGAAAATGATTACATTTCCTTTTGGCGTGTAAAAATTGCTCGAAAGGTTGCTTTCGCATTCACTATTTCTTTCAGTCAAACGGTATAAGATGGTGACAGAAAGAGATGAAAGCGAAGGCAAGCGCCCGCGCGTCAGACAATACGGCCTCAGGTCAATATAAATCAATTTCAATGTCGCTTGGCCTTTTTTTTTTTTTTTTAATAAAATCCTTCTTAGTATTAATAGTTTTGCTAGTGATAATAATGCTGGAATTCATTTTCTCGCAAGCACCCACATATCACCCTTTATAGATAGTTACCTAAAGTCAGGTAATTGTGTATTATGTAAAACTCTTTATTGTCCACAAAAACCGGAAATTAACAGTTAACAAGAGAAACAGATATACAAAAGCGAACGTATCCCTTGAAGGTATCTCTTCCAGCTAACCTTAGAGCGATTAACAGGACATCAAAAATAAGAGTAGGCATGCAATGAAGAGTAAACGAAATCTAAAATTAGTTCAAACAAATTATTATGCATTAATTGAAATCATGCACGATGTTTCTCTTATCACCATCAAACTTTAAACTACGACATTCTATACAATACATTTACAACTTTTACAAGTATCTTGTTATAACCTTCAGTATATACGAATTTGCATTCCCACCGCCACGGTGCGCGCGCGCACTGATTGAGAACATTATGGCAGCCACCATGGGAAACGGATTGTTTTATTTCAAAGCTATTTTTATTGGTTTGACCATGATTTGAGAGTTGATGACCTGCAGTTTCCTGAGTGGTCAAAGTAACCACAGAAATGTATATACCGGCTTTTGGATGTGATTGCAGAAAAACAACATTTAAGTATTTTTATTTTGAAAGCTATGTAAATGGATGCAAGTGCAACCATTTTACATCCATCTCAATAAGGGTGAAACTTTGCACAAAAAAAGCGATGAAAATTATAAAAAAACCGGCCAAGAGCGTGTCGGACACACCCAGGATAGGGTCCCGCAGCCATTACGACGTGTACTATCTGTATTCAACAAGGTAATATTATTCTAAGGATTTTGTATTTACGGAACTTCCCAAGTAGGTATATTTTCTAGGCCAGGCTGCTATTTACTCTTAAACTACTAATAATTCTCAAGCAAACTTAGCCGTTATAGTTTTCCTTGTTAATTTGAGATAGGTATATCCTCTCAAGCAGAGGGCCGTGGGTTCAAATCCCAGCTCGCACCTCTGAGTTTTTCGGAATTTATGCGCGCAATTACATTTGAAATTTACCATGAGCTTTAGGTGAAGGAAAACATCGTGAGGAAACCTGCATCACCTGCGAAGAAATTTAATGGTGTGCGTGAAGTTCCCAATCCGCACTGGGCCCGCGTGGGAACGACAGCCCAAGCCCTCTCATTCTGAGAGGCATGTGCCCTGCAGTGGGACGTATATGGGCTGGGATAATGATGATGATGACATTATATTATATGTATTTGCTACATGATGCAGACCGTGATTAGCTTTAATTAGGTCTTGATATTTTGGGATGCGGATGGCGCAGAGCCGATCTGTTTGGCGAGCCTTGGGGGAGGCCTATGTTCAGCAGTGGACATCTTTCGGCTGAAACGATGATGATTAATGATTTCAATGCATCAATATTCAATGAATGTGAATGCATTTTGACGACCAGATAGCCTAGTGGTTAGAGAACCTGACTACGAAGCTTGAGGTCCCGGCTTCGATTCCCGTGTCGGGGCAGGTATTTGTATGAAAAATACGAATGCTTGTTCTCAGGTCTTGTTATCGTATGACGAAAGGTTTGCACCATATCCAATGATGTCGTCGTTTTAGTAAAAAACGTGTGGGAATCGGACCTTGAAAATTTTAAACTCATTCCATTTCTTCATGATACCGATTAGAATGCAAATCAAAATGGTGGATTTTCCGTAACAAAACAAAAAATCAACAAAACGGAATTAGAAAAGGTCTCATCTCCAATTGAACGAGAAATCAAATAACGGTTTGTAGTTTTTACTACTTATTTCTATTAGCGTTAAGTTTCGATCACTAAGCGAATAAGGAACTGTAAGGTTTTGCACTGTCTCACACTTTTTCTGTCAATAAAAAGTCTGACTGAAATTTCACAGGCAATTAACTGTCTTGCAATCAACCAAACCTAAGATTTTCATGTGATTGAATAGACTTAGCAAGTACCATCATAATTTCTGTTTCATTTTTGAAATTACTGTTAGGTCTATTTTTCTGAAAACGTGCTTCGAAGGACCATGGTCCTTCAAACCGGATTCTTCACACCGAAGCTAAAAATTCAAATTGGCCCAATCAAAACTTAACAATTTTGGAACCGTAACTTACGCTGCGCGTGCGTCGATCACAATTCGTGAGGTCGTTCACCCCGTAAGGTACACAAAGCTAACGACTCGTGAATAGGGAAGACGTAGTTTAGTAGCTTTTGTTTCTTTTTTGGTAGATGTTAATTTTAACATGACATCCATCTAAATACGTGGACACGACTAGAATGGGAACGAGATATTCTGAGTTGCAATGAAGAATAAACATATTTCATTTCAACCTAAGTTATACCAATCTTCTCCTGTTCACGGTAGTTTAGTCTCTGACGGTTTGTCTTAAAAAAATACAAGTGTAATTTATGAAGTACGATGAAGGCTGTACTGCTGACTCATCTATTGGTATAATACGATATTGTAATACTTCACCAGTTTGTTGGATGCGATACCGCACTTAACGAGTCAAGGGCGTACTTGTGCCTAATAATGTATGTCCGTAACAGTACTGTTCGGTTTAATAATTTAATACCCTGCCACTATGTCGGGTGAGAATATCCTAGAACAAAAAATTTTAGTTTCAAATGGAGTAAACATTCAAGCAAAGAAAGTAGTGTTACTTTGCGCATGTGATGAGAAACGCCAAGTACAGAGTTCTCCAGCTTATTATCCAGGGGAAGATTGCCAGAAAAAGTTGCGTGGGCCGGAGACGACATTCGTGGCTGAAGAATTTGCGTGACTGGTTCAACTGCAGTACTACTTCCTTGGTTAGAGCAGCGGCCTCCAAGATCAGAATCGCCAATTGCCATGATGTTGTCCAACCTCCGATAAGAGAGGAATGGGAAGAAGAAGAAGGAGTAAACATACACAAACACGTGTATACCGAAACCTTTTTTAGCTATACCTATAAAAGATTAATGTGGCTGAATGAGTCATTAATTAACTAATAGACAAAGCACAGCCAAAACAATTGGAGCAGGTTTTGAAAACCACGCTTCACGCTTCATCCTATGCAGATGAAATTCGGTATTGAGATAGTTTGAGACTCTAGAAAGGATATAGGATAGTTTTTATCCTAGAAAATTGCAGAGTTCCCGTGGGCTAGCGAGAAATGAATTCTTCGGAGTCGGAGGCACGGGCAACAGCTACTATGTACTATATATATCTATAATTCTATCTATATATATCTATGTTATATCTATAATTCTATCTATATATATCTATGTTATATCTATAATTCTTGAGAGGTGCAACTAGAGCACTAGTAAATTTTTGGTTCTTCCACAGGTTAAGGGTACTAATTAATTTTTTTGGCGCTGCGGGGCAAAGACTTCCCCTCTTGGACTCCACGACTATTCTCCCAGACTGGCGCAATGTCAGACCAGTCCTTTGTGTACACGTACAAATCGTCCCGCCATCTCCTTGGTCTGTCGTTCGAGCGTCAGTGTTTTTTTTACTGATTCTTAAATGTATACAGAATCCTCAGGACCTACACGAGTCTGACTAGCACGTTGTTTTTTTTAATCCATAACCAACAAAATATCCAATAAATAATGTTCTAACCTAAGTTATCGACCTCAAAAGAGTTCAAGTGTTCCTTAAACCCATATTTTCCAAAAACATTTTGTATTGTTCGCTTTTTCACACGCTGAGTCAGTCGATGAGTAATTTGTGTCCAAACATTCGGCTTTGAGCGTAGTTTGTCAAATAAATTATGACTTTCTGTGTGTCAGACTTTACTTCCTGTCAATGTTTGAGTCATTTTGGACCAGTAGCAGTTTCATAGATTTGTCGGTTGTATTATTCTACCAAAAGTACAGGCGACATTTTAATCGTGATACAAAATTTGTGTTTCTAGCACAGTTAATGATGGATAATGCATTAATGCATGCACTAATTCAATTGTTAAAATTTGTTTGATAAAATTGGAATCATAATTTATTGGCATTCAATCACAAAGACACAAATTGTAATGTATGGGCACCAAAGTGGGCACCTCAAACTAAATAAGACCAAATAAAACAATGTATTTATTTTATCATGTTGCCCAGCATTCTATAATACCTTGTACAATAAAGACAGAATTTGACCACAAAAAACAACATCAGGTTTTATTACAAAAAAAAAACACTAATGACCTAAAAATAATGTTTTAAACTGTACCTCCTACTAATACTTTTTTAACTTTTTACGGGTTCATTTTCAAAATTGGGTTTGAAAAGCGTGACAATGAATCGTAGCAACATCCAGGTAATAAAGTAAATCGTAATAAAATAAACGCTTAACTAACAACAAAATGCATAACTGTTGATAACCATAACGTTTAAATCACAACACTTATTTAGCATAACAGCTTTTGACATAATGGTCATGCGGAATGCCATTTTGTATAAGAAATTTGGTTGAAATGCATACAAATAATTGTTTGATATCATCATTTGACGATCAGAAGCTATACTTAATATCATTAAGTACATAATTAGGTCATGTGTAAGACTTAATGAAAAGGTCTAGTAAAGACAATATTTCATAAAAGCGCGTCAATCACGCGGAATAGGAGCTTTTCTCGCTTGTTTACTCGTAGGTACCTACTTTTCGTTGTTACACATATAAAATTTAAATTATGCGTTTTAAATATCGTTCAGTATGAGTATTACATTATTTATATATTATGCAATTACAAATTACTATGTTAACAGTTTATTATGTTCTCAGAACTTATGCAGTTTATTGTAATGCATTTCATTATATGCAAGGTGAAAATTAGCGGAACTGTTGTTATGCAAATCATTATAATTATTATGTTCGTTTGACATACATATATCTATTGATTTATGTGTAAGTGAACGAACGCGGGTTTCCTGTATCAGAACACTAATTTTAACCCGCTGTTTCGCCTCCGTTAGAAATAACTTCACAAGAACATTTATAATCAATCATAAAGTTCGGCATAAAAGAAGGTTATAATAACATTTTAACGCGCAACATTCGCTTGGGTTCAGGGTCGCTCAACGAGCTTTGGAGAGGGATGCTCGGAGTTTCTCTACGAGATCGAATCAGAAACGAGGAGATCCGTAGAAGAACCGGGGTCACCGACATAGCCAAACGGATTAGCTCGTTGAAATGGCAATGGCCAGGCCATATAACACGCAGAACAGATGGCCGTTGGGGCCCAAAAATTCTGGAATTGAGACCATGGACTGGCAAGCGCAGTGTGGGACATCCACCGACGAGATGGACGGAGGATTTGGTGAAGGCCGCAGGATTTCCGTAACGCTTTGTTTACAGTTGATTCGCGCGAAAGTCGCAAAAGCCGGTGCAGCGCCGCCTGCGAGCATGTCGGAGTCGGAACCGGAAAAATATTAATAAATAATAAAGGTTTTAATTTAATGTAATTCCTCCTACATACATATTACTGAATAATACATACAAAGTAAGAAGCCGGATAGTCGGCGCTCTTTGCCGAATAGTCGCCGACTAGTCGCCGACTACGATAGTGTCCGGGTAGTCGGCTTTACCGACTAGTCGGCACATCTCTAGTTATTATTAGCCGCTCTTGACCTCTACAACTCCCAGTCTGGCGCAATGTCAGACCAGTCCTTTGCGTATCTACATGTCCAAGTCGTCTCGCCATCTTCTTCTTGGTCTGTCTTAAATCGCTAGCCGCCTCTCTAGCACCTAAGCAACTTCACTCTTATGTTGCTAATATTCTGGTCGTTCGCACAAAGCGCTATGCTTCTTCTTTTATTTTGATGATAGGATATTTATCTGTCGTGCAATAGCGAAAAAGCAATATAAAATGTTCAAGCTCGTCTTCCTATTCTGTATTTACTTTGCATCTACCAAACCTGACCTACACAACAGTTCGACTGCTAGGAGTCTGTTAAGGTCATTAGTATTAGCATTTTATGCTTTGCTCGCTATAAAATTAGCATATTATATAAGATATGTATCAGTTTCGATAACCATAAATTAATGAAATGTTTTGAAATATTGGAGCAACAATGTTGTCCATGGTATGTAGAACGCTGGATGCTTTGAAATGTAGAACATTTGCCTAATGAATAGGAGAATACGGTACTGCTATTATGAGAAATCATAAACGTCATCATCATCTTCGGCCAGTACAGGGTGACCTCTGAGCCGTGGACAAAACCTGTATTTCTAAAACAGTATTTTATGATGTTTACAATGTCCTTACTTTAATAACAACTACACACAATATACATATTATAATTAATTAGTCCGTCAATTAGATGGTCGAAAAATAATTAGGCACGTATTTTTCCTATGTCCTAAACAAAAAATAACAAAGATGCAACAAATTTTGGGAGGGGGGGGTCCATGACGTCACATCTAAATAAAAAGTATACCAAGGCGTGACGTCACACCGAACTTTAACGGGCTGTACCTTCGCAGCTTCGTAATGTTTTGTTTAATTGACAACAGAATAAATACGTGTCCAATCAAAACATTTCTTACCTTTTGGATGTGACAAATCCAGTTATTTACAGAATCCAAATTTGAGAACGAAAAATGTTGGATGGGTAGGTACCTGAAAATAAAAAGATTTTTCAGTTAAGAAAGGGTCTGAGACAACAAAAATGTACTTAATTAGTTATATTTTCATGAATACGAAAAAGCAGGTATTTAACCTTGTGAGTCCCAACTTTTTCTTTATATAGTATACCTAATTAGTAAGTATTTACTTAGTACCCACTCCAGACCCGGCCACATTTATATCCCACATAGATTAGTATGTTGCGCATTTATTCTTAAAATTGATTTATACTTTATAAAGTAGTCAACTGAATTGCGTACCAGAGTGGAACTGCTTCACAATCAATTTCCCAATAATTCCTTTGGCAGAAGATATTGTACTTACGGAATGTCAACGTGACATTTGCTACAAAAAAGTTCCACCCTGGTACGCCATGCAGTTTCCTCGACTGTATGCTACCTAGGACTTACGAGTATCTTTTTTTTAATAAATTAGCTTCGGAAGAAAATACTAAAAAAAAACATGACGGCGAACCATTTTGCAACTATCGTTTCATTTTATGTTATCTGTTGTATTTAGATTAGTAGTGACGTGACCGTATAAACAAATTGACGTTCCAAATTTGATAAATGAGGGTTTTCTATGAGAGGCTATTTGGCGCTAGTATCGTCAGGTCCGTTTGACAACTTTGACATTTGTTGTATGGGTGTAACGTGAAATAGACCTTATGATACTAACGCCATCTAGCGATATTCCACCTGTCAGAACACCCTCATTACTTAAGCTCCATATCAATTCTGTGCACTACTTACTACATACAACGCGTCCTTTAAATGTAATCACGCCAGGTGCGGAACCCAATCCGCAGCTGTTGAAGTACGCAATCAGGCGGGATTAACACTCACCAAGGTTCCAGTAGGACATCGTACGAGGGCGGCAAGCTGTGGACACCATGTCGTTTTGTATGTGTTTAGGCGAGGATGAGTAAATGCGTGTGTGTAGGGGTGGGTCTTACAGCCAGTTACAGCACTATTTTCAGCTATTTCACAGCAAGTAATAATAAATTCGATGTAGCGAGATGGAACACGTCCAATACGAAGAAAACGACAGCCATAGAGCCATAAAACTTTTGAATATTGACATGCGTTAACTTTTTAAATTGACTGCCTCGACTTCTAGGCAAACAGGCCGTTCTATGCCGCCCGCCTTGAAAGGACGTATTTCAAAGAAGTGAGAAGTTGCACGGGATTCTACCCGTGGGTACCTAATATGAAAACAAAGAGAAAATACTTGTACTGCTTATTACCAAACTATACTTATATACACTTTAATGTAATGTAACATGTGAGCTAAATGTTAATGAAATTTATTGTGATGGTAGGGGGCATAAGCGTACAATAGGCCGTTTAAAAAAACCTCTATTCGTTTTGACAGTTGCTACACGAGCGACACCATCTCTGCCCAGATGTATTTCGGTCACCAATCCGAGTTCCCACTGAAGTGGCGGGACTTTATTATCTTGAATAATAACAACGACTGTACCGACTTTCATATTGGAACCGCGAGTATGCCACTTTTGGCGAGCTTGAAGTGTGGTTAAATATTCAAGAGACCATCTGTCCCAGAATGATTGAACGAGTTTATCCAATAGTTGATAACGTTCCAATAAATGCGTAGGTTCGTCGTTAATAAGCACAGCCGGTAAAAACTTCAGAGGCGTGAGAGTTAAAAAATGAGCAGGGGTGAGAGCCAATTGCTCACTAGGATCCTGACTTAATGTTGTACATAACGGTCGGGAATTGACCACATTTTCTATCTGGCAGAGAATAGTATTAAGTTCCTCTAACGTAAGAATTTGAGATCCTACGGCGCGGTATAAATGCGATTTCACACTCTTTATTAACGGCTCCCATGAACCAAAATGCGGTGCGTTTGGTATGATGGTTTTCCATTCTATTTTATAATCGAACAACTCATAAGCGAGAGCCGATCGAAACGAGCCCGACGTTACAAACTTATAAATTTCATTTAGGTAATTCTTCGAGCCTACAAAATTAGTCGCATTGTCACTATGCATTATGGAAACCGGTCCACGGCGCGCTAAGAAACGTTTAAAAGCCGATATAAAAGTCGCGGTGCTTAAGTCGGACGCTACCTCGATATGAATCGCGCGAGTCGTCAAGCAAACAAATAAACAAATGTAGGCCTTCTGGCTACGTACACCGCGGCCACGTTTTAAAGTGACATTTATTGGTCCACCAAAATCGCATCCAGTATTGATAAATGGTTTAGGTACGACCTGTGTTCGAGTATCGGGTAAATCGGCCATTAGCGGATATGTAGGTTTAGGACGAGTACGAAAACAAAAATTGCATTTTGAAATACGCATGCGGATAGTACGTCGACCTGTTATGATCCAATATTTGTGTCTCAACAGACTGAATAATAAGTTAGGACCGGCGTGACAATTATTTTGATGATAGTGATCAACGATTAGATCCACAATATGGTCTTTCCTAGGTAATAAAATTGGATGTCGATGATCATAGGGCAAATCCGTGTTACTTAGGCGACCACCCACTCGGATCAATCCGTTCAAGAAAAAGGGGGAAAGTTTTTGAATAAATTTAGCACACGTTTTACCCGAAGATAACTGTTTTAATTCATCGCTAAAATGAGTTCTCTGCAAAGCAGTTAAAACTTTATTTTCTGCGAAATCTAAATCGCTTACGGTAATTATATCATTGCGCGGGAGTAATTTAAGAAATTTATAAATATAAACGACTATTCTTACAAGTTTTTTCCACGTAGAACAGCGAGAAGCGAGTTGACATAGAAAGGGGACTTCTTCAACTGGGGTAGTAGAAGCGAGAGAAATAGATTTCGTCTCGGGAACGTCTTCTGATGAATCAGGTTTGAATGGTGTGATAGACCAAGTTGTCTCATCCGAAGCTGCGAACGTTGGACCGGTGAACCATAGCGGATGATCAAGTAGTCTAGATGGCATCAGCCCGCGTGAGAGACAATCACTGGGATTTTCTACACCTGAAATATGGTGAAAGAGTTTTGCTGGTAGTAACGATTGAATTTTAGACACTCTGTTAGCAACAAACGTCTGAAAGCGGTGCGGGGAGGAATGTATCCAGTGGAGGGCCACCGTAGAATCCGAGAAAGCGTAAACATTTTTAATGGTGAAGCGAGATGAGAAATTATCTATAACGGAACGAAGAAGTTTCGCGAGAAGTAACGCGGCGCACAATTCCAACCGAGCCAAAGTGACGTGTGACTTTCCTGGCGACACCTTGGATTTAGAACACACCAAAGTGGTGGAAAAAGCGTCATTATTATTTGCGTGTAAATACACAACGGCACCAAAGGCACGTTCACTGGCGTCACAAAATCCTAACAGGGTTACTTCGGAGTGTTCAAAAACATTCAAATGTCGCGGTATTTTTAAGTGAGATAATAGCGGTAGCTCGGATTGGAATTGAGACCAAGTTTTTATAATATGTTCAGGTGGGGAATCATCCCAATCTAAGTTTAGAGTCCAGAGTTCCTTTATTAAAAGTTTTGCTAGAACGATCACCGGACCCACGAGACCCATAATGTCCCACAAGCGCGCAACAGTTGATAATATGCTACGTTTTGTACAGGAACGGTCGGACGGTGCAATGGTAAAAGCAAAGGCGTCTGTTGCTGGCAGCCATTGCATGCCGAGTATTTTAAGCGATTCGTCTTTATCTAAATCGACTGGATCAGTTAAGCGATGCGTCTCGGGCACATGTGACAACAATTCGCGTGAGTTGCTAGACCATTTTACAAGATCGAAACCGCCGGCGTTAAACATGTCGATCAGCTGTTGAGCGGCTGTCACAGCTGCGTCAATATTATGGAAGGAACTGGCGATATCGTCGACGTATAGATCGCGTAAAGCAAGCTGTGAAGCCTCGGGAAAGTTGTTCTTTTCTTGAATAGCAAGTTCGTGAATTGTACGGATAGCTAAGTATGGACTCGGGCGTAATCCGAAACAAACGCGTTGAAAAGCGAAGTATCTAAGCGGTTCTCTAGGATCAAAACGATAGATTATTTGCTGATAAGGCTGGTCTCGTTCCCGGACTAACAGTCTTAAAAACATTTGACGTATGTCAGCGGTAATAGCGACTTCGAATAATCGAAAATTTAATAAAATACTAAATAGATCTGTCTGTAGCGGGGGACCGACATGTAAAATATCATTTAAGGAAACACCTGAGTCAGTAGGGGCA
Source organism: Archips crataeganus (assembly GCA_947859365.1). Taxonomy (NCBI): domain Eukaryota; kingdom Metazoa; phylum Arthropoda; class Insecta; order Lepidoptera; family Tortricidae; genus Archips; species Archips crataeganus. Next base: position 5,793,752 of record OX402064.1, read on the forward strand.
CTGCCATTTAAAACTATACGCAATTTCGAAGTAAGTTTGTCTTCACGGAGCACGCCGTGGTGCGGTACAGTATAACCCTCACTGCAGGTTTTGGGTTCAGAGACCTCAACTATATATTCCTTCTCTATATATTCGCGAATTATCGCATCGTAACGTTCTTTAAACGCGGGATTATTTTTAAATTTGCGTTCGAGGCTTAAAAATTGTTTGCGTGCGGTTTTTAAAGAATCACCCAATCGTTCGGTACTATCCTGAAACGGAAGTCCTACAACAAAACGCCCTGACGAGTCGCGAGTAGTCGTTGAAGTATAAAAATCTTCACAGGCCTTCTCCTCAGCCGATAGAATGTGATCGTCCTTTATGTCATTTAATTCGAAAAACCTACTTAAGTCATCATGGATTGACTCCGCCGTTGCAAAGTATGAAACTGAAGTTTCAGGTTCCATAGACACTTCGGCTTCACCCATGACGATGTACCCTAACGTGGTTAAAAACGCCGAAGGTTGGTTAGGCAAGCCAGTTACCTTACCCGGTAATAGTAAATCGATAAATAATCTAGCCCCGATTAGAATATCAATAGGAGAAGGTTTATAAAATTCCTCATCAGCGAGTGGAAGATTCTTCAGGAACTCGAAAGAATTTATGTCTATCGGTGCAGTGGGCAACTGTTCTGTTATACGATTTAAAACCAAGGGCTCCAACGCGTACATATTATTTGGTGAGTTACGCGAGAAAAACTCAATTTTAACTTTACCCTTGGCTGTATTCGAATGATCACCTAAACCTTTTATAATGGTTTTGCGATGTAACTGATCGATGGTTAATCCTAACTTACGACAGCAGTCCGACGTAATAAAATGATTTTGTGAACCTGGATCAATAATGCAGCGACACGAAATTGGCTTACCAAAGCGATTGTAAACGTTAATACAAGCGGTTCCTAATAGAACATTCGTATAAGCGACATTCGCTTGCGATTGAGGCACTGTACGGTCTACTAAATGAGTATCAGCTGATAGGTACGATAGCCCACCTGTATTTGTATCAGGATTGATAATCGGCGCGCGTGCGGAAGCGAGATGGGTTTCATTAATTTGCGGGGGCGGTGACGTATGTGTGACAGAGACACGCGATTGCGGGGAATTATTAAATTGAGGTGAAGTTGGCGCTGCTGTGGGCGCCGCGTGCGGTGTGACGTTCGAATCAAAACGTTGCGCGGAAACAAACGGACGAGGATTTTCCCGGGCTGGATTCCTAGTGAAGCTAGTGTTAGCGGATTTATCCATATGAAGTAACGAGTGGTGTTTCAAACCACATGAGCGGCATAATTTTTTACTCTGGCATGAACTCCATTTATGCCTTGAGCTTAAACAATTAGTGCAAAAACCGTTTTCCTTTATAAAATTATATCTTTTATCTGGTGACAAATTTAAAAACACTTTACAGTCGTAAATAAGCTCATGTGCTTTACTACACAAGGTGCAGCTATTATCGGAGGTAGTCGACGAATTAGCGTTTAAATAAGAATGGGAAATTTTAGGAATATGCAGTTTTTTAGGCTGTTCGTCTTTAATTAAAACCTTTGGGGTGACGGTGGGATTCGTTCTTTGAACGATCTTAACTTGCCCTTGAATGAACTCTATAAAGGACTTGTATGTAGGTATATCTACGTCACGAACTGACATCTCGAATGCTTTAGCGGTTTCCCTGTCCAAACGTTTTAAGCCAAAATAAATAAAAATATAATCGCACAGATTAGGTAATTGCAAATCCTTGAGCGCGGCTATTGATACGGCGTATTTATCGACGAAGGATTCTAATTGTGAAGCACTTGCGGGGTTCGGAAGCGGTTTGATGTCAAAGATTGCATCTAAAAATGATGTAGCCAAGGATCGTTTATCCTCGTACTTATCAACTAACGATTTCCATATAGATTCGTAGTTACCTTCGTTCGTTGAAAGCCCGGAAATAAACGACTGCGCCTTTCCCTTTAGTTTACCTACAAGATAGTACAATTTCTCGGAATTATCTAACTCGGGGTTTGAATGAACATTTTTCTTAAATGAAGCGTAAAACATACTCCAATGACTAGGATTCCCATCGAACTCAGGGATTTCGATCGGCCCTAGTTTAGGAAACGGACGTTTACCCACGCATTCATGAACATTAGCAGAACTAGCCTTCGCGGTATTTACTAACTGGTTTTTAACGCGTCTGACAGCGCAGTACAAGTCTTCAAATGCACTCCATGAACTGAAATCTGGTGTAAACGTTTCATTTATCTCCATTTGGATTGAATTTATAGTATGCAAACAATTAAGATATTTGTCACGAATATCATCGATTGTTTCCGTGGCAGAGATGAAGTCCTCGCGGATTTTAGCGCTACTAATCGAGAGAGAACTGTCGTAAATTCGTTGCAATCGGGAAAAATACGATGCAAGACTTATTTCTTGTAAAAGTAACTCCCTATGCAGCGCTCGTTCATCGCGAGGCGTAATCGGCGGCGCCATCTTGTAATATCGAAAGATGGACCGAACAAATATACACTTAAAATGTCGAAAATATGCATAAAATTATATAACCTAGTTTAGCTACAAGCAGTACAAGTAGACAAAACCGTGCGGGGATGCGAAGAATTGCTGAAATAGCCGAGGTTTAGCGAAGTAAAAGTGAGGTTATGCGGGAAAAATGACGAATATTGAGGTTAAAATCCTCACAGGAGGCACCAAAACTATAATCACGCCAGGTGCGGAACCCAATCCGCAGCTGTTGAAGTACGCAATCAGGCGGGATTAACACTCACCAAGGTTCCAGTAGGACATCGTACGAGGGCGGCAAGCTGTGGACACCATGTCGTTTTGTATGTGTTTAGGCGAGGATGAGTAAATGCGTGTGTGTAGGGGTGGGTCTTACAGCCAGTTACAGCACTATTTTCAGCTATTTCACAGCAAGTAATAATAAATTCGATGTAGCGAGATGGAACACGTCCAATACGAAGAAAACGACAGCCATAGAGCCATAAAACTTTTGAATATTGACATGCGTTAACTTTTTAAATTGACTGCCTCGACTTCTAGGCAAACAGGCCGTTCTAAAATGTTTACATCTACGTTTACATTTCCTTCAATCGCCAGTTATTACTGTACGGACCTCTCTTCTATCTGACACATTATCTCTCTTGGAGGTTTTTCCGTAAGCTAAAGATGCAAAATCGTCGATGTGAAACTCATAACATCATAATTTCTCAAAGAAATGTGGAAAATTTGCAAAGTACATTGTATACGTAGTATGTAGGCCGAACTGCTAGATGCAAATGACATCCTACTTAGTCTCCAGTTAGGCGATCCTACGATATTACAATAACGGAAGACAACGTATAAAGAACTTTAGAACACCTCAATACGTCCCACAGGTACAGGCCTCCTCTCAGAATGAGATTGGGCCGTAGTTCCCACGAGGGCCCAGTGCGCATTTTGAACTTCACACCCACCATTGAATTTCTTCACATATGTACACATGCAGGTTTCCTCACGATGTGTTTCTTCGTCGTAAATCTCAAATGCAAGAGATGCGAGCCCGGACTCGAACCTACGACCCTCTACTTGAGCGGCCATAGGTCGAACCACTAGTCTACCACGGTTTTTGTCCGACGATATAAAATACTTAACTTACTTAAGATCATAAGCTTTAATTTTGGCTCTGCCTTAGTTATATTAGGTCCAATGCAACTTAGATGATGATGATGAAAATTATTATTCAAATCTAAGTGTCTACTCAAATAATGTTAAATTATCAAAAAGTGTATAGAATTCAATTTGACTTGTTTAAATCTGGTGCACCTTATTACAACTGCACAAGGCACAAGCCGATTGGCTGCCATTAGGACAAGTAAATAAACTAGAAAGTTAATTCGTCTGCGAATTGACACTGGGACCTCCTGTCACTTTGACATTAAGTCTCAGGTTTCATTGCCTAATTAACATAAACAATCCGTAAAGATCCATCTATATAAGATCCTGATTATGTTAAAGCGTAACTAAATCGCTTTTAGGATAGTTTTATTATCAACTAGCTTTTACCCACGGATTTGTTCGCCTGAACCAAAAGGTTTGACAATTGAATTGACGGGATTTTTAAATTCTCATGACAATTTCCAGAAATTACATTATCTTCATAAATGGATACAGACCAAAAAGTTGGACCACGTTATACAGAGGCGGAGCGTGAGTTTGTGGGACCCTTAGCATTAGTATTAACTACCTACTTGGGAGGCCTGCGTAATTCATTAACTAATAGCCATTTTGTTAAAAACTGTATTTGATAATTTGATTTCTAGGTCTCCGGAGAGGTTGGGGGCCCTTAATATCCATGGGGTCCACCCCTGCCTACAAATCGAGCGACTGGAAAAAATCCGTCGTGATATGAAAATTAGCCACACATTCGTACGGGTAACGGAAAATTTTAAAATGTTGATTACTTCAAGGGAAATTCCAAAAATAGCACAATGATCTTCATTTACATTAATACGAATAAAACATGTGCAATATTTCTATTTTCTAGATTTAGCGGTTTAAATTTTACAACTTCATGTTTTTAAGAAAAAATATTTTTAATATACTACGGTACGTTATCGTTTAATGAAAAATCAATAGTTTATTGCTCGTTCTAATTATTACAACTAGATAAAGTTGTTTATTAAGTACATAACAAAGAGAGATTAAGTACTTATTTAATTGTAGTTTTTTGTTTAAAATATTTCACCTTTACGAAGGAGTCAGAAATTAATATTCTATAGGAACGTTCTTACACGATATTCAATCTGGTATGAATGAAATTCATTTTCCTCAATAAAAATTTGAAATGGGAAATAAAATCGCCACCACCATGGCTGATAATAAATTAAATCGTAAAAGCAAGTAAATAAGGTTAATTTGTCGATATTTTTTTATGTTCTGTTTAAACATATAAATCTTGGCTTAAGTAAAAATCTTTTTACGGTCCTTAAAAAGGCAATAAAATAGCAGCCACATTCACAAAACACTTAACTTAAAATTACAACGTGTCAAAAATACTCAAAAAAAAAAACAAAAGGCGTCGCTAAAGTCAAAGATAGGGGTCTTATGGGTTAAGAGTAGAGGTAGGGTTATGTTAAGCGATTAGAATTGGGATAAACTATTTTAAGGGTAGAGTACGTAGCATCATAGGATTACACTCCCATTCCCATGATACTTTTTTTATTCAATAAAAGGCCGGCGCCGACTTCATTTGTAATAAATGAAACTATAAGAAATATGGCGCACTAGATACGTGCACATATTGTGCCATCTTTCTTACAGTTGCATTGATTACAACTAGTGAGTCATAGAGTCGAACTAGAGTGTTTTGTTACCAACTGCAAAAGGACTATTTACAAGGAACCATTTTATTGACCTACTTTCCGCTTTCTGATTAATTTTATTATCTCTATATGTAAATGTTTGGAATGGAGCTAGGCAAAAAAACTCTAGGCAGACCTGATGTTCCGATGACATTAGAAAGACATCAATATCAGTCAGGAAGAGGGAAATAGACAACGAATCTGGATGGAGACAGATTAGATCAGATTATGTAAAGTTCAATTCATTGATTATTATTATTATTTTGCAATTGACGTGTACGATTGCGTCGCCGATATCACAATGTATTTTATCTTAACTTAAAATTGGCACACAGTTTTAATTTGCATATAATCATTTTACTTTGCAATAGAGTATGTATGTTAATTTAGGTCATGTCACAGATGCAAATCGGACATTATGTCGGGGCACGCACACGAAAACATATAAAGTGTGTGGTAGAAGCGCAGCTTTACTATGTTTGACGCTTACTATGTTGCAACAGCATAGCGTTTACTGTTAGGCATGGAAAATACGTAGACTACAATTTTATAACTTGTTAATTATGGGTTTTTTTTTTTGGAAGCGGTTGTTCTCATCTTAGCTTTGAAAGAAAACTCGTCAGCTGCACCATTTCAAAACCTAGTAACTCTCAAAAAAAAAATCTTGCGATTTTTGCATATAACGTGGTTTCTAGTAAGTGCCTACAGGATACAAAAACATTTAGAGGCCTATCTCGCACAATTTCAAAGATACGAGTACCTCCAAACCTAGTACTTACTTACTGTACTTACACAAAAAAACGGGCTTGACCATTTCAAAACCTACGAGGGGCGTTCAATATAAAGTGAGAATGAGATGCAAACTCTTTTAATATTACGAAATTAAATACTGGCCGGTAAAGCTAATCTATCTAGCTGATTGCTATGAAAAAAAAAACTAACTGTCTTTTGTTTAAAAAAATATACGGTAATTTCTTTGCAATGCTATTGAGTACGTTAGCGAAAATGGAGAAAATTGAACTGCGCGCCGTTATCAAATACTTGTATTTGAAAATTTTTTTTACGGACCTAGTCAATTTGGATTTGCGGGACACTTTAGGGTCTAATGCTCCTCCGTATTTGACAGTCGCACGTTGGTGCGCCGAATTTAGACGTGGAAGAACATCGACAATGGACGACCCCCGCTCCGGACGCTACAACAGCAGTAACTGAAGAAATTGTGAAAAAAGTCGAAAACTCAGTTTTGGCGGATCGACGTGTCACAGTTCGTTTTATTGCTGAAAATGTAAAGATTTCAACGTGGAGCGTGCATAATATTTTACATGAACGCTTGGGTATGAAAAAGGTATCTGCGTGTTGGGTACCAAGAATGCTTACTGACACGCAAAAACAAACTAGACTAGAGATTTGTCAAGAAGCTTTGAACCTGATGCAGCAAGACCGGGAACTTTTTTTGGCGCGATTTATAACAATGGGCGAAACATGGCTCCATCATTACGACCCTGAAACGAAACTGCAGTCTATGACATGGAAAAGGCCATCATCTCCAACTCCGAAGAAATTCAAGGTGAGCCCATCTGCCGGTAAGGTCATGGGCTCTGTTTTTTGGGATGGTAAAGGGGTATTAATGATTGAGTATCTCGAACATGGAGCCACTATTACGGGCACTTTATACGCCAAACAAATAGCAACATTGCGCAATGAGATCCGCGAAAAACGGCGTGGTAAACTCTCGAAAGTTGTGCTGTTCCACCAGGACAATGCCCCGGCACACAAGTCCGCCGTTGCAATGGCTGCAATTCGTGATGCTGGGTTCGATATCCTTAAGCATCCTCCGTATTCACCAGATCTCGCTCCCAGTGATTTCTACCTATTTCCGAGATTGAAACAATACCTGAGAGGCCAGAAATTTGAAGACGACGACGCGGTAGTCGCTGTAGTACAAGATTTTTTAAGTACTCAAGATGAGACCTTTTTTAAAAATGGAATTTTAAGTTTAGAAAAAAGATATACGAAGTGTATTATGCTAAAAGGTGACTTTGTCGAAAAATAAAATGACATTTAGTAAAAGTTGTTTATAACATACTCATTCTCACTATTTATTGAACGCCCCTAGTAGTATGGCACAAAACTATTTCAAAAACCTAGTATTTATGTAGCATGCACTTACTAGGTTTTGAAAAAGTCAGAGGGGCTTATGAGGTTGCATGTGGTCAAACGATAATTTCAACATTTCAAAAGCCAGTAAGTATGGTACATAATTTCAGATAAAACATGATATATAAGAAATTATACATAAATATAACTACCTGGATATTCGTCTAATCTAGTAAAACCAAGAAAGTATCACTTTTTGAACAAATATTGCAAAATTTTGTACGGCTGAGCTGAGACCGGGCTTGTTTTTTCGCTCTCCTATAAAATTAGCTGAATGTCCCTTACTATGTTTTGAAATGGCGCAGCCGTCGTATGTGGTTTGGAACGTGATAGGATCTTGGAAGATGTGTCGTACAGACTTAAATGTTTTGTACGCGTGTTACGGAGAAAGAATATTAAATATTGTATTTCATTGATCATGATCATTCAATTAAATAAAGAATTATTTATTTTAAGTAGATGATAAAGAAAAATGTGCTTTGAATAACTTTAAAGACCAATAAAACATTATGGCATAGATACGCGAAGCTCAAAACTGTAAAAAATAGAAAACGAAAATCCCAAGTTCTAATTTTCTCTTAACAGTATCCATTAACGCCTTGATTTCTGTTACTCTCACTTGAGTTCTATAATTAAAAATACAATTACTAAAATAAAAAATACGACACATATTTTAAAAATACTTAACATGATTTTTTATACAGTCGGTAATAAAATCATAACACTTTTACCAAAGACAACGAAATTTATTATTTGTTTTCAACATTATATCAATGCATTTAATGGCACGTACTATAAAAATGGCAATAAATTTGCGATAAATGCATTTTTAAAACGTTACTCACTCTTAAAAAATGTTACCATCTCTGTAAAGGAACGAATGAAAAGTTACGTGCCGTTTCTTAACACAGTAAATATCAAATCTAACTTTAATTATTTTTTTATATTTTTTTATATAGCCTGTAAAAGGGCAAAAGCCTCCCCTTTCCTCCGCCATTTTTCCCTATCCTGGGCATGCATGCACCTGCCTCGCAATCGGGCTGAAAAGCTGCTCTTGGGTCTGCCTCTGCCCCTTTATCCTTTATTATTTTTTTATTATGTGCGCGTTTGGCAGCCGCCATGACGTGTGACTCCAAGAAGAAGGGCTACGGATTAGCCCGAAACTTAAACTCGTTGTAAGACGTGAGTGATCCGTTTATTTTCACTATGAGTGAATCTCACGGTAAGTAGTTTATGTTTAAAGTTATATTTACAAGTATTACAAGTATCAAGGCAATAACAAGCAGTGTTTACTGCGTCTATAGTAGTTAAAGCGTGATTGCTTACGCAAGTTTTATCAAAATATGTTAAGTAAAAGGTGCGCCTTTACCACAAACGTGTGGAGGGCATTGAAAAGTAAATTATATGCTAATTTATTAATTGTCCAAAATACAGGGTTAACCTTTAAAATTTTATCGAACTTTACTTATCTATCTCTCAAAGGGCCGGCAACGCACCTGTGACACCCTTAAGGTGGCGACTGACTTGTAACTTTTGCTTGTAATGTATCGTTCACGGCGATCGTGTTACATTACAGTTACATTACAGCTACGGAGCGAACGCTCGCCTTGAGCGCTCTGTTCGCTTGTGCTCCATTCAGGGGGGTTACTACGAAATTCGAAGTTCGAAGTTCGGATCGTGCGGTCCCTCTCACTCTCGTAATAAATACCTTTAGCGTGAGCGGAACGGCATGAAACGAAATTCGAATTTCGCGCTTCGTAGTATAGGGCCTGTTTCTTGCTTGCGAACCTGTACTGACTTGTAATGTAACACTCAAAGGGATTCGCGTAAAAACCGACAGCTGAGTGGAGCACGCGGCGCTCGCGTCGAGCGGCTCGGCTCGCTGCACTGACTGCTGTAATGCTCGGGTTGTATCATGTTACATTACACCGAAATGTTACAATTCAGTCGCCACCTTTAGTGTAGCGGGTGTCCATGGGCGGCGGTGGTTGTTTCCCATCAGGTGACCTGGATGATCGATTTCCCCCTTTCATATAAAAAAAGTATAAACTAAAAATATCAGGTCTGATCTATAACCCTTTATTCGCAAAAAATACTTGAGCTTTTTATAGCAAAACTAGCTGTCTACGAAGAATAGGGGGTAAGTATATAAAAAATAGCCTACGATCTATTCTCAGACCTATCAAATATACCTAGACAAAAATTTCATAAAAATCGGTCAAGCAGTTTCGGAGGAGATCGATAACAAACACCGTGACATGAGATTTTTATACATTTGAAAAGAAAGAAGAAGATTTGCACGTTTAGGAAATTCAAATGTCATTATGAAGATAAAACAAACTATTGTGGAGTAAACACAAGTTTAACGAGCGTTTATGAAGAGGGGTATAGATTTTTAAGTAACCACTGGACGTACATTAGTTAGTACAGTACAAAAACTGACAATGAGTCACGTCGAAACCTTTTTACTGGAAGAAAAGAAATTATCTTGGAATTTCCTGTGAAAATTTTACACTCAGGTAGGCGATTCAGTTTTTTCAACTGTACAGTGAGAACTTCAAGTTATTGAATACTCATCGACGTAAAACAATACAGTTCATTGTTTGACAGTCGTTTAAAAAAGTCATAAAACCTGTAACGATTCTAACTTAGTAACAAAATAGAAGTAATATTCCGCAACATGTTCACTTATAGCACTGAGACGTGGCCGCTAATGATGGGCCTCATAAGATAGCTCTAGGTCACTCAGAGGGCGATGGAGATTCTGTGCGGGATCCCATCAGATAATAATATGATGAAGTCCACGCAAGAACTAAATTCATCGACATAACTCGAAGAATCGCCAGACTCAAGTGGCAGTGGGCACAGGGCACACAGCTCGTAAAACTGATGGCCGATGGGCCCGAAAGGTTTTCGAATTGCGTCCACGGACTGGAAGACGCAGTGTAGATAGGCCTCGAACAAGATAGAGCGACGACCTGGTTAAAGTTTTATGAACCTTGGGGGAGACCCATGTTCACCAGTAGACGTCTTTCGGCTGAAATGATGATGATGATTGTGCAACTTTAAAATGTTATTTACAACTACTAAATTATGGACCTGCATGCATTTTCGATTAGCCGATTGCACGTTTTAATCAACAACCAATATCATTAACGTCCACGGCTATACATATTACAATGTATAAAACGTGTTAATAATATTTATTTTTATGTCTTAAGAGGTAACGTCCACTCAAGCATATTGAGGAAAGAGAAGAAGCACATCTTTAAATTGTCTCCTACTGAAAAAAGGACGTTATTGCGAAAGTGTAAAACTTTAAATTGCTGTGTTGATTGCCGAGGAGTTACGCCAGTTGCCTTCTACGGCCAAATGTTATGTACAATGTCTGGGAATAACAAAACCAAGCATTTAAAAATAGTAATGTTGACATGAACGTTTAAAGGATGTTTAGCCAGCTACAAGATCTTTTCCCTTATTAAACGTGCTAATTGTTGTTAATTAGACCAGCGTCGTCTAACTAGACCCAAGGTCCAAGGTAAGTTATTTATTAAAAGGTTACATTAGTCTCAGAGTGCTTTCGATTTTAGTGCGTGTACGAAAAGTCTTTGTATAAACAAGGAAGTACAATATAAATCTGGATTAGGGATAATAATACTATAAAACAATATCAAGTAACTCTAGCAAAAATAGTAGATTGTACAACGAGAGCATAAAACGAGCCATTTTATCCGAGACGTTTATATAGCGATAGTACGGCGAGGGTAGATAGACACGACGAGGGGAAAATTTGTGTATTGCTCGAGTTTTACACTCTGCTTTCCACTTCGATTGCAAGGAAATTAAGACCAACATTGGTAATAAATGTTCATTTGCGAGCTTTTATTTTTCATGCATTACAATTTCTATAACAATGTACCTACTAGATTTACTTAGTTTTATTAATTTCGTAGTACTTAATTTCGCAATGGCAGCTGACAGCACGACGTCTTTACTGTCATAGTTACAAAATCTATGACAGATTGTGTTTTGACAACTCATAAAAAGTAAGTCAGTTGATTGGTGTGCTATTTAGCCAATAGTCGGATAAATTCAACTGTTTAATGCTGATTGATTTACTCTTGTAAAAGTTTTTCAGTATTTCAAAGACTTCGGGTTTTTAGACTCTCCGTCAAATATACTTTCGGGATTTGAAACTTCTGTTCAAAGGACATCAGTAAATTAAAACACGTCAATTTCGATCATTTTTAGAATCTCCCCTCCCTGCCTGTCACACTTATTAGTACGAAAATTGCAATTATTTTTTTCAAGTGACACAAATGGTAAGAAATAAATGTATAGTGTAATTTGTAGATGACCCCAAAGTCTTGTAAAATTCGGTGTTTGAACTTTAATATTAAGTTAATGTTAATACTATTAAGTATGTGTATTCATAGATATTCTGTGTCCAAGCAAACTAAGTAGACATTTGAGATAAGTAGGGGGACAGTTACACTTACGTCATATTCACAGCACGCTGATGGTAATCGTCTTGTCGCAAAACAGGCATTCCCGCCATTCTGGGGCTCCGAATTCCATTCTAGACTCGTGCGTAACTTCAGAGTGGTTTACTGTTCATAATAGCGTAAGGCTGCCTGTCCACGGGAGTGGGGGGAGGCAGCGGAGCTAGGGAGGGGGCAATGGTCAAAATTAAGTTGTGCTAAAAGTTTCGTTATATTAAATACTTCGGATGTATTCAATTAATATGATTGTAAGCGGTCTATTGCGGTCCAGCGGGGCAATGCTGCTTTTATTTGTATTTTGAGTTTCTGACTCTGTACTTTAATTCAGATTGTAGATAAAACAATAAAAAAAAATCATGGGATGTTTGACACCAATTGACCTAGTCCCAAACTAAGCAAAGCTTATATTAATATCGGAATTAAAAGTTTCGTCTTTTTCGATCTTTACTCGTTGACATAGAGTCGAAAAGTGACGAACCTTTTCATGTTTATGTTTTGTAAAAGCTTTTTAGAATATTCCTCAGTTCAATCAACCTCGGGATGTACATGATTAGACTAGTGACACTTTAAAATGACTTCACACTTAATGTAACACAAATGCGTCACTAATTGTATGAATATTTATGTGATTGAAGTAATGGAGGTAAGTGGTCGAGAACACGAAAGTTTCTTTTTAAGTTTATCGTAAAAACCGTAGTAAAAAGTTGAAGTTTTGTTCATCATCATCAGTCATATTTCAAGCTAATTTTCACTCAGACTAAAATTAATGGTACAGGTAAAAAACTAAAGATATACCCTTCTTGTATGTAATGTACAGAACTAATAGGGAACCTAAAAGTAATTTTTGGTGTATGGAATGTCAACCTGTTTGTATAGATAATTAGATACGTCACTTTGAGAAAATTCATCCAACAACACTATTGCGGTCCATGGCCATAATTATCTAAGGCATGACCAGTCACATAGTTTAACTCTACCAGGTTCTTTATCTAGTATTGAGATATACGTAGGATACTAGTCGTTTTAAAAAAAATACATATTCAAGGGCTTAATGAAAACAAAATCACGATCGCTTCCTTTGTGTAACGAAAGTTAGTCAAACAAACTATATGGGTAACTTTCATTACACAAAGGAATCATTTTTTTTAAACGACTCATTATCGATAACTTTAGAGTCAATTGGCGTAAAGGACAAAATGACACTTTCAGGAGAGCCAAAAAGCAAAATATTTTTTAGAGAAACTTTTGTAACTTTTAACTTTGTCTATCTTTATTTTCGGTGTAAGTATATAGTAATTTCTCTATATAGTAATTTGGTACATATTACGTTAAAAATAAAACTTTAAAAAAAATGTTGTAAATAAAATATAGGTACACAATTAATACGTGTCTTATCAAAACAAGCCTTATAATACAATAGTTTAATTAATTAAGTACATCACAGTATGAGAAAGTATTTTAACAAACTTTCCGATAGCTAATTGCAAGGCTAAAGCTAAATCCCAATTATGTATTTTGGTACTCTAAAAGCTAAATATGAGAGAGTGCTATTGTCTTTATTTCGCAGACTTTTTGTCTATTCTTAGTGAAAAGTCCGCACATTATTTAGTTTAAATTATCACATAAACCATTCAAGAGTACAAGTTTCTAACTATTAGCGTTTGGATGATTGTTTCATTTGCATAACATAACATACAGCGTCGTTTGCTTATTGTTATTTAAATTAATCATTCACAAATTACAAATGAGTTGGAATATAAAATAGAACCAAAATGTTGGAACTGTGATGATTTAGACGTTTGACGGTTTTGAATGAGAGCATGTTTTTGGAGGTTTTTAGTGTAATATTATGTTAGCATTAAACGTTACGTGTTACGGTACGGTGTACCGTGCTATTTTTTAATTCTTTTCATTTTAAGAGAAAATAAATAGTAAGTGAGCTTTACGGTGAAGGAAAACAAAGCGAGGAAACCATCCCTGAGAAGAAATTCAATGGTTTGTGTGAAGTTCTCAATCCGCACTAGGCCCGCGTGGGAACTACAGCTCAAACCCTTTCATTCTGAGACAAGGCCTGAGCCCTGCAGTAGGACGTATATAGGCTAGGATGATGATGATGATTTATTTATTAGTTATTTACAACATTCCATCGAAATTAAGGGAAAACATCGTGTAGGTTTGGATTCTTACGGTTTTGTACAGCAATACTCTTTCAAAGGGTTGTAATGTCCAACTTGCATTTAATAAGTCATTTAGATCGATAATCCATTACAAATGAAACCAATCAACTAAAAGATCATCCTCAAACGGCTTTTTAACTATTGATTGGTTTAATCATCTATGTTACTGATACGGTTTACCATTATACATATGCAAACAAATATAAAAGCGATAAAATAAACTCTTGGATTGAAGAAGATAAAGAAGCATAATAAATAAATAAATGATTTATTATTATTATGTTGGTACGGATTTCCGATCACGGGCCCATGGGGACCCGGTCATTTGAAAGGCATTCATGGGGCCGAAGCCAACATGAAGAGGCCTTTGGTACCATATAATATAAATGATATATATTATTATTATGTTGGTACGGATTTCCGATCACGGGCCCATGGGGACCCGGTCATTTGAAAGGCATACATGGGGCCGAAGCCAACATGAAGAGGCCTTTGGTACCATATAATATAAATGAGATGGGCGCAACTATGGAGGTCTATCCCCTAATACACCATGAGGATGTGCTAGCGGACAGTCCCCCACAGTTGCCAAACTATTGCCAGGTAGGAAGTGACATGGAATTGGCTATGGGGTTGGGATGTTGTGGACAGGATTACCGGGCTATGGAGTGAGATAACGGACACCTACCATTTCAATATCTCAAAAACTGAACTTTTGGTAGGCGGTGACTCGCTGTTCACTAAATGGGCCCCTCAAACTATTGCCCACTCGGGGCAACGAGGCGGCAACATTGGTGTGAACGGCTAAGGATGGAGAGGTGTCCCTGGACTTTAAACTTCAAAATGCCAACTCGCCACTTACGGCCAAACACATCCATCCTTCGAGCATTTAGCTCTTGCGCTCCACTCTAGGCAACCAACAAAGGCAAACTAGAGGCGGGGTGGGTGTGTAACTGTGTGTGAGTGTGTGTATAAGCGCATGTGTGTATGTGTACCCCTGGAGGTCTCGGGTTCGTGGTGTCGCTACGCACCAACAGCTCGCCACAAGCCGCCCTGCGATGACTGACTGCACTGGTGACACGACAACACCATTATTATTATGTTGGTACGGATTTCCGATCACGGGCCCATGGGGACCCGGTCATTTGAAAGGCATTCATGGGGCCAAAGCCAACATGAAGAGGCCTTTGGTACCATATAATATAAATGAGATGGGCGCAACTATGGAGGTCTATCCCCTAATACACCATGAGGATGTGCTAGCGGACAGTCCTCCACAGTTGCCAATCTATTGCCAGGTAGGAATCGACATGGAATTGGCTATGGGGTTGGGATGTTGTGGACGGGATTACCGGGCTATGGAGTGAGATAACGGACACCTACCATTTCAATATCTCATAAACTGAACTTTTGGTAGGCGGAGACTCGCTGTTCACTAAATGGGCCCCTCAAACTATTGCCCGCTCGGGGCAACGAGGCGGCAACATTGGTGTGAACGGCTAAGGATGGAGAGGTGTCCCTGGACTTTAAACTTCAAAATGCCAACTCGCCACTTACGGCCAAACACATCCATCCTTCGAGCATTTAGCTCTTGCGCTCCACTCTAGGCAACCAACAAAGGCAAACTAGAGGCGGGGTGGGTGTGTAACTGTGTGTGAGTGTGTGTATAAGCGCATGTGTGTATGTGTACCCCTGGAGGTCTCGGGTTCGTGGTGTCGCTACGCACCAACAGCTCGCCACAAGCCGCCCTGCGATGACTGACTGCACTGGTGACACGACAACACCAGCGGGCGATGAGGTCGTCACATCCCTTATTATTATTATTATTATTATTATTATTGAAATAAATAATTGAAATAAATGATTTATTATTATTATTATTATAATGCTTCAAGATTACCAAAACGGTTTTTTAATTGGCCGAACAAATTTATGGGTATGTAATAAAAATGTATGAGGTTTTTGCAGTTCTGTTCATTGATTGGTTAAACTTTTAATCATCTATAAAAATCGAAGTGTTAAGTTCCCTATCCGTATCCACACTGGGCCCACGTAGAACTTACAGCCTGGAAGAGGCTTATTCCAAACTGTGGGGTGTGTATATTTATCAAGAAGTAAGCCTAAAACACTGGGAGACTTCAAATTTACAGACAAACTGCCTTGAGGACTATAAAAGTTTATTTTTTCAAAATTCCAACGGGATAGGGAACTAGTCTTTTTTTTATTCTTACGCGTGGGTAAAACCGCAGGCATAAGCTAAGCTTCAGAAAGGTTGTAATTTAGTTTTCACCTCAGCACCTCAAACAGGCAGGTTTTGCTACTAAAAAACAGTGAGCAAAATCCGATTTTGCTCACTGCGTGAGACAAAGTAGCTTTTTAATTTTTTTTTTTAAAAGTCAAAGACAATGGTGGGTCTGCTTACTGAATTCGAAAGATTTGAACTTCAGTTTGATCTGTCACTTTCATTTCGATACGAAAAGAGCGAGAGATAAGATCAAATCGATTCGAATTTCGATTTCAAATTCTATCCTAGTCGACCTAAAAATAAACGAACGATTGAACGTTCGGATACTCATAATAAGTTCTTAACCTTAAAATTGTAATTCGTCTGTTAAGGTTTTAAATTAAATTATTGTAGGTACTTTTTTAATAATTGGATTATATTTTTATTTAATCAAATTAATAGTAAAAATGTTGTTGAAAACAAAGTTTAAACATAATTATTAATAATTTTAACAATGCAGCATCGGAACGCAGCGGGTGTAGTATCGGAACGCATCTTTAAAAAAATAGCGGGATTTAAATTTTAATTCTTTTCTTCTGTTTCTCTAGCTACAGAGTTCGATATCTATGAGTTTGGTACACGATCAGAGGCAATTTGGAAATTATTAGAATAGTAATAAGTACTCATTTAATACATTTTTGAATGTGATATGAGTGAATTGAGTGAGTCCAGTGACGAAGTCAACAATTGAACACCAGACGAATTAATGGAGTAATACATAATGCAGAGTAAGTTTCTTACTAGAAAAGTCTCGCGAAAAATATTTAAAAGCTTATGATATTTTTAAACAATGCAAACACTTTTTCGAAGACTGTACCTATTGTTATATATATAATATGAAGTAGGTATTTACTCAATGTTGAAAACCACAACAAAGACAAAAAGACGACGTTCATATACCTTTAATAATTTATTATGTTCTCGCTGCTGAGGTGAAAAGTTGTATGTGTCACACGAGACCAAAGTTTTTTTGCATCTCGTGTATTTGAATCACTCGCGCACTCAGGATTCTAACTTAGAATCACTCGCTAAACGCTCGTGATTCAATTATAGAATCCTTCGCTAACTCGTGATTCAAAATCAGCACTCGCAGTAAAAAACAACTTTGCTCTCTTGTTGCACAAATAACTATAGAGTCGAATATAAAAAGACGTGTACAATTCCTTACCAAAATCGTCATTTCCTAGCAGCAAAATATCCATTCGCATTTTTTCCCGAATGCTTTTTTTTCTTACCATAGTTTTTTACTGAAGCTTATTTTCACAGTAGCGTTTTTTCCCCAATTCGAATTGGCACAGTAGCAGTGTCCTACTTCTGTGTGCTTTTGGACCTTCGGGCCGATGCAAACTTAACATAACCTAAACCAACCAATGTTTCTGTGTCGATTAAAGTTGGGAAAGACGCGATTGTGAAAATAAACTTCAGTAAAAGACCATAGTGAGAAAATAGTACATTACTGCAGAGGCCGGGACGTAAGGGGTTGCCGGCCGAGTATCCTAAGTTGATACGAGGCCGGCAACCCCTGTTCCGGCCGAGGCTTGTATAGTGCTCTTCTCAAACATGCACCATCACCATCACCATCATCATCATCATCATCATCATCATCATCATCGTTGGCATCATGATGATGATGATGATGATGATGATGATGACGATGATGATGATGTGATGATGATGATGGTGATGATGGATGATGGTGATGATGATGATGATGATGATGATGATGATGGTGGTGATGGTGGTGACGATGATGATGATGATGGTGATGATGATGGTGATGATGATGATGATGATGATGACGGTGATGTTGATGGTGAAATATTTCTCTAGGCAGATCACCATTACCTTATTATTAAATAAGCGTAGTGGCAGAATATCATAATGAACCAAAACGCAAGTATTGCTTATAGTTTTTTTTTAAATGGCTAATTGCTATGATGCCATAGACCTATAAACGTCATGGTGCTGTATCACATGAAACAATAGACGATCGCATTGCCGGCAAAGGCCTGTAATTTTGTATGAAAATCCATTACATACCAGTTGTCTAACCGCGCCCGCAACGTGATACGTCCCGGCCTATTATTTGGAATACAACGTAAACATTACATAGCATGTTTGAGAAAAAAGCATTTAAGAAAAAATGCGAATGGAAATTTTGCTAGTAGGATACAACGGTTTTGGTAAATTGAACAAACCAGTCATTTTCTTTACCATCCTAATGTAATAAATGGGTGTATTAAATTGTAGTCGACAGAACTTTAATATCAAAACTGATTGTTCAGACGTTTATTCGTATTTAAATAGTTCCAATGTACTACGGACTACTTAAATTCCTTTGTCCAAAAAACACGAATTTAATAAGCCTACTCAAAAAACGTTCAACAGCCATATCTCACCGCACCTTTATACCCAACATAATAAGACTTAAAGTTGCATAATTTTACCAAATGTACGTTTATCTAGCGGGTACATTTTCACACGTAATAAAATGTTCACACACGTACAAATTCAAGGCTGCGAAGGTATGCCCATAATACAATGATGTGGCGTGATTCTTGATCTAGAACTGCAATAAAACTCCATTCGAATATAACGACGCTTTATTTTATTACCTTAGACACATTAATTTTAAAACATAACTGGAACGTATTATAAAAAGGAGTCCCTTTAGGCAAGGTGCCGAAGATACTGGCAGCGTTCCCCCTTTGAATAGCTAAGTAATTCTTTGTCCGAGGTAGCTTCCAGCTCTTCAATCTTTTGTGACGACACCTGTATGATATTTCCATTTAATTTCTCATTCTTTTATTGTGACTAAAATGTGGTATAAACGTATGAGCAAGTTCGCCTAGATACTTATGGATGCCGGGTATTTTCGCGCGTATGTCCAGATTTGATGGACAACACACTTGTAAAAATCATTTGCATACTACTTATCTTACCTCATCTTATCTTATTTACAATCTTATACTTAGGCCTGAAAAAAGGTTAGGATAGCATAAAGTTCGCTCGGACCACGCCATCTATGTATTGCTTGAAAACAACGCAAACGTATTTCAACGTTCTCACACAACGCCCTCTATATTGGTTTAAACTTAAATGTCCCACGGGAACGTATACCGAGATATTAAGTACCTATCCTATGTCTCAATCTCTATGTCTGTTCTCCAAGTTTCATTTAAATCCTTTCAGCCAGCTGGGCGTGATTGAGTCACAAACGTCCAAACATCCGAACGTCTAAACATTCAAACATCTTCACAGACATTCTCATTAATAATAATTGTATTTTACTAACGTCAAAATATCGGCATGCAAGTACTGGTACAACTAATTATAGGACTTTCGGAAAATCTCACGGGATAAGGAAAAAACAGGATTTATATTCAATTCAATGGGACTCTATGTCAGTAACCATTCCTTTAGGCTCATAGAGGTGCAATAAAAAGGGATTTTTGTAATTTTCCGCGGGATAGAGATCGGGAGTTAACCATTTTATTTGTACGCGTAGGAAGTCGTGGGAAAAAGCTAATATTATATTGTACATTGTGCATCAAGGGCCGTAAGTAGGGGATTACTAACGAGAGTCTATTAGAAGCACGACACCGAGGGCGGAGGGCTTGTAATGACTCGAGTTTGTAATCCCCTTGCTGCCCGTGATACACACAATGATTTTCATCACATTGCGAGGAAAAAAAACCAAAATAAAATTATTTTGTCTCTAAACACTTAAATTGAATAAAATAATGGCTACCCGCCAATACAGATTGTCACTTTTTTCAAGTCATCTACCATAGATAATGTAAACTGTGTTTAGTTTAGAATTCGAATCGTCATACGGCCAGATTCTGCCAACTGTTAAAAAAATATGTTTACTAAAATTATTGCAAAACTATTTGATATAAATTTAAAATATAAAAAAAAGAAGTTTAATGAATCGTAGATACGTTTTGTATTGTAAAATTGGGTTATAGATAAGTTTTAAAGATATAAATAAAACTTTGCTGACTTGAAACATCCTTAGTCTGAAATTACATACCTACTAACTTGTTTGCAAATTTTAAAACTAAAGGTAGAACTCCCTTGGGAAGAAAAACTGTACGTGAATCCATAACTCCCTTAAGAACAAACTAGGCATTTGACATTTAGTATACAGATGGAATATAGTTATTTGTGATACAAGGTTGGTAAGTATGGTTTTACAAATGAGTTGACGAGTGATAAACCCGAGCCGCACGGCGAGGGTTTTCATCGTCACGAGTTTGTAAAACCTTGCCAACCGTGTATCATACGACGTTTTACAATACATTTGTGAGAAAATAGGCAATTAATAACACAAAATTGTAAAATAAAAACAAATTTCTCGAGATACTTATTGGTAGCAAAAGATTATTTTGCGCGGTTTGCGCCTTACTTTAAATATCGGGCGGAATTAATTCCATGTTATTGTCGACTTCATCACTTGAACATCACTCATTTTGTTTGGTTTTTGTACATAAACTATATCAACAACTCAAAACAACGCAAAGTTTTACAAAAATGGCGCGTCCGTAATGCGCATGCGTAAGTTTTGTTTTTAATTAGGTTAACTAAAATTACCAGGCAAAGGTTCGACGCGTTCAGCCACTGTGATTTTTCGAATAAATAAAAGGTGGAAATCATTAAAATCTGCGGTAATTAAATAACAATCAATTTTGCAAAGTCATTACTTCGTTTTGTATATTTATACATTTTTCTACGTATAAATCGATATTTTTTTATTTTTCTCACTTAAAACTCTTTGCTTGTAAACTTTTAAACTGGAGAATTAAAAAAAACTGTAAAAAAATCGTACTAGTGCGGTAAAATGAACTTACGAGCCATGTATACATCCTTTGAAAGTGAATTTTTCGAGCAAATGTATTGTAAAACCATTGACGAGCAAGTGTGATGAAAAATAAGATTACGATAGGGTAGGATGAACACTGACAGGACATATATAAGCCTCAAGAACAAGCCTGCGTCCCGCGTATAGTCCGGCCAGCGAATAAGGCGCGGTGAATCACGGGTCAACGGTACGTGCGCGTGCGCAGGTCGGCTGGTCGCGGCCTAGCCAATTAGAGATGGGCGGCTGTCAAATTATAGACGAATTTTCTTTCTTTTCGGTTCTCTACCGTGCATGACCAAAGCAAGAGTAATCAGCCAACGACAACTCGCGTTCTATGGGGCCATTATTATCCCAAAAATTTAATTATTTTCGGTTAAAAATACTTCATCTCTGAACTGTATTCGTCCCACTGCAGGGCCCAGGCCTCCATGGTTTGGGCTTTAGAAAGAAATTCGTGAAAAGAAAGAAATTCGTGACTTTTTATAAAAAGAAAAACGGAAACCGAGACAAATAGTTTCATGGTCCCAACTCAGCATAATGTCAACCTTGCAGCCGACGCTGGTCTTCTGTTGGACCAATTGAACCTCATCCTTTAGTTCTCACGCATGACCAGTACGAAACAAGAATTTTAGATACTTTAAATTGGCATCTTATTTTGACCCTTCATGACAACTCTCTCGGGAAAATAGTGTGGTGATTGTGCTGTCTTTCACACTGGACTGCTGGAATGCGTATTCCGGAGTTTGTATTTAGTTGGAAAGGAGCATTGTTGCTCACAATTCAGAGGTCGTATTTCGTATTCGCCATTTCATTCTACCCTCATCACCTAGTGAGAGAAAAAAGTGGGGAAAATGATTGTGATCCCGAGTGCATTAGACGAGTTATCGGGTTGCATAAAATTTGCAGTCCGAATTCATCATTTGTCTGAATTCATAATTTCGCCGAACTCTTTTAACTGTGAATCCATAAACTGTACAGCATTGTAATAAAACAAACCTAACCTAACCTATACAGTCCTACAAATTAAACATTTCGAAATTCCTGAATAATTAATGGTATCTGAGAAAAAAGGAGTTCGGCGAAATGATTAATTCTGACAAATATTGAATTCGGACTTTAAATTTTATGCCAATAGAGGCGCCCCTGCATTAGACATTAAGACCATAATACAGTTACGATGAACATGGTAAGAAATGGATCCATGGTACAGCTAACAAAATTATGCTCATTCGGCGAATAAATTTTGCACAGCCCTACTCGTGAATGCGTGCCAGATTTGTACGTATGTAAATCGCCCTTATAGTTGTTATGAAATGCATACGTGTGTAAATGCTCTGCGCCAACGGTAAAATACCCATTTCATTAACTCCTTAAGTAATAGAAGATTATTTGTTTGCCCTTATCGAAATACGTGGGAGGGCCATATGAAAATATACATTATAACCCAACTATGTAAGTAATGTAATCCTTTCCTAGCCGACTTATAATAGGTATTAGAAATGAGAATGTTTCTTAAGATGTTTGAATGTTTGTTATTCAATCACATAATACATACAGAAATGCATGATATTTGGCATACAGATAGACAAATAGTAACATTAGTAACTTCAATAATTTAAAATGTTCTCCAAATAAATCTATTCATAACTAAAACGGTAAAATGCGTAAGACTGAGAAGATTAATGAGCTTCGCTTTTTACATAGCTGGTACTCTTATTTTATTTTATTTTTGGGGCTAATTTTTGGTGCTCATTTTGGTATTTGGTCATCAGTTTTTTTATTATATTAAGTATAAAGTCGTGTTCGGAAATATTTTTTAGTCATCTTTATTTTTGTTCCCGTTATTTTTTAATAAGCGACAATAACTTTATGGTTTCACTCACATCTAACAGATGGCGTTTCCGTTAGTCCACTCATGCGTTTAATTTTTGATAAAAAAATAGTCGCTACCTTAAACACCTTATACAACAAAATTTGTCTTTCAAACTTCGTATCGTGCCGTTCCGTTCACGCTAATAGCATTAAAGAGAAGAGTGAAAGAGACGACATGACACGAACTCTGAATTACGAATTTCGTTGTAGCCCCCCGGTCATATGTTTATAAAACAACAGAAAAACATGCTTACAATACACTTTGCTTCCGTTATAAAAGGCCTCCAGAATAGAGGGGCCCCCACAATTGACACTTCGAAAAAAAAATTGTCAAATTCCGACGATTAATTATTTGGATCATCATCATCATGCCATCCTATATAAGTCCAACTGTAGGGCACAGGCCTCCTCTCAGAATTAGAGGGCTTGGGCCGTAGTTCCCACGCGGGCCCAGTGCGAATTGGGAACGTCACACACGCCATTGAATTTCATAGCAGGTGTATACAGGTTTCCTCACGATATTTTCCTTCACCGTAAAGCTCACGGTCAATTTCTATTGTATTTTCACTTATAAATTCCGAAAAACTCAGAGTTGCGAGCCGGGATTTGAACCCACGACCCTCTGCTTGAGAGCGCATAGGTCAAACCACTAGGCCATCACGGCTTTTTTACTATTTGAATATGTGGAAAATAATTTGTGGACAGGGGGCCTCCACTCCTTTTATGCCGCGAGGCCGCCTCTAAATCCGGCAATGCCAATATAAACAAAGTCTACGGCATCACCATCATTCTCTTGATTCAACCAAACTTTTTTTCTATTGCGTTGTTTAGCTGTAATCAAAGATTATAGCTTTATACCTCCACACCAAATATGTATATCAGGCGAGTTATAACCACGCATCCATTCCGGGGCTGCAGTGTAAAAGCAATCGAGATCCCGGCGCGATAGCGCGCACGGAACGATGCCGATACGATACCGCCCAGCTGACCCCGCGCAGACTAACACAGAGGGGTCACTTGACCACCGGCCATTTTGTCTAAAAGAGCGATTCCTAAAAGCCCGCAGAACCCTGAGGCTCCTTGGAAGGATCACAGGGATACCGCGGTCTGTACCTCTACCATGAGTTTACACTAGTTTACGTGACCGTACTCGCTAGCGACGGCGTAAATTATTTGTATGGAGAATTGTACAGCGCCTCTAGCGGTCACTTACGGAAGTACAATTCTCCATACAAATCATTTACGCCGTCGCTAGCGAGTACGGGTCACTGTACCTCTACCATGAGTTTACACTAGTTTACGTGACCGTACTCGCTAGCGACGGCGTAAATTATTTGTATGGAGAATTGTACAGCGCCTCTAGCGGTCACTTACGGAAGTATAATTCTCCATACAAATCATTTACGCCGTCGCTAGCGAGTACGGTCACGTAAACTAGTGTAAACTCATGGTAGAGGTACTGTAAACTAGTGTAAACTCGTGGTAGAGGTACTGTCCGAGAGTCAAATAAAAAATTCGTGGAACAGACTCATAATCATACGTTGCACTCGAGCAACTGCCTTGCCAACTGGTAAGGTTTACAAATGACACATTATGTAGACAATTTAAGATTGATGCATGATAACGGGTACGTACTTATAGGTACTCGTTAATTAAAATATTTTTTGGCTTACCAAATGATGTGCCCTCAAAATGCTCGCTAGAGTGCGACGTATGATCATAACCGTGACGCACCATAATTATTTTTCACTAGTTGTTGCCCACGACTCCGTCTATAAAGAATTCGTTTAGCTTTTCCCGCGGGAACTTTGCAATTTTCCTGGATAAAAACTATCCTATGTCCTTCCCAGGGTCTCAAACTATCTGCATTCCAAATGCTGCATGCCTGTACTTTTTGCCCCTAATTACCAAAGTACTCGTCAAGACGAATCAGCGAGCCCTAACTGGATTTATTACAGAGTTCCTACGGCCACCTTCCAGCTCCACCATGGGATCAGCTTTATGTCTAAATAATATTGCATTGTCATCGGATTTATACATGCATGCAAAATTTCAGCTGAATCGGTTGAAGATAATCTACTTCAAATTTGAGTTGAAAGATTCCACCCGAACAAATATACCGAAGGTTAAAAGTTGAATTGATTCAAGCGCCATCCTGAGGCCGTATTGTCTAACGCTTCTGACGCTTGCCTTCGCTTTCACCATCTCTTACTGTCATCTTTTTATACCGTTTGACAGAAAGAAATAGTGACAGCAAAGGCCAGCGTCGGAAACGTTAGACAATAAGGCTACTGGTTGATATATCTATACTAATATTATAAAGCTGAAGAGTTTGTTTGTTTGAACGCGCTAATCTCAGGAACTGCTGGTCCAATTTGAAAAATTCTTTCAGTGTTAGATGGCCCATTTATCGAGGAAGGCTATAGGCTATATAATATAAATTGGGTGGGGGGGGGGGGGTAATATGACGATAAGTGTTAGTTATCGAGGAACTAAGGAGAGCCATAATTGTTGAAAAAGCAAATTGGATAAAAAAAATATGCTGCCCAAATTAATAATTCCACACGGACGGAGTCGCGTGCAAAAGCTACTTGAATTATATACCTACATTATGCTGATTCCAATTAGGATTTTAACTTCAATGTCGCTCAGGGGCTAAATTCAGGAACGGCCCAACACGGTTTGCGAGCGGTAATTCAATAGTTTGCGAGAGGATAGGAATGGGCTGAGCTTGGGATGAGCCTTATTTTCCTGTTAATTTGCTTTGTAAATAAATAAATACAAATAATAAATAAATAAATAAGGCTCATCCCAATCTCAGCCCAAACCTCTCGCAAACCAGTAAATTTTGGCGTTCCTGAATAGCAGTTCATCCCTATCCTCTCGCAAACGATCAAATTACCGCGCGCAAATCGTGTTGGGCCGTTCCTGAATTTAGCTCCAGGATGGCGCTTGAATCAATTCGCCTATTAACCGTAACCGACGTCGTATTTGCAAGTTAATAAAAAGCTTGTAAAAAGTGAATACAAGTGATGCCTCTGCGCATTACTAATCTGCAAACTCTCTGACCCCACGTCGCACACGCAATATTTGTGCATCGCTACACGGCACGTGGTAATTCTGTTAGAGTGAACTACTTTAAGGCACTTTTACGGATGTTTCGAGTGGTCGGTGTGATTTGTTCTGTAGACTTAGCCCGCGACTTCGCTCGCGTAAACCATTAGGTCAGGCAGTCGAATTGAAATCCCGGTCATCATCATTATCATCATCCCAGCTTATATGTATACAACGTCCCACTGCAGAGCACAAGACTCCTCTCATAATGAGAGAGCTTGGGCTGTAGTTCCTACGTAGGCCCAGTGCGGATTGGCAACTTTACACACACTATTGAATTCATTCGCAGGTGTGTGCTGGAACATGAATTCCGCAAAACTCAGAGGTATAGTCGACCAAGAAATTCCTTTAGTCTAAGGTTCAATGTCAGTTGTATAGCTTAAATCATTAAAGACTATTTTCACTAATAAGTCACTGTGACAATCAGCCTTATTGCTTTTTTACTGACATAGGAGCTGTCATAAGAAATGGTAAAGCGCTTAGTTGGTTTATGCAAGCCACGACCCTCTGCTTGAGAGGCCATAGGTCAAAGGCCTAGGCTAGGCTAGATTCTTAATGATGCTTTAAATAAAAACGTTCCAAAAATTGACAACACTCGGTCCATTCGGGGCCCAATCTCGAGCCCACACGGCGACAGCTGGGGGCGCGCTCGATAATTTGAGGTTACACACGATAAATAATTTGGAGAAACGGACCTCTAATTCCAGGAACCCAATCCGCCCCGAGCGAGTCGTGAACGCCCGCTCCGCTCGGGGCCAATCAAACGAGGCGAGGCTTTAAGTTTTTGTTAAAAGTTTTTAGGTTTAAAACGCTCTCTGTTTGAAGATTTCAATTGTTGGTGGGTCATACGCAGAATTTTCTCCACTTTTGGCATTCGGTAAAGTAGCACGCAATGTTTTGTGGTATCTTGCGTATGTATACGACACAAGGGGGTTTATTTTTGAAATTACAACATCTGAAAATTAATTTCGAAAGTGTTGAGTAATTTTGTGATGTAAGTACTGTATGATTGTATTGTTTATGTAGAAAAATCTGTGGTAGCATAATGGTTTTACCTATCCATGGTCAAAGGTTCTAGCTCGGTCTCGCACCTCTGAATTTTTCAAAATTTATCTCATCATCATCATCATCAGCCTATGCTCGTCCACTGCTGGACATAGGCCTCTCCCATGACACGCCACTGAGCAAGATCCTCGGTCACTCTCATCCAGCTCTTGCCAGCCGCCTTGGGAAGATCATCGCTCCACCGAGTCTGAGGACGTCCTACCCTACGCTACGTTTGCCGATCCGTGGTCTCCACTCAAGAACTCGTCTACCCCAACGGTTATCGGTTCTTCAGGATATATGGCCGCCCCATTGTCACTTCAGCGTGCTAATGCGGTGGGCTATGTCGATAACTTTGTTTCTCTGTCGGATCACTTCATTACGAATTCGATCTTTCAGAGAAACTTCGAGCATAGCCCTTTCCACAGCACATTGAGCTACTTTAAATTATTGTACCAGCCCTACCGAAAATATATGAAATTTATCTGTAAGGTGATAATTCAAAAAAAAAACCTGAAACTACACGCTTCCATATATTTTATGGCCAACGTTGATGCAGGAAGTAAAATTATGGGAAACAAAAGGATTCCCCACAAACTTACGGTCCGTCCCTGGAGAATAGATCCATTTTAAGATGACGTACCTTACCTAAGTGGAGTTACCTAAGATTAATGCTAGAGAGCTCAACAAAATGTTCAGCAATTCCTTTTATAGTCACACATTTATTCATTTAACCATAAATAGTCTATTATTCTTCTAAGACAATGCTCAATTTGTGCGAAATAAGCCAATCGGTACTATCCATATTAGTACAATCTCGTTAGTAGAAAAAACGAAAGTTCTTTGCAACTTTCTCCTTTGCACAGTATGCCCCATCGACTCCTACGCATGGCAGTTGTATAATAGCTATAGATCGCTCGAAAGGGCCTTTGTAGTTGGATAGATTACGCTATTTCAGACTTTTGAACGTTTTAAAGTTTTGTTCAATGAGTGTGTGTGAAGTTGTCAAACCGCACTAGGTCTGCGTGAGAACTTTCTGCCCGAGGCCTGTCATTCTGAGTGGAGGTTTGTGCCCTGCAGTGGGACGTATATATAGGCTTGGATGGATCTTTAATCTTTATTTTATTTTTAACAGGTACCTACAACTTGTTGAAAACGGTATATTATTAAAATTATTGACTGTACGTGACTACGTGTATGTCCCGAATTTCAAGTCTACCCAGTAATTGGAATAAGAAATTTGACTTTAAGAACTACATAACTGAACTGTCTCTTGTCATCATCATCGTTGTATCAGCTAAAAGACTTCCGATTCTGGACAAATCCATCCCCCAAAGACTTCCACAATAAGTAAAAGTTCAAGTATTCCTAAAAATATAATGTATTAATATTTCAAACTAAATACAAATTGAAATATAGATGCACAGAAAAAACCCCAGAAAAAAGACCAATGCTGGGAATCGAACCCAGGTCCTCAGCGTTCCGTGCTGCGTGCTTACCCCTACACCATCACTGGTCTATAAGTTAGCGACAAATTTTTCCCATACATCGTACACTTCAGTCTGTTATAAACACATTATGCAGTGATAAAGCGCGCATCTATGTTATGCCCTCTACCGAGAGACTTACTTTTTATTTAAATAAATAGAAAAAGATACTTCATACTTAACTTGTAAAAGTTGGCCTAGTAGCGCCATCTCTTGGTCCAGGTGAGCGGGTAGCTCCGAAGGAGTGTTGAAGTCTCTCGGTAGAGGGCATAACATAGATGCGCTTTATCACTGCCTAAATGTGATTATAACAGACTGAAGTGTACGATGTATGGGAAAGATTCGTCGCTAACTTCTAGACCAGTGATGGTGTAGGGGTAAGCACGCAGCACGGAACGCTGAGGACCTGGGTTCGATTCCCAGCATTGGTCTTTTTTCTGGGGTTTTTTCTGTGCATCTATATTTCAGTTTGTATTTAGTTTGAAATACCTATATTTAAAAAAAAATAACAGAATTACAAAATACTAGATTGCCGACTTACCCTTTTTCTAAAATACCAAATTCCCAGAATACTTAACCAGACTTTCCTATCACCGAGTTGTTCTTTATATCGAATTGCCAAAAAAGCTTGTTTGCAACACACCATGTGCCATTCAAAACGGAATTCCCATAATAGGTACCAGATAGTGAAATCACCAGGCTCATCAGGCAGGTCGTGGTCGTCATGGGGAGGCCAGGGGGTCGTGTTTTACCTAGTTTTGTTAGCACCCTGAATATCTTTTCAAATGCGTTGAATTGCAAAAATTTTTGAGGAGGAACTGATAAAAGAAATGGTTTTGTTTCGGGTAGGAATATTGCTTGTTAATGATTATCAATTACTTTTGCCAAATCTGAAAAAAAAAACGATTACGTCTCCGATGTCAAACCGTATAATTGTAACGTGGTGAATTTAATTAAGAGAAGACTCGTAAAATTAAGATAATTTATGTTAAAATGGATATAAAAATTGGATGGATAAAAAAATAGTTTTTTCAACACAAAAGCAATAAAATTGTTGGTGTTAACAGTTGTTTGGATTCGTTTTGAGAATTTATGACTCGTAATTAACACCACATTAAAATTACCGACATTTGGCGATGTTAATTAATAAAAAAAAACACGAAAGGATATTATTTATGTTTCCTACTGCAATCAAATTATTTTTTTGAATATGAAAACACTCTCGACAACTAATCACAGCATCATTTCCGATGATAGTGCAAATCCGCTTATCTACCCTAAATAAGTAAGTACCGCGTATCTGCACTGCATGTAGTTTTACAGCCCGGCCACGACTTCGCGCGTTTGGCGGCGCGATAAGCGTTTTCTATGTTCATTGCGATTTAATTCAATTCGAAAATTAAAATTGGATATTAGGTAAATTAGTCAGATACGCGGAATTACCAAATGCCAGTTAAGCGGCTTTGCACTATCCACGACGATATCTTACACTAACTGTTGCCCTTGACTTCGTTTTTCCCGCGGGAATTTTGGAGCTTCCCGAGATGAAACTACCCTACGTCAATAATTAGGAATAGCTTACTATTGCCAGAAATTTCAGAATAATGGAGTTCTTTCAGAGATAACAAACAACATACAAACAAAGAAACATACGAAGGTCTTCTTCTTTGTTCTATTATTTTATGTATAAACATTTTGATTGGCTCCTTAAGAGTTATAAAGCTTACAATGTTGCTTTAAATGCCAGCCTCTTGAAACCCTATGTTGCAAAGGTCTGATTTATACCTACCTTGTTTCGTTTTATTTAGTCTAACTATACGTATTGTCATGTACCTACTTACTAACTTTTACTTTTACGCAGTGCCTGAAGACTGAAGTCTTCAACGTATGTGGGTGTTACCATTGATAAAAGGCTCTGAGACGTGGTCCTTAACTGTTGGTCTCTTGTAGGCAGTCAAGAGTCACGCGCGTGCTATGAAAAGGCTATTTATCGATCTTATTTACTACATGATTATTATTATTCAATAAATGAATTATGAATTAAAAGCACTAAAAGTTACCCTCTTATCTAAATGTTTGCTGTGCCCAACAACAGAGGTCATGATGATCATATATCCTTACGAGCTGTTTCCCACGACTCCGACTGCGAAGAATAAGGGTATAAAAAATAGCCTACGACCTATTCTCAGACCTTACCAAATATGGACAAAAATTGTCATAAAAATCGGTCAAGCCGTTACGAAGGAGTTCGATAACAAACACTGTGACACTAAATTTGTGTATGTATTAGATTATAATTTAACATCTGTAATATAAATTGTGGAAGAGCAATAAATAATTTGAGTACCATACCATATACTTTGCGTAGCGGAGAAGCAAGATAAAAATTGAATACTTACTTCATTTTGACACTTACTTACCCTGGGTTAGCAGTTACCTCAACGTGTCTCGTAGATAAAAGTTAACTGGTCCGCATAAGCTCGCCTTAGCGTCTGGGTCAGAAGGTGTGTAAAATTATCCCAAGTTATTTATTTATGGTAACAGCGTGGGCAAGTTAAACAGGTCAGAACAGCATCGATAGCTACTAGAATAGAACCGCTACTAGTCTTGTGCCTGAGTCTTCGAACCGGTTTTTTAATGTATTAGTCTATACCTATTTATCTACCCCTGTAAAAGAATAACCTGACTGATTACTGACATTTAGGTACTTATAATATTACGAGTAGTAATATTTTTTATAACGCAAAATAGGCGCAAATCTAAGACGTCGAGTTGTGGTAAAAGCGCGCTATAACTTATCCCTATCACCTATAGGGATTTTGAAATCACTCCATATCTCTTAGTATAAAAAGTAAAATGTTTAATTTTTATAAAACCGGCCGGTAGTTCGTGTTTTCATCGACCAATTAAAAAAAAACAAATTTTCTTGAATATTTTCAGAGTATTAGCGATTTTAGCAAACTCTTAATTTAGTGACATCTATTCCAGGTATGGGATAGTTGCCTGATCCATATCAATGCCATATGTATAGAATACTAGCTTTTGCCCGCGACTCCGTCCGCGTGGAATTAGTAATTTGGGCAGCCTATTTTTTTATCCAATTTGCTTTTTCATCAATTATGGCTCTCCTTAGTTCCTCGATAATAAAAAAAATACCCCCCCCCCCACCGCAACCCCCCCGCACCCTCCAACCTGCTCCCTCCCGCACTCCCCCTGCACAGCAACCCCGAACCCCTCCCCCCCCCGCACCCCTCCGCACCCCCTGCACGCCCTCCCACACAGCACCCCCGCACCCCCGCGTTCGTCCCATCCCAAGTCAAGCGTGCCCTATAGAAGTTTAACTTCAAGTTTTACTTCAAGTTTTTTTTGTCAAATATCTTGAAAACGGTGCATCCTACGCCAAAATCAATGAAATTTTAATCCCCCTTTAACGCCCCCACACCCTCCCCGCACCCTCCCCCGCACACCCACCCCCCTCAACCCCCCCCCACCCCCGCCACCCGGTGTTTTTGTCAAATATCTTGAAAACGGTGCATCCTACGCCAAAATCAATTAAATTTTAATCTTCTCTCCGGAGCCCCCCCTCTCTCCCACACCCACCTCCCTCAACCCCCCCCCCACCCCCTTGGTGTTTTTGTCAAATATCTTGAAAACGGTGCAAATCAATGAAATTTTAATCCCCCCTCCGAAGCCCCTGCACCCTCACCCCCCTCAACCACCCCCCACCCCCTTGGTGATTTTGTCAAATATCTTGAAAATGGTGCATCCTACGGCAAAATCAATGAAATGTTCATCCCCCCTTTAAAACTCCCGCACACCACCCCCGCACCCTCACTCCCCCTCAACCTCCCACCTCCACCCCCCTGGTGTTAACACTGAAAGAATTTTTCAAATCGGAGTAGTAGTTCCTGAGATTAGCGCCTATATAGAAGTTTTACTTCAAAACCCCCGATTTTGAAACATTCTTCCGCTCCGCTCCGCTCCTATTGGTGTTAGCGTGATGATATATAGCCTATAGCCTTCCTCGATAAATGGGCTATCTAACACTGAAAGAATTTTTCAAATCGGATCGGATCCTGAGATTAGCGCGTTCAAACAAACAAACAAACAAAGAAACAAACAAACAAACAAACAAACTCTTCAGCTTTATATATTAGTATAGATAATAGATGCCCTATCCCGAAACGAGACAACTATCCCCTAAAAACTCTGATTGCATTTTCCCTACCCATGCAATCACACAGAGACATGCAACTTGGTCAACTTAGTGGTAGCTTGAAAGTCTCTCGCTAAGTAAATAATTCAAATAAAATATGATTTACTCGCAAAACTAGAGTAATTATAATCGGGGCAACTATACCCCATGGAGGAAGTATCCTGGTTTTACCCTAATATTAGTAGGATAATTTATTTATCTTTATCTTTATTAACGTAGGTACATTTATGTTGATCATTAGGTACACCACCTGCTTTAATCTATTTCTGTTTCCTTTGTAAAGGTTGTCTGCCAGAGATGACTCTGTAGTAAATAGGCCGCCTTTTGCTTAAATTAATCATGAGTCAAAATATAAAAATGTATTCTGGAATTGTCTTAAGGATATTTTAATAAAACTGAAAATAAGCGACAGAGAAATACAAATATGTCACAAAAAAAATGCAATCACAATGGGTTTTTCCTTAGGCGTGTAGTTTTGCCGAATGAAATGTAACTGCAATAGAAAATATTTCGGCAGTTGGTAGTTACGTTACAGTTGTGGAATACAGTACGTCTGTATCAGCCCGGCCCTTAGAAATCATCAAAATTAAAAAAAAATACAAACTAAACAAAAAATTCACAACTTAAATACAAAATAAATACAAAAAAACATTATTATTCTGAATTGTTTATTATGTGGTCTCCAGTAAAGAGTCATTTCATTGTACCGATCCCGTACCATACAAACTGGTTATCTGATCTGTAGTAGAAATATAAACCACGTCTTTACGACAATAGTAAGTTTTTTCAATGTATCTAGTTTATCTTGTTTCCATACAAGCCATACAGCTCACCGTTAAGTCATCAAAACTAGCTTGAACAGAAACAAGCGACTATAAATAAGGTCACACAAAAACATTTTCTTAAGGCTACCCATCCACTAAGGCCCGGCGCAAATTATCGGCATCGGCAAGGAAAAGGATCTTTCGGCATCCCTACATTGCTCAACAAACATTTACACAATTTAGGTGTTACAGACAGCCCCCTGTGCAGAGCATGCATGGAGGCAGAAGAAACGGCCTCACGCATCCTACTGGAATACGCTAGTGTGGCGAGCTATAGGGCACTACACCCCGGGACACCGAGGTCGCAACAGAAAGTCGCCGGCAACGTAAAGGGCGTAAAGGGTCTGCTAGACTTCCTTAAGGAGTTAGGCTGGCACGAATAGTGCTTAAAGCCAGTTACGCAAAATAGACTCACAGAGACGTCGAGTCCTTTGCGGAAATCAACGCATAGTGGGAATTTACTTTTATTTTATTGTTATTAATTTTATTGTAGTTAATTAGTTTTACTGATACATGAACTGGAGTCCGAAGTCCTAAATAAAATCAAGTGGGACATCATTGGTCTCAGCGAAACGAGGCGGAGAGGGGAACAGTTGACTAAGGCAAAACGGGTGCCTCTCAACCTCAAACGTCGCATGTTCGAGCAATGTGTTCTCCCTGTAATGGTATATGGGGCCGAAACTTGGACCCTCACTAAGCAAGTGTTACACCGGCTGCAAGTCACCCAAAGGGCTATGGAGAGAGCTATGTTGGGTATTACTCTTCGCGATCAGGTACGAAATACCGAAATTCGTAGAAGAACAGGGCTAACTGACATAGCGGAAACAATAGCCAAAAGGAAGTGGAAGTGGGCTGGCCATATATGTCGCAGGTCTGACGGAAGATGGGGAAGAAAGGTGCTGGAGTGGAGACCGCGGACCGGGCGCAGAAATGTGGGAAGGCAGCCCATGAGGTGGACTGACGATCTGTCACGAGTGGCGGGTAAAGACTGGATGCGGAAGGCACGCGACCGCAAAGTATGGCGAAAATTGGAAGAGACCTATACTCAACAGTGGGTAGAAAAAAGTTGAAAAAGAGAGAGAGAGACTGATACATGTTGACACTTGGTACTTAGATTATTTTTCAAACTGTTATTCTTTTTTAAACTTGATATCCAAGTATAATAAAGAATTTGTATTTGTATTGTATTTGTGTCTGTCCATAGACGCGAAAGCTAGATAGCGGAGCGGTATTGCGGACCGTGTTTTCCATATGAGGAGCTGCTGCCCGCTCTCGTTTCTCCCCCCCCCTCCCCCGCTACCCCTCACCTCTTCCTCGCTCCGCTTCCCGGTTTTCAAGCTAATTTTCCAAGTCTCTGTCCACTAAAGAGAAGGGGACATTTTACGCAATTCTATTGGTAGATTTTCATCTCTCTCTAACCGCGACGCTGCCTCGCTCCGCTGCCTCGCTCGGCTCCAGTGGACAGGGAGCTTAAACGTAGGGACAACTGCTAGTAATATACTGGAATAGTGACGGATGTTTACAAAAACGCGACGGGAACGAGTTGTAACGAACGTGGGAGGGTTTCTTTTGAAAAAGATTTTGTAAAGAAAAAAAACATTTGTATTGCTAGATTTTTTTGTTGATATTGCCAAATTTTGTCAATGTCAATGTTAAGTACGTATTTTAATTGTAGAGTGACCACGCACTTCTGATTCAATGGTGTGTGTGAAGTACCCAATCCGCACTAGGCCCGCGTGGGAACTACGGCCCTAGCCCTCTCATTCAGAGAGGAGGCCTAGTGGGACGTATATAGGCTGTGATGATGATGAGGTAAATTATATTTTCAACATTTAAAAAAGGATTAACGGTAATAGTAGAGCCCAAAATGTCGCTGTAAATGTATATTTTGAATTGTAGAAATGGAGGTGCAAGGGATCTGAGGGTGAAGGTGAGGGTGAAGGAGAGGGCTATCTCCCGAGTTTCCCTGCAGGATCACATTAGAAATGATAAAATCCGCGCAAGAACTAAAGTCACCGATATAGCTCGAAGAATCGCCAGACTCAAGTGGCAGTGAGCAGGGCACATCGCTCGTAGAGCGGTGGGGCCAAAAGTTTGTCGAGTGGCGTCTAAGGACTGGAAGGCGTAGTGTAGGTAAGCCTCCAACAAGATGGCGCGTACCTGGTTAAGATTCACAGGACTGGTATGTTTGGCTAACTTTGGGGGAGACCTATGTTCAGCAGTGGACGTCTTTCGGCTGAAATGATGATGATGGCATTGTACAATTGCTGCCTGCGGACCCCTAAGCCGGCTCGGCAGACGGACAGACGGAATGACACTCATAGTTAATGACATACGCTAATTAAGCCGTGTTTGCGAGCGGCTGTAAAGAGCGTGACAGATGCACCGACCTGTGACAGTGTTGTATGTAAGCGTTTAGGGTTGTAAGGGAAGCTTTCTTAGCGGACGCGAAGAGATTCGACTCCGCAGAGGCGGAGGTGTAAGTGGAAGCGGAAAAAATGTTTTTTTTAAGTAATATAACATCAAAAATCATCATCATCATCCGAGCCTATATACGTCCCACTCCAAGACACAAGCCTTCTCTCAGAAAGAGAGACCATGGGCCGTAGTTCCCACGCGGGCCCAGTGCGGGTTGGAAACTTCACACACACCATTGAATTTCTTCGCAGGTATAAGCAGGTTTCCTCAAGATTATTTCCTTCACTGTAAAGCTCATTGTAATTTTCAAATAAAATTTCGCACATAAATTCCGAAAAAAATCTGAGGTACGAGCCGCGATTTGAACCCACGACCCTCTGCTTGAGAGGCCATTGGTCAAGCCGCTAGGTCACCACGGCTCTTAAATCAAAAATGTTTATTTTAAATCGTCTTCGGCGTTTAAATGTTTAATATGTATTTATTTAACATCATCCAATATGGGACCACTTACGCAATCAAAAATGTACAAAGCGATATTGTGTACCTAGTAAATTAAGGGTTCTCGGAAAGAACACGTCTAGTCACCTCAGCAACTTTTTGAAGCTTGAAGAGCAAGCAACAGGTATATTGAACTCCTCCGAAACGGCTACACCCATTTTTATGAAATTTTTGTCTATATTTGTTAGGTCTGAGAGAGAA
Organism: Archips crataeganus; assembly: GCA_947859365.1. Classification (NCBI taxonomy): domain Eukaryota; kingdom Metazoa; phylum Arthropoda; class Insecta; order Lepidoptera; family Tortricidae; genus Archips; species Archips crataeganus. The sequence continues at coordinate 5,830,790 of OX402064.1, forward strand.
TAGGTCGTAGGCTATTCTTTACACCCCTATTCTTCGCAGGCCGAGACGCGGGCAACTAGTGAATAAATAATAACATATTTCACTTTTACAAACAGAGCTTAAGACAAAAAAGTAAAGAGTATATTTAATGAACTGTTAATGCCAAGCTTCAACCGCAGCAAATGGACCAAATTACTCATACCCAGAGTCGGTACGTTCACGCCAAGCGTCGGGTTTTAATCGTTTGTGTTGCTGCAATTAAAAAAGAATTAAGAAGGCGTTAACCGCCATTTATAGCTAAGTTAGCGTAACTGTGGTTTAAACGCGAATAAGCTACATAGTTGTCGTCTACAGATACATGGTTCAAATGAAATAAATATGTTTTTTCGTAAATAAAGCTTCGTTTAGACTGCGCGAGAGATATCGCGCGAGTTTCGTAACACGATTGAAAAATATTATTATCAAACCACGTTTAGAAAGGGATTCGAGAGTACCGTTAGCACAACAGTACCTACTTATAAATGATTAAATATAATCATAAGTCAATCTTTGATATCTTCATAAGTGCAGACACTTATTGATAATAGAATCAATAGATTTACAGAGTATGCTTTGCATAATTTGGGCTCTATTCACGGTAAATTTTGTCATTTGATTTATAAAAAATATTAATATCAGAGGATCATATCTGACAACTCTGTCACTAATTCACATCATTTTCGCGCTGTCAAATTGCCGTAGCTGTTAAAAAATACTTAAATGTACAAAATATGAATCGTGGTAAAGTATTAAACGGTTGGTGCCGAGAAATTATCTGCAATTTGATGTTTTTTCCATGCTTTAGAACTTCATTGTACTAAAATAACAATTTCATTTGTCGGCACACTCTACCACTGACAATGTCATATCATGCATTATTTCAAAAATTACATATTCATGAGCTCAATCCCTTTCTAAACGCAGTTTGATAATAATCCCTAGCCAAAATGCAAACTAATAGACTTAGGTCTCAAGCAAAAAGTCTCTGTTTAAAAAAGTTTTTGTTAAAACTTCCTCACATTTACATTTGTTAAAGTAAAGTATTTAGTTGCGTCAGTCATCGAAGTGATAAAGCCCGTTTAATTGCGTAAGAATTTCAACAAATCCGTCCTTATTCCTTACCTAGGTCATATCATAAGTTGCTCTGTGCAAAATTTCAGCCTTCTAGGGCCAAGGGTTTGGGCTGGGCGTTGATGGCAGTCAGAAAGTCAGTAAGTCAGGACTTTTCTTTTAATAAGTATAGATTGTTTACAATACTAGGTACTCTCGCGCAGTCTAATGTTTTAACCTCCATGCCATATCAAGTGCTAAATTCTTGGCCTCAACCTCATTGACGTTGGAACTCAAAAAATGTCACCCAGTTTTGACAGGTTTGTGTAAAAGCCACTAAAATTCACATCCACACATCACTTCCAAGTGTCACGCTCGCGTTAGTTTACAGAAGTATTTCGTACTTGGCGGTGTTAAAAATTTCCATACATACTTTTTATGTAAACGACATATGGTTTTTTACTAACTAAGCATTGGCATTCCTGGATAAATGCAAAATTAAGATTTTCAAAAAACCCTAATATTACACTAGCTTTTTTCCGCGATTTCTACGTGCACCAAAAAAAATGGTCAAACCCCTCTATATATTATGTATAGAGAGCCCGCGGAAAATTCCAAAAATCCCTTTTACTGCACCTTTGTGATCCTCATCATCTGCATCACTGTAGGACTTGTGCCGTAGTTCCTACGCGGGCCCAGTGCAAATTGGGAACTTCACACACACCATTGAATTTCTTCTCAGGTGTGTGCTGGTTTCCCCACCACGTTTACCTGAAATTTCAAATGTAATTTAGCCCGTAACTTCCGAAAAACTCAGAGGTGCTTATCCGCTTAGCAGGGATTTTTCCAAATTCCCACGGGATAGGAAATAAACGGAATTCATATTTTTTGCTTCAAAATGGCCCTAACTCCGTAACTATAACTTTAGAGACTTCAAATTTGGCATGCACGTAGGTGATTATATTATTACAGTAAAAAACTAATTTTAGGATTTTAGGAAAATCCCACGGGATAAAAAAATGGGATTTATACATTATACATTCAATTCAATGAGACCTTATCTCAGTAACCATTCCATTTTTTTTTTAATTTCCCGCGTAATGGAGACCGGGTGTTGACCATAAATCTTACCTATTTGTCGAACGAAGTTACGGGAAAAAGCTAGTTATTATTTATATATTTATTAAAAACCGGTTATCTGTAAAGTCGGTTTACGGTCGATAGTTTAACGTGACGACATCATAACAAAACATTCAGAAAACAAAAATAAAACCAGGCGGTCACGCATCCAAGTACTGACCGCGCCCGACGTTGCTCAACCTCGGTGATCGGACGAGAACCGGTGTTTTGTTAAATATCTTGAAAACGGTGCATCCTACGGCAAAATCAATGAAATTTTCATCCCCCTTTAATACCCTCGCACCCCCGCACTTGCTAGTACTAAGATTGTACATCATGGCGCGCGCTGCTCTCTTGTACATCCTGGCGTTCACTGCTCTCTCTTGTACGGGACAATAATATGTACGGGACATGTACGGAACATTGCGTCATCCTTTTTCGTGCGTGCAGCCGGCGTTCATCGATTCATTAGACGTTGTCACGTCAAAAACCGGCGAAGTGCGAAAAAAAAATCTGATAGTTTAGTTAGTGTATCTTAGTTTTGAAGATCACCGTATAAGTATAATAATGTATTTACTCTGTTTGAGCGCGAGCATATTTTTTATGTGACAAGTGCGCGTGTAACTTAAGACAGTCGGCCACTTCACGGTAAGGACGTGAGCAGGCATAACCTATGGAGGGTTAGTCCGATGCGGGACTGTAAATCGCATAATTTTCGCTGCTACAAATTTTTAGGTATGTCAAAATACGCAGGAAACAGCCGTAACTATAAAATAATCCAGTGTTAGCAGAGCCCTGCTTCTAAGTAAAATGTACGCAGTATGGAATCATTTTAAATTGGTTAGTCTGTCCCGACTAACCAATATAATAATTAATTTTTAACTTTGTTTTATTTTTAGTATTTTTGTTATAACGCCCACAGTAATACATAATCAGTGAAAATTTCAAGTGTTTAGCTTACGGTTCCAGAGATGAAGCCCTGTGACAGACGGACTGGCAGACAGACAGATAGCAGAGTCTCAGTAATTGGGTATAGTAACTATGTTTAAGTAATTTTGTCAAAGTTATTTGCTTTCATGATCTACAAATTATCTATTTACACATGTAGTTTATGTAGCTTATCGCTTATATTATAAGTGTACCTACAGTTTATCTGTGTGTGGGTTCCGGGTATTACCGACAGTGCTGGCTGAAAATCAGCGCTGGGGTGCTATAAACGCCTCAGAATTATGCTGAGCCAGTGTCCAATTTACAACCGCAATGACACACAATCTTTAGGCTTCGTATTGTCTTTTTTATAAAAATATTGATGTGTCCTGTGTTGTTGTAAATAAATGTATTTTCTTTCTTTCTTTCAATAGGTAATCAAATTATGGTTTTTTTCCATCGAAATACGGAATCCAAAAACATAAATATAAAAAGATAACAGATTTATCCTTAGCACGAAAACGATAGTGCAATTAATTAAACGCTGCAAATGATCAATTAACTAACTAATTTTATATTCAAATTCGTATAATTGCTAAGAAAAACTCGGCCAAGGCTGACTTGAGTAAAGTGGATTTCGATTCGTATTGTGAAATTTAATTGTTTGTTTTAGTTTTTGTATTTATTTTCAACCGACGAAAAAAACGGAGAAGGTAGAGATAAACTACGATAACATGGCCCGCCCCTCCACAATTCAAGAAGTCTTCTATGTATTTGTAAAAGTGTTTATAAAGCACCACCAAAACTTTCAACGCATGTGTGCGTGCTGAGACAGCAATCAAATAAAAGCAGACTACTACATACACACTCTTTCGTAAGGATGTGACATAACACATTGAAATAGTAATTTGGAGGGGCGGGCCATATTATCGTAGTTTATCTCTACTCAAGACGCGTATATATTTTTTTCTACGTTAATGAACGTTGAAACAAATTGGGTTTGTTCTAAGAGGAACTACTACGAAATGAGAAATTCGAACTTCGTATCGTGCCATCTCTTTCACTCTTCTGTTTAAAATACTATTAACGTGAACGGAACAACGCGATACGAAGTTCGAATTTCTCATTTCGTAGCAATAACTCATAATAATATCTGTATAACTCATAAATAAATAAATAAATATCACGGGACAATTTCACACCAATTGACCTAGTCCCAAAGTAAGCTAGGCAAAGCTTGTGTTATGGGTACTAGGCAACGGATAAACATACATATATAGATAGATATACTTAAATATTAAACACCAAAGACCAGGACCAGAGAACAAACATTCGTATTTTTCATACAAATTTCTGCCCCGACACGGGAATCGAACCCGGGACCTCAAGCTTCATAGGCAGGTCAGGTCAACTGACCCTTTTTGGTGTGTGTAGTATTGTTTTTATTATTCCAAGGTCCCACACCGGAACAGCCCGCCACATATGAACAATGTATCCACTCATAGAGCACGGCGCATTGATATGCGACGCGCGCGCAGCACCGGCGACGATCCCCCCTCACAGCAGTCGTGTGGGGGGCTCTAGACTACTAAGTAAAGCTATCCCGAAAGTTTGGCTTTGTTTTATATGCAACCAAGTTAACCGCAAGTAACTTTCTGTTTCGCCGGACTTTGATACACATAGATACACATACACACACTAGCAATTACGAATGATTGGTATAAAATCATCATCATCAACATCCCAGCCCATACACCGTGAAATTTTAGTGGTTGTTTTCCCGAAACGAGGTGATTTAGTATCGATTGTACAATTGATTTATAATTACTATTTTGACTAGAGTCAAAAATCCAATTGTGAAAAACGAAAGACGAAAATGGATGTGGAAAATGGAATGGAATTGGATTTTTGACTCTAGTCAAAATAGTAATTATAAATCGATTGTACAATCGAAACTAAATCACCTCGTTTCGGGAAAACAACCACTAAAATTTCACGGTGTATACGTCCCACTGCAGGGTAGAGGCCTCCTCTCAGAATGAGAGGGCTTGGGCCGTAGTTTCCACGCGGGCCCAGTGCGGATTGAAAACTTCACACACAATTGAATTACTTCGCAGGTGTATGCGGTTTTCCGCACGATGTTTTCATTCAGCGTAGAGCTCATGGTAAATTTCAAAAGTAAAATAAAAAACATTGCTTTTATTGATAAGAATGCAATCCGTACTGATATAGTTACTTCCAGTTCTAGTTTTTTTATTTACTTTTTAGGCTTATTAAAAAACTACTTAACTAAGGAAGTTTTTTCAGTTATTTGTATGATGGTTGTAATTTTTATTTTTATTTAATCAATATCTGGTATTGAAGTGTTTTAAATTTCTGTGTATTTTATGCGAATTTTGCTAACTCGTGTGAAATTTTGAATTGCGTTTTTACTTAACTCCCATGAAATAAAACTGTTGATATTTAAGGTATCGAAAAATACACAGCAAATAATTACGTAATTCCGACAATCCGGGAAGAATATAATATTTTGTAAAATAATAATCTTCAGACATGGCCTTTTTTGCTGCAAATGAGGTGATTATCCCCTTAAGAGGAATGTTTTGGATAATCGGTCATCGTGTACTTATATATAGGTAATTTCGTTTGAATCCGACCAGCCGATTTAAGTTTAATTCTATGTCTATTCTTATACTGTTCAGGCTATTCGGTTGTGGAATCCCTTACCGATTGACTTACGACGGGCAAAATCTCTGTCAATCTTTAAATCTATACTTAAGGAGCACTATCTGTCATCTTGTAGTACCTAGTTTATTTATTTATTTATTTATATGTGGCTGTTTATCCCACTGCCTATATTTATTTTTGACGTCTATTATATGTACGATGCATGTATGAGTAGATGTACTATTTTTTGTTGTGTTTAATTTTCTGATCCACTGTTGATGCACCACCTGCTGTAAACTAGTCCTTCCTTCTTTCTGTTAAAGGGTTGCCTTGAAGAGATCGCTCTTAAGCGATAAGGCCGCCTATTGCTTACCTTGTAACTTACTCTCTGTGTACCTGTTTTCTGTATCGCTTACTATTTCTGGTGTACAATGAAGAGTCATTGTATTGTATTGTATTGTATTGTAAAGTTTAAATGCACGCACGCACGTACACGCACACACTTACAAAGAGAGAGAGAGAGAGACAAATAGGAAAGGGAGAGACGCAGAAAGACTTTGAAATTTTACTAGTAGGATTCTAAGGTACTCGTACATACAGTTGAGGTCATAAATACAATATGTACGTTACCAAAGCAAACATATCTATTTATACAAATCTACGCCACTAACCATAAGGTTGATGTTTGCATATACACTGTTTTCTTTTTATTTCCATTAAATTTGACAAGTTGCTCGGTACATTAACAAAAACTACTTGGTATATTGATAACGGCAACAGGACGCTTGAATTATTCACAGAATATTTAGATATTATATTTAACTATATCTGTATACTATATATTTACTATATACAAAACATTTATTGAAACTAAGAATACAAATATGAAGAAAAAATAACAATGAATAAAACTTAATTATAAACTAAATATCTAACTTAGAACCTACCTAAGTAAAATTAATTGGTATATTGATTTTTGTAAAATCTGGAAAAAAATTTTTTTTCGTTTTCATAAATAATTAATATCAATACTATCTACAGTGCAATAGGTCCCTTAGAGTTACACAAAGGTTAGTGTCAATTAATATGACACATAATAAAATAAAAAAATATGTAATGTCGAACGAACTCGCCTCAATAATCTCCTTGTAGCGAATATCTAATGAAAAGTCTTTACTGACGAAATTTAAAAGACAAATAATAAGTAACAGGACGTAATGAAGGACCTTTTACACTGGTTCACCCATAAATTAAAATTAAAAAAATATTAAGATTGAAAACACTAGTTTCTTCGAAAAATTAACTCTATTTTACCTAAATAATCTTCCCTTAAAGTTAACGGAAATAGTGTAGGTATTTGACGTGATGGCTGTATGGATATTTATGCCTTTGCCTGTACATAAACCATGTGAAGAATTTCACTACATCTGTACCTCACAAAAGCCTTACGCAGTGATACAATCTTCAATTCCCGGTGAATAGCAGTTATTTTCCAGCGTCATAACTACTGTGGAAATACAATATTATTGCGTATTGTACTTATAATCTAGAACTAAATTACCTTTGATACTAATGAGCTGTGCTCGAACCAACGAATGTATGTCAGTTGTGTAATGGCTGATTCCTAAAGATTCGTTGGAAAATATAGATATGGTAAATTTTTCTTTTAAAAAAAGTTAGTGCACATTGCAGAGAACTTGTCTATGTCTAATAGTCAAAATAATTAGACGTTTTTCTTGCTCATATTATGATTTGAGAAGGTTTCATGTTTCGATGTAACTCATATTTTTTTTTTCGAAATCAATGCCTTAACTTATTTTTATTAACCACTTGTAAAATTCGGTTTACATTTTCAGTTAAAAAAAAATATGAATGAATGAAATATTTGACTGAATTTCATTCCAGAAACAAGTTCACTGGCATCCAATAAAAAAATAAAAAGTTTCAAATTAAATTGAATCAAATCATAATATTTTCTCGTGTTTCGTGAAAACATATAAATATTAAATCTAACTTTTCAGAAAAAGAGGGGAAAAAAATATTAACTTGCATTTTTACGTTTAAAAACCAATGTGTTAAACAAACATAAAAATCACTAAACCTACTGTTACTTTACTGTATACTGCGTCTACCGATGCGATGACTGACAAAAGAAGATAAAAAGCGTCACGGCCGGAAGCCCTCACCATTGTATCCTACCGATGTTTTGGAGGAAGCATGCTTTTATTACATTCCTACAAAGATTCCTGCTACGGAATGCCTTACCTTTTCTATGCAAGACGCGTCTAGATATTTAGTTTGATCTATTTGTTTTTGACTCGTTATTTGTTGAATGTTCTTCAGTACATTATAAATGCGAAATTTTGTGTGTCTATATTTGCCAGAGGATCACTTCGTTTCGCATAATTTCATTTGTCATAATTCACTGGCCTGACCGAAAATAGTTATTTGTTATACAAGGGGGGATAGTTGTATTTTACCTGCGAGTGTTCATCTGAAACATTCTATGATTGATCACGAGCGAAGCGAGTGGTTCAAAAATAGAATCCTTTCGATAGCGAGTGTTTCAAAACACGAGACGTAAAATTACTTTTCACCCGTATATAACACAAAACTTTTCACCTCACTACAGCGAGGAAAATAAGAAAAAGGGTTTGTACTATGAATTATTATTTATTTATTATTTGTCTCCATGTAGGTATTGAAAAGGTCAAACGCTTTCATGTATCTATGTAAACGGGATTTTTCAGACAATAAGGTCAATTCCGCATTTTGCACGGTTTCCCGTAATGCCACAGGTGTATTAATACGTCTTCGCCACTCGAATCAACTTATTTTTAATAACAAAATAACTAGAAAAACATGCGAATAGGTATTTAACTTTGACAATTAAAGTTTTGACTTAAGTTTTTTTTTATTATTTCGGATGCGTTTTGTTCGCACATCAACTTACTTGGACTGTCATAACATTTTATCCGTTTTTACAACAAGAATGAAGGTTAATGTTGAATGCTGATATTTAAGAATTAAAATAAAGTTGTAAGACTGTATTTAGTGTTTTTTACTCGATGCAATTCATTAATTGTGTTGTTAAAAATTCAGCACCTTTAACGTTTTACGTTTTGTTATCTGCCAAATATCACTTAAGCTGCCTTCAAATGTCAAAACTCTTTCTTCACAAGTGGATAAAAAGCGATTTTCTCAATAGATGTCAAACAAACAAAAAGGGCTTTCCGAGCTAGTGAGGTGAAAAAAATTGTCATATTATGTACGTGTGAGTACGTGTAAGTATTTTAAACGTATTTAGTAAAAAAAAGTATTGAATATCTTTGAGAATTACGAAAAATCAAGAAAAAATATTGAAAATAACGTGCGCACGAGGAGCAAAACCATCTAGCGACGAGTTATGTAACTTGTTTCGCTAGCGCTGTAGTTGGTTGCTTGCTAGCGCCATCTAGTGAGTAATTTAAACACATAAATGCATAAGTAAATTTAGTTCTTTAAGTTATTACAATAAGGTTCATATTGATGTATAAGTGCCTTTTTCATTTCCACATTACGAAGTTTCACTACTTCCGCGCGGAGGAGCTGCACGCACGATTCTTTTCATCAAGATATTGGATTAGCTGTAATTCGACAAATTGTCAACCGGTGGAAATCACTGATTTTTTTGCTGTCATGTTTGGGAGGCTGCCACTGCTCATCCCACCGACCCACGGGACCGCGGCTGACGATCACGAGGCTTCATGATACAACTCTCTGAAGCATACGAGTTATTGTCTGAAAGGAACATGGTCATGAAAATCTGATGCTGGCTCGTGGACTAACAGTCGAGAGGAAGTTCCTAATCGAAAAAGACATGACCACTGTAAAATTACCAAATTAAAATAAATGGTGAATAAAGTTAGTCTGTTTAATTATTTTTTTATCTGACACCAAAACAAGTGTCCCGTACAAAATTCCAAATATATTTAACATTGCATATATTTGACTCTGAAACAAATTAAAAGAAACGCATAACCAAAGTGCATTGGGCAGTTGAAATTCTGCATAAATAACATAACTTACACCAATAAAGTGTGGTAAATGACTCTGGCGCAGCGTAAATTAGCATATTTTTTGCCTCACTTTAGTTGGTTTTTGTCGGATGAAGTCACTCGGATTTAAAACAAGAGGGTTAGATAATGCGTTTAATAGTTTGGAGCTTTATGTGCATTTTCACTTTAAATGGCGTAGATTTTTTTTTTAAATGAGGAATTTTTGCTATTTTCTTACTCAGAATCACGAACTCTATTCATTTTATAAAGAAAAAAGTGTCCTTTTTTTGAGTCAGTTTTGTGACATTTTTTCAGATAGTTACGAAACGGAATCAAAAAAAATGTAAGGAAAATTTGAAACAATGTTGTTTATCATCAAAATCAATATCGCTCTTGATTCGGAGTAGGAAAACACCAAATTTGCCTCTTTAATTTTTTTTTTTGCTCCATTTCTACAAGGTTGACTGAGTTACACCAATCGATCGATCGTCAATCGATGGTAGAATGGATCAGTGGACGTCGATTGGCAGTTTCTACTACACTAATCAATTGACGTCGAACAGTAGCATCGATCGGCTGTCGATCAATCGTTTATCGACCGGTTTCCGTCGCTCAGATAATCACCACATCACGATTCGATATGATTATGAAGGACCTTCCCCGACTGCGTCTTACAGTACGTGGTCCTTTAATTATCAAGGTATTGATTAATGATATACCTACCTATCAACGTTATCTACGTCTATCTACATCTACGTCTATCGCCATCTCAATTTTTTTTTATTAGCCTGACATAGTGTCCCACTGCTGGGCAAAGGCCTCTCCTCTTGACCTCCACAACTCCTGGTCTGACGCAATATCAGGCCAGCCCTTTGCATACACGTCCAAGTCATACCACCATCTCTTTGGCCTACCTCGTCGTCGCTAATACTCCTATAAATATAAAAATCCTTAGTAGTTGACTGATTAACTAACTCACTGACTGACTGACTCGTCAACGCCCAGCCGAAATCCTTGCCCCTAAAAGGCTGAAATTCCACATAAAGGTTGGCTGTGTGGTGTACGCAAGGAATAAGAACGTATTTGTTGAAATTCCCACAGGATAATTTATACGTTCGAATTAGAGTGACCCTATCTCTATAGCTATAATTAAAAGACTACAAATTTCCTGCATGTAGATAATTCAAAAAGCTTAAAACTAATTTCAGGATTTTTCGAAAATTCTCACGGGATAAGGAAAAAGTGAGCTTTAATTAACTAACGGATAAATTGCCAATGATGATGATGGATTTTTAGTTGTTGCTTTACCGGATTTTTTGCTTTATTCAATGAAAACGATGAAGAAGCTTTACCACAAATTTGAATTCTACGCGAACGAAGTCGCGGGCAAAAACTAGTTAATCATAATTCATAATCGATCTGCGAATCGTCGTTGAATAATTGATTGTTTTGAGGGCGATGGGCCCTTAAGTCGTAAGTCGTAAAATGGCGGATTGACATGACCCCTCGTACAATCAGCGACGTATGCTGATGGTCGTTTGTGTTTATTACCATGCTAGGTTTTAGTATTGCCATTATACCTGACATTTTACCTTAGTCGAACTGCCATAATATTTTATTTTAAATTTGTTACTTTAAAACTTTTAACACTTGAGTAAGGTAAAAGTACCAATGCTCGACACCTCAACGCCCAGTAGATGACACCCATCTGTCACCTCTCTTACTATGACATAAGATTGAAGGTGCCATGTATTGGCTTAGAGTTGAGCACAGGGAAGTTTACCTGATCAACATTTCAAATACTTTTCAAATGAAATGCATTTCAACACACGAAATTTTATAGTATGTGCGATACATGTAGGTATAGGTATATTTTCATGCAAAAACCCATCCACATGCTTTCACATAAATCGACATAAGGTAAACATCCCTGTGCTGGACACTGATCCAATACATGGCACCTTCAATGTTTGTCATAGTAAGAGAGGTGACAGATGGGTGCCATCTACTGGGCATTGATGTGTCGAGCATTGGTACGTTTACTTACTTACCTTTTTTATATTTGATAATATTAGAACAGCTTATTATTGCATTTTTTTTATATTTAGGCAACATTATTCACACTCTCGTGAGATCTAAATTAATCGTGACTCATAATCGTGAGTTTTAGTTTTTTCAATTTTTTAAAGTAATGTTCAAAAAATTAAAGATAAGTAGTTATTTCAAACTTGGAAACGAGAAATCATTTTTTAATAATTTCTATTTGTTTTGGGGAATTCCGAAACAGCTCTATGAGTTATTGGTTTTCCCGTGTTTTCCTTGCCCAGAGGTTGTCATTTTCACTATAAACGGCGCAGTAAACTTTTTTGAATGAGATAATTTTGTTTTTTTCTTACACAGAATTAAGAGTGCTGTTGATTTTGATGATAAAAAGTGTCCCTAATTTTCCATACAATTTTTTTGTGTCCGTTTAGTAACGAGCCATACAACTTTTTTTAAAAAGTTACGAAACTGACTCAAAAATAAAGATAACTTTTTACTTTATGAAAATGAATAACGCTCGTGATTCTAAGTAATAAAACACCAAAATTTCCTCATTTAAAAAAGTTTTCTGCCCCATTTAGTGTGAAAGTGCCCAAAGCTCGATCACCCAGGTACTTTTTCTAATTAGAATCTTAATAGAAAATTCAAAAACATTCCAAAATAACGCTTGAAACATCCCCACTTAACCCACTAGTGGAACCCACTTGTCCCAATATTTATATAAAACCTAACACTACACAATACAACTGCCGTAACTCACCTTTCAGTTAAAAAATCCAACAAAAATCACAACACAGTTTTGAACACTTTCGTACTCACAGCACACACTTCACTGGAATCCAAATCTGAATCGCGTCACGTGATTGGTTGATTCGCGCGACTATCTACACGGGCGGCGCCGGCGCACGCTCGGGAGAGACTGGCGCATGTTCACTTGCCACCTGTCTTCCTATAAAGCCATAGCAAACAATTAATAAGCGTTATGGTGAAGGTTTTGCTGTAGTTAGTGGATATATGGAGTTTAGGGACATTTTAAAGTCTAGAGAGCGGTGTTTCACCTAAGTTTGGTCATATTTGGTGGGCATAGGTTTTTGGTGACGTTTTAAAAGCTTTAAAGATGGTAAAGACGTATCCTTGTTCAAGCTATCTCCCCAACTTCCCTTCTTAAACTATCTTATCTTAATTAAATCTTCTTGATAACTGTATGAATCGTTCAATGTTGAAAGATCGCTTATTATCTGTCTTGTACACTTCAGCTAAGTTAAGTAGTACCATAAGTAGTTGTTATAGTTAATTTTGCTGTTCGAATTTGAGTCCTCCAATATACTTTTTTCTATCTTTTACATCGAAGGTGTCCATAGGCTTATAATCCACGGAAAGATGATTGCGAAACTGATAATGTTTCTATTCATAGTCATACTATAATAGAAATAGATAGATAGATATCTTTGTAAGATCAAAAGCCTTGACATACCTAATAAATAGCAAACCTACAAGATTATCTCAAGAAACAATTAGAAGCCCACGATTATAAATAAATACCAATCAGATAATATTGTGACGAGTATTATTTAACCGCTTAGCAAAGTATTTGTATTTTTGTGAACAAAAAAACAATCAGTCAGCCAAAATGGCTAGTGCGTCAGCAACTTATGTATTATGGTCAGCAAACATTTTTGATACAATTAGCAACTAATGACAAAATGGACTGCTGTATATTTTTGTGCAGCCAATTACGAGTAACTAGGTATACCTATTATTAGCTTCAGAAGACACCCACGTTTAACCACATATCAGCAAGCACCCTTAGTATTTATAAGCAGTATTTTCGAATTTTGGTGACCTACTAGCTTTTGCCCGCGACTTCGTCCGCGTAGTTTTCCAATTTGTGGTAAAGCTTCTTCATCTCTTTCATTGTATAAAACAAAAATCCGGCAACGGCAACATCCATCATTATTAATATTATTATCATTTCATCATCATCAGATCAGTTCGTGAATATTATAAATCTCGTTTATTCTCTATCCCGTGGGAATTTCAACAAATTTGTCCTTATTCTAAGCAAATTTTCGCTTATTTTTATCCCGCGGGAATTTTGCGTTTTCCCCGAGAAAAAGTAGCCTATGTCCTTAGAGGTGTGTAGCTTTCTACCGGTAAAAGAAGTTTTAAAATCAGCCCCGTAGTTGAATTCACTTATTTTTTTCCCGTGGGAATTTTGCTTTTTCACGGAGAAAAATAGTCTATGTAAATAATGGTTGGTGTAGCTTCCTATTGGTGAAAGAAATTTTCAAATCAGCCCTCAAGTGATATTCACTTCTTTCTATCCCACGGGAATTTTGCATTTTACCGAATAAATAGTAGGTAGCCTAGCCTATACAAATAAAGGATGATGTCGCTTTCTATTGGTATTTTTTTTTAAACTCAGCCCCGAAGTTAAATAGTTATGTCAATAAAGGATAGTGTAACTTTTTACTGGTAAAAGATTTTTTTTAATCGGCTTGGAAGTTTCAGAGATTATCTATCCCACAGGAATTTCCAAAAATCCAGCAATACGTTTTTTTGCTGTTATATATGACCATTTACGTTTATACTGAATTTGAAAAGTTTAGTAATTGTAGTTACGGAGATCCAGTTGATTTGAGTATATAAATCTTGATTTATCCTTATCCCGTGGGAATTTTTAAAATTATTGAAATTAGCTTTATACTTATTCTAATAGTCTGCTTGCATGCCCAATTTGAACAGTTTAGTAATCTTCGTTATGGGGATAGGGTCACTCTTGATTGATGAAATATATACATCCCGTATATTCCTTATCTCGTGGGAATTCCGGAAAATTCTTTCTTATCGGATGCCTATTTCATACAAAGAACACATCGTCCAAGTTTCAGGTCTCTACATACAGCGGTTTAGGCTGTGTGTTCATCCGCCAGTCAATCATTTAGGACTTCAGGACAAAGCATTTTATATGTATTTGCATTGCACCAAGCTTTTAGGCGAGTTCAACAATGATGTTTGAATACTCAATCCGATTTTATTCGAAAAAGGTTGAACTCACATAAAAGCTTCATCTTCATCATTTCAGCCGTAGGACGTCCACTGCACTGCTGGACATAGGCCTCCCTCATTGACGCCTAATCATTACGGTTGGAAGCGATTTGCATCTACCCTGAACCTGCGGCCTTCACCAAAACGTCCGTCCATCTGGTTGGTGGACGTCCCACGCTGCGCTTGTAAAAGCAAAACCTTGGTGAAATGCAAATACTTCTACATATAATTAGTTATTATCAGAGATCAGATCAGGAAGTGGTTGACAAACGTAGACAAATGGTTTGCAAAATTTGAAGTTTCGTTTCGTTTACATTGTGTCAAAATAAAAAGTAATTTAAATCATAAGCACTAAGGAGTATTGATATCAACTTCGAAGCAAATCACCCACAAAATAACTTTCTACTCCTTTTTAACCCCGTCAAGGAATGAATTTTAATAAAATACGAAACACGTCTTCCATCAATTCTGTTATAGAATGTTTATGCAAAATTTGAAGCAGATTGGACCAAGGAATCACGTTGTCCCATACAAACTTTGCCCCCCTTTTTTACCCCCTTAGGAGTAGAACTACGAAAAATCCTTTCTTATCGGATGCCTACGTCATACAAAGAACACATCCTCCAAGTTTCAGGTCTCTACGATCAGCGGTTTAGGCTGTGCGTTGATCCGTCAGTCAGGACAAAGGATTTTATATGTATAGATTAAAAAAGCCATACTTATCATACCTAGAGATTTTCCTGGTACGAACGACGTGTACAAAAAACTACAAGAGTACAAAAAAACTAGCGTAATTATAAACCCCGTTACAGCTGAATCATCGTTGACTGTCTGCTCTCGCTTTCTTGGGATGACCCTCACGCAGGGCCTAGTTTCGTTCGTACACACGGAATTTAGGCAAGAGACAAAAAGATGACTGATGGCATTCTAGCAATACTGGGAGGGGGAATGATAGAGCAGTGTTGGCACGACTACTAACTTTTTGTAGATCTACTATCTAGTATTCTTTTCTAGTATACTTTTCCTCAGTTCTACCACCCGCGACGTCAAATCTACCTATTTTTCAAACCTTTCAATTGTAAACAATTTTTTTTATTTCTCTCTACTTACTCATAGCAGTTTATCCTATAATCATCTCATCATAGGTACAGTCAAGGACTTTAATTCATGACCATTTCACAGTAAACGTCATAGTGACATCGCATTAATTAACAAGGAAAATCGTAATAACTTTTCTTTTGAGAAGGTTCCATGGTGGCTCGTGAATTAAAGTCCTTGCCCGTACATAACGTACGAACAAACTAAGCAAAGGTACGGTCGTTTGCTTTAACTTGGGACCCATTTCGAAAAAATATCCTTTAAATTCCTATACAATATGGCAGGACTCTCAAACTTAAGTGGGTCCCAAATTAAAGCTCGTGACTGTACTATGGGTAGCAGACAACGGATAAACATATTTACTTACATAGATAGATATATACTTAAACACATATTAAACATCCAAGACTCGAGTCCGAACATTTTATTCATACTAAATATCTGCCCCGAACGGGAATCGAACCCGGGACCTTAAGATGCGTAGTCATTTTCTCTAACACTAGGCTATCCGGTCGTTTTTGACTGTAAACTTTTTACTCTTATTCCTAACAAACTTTTTTCCATTTATTCCACGATGCCGATTCCTCCCGAACGCTGCACGATACCCATTTCGGTTTCGATTCTAGTTTCGGCAAATTCACTGCCAAACTCTAACCTCCAATTTAATGTCGAACCTGCTGAAACTGAATATTCAGTCAGACAGGTACTCATAGTATCTGTAGTATAATATTCTCTGAATATATTTATTCTGATTATTATTGTGGGTGTAGGTGAAAGAATACGGATTACTCACGTTGCTCCGAGAAGAATTCTTTCACTATGAGTGAGTCTTAGTGAGTCTTACGGTAGTTTCATGTTAAAAAGCCGTACCTCTACCATGAGTTTACACTAGATTACGTGACCGTACTCGCTAGCGACGGCGTAAATTATTTGTATGGAGAATTGTGCAGCGCCTCTAGCGGTCACTTACGGAAGTACAATTCTCCATACAAAATCATTTACGCCGTCGCTAGCGATTACGGTCACTGTAAACTAGTGTAACTCATGGTAGAGGTACCGATAGGTCCTATTGTTAAAGTCAGTAGGTAAGCAACGCGACTTGTTCTTTTTGCATATTTATGTAGTGGCGGATTAACAAATTAGTCGCCAGTATTCAGGCTATTCAATTATTTCCGCCCCTACTAACCTCTGCAATACCCTAAATTTAAATAGTAGTTTTGAAACGCTATTGGAATATTTTGAAAATTCATATTCATATTCACAAAGGTAACAAAGCGCTTAGCAAGTTTTCATATACACCGTGAAATTTTAGTGGTTGTTTTCCCGAAACAAGGTGATTTAGTATCGATTGTACAATCGATTTATAATTACTATTTTGACTAGAGTCAAAAATCCAATTGTGAAAAACGAAAGTCGAAAATAACCGCAAACCAATAGTAACGCTTCGTTGGTACCTAACCTATCGTACGATCGTATGCTACTTGTACCAACGAAGCGTTACTATTGGTTTGCGGTCATTTTCGACATTCTTTTTTCATAATTGGATTTTTGACTCTAGTCAAAATAGTAATTATAAATCGATTGTACAATCGAAACTAAATCACCTCGTTTCGGGAAAACAACCACTAAAATTTCACGGTGTATAGACATTGGAGTACACTGTATACTAAAATACCATAATTTTTGTTAAACTTTCTAGACTTTTCTCCATGTATTAATAACTTTTATGTCTGTAACACGAAAAAAATTAGCCAAATTTACCCCTCAGGTTCCAGTCTAGTCAGCCTGCTGGTAAATCCGTCACTGCACGACTACAAAGTAATACTTATGTAAGACAAACAGCCCAATAAAACCCATTACCTTTTGCACGGCAAAGTTCACCGACCTCCAAATCTAGTTGTAAATAATACACTAGTAACGATCGTTCAGAATCACAGCTGCTAATTAATAGATAATGCTACGCATAACTTGGGCTGGCCGGACTTAAAAAAACTGGTTAAGCCAGAGTCGGGTTTCATTACTTTAAAGTTACTGGAATTATAATAACTCAACCTCAAACTCTTTAAAGTCGCGATGAAGATATTAATAACTTTTATTTCAATACTAGATGCAAAAAAAACCCGCCTGTATAATTCCCGTTCCCATGGGAATTCCGGGAAAATATATATCCTATGTCACTCGCGGAACTGAGACGAATCTAAGGACACCTCACACTTCAAAATCCATTGAGCCGTTTAGGCTGCAGGGCGTGCCAAAGAATGATACATACATACATACATATAAATACATACGGACGAAAAACATAACCCTACTTCGACAGTCGGATGAAAAGTATGTTCAGCGTCAACATTTACCCTGTAAGGGCTCAGCGATATACAGACATAAATAAATAATGATAATAATTTGTTCCTAAAATTAAGTCTTAAAATATTAATAATGTGGCCATTTTCTTCAGACTTGCTCAAGAACAAAGGCGTGATAAATGTGATTAGAAATGACAAAATTTATATTATAAACTTAAACATAAGCTACTAGTTAACAAAACCAATAATAAATGGCAGTCTAAAAAAACAGAAGAAGAGTGAAGAGTCAGTCGAAGAATAATGAACAATACACCTGAGACTTAATCGTGACTTATTGCTAAAGTTAAACTAAATGGTTGCGATCACTTTTAAGCGATAAGACCGCCTATTCTCTATCCTGCTTTTTATCTTATTTGAGAACTCATTGTGTTGCTGTATGGTGTTGATTGTGTTGTTTGATGGTAACATTTACCTGGACGTATCGACTACATTGCAACGACCGTGGTCAGAAGTAGACTGTGTAGACTTGTAAAAGTTGGCCTAGTAGCGCCATCTCTTGGTCCAGGTGAGCGGGTAGCTCCGAAGGAGTGTTGAAGTCTCTCGGTAGAGGGCATAACATAGATGTGCTTTATCACTGCCTAAATGTGATTATAACAGACTGAAGTGTACGATGTATGGGAAAGATTCGTCGCTAACTTCTAGACCAGTGATGGTGTAGGGGTAAGCACGCAGCACGGAACGCTGAGGACCTGGGTTCGATTCCCAGCATTGGTCTTTTTTCTGGGGTTTTTTCTGTGCATCTATATTTCAGTTTGTATTTAGTTTGAAATATAGAGTATAACGTTCATTAGCGATCATCTTGTTTTTGTTGCTGCACGTTACCACACCGACACAACCACTCAAAATATCCGGCAATTTTTCCGAAGATACGAGTACATCTCGATGCTCATATAGGTATTTGTGTACCACAGGATCACATGAACACGAAAAATACATACTTACCAAAGGGTAAGTCCAAACAACAAACAAACCCACAGGCAACAACAACAACGACGTTAACTGGAAGAGACCCCTTTAAGGGACAAATTCGCCTTTGGTCCCAAAAGAAGATCAGCGCCGTTTGAACGACCGGCTGTTTGCTGATTTGCGATCAAAATCGGATTATTTTATTGTTTTCTTCATGTTGTTACGCATAAATATTATCTTTCTCTCTTTGTACATCTGTTTCTCATGTAATCTGTTAATTTCATGAATGTTTGTAACAAAATAGTTATACAAAGACATACATTACAGACATACTACATTGGTTCGATTTTCATGCTACCGAACGCCAATATTTATTTTAAAACGTGTCCAAAACAGAATGAACTTTACCACAAAGATATTGAATACATTTTAAAATCGTCTATCTTATCGGCCAATCAGCAATTAGAATGACAGGCAGCTTCTGTGTTGGATTGAATGTCAATTCATATTAGAGCATTAAACCAACGGGATATCGTCGATGAATCAGCAATACCGCGTAACCAAAACTTTTTTTCCTGTATTTTGTAGGTCTGAGAATAGGTCGTAGGCTATTTTTTTATATCTACCCCTATTCTTCGCAGACAGAGTCACGGGCAACAGCTAGTAAAAAAATAAAAATAGTTTATTTAGCAAAAAACACTTGTTACAAAAGATGCGGTAGATCTATCAGACTCTAAACTAGGCTGAGACTGCATTGTATCGTATCGTATCGTATCGTATCATATTGTATTGTATTGGGTAGCTAGAAGTTGCAAGAGACTTCAAGAGAGAGATCTCTCTCCAGGCAGGCAGATGTTAAACACAACGATGTTCAAATTGAATGCTCTCCTATAAAAATTGCCACAAGTCAGTTACGTGGCATTAGCAATAAAACTGTTGGTTTCGCTTGCAGTTTCATCGACGATACTATGTCCACGTTGGGATTACCCCTCCGCCAAATGTATGAACAGCGGTCTTCCCTTACTAGATTTCTGTGTGAGCAGATTTGGCCCAACGTTGCCATCGTAGAATTCGGCCACAGTATGAATTAGTCTCCACTGCTGGGTACAGGCCTCCTTTAGATTAAGAGTGTTTAAGCTATAGATCCCACACGGCCCA
The DNA here is from genome assembly GCA_947859365.1 of Archips crataeganus. NCBI lineage: Eukaryota > Metazoa > Arthropoda > Insecta > Lepidoptera > Tortricidae > Archips > Archips crataeganus. Next base: position 5,851,224 of record OX402064.1, read on the forward strand.
GAATGGATTGGAAACTTCACATGCACCATAAACCAGGTTTCCCTCAAGATATTTTCCTACATCGAAAATTTGTATGTTAAGCCATGTTATTAGTTATCTGTATACCGAATTTCGTTCTTAAATTAATTTCGCAGGTTTTGCGTGATTGAATACAAACATTCAAGTATCTGGACATCAAACTTTGACGTTTATAATTTTACCCTGCTTCTGCGGGTGAAACTCAAGTTCATCTGTTGTATAGATTAAGGACAGTTTTTTTTTAGTAGGCAGTTGTTATATACAACTTATGTTAAGTTATCATTGCTGCCCATAGACACCTGCAGTAGTAGAAGGACTGCAGATACGTTGCCAAAGCACAGATAAGATGAAATACGTCTATTCGTAATTACCCCGATTATATTACTCTCCACACCAACGTTTCGTTGTTTATTAACATTCAGGTCATGGGCGATATTGGGATGGGCCGCGAGAATTAATCTAATACTTACAATAAAATTTTAACTTTGATTTGAATTTTTTTTTAATATTTTATTAAACATTAGGGTCGCGGGCTTCAAACATATTTATACTTTGAGTCACGAGCTAAAAACTTTAAGAACCACTGCTCCACACACACTAAGTAATATTGCAAGCACTGCTGCTTCGATCAAAATCAAAATATTATTTTGCAAAAAAATAAAAGAAGGCGGTTTGCAATCAACCAAAGCGAAAGCTTTTTTTCGGAAATACCTCACATTGCCAATAAATAAATTATTATTTATTTATTATTATTTTGTAATGCGAAGAAAATTATTATAAATTGTAATGTGTATCTGTTTTGTTGTAGTATTATTATCTACTGGCTCTCCATTTTCTATTTCAACTATTAGTTGATTTTCTCTGCTATTTCCGATGGTGTATCTTAAAGCATATCGCCCATGCGCAAGACGCCTCCGTATGGCTTAGTGCTCCGAGTGATTCGTCAAAGAAAACTTATTAAGTGTTATTGATTGAGTCGTTATGTCTAATGACTTGTTCATTGGCGGTTTAATTTATTGGTTAAGGTGAGAGGTTAGGTTAAGATACATGACCTCTCAAAACGTAATGTGATATGGAGGAAATATACATAATATCTATTATAAAAAGCCGTAGTTGGTAGAGTTCAAAAAATTGGAGACCCTAATAACGATTATTGAAATGGATATGATTTTTTTTTGTTTTTAGGGTTCCGTACCTCAATAGGAAAAAACTGAACCCTTATAGGATCACTTTGTTGTCCGTCCGTCTGTATGTCAAGACCCTTTGTCTCGAGAACGCGTGGAGGTTTCAAGTTGAAATTTTAGTCTACTCTACAGTCACTTGAAGCTCTGAAAAAAAATCGAACTTTTAAGTTACTTAACGTAAAAGGTTGATTCTTCAAGGTCGTGATTTTTGTTTTATTCCTCTGTCGTATTTTTTTTTTACTTAGTACAGAAAAAATCATGCTCCCATGAAAATAGATTTGTTCAGTAACATAATTGACCTAGTCCCAAAGTAAGCTAAGCAAAGCTTGTGTTATGGGTACTAAGCAACGGATAAACATATATATTCTTCTATATTATTTAAATATAGGTAAGTATATAAAAATTAAAGTCCTGACTCACACATTCACTGACTCATCAACGCCCAGCCCGAACCCTTGAACCTAGAAAGCTGAAATTTTGCACGGAGGTTCCTTTTATAACGTGTACGCGAGATAACTAATTTCATGAATTTCTAAAATTCCCACGGGATAGGAAATAAACGGGATTTATATATTTGGTTCAGAGTGACCATCATGAGTCTCCATACCTATGATACCTATGGACTCTTCAAATTTGGCATGCAAGTAGGTAACAATAAGAGTAAAAAACTAATTTTAAGAATTATTAAAATTCCCACTGGATAGGGAATAAATGGGATGTGTAAACATTTCGCATACTTAGATATACACTGGCGATCAAAATTAACGAATGACTCTGGAATAGTGTTGTATGAAAATGATCCGTCATTTTGCAAGACAGTGTAGTAGAACTCAGATGCTATCCGTAATACACTAACTACTAATTAGTGGCAAAGGAAATGATACTTGCATTCACCGTTAGCCATAAATGCATAAGTTATCCACTAACTCTTAATGCATCATTTGATACAGTATCAAGTATAACGACTGATAAAATTGATATTGGACATAAAGCAAAATGATATTATACCGCTTTTGATATGTGGTCATTATCATCCATGCAGTGCCTGGAACCGGTACAAAAGTTCCTGTATCATACCGGTATTTATCATACCGGTATTTATAGGTTTTCTTCGTTTCGGTTCCAGAGAACCATAAAAAGAATAACTATAAATTAAAAAAATTAAAAACACCCAACGCAATTAGGTTACTTGTATGTTTGAAATTAAAGTAAATGCCCACTATGAGAGATCTCTTCCGCAGCCAATGCAAGAGCTGATAACTTTGAAACGACTGAACCAATTTTGATAAAACATGTTTAAGAAACATCACCAAGAAATCTGCTTCCAAATAAAAAAAACCGCATCGAAATGGGTTCACCCGTTTAAGAGCTATGATGCCACAGACAGATACACATCGCGGTGAAACTTATAACACCCCTCTTTCTGTGTCAGGGGTTAAAAATAAAGGTATCAGCACCGAAAAATACCGATAATTTGCAATGGTTCTTACACGTGTATACATACGAGGTTGCCATTTAGCGCGGTGCGATGTAAGTGAGCGGTTCCTTCCTATTTCCACGGGAAACTGGGGATGTGAGTACAGTCCATACCAGTCCAGTCCAGTCCGTACCATGGAGCCTTTTCAAAGGAGAAGTCATTACGATTTTCCTTGTTAATTAATGCTATGTCACTATGACGTTTACTGTGAAATGGTTCCATGGTGGCTCATGAATTAAAGTCCTTAACCATACATAACTTATTGTGTTTTCTTTCTCTCTCATATAGGTACTCATAATCGTAATAATAATTATTTATTTGGATAAAAACATGGAGTGTTTTGATAACATGAGGGACAAATAGTTTCACACGCACTCCACGAGCAATTTCGAGTACCTACCGGTATTTTTAACCCCCGACACAAAAAGAGGGGTGTTATAAGTTTGATCGCTATGTGTGTGTGTCTGTCTGTCTGTCTGTGGCATCATAGCTCTTAAGCGGGTGCACCGATTTGGATGCGGTTTTTTTTAATAGAAAGCAGGTTTCTTGGCGATGGTTCTTAGATATGTTTCATCAAAATCGGTGCAGCCGTTTCAAAGTTATCGGCTCTTTTGTTAGCTGCGGAAGAGATCTTAGACCATAACGGGCATTGACAGTGACATAATTGCGTTGGGGGTTTTTAAAATTTTTAATTTATAGTTATGACTTCTTCAATTATACCGGTATAAATTTCATCAATTATACCAGTTCTCAAAGTGTCGGTATCATGTAGGACCTATGCTTTACATGATATTTAACATTACAATTATAGTCAACTAGCTGATGCCCGCGACTTAGTCTGCCAAGAACTCGTTTATTGATATGTGAAGTTCCCAATCCGCACAGGGTCCGCGTGGCTTATCTGAGAGGAGGCCTGTGCCCTGCAGCCGGACGTATATAGGCTGGGATGATGATAACGATTGTGTACTTTATTGACCAGTAAATGAAAGAATTTGGTTGATACTAGCACTGTGTGTGGTCGCTATGATTCAGCGTAAAATATTAACCCGTTAAAACGATTGCCACGAATTGTTGCAAAACAGTAAGTATTTAGGTGGGCAGCTGATGTCCATCCGCAACAAACATAACAATAACATACATTGTATTTAATCTGATTATCGCAACATTTGAGACACAAGGAAATTCCTACACCCATGCTGATACATAACACTGATATTTCAAAACTATATTCCCATTAAGGTAAACGTACCAATGCTCGACACCTCAACGCTCAGTAGATGACACCCGTCTGTCACCTCTCTTATTGTGACATAAGATTGAAGGTGCCATGTATTGGGCCAGTGTAGAGCACAGGGATGTTCTGTGTAAGTCTCGGTAATAGGGTCCCGTTTTTACCCTTTGGTTACGAGCCCTACAAATACAGGGATGTATGGGGTCCCTTAGTTAAGGTTCCGTCGTTTAACGTTCCGTAAACACACCCCTCCCGTGCCACTCATACCTCAGGAACAGACTCAGGCGTTAGACCTATAGTCCCCACGCGGCTACGCAATAAAGTCGTGGAGCCACTAACCTGACAAAGGAACACAACCAGGCTAATGTCTGTCTAAGCGCGCGTGGTCGTAACTTGTGTCAAATTGATAATGACATAAAATGGTCATTTAACCCCACCAATCCCACCATTGTAGAAAGTCGATGACAGATAATTTGGTTTCACTTTCTTTTGTGTCGTATGGAGAGACAAATACCTGACTTGTGGTTTATGTCGAAGTCGAAGATATTTATTGCAAGAACACATATTCGTTTATTAAGAAAATTAAAAATTTTACATGTCAAAGTATTATATAAATTCATTAATACAATTTACTTATACAATTTAAGTATAATTAAGCCGAAGCCAATCAAATTACAATAAAATTACAATTGATATTAATTGATTCATCATTCCATTGAAATAATAATTAATTAAATAAAATGCAATCACACAAGAAATAATCAAAACAATCCAAAATTATCAAATATAAAAATTTAAATATAAAAATTAAATTTAAATTCAATCATCATTATTATTATTATATTCTGACATTTCATGTAGAGCCATGTTGCAGCAAGCCGCTGCATTACGAATGGGCCGGCTCGTCTGGGGCAGTACCACCCTCTCACAGAACACCGGCGTGAAGCAGTAGTACTGCTGCGTTTCGTACGGTCAGTGAGAGAGATTAGTTGTACTTTCTCGCAATAACTAGATATACTGTGCAGCTTGAAATATATCACATTAGTGAAAGTGACAAAGTACTAAAGTGTTCAGCGACCTCCGAGGCTTCTGATTCTGAGAGGAGGCCTGTGCTCTGCATTTTGACGTACATAGATTGGGATGATGATAATAATGATGAACTGGTGATCTCGCAAGACAAACACAGACAACTGAAGTGATTAAGCATCTAGAAAACCTCAACAAAGAACCTAAAGATATGGAAATTTCACTTCAATCATTTGCTACGCAATCTCAACAGAGTATACAGAGTGCTCTAAAAGATGTAAATCACCCCATTTACAGCGTGATTTCAACATCCGTTCCAGAGTTACGCTCTGCGGACAGACAGATCGACGGAGCATATAATGAGCTCTGCATTTTGGTTGTTCTATCAGATACGGAATGATGTAATTATGTTTAGTAGTATATGTGAATACACTTTTGTTCCGGTCCGTTGTAAAACTACTAAATCTAGTTTTAGAGTCTCTACCGTCGACACGAATATGCCATAATGTATAATTTTTCATAATATTTTCAGATATTTGTGTGAAAAATACGAATGCTTATGCTCAAGTCTTGGATGTTTAATTATGTATTTAAGTATAATGTTTGTCTAGGTATATAAGTATGTCTATATTTGCTTAGTTTGGTTCTAGGTCAATTGGCGTCAATTGTTCCATGATTTATTTATTTTAAAGGGTCATTTTTATTTTGGTGTAACTTTTGACTTTTTTTTAATTCGGAAAATTTCATGTGATTTCCGCTCAGTATCACGAGCTTTTTCGATACTACTAGGAGATAAAAAGTGTCCCAAGTTTTTTCCCACTCCGTTACCATTTTTCATAGACTTCATAATACTATGAACTTAACGAAATGGAAGAATCGAAAATTATATGGAAGTTTTGGGACACCTTTTTTCTCCTAGTAAGATCGAAAAAGCTCGTGATTCTGAGAAGAAATCACATGTAATTTTCCGATTAAAAAAAAATGTACAAATAAATAAAAAATGGCCCTAATACATATTTAGACTCGTGCCCGCCTGACATTTTTCTGATAACAAACGACTAAAATGACCATAGGTAACTTTTTAACCGACTTAAAATAAGGGGTTATCAATTTGGTTTTATTTTAAAACATTATACTCCATGGTGTCCAGGGCAGCTGTGTGCGCACCTGTCCCCGCGCGTGCCAGACCTGTACCACTACCATGAGTTTACACTAGTTTACGTGACCGTACTTGCTAGCGACGGCGTAAATTACTTGTATGGAGAGTTGTACAGCGCCTCTAGCGGTCACTTACGGAAGTACAATTCTCCATACAAATCATTTACGCCGTCGCTAGCGAGTACGGTCACTGTGAACTAGTGTAAACTCATGGTAGAGGTGCAGGCCAACGAAATTCGATTTTTGATCTTGGTATCGTGCTGTTCCGTACCTCTACCATGAGTTTACATTAGTTCACAGTGACCATACTCGCTAGCGACGGCGTAAATGATTTGTATGGAGAATTGTACTTCCGTAAGTGACCGCTAGAGGCGCTGTACAATTCTCCATACAAATAATTTACGCCGTCGCTAGCGAGTACGGTCACGTAAACTAGTGTAAACTCATGGTAGAGGTACCGTTCTCGTTATTAGTATTTAACTGGAGAGCGTAAGCGACAGCACGATACAAACATAATATTTCCAATTTCGTAGTACCCTGCGTACGCGCCGTTTTTGGGCATGCGGCTTAAAAGCCTAACTGTACCTATACATACAGCAAATTGAGATCTATTTATAGGGAAGAGACTGTGCCACGACTTCGACTGCGAAGAATTCATTACAATACGTTTACTTTTAGTTTACCACTGACAGATGGCTTGCCTTCATTTCATTTCCAACTTTAACACCATACAAATAAAGTAGCTATTACAAAATCTGCAAACGTGGGTTACAGTATTCTAAAATTGGCTTTATTTGTAGGTCGTTAAAGTTGAATATGAAATGAAGGAAAACCATCTGTCAGTGGTAAACTATGTAATTTTACTGTATGTGGGTGAATAAACTTTTTAGTGCCACCCGTTGCTATGGTTAGTATGTAGGTATGCCAAATTCAAAGAGTCTAGTAATGATACATACGGAGAGAGGATCACTCTGAATCGAACATTATAAATCACGTTTATTCCCTGACTGCCTGGAAAAGATCGCTCCGAAGCGATAAGGCCGCCTATTGCTTACCTTATATATTTTTCCAAGTACTTGTTTTTCTGTATTGTTTTCTTTGTCAAGTTAGGTATGAAGTATCTTTTTGTATTTATTATTATTATTTTTTAGCAACTTCATTTTTTATTACTTTTACGGTCATCTCGTGAAACCATATATTTCAAACTAAATACAAACTGAAATATAGATGCACAGAAAAAACCCCAGAAAAAAGACCAATGCTGGGAATCGAACCCAGGTCCTCAGCGTTCCGTGCTGCGTGCTTACCCCTACACCATCACTGGTCTAGAGGTTAGCGACGAATCTTTCCCATACATCGTACATTTCAGTCTGTTATTTAATCACCTTATGCGGTGATAAAGCGCGCATCTATGTTATGTCCTCTATCGAGAGACTTAACACTCCTTCGGAACTAACCGCTCACCTGGACCAAGAGATGGCGCTACTGTGCCAACTTTAACAAGTCAGGTATGAAGTATCTTTTTGTATTTTTTTTTCAACTTCATTTTTTATTACTTTTACGGTCATCCCGTGAAACCATATATTTCAAACTAAATACAAACTGAAATATAGATGCACAGAAAAACCCCAGAAAAAAGACCAATGCTGGGAATCGAACCCAGGTCCTCAGCGTTCCGTGCTGCGTGCTTACCCCTACACCATCACTGGTCTAAAGGTTAGGGACTGAAATGTACGATGTATGGGAAAGATTCGTCGCTAACCTATAGACCAGTGATGGTGTAGGGGTAAGCACGCAGCACGGAACGCTGAGGACCTGGGTTCGATTCCCAGCATTGGTCTTTTTTCTGGGGTTTTTTCTGTGCATCTATATTTCAGTTTGTATTTAGTTTGAAATATATGTTTTGTTTGTGGTGGACAATAAAGAGTCATTGTATTGTATTGTATTGTATTGCATTGCATTGCATCGCATGTTATCGCATTGGATTGCATTTTATTGTATTGTATTGGATAACTGGTAATAACGGGCTAATTTCCGCAACTCGACGTCTTCTACGCGCCTATTTTGCGTAACTAAAAACAAGCAATTAGGATTAAGGGCAATCTGTATGCAAAATTTCACCTATATAGAGGGCCAAGGGTTTGGGTATGAGTCAGTCAGTCAATCAGTCAAGACTCTTATTTTTAAATGTACAGACTTTGTGAGCACATAAACCGTTTATTTACATTGCTGTTTCATTGAACTTTCATTAAAAAAACCAATTACTTCACCCAAAATAACTTAAACATTCCTTCTATGTTTGTACTGCAAATATTTTCCGAGGCAACCAATTTGATGTACCGTGACGCGCGGTGCCTTTGTCCGGGGTTTAATAGTACTCAATTCATTATACCACATAGTTCCCTGTCGTACTAAAGTGCTCTTTGTACAATGGAACGGAAGAATAAAGTGAGTTGGTGCGACACGGTGTTGAAGCGCATGGACCTTCATACTATTAGGTTGTTCAAATAGTGCAAAGAGTGTGCTGACACCATTGTACAGGCTGGCACTTATTTAAATCGTCTTTTTATTAATGAAGCACGTGCATAGTTATGTAATTTATAGATTGACAATTGGTATGAATGGTGTATCACAACAAAATTAAACTTAAAACCGACAACTCGAAATAATAGTTAATAGTTTTGGTGTGCACTTTCATGTATGTGTGTTTTTTAATGTACTGTTTGTTTTGCAATCGTATTTCAACGGTTGCGAATAGGTACTTAAAATTATATTTTTTCCTTATTTTCGTACAATACATACATACATTTCATGTTGTTATTTAATATACAGTGTTTCGCAATCTTAATGAAAAAAATACAAGAAAAGCCAGGAAATGCTTATGGAATTGTTGAAAAAAATCAAGCACTCCAAAGGCAAGAGCTGGCACTCTATAATCTTAACGACTGACTGTGGGTGCGGCCACTTCCGGGCACGCACCGTCGGCAGGGGACTCGGTAATGACGGAAATGTAAAGAAAATGTATTTTTTCCCCAAGGAATGTACAAGTTACAAACTTCGTAACATATTTACTGCATATTTTCCGAACTTACGCCAGTTCGGACTTTGCTTAGTGCCTCAAACGCCTCTGCCGTGCAAAGCGCAATCGCGAGGTCTCAAAAAAAATCGTAGGTAATGTTGATTTTACAAGCTTTTATTTAACTTGCAATGCATGTAGGGTATGTGCGGGTCAAATCTTGGAAGTCGATTTGAGTCGTATTGGTTTGATTGGGTATACTTATGTAGGTTTTTGATTTTTGATTTGATAGGTTGGATGACAATGCAAATACAGTCAACAATAAATACAGTAAGCTAAAAAGCTTGCAATAAAAATAAAAATTTTAACATAAACCTTTTTTGACATCGGATAGCTTAAAGACAACCAATGAACTAAGCCAATTAGCGGTAGGTATCATAATTTTAAACGTATGAAAAATCTCTTCTTGCATAAAGGTAACTATCATACATAAGGTCGCGGGTGAGCAAAGTAGGTAATTGTTTCAGTTTTTTTAGACGACCAGATGGCCTAGTGGTTAGAGAACCTGACTATGAAGCTTGAGGTCCCGGGTTCGATTCCCGTGTCGGGGCAGATATTTGTATGAAAAATACGAATGTTTGTTCTCGGGTCTTGGGTGTTTATTATGTATTTAAGTGTATCTATCTATATAAGTATGTTTATCCGTTGCTTAGTACCCATAACACAAGCTTTGCTTAGCTTAGTTTGGGACTAGGTCAATTGGTGTGAATTGTCCCGTGATATTTATTTTATTTATTTATTTTTATTTTATGGACCACCGCAAAGTAACGCCTGATTCAATAAATCTCTTAAAAAGATTTCTCTATCTCAGTTTCACCTGAAATTGCTGAGAGAATTATAAGTATACTAGCTGTTGCCACTCCGTCTGCGAAGAATTCACTTATAAACTACCCCACGGGAACTATACAATACAATACAATACAATTACTCTTTATTGTACACCACAAATAGTAAGCAATACAGAAAACAGGTACACAGAGAAAAAGTTACAAGGTAAGCAATAGGCGGCATACAATTTTTCGCGATTAAAAGTATTATGCTACATGTTAATCCAGGGGGGTTACTACGAAATTCGAAGTTTGAAGTTCGGATCGTGCGGTCCCTCTCACTCTCGTAATAAATACCATTAGCGTGAGCGGAACGGCATGAAACGAAGTTCGAATTTCGCGCTTCGTAGTATAGGGCCAGGTTATAATTTTCATCAGAATCCGTCAGTCCGTTTTAGCGTAAAAGAGCAACAAACATTCATACTTTTTTTAATACAATTTAAGCTTGCGTTTGGCCACAATCACGCCTGATGGAGCTACGATGGAGCACGCTTGCCTAGTAAATGCTCATTCACCCTTGACTTGATTTAGGGGAATAAGCAAAAATAAGGCAGCTGAGCGAGGCGTTGCACGCGCCCAAGCAGTGGAAACCGCACTATATTTGAGATCATCCATATAAACTCGCGATTATTATTTTAGTAAGATATTTCTGAGAAAAGCACCTTTACAACCACCACGTTTGTACTTCTTACTTGCCCCACATTTCTTCTAAGCTTCGAATATTACGTAATAGCTGTAAATGATTGATGGGAGTCCCAGCAGGACGGCATTATGCAAATAAGTCGAGATTTACTATTTTCGGTGACCCAAAGAAATTCTTAATTGCTTTTTGTTATGCGGGGAAACGCGCTATTTTAATAACTATAGCAACGCAGTGTTGCATGACAAGGTACCGTACAGTCAACCAATTTCATTCCTAGGCCGCTATAGAACCATGTCAAAATGAACCAATTTGTTTATTTTCTACGACGGTGATTATTGCGTGATGACTGATGTATGTCATGATGACATCTCGATCAACAGTTCCGTTTTAGGACCGACAACGCACTGGTATCGCGTAAGGCGCTGCGAGTGTCTATAGACAGTGGTGTTCATTTAACATCAGGTGACCCACTAGTTCGTTTGTCTGGCCCCTCTAACATAAAAAAAAAAAAATTAGGTACTGTCTACAACATCCGCCATGTTCGAATGCTGCAAATCGAACCCTGTGTATTAATAAACTGGATTGTCACTGTCACTCTGTCAAAATTTATTTTTCCTCGTGTCACGGAGTGAAAACGTTTATAAACTCTACGTTTACATGTTGTGATCGGAAAGTTGATAAAGGTAATCCTTTGATCCCCCCACTGACGTAATTATCTAGCTAGTAGTTAAAGCGACAAAGTTCTATAGTGGCCTAGGAAACAAATTGGTTGTCTATACTTCTGAGAAACGCAGAAATTTGCCTTATCTTACGACTCCGGCGCATTTGCCATACCTACCCACGGTGTTGGACGCTAGAAAATGCTTATTGAATTACGTAAAAACCACGATGACAAAGTTATATGGTGGCTTAAGAATTAAATTGATTGACTGTACAATCAAAAACATGTTACCCCCTAATTTATAATTAATGACTATAAAATCTGATTGGCGGCCCGTAACGGTGAAAAAAATGGAAACAATTAAACTCCCCATTAATTTTCCAAAGCCGTGGCTCTATTGGACAAAAAATGGAATTCCTCCACTAGGGTCCACAATCTGGGCTATATTTAAGCAGCCTTTCGGCCGGACGTGGCTACTGCTACACACTGTACAGTTGATACATGTGCGTTTTTATGAATAAATATGCCAGTAAGTATCTAAAATATAATATCTGGGGCTGCGTACACTTGTCGCGATGCGGCCGAGCGATCCTATCCCGTAACGGTCGTTTTAGCCACAAGCGCAAGTGTCGCCAGGGTGCTACTTAAATCATCTGTCACAGATGTAAAGGCCTATTATTATCTAAAATATAAAATAACGAGAGAGAGAGAGATGTTTCTTGACACAACATATTCGATACAAACACAAAAAAAATAAGGTGTTTACATATTAGATGCCATTACTTTAAGAGACTTTGTCATCATCATCATCCCAGCCTATATACGTCCCGCTGCAGGGCACAGGCCTCTTCTCAGAATGTGAGGGCTTGTGCCGTAGGTTCCACGCGGGCCCAGTGCGGAATCAAGAATATGACGAGTTAGGTATATGACCAGTACCTCTACCATGAGTTTACACTAGTTTACAGTGACCGTACTCGCCAGCGACGGCGTAAATGATTTGTATGGAGAATTGTACTTCCGTAAGTAACCGCTAGAGGCGCAGTACCAGATTGTAACGGTGGGGCGCGCGCTCGGTGGGGACGAGTCAAACAACTGTCAACTTAGGATATCACCAAAGTATATTGTAACTTTTACAAGAGATATCTATCTGACTATTAATTATATCTAGACTGTGTTTGGGGAAACGTCCTACAAACGTAGAAGCGCTTGACCAAATCGCTCCATACAAATAATTTACGCCGTCGCTAGCGAGTCCGGTCACGTAAACTAGTGTAAACTCATGGTAGAGGTACAGTTAGGAAAGTGTCGCATTAGTAATATGACGGATCAGGAACAAATCTGGCCGTTGGTACCGTCAAATAAGTATTTAAATATTCCAGCCGCTCCATCTTCGACCGTACGCCCATTATCCAGTAATCTAGCGATTGTGGGTGCAGATATGGGAATCGTTTGTTTGCGTGCGGGCTAAGCACCGCCATACTCTCGAGTTATAATGCCTCGGCCGTAAATATTTTTAGTGGTTCTCTCGTTGCCCATATTATGCCGTTTTTCTAATGCTTTTGGTTACTGTACGGTGTACTGCTACTTAGTTTGCTTTCTAAACGTGCAGTCAAGTTTAAAAGGAGCTAACTTAGTACTTCGTCACTGTCATTCATTGAGAGCATTTCAAACTGACCCTGTATTTTTGTTTACCTACTACGACATAGTACAAAGGGAATATGATATCTAATATCGCACTCCCAAATCAATAGAGCATTCATCAATTTCATCATCCATCATTATCCAGCCTTTACACGTCCTACAGCAGGGCACCGGCCTCCTCTCAGAATGAGAGGGCTTGGGCCGTAGTTCCCACACGGGCCCAGTGAGGATTAGGAACTTCACACACACCATTGAATTTTTTCGCAGGTGTATGCAGATAATAGGCTATTAACTCAAAGTAATGTACCATTTTAATATAGACTTCAGTCAATTTCTGAAAGGTATAAAATTAAAATGGTACCTATAGGTCGGTAGGTATTGAGTTGACGCTCTGTTCTATCTAGGAATGCGGTATCATAACAAAATAATCATGATAATTATTCTCTTTAGGAGTATGTCATAATATTGGATTCATTAACAGACACTTACTTCACTAGACAGGACCGAACTTCGGTCAGATGTCTGAACGCGGCGTAATTTCGGCAAAATGTGTTGCTTGTAATTGAAATAGCATTGCAGGTGTGATCACGCCGAATTTTTGTCGCATAATTTCTATGCGTATATCATAAATTAAGTGAGGCATTGAGAGGGGGACGGGGTTGAACCGAATCTCACAAAATCTCACGTGGGGAGAAAGAGGTCTCAGCAATTATCACATTTTTCCGCAAGAGACGATGTAAAATTGCGAGAAAACAGGATTTAATCAATTGAAACATGTTTCTCAACTAAAATAAAGATTATTCTTACTATATACACTGAAAATATAAATTTTATATAGCACGTGAGATTAGAGGCTTGAGCTTATCTCACGACATCTCAACCAGAGGAATGCAGGGTCGGCAAATCGCCAAAATCACCTCACGTCATTTATACACCGTGAAATTTTAGTGGTTGTTTTCCCGAAACGAGGTGATTTAGTTTCGATTGTACAATCGATTTATAATTACTATTTTGACTAGAGTCAATAATCCAATTGTGAAAAACGAAAGTCGAAAATGACCGCAAACCAATAGTAACGCTTCGTTGGTACAAGTAGCGTACGGTCGTACGACAGGTTAGGTACCAACGAAGCGTTACTATTGGTTTGCGGTCTTTTTCTACTTTCGTTTTTCACAATTGGATTTTTGACTCTAGTCAAAATAGTAATTATAAATCGATTGCACAATCGATACTAAATCACCTCGTTTCGGGAAAACAACCACTAAAATTTCACGGTGTAGATACTTCCATAATCAACCGAAATTTGTTGGAACCTTGAAATCTTCGGTCGCATATCTTCGGCTTATTTAGTGTACGTAGACACCTGTTACTTAATCTTTTATTCCTAGTTCGGGCTCATGAGTTAGTTACTTAGATTTATAAGGAATCTTTGTACCTAAGTTATTCTGTAAATATAAAATCTTAGATGTTTACGGCCTACAACTCGAAGAAGATGTCATCATCATCATTTCAGCCAAAAGACGTCCACTGCTGAACATAGGCCTCCCCTAAGGCTCGCCAAACAGATCGGTCCTGCGCCATCCGCATCCAACGCTTTCCCTCAACCTTAACCACCTGCTTAAGGTTGCGACGACCTCGTCGCTCCATCTTGTTCGAGGCCTACCTATACTGCGTCTTCCGGTCCGCGGACGCCACTCCGCCGCCACGGAAGAAAATGTGTCTATTATAAATTAACTGGAGAAACACTTAACCCTTTCAACGCTTTGTCAAATACATCGGAATATCAAACGCGAAGATGAACCCTACAGTAATGCATGTAGGTGGATATCCCTCTGCTCGCCGTGACGTTAATGTTGATTTCTTGGTGTCTGCAGTAATTGCAATGAATTCACAAGGTCTCGTGCCAAGTGGCTGTATAAGAAATCAAACACAAAAATAAATCTTTATGTTTTTATTTTCACTTTCGATATCAAGTTCCTATTATCATCAGTATCGTTTCACAAAATATAATCATTCTGTAATGGAAGAATTAAAACAAGACATACTATAGTTTAATTTGGCAAATACAAATTCACCTGCATTTATAACAATTACAAAAGTATGTATAAAACTTGCGTAAATGTTTATCTAAAATATACATTTTTTACAAAAATGTAACATTAGATTGCTAAATCACCTAGAAGACTACCGTTATTAAAAAAATACTTAACATCAATTAATATTGCTAATACGCTAATTTAATTAAAATTATATTTAGAACATCAGATTACAGATATGCAAATTCTTGAAGTATTCGTTTCAAAACTATTTACAAATACGCTAGGACGTCTAATATGATACAAAATGTACAAATAATAGTAAATTAATAGATAAATTAAAAAATAGTCTAGTTTCGAAGCGAAACATTTAAATTAAATTAGACATCGCTCACTGCGGATTCAGATCTCTAAACAAAAATAATGGAATTAAAACAAATACACCGTATTTTTTACTTCCGTTAACTTTAAGGGGCATTCAACGGGTTAAATGAAGTTAATATCATAAATCTTATTGTTTAAAAAATAATCAAAAAAATAATTTAATTAATTATGCGCGGTGCATTATGCACAACTAAGCTGTGTTATTAAAACACTTTCATATTTGACACTAAAAATTTTGTTACTCTAAAAAACATTTTACAATGACTTAATATTTATTTTTTTCGATTAAGCCAAAAGTTAATCAGCAGGTAGTTTCTATTAATGCAATTAACCATCTGTAGAAGTTAACGGAAATAAAAAAAAAATGGTGTATAAAATGTACGTTCGTTATTGCACTTTGAAACGCAACTCTGCTTTCTGAGTTTGTAATTTAATAATTTTTGACTCAACAACTGTTAGTTGCAGAAATACCTTCTCATCGGTTAAAATATAAAAAAATAATAAATATCACTGGTGTTCCTTTAGCTACAATGTGAAGCGTTATTTCTCCAACTTTACGGTTATAATAACGTTTTAGGCAATGTTTTACTTGCATTTAAGCATGATTTAGCTCATCGATTCTCAAGTTGGGTTTTGCTACCTTGGTGTCATACATAAGCTAAGAACGCATTCGCTGCAGGCTATAAACTTCAAGACTTTTTCAAGTTTCAGGCTTACGGAACGAAACCGAAACGACGTAACGAAAACGCATAACTTCGTTGACGGCAGTGAACGTGTTAGGAGATTGAACTAGTCACAAAAAAAAAACATTAGATGGAGCAGAAAATTACTATGACTATTTAACAATTTGTTCAAGTATTTACTTGCATTGTTTTTAAAAGTCCCAACAGAATAAGAATCGATGGTTTAATATGACATTAAAGGCAAACTACAATACATAGAAGCTTGTTGAGCCAGATAAATGGGTTTCAAATGGTGAGCTTGTATTTACAAAGCATTTTTTGGCCTGTCTGATCATTGCGTACTTGGAGAAAAGTGAGGATTCTCTATACATTTATACAGACCAGGATTAAGAAAATCCTGGGTATGAATTACAGTTCTATACAATTAGGCAACTTAACCCTGGGTTAGCACTAACTCGCAGTTATATATTTTTAACTCTGGTCCATGTAAGTCCGCCTTTGTGTACAAAAAATTTAATTTTTTAATAAAAGTTGGTAAAGGCAATTTAATTTAAGATTATTTAAATTAAAACTGCGAGCGGACTTTAAATGAATAAGTTATTTTAAAAATAGTTTTGCATTAAAACGAATATAACTTCGTTATTTTTATGATGTGATAGATAGTGCAGTGAATTTACGTGAAAATAACTCACTTTCCTCCGCAACGCCTTTTATTTCGGTGGAAAAACTCCTTAATAAACCTTTAAAAGTTACCTTACAGAAAACAACTATTTCGGTGGGCCGCCGCATCAAGACATACACGCGTCTATGTACAAAATGAAATAGTCGTAACCGCCGCATACATCTAATTACATTAAAATGTTTGGCATATATCTTGTGACTCCACATACAACTATTTTGTACCCTATCCCTCTCCCCATGCCGTGCTATGGCACAAATGCTTTTACTATCGAGGCACCAAAATTCAAGGCACTATTTTGTACAATACATAATGTCGTCTATAAAAAAATAGATACAGATGTAACTCCAAGATTCTTATTTATGGCACTCTGTTTTGCACACGAGTCCTGATGTACCTAGGATAAATGTATATAATTATACTCCCAATAATAATACATAATAACTTAACTTTCGTCAGTCTTCAATCCAGAAATCTCAATAGGCAATGTAAATCACAGTATAAATTTGCAAAATTACTTTTTTCATGTGGTGCCCTAATACTTAATACGACCTCTTTTTTATTTTAAAGAAGCCCAAAACACTGGTTAAAACAATATAATAACATTTTCACTGGTTGAAGGACCTATATAACATTTTATAGTACTGTAGACACTGGCCACCGAGACCGTGTTTAGAGCGTATCACCTCCACCAAATATGTAGTGGGGGTATACGCTCTGAAAGAAAAAATACTGTCTAAGAGCCTAAATTAACTATTCAAATGAAAACTTGTATTTCAACTAAAACACGGCTTTTATTCAAATTAAATTATACAAAAAACATTTCAGTGGCTGCCCAGACTGTCTGCTGTCCGCTGTTCGTTTCTTGATTCGAATTCTAGAAGCCGCAAATTCAAATACACGAAACAGCAACACGGTACCGGTGGCCAGTGTCTACAGTATTCATTTTGAACCATCGAAAAGTATACTAATGAATGTACAATTAACTAAGGATCGATGGATTCAAACAGCGCCCACACTCAGACTTGTACACCGAACACTCTATCAACAACAAATTCATACCTATCCTCTTCAGTCTTTTCCTTTTCTAGTTCAGTTTTTTCGTCCGCGGCTTCCAGCCGGGTATTAAGACATGGGTTCTTGCATTCGACTACTTGTTCTTGGCATTCAGTCAGGCTTGCTTCTACTTCTTTCTGGCACGCAGTCTCTCTTACGTCGGCGCAGCGATGGTCGCGGCGCAGTTCGTACGATGTTTTGGAGGAGCGGCCGTCTGGCGTGCGTCTTTCTTCTAATTCGTCCTCCCATTCATCCTCGGAGAGGATGTCTTCAGGTTCGCCGTCGAGCACCGGAACTGTGGTTTTGGTGCGTGTGAAGAAAGCCATTTTTTCCCTGTAACAAAATGAAAGGTTCGATATAGAACGCAGTTAAGGGAAAGAGAATACCTTCAGATAGTAATAAAGGGCTATGTAAAAAAAGGCCAATAATAATAAATATCACGGGACAATAAAATTCACACCTATCGACTTAGCCCCAAAGTAAGCAAAGCTCGTACTATGGGTACAACACTCTACTTTCATCACAAATGCGAGGAAGTATAGAAAAATCGTTATGTTAAAAATGTATACGCAATTTGTAACAGAGCGGAAGAAAATTTATGGCGCCAAACCATCTTTTGTTTTTTTTTTAATGGCCTCGCTCTCTTTGGCACATTCAGCCAGCACTGATCAGCAGCATTATGCCAGCATGAAGGTTTGGATTAAGTATTACGCATTAAAATCTCCTTGTTTACCAGTTTGTGAATAAAAAGGAGCCCCTTTCGATTTTTAAAGTTACTTACATCCCTAAAGATGTAAATCGAATTTACAACAGGGATTTCAAGTTAAATGCAACCTACTTTCAGGGCTTAAGTGATGAAAACAAACATTACTCACTTGAAGGTGACCAGGTCCGGTTTCCTCCCCCCCTGGCGCGACTTCCTGAGGCGGTAGATCTCGCGGCAGGTGCGATGCAGCAGTTTGGAGGCGCGGTCGTTGGGCTCCGCCGGCGCAACCAGCCTCTGGAGTGTGTCGTCTTCCGCCACCCAGGACGCTATGGCCGGGTCGCCGCGCGCGCAGGCTTCTTCTAGCCTGTTGGGTAAAAGGGGGTTAGTAAAATTGTATTAAGCATAGACAAAGAGTCTGAGGCCGGCTTGCGCGGACCTGGGTTAGCTACTTAACTCAGAGTTAACTGCTAACCCAGGGTTATTAACAAGTGTCAAAATGTATGGAACTGTCATTCTTAACCCAGGGTTACCGATTTAATTTTTTAACCCTGAACTGTGCAAGTGGCCCTTATTGTATTTTTTTAAAATCCGTATTAATATTTAATATTATACACGCGAAAGTGTCTCTGTCTGCCGGTCGGTCTGTCTGTGTCTGTTACCTCTTCACGCTTAAACAGCTGAACCGATTTAATAAGGAAATAGTTTGAGAACCCGGGAAGGACTTAGGATACTTTTTATCCCGGAAAATAGCAATATTCCCGTGGGATAGCGATAAGCGAATTCTTTACAGACAGAGTCGCGTGCAACAGCTAGTGATTTATAGTTTATTGAATCAGGCGTTACTTTGCGGAGGTCCATTAATTAACTGAAATAATTATTTTGCATATAATTGTACATCAAAATATTTTTTCTGTTTTGTTTGAACTAGATGTATTTTCCTAAATAATTCTTAACGGAATAGGTTGATTAAATTTTTAGTCAATCTTTTAATTCACTGTCGAGTCTGTTGAATTTACTATCGGTACGAATAAATGTCAAAATCCCGCTGTCATTACATGACGTGTTGTTGTGTGCGTGACCTCAACTCTCGTGGCGATATCTATAGTAGCACCTACTATTGTTTGATGGTTGAATCAACTTTTTACTGCCACCCGTTGCTATGGTGACACAAATTGTGTCCCTTGGACAACCTAAGCATTCTATGAAACAGTATTGATATTAGCTCACAATAATTGACTTACCTCTGCTTCAGTTGAGTGAGTTGCGCGATTTCAGTGCGTAGATCGTGCAGTTTTGTGTGCTGCGCGCTCAGATCCAGCGCCAGGTCGAGAGACGTGCGCGCCGAGCGGCTGCGCGCGGGCGCACGACGCGCGCCCGCCACACGGCCCCATCTAAAACAGAATAAATAAATAAAATATAAATAAATCTGTAAATAAAAAAACCGGCCACGAGCGTGTCGGACACGCCCAAGGTAGGGTTCCGTAGCCATTACGAAAAAATCAAGTAATATTTTTTCAAGGATTTCGTATGTGTACGGAATCATCCAAGTTTAGGTATGTTTTATACCTTAGGCTACTATTTACTCTTAAACTACAAATAATTTCCAAGCAATCTTAGCCGCTATAATTTTCCTAGTAAATTTGATATATTTACTACCATTCTGATTTTTTTCAAATTTTTCTACCCAACAGTTTAGATTTTAGAGGGGGGGGGTAGGTCGATTTTAATGAAAATTTTCACTTTAAAGTTGAATATTTCGCTAACAGATCACTGAATAGAAAAATCATATTAGCAACCCCGCAATGGTTTTAAAAGACCTATCCAACGATATCCCACACTATAGGGTTAGTCGAGAAAAAAAAATCACCCCCACTTTACGTCTATGGGAGATACCCAAAAAAAATTTTTTTTAGTTTTTTTTATTTAATCACTTTGTCGGCGTGACTGATATATATATATATATATATATTCATGCCAAATTACAGCTTTCTAGTACTAACAGTCTCTGAGCTTAGCCGCGGACGGACAGACAGACAGACGGACAGACATGGCGAAACTATAAAGGGTTCCTAGTTGACTACGGTACCCTAAAAAACAGAGGCAGACCGAAGAGAAGATGGCGGGACGACTTGGACGCATATCAAGTAAATAAATAAATATTAGGGGACAATCATACACAAATCGACCTAGTCCCAAACTAAGCAAAGCTTGTACTATGGGTACTAGACGACGATAAACATACTCATATAGATAAATAAATACTTAAATACATAGCAAACATCCATAACTCAGGAACAAATATTCATGCTCATCACACAAATAAATGCCCTTACCGGGATCCGAACCCAGGACCTTTTGCTTCGTAGGCAGGGTCACTACCAACTAGGCTAAAGCGGTCGTAGAGTAGGGGGGGTCGTAGCGGAAGTAGGGTGGCAGGAGCATGCTCTCGATAGGGACGAATGGCGGAAAAAAGGGGAGGCCTTTGTCCAGCAGTGGGACACTTTAACAGGCTCAAAAAAGGAGATGGCTGGACGACTTGGACGTGTATGCAAAGGACTGGCCTGACATTGCACCAGACCGGGAGTTGTGGAGGTCAAGAGGAGAGGTCTTTTTCCAGCAGTGAGATACTGTCAGGCTAATGTTGGGTTGGGTATAAAATTTGAAAATCGAACTTAGCTAGAACTCAGTGGCAGATGAAAATGAACAATGACTGTCCTCAGCATTAAGAAAAGTATAAAAAGTAAGTTAGTATTAAAAATAGTATTAAAAAAATAGTTAGGTTAGGTTAGGTAATCTATCTCACGCAGTTTTTTTTAATAGCAAACCTGCCTGTTTGAGGTTCTGAGGTGAAAATGATTGTTACACAAACTGCGAGGTGTTACATCCGGAGGACATTCTAGGGTGAATCAACAATTTAGTGCCACCAGTTTGTTTTTTTTTTTTGAATGAGTCGCCAGAGGGGCCAAAGACGCGAAGTTACTTTAATAATTGGAAGGGTGACTTGTGCTCGGGAAAAATCCCTTCGGACGAACTGGGAATGGAGGGCCCAGACAGTGTCCGACTTGCACGGACTAAAAAACCCGGTCACAAGTCCCCTTCTCTATTGGTTATCAAAACAAAAAACGTGTACTTTATATTTTGAGGAGGGGAAGGGTAGGGAGGGGACTTAATCTACCCACAGTGTCCTGCCTCAGCCATTTGCTGGAAGGCCGGGAGAGGAGCATGCATTCTCCCGCTGGGCACTGGGGGTGCTTGGGTCGGTCTTTTATGTTTTTACCCGTTGGTTACTTCCTTGACCGACCCTCGCCCGTTTCTGTACAATTACTTAGTGCTATTGGTTGGGTTGGTGGGATTTCCTGTCGTATGCATTTATCTATAACTACGGGCTTCCTTTCTTTTGCCCTGCGATGGAAGGGTGGGTCGGAGATCTTTTGGACCCATTGTGTGGCTTTGGATGCCATCTTTTGGGTGGGGCTACCCTTTATGCCTGGTGGTTTTTTGGCATGTTGTGTGCTTTTTTGCGCTTGTCTCCACAACTTGTGCTTGTGCCACCCGTTGCTATGGTTAAATAAATTTTGTCCCTTGGACAACCTAACCATTTTTCAATGAAACAGTATGAAGTTACTTGGACAACTGGGGACAGTGTAAACAACACAAGAAAGGTGATTCACCCTCTAAATCACGCTTCTCTCACTCTTCGCGCTGGGTAAGAGGCTTATACCTGCTGAGTTGGCAACGTTGCATTTTTGTTAGTTTTTCTCGATTATTCCATAAAAATTGAATGAAAATTAAAAATGTTTTGTATACAAATTGTTCTAATATATAAGTTAATGTGTCTACTGCAATAATAATTCGTGATAGACTTTTATTTTCTTTAAAAACGAACAAATTATTACCTAACGGTTTTTAAAGAAAATAAAAGTCTTATCACGAATTATTATTGCAGTAGACACATTAACTTATATATTAGAACAATTTGTATACAAAACATTTTTAATTTTCATTCAATTTTTATGGAATAATCGAGAAAAACTAACAAAAATGCAACGTTGCCAGCTCAGCAGGTATAAACCCTCTAAACGAAATTCAAACAATCTCCTTTCCAGCACTATTTCACAAAACTTCTTTGATTTTTATTGTCTTGGTTATTTCATTTTTCGTTTTAGTCCGCGCAGGGTTGTATACTTGGCCAGTGAGATATACTAATTATGTTCAAGAAATTTTCTTATTATTATTTGCTTTTACAATTTACAAATTATTTATTTACGCATGTACCTAGTCTTATGTATGTAGCTATTAGTGTGCAGTTTATTTATTTATTTATCTATCTAAACAGCGATCCGGGTGTCACCAACGGTACTGGCTGAAAATCAGCGCTGGGGTGCTTTAAACGCCTCAGCATTATGCTGAGCCAGTGTCCGATTTGCAACCGCAATGACACATTCTATCTTTAGCTTTAGTATTGCCTTTTTGTTTTGTAAAATATTGTGTCTTGTGATGTTGTAAATAATAGTACATTACTGCAGCGGCCGCGAAATAGGGGATTGCCGGCCGAGTAGTTATAGATGGCCGAGTGTTAACGAGGCCATCTAGAGATACGAGGCCGGCAATCCCTGTTCGTGGCCAAGGCTTGTATAGAGTTTTTCTCAAACATGCAACATCATCATCATCATCATCATCATCATCATCATCATCATCATCATCATCATCATCATCATCATCATCATCATCATCATCATCATCTCATCATCATCTCATCATCACCATCATCATCACCATCATCATCATCATCAACATCATCATCTCATCATCACCATCATCATCATCATCATCACCCATCATCACCATCATCATCAACATCATCATCATCATCTCATCATCACCATCATCATCACACCATCATCATCATCACCACCATCACCATCATCATCACCATCATCATCACCATCATCATCATCATCTTACTTTACCTTAAATAAGCGTAGTGGCAGATTGTCCTAATGAACCAAAACGCAAATATTGCTTATAGTTTTTTTTTAATGGCTAAATGCTATGATGCCATAGACCTATAAACGTTATGGTATGAAACAATAGACAATCACTTTGCTGGCCAAGGCCAGCAATGTTGTATGAAATTCCATTATTGACCTCTTGTCTAGCCGCACCTGCATTGTGACACTTCGTGGCGTATTATAAGGAACATAACGTCAATATTTCATAGCATGTTTGAGAAAATGTATTTTCTTTCTTTCTTTCTTTCAATGTGATTGAAATTATTTGTGCGTGCAGGGACTTACCGGAGTGACCGGCGCTCGCGCACGCTGCGATCGAAGGGGATGCCGGTGGGGGGAGGCGGCTGAGTAACACGACGGGCACGCTGCGCCATTGACGAATCAGACTCCGAACGGTTTAGCCTGCAAAAAATAAAGATAAGTTGCATGTTATAGTAATAGTACATTACTGCAGCGGCCGCGAAATAGGGGATTGCCGGCCGAGTAGTAATAGATGGCCGAGTGTTAACGAGGCCATCTAGAGATACGAGGCCGGCAATCCCTGTTCGTGGCCAAGGCTTGTATAGTGCTTTTCTCAAATAAATCCAAGGAAATGATACGAATGTTCAACTTATATATTCATATTTAATTCAAATTGTTTTTTTTTGATTCCCGCCAAAATATTTATTTTCCAGCAATTTATTTGTAAGCTGTTCCAGTTAATGTTTTTGACGCAAAATCTTGAGATGATTTATATTTATTCAAAAATTACGACCTTATTAATAATAAATTGTTAACAATAAACGCCAATCCTTATTTATTTTATTGAATACCTGATTAAATCTAGCCAAGTAAGATATTAAAAAGTAAATTCACAAACTAAATTTTTCTTAATTGGCAGTATGTCATTGATAGTCAATAAAAGAAAATAGGACCCACTAAAACAAAAGACAATCTCTTTGCTGGCCTTGGCCAGCAATGTTTGTATGAAATTCCATTATTGTCGTCTAATTTGAAATTGGAACGAATCTTCTTCAACTGCTATACAATGACATACTTCGTGTTCTATTGTCACGACTATAAGGACCACATTTCCTTGGATGTTTGAGAAAAAAAATATATGTATTTAATTTAGATAGGGTAAATCGCCAATAACTGGCCACCTCATACTAAAAATTAACTCTATTCACCCATAATAGAATTCATTTTTAGTATAAGGTGTTAATTACTGGCCACCCTTCAATAACTGGCCACGTTATACTAAATTGAATTCTGTTTGTAGGGGAACAAAGTTCATTTTCAGTATCAGAATAAAATAAATAAATAAATATTAGGGGACAATCTTACACAAATCGACCTAGTCCCAAACTAAGCAAAGCTTGTACTATGGGTACTAGACAACGATAAACATACTTAAATTCATAGAAAACATCCATAACTCAGGAACAAATATTCGTGCTCATCACACAAATAAATGCCGTTACCGGGATTCGAACCCAGGACCTCTTGCTTCGTAGGCAGGGTCACTACCAACTAGGCTAAAGAGGTCGTTAAATCAGAGGGCCAGTTATTGTGGGTACTTTTTGTGAACTGTCATAATACGATCCCCACATAGACGTTTGTAAGGCAATAGTGAACTGCGAGTGTCAAGCGTGTTTTTATCCGTTAATGTAAATCTTTATTATTCACATTGACATTATTTGACATCGACCAAGTTTCTCCCAACATCTATCGACGCGGAATCGGCTTCGATCGGAAAAACCTTTATGTCAACGCAATAAGAGCGAAAAGACATCGATCGGCTCGGCTCAATTCGGCCCGCGTAGCCGAGCCGATCGACGTCTTTCTCGCTTTTATTGTCTGAGGCCCCGACCTCAGGAGGCTATAGTTTACCTGCAAATGTACTGCCTGTTCCCGATGTTTTGCGGCTGCGGCGAAAACGTCTGGGACCTCTTGATGGTAGCCAGCGGCTCTTCAGGGTTGGCGCTCACTTGCGGACTTTTCCTACAACACAACAAATAAATATTAATTTAAAAAAGTGTGAATTTCAAGCAACTTTTAGGATGTTATCGTTTTTTTGTAAGTAGCTCTCCAGTGATATCATTAAAATTAAAAACAAATTCGAATAAATACTCAATTGAAACGTTCAAAATTTACAACAGATTAAAAACAATTTTTTTTTTATTCAACAATATTCTATGGTTAAAAAACTTAAGAAACGCCCTTCTTGCATGTAGTAGTGCGCAGAACTGATATGAGATTTACGTAATTTTTCTAATTTGGAACGTCAACTTTAGTGTACAGTCAAGGTCATAGATATAAGACGTTGAAAGGCGTCAAAAATATCTGCACAACTCTATATCTATAACACTATCCATAAGGTTGTTGTATTTGTCAAGATTTGCTATCGAACACCTCCGAAACGGCTTGACCGATTTTTATGATTTTTTTTGTCTATATTTGGTATGTCTGAGATTAGGTCGTAGACTATTTTTACTATACTTCGCAGACAAAGTCGCGGGCAACAGCTAGCGTAAAGTTTTTAGACTTGACTATGTTACCGCCCCCATAGTACGTTTTCATTTTATAACAAAAATAAGTTCTTTATCTAAATGTTGTAGTGACAGAGAAAAACAAACAATTTGTTAAACTGACCGAGACTTATCAAGTATTTATGAATGGGTATATTCAAACTTTATTGGTAACACTAACATTTTCAAAGTATTTTTTAAGTAAGTCAAAACCTCATTATAAATATTAGATACATTCACATTGTGGCACGTCCCATGCGATTCATGCAAACCTATGTACCAGGTGGAACATTTAGATTGGTCAGTATGGGCAGTCTGAAACTATAATAATGTCAATAGAAATATATGTTCTAAAGAACCAAGTCATAGATATTAGTGACCAGAAAAACTGCATTCAAATGTTACTTGGTTTGGGAATCGAACTCGGTTGTATTGAAGAAAAATATTTACATTCCAATCCGATCGGGTGTCTGTCGATAAAAAAAATCTAGAAATTTAAATTTGACCCATTTCTCGTGGTCGGATTGACTTCAAATATGGTAATTATACATATATTATGTAGATTGGATGTATCTATACAAATACAGTTAACAAAAGTATAGTCAGCAAAAAGCTTATATTAAAAACTTTTTTTTATTATTGCTGAAAACTTTTATTGGTTCCTTAGAACAGATCTTTATATGTCCTATAGTTTTAGATTTCTCCATACTAACCGATCTAAATGTGCCATCCTGTAAAAATGTTTCGTAAGCTGCGTAACATGCAACGTGTTTGGCCTCAATCCAATTTCTTTGACATATGATAATAATCATACAAATTTACTGCGATCAGCTGTTTGTTATGTCACTTTGACAGGTGCGCTGTCAAATGTCAGGGCATTCTAACATGTGTATATTACGAGTGTAAGATGCTGAAAGCTAATTATAGTTTCGTCGATAATTGCTGGTGCTTAGAATGAGCAAACTTCAAAAATAATAGCCAAAATAATTCGGCATTACAACATAAGCAGTTCAGGCGACTATTGTGGTCTGATAAAACTAAAAAAAAACTCTAAAGCAAAACACACCGTGCGACACAATGTAAACATACCTATTTATATACAACTATGTACAACGTTGGACGGATTATTATTTATTTTTCTAATGCAGTATCCTGGGGCATCCCGTCTGCCTCCACTCTTCTAAAGCATTTCATATATCTGGAGAAAGCACAAATCATACTAAATACCCTGCACCGTTTTGTTAGTTTTAGCCATCCGGCTCGAAGGACCATTTTTTATTTTTTCTCGAAAAGGGTATTGAAATTTTGCATATTTTGTTAGCATGAGCCAAAAAGTCTAAGAAATATAATGTTTGTTAGACCAACACCACTTTTACATAAAAAAATACCAAATACCAAATTGGATTAAAAAAATATATATATATCACGGGACAATTCACACCAATTAACCTAGTCCCAAAGTAAGCTAGGCAAAGCTTGTGTTATGGGTACTAGGCAACGGATAAACATACTTATATAGATAGATACATACTTAAGTACATATTAAACACCCAAGACCCGAGAACAAACATTCGTATTTTTCATACAAATATCTGCCCCGACACAGGAATCGAACCCGGGACCTCAAGCTTCATAGTCAGGTTCTCTAACCACTAGGCCATCTGCTCGTCTGGTCTGGATTGCAATTAATTTACTAAGAACAGCATCAAATTTTATCTCTTATGGCACTTGGTAGTTCTTCAAAAACACCGTAACGGTAATCTGTGTTGTCGCCTTAGTTTATTTTGTTCCATTAAACAGAGACGGCCTCATAGTTATTTATCAATGAAGTCGAGACATCAAGAACTTAACAGAGAGTAGGAGGTAATGTAAAACGTTTACCCATATTATTAATTGAAGCACAGAATACTTGAAATAGATATCAGGGACACATGGTTATACAATTTCCTTCGTATAATATAAAAGTAGCGGCCCGCCCAGACTGGCACGGCACGAGTGCAACTATTTACCTATAAATTTAAAAAGTCCAAATCAAAGGCGGTAACTTCACATCTTTTCATTTCCCTTTTCGTAAAACTACACCCGGACGAAACCAGGCGGCGTCGCTAGTTCACATGTATACATAAACCTTCTGGGAAAAAAATTGTAATTGATTGTGAAAACCGCATTAAAATCCAGGGCGTAGTTTAAAGGATCTAAGCATCCATACATACAGAAGGACCGACGGGATAAACGAGTTTATTTTATACTATGTAGAGATTAAAAATAAATTAGTCACAAAAGCTCATAACCTTAATCTAAACCATCACCCATCCCTTCCTGCCCCGTAATGAACGTACCTTCTGTGCAGCTGTCTCGCTCCCTCTGGGCAGAAGTTGCACTCCGTATTGGTCTCTTTCTCGGCTGTGGTGGGGTGCAGGTATTCTTCTTCTAGCGCCAAATCGTCTTCGGGAATGTAATCTTCTAGCGAATCTTCTTCGACTATCTGTTGGGGTAAAATAATAAGTTTAGTACGCTATTTAAACATATCAAATGTGGCAAATTGTGGGAATTCTAGCCCAGGTACCAACGATAGTAGTTAAAAGCTGGGTGAATCGACTTTTTCTTGCCATCCGTTGCTAAAGTTACTTACACAATTTTTTTATCGTGGACAATTATTTATTCTTCGATAAATAAATTACCTGATTAAGTGGTTCTCTGGACTCCTCGTCTTCTGAAGCTGAATTCTCTCC
The DNA here is from genome assembly GCA_947859365.1 of Archips crataeganus. Lineage (NCBI taxonomy): Eukaryota > Metazoa > Arthropoda > Insecta > Lepidoptera > Tortricidae > Archips > Archips crataeganus. The sequence continues at coordinate 5,879,964 of OX402064.1, forward strand.
ACAGTCCACATTGCACTCTGCACCGGTCATACTCTCAGGACCTTTAAAAAAAAACAATATTACATGAGGTGCCTTAGGTTCCTAATCCAGCCTCTAATTATGAGTGGAGGCTCAATCACGGTAGTAGTATGTTGAAATTCTACTAATATTCTAAATGTGGAATTTGTAACTGTGTTCACTCGTTACTCTTTCACGCTAAATCAGTAAGACAGATTTGAATGAACTTTGGTTAAGGTTGCGGGAACGCGTTGGATGCGGATGGCGCAGGACCGATCTGTTTGGTGAGTCTTGGGGAGGCCTGTGTTTAGCAGTGGACGTCTTTCGGCTGAAATGATGATGATGATGTTGAATGGACTTTGGTATGAAGATAATACATATGCATGCAACACAGTGCAGGTGCAGCTAACCTTACTTTTTAAGTTTTTAACTATTCAAGTATACCTATATTATTTTTTCGTTCTTTTAAGTTATTTTATTTTTAGTTCTTACTGTTGCGGTGTAACTTGCTAGGCACAAATAATTCTTTGTTTTTTTCCCATGATTTAAATGTGAGAGGCGCTGCGACCGGCCGTCCTCACAGGGACCAGTCTGAAAATCAGCGCCGGGCAACTAAGCCCAGCACATGCTGAGACTGGGGACCCATTGTCACTTACTTTAATTTGAAATGTTTTAATAGTTTTTATCAATGTCTAGTTTTTAAGTTATGGCAATAAAGATTTATTATTATTATTATTATTATTATAAACTGGACCTTTGAAATAATGCACTGGCTACTTTTTGTCCCAATTATCCACGGGATCGGCTAATTTCGCGCGGCTGCAACGTAAATGAAGACAATAAAGCAATTTTTAGGAATTCACTGAATCCAGGAGTTTCAGTTCAACTTCGAGATCTAACGATTCAAGGCTAGTTGTTTTACTGTTTTGCAGAGGCTTTCCCTCTTGACCTCCACAACTCCCGGGCTGGCGCAATGTCAGGTCAGTCGTTTATTCATTTGCGTACACGTCTAAATCATCCCATCTCTTTGGTCTACCTCGAAGTCGCTAGCCGCTCTCTAGGCACCCACCAAATGACTGCGTGGCCCACCTTTGTGGATCCATGCGACAAACGTGTCCAGCCCAGTCCTATTTTTAGGCTAATCTCAGTCATTTAAGGTTAGTAGACATTTACATTTTAAAATGCGCATTTTTTTGCATTGAAGAATTTTGGGGGGTTTTTTAAGGCCACCACAAACCGGGAGCCGGGACGACGGAGCGTGCCCAGCGCGCTCTATAACACTAAATCAAATATATATTATGGTGACACACATCGGCAGCGCGGCACACCGTATTTGATTCAGTGTTATTGACCGCGCTGGGCACGCTCCGACGGCGCCCCGCACTCCCAGTTTGTTGTGGCCATTACTCAGAAGCAAGAGCGCTATTGATTTTGATGGAAAAAATGACACAAATTTTTCAAACAATTAAAAAACAAACTATATGAAAAAAAAGTCACAAAACTGACTCAAGCATAAGACCACTTTTACTTTAAAATGTAAATGCTGTAGTATTACATCCAATTCTTCTAACCTCTATTCCTAGTAAGAGTCGACGTTTGCGAAGATATAACGGTGGATTCGTCCGAGCTTTCGTCCCTCCTCATACACCTGAAGCTTAACACGTTGTACCACTTCTGGGACACCGCATCGGGGTCGAAATCCGCCAGGCTGACTTGAGTGCAACCCTGTAGAAAAAATGTAAGGTTATTTGGGAGAAATTTTGAGGGGTTTTTGGTGGTTTTGGTTGTATTTTTCAGGTGGTATCGCTCTCGCCTTGGAAATTCACATGGCACTCTAAGCAGGGTAGCCGAATACTCGAATTTGGCTAGTTGTCATCATAAGACTGTAACACTAGTTGATGGTTAAGTATAGTTTAAAAAAGTACGGCCAGTTAATGTTTCTGTACAAGGAAATATGGTCATTTATATTATTTTGGTTTCATAAGTAATATAGTAATAGTTACTATTTTTTTAAAGCGTTTTTCAATAAAAAGACACATCAAGATTGTTTACCTTATTTCTAACGCTAAAAAAAAACGAAGTGTAGAGAACAATATTGCATCAATCAAAATCAAAACGTTTATTAGGGTAACGGCTCCAGTGGCCAGCCAGGAACCAGTGTTCTGCCTTTTGCATCGTTTATTGGCCATAAATATCGCTATAATCAAAATAAACAAATCACGTGCACTTAAATAGAAGCTCTGATTCCTCATTGGTTAATCTGACACGCGACAGGAGCGGCAGGGGATCAGGGGGGAGAAATAGACTCGTTCATACAGGTGCTGTCCACCGACAAGAGCAATAGTGCCATGTCCGCCATATTTTTTACTGCACGTGGTGTTCTCTTAACAAGTAAGAAAAAATATATTTTATTATAAAATGTGATTGTGTTTTATACATGGTAGCTTTGTACATTACTTCATGTATTAAATTATGTTAAATTTGTATAAAAATATCGCTTTTTTACGTATAAATCGAGGGGGCTGAGCATTGGATACCACTTTTTTATAAAAGATCCAATGGACAGCCCCGGGGGCTGAGCACTGGGTTTTTGGATTATTTTTGAAATTACAAGAAAAAGGGACCGTTAGAACCGTCAAATTTAAATTTACAAATTTAGTATGACAAGTCTTTTCCTAATGGTCGAAAAACCCAGTGGTCAGCCGCATTTTAAATTATTTTTTCACACGGCTGATCACTGGGTGTTGAATATCCAGTATTCAGCCACGATCTTATTTAAATGGTTTTAAGGACGAATATGGATATTTGTATGAGGATTTAATTTTACCTGAAATCGTTATAAAATGATTGATTCATTGAACATAAATATCTACACTATTGATCAAAAGGAAAATTCCGATAAATTATTGACCTCATCAAATGTTTCGTCAACTTTAAATAACAATTTGAATCAACTTTCAGTTCTACCTGATCACAAGAACAATTATAATGTACGTAAGACCTCTGCAAATGTTTCACCAGCATTGAAACAAATTCTAAAAATACCGTCTCCTATTAAAAAATCTAGCACCCCTAGAGTAATGAATCGAATTGCAGCAATATTGTTTGCTTGCAATACAAATTTTTGTAAGGTGGGACATTTTTTATTGTGTTTTGAGAATTGTTGCTATAAAAATATATAAACAATATCGTTGATTTTGATATAATATTGCTCATTTTGATCTCATTATTAGTAATATTTACAAAGGCTGAGCACTGGGTTCATCGAGGCTGTATATTGGTTTTTAGTGGCTGTCCACTGGGACAAAGGGCCATTTTTTGTTTAAACTTAATTATATATTTTATTTATATAATTATTGTTTTTGACATAAATTGCTTAAAAACTATACTAAACAATAAATCAAATCATGTTGTACGTTTCATTATCCGACGAATGCTGTAGAAATGCCAACTGTTTAAACTTAAAAAAGTCGTTATGAGGCTGACCACTGGTGCCTTTACCCTATGTAAGTAGGCCGCGAAGAGCTCTTTGACATGTCACTTTTTTTAAACTACCAGCGCTTTCGGAAACACAAAGAAGAATGCACCGCAAGAAATACTTACTACACCGGCACTTGCCACGTATCACCATGCTAGTGTCGCGCCACGCCACGGCAGAGAAGCGCTGCTAAAGGTTATGCCACGCGCTGTACTGGATAAAAATATTGGTGATGCTTACCAAGCACTCAGCGCGACACACGAGGTTGACTTGCAGCGTGGCAGCTCTCAAAGCTCTGCTCCCCGCCACCCCGGCTCTTGCCACGTGTCGCCACGCTAGCGTCGCGCCACGCCACGGCAGAGAAGCGCTGCTAAAGGTTATGCCACAAGTGCCACCACCGACCACAAGGGCGCCTAGCACGGCACTGGAATTAACGGAGTTCATTTAGTAAGTCACTTTGACACCATCATATAAGCCTGTTCCCAGGAAAATTTACCTATGTTAATCATAATCTACTGCTGATCTTTAACGCGTTGTCTTCCGTCCATTATTGGCATAATGTGATCTCAATAGGGATGTTGACACCACAAATCAACTGACGTACTTTTTATGAGCTGTCAAATCACAATTCTCCCATAGAGTTTGAATGGCAATAGCAACTTACGGCGTCACTTGTTCGCCAACTCAATCAATTAACTATTTACTTATTTGGGTGGATCAACTATTTCTTGTTGTTATTCTGACCCGACAGCGAGGGGACAATAGTAGTACAGTTTAATCAGAAGAATTGTTGTGTCACATTAACTAACATGCTTATTAGATGACCAAATTGTAGAAGGGGTTTACAAAACTACCACAAAAATGCATGTTTGGCAAATTTTAATCAGATAGGTAAACTTACGGATTAAAGAGTGACCCAGGAGACTGTCACTATAGCAACGAGTGACAAAAAAAAGTTGATCGACCAATTTGTTTTAAAGCAACAAAAAACCTAATTTTGCAGTTAATCGTAAATTAATCTGGTTTTCAGGGCTGGTTTTTAATGGAGTCGTGTCTTCGAATTATTTTTTAATGGCGTCAACATCCCTATCGGTTAGCAAAGTATAGCATAGCACTTACACTTCAGTACCAACGTCGATAAACAATGCGTTGAGGTTCCTCGCCCGCAGTATGCTGATCTCAAGCGCGCTGTCCTCTGGACAGTAGCGCAATTTGATCTCAATTTGCGTACTGTTCACTGCAACAACAAACAATACGAATCGTAAAAGCACAAAAACGAGAATTACAATAAAATTAAGAAAGAAAATAAATTTATTTACAACAACACAAGACACATAAATATTTTTAGAAAAAGGATAGCACGAAGGCTAAACAATACAAATATTCTTTATTGAACACCAAAAGCAGTACAGTGACATTACAAAAATAAAATTCAGGCAGACAATAGGCGGTCTTATCGCTAAAAAGTGATCTCTTTCAGACAGCCAATTACTCAGAAATTAATAAGTACAGACTAATGTAGGTGGCAGAAACGTTAGGAGAATTATTCTAATAATAAAAATAATGCAGCTTATTTACGCCCCACTGCTAGGAAAAGTCCTACTGTTATAATAAGAGGACTTGGGGTGTAGTTCTCGTATGGGTCTAGCTAGTGCAGATTGTAAACTTCACACAAAACATTTTGGATAATTTAGTACCTACAATACGTTTACTTTTAGTTTACCACTGACAGATTGCTTGCCTTCATATCATTTCCAACTTTAACAACATACAAATAAAGTAGTTATTACAAAATCTGCAACGTGGGTAACAGTATTCTAAAATTGGCTTTATTTGTAGGTCGTTAAAGTTGAATATCAAATGAAGGCAAACCATCTGTCAGTGGTAAACTTTATGTAAATTTTACTGTATAGTTAGTAATTCAAACGTAAGCAGATCGTGTGGCTCCGAGAAGAAGGGCTACAGATTAGCCCAATGCATGACTCGATGATAGACATGAGTTATCCGCATTTTTTCACTTCAACTGCATCTCAAACGTATCCTTTTCCTGAAAATTTCAGTCATCACTTCACCTTGAGGAATTCTTCTCTTACCTTGTCCAGCATCATTCCCAGCTTGAGCCGCCTCGAACACGCCAGAATCGCCCGCCACAGACTCGTCACTCACTGCTGCCGATACTGATCTAGTGTTTGTACCTGTAACAGTCAATTGACAGTTAAATGTATCGGTCGTTAAAATGGGTCGTAAACACAACATCGGTGAAAGGACCGAAGAACTTTAGACTTTTTATGGATGAGAAAAAAATTGCAAAACTTGAAAGGCATTTGTAAAAGAAATAACACTGTACAAGACTCTACAAATTCGGTATTAGGGCATTTTCAGAAAAAAGTGTACCCTGTAATTTTTTTAAAAACCTAACAAATTTTGGGTTATTTCTACTCAGAATCACAAGCACTATCGATTTAAGCAATAAAAAAAGTGACCCACTTTTAATTGTCAGTTTTGTGACGCAGTTAACCATACATGTTGTATGGACCGTCACAAAACTGACTAATAAATTTTGTATGGAAAATTAAGGACAATTAAGGCAAAACGGGTACATTTTCTTCTGAAAACCCCCATTAATGTAAGTGATCATAACAGCAAAAAAATTATTTCAGGATTTTTGGAAATTCCCACGGGTTAAAACGAGATTTATATTCTTATTAACTAACTGATATCGATGATAAGGATTTTTGCTTTATTCAATGAGATAGATGAAGAAGCTTTACGACACATTTGAATTCTGCGCGGCCGACGACGCGATCAAAAGCTAGTATACAATAAAAAGGGTGCTCACCACTAGAAGAGGGAGTCCTAGGTGAGAGCGGTGGCGGAGGCGTCTCCGAGATTGGCGAGAGAGGCTCGCACGGCCGCCCCGGCCCTTGCAGTTGCACGGGGACTGAAAAAACAGAACAATGAACATTAAACATCAAGACAAACAGTTCTAGAACTTTCTGGTTTAAGCGTATTTGGTTAAAGAAGGATTGAGCTCCGCAAATCGTACATCTTACCGTTGTCGATATTTAGTTTTTAAACTTGACTATAGATTAAGTAATTTATGAGTTCTTATTGCAATGTCATTAATGTCTAATTTTGATAATTTCATGCCTCTTCATGGATGACACTAGTTAGCTTGTTATAAACTTACTTGTAGCAAGCCCTGTTATTTCATTGAGTCCAGTAGCGACACCTATCCTCATTTCAGCCAGTTTTTCTTCCAATTCTCTTTGTTGACGCCTCTGTTTTTCCACCTGTTCACAAAAAAATACTTAGTGAACAATGTAAACGCTAAAAGTTTAAACATAAATTTGATGCTAATACCTAGGCATTTGTTACTTGGGTGTATAATGGAAATATTATAACTATTATAAGGGACAACTTATAAAAGTGTGTAAAAGTAGATAAAATAATAAGAGTTGGTGATGAGGCAAAAGCTGTCCGAGTTCATGGGGTAGCAACACAGTTGGTAATTATAAAAGAGGCACAAGTAACAACATACAATAATGTATTGAAAGAACCAGATAGCTCAGAGCAGAAGATATTGATATATTAGAAGTAGCAGTGAAGAATAGGACTTCAGTTACTCCAGTTACCTGAGTATACGATGGCGGAGGCGGTGGGGGGCTAGCTGAAGAAAGACTGCTTCTTGGTGATAATGAAGGTTGTGATGGTGAGCTCCCGGCGCCAGGAGTTGCACTGTCTGCGGTGTAGCTCGTGCCTCGGAGTAACCTGAATGTGACGATGCATGTAGAAATAAGCAGTGGTCTAACGATGCCTAAGTACAACAAATAAGTATTATTGTACAATTTAATAGGACAGCAACAAACCTATAAATGACGATAACTATGCTGAGAAAGGAATTATTTCAATTAAAATAGATAAAATACATTTTTGTAAAACATAGAAAATTGAATCAAATAAGATAAATTTTAAACTAACCTTTCAACTCTCCTATGAAGATCGACCATATCAATGGGCTTGTCAGCTTGAAACGAACTGGCGATCTGTGAACCCCCATAGATATCCGTAAAACTGATGCCAGAGCTCAAAGACCCTTTGCTACTGGCCGTGGAAAGTGACCCAAGACTTGAACTACTCGAAACCGACAACGTACTAGCCGATAACGTCTTTAACTGCCCTTCCAAAGTGGTCATAGAAGTCAAAGCATCTTTTAACTGCTGCAATAACAATTGCTTCTCTTCGTGTAACCTCAATCGATCCGCTATACATTTGTTGGACATTTCAAATGCGTTCTTCAAATCTTGCTCGAGCCTTTTGCATTCAATCTGTATATCTGTCATCTCTTGTTTCGATCTCGTCCTTGGCGTTATGCTTTTAAGTTCTCTTAGTAGCTGTTCTTTCTCTTGGAAAAGCAGAAGTCTGTCTTTGTCCGATTCCGCTTGGCCAGGTTGAACTTTGTCTTCTAAATCTGCTAATTGTTGCTGTATCTGCTGTATCCTTTTTCTAGCTTCATCATATTGTAAACGGACTCTTGCCATTTCTGCTAGCCTGGTACCGATGGGTACTAAGTCTGCACACAAGTCCGTTTGAGAGGCAGTGCTAAGTTTTTCTTGAGGAAGACTTAAGGTCGACAGATCTGGAGACGCGTCTCCAAGTTGTAGTCTTGTCAGATCATCCTTAAGTTTAGCTAGTGATTGCATTAAGTCTGCTCTCTCTTTCTCGCCTGACGTGAGAGATTTCTGGATGTTTTTCAACTCAGTCATGATGGCTTGAGCTTCAGTGATGTTGTAGCAGCCCTGTTGAGCGCTTAATTTTTGTTCCACTCTGAAAATAAGGGATATAACCATCATTATCGACAAATGAGGAATCCAAGGATTATTCGCGGTAGTGTAGTTCCTTTGGCTGTTCCTTCGAAGGAACTATTGCGTTTTTATTTCGCACTAGTTCCTTCACAAGAGATGAAGGCAGAACTGCGTTTATTTTTCGCCTCGGTTCCATTGCTAAAACTGAAGGTGCTACTGCGACAAGGACCAAAAGCGAAAAAAGGAACTACCGCGCGAATAATCTGAATTCAAGACGTCTTATACATTAGTTTATCCTTAGTAATTTTGATAACTTTCAGAAAATTAATTTCACTAAAATTACTGCGGATTATCTCATATTGGACTGCTAGTTTAAAGAATGTCGCTCGTCTCCATAGCCATGGCAAGCATCTTTAGATTTTGGTAAAGCCTACCATCAAGCGACACACGTGCTAATTCTCCAATATTCATATAAAAAAACTCACTCAGCAAGCGTATCGACGCCTCTCCTTGCGCATGCGACCTCAGCTCTCGCCTGGCGGAGCTCCTTTCTCAACTGTGCCACGCGACCGCGCGCCTGCGTCACCTCGGAACGCAACAGGTCGGGGTCGTGTCGTGATGTCGTCGACGTCGTCGTGACGGACGTTGTAGAGGAGCATACTGGAAATAGAGGGTGGCTTTGAGTTAAATGGTTCGATGACTTACTGGTGTTTGGGACATTAGTTTTATAAAATGCTTCGTCATATTGACGATGACACGGAATGATGTATCGCGAACAAAGTTGCTCTATAAAGTTTTTATAACACGGCGTACTTAATATTTTTAATATTTTAAAGGCGAAAGTTACTCTGTCTGTCTAGTCCCCTCTTCCTGCTTAAACCGTTTAATCAATTTAAATTTATCAATTTGTTTGAGACCCTTGACGTGGACCTTGAGACGAATTATTCCTAAATAGAGTCGCGGGCAACAACTAGTCTGTTATATTGCCAGCTATTGACAGCTAACTCACAGGATGAAAAGTAGACCTAACACCCAATGATGCGACTCACTGGTTCAGAAACAGCCTATCCTCTCCATTCTTGAAGATTCTACTTCAAACACAATAACTCTATTGTTTTTTTTAAATAAATGATATGATATTATACGATACGATACGATACGCTACGCTACGATACGCTACGATACGATACGACACGATACGTTATGATATGATATCGCTTCGTACGACCCGAAAAACCAATCCGATTTGATAATAAAATTATGATAAAAATCAGAAAACTAACTAAGTAGGTACTTAAGTATTTTGTTCAATGCGCTTCAGTTTTAAATGAATTATCGTTCGAGTTCTCCTTATTTCAATAAGCACGTGAGATTTCATACAAAAGTCAGTGACTCTATAATGTCTAGCAGCTCAATACCAAACAGAAAAAACAAAACTAATTCATTCAATATACACCAGTATGAACTGGTAATGCGAAATTATTATAGAAACGTAGCATATTATTAAGACGCTTGCGTGTAGTGTTCTAGGAGCGAATTCTTGATGAAATGATAAAAAAGCTTTACTTGGAGTTTTAATAATACATGTTTTAATAGTAAGATATTTTTAGTTTGAGGCGCAATGGAATGTTTGTAACGCGCGTTATTTGGTGTCGATAAAGATGGTGGGTTTGGTAGACATTTATGAAGTTGTAACTAAAAGTTCGTATGTTCCTGGTAGGTTAGATTTTTCGGTGAAGTGAAGACCCAAGCATTTGGACCACCATAAATCAATCTAATATACTTAAACGAACAATTCCTGAATTTTTACTTTGGGGATCCTAACTATTTCGATTAAGTCTGCTAAAATGGGAGTTTTCGAGCGCGAGCATTATACCTAGCTTGGTTTTACTAATGGAAAAACCGGGAGCAGTCTCGAAGGGACCCCCACACTAACGTCTTTCGAGCGTTTTGTTCTTGTCAGCGCTCGCGTCAACGCAAAGTTCACGCAGCGGCGCAGCGACGTCATTGGCATTTTTAAGACGCTGACGTTCAAAAGACGCTATTGATGCTGCGACACTGTTGCGCGAACATTTCGTCAATAGTGCGCGGGCGCTGATAAGAAGACAACGCACGAAGGACGCCAGTATAAGAGGCTCTAAGACGGCGACTATACCTATGTCTAGCACGCTAGTGACTCGATAGCGTAAACCAATCCTATCCACATACCAACGGGAGGGCTACTTTAAAATTCGAAGTTCGTATCGTGTCATCCCTTTCACTCTTCTACTACAAGGTACCTATAGGTATCGCTATCGCCACGAGAGTTGAGTTGAATATTTACATACACAGCTACATAAAGTACTGATTGCAAAAAAAGTAGCGAATGAATAAAATGAGCGAGTGAATGAAAATGTGAGTTATGATCGTAGGTACTTATAATGATACCTACGCAATACTAAGCATGTTATAACTTTTCTTTTTTCATATAAACTTTTTTTGAAATAAATCAATTTGGAACTGTTTTGTTTGAATTAAAGTTATTTTGCTAAATAATAATTCTTATCGAAATAGGTTGAAGAAACTTTTAATCAATCTTGCAATTGACTGTTGAGTCTGTTGAACTTTCTATCGGTACGAATAAATGTCAAAATCCTGCTGTTATTTATTACACGACATGTTGTTGTGTGCGTGACTTCAACTCTCGTGGCGATAGCTATAAGTACTAGCATGAACGGAATGGCCAGATATGAAGTTTGAAAATCGAATTGCGTAGGACCTGTGCGATTTGCAATCTTAATGTCTTGTGCATTCGTGTTGATTACAATTTACAATCTTTGCTTGACTTGCTTATAGTAAACAATAGTGGACCTTACGAGGCAGAAGATAAGAGTGCATTGTGTGCACGGGCCATTTTATTGAGCAGTCGAAACGAATAAACACAAAAGTTAATTGAAAGTCATCTGTACCATTACCATGAGTTTACTCTAGTTTACGTGACCGTACTCGCTAGCGACGGCGTAAATTATTTGTATGGAGAATTGTACAGCGCCTCTAGCGGTCACTTACGGAAGTACAATTCTCCATAGAAATCATTTACGCCGTCGCTAGCGAGTACGGTCACTGTGAACTAGTGTAAACTCATGGTAGAGGTACTGTATGTTTACGTAGTTTAGTAGGCATTCCTCTATTAAATCTACTGATTTACGAATACTTATAAACTGTGGCATACCTAAACAATCAAGAAAAATATATTTCCTTCCTATTTTGTATAAACCCAAACTCACAGATCGTCCTATATATTTCGGTACCAAATCGTGACTCGCTATTTTACAAGTTTTTATTTAACTTGTAAATAAAAATAAAATAAATTAATTAATCTAGATCGGATTGTCTAGAAATTAGGTAGGTTCGACTATGTAGTTTGGATGATAATACAAAATACAGTCAACAAAAAGTGCAATCAATCAGCAAATTTCAAATTAATTCCAAAAAAATCAGAGGTAGGTAGGTAAATGGTATGAAGGAGATTCCATGATCAGATTGGGGATGTCTTAAAGAAAGGTCAGGTCAAGAGTACCCGAAACCGGCGAGCATGTCTGAAAAGACTAATGCTGTTGTGGAAGCGTAAGATGTTTGTCAGTATCGTAACAGGTGGAAACAAAATAAATGGCCTCTGCCTACCCCTTTGCTGGGAAGGAGGCGTGATTACATGTATGTATGTATGCACGAGTCCGGGCTCGAACCCACGACTGCCTGAGAAGCCATAGGTCGATCTGCTAGGCTATGACTTTTTACACATAAACTTATTCAACCTCAAAACCTTCTTTCTAACAATAATGTGAGTCTAAGTTTGGATAAACATCTTTAAGAAACCCGCACACAACTGAGAAGAAATTCAATGGTGTGTGTGAAGCTCCCAAAACGCACTGGACATGAGTGGGAACTGCGGTCCAAGCAGGTCATTCTGAGAGTTCTATGCCCTGCAGTGGGACGTACACCTATACCGGCTGGGATGGTGGTGATGATGAAACTAGGTTTCGGTAAAGTATGTAGTACTTACAACTGGTTCTGGAAGCGGCCAGAGTGGACAGAGCATTGTTCAGATGTTTGTACTCGTCCTGCGCCAAACACAGCCTCTGTTTCTTTACATCGTACATCTCCTTCTTCGCCTGTTGACAAAGAAAACAAAAATTTACCACACATTATCACATGACAATCGTTCAGCCTAGTCACATAAATTCTAGAAACTTTCTTCATTACAGTCGTCAGATAAGCTCATATTCTCGTGAGCCTACGCCAACTTTATAAAAAACTAAAAAACAGAAAGAATAAGAATAGCTGCTAGTTTTAAATAAGTTGAAATAATTTTCGAAATAAAAACTAGTGACTCTCGTCTAAGTATATTCTATGTAAGGACCTACTTCATCGGTTAAAAAAACTCGGAACACAGGAGATATATTAGATTTTCAAGGCATCTGAATCGTACGTAACTATGCAAAATGTAAAAATCTTAGAGCCCTCGCGTCCCAAACGACGTCGCAAATAAAGTCCATATAAGTCAAGTCAGCTTAATTTTAAATTATCTAAATGCAAAAGAATAAGCCTGCCGAAAAAGCATCCATCAAACCCGCTCGTTTGCATGCAAAAAACCAAATCGAGAATTAATGGGTGACAAAATCTCGTATTAATCGATGAAACCGACAATAGCAAATTCGCAGCTTTGAGCAAACCAATGAGCGTCACGTCGACGGGTCAAACTTCACGAGTCCATACGAAATTCATCAAGACCTCACAAAGATTAACGAGTCATTAGAGCAAAATTCCTGAGCTCATTTTTTGCGGTCGCGCTTTATTCGACCAATACCTTTTTGCAGTCCCTGAAATTGTACGGTGATCGAAATTAGAATCGCGATCGTCGCGTTTAGGGGAATGGAAACGAGAGGAGAGACGCTGTCGACTGCATAAAAAACTTGGTCAGACTAACTACAGCGTTGGGTATAGTTATACCTACAGAGCAACGAGTTTTTGATTGGAATGCGTGTAAAAAAGCAACTACATCATTTCATACGGGTACATCCTGTGGCGTCTGATCGAGTATCGAAATGCTATCGAAACTTCAGATACTTATCAATAGATGTGTACATGCTCGCAAACGGAACACCTAATCACAGCTCGAAGCGTCAAATATATACAATGATGCAAGTAAATATAACATAAGTGTCCGCATAAGAAAATAAAAACATGAAAAAAGCCTCAAACCCTCTCAAACCTCATTATTTACATTAATAAATTACCTATAAGATTCCCCTTAAACATGAACTTTTCGGTTTTTCGGCTCAAAAATTTATCAATAAAATAATCAAAAATATTTAGGCAATGTCCAAAACCTATAAAGAAAGATGTTGTTATTCGAGATCTATGCGATTGGGCTCAATGGGATATTTACAGTAAAAACCCTCAAAGATCCAGTGTGGCGCGCGGCGTGATGCAGACGACTCCAGGTGTGTGGAGGGCACTGGGGAAACGTCCCATTGCGGCTCAGCACTTGCGTCGCCACGTACCCCTGACCTTCGTAGTACGGCACTTCGGACATCGGCACTAAACGCACTTCCGCGGAGCGAATCTGACGGACCGACAAAATGTTCTCGTATATCGCCTCGTCTTCGAGGTTCTGTCCTTCGGGGCACAAACGATAACCAAACTCGCGGCTGATCTCGTCCAAGTTCGAGTACTCCGGGCGCTTGCGGAGTTCCTCCAAGTTCTGATATTGGGGTTCATCGCGGACGCGTAAGCCGGCCGGCCGGGTGGAGGTAGGGTCGACGCGGACACCGTACTCGGGCGGCTCTCGCACCATCTTAGCCACTTGGTTGCCTAAGCATCCCTTGCACCAGGCGCTGACAGTGGCGGCGCGTTCGCGGAAGGGCTCGAGCTCGGGAACGGGCGGTTGGGACCACATTTTGAGCGCCCGCCGCGACGGACACATCTTAACCCCCAAAAGGGCGCGCGACGACTGACGCGGGCGCGCGGGCTCGGATAGCGCGCAGCGGAATGCGCCCGCGCCGCCGAAAGAATGCGATCTCGGGCGCATTTCGGAGGTCGATCTCTCCGGGCACAGCTCCCGCCTTCCCGTGCCGGCCATCTGTCGTAATAAGTTCGGAGAAGAGAGGTGTCGGGCTCGGGCGGACTGTAACGGGCTCCCAATGACCTCGCCCGTGTCCTCCGCACGCGATCACTCAACCAATTTCCATGTTATAACCTCTAGCATTTTTATTCGTCGACTTGACTACGACGTCATCTGAGAATTCTCGGCTCTCGAACAAATTATATCCGAGACTAACTTTATCCCTTATTAAAACTACAATAAATTCGTAACCACGACCGTAGCGACATGGTCGAAACGTTGAGATAACTATAGAAATACAGATAGTAGCTATTACTAGGGTAATCTTAAGTAGTTATGAGACTTATGAGTGAGAATCTCTAAAGTTTAAAACATTATAAAACTATAAGAACTTAAAATCGGGGATCAAAAAAGTCTAGTACGCTCCACATATGAACTTGAAGTGGACAACCAACTAAAATTGCTCACTAAGCAATACGCAATAAAAACAGACAACTGTAAATGCTTTGAATGCCGGTAGTTATTGAAACGAGTACACGAGAACACGCGTTTTTAACTGGATTCATACTACCGTGTACATAGCGCAAGTGCTTCATATTTATTAAGGGGCTTGTTAGCAAGAAGCGCAACAATTCAGGCAAAGACGCCGGCCGCGGCGACGACAGAAGTCAGGAATGCAAAAAACGCGCCGATCTCACATGCATCACGTTGCTAGTTGGAGTTTTTCTCGCATTTTCCTAGTAAACAATTTACGTATTTCGAGGGGTGGTTCGCACTTATCAACCGAGCGGTAAACTTACGTGAGAAATGTTAGCATAACTTCCAACAGTCAACGGGTGCTATGAAGTAAATCCTAACACATGGTACTAAGTACTATGAAGTTTCTGAATATTGACAACTTCAACAATAGGACCACTGTACGTTTTCTTCGGCACTTCCTGCCATGTACGGTGAAACTGTGGAACCAGCTTCCGCAGCAGTGTTCCTAGACAACAATGACATCGGGGCTTTCAAGAAAAGGGTTTATGTATACTTATTTCCTTTAAAGGCCGGCAACAGATTAGTGACTCTCTTTGAGTTGTCAATATTTATGGGCGGTGGTGATCATTTTCCATCAGGTGACCCGCTTGCTCGTTTTCCTCCCTCTCATAATAAAAAAAGGACAATAAATTTTATACTTGTTGCGTGTGACAGAACAGTAAGTATAGCATTTTTGGCCTATGGATCTCATCGTCAATCAATCAATCAATAATCAATAATAAAGAGGAAAGATTTGATTGTTTGTTTGCATTGAATAGGCTCCGAAACTACTGGACTGATTTCAAAATTCTTTTGCCGTTAGAAAGCTACATTATCACTGAGTGGCATAAGCTACTTTTTACCGCTGAAAAATACCTTTTCCTACGGGAAAATTAATTTATCGCGGGCGAAGCTGCGGCCGGAAGGCTAGTCGTCAATATTCACAAAATTTCATGGTTGTGCAATGTGTCAGGCAGGATTGACTTCTTAATGGCTATAGTGTTTTACTCGTTTAATACAAGTTACACTGGTTCTTTGTGGATACATCACTTCTTCATCACATGCATTTATCTTATTCCGAAATCTTCTCATGTTTCCCATATTTATAGTGAAAATAAACGGATCACTCACGTCTTAAAACGAGTTTAACTCGACATGTTTCGGGCTAATCCGTAGCCCTTCCTCTCGGAGTCGCACGTCACGTTGAGTGTCGCTGTCAGTTGCGTCGAGTAGCCGCGCGACCAGGGCGTTAGCACGCAGTGCACGTTTGGCAGCCGCCGTGACGTGCGACTCCGAGAGGAAGGGCTACGGATTAGCCCGAAACATGTCGAGTTAAACTCGTTTTAAGACGTGAGTGATCCGTTTATTTTCACTATGAGTGAGTCTCACGGTAGTTTCATGTTTAAAGTTTCCCATATTTATTAAGACATTCACGTATTTGTATGCAAAGTATCAAATCTTTTAATGACGTCCCGTCAACCAAGAATAGACATAAGCAATTAGTTTTTAATAAAACTCTGCAGTCATTCCTTAAATGGTATCGCTGTGCAATAATAATATTTAAAGTTTCGCGTGGAACTATTTATATGGATAAGTGCATATAACTATAGTGCGTACAGATATTACGTGCTGCCAATCCGCAGTAGGCCCGTGTGGGAACTACGATCCAAGCCCTCTCATTCTAAGAGCAGGCCTGCGCCCTGCTGTGGGACGTATATAGACTGTGATGATCATACCGCTTTTATTACTTCACTCGTAAATTCAAAACCACAAAAGAGACCAGGGCCTAATTGCATAACAAAGTATAGTTGGGGTAAGAAAAGTTTCGTCACTTTTCGACTCTAAGTCAACGAATTAAGGTCGAAAAGTGACGAACCTTTTTTTTACCCCGACTATACAACTAATATTACAAGCGGAACTCTCGCTTCAGTTATATTAACTAGAAAGGGAGTTCCGCTTGTAATATAAGTTGTACTTTGTTATGCAATTGCGCCCAGAGCGTAAAATTTCCTACTTGACATTTTTGGTTACGTTAAGGTACCTATGGATCCTAAGAAAGAAGTTCCTATGTTGTCCCTATGTTGCTATGTTTGTTATCCAAGCTTAAAAAGTGGCTGATGGATAAGGTTTTTTACAATTTGAATGAGTTCTATAGGGATCATTAATTATTATGTTATCATTGTTGTTGTAATTATTATTGTCCCTACAAGTTATAGTCATATTGTAGTTTAGGTTATAAGTATATCTGAACATATTGTATGCCCGTAACGGGTAGCTGTTGATACTTTGTACTACATGTCGACTTTGTACACACAGTTTATGCAATAAATATTTCTATTTCTATTGAATATATAGTTTTCAAATCACCATCATTCTGTTTCTATTTTGAACTTAAGAGTCGCTAAAATATTTTAATAATACCTAATAATAAATCACGGGACGATTGACACCAACCGACCTAGTCACAAACTTGGCAAAGCTCGTTACTAGACAACTGATATACACACTTACGTAGATAAGTTCATACTTAAATACACATTAAACAGCAAGACTCGAGCACAAACATTCATATTTTTCATAAAAATATCTTCCCGACTGGGGTCCGAACCTGGGACGTCAAGCTTCGTAGTCAGATTTTCTTACCACTAGACTATCCGGCCGTCTTGTACCTGCCCGCAAGTATACATCATCATTTTTAACTCGTAAAGGGGTTGCCTATTCACAAAGATTGGAAAACATTGGTAGAGTTAGACCAAGATAAGTCTGCAACGATTTTGATAGCACACGCAGTGCACGTGTTATTAGTACGTCATAATTTCATAGAAGTTTGACGTTTAATATTACCCCGGGGCCACACATATTACAAATGTTTGAACACAGTTATTTGATCACATGTGTAGCACCGGTATTTGCTTATTTGTTCAATAGAACATCCATACAATCAACCATAGATCAAATATGTGTTCAAATATGTGTTGAAACATTTGTAATATGTGTGGCGCCGGGGTAACACTTGCACTGCGTGTGCTATCAAAATCGTTGCAAACTTATCTTGGTCTCACTCTACAGAGCGCTGCTTTTCTAAAACAACGTCCTAATCCAAAATATTACGGTGTGCAACTTAATACTTTAATTATTGCAAATAAGGTGTATACTTACAAAGTGTATCATTTCGAATTACTCCGTTGTTTTAGAAAAGCAGCGAGGTAGAGTTTGTCAAGCGAGTCGTGTCCTTTGAAAACATGCGGCATTTTGAAAAATCTTTTATATATGAACACTAATAACACTTCGAAAACTATGATTTATACTTGTATTTATGTAGATGCATTTTTAACTAATTACTGCTACATAAATTCAAATATCAATCACAGTGTTCAGTATTATTAGTGTTGAAATATGAAAGATTTTTGAAAATGCCGCTTGTTTTCAAGGAACACGACTCCCTTGACAAACTCTAGATAGACTAAAAGTGTGTGAAGCTAAAAGTGTCTCTCGTTCAATACAGAAGCGAGCCCTTACCGCAGCGGGGTACGCTCACACGCAGGGCAGGTAGACGTACATTTTTGTTCCGGCATACCTTACGCACATTTGCAATCTCGTCTCGCTACCCTACTCGCCTAGGGTTGCCATGCCGTACGTCATGATTTGTCCTGACATATCAGGATTTTTGACCCTTTGCCGGGGATGCGGCCGGACTTGGCAAATGTCAGTTATTAGAAATGACCTCGTTAAATAAATAAAAAAATATTAAATGCAGTTTACATAGTTTTAACAAATGAGATAAATGTAAATAGTAAGTAATCAGCAAAACTAATAAATAACCTTACTTTCAAAACAATTTAAGATGAGATATAATAATATTACAACTAAAGAGTCACAATCTTTTTTTTTTGCTTAATACTACTTACAATCTACTTTTCTCATTTGGTTTCAATTATTAATCAAAGTTCACAATACATCGGGACGTGCTAATAATTATCAACATAGCTTAAACAAAAATACATTTCTACTTTTGTTACGTTACAACAATTATCAGGACATTTAGGGCGATGTGTGATGTTAGGGTTTTTATCAGGAGATTTCATTTTTCCGCATGGCAACCGTACTCGCGGCTACCCTACTCGCCGGACCTCTTTCTCGTTGCCTATCCGAATCCTGCTCATTGAGGGATTCGTGACGCGTTTATAAAGTATTGTATTGTCAATGCCCGGGTTTTTGTTGGCGAGGCGGAGCTATGCAGCTTGCGAGGACGGGCTTTGTTTTATAGGCTTCATAGCTCATCATCATCATCATCATCATCAGCCTATGTTCGTACACTGCTGGACATAGGCCTTTCCCATGGCACGCCACTGAGCACGATCCTCGGCCACTCTCATCCAGCTGTTGCCAGCCGCCTTGCGAAGATCATCGCTCCACCGAGTCTGAGGACGTCCCACGCTACGTTTGCCAATCCGTGGTCTCTACTCAAGAACTCGTCTACCCCAACGGTTATCGGTTCTTCGGGTTATATGGCCTGCCCATTGCCACTTCAGCGTGCTGATGCGGTGGGCTATGTCGATAACTTTGGTTCTCTGTCGGATCACTTCGTTACGAATTCGATCTTTTAGAGAAACTCCGAGCATAGCCCTTTCCATAGCACTTCCATAGCAGCTTCATAGCTAATAGAGTCGAATATAGGAGAGAGGTGGCATGAAACGGACACGTATTGAAAGGGACAATTCAAATATCCTATATAGGAAGCGTTATTATTTAAACCATTGAAATTATATACAATAATTGTTATTAATCAATTTTTAGTTGTTTATTTTTGTATCTTTAAAAAATGTGTATTTATTTCCTTTCAACACGTGTCCCTTCATGCCACCTCTCCCCTACTATTTCGTACTGTCGTTATGTCGTCTTCGTTTTAAATACCTATTTTGAGAAAGATTTGGTTTTAATTGACGTTCGATATTTTTTTAAAAGGATTTTTCTATACAGTCGAGGTCAAAGATATGTTTACACTTTAGTGCCTTGTCACTGTATGCCTTCTGACAATTTCATATAAAAGATCAAACACGAAGTGACTGCGACAAGGTAGTACAGTGTAAAGATATCTTTGACCTCGACTGTACCTACTATAATTCGTAAATAAAGCAGAATACTTACACATTATGTATGTACAACTATCCTAGACTAAAAATAAGTAAAATAAGAAAAAATAAAACATAATATGAAAGGTAGTCCCCTCAGGCAAGGTGCCGAAGATACAGGCAGCGTTTCCTCTTTGAATAGCCAAGCTAATTATTTGATCGAGGAAGCTGCCAGCTCATCGGTCCCTTGTGACGTCGATTAACCTCTTTGAAATTTCCCTAAAGAGCTTCAAAGCACTAGCGAAATATAAATACTTACCTATTATAAGTACCTAAGAGTTCAATTTATTACTAACTAGCCTTAAGGTACCTTTTCATCAGAGATGTGCCATGATATGTTGTTATGGATGCGTTTGATATCCACCAATCATATTCATTGGTCCACATAGCACTGGTCGAATTCGGGCTATGAATGGTCCCTACTGTCGATACATCGCATCGCATAGCTCGAGCTTCGCATCTTCCTCGCATAGCTACCTCTCGGCTTCATATCTTCATATAGGCTAAGATCCGAGTATAAAACGGGTCAACGACCTTCACGAAGTGGTTAATAAATGAAAAGTCATCATCATCATCACAGCCTATATACGTCCCACTGCAGAGCACAGGCCTCCTTTCAGAATGAGACGGCTTGCGCCGTAGTTCCCACGCGGGCCCAGTGCGGAGTGGGAACTTCACACACACCACTGAATTGATTTTCAGGTGCATGCAGGTTTCCTCACGATGTTTCCCTTCACCGTAAAGCTCATGTTAAATTACAAATGTAATTTCGCACATAAATTCCGAAAAACTCAGAGGTGCGAGCCGGGATTTGAACACACGACCCTCTGCTTGAGAGGCCATAGATTCAAGGTTTATCATAATTATCATAGAGGATCCCTCCACAGTCATGTATAACAAACAATTTAATGAAATCTTTCAACTCGATTTTTACCTACTTCCAATCGTCCGAATAAGGGCC
This sequence comes from Archips crataeganus, assembly GCA_947859365.1. NCBI lineage: Eukaryota > Metazoa > Arthropoda > Insecta > Lepidoptera > Tortricidae > Archips > Archips crataeganus. The sequence goes on from OX402064.1 coordinate 5,900,959, forward strand.
GGCGCCCACTGACGGCATGGCACGGCGTGGCATTTTATTACTATCAAGTTATTTTGAATCTTATTTCAATGAATTTAGAATTCATGTTACTTTATTGTTTATGCGTGGCATCGGCCCTCAGGACGTCGCGGCAACGTGGTATCGAAATAAAGTAGCATGAATTCTAAACTCATTGAAATAAGATTCAAAATAACTTGATAGTAATAAAATGCCACGCTGTGCCATGCCGTCAGTGGGCGCTGGCCATAAGTAGAAAGAAGATGGGACTGCAAACCTTCAATGTCAATACATGTCAAGTGTACATACCATCAACAAAAAAAGGCTTTATTAAAGAAGTTAAAAATTTCACTTTTTTTTCTTCCTTTTAAAATGACGACAATATTGTGAATAATAAGTATTTCAAAAAGCAACAAATATCTTCTAATCTATCTCTACATTTCCATTAAACATCTGCCATCACACGTGTAATTTTTCAGTCGGACTCCAACATAAGCATAGCTTTCACAACCGAAATACCCAACCCATCTTAATAGGCAATTTTACCATGTACCTGCAGTTGACGTATAACAGGCAGGTAATTTGGCTAGTTGCCTACATTCCACCGTGTGGTATGCTGTGTGTAATGTAGGTACCGATGTTTTTGCCGTAGCACAAAATCCAGGTAACAAGTTAAATAATTATGGGAAGTAGCACAAATTGCTTTTTAGGGTTCCGTAGTCAACTAAGAACCCTTATAGTTTCGCCATGTCTGTCCGTCTGTCTGTCTGTCTGTCTGTCCGCGGCTAAGCTCAGAGATCGTTAGTACTAGAAAGCTGTAATTTGGCATGAATATACATATCAGTCACGCCAACAAAGTGGTAAAATAAAAAATAAAAAATATTTTTTTAGGGTACCTCCCATAGACGTAAAGGGGGGGTAATTTTTTTTTCTCGACTTATCCTATAGTGTGGGGTATCGTTGGATAGGTCTTTTAAAACCATTGCGGGGTTGCTAACATTAATTTTCTATTCAGTGATCTGTTTGCGAAATATTCAACTTTAAAGTGAAAATTTTCATTAAAATCGAGCGTCCCCCCCCCCTCTAAAATCTAAACTGTTCAGTGGAAAAATTTGAAAAAAATCAGAATTGTAGTAAATATATCAAATTTACTAGGAAAATTATAGCGGCTAAGATTGCTTGGAAATTATTTGTAGTTTAAGAGTAAATAGTAGCCTAAGGTATAAAACATACCTAAACTTGGATGATTCCGTACACATACGAAATCCTTAGAAAAATATTACTTGATTTTTTTGTAATGGCTACGGAACCCCACCTTGTGCGTGTCCGACACGCTCTTGGCCGGTTTTTTTGGTGCTGGGGATGTAAAGACCATTATAAATGCATTTGGTACCATTGACATTGCGGTTTATGGCACAAACCAATTGAAGAATTCTAGACCGACATTATGACAAATTGAAAAGGTTGATATGGCGTAAAATTGTAACTAATCGAACAACTAACTATACCATCATTTTAATTAACGAGCTACGTTATAAGAACTATTTATATAAAAGATTATTTAAATAGACATAATTTCAATGTAGTTGATGGAATCTATTAACCGTTTGTTTACCTGAATTATACAGACTAAAAAAATCCCATTACAGATCGAGATGTAATTGAAAGAGCAAGTTGAAAATGTACTTATTTTTGCTTTCAAACCTTCAACTGAATAGCAGCTGCAGGAAGCAAATGTTTCGTCTTAAAAACATTTATATCCCAAAAAGGACAACGGAAAGCAATAAATGTGAGAGGCGGGATAGCACTCCCGTAAAAAGCAAAATCAGAGATTCACTGGAAATGTTTTTAATAATTATTTTCTCGTTGTTGGTAACTTTGCCCTGGGGGTTTCTACAGAGCATCTGCCTCCCTTGGACCGGTTTTTGTCTCGCACTAGCAACCAGCCATCCCGCTCGCGCTCGGCACGTTAACGCTATAATTCTATCTCGTTTATTCTTATAGCTGCTTGAATCTTCTCATCGAACGAAGCCTAACGCCTGGTTTATACGACATTCGTGTGCTCCAAAAACTAGCGAACACTTTTTGCTCTCGAGTCATCCATCATACATCTAAAACATACTTTAAGCTCTTGACGTTTACACCTATACTATAACTCAGCGTAAGATTCTCAAGTTCCCAACGCTTTGGTTTTTAGTGCCTTAGCTTTGACGTCAATGCGTCGTTAAGATGTGTTTGGAATCTAACGACACCTCATACAGTCAGACATAGGTAAGGATTGAAGTACCTACTTAATGTAGTCTTCCGAAATGCCGATACGATTTAAAACAATGGTCGTTCCTTGCTTTGAAACAAAGCCTCGAAGGTCGGTGCTAGATAATGTCCGTCCACATCCCAAATTCAACCTGCCCGAGTCGGTTGAAGTTTTTTTTTTATTGCTTTCGTCCGAGTGGCTTGGATGCGATTAAAATTCCTCGGATGCCACACGCCTCCGACCCTTGGGCGTTGCGATGCCCATAGACCGCACAATCGGCACCGTATCTTATTGTTGCATACCTTTTATTTATAATATTAAGTGCTTTAAGTTGAGTAACGGTTGTGGAGATCAAAACGTAAAGTATAGGGGATACGGCGCTGATAAATTATCTTAGTGAAATTTATAAATAACAAGCTGAGTTATTAGGTACTCTGGAAGAGCAGTGGTCGGCGGATTTCTTGAACTGTTCATATGAGGCAGGCTAAGGTTTGAAAACAATCATTAAAATATTTTCTTGATATAGTAGGCATAAAAGGTATTTTATAAAACATAAAGAAGAGATCGAGTACGCCCTAAACTGACTTGGCATCGTTCCGTTAAGCAATAATAGAAGGTTGTGTTGACGATGCGATGGAAAGAGCTTACCTAACTGCCGAGGACTGTGTGTGTAGCTAGTGAAAGAAAATTATTACATCCCATCAAAGGTTTGTATAAAATTTATATGTTTAAAATCTTATATGACAGTGCATGACTGTATCCTAACTAACTACTCTTGTAACAATAAACAAGTTAACCTAGAGTTTGGTAAAGAGTCTTTAAGTCACAATCTATGGAAGTGCATTATGCTTAATGAATACTCAAGGTTTTTTTATCAATAAAGATTAAATTTAAAGGTAAAGTACTACAAAATAAAAGCTTTTTTAAAACCGCTGCCGCCTCTATGCCGTGTATATGCGTGCGCGCACGCCACCGGCCCGTCCGAGCAATCTCCACCAAGAAGCCCGAGCCTGTAGCCATGCCCCGGCATTACCATATTACAAAAATGATTACCATTACAACATAATACGAAGGCATGCCAGACCGCGCGAAAATACCAAACATATTATAAGAGGTATGGTAAATTAAAAAGTGAGTGAGATTCAGGTTTTTATATGCTTTTATTTTGGAGGTGAGGTAGAAGAGGTGATGTACGTAAAAATAATGATACGTGTTCGTGCATTGATCCACAAAATTACCAAAGTTTGGTTGATATGAAAGTTTAATTTATTGAATCAGGCGTCACTTTGCGGAGGTCCATATTAATGAACTGAAACAATTACTTTGCTCACCCGTGACCTCAAAAACCTTAAGGTCGGCGGGCGGGCCGCAAAGTGCGTAGTTTACGCATGTAGTCTTATGTATGTATGTAGCTATTAGTGTGCAGTTTATTTATTTATCTATCTAAACAGCAATCCGGGTGTCACCAACGGTACTGGCTGAAAATCAGCGCTGGGGTGCTTTAAACGCCTCAGCATTATGCTGAGCCAGTGTCCGATTTGCAACCGCAATGACACATTCTATCTTTAGCATTAGTGTTGCCTTAATTTTGTTTTGTAAAATATTGATGATGTGTCTGTCTTGTGATATTGTAAATAAATGTATTTTCTTTCTTTCTTTTCTTTAAAGTAATTGTTTCAGTTCATTGACTTTAAAGTTTTATAGCTCAGTTAACTCAATTGTTTTAATTAGTCTTATTTAATTTGAGGTGTCCATATATTAAGTTCGTCATTTAATAAAAAAAAAAAAAAAAGATACTTATATAGACAGATACATACATAAATATGTACATATTAAACACCCAAGACCCGAGAACAAACATTCGTATTTTTCATACAAATATCTGACCCGACACGGGAATCGAACCGGGGACCTCAAGCTTCATAGTCAGGTTCTCTAACTACTAGGCCATCAGGTCGTCAAAAAAGTAATTTCAACAAAGTATAAGCAGTTTAACTTTTATCAGACTAATAAAAACAATTGAATTAAAATGCATCATATTGTCCAGCATTGAAAGAGCTAGATAAACTAATTTGAAAATTTCATCTTGTATAAAAGTACTTAGGTAACATAAATTACAAATCGCAATGAATTACAGTTTTAGTTTTGAGAAGGACTTGAATTTGTTTAATTGCTTAATAATTTAGGGACTTTGTGGAATGACCGGGATTTTTTCTATAATTTCTTTGCATTTTTAAAACTTGACAACACTAAAAATTTACAAAAACATACAAAAAAAAAGTAAAAAATATACAGTTTATCTGCAGCCTCGGTTCAAAAAAAGAAATATCACAAGTTTTCCTCTGAAATTGTTTCTATAGGAGAAACAATTTTACTAGGGATCACAGTTATTTTATATTGCATGTTCTTAGAAGATTGTGACTGGACTTTGTGGAATGACCGGGATTTTTTCTATAATTTATTTGCATTTTTAAAACTTGACAATACTAAAAATTTACAAAAACATACAAAAAAAAAAGTAAAAAATATACAGTTTATCCGCAGCCTCGGTTCAAAAAAAGAAATATCACAAGTTTTCCTCTGAAATTGTTTCTATAGGAGAAACAATTTTACTAGGGATCACAGTTATTTCATATTGCATGTTCTTAGAAGATTGTGACTATAATAAAAGCGCACCATCTGTGGAACCATGCCAGGATTTGAACCGAGACGCACGGCGCGCGCGGCTGTTACGCGGCCGACGCCAAAGCCACTGGGCCATATGGCGTTATCGTGGATGTGTGAAAACCACGACTATATTCGGCAAAAGAATTATATTATAGCAATTCGGAATTTTCATTTGAAACAGCGCTATTTACTTTTTTTAATAAGAGAATTTTGGGATTTTCTTATTCAAAATCACGAGCACTATTCATTTTCATAAAGAACTAGCGACCCGCCCCGGCTTCGCACGGGTGTAACTTTGTAAAATAGGTGTGAAAAATAAAGAAAGTCTATAATTTAAGGTGGTAAGTTATATTTACCTCTTTTTCCCCAAACTACACCCACACGAAGTCGGGGCGCGTCGCTAGTTTTATGAATACAATTTCGACCCGTACATTTAATTTAAACGATCATATTCTGTTAATCACGCCAACTGTCAAACGACTGGCAGTTATGTCAAACGCCATAAGGTTACATTAGAGAAGTTATTATGGACGGTAATTTTTCTTATATTTTCTAATTTTCCGCGCAATTTTCTTAATTTTTTCTTTCATAAGAACCTTCTCCTGATAATGACGAACACAACAAAAAAAGAATTAGTGAAATCGGTCCAGCCGTTCATGCGTGATGCCGTGACCAAGGGAAATAGGGATTCATTTTTATATACATATATAGATAAAAATCCTTATTTTTGTGTCAATTTGTGACTTTCTTCGTATAGTTTAAAAGGCTCGTCACGAAACAGACAAAAAGAAAAAAGGAAAAGCATCAAGGGTATACAAACCCATCCATCACACCAGCGTTCTAGCCTAAGGAATGCACCGAATATTCATCATAACAATATTAATAAAACGTGGAACTTGCTACATTATATTATAGGTTACCAACATCAATCATTTTGCGTTTTGAAAACACCCTTTTTGCTATCGCTCCTTTAATGTCATCGGGCTGCACACAGATGCCAAATTTTAAGCTCGTAAGGCCCAACGTCCTATTTATAGGACAGTAGTGTTTAAAGTATAGTCTTTTCAGCCCAAGTAAATGTTAAAATTCATCAAATAGCGTCCCAATGTCCCAAAATAAGAACACGCACTAATTTGCAATTACAATATGATCTTGTAATAATTGAAGTCCTGGGCTGAGTACCAGTGCCTATAAATAGGACACTTCATCATAACAAACGTCCTAAAAATAGTTTGGGCCTTACAGTTAAGTCGATCAAACCAAATTTATTGACATTGGACAGTACAGATGGGACTAGTACAACGGTTATATAGAAAGACAACCTTTTGACATTTTGCTGACATTGAGTGAATTTTACCATTTTCCTAAAATAATTTAAAAGTTTGGATTGCGAACTAGCAGAGCAGCATATTTATAATCTAGGAAGAACACGTGTAGTAAACTCGGTACTTATCTTTGAAGGATTTTCAAAATTCGTCAATGAGTAAATTAATACGAATCCAAATACTTACAACGCTATTGCTTTAAACATTAATTTTATTTTAAATTGGAGGACGTCTGAGATATTTCATCATCAGCATCATCATCAGCCTATGTTCGTCCACTGCAGGACATAAGCCTCTCCCATGGCACCCCACTGAGCACGATCCTCGGCCAATCTCATCTAGCTTTTGCCAGCCGCCTTGCGGAGATCATCGCTCCACAGAGTCTGAGGACGTCCTACGCTACGTTTGCCGATCCGTGGTCTATGAGATATTTATCTCTTAGGAATTACAAAATGCAAACAACAAACTGCCTACTCTTAAAAAGGGTATGCATTACAATACCGAAGTACGAAAGACCGAATGTATTAAAACATCGAATGGGTCAAAAGACCGACACGATTTTTTTCTGAAACCGTTCACTTTTTAAGATTGTTATAAAACAAATCTAACCTAACCTAATGGGTTCTGTATGGTGCCGTTTTAATCAATTCTGAAAAGTTTACGGTTTCAGAAAAAAATCGTGTCGGTCGTTTGACCCATTCGATGTTTTAATATATTCGGTCTTTCGTACTTCGGTATTGTAATACATACCCCTTAAAAACGATGGCAATTATGACTACGATTTGACAAAAAACTTTTACAAAACCGCTCTCCATACTTCCACAAGCCCGCCAGCCTAGCATACACGATTATCCTGAAGAGAAAACGACGTAAGTAAAAAATGAAAAAAAAAGCAAAAAGGCCGTAAAAAAATATATGACAGAGGAACGTGGCTGCACGAAACGCCGAGTTTGATGTATTCGTTTTTTACACTCGTATTCTTATTATTGGGCTGGGCGCTCCCGGTGTTACGGCCGTGGAATGCGGCGTAGACGTACGAAAGGGCAGAATTGACCATGACGTTTTATTTTTAATTTCGTGACATTTTAACCGTGTTTTGTTTGCATTCGTCTTCATTTATTGTTTTCAGCCTGTATACGTCCCACTGCAAGGCACAGGCCTTAGCCATTCAGAAGGCTGTAGTTCCCTTCCCACCCGGTTCCAGTGTGCATTGGGATCTTCACATACCATGGAATCGCAGGTGTGTGCACGATGGTTTCCGTCACCGTATAGCTCATTGTGAATTTTAAATATAAATTTTGCACGTAAATTCTGAAAAACTCAGGGGTCTGTTTGAGCGGCCACGGCTCCACGGTTTTTTTCGTCATGCTTGCGACAAACTGACCAACTGCCTGACTTTAGAGTAAAGCTCAGGCAAATAAAATAAAAATTGACAATACTCAGCAGTAACGCGCAGTGCGCAGTGAACATTTCACGGAGAAAAAAAAAATCCACAATATTACCAGATTGTATTGTAATTATGATTCTGGTGTAGGAAAACAGATTTCAGCAATGATTATCAGATTTTTTTTTTATAACAACTAGTCATATTTTATTCAGTACTAGAATATTCTAGTTAAAATATTCTAGTACACAAAAACTCCGATATTGTTTTGGTAACCATCTAATTGTTACAGAGTAAAATATGCATTTAGCTTGCAACAGGTTTTGTATACTACACAAAATTTGTTTTCTACGATACTAGGTAACTGGGTAATAGGAACTAGAAATGATGTTGCAAGAAGTAGAATTTTCTATTAACGTGTAAAAAAAGTATAGTTGTCACATATAATACAATAAAATCAAGTCAAATTCACAATATTCTGTTTAAGGAAACTAGATTTTTCTCTCCGTGTTTTGTTAAACAACTCGGTGGGAGATGCGTTATTTTATGTTTTCGGATGCAGCATTTCGTTTGCCATACTTGTCATTACTGACGCTGGCCACTGATACTTAAAATAATTATAAAAAGTATGATGTTAATTACACATTTTCACGAAGACTTCAAAGGGTTATTGGCATGCAAATTCTCATTCTCAGGGGTTGACATTAAGTAGTCAAATCACCTTCAAAAACATTAAAAAAACTTACAACAATAAAAAAGAGGACTGATTTTATTTCCTTATTTTTTTCTCGCCGTCCGTCAAAATAAAAGATTATGACATCAGACATTAGATGAAAAAACTATCGGCAGCTTCTTAATCCCTTCATAACAGGTTTAATACCTTTTGATACTGCCCCAAAAAAAGTTTCCGAAAAAAAAGCAATGATTAACATATTGAAAAACCGGCTAAGTGCGAGTCGGACTCACGCACCGAGGGCTCCGTACAAATTTTTAGGTATGTCAAAATATACGCTGCAAACAGGATGTATCTACTATAATAATAATCCAGTGTTCGCAAAACCCTGCTTTTAAAAGTATATAATTTACGCAGTGTGTGATCATTTTATATTGGTTATGGTTAGTCGGGACCCCTCTTAATGTTTAATTTAACTATATTTTTATTAACGACCGTTTAGCCTAGTTGGTAGTGACCCTGCCTACGAAGCAAGAGGTCCTGGGATCGAATCCCGGTAAGGGCATTTATACAATACAATACAAACACATTACAAATACATTTATTTGTGTGATGAGCACGAATATTTGTTCCCGAGTTATGGATGTTTTCTTTGTATTTAAGTATTTATTTATCTATATAAGTATGTTTATCGTCGTCTAGTACCCATAGTACAAGCTTTGCTTAGTTTGGGATTAGGTCGATTTGTGTAAGATTGTCCCCTAATATTTATTTATTTATTTATTTATTTATTTATTTATTTGTTGGTGTAGCGACCACAGTTATATACATGATCGGTGAAAATTTCAAGTGTCTAGTTAACGCTATTATAAAGATAGAGTTTAAGACGCAATAAAAACACGTTTATTGAATGACGATCCCTTTTAATTTGTATTATTTGCTGTTATAGCAGCAGTAATATAATAATGGTGAAAATGTCTATTACGCTTCAAGGGATAGAGCCTTGTGACAGACGGACGGATAGACAGACAGGGGGGAGTCTCAGTAATAGGCTCCCGTTGGCACCTTTTGGGTGCTGTGTCCTAAAAAAACTAAATATAACCGTACACAAGTACACGCACAAATACATACATTGTATAATCTCAAAGCCTTACTATAAACTGTATGTACTCGACTAGCTACTAACAAACCCTAGGAAAGAAAACTAATCTATCTGATAAAATATTTTCTAGCAATCAACATATCTCTACAGCACGACGAATGCTTTCGCAAAGTGGCAATTACTTTATAATTGAGCTTTGGAATAAGTAACTAAATGCCACCCAATCATATAATTCCTGTGAGCTTTTGAATTGTAAAAATGTAAACGATTGAAATTAAATAAACTCGTGGTTCAGCTATGCGGAAGTGATTATTCCGACCATAAAATGATGTAAATGTAACAATATGAATTAAATTTGTATTAAACGCGTCACGAATGTAACATTATATCGTTTGAAACAAACGATTACAACGTCGTCATTTGTCATCATCATCATCACGTCAAAATATCGGTTTTCTATCGTTTGCCCGAATTTCATACGCCATAACGATCATTTTCTATAATTATCAATTTTCATAAAGTAATTTATTTCCAAAACAGTATTTACTTCGGAATTTTAACAAACTAACCTAACCTACTGCATTATATAAATAAGATGAGAAGATGACACTTAAAAAAATCCTGAATTATATATATTTGATGGCAAACGTTGTGAAATAATGGGAAACGAAGTGACACCTAAAATGTCGAATCTAACAAAATGCTCACAACAATTTGAATGTTACAAATCTGACTTAAATTTTTTTAACGCGTTTGTCTCTTCGAAATTATCTTAAGCTTGAACACAGCAATGCGAATATGCTAGTTCTCACCATTTTTTTTTCACGAACCCATTTCAGTCTCAAAAGGTCGTAATTCTTAACCGTTTCTGTCCACAATGCGGCTTTTTGTATACCATTGGACTATGCATGTCTTAGATGCAAACCGTCTACCTGCGACCTTCAAATATAAACATCTCCGGAATTCGATGAAAAAGTGAACTCCCTTGTGAGAGTATAAAAAAAGACGTTGAAGAGCGAGACGGATTCGCGCACCGACGGTTCCGTACAAACTTATACGTAAATGGGTCAATCAACTTTTTTTTGTAAATTTCTATTTACTCCTTTACAAGTAACTGTGTAATCTCTGGTTAGTGAAACCATGATTTTGTAGTAATTAGATAAACTGTTTATCATACTGCGTATGTGAAAACCAAAAAAAATAAGTATTTCTATGAAAAAATCCGGTCACCCAGGGGACATACCACTATTTTCATACAAATTTCGGGGACATCATTGTCCCCTGGGTCACCCACGAAATAAAAGCTAAACAAAATAAAATAAATATGGCAATTATACCACTATTGACTACAAAAATCTAGGGTTTTGAAAAGTATACTTTAAATAAGGAAAAATAATCAGTTTTTTAATTATTTCGGTTTTCATAGAAAGTAGCAGAAAATCGTTGACAAAAAAAAGTTGATTGACCCAAATAGTTCGTTAGTAAAAGATAAATCGCAATATATTTTTTTATTACTAATTAACGATTTTCGGATTGTTTCCTCTACTTGTGCTTTACCTTAATTTATGCTTTTCATGAATCAAGGTCTATGGGTTTTTATTCCCCTGCGAAATGTTAGAAAATGTACATAATATGTATGTATGTAAATAGGTACTTTATTGTACGTAGAATACAAAAAAGTAATACGAACCAACAAAACAAAAAGAGTAGAAAGGTGAACTTATCCCTAAAAGAGTTCTTTCAAGCTAAGTATGAAAGGTAAAGGCTCAAATGGTCGTATCTATGGATTGCTTTGACTTAGAAACTTGATTTTTTTTTCAGCTTCCAGGGAGCGTGTACATAATTTTTTATGTTAAGTAACTTCAACTTGATACCACCTCGCGTTCCCGAGAAAAAGGGTCTCGATTGACAGACGGACAACAAAGTGCCGTGCAAGTTCCGTTTTTCCTTTAGAATTACAGAACCCTAAAAACGTGGACTCCAGTGCTGGGAAACGTTGCTTCTGAGAATTCGCGTGCCATGCCGTTGATTAAAAAAACTGTTACGTCTTGAGTGGATTTCGATCGGTCCTTTGTATGGCACATCCTATGATCTATTAAAGACTTGAAAGGGATTCCTGACGCTTCAATCGTTAATAATGAGTTGCATTCCTTGCTATAGTATCTTCACTATGCCTTTTTTGTATAAAACTAAAGTGTGTAGGGTGAAGTTTGCTGGTCTGCATCTCTGTAACGTTTAACTAATGCATTTTAAAAGTATTATTATTGGTAGTTAATATTTATATCGTAAATAAAAATTTACCCATAGAAAAGACCGAGTTAGATCGATTGTTCGCCCCCAAAAACATCCACGCAGCAAATTACTTCAATTAAAATCGTTAGAACAAACTACTAAGATTTCCCGTTTAAAGGTAGGTATTAGATTTATAAAGGTAGAGTCAAAGTCTTAATTAGTGATCGCTTTTGTACCTTGTTGCTTTCAGTCGTTACATAATTTTTCAAACATGACGTTGAAGTGACAAGGTCCAAAAATAATCACATATTTATGACGTTGATCCTACCATTACACACACACAATATGACGCACATAACTACACACACAATAAATATTATCATAAACATAAACAAAAATGAATGGTTAAATGTGCTTGCAAGGAAAACATTTACAACAGTTGGACAAATTCGGCATTTTTTTGTCCGAGGAAGGTTTTTATTTGAAGAATTGCATAGTTCTCCGCAGAGGACAGCCAGTAATTTAATACCTATAATTTACCAAAGGACTTAAATAATATTTCAAAACAAACCAGTAGAGTAGACTAAATAGACAAAACGAAAACCACACCGCAAATGTTAAACATGTTTTACGATTTCACAAGTATTTTTCTCCAACAATCCTTTAGCAAATTGCCAATACAATTTACTTAGGAATAGCAATTTGTACATCGGTTAAACAGGTTGTAAATCACTCTGGTAGTTATAGTTCGAAGACAACCTGCTTCAGCCCTTAAGGCAGAGGCAAAGAGATTACAGGGTTTGAATGCGTTGAGGAATAGATACGGAAACCGCCCGCCCGACCGTACAATTTCATGACTTATCATGCATTCCGTAACTGTACTTTTAAAATTTTCCGATACATACAGGACAAATCCCTAATCTGTTTTAGAATAGGAATTTAACATACTCTCCCTTTAATTGGTATACATATATAGCCCATCTTTAAAAATAAGACTGAAGAATTGAAGTCGCATACTGGCTTTTAACGACGAAATTCGGTTTTCGCACTTCGAATCGTGCCGTTGTTCCGTTCACGCTAATAGTATTAAGTAGGAGAGTGACAGGATCGGCATTATACGAATTTCGAATTTCGTAGTAGGTACCCTGTACAAAGAAGCGACGCGTCGATTAAACATCGCTCATAAAATATACAATCAACTGATCGTACTCTTAAGTTAATAATTAAATTGAAACAAACTATCGTGAGACGAATATAATTGATCTAAATAATATTTTAAGTATACCGTTAAGTTAACGGCATCCAATGTCACTTAACTTTCATTTAGTAATAGCATTGTCGTTTTAACTCTTATTTAAAAATAGAATGGCTCGCTCGTCACACTACCGATGAAGATTGAAGTTGGATCCTACATGTTGAAGATATATATACCTTTTATTCGACCAAGAAATTCCTTTACCATCCTTAGCTTCAAAACACTTACAAGTGAATGTGACAATCAGCCTAATTGTTTTTCTTTTGATGTAGGAACTGTCATAAAAAATGTTAAAGCACTTGGTCGACTGTACATCTATTTGACATATTATTCTCTTAAAGACACTTCAAAAGGAATCCACGCTTCACTATTACCAAGTCATGCTCTATACGAATACGTATCTAAACTCAGAGCAACGTCTACACATTTGTAAGTCACGCATCTATTTCTGTATTAAATTCAAACCAGCACACGTCAGTCACTTCACTTGCAATCGATGTGACAGGCGAGATGGAATCCAATAATGAAATGCTTTGATTATCTAGCGTTTGTGTGATTCCTTGAAACGCATTGCCGTCAAAAGCGATGAATATTTCAGCCTTGAGCGTTCTGCTCGTAAGTGTATTGAAATAAATGGAAAATGACTGCGAAACTGAGTAATTCCTCTGAATATGATGAAAGTTGGCCGGAGACATTGCCGTGTCTTGATTTTAAAGTGGGACTCCATAAATAGCGTAGTAAATAGCGTAGTTCGTAAATACTTAAATAACCAGAGTCCATTTTATTTGTAACACCCCGATAGAAGAAGGCACTTTTAATGATTTTTATTGTTCATCGTATACTTGACATGTGATAACTGACAAGGATTAGGGATTGCAAAATCCGGATTACCCGGTTTTTCAAAATGTAATATATTTTTAAAATTTTCCTTTTAAAATGTTCTTGCGATGGTTTTCCATTTACTTAATTATTTCTAAATTTCTCCTAAGAAAAAATAATACTCAAACTGCAAAAATTCAATACAAATATTCTTTTGAACGGCAAACAATAGGCGGTCTTATCACTAAAACGCGATCTCATTCAGGCAGCCAATTATACAGAAATTAATAAATGTGAACAGGCTAATGTAGGTGGAAGAAACAACAGGGTGGCATAAAATTTTTAGGACTAATGTTTTGTCGCATAACAACTTCACGCCGAATTCTGTCGAAATTGTTGTTCCTTATATCTGTCCTAAAATGATTGGTTTAGCGAGCCTTGGGAGAGGCCTATGTTCAGCACTGGACGTCTTTCGGCTGAAATGTTGATGAATGATGATTGGTCCAACTGTTTCTCATGTCTAAGATTCAATTATCGAATGACAATGTGCATAACTAATATTTAATGTACTAGTTATGCTTTGTAACTACCATGCCTACTATAGTTTAGATGCTGTAAATGTAGCCATTTTAATAGGCTAGGTAATAAATTCTTAGGACAATTAATATTAGGAGTATTAGTGTCCGTAAACCCCGTATCTACATAAAACTCATTAAATAAAACCATCATCACCATTCGCGGTTAATTACTGAAGCATGAGCTCTATGATACTTAAAACTTAAAGCTATGTATGTTAAAACATATGAAAATGCATAATTGCGATGGCAAGGTCCGGCGCGGAGGTCGTTCGCGACCATGCGCACGCGACGAGAAAACAATCTCTGGTTACAGCGCATAGGGATAGGGTGGGGAGGCGTCAGGGGTTTCCACGGACACGTCCTTGGTATCAAAACCTTTGTCTGCCTCCGCAAATTTAGTGCTTGTTGTTTGATCAGTAGTTAAAGATACTAATAGTCAAATTGCCTTTGGAATGCTTTAACTAATGTTATGTTTGCCATATATTTTAACTATTAGTTTGTTTAACTATTGATCAAACAACGGGCTCTTAAGCCCAGTTTAGACTTGCAAGAAAATCCGTGCAAGTTGCATTACATGGCGGCGCTCGATTGACCACTTCAAACTTGCTCCCTTTACTCTCTCGCAATGTAATGCAACTTGCACCATTTTTCTTGCAGGTCTAAACTCGGCTTTAGACACACTACAAAACATGACACGAACTTACTAATATTTTGAATAAGAAAGTTTGTTTGAACTTTTGGATGTTTATAAGTTGGTTAATAAATCACGCAATAAACAGGTAGACCTATGGCCTTTCAAGCAGAGGGTCGTGGGTTCAAATCCCGGCTCGCGAGTTCTTCGGTATTTATGTGCCAAATTAATTTGAAATTTACCACGAGCTTTATGGTGATGGAAAATATCGTGAGGAAACCTGTATACACCCGCGAAGAAATTCAATGGTGTGTGTGTGAAGTGGGCCCGCGTGGGAACTACGCCCGAACCCTTCTCATTCTGAGAGGAGGCCTGTTCCCTGCAGTGGGATGTATATAGGCTAGGATGATGATGATGATTAGAAGGTACAAACATAGAATACTTAATATCCCGGTAATGAGTTCAGGTGGGATAATATATTAACTTTAATCAAGAAAGATCACTATCTATTCCCAACGTAGACAAAACCAAGGCCTTCGTGTCTTTGGCTCTTACGACTCACTCTCAAAAACATAGCCCCAGAGACTTGTCCTCTTATAGCCAGCAAGCATAGTGTCACCAGCGTGATTTTATGACGGCGTGTAACATAAGACGGCGTTGGAACAATGCGCACGCGTCGCGAGGGTCGAGGACGCGAGGGCAGCCTTCACTGTTGCTAGTCGCCCTGAAGGACATGGCTTGTATTGACTTTGAGAAAGCGAGTTAGTTTTTTTTTTAACTGACCGACCGGAGTGGTTAGTGAACCTGACTACGAAGCTTGACGTCCCAGGTTCAATTCCCGGTTGGGTCAGATATTTGTATGATTAATACGAATGTTTGTGCTTATAAGTATGTTTATCCGTTCTAAGTACCCATATTATAAACTTTGCTTAGTTTGGGACTAGATCAATTGGTGTAAATCATCCCAGGATTTATTTATTTATTTTAGTTATAGCTGAGTATGTAGTATGTATCGCTCGTAAAACTGATGGCCGATGGGGCCAAAAGGTTCTCAAGTGGCGTCCACGGACCGGAAGACGCAGAGTAGGTAGACCGACCTGGTTATGCGGGAGTGCGTTGGATGCGGATGGCACAGGACCGATCTGTTTGGCGAGCCTTGAGAGAGGCCTATGTTCAGCTGTGGACGTCTTTCAGCTGAAATGATGATGATGATGTACTACCGTACCTTCTATTACAGTACCTACTAGAGATTTCCCACGGGAACTTTGGATTATCCGTGTCATATCTAATAGTTTACGCAAGCGGAGCCTCGGGTTACGGTTAGTCCTTTCATTATCATATCCAGGATGATTTTTTTGTAGAAGTCTGTAATGTCAAAATGACATCTGCAGCAAAAAGGTTTCAACTGAAAGACCAAATAATGTTAACCAGTAAATGTAAAAAAGTAAGAAAGTGCGTGCAGTTCCTCCGCGCGGAAGAAGTGAAACTTCGTAATGTGGAAATGAAAAAGGCACTTATACATCAATATGAACCTTATTGCAATAACTTAAAGAACTAAATTTACTTATGGATCTATGTGTTTAAATTAATCACAAGATGGCGCTTTTATCAAGTCTCACACATTTGCACAGACAGTATGAGTTCTGCATCGCACTATCGAAGTTTTTAACACCCGTTAGTATATACAATGCGAGATTGCTTCGGCAGTACATTATACTAATGCTTTCATACCCCCTCCATGGTAGCGTTAAACGTTTAACGCAACCTTGTTGGAAGTCGCATTAGAAGTTTCACTTCAATAATGTACGATTTACTCCCATCGGCATTTCTTTTACGACCCTAGTGCACAAAGAATTTCGGATGATAAACATTCCGAGCGTTTTATTTCGAGAGGCAATGGCATTGCTCTGTGACCCGCGTTTCATGCCTCGTAATAAAATTATGGATGCGTTCCGAAATAACTTTGCTTTTTAGGGTTCCGCACTATAAAAGGAAAAGGGAACCCTTGATAGAATCACTTTCTTGTTCATCTGTCTGTCAAAACCCTTTTCCTACAGAACGCGTACACATAGTTGAAATTAATACTAAATATTCAAGTCTGTTTTTTTTCGGAGCTGCGAAAAAATTCACCCAGTCAAGAGGTTTTAACGTTTTCCCGTTTTTTATAGGCCATAATGTATCGTTTACGCTCATTTCAAATTGTCATAAAGTAAGTATTTTATTTCTGAAATAGTATTTTCTTCAGATTTGTTATAAAACTAAACTAAACTACTGCATTCTATAAGATGAAATTTCGAAAAATCTTGAAATAGCACACTTCTTTATATTTTACGGCAACTGAAATTATGACAAATTAAATTATAGGAAATGAAATGACGCCGTTCAAGTAATACAATCTTTTAAAGTGTACATTTCCATACATAAATCACAAAATTATAAAATTTGGCTTAAAGTAAATACAAGTAAAGTAGAAAGTCAGAAAAATCACTAAACCACACAAAATAACTGTTTTTCACAGATATTAGTAAATTTACTTACGACTGTAATGTTAGCCGGCTTTTAATTGTACACCACAAAGAAAACAATACAGAAAAAAAAAACATGGTAAGCAATAGGCGGCCTTATCGTTTCGGGATCTCTTCCAGGCGACCTTTTAGGCGCAAGCCACACAGAAGAGACGTGGAACGAGGGCGCGTCGCGTCTCCGCCCCGCCTTATCTGTCTGCTTTCGATCGCGACGCTTCTATACATTTAGTATGAAAACTAATTGGGGATGTCTAAAAAAAATTACCAGTGGTTTTTATATTTTTTTTGTATAGAAAAGTCAATTATAAGAAACTAATTTCAATATTTTGTCATTTAGTTCTCTACTTTTTTCAAAATTAATTATTGAGACTATTTTGGTTGATGACGTCAGATAATAATTGAGGGCTCCCACAATGCCAAATTTCTAAATCTTTCTGAATGCGTTCGATAAGCAACCCGTTTAATTATTTTCTGCGTAGTGGTACACTATACACTCTGTCACTTTACTGGCACTGTCAAAGTGTAAAATGTCAGACAGCGGGTCCAAATCAAACTCCGTAGTATAATCCACGCGTAAATTCTAACCACACAGAATAAAGTAGGACTTGAACCGGTCACGCAATTTACACCAATGTCAAATGAAGGTCATTGCTTATTTGTTATATAATAAATTCATTACATAATATTAAAATTAAATAACTACAGAAAACGAGTTAAAAAGTATTTATCTCGAAATGGTTTTCGATTTACTATACATTGCAAAAAAATAGACATCCCCAATTCAAGGGGCTGTGCGACTGCGACGCGCCCCCGTCCCACGTCTCTTCTGTGTGGCTTGCGCCTTACAATGGAAAGACACCAGGAAATAATTGGATGGATAACATTAGCAGGATAAATAAAGACGACAAACTTAGTAATGCTCGTTTTACTAAAATTACTACGTTAGTGACATTGAAGTATCCATGAGAGTCATTAATACTGGAAATAGGTATATTCATAAGAGAAATATGCAGTCTAATCGTGACGAATAAAACGTTTACCATAAAGTTGTAATAGGAATTCTTTAGATTAAGATATACATTGACTGTACTTAAATGACTAATTATACCTTTAACGCCTCGATGCAACGATTTAAGGTTACGCGCAGGTTTATCTGAGGAATTTTAATGTGACGTTATGTTCTGCGCGTAAATCATGCGGGAGTAATTTTTTTTTTAATCTATAATTATCATCATAATCATCGCAGCCTATAAATGTCCCACTGAAAGGCATATGCCTCTGAGAATACATGATACAAAATTCCTATAAGTATACAGGCTTTGAAGCTAATTCCTTCTTATTCTTCATCTTTTTAGGGGGCGTCCATTAATTACTTGAGGCGTTTTTGAGGATTTTTTAAATCCCCCCCCTCTCTGGTGAGATATCGTGAGATACACCTCGACCTCCCCTCCCAAATCTCACGTGAGATTTAAAAAAAATATATGCGTTGATTTATTAAAAAAAAATGTCCAGCAGTGGACGAACATAGGCTGATGATGATGATTAAAAAAAAACACAATTTGTTTTATGACTTTTATTAAAACTGGTAAAGACTAGTATTTGAGATTATTTAGAGACGTACACATATTAGATTTTCCAAACTTTTAAATCTAACCTAATTTTCTCGCGTTTCGGCGCTATTCTTGGGCAAAAAAAATTACGTGACATTTGGCTTGACAAATTAATACGGCTTTTACACCTTACCGGAAAGGGCGAGCTGCCGCACGGGCCGCTCAGCAAGGGGAACATTTATTTTAGCATGCCAAAGGGTGCTCCTATTGAGCCGACCTCGAACTTTGAATGCTAAGTAGAGCTATGCAAGCAGTCTGATTTTTATGCTACATCGTTTCGAAAAGACTATTCTTCATCACCCCACAAAGTTAGTATCCAGCAACGTCAGATTCTTTAGACGCTGCAAAAACCACCTTTCAACGCACGCACAGTACTTTATAAACACATTCATTCATTCAATTTTTTTTTCATTTCAATGAAGCAGTGTTGCAGTACTATCGATAGTTTGACTAACGGATAGTTGACCTCGAAAACTATTCAGGATATCGATACTTCTATATAGCATCGCCACGTATCGATAGCATCGACAATTTTATGTCCAATAGAATCGATAGTATTGCAGAATCAGCCAATAGTAATAAAAAAAAACGATAATATCGACAGTTTTGTACCATCGATGATAGTATCAATTTTCAGTAATACCTATTGATAGTATCAATTGTTTTTGGTTATATTGTAACGGCCTGATTTGGCAATACTATCGATAGTATCCATTGTTTTTTTTATTGTGAGTGGGAGGCAAACGAGCAAGCGGGTCATCTGATGGAAAATGATCACCACCGCAAATAAATATCAACAACTCAAATCTGTTGCCTGCCTTTAAAGTAAGTATAAACCCTTTTCTTGAAAGCCCCGATGTCATAGTTGTCTACAAACACCTTGTCTTGTTGGTTGTCTGGATTGTATTGCCATTACCAATAGTATTGCTTATCGATACTATCGACAGAATATCGATACTATTGGTTTTGCCTTAACTATCGATAGGCAACACAACAATGAAGCATAATCTCTCTCTAACATACATTTGTATCGCAGCCAGCATTTACCAGTTATTCATCATGCCCATAAGTCGCCCCGAGAAATTAAAATAATCACCACTTAACTCTCGTCCGGCTACCGGCAACCGTTGTACATAATTGTACAAACCACCACATTTTAAACTTAATTATTCACATCGAGGGATAATAGTTGTGCGTCGATATACACAGTGATTTTTAAACGGTGATCAGGAGTTGAAAAATAATGATCCCTAGCTAAAATGGAATTTAATAGACAAGGTCTAAAAGCAGTGAAGTCTCTGTTTCATTAAAAAAAAAACTTTATTGCTAAAGCTTCCTCCATCCAGCGAATGCATGGTCGCCCTAAATTTGTAGTTTCGTCAAGTGGCATCGCTTTGGCGGGGACTTTGACAGGTCTCGCGTCAAAGTTTGTTTAAGAAATCGACTTGTCAAAGAGGTTTTAAGCTCATAGACTGAACCATGTGTAGGATGACAACGATTTTACCTAATTGAAAAGTGATTTTTCAAATAATCATTATTTAAAAAAAAAGACGTTTTGTTTCGTGCAACTGCGACTTAAACGTGATCGCCACCGAATACTGATCAAAGAGTATTGAAATATTATATGAACAAGAGTGGCAACTCTATGGTCAAATATGCATGTATGGAAGGTGCTGCCGCCCTACGGCTGGCTACTCAAGAACTAATGTGACGTATCTATAGATGTATATGTTGGTAGTGATGTACAGCTATAATTACGCGTAATTTTAATTGATAGGCTAATTGCCACTATTCGTATTTTAACCGTCTAATTCAAATCAGCATATACGAAGTATAAGCGGTAAACCCGATTTGCATTATACGGCTAAAATACGAACATTGGCAAGTGGCCTATCAATTAAAGTCCTTGACCGTACAATTTGTTACGCCATGGCCATGGCCGATGAATGACAACTGACAAGTTTGACAAGTCAACCAAGATGGCCGCTAATTTAGTTCTTTACAAAACAACCAGAGATCGCTGTAGTCGCATGAAAAGTGTGATATATGTAAGTGTGCCCCCCCTGATACTGATCTAGAAAAATTGGTTCCTGATCACCGATCAAAAATCATAGTTAATATATTATTTATTTTTATTAGCAGTTACGTCTGCTCACCGAAACTAAACCACCAATTGAACGACGTTGCTCCCAACCGACTTCCCTGAAATTCTTAATCGCTTAAATACGCCAACAGGTGGCGATAGTGGTGATCATAGTTAATCTTTGCGAAAAGTTACTACGTTTAGGAAAGCGTAGTGTGGGACGCCCTGCGACACGTTGGACTGATGACCTTAGAAGGACAGCTGGCAGTGGGTGGATGAGGGAAGCCCAGGATCGCGAATGTTGGCGGAGTATGAGGGAGGCCTACGTCCAGCAGTGGACGGAAAATGGCTGTAGATAGATAGATAGATTTGTATGATGTATGTATGATATCTTTGGATGTTGGTAACTATGATAATTATCCTAACTTTAAAGTATCTAAAAAAACGGATACTAAAACCCAGGGTTCGAATCCCGGTCGGGCAGATAATTGTGTGAAAAATTATGAATGTTTGTGCTCGAGTCTTGGGTGTTTAATATGTATTTAAGTATGTATTTATCTATTTATATGGTTAGACATGAGATAGACAGTTTATCCATTGTCTAGTACCCATAGTACAAGCTTTGCTTACTTTGGGACTAAGTCAATTGGTGTGAATGGTCCCGTGATATTTATTGATTTATTTATGTACTACAATGGGGGCGAAGCCGCAGGCACCAGCTAGTATAATATACTTATTACAAATGACGCAGACTCGTATCTCCGCTAAACTAACTCTGAATACTGGCCACAATCTTTCCAATATTTGTCATTACAATTTCTCCTGGCCGTGGGCAGTCAGCTACCGATATGTAGGGCGACCAAGAGTCCTGCTTTTGTAGGATAAGTTTTTTATTATTTTACTAGCTGTTGCCCGCGACTCCCGTCTGCGAAGAATAGGGGTAAAAAATAGCCTATTCTCAAACCTACCAAATGTAGACATAAAGTTTCATTAAAATAGGTCGAGCCGTTCGGAGGAGTTCGATAACAAACACCGTGACGCGAGATTTTTATATATTAGACTAGGTGCTGCCCGCGACTCCGTCCGCGAAGAATAGGGGTAGGTATAAAAAATAGCCTACGACCTATTCTCAGACCTACTGAATACAGAGAAAAAAGTTTCATAACAATCGGTCAAGCCGTTTCGAAGGAGTTCGATAACAAACACCATGACACGAGATTTTTGTATATTAGAAAACGGCGGCGTAACAACGTAAAATTCACACTACTCCAAAACGATCTTTTCCAGACAACCTTTTACAATAAAAGTTAGGAATATACCTTAAAGAAATTGTGAATGGCAATCAGTACCTTCGAACCAATCCAATTATTAAAATAAAACTCCATCCTCCCACAAGATGGCGTCCCTATGTTCGTGTAATAAATAACGCGCCCGCGCCGTCCAGCTACCGTATAATGCAAGGCCCTATCTCAGACGCATTGATCACATTTCTCCAGCCACCATTAACATAACTTAGGCCCAAGGCTCAAGGAACATTCGGAACATTTTTCTTATAAAGTATCAAAATTGAGGACTTTAAAAAATTAAGTTCAAAAAACGACCTTTATTTGACATTGCTTGTTTTTGATATAAAAGACATCAACGCGTTTGACGTGTAGGTAATAAAAACATAATCTTAATTAATAACCATTTCTTCTTGTTAATTGTATAATGTTCCAGTCCAAGAATTGTACTCGTAACACACAAGTTATTAATCTTTATATTATTTTAATTTCAACATGTAAGTTACAATAGCTGAAATGAAGAATCAATTGAGTCGAACTGAAGACCAAAGGAAAACCCTAAAATACGAATTATGTTCTCAACCCTGTGTAATACATTACCTAATTAATATTTTAAATGAAACTTCATAATTCATGAATTATTAGGTATCTTGTAAAATTTTATTTTAATTTTGAAATTGAATTCTTTGTATTTGAACTTAATTTAATTTAGATCGATTGCATTTTTTTTATTTGTAATTAGTAATTAATATCAATTGTATTTCCAATTATGTTTCGATTTAATTTTGTATTTCTACCTACATAATGATTTATAGGTACGCCCAAAGGCAAGATATACATAGAACATCACAAGTATCACAAGTCACAACATCACCTCCAGTACAACAGTGTATCATCTCGAAATAATACACCATTTTAATTTAGACTTTACTTAATTTCCGGAAAGTCTAAATTAAAATGGTGTATTATTTCGAGATGATACACTGTTGTACCGGAGGTGCGATTATTATCATATTTAACAACTAAGTATGTATCTTACATTACAGCCCGCCTACGTTCTACAATAAACATTTTTCTGGTTCTGAACCTCGGTAATAAAACTAATACACATTATTACAACCAAGATTTGACCCGAGCGGTTAAAGGGACAAAAATAACGAAAACATAATAAACGTAAAATAAGAACTTTTAAGTGACCATTATGATACTGTGGGAAAGCAAAAGAATGCATTTCACATTTACAATTCAAAATGGCTCGGTGACACATGATACAAAAATTGTATCAATGACCGCTCGCTTTTTTAATTATGCTAACGTCTTAATTATACGGAACTTGTAATGTGTCATTAGCCGAAACGGTAATGGGATATAGGCATTTAAAAAAAAAAGGGTACTTTTAAGAGTCCTTTAATTCAGTGTTCCGCAAACTTTTTGTGCTCCAGGTGGTTACATCTAGGAAAACGATAAATTTTCGGAGATAACACCATAAATGAAAAATCAGTTTTTAAGTTATATTAATCAACATTACTCCTCGCTCATGCGCTCGCGTGATTTATATCTGTGTAAGTATTTTTCTTCACTCCGTCTATTTAGCTTTATGAGATAACCTTATTTTTCCGAGGCACACCAACTAATGACCACGGTACACACTTTGCGGAACACTGGTTTAATTGATTCCTTTGTGTAACAAAAGTTACCCATAGTTTTATATGACTAACTTTGATGGAAAATTAGATACATTATTTTGACCATTGAAATCAATAACGCTTTTGATTTTGAATAAGAAAAACCCAGAATTTGCTCATTTAAAAAAAGTAACAAGTATAAAAACTAGCTGTTGCCCGCGACTCCGTCTGCGAAGAATAGGGGTATACAGGATTATTTGTAATTCACTGACATCCTCTTAACCCTGAATTCCTAACACACAAACAAATGTTTTTTGTTTTACGACTTTTTAAAATGAAGCACTTTTTTTCCCATACAAATACACAGAGTAACGTAAAAATAAGAGGTAATCTCAAATTTTCAAAACTTTATTACACCTAAAATATTAAGTTATGACAAAGGCCGTAAAACAAAAAAACATTTGTTTAAGTGGTACGAGTTTAGGGTTAAAAGGATGCTACTGAATTACAAATAACCCTGTATAAATAGCATACGACGTATTCTAGACCTACCAAATACAGAAAAAAAATAAAGAAAATCGGTCAAGTCGTTTCGGAGGAGTTCTACAACAAACACCGTGACACGAGATTTTTATATATTCGAAAATTATTAGAAAGTTGAATCCCTATTTTCCTTGGTCACGGCATCACGCGTGAACGACTGGACCGATTTCGCTAATTATTTTTTTGTTGTGTTTGTTATTGTCAGGAGAAGGTTCTCATGAAAGAAATTTTAGAAAAAATACAACTGGGGCGAAGCCGCGGGCATCAGCTAGTATCAGAATGAATATTTAAAAAATTCCCACACCGTTTATGTACCACCAAAAAGAAACAAAAAAAAATACATTCCTGCATATTTTATGGCGCTCTTAAACGACGGCAAACTGTAATAAATTACGACACAAGTTTTTGTGTTGTAAAAAAACGAAATTATGCGTCGTTTTAGTAAACAAATACTATATGCAAGTAACATATACGTTATATCCAACACATCGATCAAGAATCAACATCTGTCATAAAGATTTCCATAATGATTTAGCATATTATATCATTTCCACGTGCTTGCGTTATAATCATATTAATTTAATGCGTCAATATTGACGTTAGAGCATTCAAAATAGATATAGTATCACCTCATTAGTACATTTTTTTTGTATCATCAAACTTACGTATGACGTAAGACATTCTTGTCATATGACGGAGGTAGGTAGGTACTACGTGATTATTTAAATTTTAGCATTAATTTACAGCTTATCGATATTTGATAGTTTTTAAGTGTGAAAACGTGAGGAGATGCATGTCACCCATTTCACCGTATAACCGTGATGAATAGTAGGAACCTTGTCGCAGTATACATTGTTTGCTCAAATCCTCAATGAAGCTGCCATAGGGTAGAGATTCCAGACGAATTATGGCGTATTGCCTGTGCACAACGCTTTTCGTGGCTGATTAGCCCGATGCGAGAGCGACATGTTCGTCCACAGGCCTGACAAGAGAAGTTTGCGGAGGTTGATGTCTCTCTGGCTCTTGTCAGCAAGTGCCTTGAACCCTGGCCCCGCCCTGGCCTGGCCTGCCTCATCGCAATATTTGCTTGGCGCAGCTTACGAGGCTTACGAGGCTATTCCTATAGCCTCGTAAGGCCCAGCGCAATAAATTTAGTACATACTTCAGAGCACATTATGACAAATTTTCTTGAGCCTACTAATCCCAATATCAAACTGGCTTGGAATGGCTTGTTTTGTGCTCTTGATGTACAATCTGCTATTTGTGTAGGTGTTGATAATGTTTTTTTTTTTATAATTATTTTCATTTTCAAGTAATATTTTGCTCTCGGTCCTCTGGGTTGTGGCAGAATATCAGTGTTTTGCTCCTAAATATGAGCAATGTTGACCGCTGAGCCATGGCCCTTTTGCACTACTGCAGCACTTAAAAGACAATATAAAATGTTTTACTTTTAAGTTTGTACTGATTTCTGTGTTTTGCTGTGTGCTTGTAGTAATGATGCCAATAACTTAACGAGGCCACACGAGAAGGTAAAAGTAGAATAATTTGCAGCATATTTTTTAACGCCTTAACGATACAAAATCATATTTTAAAATTTGTGCACTGATAAAAAAGTCACCCTGTATAGTATACATAAAACGTCACATCAAAAACGTCGCATTGTCATATTGCAAGAACGTAGCGAGACGTGGATTCCCACTAACCCTACTCGGATTCTGCACGTATCTACGGAAGCGAGCCCTAAAAGCTGTAAAGTTAACTTAAAGCTGTTAAGTTGGAAGTGCGATCGTAACAGCGGCAATGCCCCGTGTATGCTGCGCTGCGCGTGCGTCCAAATTGATTTTCTAACAAAAAAAATCCATCAGGTGCATCGAAACTCGTAAAAGGAAGAGTTGAGACCCAAGCGTAGGGTTGCCGCGGAACGGTATATATTTAATACTAGCTGTGGCCCGCGAGTCCGTCTGCGAAAAATTTGTTTATCGCTATCCCACGTGAACTACACAATGTTCCGGGCATCGATTTAGAATACCCTCTAAATCGATGGTTCCGGGATAAAAAAACTATCCTATGTCCTTCCAGGGCTCAAACTACATAATATATCGTCACTACTTTGAAAAAATCTCGTAATTTATAATCGAAAATCTGCCAAGTGAACTTTACTAAAAGGTTCAATTTGGTTTACGTATTGATTTGAGATACGAGGTTTTTTTCAAAGTAGCGACGATATCTCCATACCAAGTTCTTCTAAATCAGTTGAGCGGTTTGAACGTGAAGAAGTAACAGAGAGATAGACATTTATGTCCAAGTCGTGGTAGCTTAGTGGTTTGAGCTTTGTCCTCTCAAGCAGAGGGGTCGTGGGGTCGAGCCCAGGCTTGCTTGAGTTTTTCGAAATTTATGAGCGGAATTACATTTGAAATTTACCATGAGCTTTAAGGTGAAGGAAAACATCTACGAAAACATTCAATGGCGAGTGTGAAGTTTCCAATTCGTATTGCGTCCACGGGAGAAATACGGCCCAAGCCCTCTTGTTCTGAGAGAAGGCCTATGCCCTATATTGGAATATATATAAAATCGGTTGGAGGTTAAAAATTATGTCTATTTCACCTGATGGTCCCAAAAGCAGACCAGCGCCGTTCACAAGACTAGCATGATAAACTTGTCTTTTAGATGTATTAATGTTATTTTCTAATGTTTGGTGGTGGTACCTACTTTTGGTACCGTATATAAAATATTTTTCTTTCGTTCTTTCTTTCAAATAACAATGCAGGGTGCCTCAGTCAGCCCTAAGAGGTATCCTCGGCAGTAAATCTGGCACGGACAGCAACAATGTTTAGAGCGGACCTTTACGAGTCCAGACGATTAAACTCGGACGCACGCCGGGAGCCAACGTCGTCATTACACTAAATTTAATACGAAACAAACCGACCGTACATAATAAATATTAGTTACGTCCCAGCCACCAGGTTACGCTGCGGGCAAAAAGTTACCCGACGTATAAATATGCGCTTGGTAATAAAAATGCCGATGAGATATGTATATTTGCGAGGATGTCGCCTTTTTTTGCTGGGTTTTAGATTCGATGTGCTTAAGCTTAGGACGTTTATTAACGACAATACGAAACTTTGCAATGATTGTTTATTGGGTCAACTAATACATGGGGAAAACTGAAGAGGTAAGCAATAGGCCGAAGGAATTAGGTATGTAAGGCAATCTTGCCGATTTTTGAAAACTGGGCAGACGTCGTCAGATTTGGTGCGACCTTTACCCCTAAATCTTAGTGAGATTTTTGAAATGTATATTTTAAAACTACTCTACTTTGTGGTCTTCGCGTACCTAGAGATGTTAGTTAAGCTAGCAGTTCAAAAGTATCCCTCCTTTCGCTGGAATCATGGAGAGATACCATCCAACTATTAAAGTTAATAAGGAGTTGCGAATTTTCGATAGTTAAAACTTTAACGGAAAATTACAAAAGATTTCGGCCGATTGCTTATCAACCAGGTAATTTATCTGGTCAAATATTAGATAACTTAATAGGTTAAAACATTAGTTAACGCCTTAGACCAGTGTTATCTTTTTAAACGGGAAGGCAAAAAAGTTTAAATGATGCTAAGTATACGTCTGTATCGTCTGTATGAATGAAGATGTGTGGATAACAATGAAAAAAAGTAAGATAAGACGCCGATTTACCTTAATTTAATGACGGTAGAGAGATGTCAATCAAATTTTAGGGCATCCCGTACTAAGTAGTGAAAACCGAATTAGTTAATAAAATGAGTTAGTACTTTTATTTTAATTGAATTGAGGCAATAGGAATGAACAACGTAAATTAATTCAATGTGAAATTCCTTGACATTACCAGCTTTCCCGTTTCTCAAGGATAACAAAATTAAAAGACATATGTATGCATGTTTGTAAATTACACTAAAGTACGTATATTTCGTACTAACCTTTAATGGATACATGTAAAAATATTTGTAGACCTACGAGAATAATTTTATTTGATTTTGATGAGTTTTTACTTCATTCAACGCGGTTCATTTTTAATTAATTCAGTTATAACTGGTGAGAGTTGAGATAAAAATTCCATTATTACTTAGTGCAATCTGAATCTTAATCAAATTATGAAATATTGGACATTTAAGGTGAAATCAACAACTGCGGTAAACTCTTTGAATTTTAACTAGGCCAACAGGCAGTTGCAAAAGTTGCAAATTCTGTCTTAAATGTTATACACGTAAAAAGCTTCTAGCTTTTTCTATAAAATACATTGTAACAAGTCTTTCTTTTCAATAACAAACAACACAAGAGAGAATCAAAAACAACTGAAACTCGGGACCTTGGCACCGAGTCAGTTTGGCATTTTTGTTGTCATAATGACCACAATTACTGTTTCCACGAACGGTCTGAAGGTGCCTCGAGAATGAGCTTCTGTGGCAACGACAGGTGATATTTTCTTAATAGCCACAACAACGTACACTTTTAAGTATAATTCTAAGTGATTTACCTGATTTATTGTTTTGAATGTGCAAGTTTACTCTTTCGTTTGCACCGTTTGTTGGAATAAGGCTGGGTGCTACTAAAACTGTAATGGTTTTGTTTTCTAATATGAATAGAGATATTAAAACATTGATGGACAGTAATTTCAATAAAGCGTTGTTAAACTATATATTTATCCTTCAAAGTGTTAAGATACATACACCGTGAAATTTTAGTGGTTGTTTTCCCGAAACGAGGTGATTTAGTATCGATTGTACAATCGATTTATAATTACTATTTTGACTAGAGTCAAAAATCCAATTGTGAAAAACGAAAGTCGAAAATGACCGCAAACCAATAGTAACGCTGCGTTGGTACCTAACCTATCGCACGATCGTACGCTACTTGTACCAATGAAGCGTTAATATTGGTTTGCGGTCATTTTCGACTTTCGTTTTTCACAATTGGATTTTTGACTCTAGTCAAAATAGTAATTATAAATCGATTGTACAATCGAAACTAAATCACCTCGTTTCGGGAAAACAACCACTAAAATTTCACGGTGTATATAATTATGTGGCTGTATCTTGCTCAGATAGCAGTCGCTATCATAAGCGGTAAAACATAGCTTAGTTGGTACTCTTCACAAGCACACAAAAATACGATTTATAAGCGCTTTAATACATTAACAATAACAAATTTTATCGAAAAAGAACACTCAATTCTACTGAAAACACACGCAAGCATACCAAACGGCCTCCAGACGTAAACACCAAGAAACAAAACTGACTTCTCTCTCACACCATCTTTCAACAGTGAGAGTAAAAGAGATAAAACAATTTCGAAAATCATGGTTTCTTCCAAGTACTAGGCCGTACGACTACCTAAAACCCCTGAGGCCCCTTAAAATATAATTAGTGGGGCAAAAAGCTTGGAAGCTTGATCCTCCCACTCAGGTGCCCGCGCCTAAGGGTTCGGGACAACCTTGGGAACGTTACGGACACAGTAGAGTGAAATACGGTGGAGAATCTGAATAAACTAAACAAATAATACTCCAAAGATTTAATCTTAGGTTCGGTGAGCAGACGTAACTGCTAATAAAATAAATAATATTTGAATTAAATAGAAGTGGTACATCATTTCTTACGCATTTCCAACTAATTTGGAACGTAGGAGTCATAGCTTCTAATAGTTGTGGTGGATGTTACCACACGCCACTGTTGGCGTATGTAAGCGATTAAGAATTTCAGGGAGGTCGGTTGGATGCGACGTGGTCAGTTGGTAGAAGACCCGTTGGAGCGCATACCCAGGAGACGTGGGTTCAAGTCCCACCGGCGCACCCGGAAACTTTTTCGCTTTTAAATCTTAGGTTCGGTGAGCAGACGTAACTGCTAATAAAATAAATAATAAATAATACTCCAATTTGAAATAATATCTGGTGGTCTTTTAGGTATCAGATCATTTTGGTACAAATGTCAAATATACAATAGTTCAAAATGTCTCATTATCAAAATGTACAACGGTGAAAAAGTATGTTAATGTAAAGATGCTATAATGAACAGAAGAATTAGATGCCACAAAAACGTAAGAGCCCAATTTTATTGTATGATAGAAAAAACTAACAGAAGATAAATGGTCAAGATCCCACAATGCTCAATGGGTTCGAAAATCCCTTTGTCAAATTGTACAAAAGTCAAAAAGTGTATTAATGTCAATGAGCACATTCAGTCAATCGCATTTTGTATATTTTGACCCCAGAGTATTCTGTCCTGAAAACCTTCAGAGACAGAGGCATTTAGAGCACAGTTAATGCTACCTTGGAAATATTCTGACTAACAGAATATGTCGCCTAAGCCTATTTTGCCCCTAAAATATTCAGACAAAATGACTTGGTGGCGAAAATTTTATGCTTTTCTTCATTTCTACCAAAATGACCCGTTACCGTGAGTGACAAATTGAAGGACTAAGAGAGACTACATTCTTAAAAAGCTTTTCAAATTAATTACTTACTTAAATTTTTGTAACAAAAGTTGCTAGCTAGCTTCCCGGTGCAATTCGTTACGATTAGGGGTCTCCCCCTGGTTTTAACATGACATTGCAACTATTGCAAGTCGTTTCAACGTTAATTAAAATTGGGTCTTCATGCAGTTACATTATTCCGTACACTTAAAACTTATTCATTAAACTCATTGTAAAAATGCAGGTAGCAGAGCTAAGCTGTATACTATACCACACCTATTGCAGTGTCTACTTCCAAAATAACTTTAACAGCATCTTTGTTTTCGAGATAATATTTAAAGCATCGTTCGTCGTCTTCTTGTTGCCCTACTGATCCCGATCACGCCATCTCGGGTCAGAAGTAATAACCCACAGCACCCACCAATTACCCCCCATCATAATCAAAATACAACAAATTACATGTACCCCTTTTTTTGAACATTTCGATTCAAAATTGTACGGCACAACCGGTCGTTAGAGCGTATAAAATGCACCAACATTTAAATATGTATTAGGATTTGTTTTACATGAGCATTTAAATAATTATATGGTTGCGATGTGAATGGTTGACAGTATTTTTTTATGAATATTGTAAAGCGCTACGATTTAGGTCATTTTTGACATGGATTTTTGGATAGGTGTCATGGAAAATTATGCCTCATTTATACTCATGGCTAAAAACATTCAGCCACACTTAGTACTCATTTCTTTCCACGACAAGAATTACGATAAAAAGAAAGTTAAATCAATAAGCACGGAAAATTTCACCTAATATGAAAACTACTTCACCTATATCTCATTACGTAGTTACTATACTAATATCATTAGTCATGTCAAATTACTGGCATCAGTTTTTTTTAAAACATAATTAGCGTTTGACTATTAAAACTATGTCGCCTAAAACTGCTGTTATAAAAGACCATGGACTGGAATATTTTAAAATAGAACAAACTTACTTAGCACCACAAGATGGACTACAAGATGAAGGTGAGTCACAGACCGGACATATTCGGTTTAAAAACACAATGTAAACATTATGTTAGCGTTACACTAAGAGATGACATAGTGATGACATCACACTGTCAACATTAG
Source organism: Archips crataeganus (assembly GCA_947859365.1). Classification (NCBI taxonomy): domain Eukaryota; kingdom Metazoa; phylum Arthropoda; class Insecta; order Lepidoptera; family Tortricidae; genus Archips; species Archips crataeganus. The sequence continues at coordinate 5,933,111 of OX402064.1, forward strand.
ACAGGGACGGTTTGAATTACAATAGCGCAATAACGAAAGATGATCGTAATAGTTTAGCTACTGGATCGTTGCTGGCGTCGAAGACTCAACGAGTCTTTATTTGTTTGATCTATTGATTGAGCATTGATTTTCCAAAGGCCTCCAAAATCTCATTGGAATTTAAGCTCAACAAAAAGGCACAAATCTTTCCTACTAATATTATAAATGACAAAGTTTTTAAATATGTTAGACATAATATATAATGAATACTTTAGGACCTTATCATAGTCAACAATTTTTCATATCTATAACAAGAATTATCGAATGACTTAAAATGTCAAAACTTTTTAACAATAAATTAAACCGCCGAAAAAACTGAAAAGCAAAAAATAATACCTTTTTTGTTTGACCTTAATCTAGGTACCAGTTTGAAGTCGGTGCCTCAGCAAGTGCTGAGGCACTGGCACTGGCACTGAGGTGCTGGCTAAGTAGCCAGGAGGAGTGGACCTATAATCGTCTACCTGATTGGCTTCTATCACTCCTCCTGGCTCGTGATGAGGCACCGACTTCAAACTGGTACCTAGATTAAGGTCAAACAAAAAAGGTATTATTTTTTGCTTTTCAGTTTTTTCGGCAGTTTAATTTTTTGTTAAAAAGTTTTTATTTTATACTTTTTTCCATCCTTGGGGTATTTTTTTTCCAAATTTATAATACCAACTTCAAGGTATACCCTATCTATCCAATAAAAAAGAATTATGAAAATCAGACTACTCTGTAAAAAGTTAGTCAATCATCCCCTGTTTTCCTACACTTAGGGTAGGAATATTATTTCCAAATTTAAATGGGACCACCCTTGGGGTATACGCTTTCCAATAAAAAAAGAATCATCAAAATCCGACTACTCTGTAATAAGTTATGCGTGGTCATATAGTACAATCAGTAACTGAACAATCAATCATTCCCTGTTTTTCTACGCTTAGGGTAGGAATATTCTTTCCAAATTTAAATGGAACCACCCTCGAAAATACGCTTTCCAATAAAAAAAGAATCATCAAAATCGGACTACTCTGTAAAAAGTTATGCGTGATCATACATAAAAAAAAAAAAACAAAAAAAAATATATATACACAAGCTCTCAAGCTCTGAAGATGAGCTCTGGTTGAGTTCGAAACGCGTCAGTGTAGCTTGGTGGTGGTGATGGTTGGGTTTATGTGATTTGTGTGTGTTCGAACAGTGTGGAGGTGGAGGAACTGCATGAACGCACATTTCTTGCATAAACGTAACTATTGTAAGGTCGCGGGTGAGCAAAGTAATTGTTTTAGTTCATATATATACACGTCGAATTGAGAACCTCCTCCTTTTGTTTTCGTCGGTTGAAAACGAATAGGTTCCGTGGTGGCCTAAGAATCAAATAAGTTGACTGTACCTATTTTATTCCTAAATATTTTCAGTAAAGTATTTTCATGTATATCTGCCTCGTCAATAGCCAATGGCAATGTACTGTAATGGCCAATGACTCATTAGCAATGTAATAGTCATTTGACCTCGGTCAGGAGCAAAATCTAGATTAAGTAATGATTGCAAGTTATCGAATGTTACGAGTTGGGTGTCAAGCGTGGCTGTGACAGAACTAGTTGTAAACTAAACTATGGTATTTTTACGTCCAACGTTGGTTTTACTACTTTAGAGTGAGTTTATTTTAAATGCATGGGTAATACTGTTAAGTTAAATGAATCTTATGTGTTTACAACACGATACAACAAATAGGGGAGAGGTGGCATGAAAGGGACACGTATTGAAAGGGAACAATTCAAATTTAGGAAGCTTTCTATATAGTAAGCATTTATTATTTAAACTATTGAAATGAAATACAATAACTGTCATCAATCAATTCTTAGTTATTTATTTTCGCATCTTTAAAATATGTGTATTTTCCCTTACATAAATGAACTTGCTAATTTTAGTGTAGTGTAATTTTAAAATTAAGCATGTCACATATATTAATTTTAGTCATGCTATAAAATAAATAAAAATGTATGATCCAGGATACCTACCTAATACAAAATTAAGTGCCGCTCATTCTTGTAATTTCTGTTGCGTTTGGATCTCCACGATACAGGCTGTGCCTAGTGTGCGATCACTGTTTCTCATGTATCGTTTAATTTAAATTTTATGGTCAATAAATACATTTTGATTTTTGATTTTGATTTTTTTTTTATTTGAATTGTCCCTTTCAATACGTGTCCCTTTCATGCCACCTCACCCCTACCATTGTATCTTATGAAAATTCGACTCATTCAAAAACTATTTGTTACTGGGTACATTACGTGGGTGAATCAACGTTTTAGCGCCACCCGTTGCTATGGTTACGCAAATTTTGTCCCCTGGACAACCCAAGCATTTCTCTATGAAACAGTATGAAGTGGCACTTGGACAACCGGGGACAGAGTAAACAATAAACAATCCAAAAATTTGATTCACCCACATACCTAACAATGTATTTTTCTTTAGCAACTACTCCAGTAGGGCACATGTTAAGGTTATGAGCACGCTAAGAAAATTAGCCTAGTGGCGAAATCTTCAATGTTTCACGAATTTTTATTTTGATGGCTTAATGTTACCAGCGCCATCTATCGGAATATCCATGCACTTTAAGGACTTCATATTATGTAGCTTCAGAAAAGTTGCTTGGTTCTAATTACAGGAAGACAGGTAGGTATGCTTATAGTATATCATAATGATAACACTGTCTATTCATTACAGGCTTTTTAATAACTTGCAATGTATAACCTACGAGGGGCGTTCAATATAAAGTGAGAATGAGATGCAAACTCTTTCAATATTAGGAAATTAAATACTGGCCGGTAAAGCTAATCTATCTAGCTGATTGCTATGAAAAAAAAAACTAACTGTCTTTTGTTTAAAAAAAAATACGGTATTTTCTTTGCAATGCTATTGAGTACGTTAGCGAAAATGGAGAAAATTGAACTGCGCGCCGTTATCAAATACTTGTATTTGAAAAATTTTTCTACGGACCAAGTTAATTTGGATTTGCGGGACACTTTAGGGTCTAATGCTCCTCCGTATACGACCGTCGCACGTTGGTGCGCCGAATTTAGACGTGGAAGAACATCGACAATGGACGACCCCCGCTCCGGACGCCCTACTACAGCAGTAACTTAAGAAATTGTGAAAAAAGTTGAAAACTCAGTTTTGGCGGATCGTCGTGTCACGGTTCGTTTTATTGCTGAAAATGTAAAGATTTCAACGGGGAGCGTGCATAATATTTTACATGAACGCTTGGGTATGAAAAAGGTATCTGCGCGTTGGGTACCAAGAATGCTTACTGACACGCAAAAACAAACTAGAGTAGAGATTTGTCAAGAAGCTTTGGACCTGATACAGCAAGACCGGGAACTTTTTTTGCCGCGATTTATAACAATGGACGAAACATGGCTCCATCTTTACGAGCCTGAAACGAAACTGCAGTCTATGACATGGAAAAGGCCATCATCTCCAACTCCGAAGAAATTCAAGGTGGGCCCATTTGCCGGTAAGGTCATGGGCTCTGTTTTTTGGGATGGTAAAGGGGTATTAATGATTGAGTATCTCAAACATGGAGCCACTATTACGGGCACTTTATACGCCAAACAAATAGCAACATTGCGCAATGAGATCCGCGAAAAACGGCGAGGTAAACTCTCGAAAGTTGTGCTGTTCCACCAGGACAATGCCCCGGCACACAAGTCCATCGTTGCAATGGCTGCAATTCGTGATGCTGGGTTCAATATCCTTAAGCATCCTCTGTATTCACCAGATCTCGCTCCCAGTGATTTCTACCTATTTCCGAGATTGAAACAATACCCGAGAAGCCAGAAATTTGAAGACGACAACGCGGTAGTCGCTGCAGTACAAGATTTTTTAAGTACTCAAGATGAGACCTTTTTAAAAAATGAAATTTTAAGTTTAGAAAAAAGATTTAATATGTGTATTATGCTAAAAGGTGACTATGTCGAAAAATAAAATTACATTTAGTAAAAGTTGTTTATAACATACTCATTCTCACTTTTTATTGAACGCCCCTAGTATGTATGTACGGGTCAAATCTTGGAAGTCGAATTTGACCCACTTCTAGTGGTTGGATTCACTTGAAATTTGGTATACTTATGTAAGTTGGATGACAATGCAAGTACAGTCAACCAGAAATACAATCAGCGAAAAAGCTTGCATTTAAAATTAAATTTTTAACAAAACTTATTCAATACCTACATCAGAAAGTGAAAAGCATCTTCATCTACAGAAACATCTCATTATTAAATTAGACTAACTACAATTATCTACCGCTTAGTTAGTTGCAAAGTGCTCAGAGCAATTAAATTTAATGTCATAATAAGAGACGTAACATGATAGTCGAGACGGATCGACTCACGCGCACCGCTTCTCGGAAGGCCCGAGAGATGGAGCTGCTAAGGCTTTCGAAGAAATTAACTGCCTATAATGTACTATATAACAGTTAAATTAGATTACACTGGCCGTTGCCTGGCTTGGATTCTACAATTTATTTTTTATACATTTACGCAGAATATGATTAGAAATAAGTTTTTGTTGATTGATTTTTTAATAGAAATGATCATATCGTCTATCATAGTGGTTGGATGAAGAATTAAGAGCCACTAGAAGTGGATCAAATAATAGCTTGCAATATTCGATTAGTGATAAACAAACAACGGAACATGTCAGACAAAATAAAAACTTATAAAAATACCCTTATAAATTGCCTAATACAGCTTTATTCAATTAGGGGAGACAGAGGAGAGTTACTCGATTTTTGGGAACTTATTTACTACAGCTAGCAAGCTCGCAACAGCGCGTGTTATAAGTTCTAAAAAATCGACGCTGTCACTACTTTCCTCTGTCACAACAACTCTCCTCGGTCTCTCCTACTAGCTGGTGTCCGCGATTTCGTCCGCGTTAATCATTAATGCTTCGCTCCTATTGGTCGTAGCGTGATGTCATATAGCCTATAGGCTTCCTTGACAATTGGACTATTCAACACAAAAATATTTTTTGAATTCGAACCAGTACTTCGTGAGATTAGCGCGTTCAACCAAGTAAACAAACAAACTCTTCAGCTTTATAATATTAGTATAGATATGTCAGTAAGTTTTAACCTCCTAAGTCCTGGCGTACTTTATAAAAAAACAAATCATCAGTAAGATTAACGGCCGAATGTACTATATAAAGAACAAATTATTCAATGAACTTCAAAGACGTTTAAATAAGTTCCAAAATTACAAAACGTATGACTCTTATCTAGGTCTTAACTTCTACATTGATTAGAAAAGGCCGGGACATAGGAGGATAAACATAATAACCCAAGATATGCAAAAAAAAATTGTGTCTTTAATCTTTCGTTTACAAAAAAGTACCTACATTAAACGTACCTACGTCGCATTCAATTTACGTTTGTTCTTATTTCCACATCTTAGTTACTCTTAATTATATAAAATTATACTTAGTTAGAATTAGTTATAGATGTTACTTACTTCCCCATAATAAGGTCGAACCATTCTGATTCATAAAAGAATGTGGCGCGAGTGGTTTCCAAGAAACTGTTCCAGGGGTTCAAACTTCTCCGAACCACTCGATAGAACAATTTTTATGAGATAATCGGTTAATCGGAAATAGCAAATTTTTACACATCCTGAATCAGGCATTTTAGAATTTATATGGCTTTTAAATCTACGAGCATTATCATGTTTTTAAGGAATTATTTTGAAACGAACAAGTTTTAAAATGTAGACTCGTAACGTAAATAACAAATGGCTGCGGTTTTATAGCGGTATATATTGTAATAAATTATAACTGCTACGTTTTGAAAATAAAATTAATGACACTGTTTGAACAAGGATAACCACAGAAATAAGGACATTTTTAATTATTAATTTTATTTCTAGTTAGTTACAACATGACCTCGAATAATTTATTTATTATAAAATATCTTAACTACGAGTCACAGCTTCCAAGAACTTATATGATAGCCTTTAAACGAAGCTGGCTAAAAACTTTGAGAAAAAAAAATCTATTCTTCAAACATTTAATTGGTACAAACTATTTGCCATTGCCAAATACTCCAAAGGACACCGGCATCCTTACGCAAACACCCTCTTCCATACTAAGAGTGCTTGAAACGAGCATGTGTATATTACACACCAACACACATTCATCTAGAAAAACTAACACTGCATCTTATGCTGTTGGTCTATGGTTGAAATTAGTAATGCGGCTAGTTTAACAGCCGCATGAACATTTGTAAATGCTTTCACGTACTCATAGTGTCGCGATGCTACTGGGCAACTACATATAATACAGCCAGATCACATAGAAACACCAGGTTATTACGACACCTGAACGTAAATACTTTCTACGTCGACTAAGCTTCAAGTTACACTGGTATTGTTGTATTTTTATTCATGCACGGCATAGAATTAAATTACATTGTTATGCAATGTTCGGATGCAATATTCAAATGTGCTTGCGAAATTAGCCTTTTGGTACATCTTAAAACGAATTTTGTTGGAAAATGAATTATAGTTTTGTAAGCGTGAAGACATGTCATTCAGTCCTTTTGTGCTAAGTTATCGTGCGCACATCATAAGGGATTTAGTAACAAATTTCCTATTGCGTATAAACGTTTGACTGTCACATATGAATATGACTATTAACTGCACTGAATTAGGCAAACTCTTTTTAAAGTTACGTGATGTGATAGTGTGATTTCGAATGTTTGTTGTGACTCGCTAGTACTATTATTTAGTGCTAACAAACATGGGTCATTAACTCATTAAGTCAAGAAGACCGCCACAATAAGTCTGTTTCGCTATATACTTACTTCGTTTTTTTAGCATTAGAAATAGGGTAAACAATCTTTATTGAAAAACGCTTTTGAAAAAATAGTAACGATTACTTATGAAACCAAAAGAATGTAAATGGTCATATGTCTTTGCTAATTGGCAATCGATGAAAATTTTAAATGTGCTTGAATATTTTTATACCGGTAGGAATAACGTTCCTTATTAACAGGAAAAAATTACAGATTTTTTAGTTGCGTCATATAATTATAAAAAATAAAAACAATTTATTAAATCTGGGACAGCTTAATACGGGCACGAACCTTAGTCCGTCGTATATTGAAAAAAAACCAGATGTGACATTGACAGCTTGTTTACATAAATAAACGTACATAACCTTAGCTTGCGATTTTGCGCCCGCGTCTTTCTCCAAGTTTTCGGTATTTTCCCTATTAAGCTAAGGTTATGTACGTTTGTTTATGACAAGCTGTCAATCAATGTCACATCTGTTTTTTTTTTTTTCAATATGCGACGGACTAAGGTTCGTGCCCGTATTAAGCTGCCCCAGATTTAATAAATTGTTTTTATTTTTTATAATTATATGACGCAACCAAAAATATCTGTATTTTTTTCCTGTTAATAAGGCTGGATTTCATCAAACTTTTATTCCGAGAATAACCCTTACTCTCAGATAGTAATGTCAAATCACTATGGCGGTTTGACATTACTATCTGAGAGTAAGTGTTATTCTCGGAATAAAAGTTTGGTGAAATCCAGCCTAAGTAACGTTATTCCTACCGGTATAAAAATATTCAAGCACATTTAAAATTTTCATCGATTGCCAATTGTTACATATTTGCTGTGATTTATTTTTCAAAAATGTTTTTCAATAAAAAGACTCTGTAAGATCGCTTACCTTCTTTCTAATGCTAAAAATACATAGACTGTAATAATCACTACACTTCCTTTTGGCTTTGCCGTAGTCGTGTAAAAAGCGAAGTGTAGAGAGGTCTCTGCACCATTTATTTTCTATGTTACTTAGATCATAGCGCCATCTCTATTTAGTTTCTTGATTGAGTTCAGAGTTGTCGCTATTGTGTTAAGCAGAGGTCAAAATGTCATACGAAGTGAATGATACAGAGACCTCTATAGTAAAACTAGCTACAACAGATTTGTTATTTTAACCCTTAATAAGGTAGAGGCGATTTAGCGACCACATGCGTTGAGTTGGAAGTTCAACCTTATTGATTTTATTATACGTCACAATTACCATTTTTAGGGTTCCGTAGTCAACTAGGAACCCTGATAGTTTCGCCATGTCTGTCCGTCTGTCTCTCTGTCTGTCTGTCCGTCCGCGGCTAAGCTCAGAGACAGTTAGTGCTAGAAAGCTGTAATTTGGCATGAATATATATATCAGTCACGCCGACAAAGTGATTACATAAAAAAAACTAACACAATTTTTTTTAGGGTACCTTCCATAGACGTAAAGTGGGGGTGATTTTTTTTTTCTCGACTAACCCTATAGTGTGGGGTATCATTGGATAGGTATTTGAAAATAAATAGGGGTTTTCTTAAACCATTTTTTGATAAAGTGAATATTTTAGGAGATATTCACTCCGAAAGTTAAAAATAATGTGTCCCCCCTCTAACTTTTAAACCGCACGTCTAAAAAATAAGAAAAAAATCACGTAAGTTAAACTTAATAAAAGCTTTCTAGGAAAATTATTTTCGCCTTAATCAGTTGAGTAGTTTTTAAGTTTTTGTGAAAAAATAATTCTTAACTAAGATTGTAATTTAACCGCCATTGCAAGCATTTTTTTCTTTAAGTACCTACCTATAAGATCACGCTGACAGTATCTTCTTTCAAATAAAAAAAATATATTACATCTGAAAAACAATCAACATACATACTAGTTCTTAGTTACCCAATTCGCCGATAGATGGCACTGTACCGCCGACGTTGGGTCCAAAACAACCACATTAACAAAGTATGCAAAGATTTTTCGTACCTGCTACGGAACCCTATCTTGGGCGTGTCCGACACGCTCTTGGCCGGTTTTTCATTTTAATTATTGAAAATACGACTATGTAGTTTTAAAAATATCCTGTCAGGTTACGTATTCGATAGCTGCTTTTGATTCTGTGGTAGTAATATGCTCCAATAAATGCTTAGTAAGGGTTAAAGAAACTCAACATTGTGTAGACATTGACTGTCCTCTTGGTCATTTCTAGCACTAAATAACGTGCCCGCGAGTCCCATCTAACATTCGACTCCGTTTCACTCCGTCTCAATGGAAGTACACCCAAACGCCAGTTGTTTAAAATCACTATGATAGACTTATCTTCTTTCACTTCATCCTCACGAAATATCCAGAAATGATTTCTGGAAATCCACGCAAAAACCACATAGACGCCGATCTAACACGATATTGGCACTTCTGCCTTCAACTCCTAAATTAATGAACACTATACGTCCGTTATTATCATAATCTCAAAATCGTGCAAAATTTTCAAGCTAAATCAAAACCTCGGAGTCTGAAGGGGCCTATCATGCGCGTACGCAGTCTGGTCTATTCGCGGAACACTCGTTTACTAGGAATTGGGCCGCTTATCGAATGATTGACTCACGGATCGGATCCGAATAACCGACTGCATTTTGTTTATACCGTGCGATATATTTGGAGTGGTAGCGGTAGCCGGCTTAGCGACGGCGAGCTTGTTGAATAAGGCCCCGTCCGCACAGCGATATTTCACCGCGCGGTTTTTATTCGCAAAAACACAACACACCACACACAATGTGTTTCTGTAACACATTGAATCTTATGGACGTAGACGCGCGGCTACGACCATAAGATTCAATGTGTTGAAGATTGAATTGCGAATAAAAAACCGTGCGGTGAAACATCGCTGTGCAGACGGGCCCTAAAACGCCATCTGTTATTGGCAACACGCAGAATGTGCGTAATCGTTTCGAACGACGACTCCAAAAAGCAACTGCGCCCGTCTCCAAAAACCAGATCCTACTAATATTTTAATGGCGAAATTTTGTGAGTATGCGTGCGTCTTATTTTAATTTAATGTTGTATGAAGGTAGACGAAAGTCTGGAATAACACAGGCTACTTTTGATCCGACAATCTCAGGGTATCCATAGAAAATCCAAATTCTACCGCTTATCTTGAAACATGACATTTGTACGGGTGTGCGTCAGAAGTCTTTTTTGGGAATTTCAAGGTAATTCAGTAGAACTGCATAATTTCAATTCGACTGTCAGATTTAATAGTTTATGCGAGCGAAGCCGGCGGGTAAAGGCTAGTGATTAATTAAATATCAAATACCTTCGTATTTTGGTAAAAAAAGTTAAGTTTAAGTTAGAACAAGGTCAACTGCAACGTCCTCGGGCAAGTAGACAACACCCACCCATCACCAACATTTACAGACAACTGTGTATAAATCGGCAAACCTTTTCCGAGAAAAATCGAAACATTCGTTACCTATGTATAAACAAACAAGCTTCTTACCCTAAACGCATATACCTTCCCCTTTCCATCGTGAGTAAGAAATGAATGAAAGCCCTCACGCATCCTTATATCAATAAGATATCGCATCTTGGACGCTTACGTGTTTGCAAATTATATCCTTCCTTTGGGTTATCATTCACATGAATGAGTGCAAGTCTGTATTAAAAATTTTCTTAATGAGACCTTATTTCAATGAAGTTTAGATCATATCATATCGTACTCTGTCATTTATACTTACTTATCCAATCATTACATTTCATTCTATTTTTTCGCGGATGACTCATATCACAAGCGTCATTTTCAAGAACCATCCATTCCTTAACACAACGAGATGAGGTTTATTTTAGCAAGAAACTTGCTGATAAGTGTGCGGTTAGTTGAGTTTGTTTACAGAGTATATAATGGGAAGATAAAATGGAATATAACATAGTTGGTATGCGAAGGTTTTCCGGTCGAAAAACAAGTGGTTTATTACGGCACTAACAGCGCTAGCATAGAGGGATTGAATCATAATAATAAATTCAATTTAATTGAATGAACTCATTAGTAATAGTAACCTAATGTAGCAAAATATCAAGCCATGCTAAAACCAAACAGCGAAAACTCCGACTTTTTTTATGGTTAACTCTATTTTATAAACCTCCAACAACCAACTTGATAGTGAGTGAGTATAATGATTGAATTAGAACTCAATGTTGATAAATTTGCTGTAGAATGACTTGATAATCATTCAAATGATGTAAACATGACACTGCATGCAAGCAGACGTAGCTAACGTCATAGAAAAGAAAACAAATGACAGCAAAACTGGTTTCCCACAGGTAAAGAGCAATACTCAGCCAGTAGATGCACATGGTGACGTACCCTACCATTCTTTAGCTGTCATTGACGCTGTATACCAACCACAGTGACGTCAAAGGGTGTGACTGAAACGGGTGATGATTAATCTACATAATTGGGAAGGACTCGCAATAGAAATGACACATTTTCTTGAATCAACCAACGCAGGATGTAGTGAATTATTCCATGTTCTTAAGATAGCGCATTACCTAAAAGGATATTCCGTTACAAGGTATTCTGCAGGTTAGGCTGGTGCAGTAGTAAACGGGGAAATACTCAGCTCAGCACTCCTAGCGCTGCATTTACGCAACAAATTGTAGTCTTTATTATCTTATTGACAACTACCATTATTCCGCAGCCTTGCTCCCGTAGAAGGAAACAAATGAACTAGCTTTTTATCCCGTGGGAATTCGAGAAATCGCTTCTTTGTACACCTCTATCCTTAAAGAATATAGAGCCTGATCTAGCGCCAGTGGTTTAATTAGGCTGTGCTGTGCGTTGTCTGCCAGTCAATCAGACATTGATGTTACTTTCTTATAGTTACTAACAAAGATTAAATTACTCAAAGTTCTTGTATAATTTCAAGATTTTGTTTGTCGGACAAAAAATATGCTCGAGCTCACTTAAGGGTGCGCTTCCGCGGAAACGGAACAGAGCGGAGGCGCGCAGAATCCGACAAAACAAATCAGATGAAATCCAGGTGATCCACGTTTTGTGAAAGTGACGTGGAATTCAACTGATATGATTGTACGATTCTGCGCATCTGTAATCCGAACTGCTTTTATAAGATAACAAGCGGAAAAAGCTCGCGCTCGTGCTAGTCCCACGACTTCTGGTTACTAAATAAATGTGCGAAAATATTACGAAAATCGTGGGAGTGTTATTTCCATTTAACGGCTGACCGAACTAGTTTGGTTACATAATCAGGCCAATTAGGGACACGGACATTAAATTTCGTTTCCTTTTTAGATAATAGTCTCATTCACAAACTCACAAATATCTAATACGAATGTAAAATACCGAATATGGAGGCAGGATGGACTTAGGTAGAATGCGGCAACGCGTGTGAATTTTTATTGTAATCAAAGACCGTAGGCTACGTTAGTTCAATATTGTCGAACATATAGCATAACACCTTTGATCAATTATAACTGAAGATACACATTGCCGAACAAAATCCCCTTCAAAGAATGTCCGAACTTTTTTATTTGTTTGCGTAACAATTAAAATCATCACCTACACAGAAATTTGAACCTAGTCTTTACTTCATTACAGTCGAATTTCGGTTGACACTTGACAGCTAAACTTGACAATTTCACGCAACGTACTGAGAAAAAAGAAGGCCACTTTTATCAAAGTGGCGCTCATTTGGCTCGGACATTTTCGGGCGCGCGACTGTGGATCTACAGTTATAATTGATCAAAGCATAACGCCAATATAGCACCATACTGCCCTCATGCAGGGTGTGACATAAATTAATCGTCCTCATAGGCAGAAAACGGGTTAAGAGGTTGTAAAGGTCAAGAGTCCATAGATAAATGAAAACCGTAGTACGACTTAGGCGCAAGCTACACAGAAAAGACGTGGAACCGGGGCGCGTCGCCGTCGCGGCACTCATTGAACCAGTTTTCATACTAAATCTCTATAAATTTAGATTAGAAGCGTCGCGATCTAAAGCAGACAACAAACAAATAGATGAGTTTATTAAAAGCTCGTAAAAAATTGGAGCAGAGCTTAAATTATTTTTTCAAAGCTATAAATCACAAAGGACACGGTCAAGGTCAAAGATCTATTTTGTCTTACCGTTGCAGTGACACGTGTAAAAAAATGACCCTAAGGTCAGCGGTGACTGTAACTGATCGATCAGTTATATCTTTTTGTTTATTTGCATTGCTGCGCTATCAATCATTTGACGTCAATCAAGGGTCGAGGTCATCACTGATGGCCGCTGATCTGATGTCATTAAAGTACGATATGGTAGAATGGAAATTCTTTTACATTGTTATTGATACTATTAAAAATCATACGGTATATTCATAATTTCAGAGGTACATACTGAAAAAAGGCGAAGTCAAAAACACGTAACGTAAGCAGTTTCCCAATGGTTACTTGTATAGAAAAAACCGGCCAAGAGCGTGTCGGACACGCACAAGGTTGGGTTCCGTAGCCATTACAAAAAAGTCAAGTAATATTTTTCTAAGGATGTCGTATGCGAAATCATCCAAGTTTAGGTATGTTTTATACCTTAGGCTACTATTTACTTTTAAACTACAAATAATTTCCAAGCAATCTTAGCCGCTATAATTTTCCTAGTAAATTTGATATATTTACTACCATTCTGAATTTTTTCAAATTTTTCCACCTAACAGTTTAGATTTTAGAGGGGGGGGGACGCTCGATTTTAATGAAAATTTTCACTTTAAAGTTGAATATTTCGCAAACAGATCACTGAATAGAAAAATCATGTTAGCAACCCCGCAATGGTTTTAAAAGACCTATCCAACGATACCCCACATTATAGGATTAGTCGAGAAAAAAAAATCACCCCCCCCTTTACGTCTATGGGAGGTACCCTAAAAAAAATTATTTTTTTATTTTTTATTTTACCACTTTGTTGGCGTGACTGATATGTATATTCATGCCAAATTACAGCTTTCTAGTACTAACGATCTCTGAGCTTAGCCGCGGACAGACAGACAGACAGACAGACAGACGGACAGACGTGGCGAAACTATAAGGGTTCCTAGTTGACTACGGAACCCTAAAAAGGGAGGTTGGTTGTAGAAAACTCGACAAACAAACATGCCACGGACAGAATGCACCTAAACATTGTTTAAATTAATAATAATATAATCTCATTAATGGACCAAGTAACCAAAAACGGGCAATTTTCGCAAAATGTTTGATACCTAAATTTCTGCAGAATATAATCAACAACTGGCAGGGGCTAAATTCAGGAACGGCCCAACATGGTTTGCGAGCGGTAATTCGATCGTTTGCGAGAGGATAGGGATGAACTGCTATTCAGGAACGCCAAAAATCACTGGTTTGCGAGAGGTTTGGGCTGAGCTTATATTATCATTATATTTTCCTAGATTTAGGAAAATAAGGCTCATTCCAAGCTCAGCCCAAACCTCTCGCAAACCAGTGATTTTTGGCGTTCCTGGATAGCAGTTCATCCCTATCCTGTCGCAAACGATCGAATTACCGCTCGCAAACCGTGTTGGGCCGTTCCTGAATTTAGCCCCGGGTTACTTACTTTATTTCATAACAACACCATTTACGCGTAACACCAGCACAGTTATCAACAGGTTCTTTTGTACGTAGGTAGTGTTTCTTGGTTACGTTTTTGTACGTCCATAATATTAAGGCACCGTCACGTAGTCCGACTAAACGGCCAGATGTTTATATACGATAACGGGATTCTCACGGGCCAGCAACTTGTACGGACGTGAGATGATTCGTTAAAATCATAATAACAACGGATTTGATGAGAACCCAAATATGTGGTATTGAACGCGACAGGGTTCCATAGCACATGAGTAGGAAAATACTGTTCCTCTCCCTTCTAACGGCCCTGCCACGACGCGCGGCGCGACAAGCGGCGCGTCGAGCGTTTTCTCTATTCATTGCGCGGTAGACCCTCGCTGCACAGTAATTAACTATGAATAGAGAAGACCTGTCTGTGATGTTACCACTTCACACTTGTCTCATATACCTTTCAAAATAACAAAACCGTATGCAGAATGTTGATGACTTTCGCTACGTGAGCCTAAAGCTAATAATTAATAATTTGAATAGTAATAATCTATCGACGTACTATGAACCAGATTCTCTAAAAAACCCTCCCACAAAACCTTTATTTCTCCTAACCGACAATATCTCCTCAATTTGAGCAATTACACGAGATAAGCCACTTCTATTATCACCTTATCAGTATCATCGCATTCCATTGTTATCAACGGCCACTTATACATTCGAGCCTCATAGACAGATGTTAAACTAGATTTCATCATTGTTTAATGAATTTGCCAGAATCTTTGTAATTCTATTTAACTTAAATTTCATTACATTAGATAGAAATCAAGCGACTGTTCGTAAATAAAATCAGGTATACATATAGTATCTATAAAGATAAATGCTGACTGACTAATTGGCTGATTTATCAACGCCCGCCCCAAACCCTTGGACTCCCTGTATGATCTAAACAAGAAGAAAGATAGGATTTTGTAAAATTCAATGGAGATAAGTAGTTCTGCAATGAGGGCGTAACCGCAAACGGCAGCTAGTGAGATAATAAGATTACTAATTCCAAACAATACAGTGTAGATCATACTTAAATAATAAAAATAAAAACCGTGAAATTCTGTGAAAGTAACATAGTAACAGTAATAATACAGGAGAATTAAAGTAATGCCTCAACAATAGTACACATGAGGTAAGTTACTGTCGAACCAAATGAAACGTCACTCACATAAAAAGCCATAGTGACATCGCAGTGCTTGACAAGGGAGTTCATTATGAAATTTACTGTAAGATCGTTCTATTGTGGTTCAGGAAACAAATCAGTCTGTCGTCTGTTTTTCGTCGTCGTTTGTTATAGGCTGTTACAAAATCAGTGAGTTACATCTCCATCTACATGTGCACCGACAGGTGAGATAGAAATAATCGCTGGTCAGTTTTAAACACAAAATAAAGCAGTTCGATAGTGGGTACTCAAATTGAACAGCACTATGCCGCTGAAGTGTTCACTGTTCAATGCAGCAAAAAACCTTTAATGAAATCGAAACGGCAATAGAAGCCGACAAACCGGTGTTTCACGATTCCACCCTGAACCTAACAGACAATGCATTAAAATGGATTCCATCGAGGCAATCTCGAAGCCAGTAGCGAGATACCATCATCCACTTAAGATACCGATTAGAATAATGAAGCTCTGTGGCCATTGATAAGTAAACAATAGTTTCGGATGCTTAATCCGATGGTTGTGATAAGGCGATACAATGGCGTCTAGCCGTCAAATATTTCGACTATTGTCTCTAATCTTTTAATCGAGGTAGAGGTGAGGAGGTTGAGGTTTAGAAACTGATGGAAAAGAGTGGTATTCACAGCTTAGCTACTAAGGATAAGATGGTTTGTTTGAGGCGCAACGAAGACATGTAAAATCGACTAAATAGATCACACTAGCTAGCTTTACCTCATGGCTTTGGAGGGGTTTATAAAAATCTCTTCTTAGTGCATTTTTATAACATGACCCACAAGGAATATGTCTGCCAAATTTCACGTATCTAAGTACAGTAGCTTTACGTTGTCTGTCAGTGACTCAGTCAATTTAGTCACGTTAGTCTTAAAGTGGTAGGTAGATTTCAGAAGAAGCATGCAATATTTGGATTTTAACTAATGTTCGTCGATTTTGCTCGTCTCTGAACTGCAACGCCTGTTTAAAACCACTTAAGTGTTAGGTAGTGACAAATAATTTCATTGGTTGGACTTTAACAATCATCTATGAAAAATACCGTACGTAAAGTTCCTACAATGCCGTCACGTTTAGTTTTATGAAAATTGATAAAAAAACGTGGTTGTATCGACGCGAGAGTAGCTAGCAACGAGGCATATTAATCAAAAATTTAATGGATCTTCCTTATTACATTGTGAGGTGGAATAAAAGAGCTCAAAGAACAAAAGGTTTTCTCGAAGTGCGGAGTAAGACGCGGATTTCACTTTACTGAACGTGCTAAATCTAAAACAAAGCCTTCAGCTAGCAACAAAGATTGACTTACCTCTAGCGCCTCCTGAGCTGTATTGAGGTATTCCCTCAGCATAGCTTCCTGTATGCTGAGCCATTCTAAGCGAGGATCTTCTAACTGCGTCACCTCTGTAAATAAAAGAAACACATAGTTAAAGAAATGCTCATTCCAATACCATCTAAATTCGAGAATATACATTGCCTCTTGCATGGTCCTGTCTTTGATGATAATTTTGATTACCATAAACAAATGAGGGATGAAGTTCGCTTCTGACTTTTAATTTTCCATAACAGTATAGCATAGTATGTATATCATTTTTCCTTAGGTTCATCATCATCCCAGCCTATATACGCACCAATGCAGGGCACAGGCCTCTTCTCAGAATAAGAGGGCTTCCTTAGGTTCACAATGTCAATATTCAAAAACTTTATAGTGGTGCAATATGTTAAGATTTACTTTATAGCGTCCGTTGGCTATAATAGTACAATTTTATGTATTCTGTGGTACCGACCACAAACTGTTTTCAAAGTACCTGACACTTTGACCCGCGAGACGTTATACTGTGCTAAAAATGTACATCAAAGGCTCAGGGTCGTACTTGAACCCAACATTGGACCCCGTCTTGTTAACAAGCTGTTGACAGTTCAGAGAACCATTGTTCGTCTCACGTACCATCCTTAGTCACGCAAAAACGAATCAGCAAAAAACTTTCTTTAGAAACTGATGCCACTTCCATGGTAAAATTACTTAATAAGTACATTAAGATATCAAGGATTGTTTCGAATGTAGCGGCAGCACACATACAAACACTGTTTATGTCCAATAGCAATAGCTCCCGTTATGAAAGACATACGGGTTTTTGTATTTATTTAACCTCTAGACCAGTGATGGTGTAGGGGTAAGCACGCAGCACGGAACGCTGAGGACCTGGGTTCGATTCCCAGCATTGGTCTTTTTTCTGGGGTTTTTCTGTGCATCTATATTTCAGTTTGTATTTAGTTTGAAATACTGAAGTGTTTGTGTTTTATAACTAACTATAAATGTGAATTCTCCCATTTCCACTGAGGTAGAGCAGAAGCAACTTCAACAACTTATAGCCATACAAGTAAAGCGCATTATTACCACTCAGGCGTGCATGGAATTCGCAAGCTATTAGTAGGTACTTAGTACATATTATCAGGTAGTACACATAACTAGGTATTTAGGTCAAGTTTGTAAATGGAAGGGTACGAGGCAAAGGGCGCTTTGCCCTTTCGGAAAGTAGGTATGCACTAAATTCGAACGCATTAAATCGCAACCGAGCTTAATCTGAAAATTTGTTGCGATCGTTCTGAATATTAAAAATTTGATATACCTACGAGGGGCGGCTGAAAAGTAATCTACCTAACTAAGAAAAAAAAGACCAATGAGGGTGATTTTTTTTTATTTTTCTATGTAATCCCCTGCGAGAGAAATGCACTTGTTACACTTTTCAAATAGTGACATTAACCCATTAAAAAAAAAATCTTTCGGTTTATCGTCAAAATACTCGTTAACCGCAGACTTCATGTCCTCATCCGTCAAAAATCTGCGTCCCCTCAAATCTTTCTTCAAGAGTCTGAACAGAAAATAGTCACAAGGGGCCAGGTCTGGGCTATAATGGGGGTGATTGATTTCTTCGAAGCCATTTTTGGACATGGCCAGCTTTGTTGTGCGAGCAGTGTGCACTGGGGCATTGTCGTGCAACAGCAAAATTCCTTTGCTCAGTTTGCCTCTCCGTTTTTCTTTTATTGTTTCTCTAAGCTGATGTAGTAAATTTGCGTAATAATCAGCATTCATTGTAGTTTTTTTTGGCAGGTAATCGATTAGTAAAATCCCATCCGCGTCCCAAAAAATTGTTGCCATTAGTTTAGCTGCCGATGGACGAACCTTGAACTTCCTGGGTGGCTTCTCATCTTTAAATTTCCACTGCATTGACTCCTGTTTACTTTCGGGATCCCATTGCCTAATCCAGGTCTCATCGCAAGTTACTATTTTAGATATAGTTTCCTCCTCCTTACCTCGACTCATTTCTAAAAAGTCCTCACAACATCGAACTCTTCTTTCCATATCGAAAGAAGTCAGCATTCTAGGCACCCAGCGTGCACTAACTTTGGACATATTTAAATGTTCGTGAATTATTGTATTCACTCGTTCCTTGCTAATCCCCACATCTCTGGCTATCTCCCACTGCTTCACTCGCCGGTCTTCTAATATAATTTTTTTCACGTGGGCAACATTTTCTTCGGTGACTGCGGAAATTGGCCGCCCACTACGAAGATCATCTTCGAGGCTATCACGACCACACTTAAATTGTTTTGACCAAAACTTGATGGTGAAATCAGACGGGCACGAATCACCAAACACAGGTAACATACGCTGTTTTATCTGCGAGGGCGTATTTCCCTCTTTAGTGAGGAATTTTATAACAGCACGTTCCTCAATTTTCTTCAGTTTCAAATTTTCCTGCGACATGATGCGAACAATCAAGTGACAAAAGAGAACGAGAAACCATAAACAAATGAATGTCTTATATTTTGAAAATAGAATAACTTGCGAATACGAAATCATAGTGGCCAGTATTTTTTTCGCATTACAAATAGGTGAGGTAGATTACTTTTCAGCCACCCTACGTACATGCAAATGTACGTGAAACAAACTACAGTAATTAATGAATAGGATAAAACAAATGGTAATGGCTGGCTGGGCATCTATTTATCTACGTATGTTTTATGATGTGTATGTATTATGTATGATGTCTATTTGTTTTCAATTGCACTATCTGCTAAAATCCATTTCTTACATTTCTTTTTGTTGTAAAAGGTTGTCTGGAAAAAATCGCTCTGAAAGCGACGAGGCCGCCTATTACTTACCTTACATATTTTTCCATGTACAGTCAAGTGTAAAAATATGAACTTATTCAAAGTTTCAAAAATAAGTACCACAGACTCTTATTCCGACGCAATAAGGCCGTAGTAACATATTTTTGAGTGGTTCGAATAGATACTTATTTTTGCACTTGACTGTACTTACTTGTTTTTCTGTATTGTGTTCTATGTGGTGTACAACAAAGAGTCATTGTATTGTATAATCATTTAAAAAAAAAATAGTGACATATAAAATTCATAGAACAATTTTTAATTTGTTGTTGGCCTTGTCACATACTAAGCAAAGAACACTATGTATGTCGGCAGGGGTAAACACACTAATATAGATTATGTAGATAAATATAAACTACGACAAATGTGACGAAATTGGGAATGTCTAAAAAGATTACCAGTGGTTTTTATATTTTTTTTTGTATTGAAAAGTCAATTATAAGAAACTAATTTCAATATTTTGTCATTTAGTTCTCTACTTTTTTCAAAATTAATTATTCAAACTATTTTAGTTGATGACGTCAGATTATAATTGAGGGCTCCCACAATGCCAAATTTCTAAATCTATCTAAATGCGTACGATAAGGCAACCCCTTTAATTATTTTTTGCGTAGTGGTACACTATACACTGTGTCACTTTACTGGCACTGTCAAAGTGCTAGATGTCAGACAGCGGGTCCAAATCAAACTCCGTAGTATAATCCACGCGTAAATTGTGAAGAATTCTAACCACACAGAATAAAGTACGACTTGAACCGGTCACGCAATTTACACCAATGTCAAATGAAGGTCATTGCTTATTTGTTATATAATAAATTCATTACATAATATTAAAATCAAATAACCACAGAAAACGATTTAAAAAGCATTTATCTCGAAATGGTTTTCAATTTTCTATACATTGCAAAAAAATAGACATCCCCAATTTCGACTACCAAAAATTTAATATTACACGATCTTTTACCCCGTAACCCTTAAGTTACGTACTGCCCGAATACTTTAGCGGCTGTGACCCGACCACCGGCCATCTTTGGACCTTGGCTTGCATAGCTGGGTTGAAAGTTAAACGGACTGCAACTGACTGTTGCATAAGGCCAGTATAATTTTAAACAACCATGCACGCAAGCAATCAAATGCTCGTCAGTGCAATCTGCGAATTAAAAGATACAAAATAGTAACTAGAATTAACTACAACGTTTTCTGTTGGTTACGGAGTAGCAAGATAAAAGGTAGGTAGTTCTTTAATAAGACCTAAACAAAGTAACACCGGAATAAATCCATCAAGAAAACTAGAAGGAGAAGAAACTAAAATATTTAATTGTTTAGAAAAAGACTCAAAAGCTGATGAAAATTAGCAGGTCATAGACAATAATATAAACGGGTATTTCTGAAGGGTTAATGAAATTTAAAAAAATACAAAGTCTCGACGTTCGTCGAGGACTTATGATATCTTACAACATGCATTGGTCTATGCTATGAGTCGAGGACGAGGTAGAGAATATAAAACATAAGTACAAGTCTATTTCTAAGGAGATAGTGCTGCAGACGTCAGAAGTAATGTTTTTACACACAGTGAATTAAAAGTTAAAATACTGGTCTTGAAAAGACCATTACAGGCTAAAGTTCAAACGGTTTTTATCACACTCTTATGAAACGGAAAATGTTCGATCGATGGGAACACTGCGATTTTCTTTACCACGAACAGTGCTTCCGTACATGTAAATGATGACTTGATGATTAAAATAAAACGTGTAAAAAGGTGTGAATAACAATTTTATTAGCATTCCCTAGTGATTTAATTGCCCAATAAAATACACACCTCAATGTCACATGTTCAGGCGTATTCGATTAAAATCAACCCATGAATCATAAGCAGAGAATGCAATGACTTTTCCAAAGTTTCACGTAACAGTGATAAGGCCGATTATATTATTTGTAAGTACCGCCGATTGATAGTAGAGTATCTTTACAAGTAAAAAAGTAATACCATACAATCAAAACATTGTATTTGGTGTGAAACAACAGCAAGTTCTGTATGTTATTTAACAAATTACTATTGTATTGTATAAGTACATTAAATCTTACAGGTCTTTACTAGGACCTGTAGAAGCGAAGTGTAGATAGATATCTGATGAAGTGTTAAGTCGATTTAGAAAGTATCATGGACATTTTTAGGGTTCCGTAGTCAACTAGGAACCCTTATAGTTTCGCCATGTCTGTCCGTCTGTCTGTCTGTCTGTCCGCGGCTAAGCTCAGAGACTGTTAGTACTAAAAAGCTGTAATTTGGCATGAATATATATATCAGTCACGCCGACAAAGTGGTTAAATAAAAAAAAACTAAAAAAAAATTTTTTAGGGTACCTCCCATAGACGTAAAGTGGGGGTGATTTTTTTTTTCTTGACTAACCCTATAGTGTGGGGTATCATTGGATAGGTATTTGAAAATAAATAGGGGTTTGCTAAAACTATTTTTTGGTAAAATTAATATTTCCCCCCCCCCTCTAACTTTTGAACCGCACGTCTAAAAAATATGAAAAAAATTACGTAAGTTAAACTTAATAAAAACTTTCTAGGAAAATTATTTTCAACTTAATCGGTTGAGCAGTTTTTAAGTTTTTGTAAAAAATATTTCTAAACTAAAATAAGTCCGCCTAAGTATTGTGACGGTCGGGAACTACGGAACCCTACACTGAGCATGGCCCGACATGCTCTTGACCGGTTTTTTATCGAATGAACCCAAAACATTGGGCCAATCTTGTCACGGAATGGGTCCCTATAGCTAAACCATTTAAATGAGCCCTCTCCCGCGCGGTACAGGGGGGGGGCAAAGAGTATTGTAATATTATATGAACAAGAGTGGCAACTCTATGGTCAAATATGCATGTATGGAAGGTGCTGCCGCCCTACGGCTGGCTACTCAAGAACTAATGTGACGTATCTATAGATGTATACCTATCTATATTATTTATTTATTCTTTATTCATTCAATTAATAGTGCAAGTTTACAGTTTAACACCAAGTCACTTACATACTAGAGTCGAATTCTTAATAATAACAAACAATGTCAGTGCACAATAGAAAAACTTATGAAACGGAATTAAATTAATGTCAATCTAAAGAGAAACAAAAAAAAAACAAGAAAAAAAAACAAAAAAAAATGTATATGTTGGTAGTGATGTACAGCTATAGATACGCGTAATTTTAATTGATAGGCTAATTGCCACTATTCGTATTTTAGCCGTCTAATTCAAATCAGCATATACGAAGTATAAGCGGCTAAACCCGATTTGCACTATACGGCTAAAATACGAACATTGGCAAGTGGCCTATCAATTAAAGTCCTTGACCGTACAATTTGGTACGCCATGGCCATGGCCGATGAATGACAACTGACAAGTTTGACAAGTCAACCAAGATGGCCGCTAATTTAGTTCTTCGTCCAAACACCTAACAGCAAAGGTCGCTGTAGTCGCATGAAAAGTGTGATATATGTAAGTGTGCCCCCCCTGGCTGGGGGTATGACGACAAAGGGGCCCCCTACTACGGCCTTTACTACCTACCTACGGCGATGGATATCGTAATAGAGCCAGACCGAAATGGAGACAAGAGTGACGAGCTAAATATGTACATACAACTTGGGATGGCGCGAGCTCGTGTTTGATAGGCGTTAGTGGTGCAAGAGGAGAGACCTTTGCCCAGCAGTGGGACATAAAAGCAGTCTAATAAGATTTGAACATAAAAGTACCGTGAGACTCACTCATAGTGAAAAAATACGGGTGCGCGTTTGGCAGCAGCCGCCGTGGAGCTAAACTCGATCATAGACTTGAAGTTATCTGAATTTTTTCACTAGAGGCTAATACTAATACAACCTAGGCTAACAATGGGCCTCATAAGAAATCTCTAGATCACTCAAAGGGCGATGGAGAGGGCTATGCTCGGAGTCTCTCTGCGGGATCGCATTAGAAATTATGAAATCCGCGCAAGAACTAAGGTCACCGACATAGCTCGAAGAATCGCCAGACTCAAATGGCAGTGGGCAGGCCACACCGCTCGTAGAACTGATGGCCGATGGGGCAAAAAGGTTCTCGAGTGGCGTCCACGGACCGAAAGACGTAGTGTCGGTAGGCCTCCAACAAGATGGAGCGACAAACTAGTTAAGGTTGCTGGAAAGCGTTGGATGCGGATGGCACGGGACCGATCTGTTTGGCTAGCCTTGGGGGAGGCCTGTGTTCAGCAGTGGACGTCTTTCGGCTGAAATGATAGACTAATACAATATTTAAAAAAGTCGTGGTACCCTAGTGGATTGAGCTATGGTATCTCAAGGAGAGACAGAGAGGCATGGGTTCGAGTTTTCAGCACCACAACAGCTAATCTATCCTGCCGCCGACTGTACGCTCTAGCTAAAACATCTAACCTTTAACCGCGCATAGCGACAGCAATCATGGCAGCTGCATCATTCCATCATTCGCGGTACGCGTGACAGCCAAAGTGCGCATGAGTCGATCTTTCAATTATTCTCAATTCTGGACGCAAGGACGATACCAAATGACTGGCCGGTGGCGCAGATTAAGTGCCGTTTTCGATTGACGCGATGCTCCGCTTTAAATGGCTTTAATCTTAATACTGTCAATACTGGCCACAAACAGTGGATTTGATGTTGAATTAACCTCGTAAAGCCCAGTGTTCCCCGTAAAGTTAAAAGTTGCTAAGCAAATGTCAACCTTTCTCGAGTGACATTAAATTTCAAATTCTGATATTCAACATTTTTAATGTGTCTTGCGAAGCAAAATAATAATAATAAATAATGTATTCATTTATACAACCAATAACACTCATTTTGTTAGATAACAGTCTAAGCCTTAACAGTTAGTTAGCTTAAAACACAAAACAAAAATACTAAACACTAATACTATTCCGTATACTTATTGAGGGTATCAGAATCAAGGTACCACGACGTTCCAGTAGATTATTGTGGAGATAGGTCTCATTAAGTTCGTCGCTCTATCTAATTGAAGGCCTACCTACACTGCGTCTTTCGATCCGTGGACTCTGAGGCCCTACCACGAAGTGCATAATTCGAACTTCGTTTTGTGCCGTCCCGCTCACGCTAATATGATTTGGCACGAGAGTGAGAGGGATAATACGATACGAACTTCGATTTTCGAATTTCGTAGTAGCGCCTCTGTTCGAGCACCTTTTGGTCCTTTCGCCGTTAGTTCTACAAGCGATATGCCCTGCTTACTACCACTTGAGTCTGGCGATTCTTCGAGCTATGTCGGTGACTTTGACCCGCTCCTATATTATGTGGTTTACGCTAGACTTCTGCTCGCGTTCTTGAGCGCCTCAGTCACTCTAATGTAAAGTATTATCTGATACAGTCTGAACAAAACAATAACTAAGACTTCCTTAGCCCTTAATCCATTTACAATTAAAGGATCAAACAGTAGTAGAGGTGTTTACTCGTGTCTCTATTCACGGTACAGTGTACTCATAAAATTAGTTCAGAATCGTGAGTCCGAGACACGCAGTACTTATCTATAGAAAATGGATCGACATCTAAGACTGTAAACTATAAGTGTAAATCGTAGAGTTAATAGGCTGCTGTCCACTATGCGTAAGCAGGACAAATACTATAAACGCTACCCAAAAGGTCAGGCTCTGCCTACGCGTGACCAACTTTTATTGAGCTGACAGTGTCAGCTGTCGGATTGACTTAAGATTTGGTATGTACTATTGCTACTTTTCTAATATTATTTGTTTTTATCAGCCGCAGGTTTGGCTATGCTCGGAGTTTCTCTGAATGATCGAATTCGTAACGAATAAGATCCGACAGACAACCAAAGTTATCGACATAGCCCACCGCATTAGCACGCTGAAGTGGCAATGGGCCGGACATATGACCCGAAGAACCGATAACCGTTGGGGTAGACGAGTTTTTGAGTGGAGACCACGGATCGGCAAACGCATAGGACGTCCTCAGACTCGGTGGAGCGATGATCTTCGCAGGGCGGCTGGCAAGAGCTGGATGCTTAGAGAATAAATAAGTATATATACTCTAAGGCTGGATGAGCCGAGGGTCGTGGTCAGTGGCGTACCATGGGAGAGGCCTATGTCCAGCAGTGGACGAGCACAGGCTGATGATCATGAGGTTTGACCAACGAAATGTAAGGCTATTTAAAAATATTGGTATCCTATTTAACGAATAAGACTTCATTTAGAGAGAGAGACAAGTTACAGAATTTGACCAAATAAGATAATGACGGATAGCGAACAAGACGAAAACGAATACAGAATGAGACGAAAAAAGAAATAAACGAAAAACTAATGAGGCGAGATAATAGGATACCAAAATATTGGCTATAAGACCTTTGCCATGTCCACAGGGGGACACGAACAAGAAAATGTGTATGACTTGCATATTACTTCTTTCTACAGCTTCTCACTCGATAGCTATAAACCACGATGGACGATCAGCCTGTACAAAACGTGAAATGCATGACAGATCTATAAATGTGTCGGGGGCTAGAATCACACGTGACTCATTTGAAAACAAAAGACCATCGGCCGCACGCAGCTTTCTATCACTTTTTTATGAGCCGACTGCCACGGAAGTATTATACCTACCCTTTGTAGAAACATAGCCCAATTGCATACAGAAAGCAGGCCGATATCAAGGGCTCAAAAAGGTGGAAGATACTTTAAGGAAACTCCAGGTCTATTTATAAGCAACAGATATAAGAAAATTTTTGTAAACGACTGTTTGTTTCTTGAATAAATAAATAAATAAGATACTTCTCAAAGTTCCACGTTCTAAATATCATGAGAATTCCATTGGTCCTAGAAAAAGGTTGAAGGTTATTGTATTGTATTGTATCTTATGTATTTTTCCATGTATGTACTTGTTTTTATATCGTCGTATTGTGTGTGTCGTATTGTATCGTGGAATATACTTCACAAAGTTCCAGGTTCCTTTCTAGGACCAATAGAATGCTCATGATATTCATAACGTGGAACTTTGACAACTACACCTTCCTTCCGCCTTTACAAGCCCTCGTTCAAATCGGCGTGCTTTCCTAATCCAATTGGACTATTATTTTAGCTGATAACCCGAGTTGGGTGTTGGCCAGAACATTCTTAAGTTCATCAAGGCTTAGATTCGAACTTTACACATACCATTGCATTTTTCGCAGCCGTTTTCCTTCACCGTAAAGCTTCAGATTTCAAATGTATGTATGTATTTTCGAAAAATTCAGAGGTGCGAGGTCGGACTCGAAACCACGAGATAGGTCAAACCACTATAAGCTACCACGACTTCTTATACTTAAGTTACAATACTATTATTTTTGGCATGTAACTTAACTAACACATTAATGTACTTTGATGGACAACGCGTTTGTGGGGGCCCTGAGTTGGTGGTCTACCTAATTAATGAACGAAGAAAGGATGAATTTCGTCAAATAACTATCTTCGATAACGAACTGTGTCTCCAATGGGAGCTGGGGACCCTTTATAACCAGAGATCCCTGGGCTGCACGCAGCCCGAAAAGCCCTTCCCGTGCTTATAGGGTTGAGGTAACTCTGAAACCACTCTGTCAACTAATAAAATAAATCAGTGATTTAGGAAATAAAGTAGCTAAAACTTATGCACAAATCCTTTTAAAAAAATGGCCTCTTGTAACTTGATCCTTCAAATATCTTCAAAATAAGTCATCATCTCGTGAATAGTAAACACGAGATGCGATTACGCACGTCACTTGACAGTCACAAGGCTAACAGCTATATTTAGAAACAATTCAAGAATTTTCCTACCATAATTATTTGATCGCCAAAACTGGCGTGTACTTACAATGTAAGCATTTAATCAGAATTCACGTTTTTTATTACTGGCCTTTACCCCGCGTTTCGCACGTGTCATCATCATCATCATCATCATCATCCCAGCCTATATACGTCCTAATGCAGGGCACAGGCCTCCTCTCAGAATTAGAGGGCTTGGGCCGTAGTTCCCATGCGCGCCTTCGCAGGTCGGGAACTTCACACACACCATTGAATTTCTTCTCAGGTGTCTGCAGGTTTCCTCGCGATGTTTTCCTTTACCGTAAAGCTCATGGTAAATTTCAAATACAATTTCGCATATTAATTCCGAAAAACTCAGAGGTGCGAGCCCGGATTCGAACCCACGACCCTCTGCTTGAGAGGCCATAAGTCTTAACCACTAGGCCACCACGGCTTAGTATGTTACAATATTTAAATTAAATGCCGCAACAAAATAGACTAATCAATCAAAATTGTATCCTGAATACTCTTAAACTATTTTCGTTGTAACACCAATTGATTAAATAACAAATTGTAAAATGATTTGTGAATTAGAATACAGTGCTATATCTCAATTGTTAGCTGCAAATTCTAGCGAATACCTACTGCGTCACTCTACTGCTACTCTAACTTTAAGTTAAGTTCCAAATGGCTAAAAATGCTTAACAGATTGTAAAGGAACTCAAGTAGCTTTGGCTATAAAACAACTGAACATTCTCGACAGCAGCAACGTACAGAAGTACTAATCTTGAACTACGCTTGAGAAGTATTAGGTGATTCACAGCGCTATTCGGTTTTAGGGTTAATATCCACGGTAAAAGCTCTCATACAACATACAGTTATTCTCTTTAAACAAATACGTTGTGTATACTAAGAGGCTTTGCTGAAAATCTTTGTCAATGGCGGGCACACCATACCAGTAATACACGATTTTATGCAAATAGTTTACACTTGTGTCAATTAGCCTGCCAATAAAACTTACAAATGCGCGAGAGCTATACCTTGCTGCCATTAAATATGTTACAAAGACCAGTCGCGCCATCTAGTTAACGTAGGTATGAGGTAATTGCAGACATTGCAATGATTTTGACGTTTGAATAAATTCAGTTCGTTCAACGCAAGTTTTTATTTACTTAAACAGGTTATGGGCCCAGCACGCTTCATATAAAAAATAGGTATTTACAAAGATTTCATTTCGTATGTGATTCTTTAATATATCGAATCATTACCTTTTTTATCAAATGGCCTAATGTATCATTTTATCTAATCATTCATTGGCCAGGAAAGTTACCCAAAGATATTAGGTAGGTACACTAAGCGAGCCAACGAATGCGTTAAATCTACAAACTCATGCTACTAGCAAGCATACAATATATTTATAACATACGACCTACCGTAACAAATTTGTATGCAGCATCAAATAAATGGATCCTGTGTCTTAATTTACGATTTTCATCTATAATTAGCGAAAACCAGTCGATAACTAACCGTAATGGTCACATGGTTCGTTATCACAGCATCTACAGGCGTATAACATGTCATGGGAGACCATAAACGGTGCATTTGCATATGTTGTATCTGGCAATTAACTAGAAATGGGGAAGGTCTGGGGATAGAAGGAATAGTGCAGTATTATGCAGTTAACAGAGTTAAGAGGGCAGCTTCATACATTGTAAGGTTTACGTTAGACAATGTCGACTTCGGACTGAAATGCTTCAAGTTCCTTGTCTGTATAGGAAGACTGGTCTTTGGTTTAGGTCCATCCACTAGCTAGATAAATAATCCTAGTAATTTTAATAAATCGATAAGAAAATTAAAATTTAAATGCACAAACACCAGTGATATTCTAAAGTAAATTTATTTTACTGGTTTTTTTTAGTATGTGATTGTAACTGTCAACCATCGTTAACGCCAACAGCATCTTTATCGACATTCGAAATAAACGTTGAAAATTTAAAATCCCATTTCGAATGTCAATTAAATACAGGATGTGTTATTTATAATCAGGGTTCTCGTAAAATGCGCAGCGACATGGCAATATCGCCGTGCCATAAGCAAATGCGAAACAGAACCTGCGTGCACGCATGTACCAGCTAACTTATGGCAACACCGCGCAAACGACAACACCGTAAATAAGGACTCAATTTACCCAACATGTTCGGATTAAATTAAAATATTCGAAACATAATCAGTTTTAGTAGTTTTATTCCAATATATTTCAAGCTGGCAATAATTTATGCTTAAGATTGAGTTTATAGGTTTATACTCACGGACTTATGCTATACTTCGAATAAATCTACTTTAGTAAAACATCATACAGTAAGGACTTCACGCAACAAAATTCCATGAATACATGCACATTATCTAATAATTAAAGCAATCCACAATTAAGTTTATATTGACATTGTAAATTGTTTTGACATTCAATAAATTGATTAAAACGTAAACTTGATCATCGAAATATTTTATGTAAGGTCAACGAAAAATATTTTCAACTCGTTCTGAGGCCAGCATTTAAAATTCTGATACAACGCGAATTCATTTTAATATTTACATATAATTCTTCTCGGATGACAGGAAATAACATGTTTGTTTCCACGTATGATCATGACGCGATTGTTTTTTACCTCAAAAGATAACTATCGAAAAATACTAACATCCCTAATCTTTTCCAAATCATTTATCTAAATAAGAACTTTCAAAAGTACATAACATCAGCGGAGTCCCAACTTGATTTGTAAAATTTAACTTACACATGAATCTTGAGAGAGCTTCATCCTTTCCCAAGCTACTTCACAAAACAGTCTAACAAGCCACTATCCTTGGATGATCGCTGATAAGCCGGGTGGTCCTATCGGAGGTTGAAAAACCCGAGAAAATGGCGGAAAGCTCCCAGCAGTCTTATAAATAATGCATAGGAATGCGCGTGTCGTGCGAAAATGTACGTGAGCCTGCGTTCGCGTACCGTTACTGGTTGTTACCGGCTATGCTGGATTGTGTTCGCTGGCATCGCTTCACATCCAAAAGTTAGACGAGAACATTCGATCCAAGTTAAGCTTTTGACAGGAAGATTAAGCTTTACACTGGTTAAAAATGGGCAAATCGTGCTTTATTTCTTCATCATTGTTGTAAATTTTATTTATCACTTGAACAATATACTACACTGCGACACATCATAACCGTAAAAACATTTTGACTTGCCCAAGGCTTTAGGCGTAACCACGGGAGCTATTTTATGCCAACTATTCTTTTTGCTTTACTTATGCATTCTTTACCAACTTTATGATCCGTCCAGAGTCCCTTGCTTCTTACATTCTACAGGCGAGCTAGACATGAATCACGTTGATCCATAATTCATACAGAATAACTGAGCCCCTTCACGAGCCCCCCGCGTAGACAATTTTTCATCCGCCATACTAAATAATCGGAATGCTAAATAATACTGATCATAAATAAGCCTACATGTTATAAACAGTTTCTTTGTGACGCATGAAATATGGGTTTGTGATAATACGCAATTTGCAACAACGTTGAGGACTGAATTGAATGAAAATGAGACTTGGGATAGAGGTGTCAGAAATGTGGCTTGTTTATTGGGTGTCAATTTGAGTAGGTATAATTTAAGCAATCTAATACAATCAGAATATTTTTATTTCTGCTTGGACAAAGGATGCTGTCGTGGTTACTAGTATTGCATGAAAACAAAGAATGTTGTATGTCTCTATCTACATTGATAACATATGGATTAATGACCATTTTCCAAAACTGTCATGAGTATGAATCTGTACACCCACGTTACTAACTAAAAAATATATGTAAGATACTTACGATTGACATGGTTGATGTAGTACGGGCCGATCTGTGGGTCGTAGGACTCCTCCCAACCCAGAGGGAGCTCATTGCCAATGCAGTCCGCGAACGTCTGAGGCTTCGTATACCTGCAATGACGAATTTATTAATACAAGGCCAAAAGTCTACTTATTTGTAGCATTTGTCCTCTTCCAAACTAATACTCTCGCGGCTTATAGGCTGACAAATAAGGCAACGTGAATAAAGAAAGAAGTAAAATTTTCGTATAAAATTGTTGCCATATTCTGCATGTTGAAGTTACATTACGTTTGGATCGCTAAAAAGCATTTGAAAAGTAATAGATGGATTTAAAAGAAATTTTTTTTAGACTAAATTACCCAAGTTAATTTCTTCACAATACAATGAACGGGAATTGATGTTATCTCCACGTTGTAAAACGTCTAAAGAGTGCAGATTGAATTCTCGGTAGCGTAAAGAGAGTCTAGAGAGCAAAATGTAACGGTCAAAAGTTGCATTTTGTGTTTACATTTTGACAGTGTTTTTGTCTTTTACGAATTGGATTATGTTGAAAGTTAGTGTATCTACGTGTACCTATGTGCTGTACGTCAGGTTACTTTGGTTCTGATGGGTAACTTTGGCCATCGGTATTAACTCAGTCCAGATTTTATTATTACACTGAAAGGCACATTAATATGGTTGGTTTTAGCTTACCACCTGCGTTTTTGTGTCTTTTATTAAGCCAAGTTTAGACCTGCAAGAAATTCTGCAAGTTGCTTTTACATTGCGGCGTTAGATTAACCTCTTCGCATTCGTTCGCTTTACGGTCTCACAATCTATAGCAATATTATAAAGAGGAAAGATTTGATTGTTTGTTTGTTAGTTTGTTTGCATTGAATAGGCTCCGAAACTACTGGACCGATTTCAAAAAATTTTTTGCCGTTAGATTGCTACATTATCACTGAGTGACATAGGCTACTTTTTACCGCGGGAAAATACCTTTTCCTGCGGGAAAATTAATTTATCGCGGGCGAAGCTGCGGACGGAAGGCTAGTTTAACATAACTTGGTAAATTTTTCTTGTAGATCTAAACTGGCCTTTAGACCCTTATTTGGTTGTCATATGGGTAAAATTTACCCTCCATCGGGTCAAAGTACTCCGACTCAACGGTATGTGAACTAGTTTTTTTTGTTACTTATTTTATTCTAAACCGAACTATGAACGTAAAGCAATTAACCGAAAATAAATTAATCAAATTAAGTTCCGGCCCAAAAGCACCGAGCAATATCAAATTAAACTTAACAGACTTAAAAGAAACCAGATGGCAAGTGAACTTTTCCCACGACTATACGGAGCTATTAAATACAACACAGAACCATCATTAACTTCAAATAATAAGCTACCACTTATTTTGAATCTTTCTACCTGATCATTTCACTGGTGATTTTGTTTTGAATTTGGTCCAGCAATTTGATTTAAGCTTGAACACGTGTGCTATGGATTTTTAATTTTACTTTTGGTGCTTCAGAATTGTACCAACAAGAACTAATCAATGGTTTCAAATTTGGAATCATGTTTAACTTTAACCTGCGGCTTCACTCGCGTTTGGTCGGTTCCCTAACTTAAGTATCCACTTTTCCATACTAACTGCATAGAAAAGTGGCTACTTATGTTAGGGAACTGACTGTACCTTCACGAGAAACATTTACAAAGAGCTTAATTACGGTAACATTTTTAAAACTCAACGTTCGCTCATACAACATCTATTCTATTAAATGCAGACGAAATTAACACGCTATCTCGAAAGCCGAGGTACTTAGGGCTTGTCCACACAGCGATATTTCACAGCGTGGTCTTTTATTCGCAATTCTGTAACTCATTGCATCTTATGGACGTAGCAGCGCGTCTACGTCCATAAGATTCAATGTATTACAGAATTGCGAATAAAAAACCCCGCGGTGAATTATCGCTGTGCGGACGGGGCCTTAAACGTTATTGGACAGCGCCCTCTATAAAGTTAAAATGTTATCCGTCGAACGCATTATTGGGATACCTTATGTTTCAATTCGAATTTTTGTATATCTGTTCCCCCAAGATTCATTTCAATCCGTTCAGTTGGTATTAAGTGATTAAGTAACACATCGTAACATCTAACCATTCAAACATCTTCACAAACTTTCTCGTTTATAATAAGTAGGTATTAGTTGCATATGATAGGTAAAAAAACTTCAGTGACCTCTCGCACATAGTAGTAACGTGTCCGTTAAACAAGTTGACGTTCTAAATTAAAAAAATTACTTGAGTTCCATATCAGTCCTGTACACTACTACATGCAAGAAGAGCCTTAAGTTTTTTACGTTATTCTTTATGTTGGGGTTGACCACACTTTTGCATTTGGGTCATACACATATTTTTATTCGTGTCTCTCCTGTGAACAAGGCAAAAGTTAAGGGACGGCAATATATTTTATTCAACTCTACAACGGCGTGTGCGACGCCTGGCAAGCTTTCGGCCCATTCGAATAAATCGTAAGTTTGCTGACTCGGAGTCGCTAATTTTATGCCTTTCTGACCCACGGCACAACTACGCTGCTCAACTGGTTGTGCCGTGGGCATTTCTGATTCCCCTCAGCACAACTGCGTTACCAACGACTCATGACTCAACCCGGACCCACAGCGCAACTACTATGCTCAACTGGTCGAATCGCAGGGAACTTTTAAACCACTCAGATTCACCATAGCACAACTGTTAGCTCTATTATCTCGAGCACTGATAGTAAGACTATAGACGAATTATATTATATAGACTTCGGGCCAATGCAAAACTAACATAACCTAAACCTACCTATGTTTCACTTATGGAACAAGGCCAAGACCTAAGGCACAACTAGCGATTCGAGGTTTTGTCAATTGGGCCATGGTACATATTTTTTCCCAGCGGACCAATCAATTGTGCTGAAGGGAATCAAAAGTGCCCACGGCACAACCAGTTGAGCAGCATCAGTTGTGCCGTGGGTCAGAGACTAAGGCTTGTCCACGAGAAAAAGTAGCCATCGAAACCTAAGTCTCCACTGTCTCCCAGTAGGTCTAGGTAGTTCAAACCGCAATTAGTCTGCCAACTGAGTATTCTTTTTTATGTGTAAGAATCTAAAATCCATACATTTTTCCTTTCAAGTTGTGAAATCCTACATAATGCCAGTTAAGGCTTAGAGCTAAAATGATTGCATACCTACAAATGTGTGTACTTCTGGCATGATTTAAAACAATTTATATCCTGCATACGGTAATTAAGAGTCTGGAAAGATATTCGCGAAACATTATAGCGTCGATAATCTATTTGAGTAAAGAAAAAAAAACCTTTGTGACCAAAATGTGAAAAATACAAAATCTAAGACTGAAATCCAGACATTTCGAAAGTAAGCTCAAAAATGGATGGCATCTGATATAAATATCCATAATAGCACTCAAAACGAAAGGTGAGGAGTCCTTCTTCCTAATTAAATTCTTCAAAAAATGTCATTTCATATTGAATACCGGAATTATACAATAGTGGCTACTTTTTTTCGTGAACAAGATTTATTTTATGTCCACGGAAGAGACATCTTTTGTTTCTTACGCAGTATATAACCTATTTGCGTCATTCCAGTCATAATTATAAGTATGTAGTAATTTTCTTTTTCTCAAATACTTATTCCGACAAAAAAGCAATGCCAGCAGTTCAATAGTTGGACTATCTCACCCGATGAAAAGTGCGAGGCCAAAGGTGTATCTCACTGGTTCCCTACAAAATAAACTGTATGCGCCTACATATCTTAAAATCAAAACGTACCCATAAATTATAAGTACGCAGGTACATACATAGTAGTGGTATTCCGATCGGAACAGGTGCAAGTTCTGGTTTCGAGTTGCAGCTATGCAGATAAATGCAAGCATGCTGTAGACTCTGCAGTGTATAGAATAATTAATGATAACCAGTACAGGGTGCTACCATTACGACGTTGCGTTTAGAAAATGCGGTGTTATATTTAAACTTTGTTTAAAAAAATGTTCTTTCCCACATACAGTGAGTCTAAGATCCGAACGAAGCAACTCCAACTAACTAACTATCTGTTTAATGCAGAAAATAATACCTATTACAAAGTTTCTAGTGGGTTGGCTGAAAATTCCGGGCCTTAGACTAACAATAAGTAGTACGTACAATACAATTTAATAGTAGGTACTTAAGTATCATTTTTAAACACCATAGCGTCGATGAACCTGCAATACCTACCGCGTAACCAACAATTGCTAATGCCGCGTAACCGACGTGTGGTAAATTTTACAGGTGAGCATTAAAAATTAATATCTTACAATACAATACAAATATTCTTTATTGATCACCAGAAACAGTACAGTGACATTACAAAAATAAAACTTCAGGTAGACAATAGGCGGTCTTATCGCTAAAAAGCGATCTTAGTGTTTATTGATGCCAGACTTTTGTTAGAGCTAACAAATGTGTCAAATTTGAATTTGGGGGTTTACTAATGTTTCGCAAATTATTTTTCCCAAACTGATTCATTTGGCAAATGTTTCATTTCCCAACTGTTTATTTCTGAAACTGAAAACTTTTCAGGATTGTTATAAAACAAACCTAACCTAACATAACCTACAGAATAGTCCTGAAATATATCCTGAATAGTTTACAGTTTCAGAAAAAATAAACATTTGGGAAATGAAACATTTGCCATGTATACGGAAGTACACCAAATTTGGGTAAGTCTGGCATTGCCATTGTTGGTTACGCGGTATTGCAGTTTCATCGACGATATAGTAAGCGATACAGAAAACAAGGTTTGTACCTTCTAGAGTTACTCAATAATTATAAGGTTACTTTGCAGAGAGCAATATGCGTCCTTATCGCTTCAGAGCGATCTCTTCCAAACAACCTTTTAAAACAGAAAGAAGCAAGACCCCATTTTGGATTCTAGATTGATGAACACTACAGACAGTCCACTGATGCCATTATTGTATTAAGAAGTTACATCACAATCATTCAAAAACTGCACAAATATAGCTTAGTAACAGGTATAGCTATTACCGTTAAGTTAGCCTGCGATTCTAAACAATCTGGTCATTATTATTACGTGGTAAATTGACAAGTAATGGTTTCATTGATTTCTATATTTAAACACATTGAGAACGAGAGAAAGAGCTACACTTTCGTGCTAAAACGGCTGGATGGACTTAGGCAAAATATGTTACATAGTTAGATAGTTAATTTCCGGGAACACATAAGCTGTTTTCTATTCCAATATTCTCACTGAGTCAGGTTGTATAGTCGACCAAGA
Organism: Archips crataeganus; assembly: GCA_947859365.1. Classification (NCBI taxonomy): domain Eukaryota; kingdom Metazoa; phylum Arthropoda; class Insecta; order Lepidoptera; family Tortricidae; genus Archips; species Archips crataeganus. The sequence continues at coordinate 5,969,895 of OX402064.1, forward strand.
GATTCCTTTACCACCCTAAGGGTGCCTTTCCACCAGAGATGTGCTACGCTACGTTGCTATGAATGTATCTGATATCCACCAATCATGTTCATTGGTCCACATAGCATAGCACTGGTGGAAACGGGTTCAACTAAGATACTTACTGATTTTTATATTGAAAGATGCGTGCTATGGATGCGTGCTACGGATGCGTGCTACGGATGTGCGCTATGGATAGTCGCGGCGGCGGTGCAAGCGTCTCCCCCCTCACTGCGCTATCGCTCCGCGCTCCCTGTCGATACATCGCATAGCTTGAGCTGTGCATCTTCTTCGCACAGCTGCCTCGCGACTGCTCATCTACATAGCGCATCTTCCTAGCACAGTTACATAGCTTAACATTGGTGGAAACTGACACACAGTTTCGTAGAGTAGCTTTCACATCTTCGCAGCATAGCAGCATAGCACATCTCTGGTGGAAAGGCACCCTAAGGTTCAATGTCAGTTGTACGACTTATCATCAGACTATTTTCACTTACAAGTCAATGCGACCATCAGCCTTATTGTTTTTCTTCTGTTGTAGGAACTGTCTTAAAAAATGGTAAACCACTACTTGGTCGACTATAGCCATGTGAAATCGCGAAATCTCAACTGCCGAGTCCAGAGATTTGAAATTTAGCGCGAGCGAGTGTTCATCGTGCAACGTGAATGAAAACAACGGTGCAACGTCTGGTAATTCCCATTGGAATTTAGTAAAAGCCCGGAATTCCAACTCATGGTAAAAGCGCGCAAAGTCGCAGACAGGCTAGTTACGAATGGTAAACATACCTCGCCGAGTAATATTTAGATGATATTAATACGTTTAAAATGTCGGGATTTCCGCTTCAGCAAAATAAACCCACTGATCAACTTAACCACATTCGAGCCCAGTGATTCACCGTACAACCCACTTCACAAAAAGCGGGTCCACTTTTCCGATTGTGACGAAATCGACAAACCTCGAGTCGCATACGCATCGCACTTAACGGTTCTCTCGGCTCTTAATATGGCATTTATACGGTAGTCGGTTATTAAGTAAGATTCTTTGGTTTAATTGACCACCTTTATGTCCAGTTCGTGCATTCAAAATTGACGCTTTCGACGTTTGTGTGATAGCATCCAGTTAAGTATTTAAGAAATTGCAACAAAACAGGTAAAGCACTTCGATATTTTGTACACGTCAAGGGTCAAAAAAAACATGTTTTATGATTCACTTTCTGACATCATTGTGCAGTGCAGCTATGTTTTTAATTTGTACTAGTACTTCAGTGAACTCCGTTCACAAATTACGTCACAAAAATTTTGGAATTTCAGAAACAGTCTCCCCAGTCTTGTCACACTGTTTATTATGAAAATCTCAAAATATTTTGTACGTGTTACAAATCATCTCTCCTCTTAAAAATGTGATGTGGTGTGACTCTACAGATGGCCCCAAAGCCCCTAGGATCTAGATGTCCTTTACTCTCAAGAGTCAATTACTCATCCATACCACTCTACAACTCTACAGCTAAAGAAATAATTCAGCATAATTTATGATAGTTACTTCGCAGGAGCTCATAATTCACTAGAGCAAATTACAATTCCTTGTCTACTTCAATGACTTTTCTACTACCTCGTAGCTACCGAACGTTCGGCGTCCGTCCATTTCAAAACACGATCAGTCTTATCGAAAGAGGATAGAGGGCGCGTGCGTGTGCGCATCGATTACACCGCTCTAGACCGAGAAAGCGGCTACTTTGTGTGAGAGAGCGGGATAGCTATCGCTACTATGTTGCGTCGTGATACGGCAAAACCAGTCCTGTCAGCGGGATGTCAAGCCGAGTAAAATTCTCGGAAATGGTGACCCCTGTCACGGAATCCCTAGCTCACACTGATAAACATTACACAGACAGAGGCGTATGTAAAAGGTATGTATGTCAAAATTTGGAGACCTGCTATTAAGATTCAATGCGATAGTTCTGTTTAGAATCAAATCTGTCCCATCAAAAAATGCGAAGCAGAAGTCTTCTTTTGTACAGTCAACGTCATAAATAAGTGATCACTTTTGTACCTTGTCGCTTATAGTCGTTACATAATTTCGTATGGCTTTTCAAACAAGACGTTAAAGTGACAAGGTAAGTACATAAATGATCACTTATTTATGACGTTGACCCTACATAATAATTAAAAAAAGTCTTCAAAGAATTTTATCTTCCTCAGAGAGTGTTTTTTTTTCTAATTTATGGAACCAAATGGAAAGTATATCTTCCAAGACAAACAGAATTTTCCAAATCAGTTTATGAAAATCAGAGTTCTGAGATAAAAAAAAAACGTTTTGTCCTAATTAAAACCTCCGCCTTTTTGAAGTAAGTTAAAAACGAATAACACTATGAGTAATTTGTATTACCCTTTGAATTTATTCTTTAGGGTGTTCATAAACCACTTAAAATAATGGTTCAAATTCGCAAGCATTTGTGTTCCAATATGTCATCGAATCGGATCTCATTGGAAAATAGCACAGCAGAAGGCCAATGTACTGTCGGCCGCCGCAAATAGATGTGAAGGTTCGTACTGTGCTTGCTCCTGGTGACTAGTTTCAAAGGCTCTATTTAATCCCATTTGATCCTTCTAAATATACCTCAGAGAATCTTAGTGTACCTTCCAATAGATTTCCGTGGTTAAATAATGAAATTAGGCATCCAAAAAATAGTTGTCCGCAAGTTATGAGAATTTTTAAATAGAGGTCAGTATTTCTATCTAATCTTCTCTAATATATAAAAATCTCGTGTCACAGTGTTTGTTATCGAACTCCTCCGAAACGGCTTGACAGCTGTTTATGATTTTTTTGTCTATATTTGGTAGGTCTGAGAATAGGTAGTAGGCTATTTTTTTGTATCCTTATTCTTCGCAGACGTAGTCGCAGGCAACAGCTAGTAACCTAAGAAGTATTTAAAAAAACAATCGCAATAATAAGTGATTTTTTCGTGATTTGTTTTTGAAATGAACTTGAAACACTTCTGTAGCAGTAAAATAACTTATAGAAGAATACTAGTAATGTAACTAGAATGTTGGAATTGGATGCATTAAAATAAAGCTGTTCTATACTGAAGCACTCAAAGTGTTTCTAGGAATCAAGCAGTTGGCTAATTTTATTATGTTGAAAGTTTATACTGTTATACGATGGACGCCGTCTAATGTTACTGGAATTCCGAAAGTAGGTACGATACCAAATCCTGGATGACAGTAAACTTGGATCCCGTCTGGTCGGAGGCGGTGCCACGCTGTCTCACACATCGACCGACCAACAGACCGACACACACACACCAATGCTCTATATATACCACCCGGGAAATATTTTAATCCGGATGGCCCGTTTAATGCACATTCCCTTGGGCTTTGGAACAATCTCGGGTTTTTTATTCCTTTACTCCAAGAGAGGGCATTGCCCTACTTAGATTTTTGTCGGCGGCAAGATAATCCGTCATCTGAAACTGTGTCAGTGGACAACGCTAAGGATAATAACGCTAGGTGAATAACCTGTTCCTCAATAGAACAAATATTTCTTTGGCTGTGATGTCATACTCAAACGCCTTACGTATTCCTCACAGACATTGCTTAAACAGCAAACTCACGGACAGGATGATTACAGACTTTCCGATGTCCAAAAAAGGAAGCGTGTTAGGGGTCAACGTGATTTCCTCTCGCATTCCATATCGCTGACACAGTGCTACAGCGCGGTTATAATCAAATTAAACACAACTTGCAATGAGTTCGACGAAGCATACCGACCGGATGATCCAATCCATGAATATAAAATTTCGTATCTGTACCGAACCATGCATTAAAGCAGCAACCGCATACATAAACATTTTTTACGCTTTACGTCATGACCTATCACCCAATTTATCCCCCAAATTACTGCAGCAATCTTTTGAAAGTGGTTAAAATTACGATAATAGTGTGATGGCATGTGGACGGGGAGCTAATGTGTCGCTTTGACGTCACACGTTATTCGATCATTGACAAATGACATTCCAGCGCCTTTAGTGTGAAGTGTGTTGTGTCGAGACTGAGACGTGTAACGCCCATATAGCGCTCCGAGTCGTCTTGCGGCCGCATGAATTCATGTGTCCTTCATATCACATTCGTTGAATGCTCAGGAATTCAAAATGATTTCTGCTAAAACATTTATTAGTCCCCCTTTAGCGTTACAATGTCGAAGACCAAACAGTCGTTTGTCTTCAGTATTATCAACACAGAACGCCTTTTAGGCAGCATTTATTGCTTTAAGTGCAAACATCTTTTAATAACCTTAATGCACGAAGAGTCAAGAACTCGAGACATAAAATGACAGCAGCTGTTGTGAATGTATTTTAAGTTCTTGTAGGTATCATTTTAAGACGTGTTTCAGCTTATAAATGAAACTTAGTATACAAGAACAATTAACCTAGAACTAAAAACCTTAAAAAAGATTTAATAATAACTAAAATATATTATTAAAGGGCCCTTTAGGCAAGGTTCCGAAGATACTGGCAGCGTTCCCTCTTTGAATAGCTGAACTAATTCTTTGTCCGAGGTAGCTGCCAACTCTTCGGTCTCCTGTGATGTCGACTAACTTTTTTGCTATTTCCTTAAAAAGCCTTATAGCGCTAGGACCCCACGGACCAAGGGTCTCGACACCGAATGGGACAAAATGATATTCGGAGCCTAGACCCCTGTATTTGCATGCTTTAGCTTTTTCAGCCGCTTCACAAGCTGCACCAGCGCTGTTGTTGGTTCCATGTAGATGGTAGGGGCCAGCGTGTCTGAACAGGTGACATCCCATACCAGCACCCGGCCCATCTTCCATGGAAACTTAGTTAAATCGACACTTCTACTTCTATTTAACAAAGTAATTTCAACATTGCTTTGATACTTATTGTATTTCACACGTCAAGAGCCAAATGCCCCTCAAAATATATGCAGATTATAAGGCTGCGTTCAAACCAAACCGACTGTCGGCCGCCGAATGTGAGCAGGCTCACTGTGAGCCCCAGTGTGAACGTTATTTTGTACGGTATTTTATGTCGGCGACTACGCATAGCGTAATGGCGTATTGTCGGTTTGGTGTGAACGAAAAAGTGAATATGTATGGAAATACAATAAACTGCGTAACGCGCGCTCACATTCGGCGGCCGACAGTCGGTTTGGTCTGAACACAGCCTAACGTCTTTGGCTTTCTATCCAACTAGTCAAGATCAGGTCATCGAAATAGCTAAAGCGTAAAAACTCAGCAGAGTAAAACTGCACATTCGGAAGTGGTTAGATCTGTTCAAATGTTGCACGGTGTCTGCAAGGGTGACGGATGGACGGATAGCGAATTGCATTGCATAAACAGAATATATAAGGTTTTCCTCTGATTCACGACGCATGCCAACCGCCTTCGTCACGCCGTCGTCGCCAGCTACACAATATCACGGTATCACGACCGCGTTCCGCTAAGCTACTATAAAACGAAACCCAGTCTAAATAATGTCTCGATACAATGACGAATTGCTCTTGCTTTGCGCTATCGCAACGATCTAGGAATTCATAATTGTTATTACGTTACAGTCCCTTACATTCTGGTTTTAGAGTCAGTTTGGTATCTTAACTTGTACCTATCTGTAGCAGACATTAAAAAAAGAGTTGAATCGTTATAGTTAGTGGTATTTATAATACCTCTCTAACGATGCGCCTGTATTCCGCAAAGTATCTCAAAATTGCTCCATCATACCGCCATATACTTTAAAGGCATTTTTATGAGAAGAGATTCCTTGTAGAGCATTAACAGTGTAACTACACAACAAATGGCTTTAGAGAACAGTACAAAACAGCAGTAATTGGACAACTTTAGAATTTATATTAGCACGTAGTTGTAGCTTTAGGTACTGGCAATTACTAAGACCCTGCTAGTATGGCCGCAATGTTGCTAATGGTCAGTAACTACGTTAGTCCGTGGCTCCGCGACTTCACAAATGATAGGTACTTTCCCAGCGATAGAAAGTCAAACATTAGCAATAATACTGAAGTGGTTTCATTCACTGCTGTTATTAGAACGATATGTTTGACAGTTGACAGGACCGGATGGTATGGTTAAACAAGCAAGCGACACCAGCACGTTCAATGCGTCTTCGCCAATGAATGGGGGACGCCCGCTTTCTGCGAATGTCGCTTCGCAAAATTCTTCGTTCCATTGTTTTGTGAATGGGCAACTCGAATGTGGCTTGAAAAATGTTCACTCTTTGCAGCGATTTAGACTCCGTAATAGCTTGGTTAAGAGAAAAGGTGGGGCCTGCAAGTCTGCGGTGGCATGTTATTACTGTTTATTTTGAATAATTACTTTTGTTATTTGTTATTAGTAATTGATACCCCTTTATATTATATCGTTAAATGTCGATTAGCAACTACGTTTTCTCAATATGTCTATAGAAGTAATCGCCTTTTAGAAACGTGTTTAGTAAACGTGCTCGAGCCCACTTTTGACGTAGAATGGAGCTCAACCAACAGGGCCATATTCTGTCAGCTCCTTATCGTCGTTAAGTATACAGGTGGTTCGCATACCACAGCGCTTACGATCACTTTGCTTACCAACATAGTTTTACGGGCGGGCCAGTTCGAACAGCCTTCTATTTCGTGGGGCTACGGCACATATTAGAATGTAAAAAGGTCTGATATCGTTCGAACTGTTCCGGTCGCGTATTTCGCCCACGCTCAAAACCGCGAGCCGCTAACAATTTATTCAAAATCAAGGATTTGTGCCCGTTCGCCTCCGGCGGCCTCCGTATTTGTACGAGGAGAATTTAAACCATTCTTGGTATAATTTCAACTATTTACAAATTATCGATTGAAAATTAAACAACACGAACGATGAACGTTGATATAGCAAGAGGAAATTAATCTCTCACTTTCAATACAAACATTTTATACATATACAGTGTAAGTGACAAACTTCACAATGTTTTCTTTGAAAAAGTAGGCTTGCAAATGATAGCTGCGACGCCCCGGAAATTAGATTCTAGCCAACAGCAGCAGACACATTTATCATTAGCGTGGAGTCGCGTCTATGAAGATGATTATCTTAACCGTCCAATAAAAGAATTTACATCATCATTAATGTGCGCGACAGTAAATAACAAATTTAATTTTTATTGGACATTTTTAAGTCGAATAGCGGTAAAAAATCGCTTTCGTTCTATCACCCAGCAGATTAGGATCGCACATTTTACGGTGGACATTAAATCTTAAATGCTCGTTATAGAGGAAACATTAAATGGTCAACATTCTTAAGCTAGTCTGGGCGTCCTCCTGTGGCGACGTGATCAAATGATCTTATGCAAATCATGCAAATAGTTAATCAGTTTTATGACCGACGACTATCGGAGATTTATCAGTAGTCCCCTATATGGAGAGACTAACAGAAATCCCATAGGTACGTACTCAGAGCCAGCTAGGTATGTCGACACACCATATTTTGTAAGACTATCCCTCTATTATTATTATATTAATGACATCTTCTTATATTCGAGTTACAAATTTTACTTCGCACCATTTATAGGAATCGATAGGAGCATAGAAAATAACTCAGAGTTTGTTATATAAAACTGTTTTTAAATTAGTAAAGAGAATACTTGTTACTGTGAAAAGTTTTATGAGCAAATAACTAACTTTATGACGGCAAAGATAAGCGTGGAATGCCAATTTCGATTAGAAACGGGAGCAGTACACGTTTTATCACATACTTATACAGATAAATTTTAAACACGCATGATTTTAAACACATTAACGTTACTCTGTCATTACACTTTGATAAACCGCGCATATTTCTAAGAAACCTTCCAAGCATTGAACAGTAACCACTGCATGAAGAATTCAGCGTGGCATTAACTAACTGCGCTACGTGCCTGAACTTATGTTAGAAAGTTTAACTGTTTACCTATGTTCAAATTAAATCAACAATTTCTATAAACTATACATATTGCATGAGAGCAGAAAGGTAGGCATTTGAGACTTGAACATTGCGGGTATTCCTTCGTTGGGAATCATTTGTATTTTTTTTTCCTTACATTATATGATCATTACGATATAAATTCACATGGCCCTAAACGCCTAAGCAACTGTACAAAGATTGCTGCGGACCAAAACATAAGAGCAGCTTTTGAAGTAAATCATAGGTAATTATAATTACGAACAAAGATGACCCTCTAAAACTAATAAAATAACCAATACAACCGTACGAATCGCTACATTTAAGACTATCTAGTTATTAATTACTAACTATCAAGTCTACAGCACTATGAGATTCTACTTACAAGCCTTAAATTTATAAACTTAATGAAGCCGATTAAACGACACAACACAACCTGCTATAAGGGTTAAACAAAAATCGCGTTCACGAATTAGCCAGTAAAATTGGCCTACTCGCGTGCGTCTACGCGTACGCACACACACCGCCAAGGACATCTTTATCTGAGAGGAATGCGCAAAGTAAACAATGTTGTACGCTATTTCGCTCGACAGACGCGCCCAGAGCACTTGCATATTGTCACAGTCCATCCATTTCAGGGAATGGGTACATAAAGGAGCGGCTAATTTGCTCATCACTCTAATATACTCAAGTTTTATTAGGTATCTAGAATATGAGGTGTTAAAGAGAAATTAAATTGCTGGTTAGTAGTCGCACTGCTGAAGTATTTTCTCGACTTAGTGGCGGGTTATTTGTGCATGATTATCATATCGTAATAAATTTCTAACTGTGAAGCATTTTTTATTATTGTGTCATAATCTCATTATTTTAAGTTACATAAGAATTAGATGTATTATGATTTTAATTGTTCGTAATGACCGTTGACTTTCAGAGTTGTTATGACTCGAAGTCTTGATTGACGTTTTTCGTAATACTAACCTTTCTTTCTCTAAATAGAATGTGCTCGTATTGATCTTGACCTAAAAAATTTATAAACATTCGGAAACTATAAATAAATTAAAGCATTTATAAAAATGTAAAGCCAGCATTATTACAGAAGACAAGAATGCGGGCAGCCCTTTCATCGTCACAAAGGATCATAATTCTGGATAAATCATTGACATACTCTACATCTTAACGGGCTCTGAATGAAACCAAATGCAAATTCTGTGTCACATCTTTCATGGAAACAAAGGCTGTCATGGAAATGGGTGTAACTGATGCATCATCAGAAGCTACAGATCGTATCGTATCATTAAAACAACGCCCTAAAAGAACAATGCCATCATTTCCACCGGTTCCCTTGAAAACGAAGAAGTAGATGTCCAATTTATTTTAAGCATAGGTGATGCAGCTAAATTACAAGAAAAACCTATTAAAACGCGTGATAAGCAAAATATGCTCTTTTGTTTTGAAAGTTACACTATCATTATGGAAACACCTTTTCCGGTACTACGTCAGTTTGTTTGGTCGAAAAATTACATCGAAACTTGTTGTTATGACAACTGCGGCGAGTCAAGACGACTTTCGATTCTCAATACTTAATAACCTTTAGTGGGCAGCAACGTCGATATGTTTACAAATTGATTTGCAACTTGATCAGAGTCAAACCAGACAACGGATTAAAATCTTTTGTTCAATGCCCTCCAAATGAACCGCTAAATTTTACTCGACCGTAACATCTAACGAGGCAAACAAAAACTTCATAACATCGAATTAAACATGGTAAAATCACTTAAACAATCACAATAAAACTATAATATAAAGAATTTAATGACTACACACTAATCCACGGCTCAAGTATGTGATTATAAGCCTCCAGAGAGGAGCCAGAATTATAAATTACTGAGTTATTTAGTGCCAGCACGATTAGAGTCAAGAAACGCAGTAAAATGCCCAGCCCCTTACACGTCACGCTTGAGGGAACGCGTGTAGTGCGTGGGAAGTATCCGCAAGATGCCTTACACACACTTGGGTTACACAATCCTACGAAGACAGCTTCGTTGTTACCAATAAGCAAATATATTTATGAGAAATCGAAACTGAGCTAACACAAAAGTAAGATCTAAGCCACCCTCGATTCAACTCGCAGATTTATACTGTTTTGATACTAAATGAAACAAAAGCATTGCAATTTATAGTCTATTTCAGAAAAATTCTCCAAGAAATCACTTCAGTAACGTTGCACAACGCGCAACAGACGTAGAATTCCTTAATGACGAGTCAGCATTATATTAGGAAATAGTCGTAATAAAAAGAAATCTGCAATAAAAGAACAATCCAGCCACGCTTAATAAGTTAATTAAAGCATTGAAGGCGTAATAATTAGCCATCACGGGATGCATTGTCCGGTGTTACATACAAATCCGCATTGCAAATTCCATTACATGCATCCTTAAGTTTCCCACGTCTGATTTGCCTACACCTAGAGCACGCATTGTTAAACACTCGAAGATTTCACTAGCAACCTAGATTTATGCATTAATGTTGAACGGATTGCAGTACCCAGAAATATTCCTACACATCACACCATTTACAATCACTGGCAATAATATCAGATAGGATATACTGGATGGAGTTGGTATTTCTCAAGGTACAGGGAGATAGGACTTTATCTATGGAATAATATGGCGTTAAAATAATCGAAGGTTTACTAAGACCACGTAGAACTTATTAAAATTTGTGAAGAAACCAACAGAAGGGGCAAAGAGGAGTGGAATGTAATCAAAACGTTGGACTGGAATGTGAGTCAAACAATGTGTTGCTGTTGCCACAGTGAAACTGCATTCAACCGATACAATTAAAGTAATAAACGCCGACAAACACAGGTATAAGTTCCCATTCGCTGGTTAATCGACGCTACATTGTCTTCCTTGCTTAACGAGACAATGACTGTTTTTTCCTCAATTTACAATGCGTAGCTGTCGAACGCCTGTATCGTTACTTTTTGCTCCAACTTTTTGCCTTTTTGCAAATGCCTCTCTTCTCGTAACTCTGGTGCCATTACACTAGTGAGATTCGCGAAAAACGCTATATGTTTATTCGCACGCAACGACTAGTTAGACAGACACTACAGGAAGCTAGAAGCCACACATCGCAACAGCATCCAAGCAAGTAACATTGCTTGTTGAATTTAGTGCGTTATTAAAGTTCAGGGCTAAACGGTATGTGAAATTGGCGAGAATCATCATAAGAATGAAATATAAATGTAAAACAAAACCAGTCGTGCGAAGATATCAACATTCTTAGTGGTTAATTATTAAATTCTGACAGAAACACGCGGTTAGTAATCGAGTTGAGGACACATTTTTCATAGTAAAATGTTTAGGTTCCAGGTATAAGGTTAATAGCGACGAATGCGCCGGAGACGTGGCCGGGTTATTTTTAGCATTAATAAATTGGCTTAGTGGTTTATTGTGTGCGTTTCGCACAAGTGGATGTCGAGTGACATCCACGTTACCCCTCACACATACACAGTCCTTAAGCAATTTTGAACTGTTATCTCGTTTTTAATAGCCAGTTATTATTTATTTCTAACATCAACTGGACTGTTAGTTCTCCACTTGGACATGGTCTCAATTTGAGCTTTGAATATGGCCTGAATTAACATCTCCCCAATTAAAATTCACGTCAAAATAACGTGCAATTTGGATTTCTCTTTTGTTGCCCGAATAATAATTTTGTTATTGTGCTTTGTTTGTTTTCGAGTGTATTATTTTCATGGCTCCATGTACATTTTTCTCAGCCTTTGTTCGAGTTCAAATTCCCAATACTGTGTGATGAATTGATGATGAAGTATGAACCAAGTACGAAAAGGTACGAAATTTGTTGAGTCCAACGAGTTTTGCAAGAAGTTGAAATTACAAAATTAACATTAGTGAAATAGTTCGCAGCAATCCGATAACCTCAAGAGTTGTTGTGTATTACTTAGCAAGTCTCATACAAGCCGATCGGTCGGAATGCAGTTTGCCAAAAGGTTCAATAAAATATAACACTTTATGTTTCCTGTGTCCGAGGCGAATTTTTATGCGGTGTCATTGCACTGAGATCAGAAATCAAAAAGTTCTTACTTAACTATAAATTTACTTTAAATTTCAACATCTTTATAGACATTAGATACCTACCTAGATCTAGATATCAATGATGGCATCATTTTAAGTGTAATAATATCTAGTATGTAGGTACATGATATGTAGGTATGTAGTTAGCAACAAATTTGGAAAATCTTTTATTGGCAACTGGTTTTATGAAGCTAGGTAGTAATTACGAATACTATATTAAAAGCAGTGTAGTACTCGTATTTATGTGAGACTTTGTCATAATTACAACTCGGCTTAAATAAATAGATATGTGCCTTTATTTGTGGGATAAATGTGTAGAGCGCCTATTAAGGTGAGTTTATATAAATAAGCCTCAAAACATGATGGGTGATCTTCAGTTTCAGGTCAATACGATGCCCATACATTTAACAGTATCTTGCAGGTGCGCAAATTATAAGGTCAACTTTTTAAGACAATGAGGCAGCTGTCGTTTAAAGTATGGTAAATAGATACGGCTAGAGACATGATCGGTATTTTATAGGGTTGTGTAGAGCACCTGCAGTGAGGCGGTGAAGGGGGTTTTGGGGGGAAGGGGTGCCGCTTTAGAAAGGCGCGACCATCGCCGCAGGCCTGGGCCGCATTCTACGGCCTGTCATTCACACCGCGCAACTTGCCTATGCATTACATTCCATCTCCCACCGCGCTCTCCACGCATCGCAACAAACACGGCAACTTACGAAATCAACAACCATCAAGACAGCATGCCACATTCATACCCAGCACATGAACGCTTCATAGAATTATTTCTACGCCAGTTCGACGACTAACATTGCTATGAACCAGTTCCGTGGCCTCATTAGTCGCGTTCCGACAACGCTCACAAAATAAACCGACCCCTAAATACCACACAACACAACACTACACAAAGCGTATGCCGAAGGATAACACATGATAATCATAATTTGTGTTTAGCTCATTTGTTGTCACTAAATTGTGGAATGTCGTGTGAAATCGACGAGGTCGCGCATATTTCCCGCCAGAGGGCACCGCCAGCTCGACGAACGATCACTTTGTTTTTCACGATTTATTCTATTTTCGAACTATGTTTACCACTTGCAAGTTCACTAGGGCCGAGAATACGAAAAACACTTTCATCTGATAGTTCACTTTACGAAAATTCAATCGGGAAACGTTATAAATCGCATTGGAATGTGAAGTTTTGACATGGGGCTCTTACGGGTTAACACTTCTCTTCGGAAAACTTACCTGTCTCGCGGGTCGATCCACGTAGTTTTTCTGCTGTTGTGGTCGATAAAATACAATTTCCCGTCAAAGTCCCTCGCGTAATCCCATCCGTCGGGCAAGGGTATCTCACCGTTTCGTCTCCTTGGCATATTTCACTGATTAAATCCATTCAAACGAATAACGAAGCACACTCGCGAACTAGCTACACGGCCATGTTGAATACCTCATTATGAGGCGTGACGTCACGCAGGATCGACCAATGGCGGCGTAGGGCCCCCACGATGGAATGCGGCGCGTACGCGAACACACGGCGCGACTGCACGTCACTTCACCGACCGCACCTAGGATACATACGACCGTACCGAGCGGCTCCGCATCGCTGACTGAGCCGCCCCGACTCGCCGCTACGTTATCAGCGCTCATGATAATATTCAACCAGGCAGTACCTACTGTCTCAATGCATTCCTCTCAACCTAATGTTTACATTATATAGCTTCTTGCTTGAAAACACGCGAACCTCCACGACTCAACTTTGAGCACTGAACTTCTGACTACAGAGTCACAGACACCAGCGGACGGAGACGACCTATGTATGCAAAAATTAGGTACGTACCTACCCATTCAATCTATTTACGATTCCGCTGTATAAATACGTATAGACAGCCGTGTATAGCGCGCATTCCACAGCGTAGGTATGTATAGGCATACATACAAATTACAGATACCTACTCGCCAGAGCATAGACTGTAATGTGCTATAGTAGGCAACTTTGCATTGAGGATTGTTGTTTGTTAGGAGATAATAAAATTTATGCTATGTAGATGTGATGTGCTTATAAATGTAAAAGATCATACATATATGTAGTACGGTTCTAGGGTATTCTATAGTAAGTATTTGCAAAAGATCGGCGATGTCACTGCAAAATTAATCTTTACCTAGAGCTCATTCAACTTTTTTACTTTTAGCTAAAGGTGCGATAGGACATTTGTGGCTTATTTCTATTAATTAGATTAATGAATACCTACTGAATTTGATAAGGAAAGGTGGTGAAATAATTACTAATTTGTTTACAAAAAATATTACGCTATATTTTCACGACGCCCTTATCTTTGATGAAAACAGATTCAATTCAGACGAATTGGCGAGCACGGGTGATTACCACGAAGCGATATGGATAAATGCAAAAAGGTAGGTATGCGGAAATAATGACGAAAACCACGCCGAGTGGGTTAGTAGGTAGGTAACTTTTGACGCATGAAATAATTCCATGCGCGACTGGTTTTAGCTGCGATGACAATGCTTGATGACACTGATGATGTGAAAGACGATACGGCAGAGTTGAGATGATATAACGGGTAGATACTTTAAACCTTGATAGGTATAGCTACTTGATACTGGGCATCATAATCATGTACCTAGTATAGACATCGTCAAATATAATATCGGAGTAGAATAAAAGCGTCATAATACATATTTTCAAAGGTGTTGTAACTAAATAATATGCATTGCTTCATTAGAAGTGAAAGAAGTACTTTCTGTTCAGAGGTCTGGGATAAGATTTCTTAAGAAAATTACTTCCTTCGATAAAGAGGAGAAGTAATTAGGTATCAAACACACCACATTTTGTAAGCAGACTGGCCGGCAAGATAATATCAAAGCAGACCTTAGGTACAGACAGGCCAGGCTTGCAAAAGTTACGAAATATCGGGGTTGCTAAAAAACCAATGGAATGGACTTTATAAGTACAGAAGATAGGCTAAAAACGTAAATTTAATGGAGTTACCGAAAGTTGATGCAAGAATTACCTGGGAGAGTCTTTGAAAGGACGGGGACTCGAGGAAGCGAGTATTTTGTGTTAAAAACAATCTGATATCGTTGATACACTATCTGGTATATGAAACATAATATTTATTTTTAAAATTTTGAACAAAATATTCATTAAGTCATTTCAATCGTTAATCCTAAATGGGCAACAGAATGGCGTAACGGTTAATATGATAATTATTTGAAAATTAAATAAATAAGTAGGTATCATGTTTCACATCCCAGATGGTGAATCTACGATATAAGACTATTTTTAACACAAAATCATTAATTATAGATTATAGGTTACCAGTTACGAATCCAGCCGTCATGTAGGCCGCATAGAAAACACCGTAGGTACACCCTTAAAGGTCTACACGAGGTAATCTCAAATTTTCAAAACGTTATTACACCATAAATATTAAGTTATGACAAAAGCCGTAAAACAAAAAACATTTGTTTAAGTGGTAGGAGTTTAGGGTTAAAAGGATGCTAGTGAATTACAAATAACCCTGTATACTATACTATACTATATACAGTGTTCACAATAAATCGAATCGAATAACACCTTGATCGTAATTTTCGGTGAATATACAAAAATTTTATGCAAAAAGGTAGATGTTGACCAGACTATTGAAGCGACATTTTGGACGAAATTGAGTTATAATTATCTAATATATAAAAATCTTGTGTCACGGTGTTTGTTATCGAACTCCTCCGAAAAGGCTTGACCGATTTTTATGAAACTTTTTTCTCCATATTCGGTAGGTCTGAGAATAGGTCGTAGGCTATTTTTTATCTTCGCAGACGGAGTCGCGGGCATTCATTTAAACTCGTGCTGTATCATTACTAGCAATGCTATAGTCCTGAAATTCATATGTAAGATATTTGAGGATTCACTCTAGCGACCAGTCTTTTTCGAAACACGATTACTTGTAGTTCGCTTGATAGAAAAAAATCCAAAGTCGTCTCTAATATAAATAATAAATTAAACTCGTAGTACGACGCTAAGGCCCATACTACACGGGCGGTTCTCCCGCCGCGGGAAACCGCTTCTGAACCGCCACTAGACACAATTTTATATGTAAGTTGTATGGTGCAAACTACACTGCGCAGCTCCGTCGAGCGGTTTCCCGCGGCGGGAAACCGCCCGTGTAGTATGGGCCTAATGCTGCATGGAAGGTCATGACATGACTTTTTGAATGTTAATAAAACAAGATGTTTTCTAGGGCGTAGTCTGGCTACATTTTTAAAATATATATTAGTTTTTTTTTTTTTTTTTTTTTATGATATAGGGGGCAAACGAGCAGACGGATCGCCTGATGGTAAACGATTACCGTCGCCCATGGACACCTGCGACACCAAAAGAGTGTAAGTGTTTAGTAATATGATGAAAATACCCAAAAACACGCGTAGTCCAACCAACCTATCTTGAGCCATCGTGCCTCTCCCAAGCGGCCCCACGCCCGAACCCGAAATCGCCCACCCAAACAAAATCAATTAGCACGAAAAACGCGGTACCCCCTTCAAATGTTTTCCGCGGGATAGAGATCGGGAGTTAATCATAAATTTTATTTGTCCGCGGACGAAGTCGCGGGAAAAAGCTAGTCTATACTAATATTATAAAGAGGAAAGATTTGATTGTTTGTTTGTTTATTTGTTTGTTTGTTTGCATTGAATAGGCTCCGAAACTACTGGACCGATTTCAAAAATTCTTTTGCCGTTAGAAAGCTACATTATCAGTGAGTGATATAGGCTACTTTTTACCGCGGGAAAATACCTTTTCCTACGGGAAAATTAATTTATCGCGGGCGAAGCTGCGGACGGAAGGCTAGTGTTCGATAAAAGTATTACAATAGTCATAGATCGCTAGCCATGAACATGAATTATCATAGCATTATAATTACATTCCGGGTCGACAATAAAATTACTCGGGCGTAAGTTAACCGTCCCTAAATTGATAAGATAAATAATCGCCTAGATTTGTGATTTTTAATCTACTTGTTTATCTTATACTAGCCTTCCGTCCGCAGCTTCGCCCGCGAAAAATTATTTTTTCCTTAGGAAAAGGTATTTTCCCGCGGTAAAAAGTAGCCTATGTCCTATGTCACTCAGTGGTAATGTAGCTCTCTAACGGCAAAAGAATTTTTGAAATTGGTACAGTAGTTTCGGAGCCTATTCAATGCAAACAAACAATCAAATCTTTCCTCTTTTCTTTATAATATTATTACTATTAGACTACCAATCACCAAGGCCTTATTGTGAAACACACTTGAAACCATAATCGTTTTCACCATTTCTTTCTTTTACACTGTGTAGGATGAAGGTAGAAAGAGATGATGAATGTGATTACGAGCGTTCGCCCGGTAGATAATACGATACGGCCTCATACATGTAGACCAGTGTTCCGCAAAGTGTGTACCGCGCTACCGTACCGCGGCACATTGGTGTAGGTAGGTAGAGGTCATAAGTTGGTGTGCCTCGGAAAAATAAGGTTCTCTCATAAAGCTAAACAAACGGACGGAAGAAAAATACTTACACAGATGTACTTAAATCACGCACATGTAAGGCGTACCTAATGTTGATTAATATTACTTAAAAATGATTTTTACTTTATGGTGTACATACCTCCAAAAATTTTCGCTTTCGTAAATGTACTACAGCTCGCGCGATAAGAGTTTGGCTTTGACCGTTATTGCGCATTGGGTATCAACGGGGGTGCGGGGTATGCGCAGTAATCCCCTCCACCCGAAGGTCAAAGCCAAACTCTTATCGCGCGAGCTGTACCTACCTTGAGCACAAAAAGTTTGCGGAGCACTGATTTAGACAAGACACCTGAGGCGAGCTAGAATCTAGCTAAATGAAATATTTAGTCCAATAAACTAATGGCAATATCAATAACACCATAACAGATAGTCGATATATTCAAGTACAGATACTTATTAAGTATCTGTGCTTATTAAGTATCTGTACTTGAAATCTAACAGATAATGTAATTACAGCAGGATGAGCCCCGTGAATCACTAAAGTACTTAGGTAAGTACCTAAGTATTGGGAATGTCTAAAAAAATTACCAGTGGTTTTTATATTTTTATTGTATAGAAAAGTCAATTATAAGAAACTAATTTCAAAATTTTGTCATTTAGTTCTCTACTTTTTTCAAAATTAATTATTGAAACTATTTTAGTTGATGACGTCAGATTATAATTGAGGGCTCCCACAATGCCAAATTTCTAAATCTATCTAAATGCGTACGATAAGGCAACCCCTTTAATTATTTTTTGCGTAGTGGTACACTATACACTGTGTCACTTTACTGGCACTGACAAAGTGCTAGATGTCAGACAGCGGGTCCAAATCAAACTCCGTAGTATAATCCACGCGTAAATTGTTAAGAATTCTAACCACACAGAATAAAGTACGACTTGAACCGGTCACGCAATTTACACCAATGTCAAATGAAGGTCATTGCTTATTTGTTATATAATAAATTCATTACATAATATTAAAATTAAATAACTACAGAAAACGGTTTAAAAAGCATTTATCTCGAAATGGTTTTCGATTTTCTATACATTGCAAAAAAATAGACATCCCCAATTATGCTATGCCGCTTCGTGCAGTGATTTTATGGCCCCGACATGCTCGTAAAAATGCACTAAGTAATATAGTACTTTACACTCACCAACCTCTGTAACACCAAATTACTTCGTAACGTAGCTCTATAGGATCCCGATGGCACCACGGATTCATCTATTAAATAAATAACTATGAGCATTATCAACATAATGCGCACAAGCTTTTACGTACAAACTTACCTAATAGAGGCAATCGGAATGCCCCAAAATCCTACTTAACTCAAGGGTTTAGTTATAAATTTCACGGTGCCGTAAATAACTTAATGTTACATAAATAAGACAAGTACAAACTCACCCTTCTTCCTTTAGTTAAAAGTAAAAATCCTAACCTAGGATTCCTAGGACCCAAAACTTTGGAAGGGTAACAATTAATTAAAGATCAAACACGATCAATGTATGTTTGTTCACAGATTTTATTTTCATACTTTCAATTTTATTGTAATAAGCTAAGCACGCACCACACTTCAATACAATATATATAGGTATATTTTTTTTGTGTATGGCTTTGACGATTGATACAATATTTTTATTCACTAATCTTATTTTATTATGATTTTTTACATGTCGCAATAGATCAACGAAATTTTTCAAACAAAACCAATCTCGTTATTTCTTTTTTTTTCATAATTCAAAGACCTGGGGAAACCAGTTTTTAGGCCAGATTTTGACTATATTTTTTGTAGACATAAAAATAATGTATTTAAAAATACAGGTAGGAAATGGCACAAATGAGATGTATATGTATTTTAAAATCTTTATTTAATTTTCGATATGACTATACTAAAACTCTGTGACTAATTTTTAAACACTAGATCAAGAAAATTTTATTCTTTTGCTACGGTGTTTTGCTTGGAACGGAACGTTATGAACAGTAATATACTAATTACGTTATTTTACTTTGCTGACCCTGAAAGTAAATATGTACTCTATCTTAAGGCGTTAAGGTATAATTTTTAATTATAGTCATGAAAATATACTACAATTAGTTGTTAATGGTTTGCTATCCAACGTGGGCTGTCAATGCTGCTGGCTGATTTGTCAAATTTTCGTCAACACGTATTGCTATTTCGTCCCAATTGCAATATTTTACTTAATATTAAATCTAAAAGTGTGATATTTGATCATGCCTTCGAGTGACAGTGATGACTTCGAAAGTGCAGACGAGGGGCACGGTCCCGTAGACAAGAAGGAACGAAAAAAACGACTTTCTTCATCGAACTATAGTGACAATACTGTAGAGTCCGATCAGGAACCAAAAAAATCTGCTGCTTCGTTACAGAAAAAAATCCAAGAATCCAAGAAAAAGGAAGTAAGTATACACACGAAAAAAAATTTACTACCTACCGAGTAAATTACATTTTTGTAAATATTACGGAAAAATAGTCCTGATTGGCCACCAGGGTTTTAATTATCTTGATTATCTTGAAAGTAATAAATAAATTATAAATCCTCTTTCCATTCAAGTATCGCACAATGAACAAGCGCCTAAGCGTTAGTCACTTTTTATTTCATCCTTTATCTCACAGTTTTAGTTTTGGTTCTAAAAACTTACATGTATTAATTAATAATTTAAATAAGAATGAGTCACACCAAGCCTTTATGGTTTTATTTTTATAGAATAACAAATTGAGCTTACAGTATTACAATTACAATTACAATTATAATTACAATATTATTATTATTAGTATTACAATTTGATAATTAAGCTCATTTCTACTGTTTAACCAACTTCAAAAAAGGGGAGGTTCTCAATTTGTTGTATAAATTGTGAGTTTAAAGAAAATTACAGCCACTTTGCATATGCTCATTGACCATCTTGACAACTTTTATTCTATTACTAAAAATCTATTTATCTATAAATATATTAAAAATCTTTTTGAACTACATTATCCTGCGGTGTTATTTGTGATTTAGCATAATATTTCAATTACAACAATTTCAGGAAAAAGAAACTGATGGATGGGATAACTTTGACATTGATGATGATGATACAGAACTTAAAATGGAATCCCAAACTAATGATGCTCCGGCTAAGACAGTACAAGTTGAAACAAATAAAACAAGTGACACACAGAAAGTCAGTGAAACCAAGAAACAGAGTGAAGCAAAGAATCCAATAAAAAGCACACAGGATACTGGATGGGACGACTTTGGTGACTGGGGAGATGATGATACTGGCAAAAATGTAAGTGTTTTAGTTAAATTGACATAACCAGACATATTCTATGTAGAGGTGATATGACACTATGACATAGACCAGCGGTTCCCGAAAGGTGGTCCGCGGAACCCTGGGGTTCCGTGGAAGGGCAATAAGGGTTCCGTAAAAAATATTTTCATGTGCGGTGAGCACATTTAATTGTTTTTCATTTATACCTATTTTAAGGTGTTATCAAAGAAGGGTTCCGCTAGGAAAAATGTAATCAATTAGGGTTCCTTGACACAAAAAAATTGGGAACCCCTGACATAGACAACAAACAATGTCAAATAATTTCTTACGCCTTTCCAATGTAATTTGGAACGTAGGAGTCGTAGCTTCTAATAGTTGCGATGGATGTTACCACACGCCACTGTTGGCGTATGTAAGCGATTAAGAATTTCGGGGGAGTCGGTTGGATGCGACGTGGTTCAATTGGTAGAACACCCGTTGGGGCGCATACCCAGGAGACGTGGGTTCGAATCCCACCGGAAAAAACTTTTTCGCTTTTAAATAATCTTAGATTCGGTGAGCAGCCGTACTGCTAATAAAATAAATAATATTTGAATGTCAAATAACTTTAACACATTCACTCGGGGCTGGATTAACAATGTTTGCACCCCAAGCAATGCAATTTTCGGGGCTCCCATTCAGCCAAATATAAATCACACTTTTCAAGAAGTTCAATCAAATCAACTAATAGCATGCATCAATAAATAGCAAGAATACTTATTGTCATTGAGGATACAAATTCTCCAATTCAATTTTCACTCTGAAAACGGGTACAATATTATGGATTTTCCTTCATGACTTTTTTGTTCCTGTCATAGTTTGGCGGTCATTTAAATGCACTTGCCCATCAAACAACCGTCACAATCATAATAGATTGGAACTATACTGTTTTAAACTTTCGTGATTTTCACTCATAATTACTAAACTAAACGGGACTTATCACGCAATAAATATTTATTTATTTACCTCGACGTTTCGGCCACATTGCAGCAACCGTGGTCACGAGTCAACTGAAGTGTAGGGTGTCAAGTTCGTTTAGCCGCACGAGTCTTTCGAACTACCCGCACTTGATCCCGATTAGAATCAACACCCGTATCTCGAACTACCCGCACTTGATCAAGATTTTTTAACGGCACCCCATCACACCGACACACAACACTCACAACATCCGACGTCCTCTCCGACTACTCCTGCCGACGCCAACATTTGTTTATAACCCTACACTTCAGTTGACTCGTGACCACGGTTGCTGCAATGTGGCCGAAACGTCGAGGTAAATAAATAAATATTTATTGCGTGATAAGTCCCGTTTAGTTTAGTAATTAGATTGGAACTGTCTAGAGCTGCTTAAAAATATATAAACATGCATCAGATATTTTTGAGCTGAGCTTCAATGTTTCCCATGGCGTCTGTCCGTAATCCACAGCATAATGGCTCCCTTTCTGAGCACAATAATGGTTTGGGGTAGGTTTGAATGAATCAGTCAAGAATTATACTATATACTATATACTTTTTAATATATAGATAACATTTCCAGGAACCACCATCCAAATCGCAACCAACGCAGCAAAAACAATCTGTACAAGACATCAAAGCAGTCACTGACCGTCTTGCAGAAGCCTCCAACAAGAGTAGTGGGTGGGGATGGGGATGGGGGGTAGACTCCCTACTGAGCACGGCAACAGCCGGCATTTCTACCATTACCAATCAAGTTTCACAGGTAAAATTTACATTGTAGTTTGCTTTCACATCATGCCGCTAGCAGCATTGGTTGTCTTTTTTAGGGTTCCGTACCTCAAAAGACAAAAACGGAACCCTTATAGGATCATATATTTCAAACTAAATACAAACTAAAATATAGATGCACAGAAAAAACCCCAGAAAAAAGACCAATGCTGGGAATCAAAACCAGGTCCTCAGCGTTCCGTGCTGCGTGCTTACCCCTACACCATCACTGGTCTAGAGGTTAGCGACGAATCTTTCCCATACATGGTACATTTCAGTCTGTTATAATCACCTTATGCATTGATAAAGCGCGCATCTATGTTATGCTCTCTATCGAGAGACTTAACACTCCTTCGGAACTAACCGCTCACCTGGACCAAGTGATGGCGCTACTGTGCCAACTTTAACAAGTTAGGTATGAAGTATCTTTTTGTATTTATTTTTTTCAACTTCATTTTTTATTACTTTTACGGTCATCCCGTGAAACCATATATTTCAAACTAAATACAAACTGAAATATAGATGCACAGAAAAAACCCCAGAAAAAAGACCAATGCTGGGAATCAAACCCAGGTTCCCAGATTCGTCGCTAACCTCTAGACCAGTGACGGTGTAGTGGTAAGCACGCAGCACCGAACGCTGAGGACCTGGGTTTGATTCCCAGTATTGGTCTTTTTTCTGGGGTTTTTTCTGTGCATCTATATTTCAGTTTGTATTTAGTTTGAAATATATGGTTTCACGGGATGACCGTAAAAGTTTTAAAAAATGAAGTTGAAAAAAATAAATACAAAAAAAAAGATTTCATACCTAACTTCTTATAGGATCACTTTGTTGTCCGTCCGTCCGTCTGTCAAGACCCTTTTTCTCAGGAACGCATGGAGGTATCAAGCTGAAATTTATATCAAATACTCAGGTCTACTGTCTCTTGAAGCTGTAAAAAAATCAAACTTCTAAGCCAACGCAATCAAAAGATACAGCCATTTATTCCGCAAATTTTCGACACTCGCAAGGGAATCAAAACCTACAGGGTACTTCCCATGAACTCAGAATCTTGAAATTTGGTACGAACGAATAGCACAGATAAAGGAAAAATTGCGAAAAGCATAATTTTTTTTGTCTCACAATAATCCCACACTGCGCACATTTTTTTCTTAGGAGCAGGGGTCTGCTAAGACTGGATGTCCATAGATACGTCATATAAATTTGTACGGAACCTTCGGTGCGCGAGTCCGACTCGCACTTGGCCGGTTTTTTTTTTACATAAAACTGACCCATGCATGAGTGACCCCTATCTCACTGCTAAGCTGTATCTCACTGGTTCAGTAACAGCCTATGCACTCTAGCCTTGAAGAGCCCTAGGTTGTATCTATCTGGAAACAGATTGCTATCTCTAAAAATTAAAAAGTCAGACTTACCCATAAAGAAAGCCAGACTTTTGGGTCCCAAAGCCGGGCGTTAAGAAAAATTAATGATTGTCAAAAATATTGAATAAAACACATATTTAAAAGTCGGACTTTTTAATTCCAAAGCTCGCTCTTACAATTGACGGCAGTACGCTTAGTATAAGTTTTACTTCACCAAAATACTTGTCGATCGCGTTTACGTAAAAATTTCAATTCTATGG
Organism: Archips crataeganus; assembly: GCA_947859365.1. Taxonomy (NCBI): domain Eukaryota; kingdom Metazoa; phylum Arthropoda; class Insecta; order Lepidoptera; family Tortricidae; genus Archips; species Archips crataeganus. Next base: position 5,994,154 of record OX402064.1, read on the forward strand.
AAACATGGACGCGCGGCCGCGGAGCGCTGTCCATGTTTCCCTAGTAATTGATTTTTTTACGTAAACGCGATCGAGAAGTATTTTGGTGAAGTAAAACTTATACTAAGCGTACAGTATGCTTAGTATAAGTTTTTACTTCACCAAATACTTCTCGATCGCGTTTACGTAAAAAATTCAATTACTAGGGACACATGGACAGCGTCTCCGCGCGCGCACTTCCATGTTTCCATAGAATTGAAATTTTTACGTAAACGCGATCGAGAAGTATTGAAGTGAAGGAAAACTTATACTAAGCGTACAGATGGGGCCGAAAGGTTCACGAGTGGCGTCCGCGGACCGGAAGACGCAGTGTAGGTAGGCCTCCAACAAGATGTAGCGACGAGCTGGTTATGGTTTCGTTAACGCGTTGGATGCGGATGGCGCAGGGACGATCTGTTTGGCGAGCCTTGGGGGAGGCCTATGTCCAGCAGTGGACGTCTTTTGGCTGAAATGATGATGGTGATGATACGCGACGCGACGCACGACGTGATAAGGCTTGTTCACGAAAAAAAGTAGCCACTATTGTATAATTCAGGTATACAATATGAAATTACATTTTTTAAAGATTTTAATTAGAAAGAAGTACTCTTCGCCTTTCGTTTTGAGTGCTATTATGGATATTTATATCAGATGCTATACATTTTTGGGCTTACTTTCGAAATCTCTGGATTTTAGTCTTAGACATTGTATTTTTCACATTTGGGTCACAGAGGTTCTTTTTTTTCTTTACTCAAATAGATTATCGACGCTATAATGTTCCGCGAATATCTTTCCAGACTCTTAATTACCATATGCAGGGCATAAATTGTTTTAAATCATGCCAGAAGTATGCAATAATTTTAGCTCTAAGCCTTAAACTGGCAAACTTTAACTGGCATTATGCAGGATTTTACAACTTGTAAGGAAAAAGTTGGGTTAGGCTCGTAAAACATACTTTCCCGAAATGGGCACTTTCTCTAAAGGTGCACTTTCCGCAAAATGTACACTCCCATAATGTACACTTTCCCATTAAGGGCACTTTCCCCGTAAGTGCATTTGGCCAAAAAGTACATTTTCTCAAAACGCACACTTTCCCATAATGTACATTTTCTCAAAACGCACACTCACAAAATGTACACTAGTCAAAAATGTCATCTTCACCACAAAGTTTTCCTTAGATGAAGATCCTAAGCTATGATGGCGATGTTAACATTTTTACCTATGTACCTAGATAAATCCTTCGTGCTCTTGCATTTTTACGGTTTATCGAATCTATACAGTGTTATTTGTAATTCACTGACATCCTCTTAACCCTGAATTCCTATCACTCAAACAAATGGTTTTTGTTTTACGACTTTTTAAAATGAAGCACTTTTTTCCCATACAAATACACAGAGTATCGTAAAAATAAGAGGTAATCTCAAATTTTCAAAAATTTATTACACCAAAAATATTAAGTTATGACAAAAGTCGTAAAACAAAAAACATTTGTTTAAGTGGTAGGAGTATAGGGTTAAAAGGATGCTAGTGAATTACAAATAACCCTGTATAATATAGGCATATAGTACATACTTTTCCAAATCTAGTGCTCTATTTAAGAAAGTGCACTTTTTGGGAAAGTGCACTTTCTGAGAATGTGCTCTATCTGAGAAAGTGTACCAATTGGGAAGTGCACTTTTTGAGACAGTGTACCTTCAGAGAAAGTGATCCATCTAAACAAGTGTACCTTTAGAAAAAGTGCACATTTCGGGAAAGTGAGTTTTTTTACGCCTAACCCTTGTGAAAAACACTTGAAACCATAATCGTTTTCAACCATAATCGTCCGTCTGTCACAGAGCTCTATCTCTTGAACCGCAATTTTCACCGATTACGTATTACTGAAACTATAACTATTAATAATAAAAATATAGTTGAATTAAACATTAAGGGGGTGCCCGACTAACCAATATAAAATGATACCACACTGTGTACATTTTACTGAGAAGCGGGGCTCTGCGTACACTGGATTATTACAGTTACGCCTGTTTACGACGTATATTTTGACACACCTAAAAAATTGGTCGGCACCCTCGGTGCGCGAGTCCCGACTCGCACTTGGATTTTATTTCAGAATTATCTTTGATATCTTTATTTTTCTCGGAAGTGAAACAAAATATACTTTATTTCCAGGGCATTTCGACAGTCCTCGAAACTGGCATTGGTGCCCCAGATCCAGAGGAGTTGGCCAGGAAGGCCAAGGAACATGAATCTAAGCCGCAGCCCAACAGGTCTGAAGAGGGAGTGGAGATGAAAGAGACCAATCCTAATGCTGGTGATGCGTTCCAACTTGGCAGTTTGCTGTCCGGAGTCACCAAGTTTGTTGAGAGTACAGGTTTGTTTCTACTACTATAGCTAAACCGTTTAAATGAGTCCTCGCTTGCGACGTACAGGGGCTGGGGGGGTATGACGACAAAGGGGGCCGAGAGATCCGTGTGCCTTGCCATTGTGAGTTTGCTCGCGTGAGCCATTATGCGAAGCGAATTATGCTACGTCTAGGTAAATTCAAATTCAAATGATTTATTGCTTACATGTTGTAAAATTACTAGGTGTTATACAATATAATGTATCAAACATGCACCCTGCAAGGGCATTGCAACACAATACCTAAATGTAATTTAGCTATTCTATACTTTCACACAGTTTAGATATAGCTTATTATATTTGCGTCTAAAAATAATTATTTTGATAATAATGTGTGTGCGCGTGTATTTTATTATTGTATTTTTAGGGATCTTTATGTGGAGTTTTATACCTATCAATATTTCATTACCATTTATTTACTAAAATTTGTTTTAATTTTTTTATAAATAGGTTATCTTTTACTTCTTTTTTTATCACTTCGGGTAGTTTATTATAATTTTTTATCATTTTAAGAGGGTCGGTAGAATGAATTTTTAGTCTAGATGGTTAGCATTAGGTAGTCTATTATTTTGCCTAGGCACGTTTCTCAGTTTTGCATCTTCTCTCGTGGTATAAAATTCAGGGTGTATTCGTACGTAGGGGAGAAGTTGCGTGAAAGGGCCACGCCTTGAAAGGGACGAATTAAAATTAGGAAGCTTCCTATACACCGTGAAATTTTAGTGGTTGTTTTCCCGAAACGAGGTGATTTAGTATCGATCGTACAATCGATTTATAATTACTATTTTGACTAGAGTCAAAAATCCAATTGTGAAAAACGAAAGTCGAAAATGACCGCAAACCAATAGTAACGCTTCGTTGGTACCTAACCTATCGTACGATCGTACGCTACTTGTACCAACGAAGCGTTACTATTGGTTTGCGGTCATTTTCGACTTTCGTTTTTCACAATTGGATTTTTGACTTTAGTCAAAATAGTAATTATAAATCGATTGTACAATCGAAACTAAATCACCTCGTTTCGGGAAAACAACCACTAAAATTTCACGGTGTATAGGAAGCGTTTATTATTTAAACTATTGGTATTCGGAGGAAGGATCTTATTTTTTCATGGAACTATACTAGGGGATATCCTGTAAGTATGTGAGTCATCCCAGCCTATATACCTACGTCCCACTGCAGAGCACCGGCCTCCTCTCAGAATGAGAGGGCTCGGGCCGTAGTTCCCACGCGGGCCCATTGAAGATTGCGAACTTCACACACAACATTGGATTCCTTCGCAGGTGTATACAGGTTTCCTCGCGATGTTTTCCTTCGCCGTAAAGCTCATGGTAAATTTCAAACGTAATTTCGCACATAAATTCCGAAAAACTCAGTGGTGCGAGCCGGGATTTGAACCCACGACCTTCTGCTTGAGAGGCCATAGGTCAAACCGCTAGGCCACCGCGGCTTCAATATGCAAGTGAACTGTGCTAATTAACACTCAATGTCTAAATATTCCAGGCACAATAGTGATAGCAGGCGGCCTCGACACTCTAGAGACCATAGGCAAGAAAACCATGGCAGTACTACAAGATGGCGATCCAGGGCTGGCCAAGAAACGGGCCATGCTCGGCCTGGATGCCGGCGACAAGCCAGTTCTGTCTCAGGTGCTGAGGGAGGCCAAGTCCAGAGCTGACGAGGAAGACAGGGTCAAAGAGGAGAAGAGAGAGGCCAAGGAAGTGCATTATGAGAATTTGTTCGATGATTTTGAAGGTAATATTAGTGTATCGGCTATCAAGCTATGGCTATATCTTTATGGCTGCCCTGGTGTGGGAAACTTCGTTTTTTTATCATTAGAAAGAAGGCAAGCCATGTTGACGTGTATTTTTATTAAAAAACACTTGAAAAATAAAGCACAGCTAATATGTAACAATTTGAAAGGAAATATGGTAATTTACACTCTTTTGGTTTCATAAGTAATGGTAACTGTTTGTTTTAAAGCGTTTTTCAATAATTAAGACCCGCCAAGATTGTTTACCCTTACTTGTAATGCTAAAAAAAAACGAAGTACCTATAATGAACTAAAACAATTACTTTGCTCACCCGCGACCTTACAATAGTTACGTTTATGCAAGAAATGTGCGTTCATGCAGTTCCTCCACCTCCACACTGTACGAACACACACAAATCACATAAACCCAACCATCACCACCACCAAGCTACACTGACGCGTTTCGAACTCAACTAACTTGTCACTGTAACTTCTCAAGTACCCACTTTATTTTTCTCATTCTCAAACTACCCCACAAAAATTAACATTTATTGACATATTAAAAAACTACCTTGAATTTTTGTTTATTTATTTATAAGACATATTTAATTAATACTAACTGTTCAAATTCGACCCAAGCCGCACAGTACCTATAAAGTACCTATAGTCCGTGGACTAGTCGATGAATGTTAATAAACGGTCTAGTTGCGTTAACGTTAAAATTGTGGACGACCCGTTGCTAGTAAGATTGGTCCGGATCACGACTCTTGAATGCGTACTTCCATACTAATCTGTCTATCTGTCTGTATGTTACTTCTTCACGTTTAAACCACTGAAAACATCAAAAATAATAAATTGGGGATGTCTATTTTTTTGCAATGTATAGAAAATCGAAAACCATTTCGAGATGAATGCTTTTTAAATCGTTTTCTGTAGTTATTTAATTTTAATATTATGTAATGAATTTATTATATAACAAATAAGCAATGACCTTCATTTGACATTGGTGTAAATTGCGTGACCGGTTCAAGTCGTACTTTATTCTGTGTGGTTAAAATTCTTCACAATTTACGCGTGGATTATACTACGGAGTTTGATTTGGACCCGCTGTCTGACATCTAGCACTTTGTCAGTGCCAGTAAAGTGACACAGTGTATAGTGTACAACTACGCAAAAAATAATTAAAGGGGTTGCCTTATCGTACGCATTTAGATAGATTTAGAAATTTGGCATTGTGGGAGCCCTCAATTATAATCTGACGTCATCAACTAAAATAGTTTAAATAATTAATTTTGAAAAAAGTAGAGAACTAAATGACAAAATATTGAAATTAGTTTCTTATAATTGACTATTCTATACAAAAAAAATATAAAAACCACTGGTAATTTTTTTTAGACATTCCCAATTGGGCATCCTTAGCATATTGTTGATAGGATAGTTTTTATGCCGGAAAATTGTATAGTTCTCGCGGGATAGCGATTAACGTATTCTTCACAGATGCAGTCGCGGGCAACAGCTAGTCACCATGTAATTCCGTACCTGAACGTGACCTATTTGTTATTCCAGGCCTAGTACATCTGGAAGCCCTGGAGATGCTGTCTCGTCAGGTGAGCATGCGCATCGAAGAACGCTTGCGAGGCGCCGATCCAGACAAAAGGCAAGACATCAAGGAGACTCTGCAACAAGTCGCTGGTAACTATGCGGCCATTTTGTTTTGTATGTATGACTCTTTAATGTCAATAAAATATATGAAATTAACACATCACAAGATAACAGATAAGATCCGCAATCACATTATCCCACAAAGGACGAAAGTCATCGACATTGCTCAAAGAATTAGTTCGCTGAAGTGGCGTTGGACTGGCCTCGTCTGTCGCAGGACTGATGAGCGGTGGAGCAGACGAGTCCTCGAATGGAGACCACGGACGGGGAAACGTAGTGTAGGGCGTCCTGAGGCACGGTGGACGGATGACCTCAAGAGGGTCGCTGGCGGCGGATGGATGCGAGGGGCCGAAGACAGAGTGTTGTGGCGCGCCATGGAAGAGACCTATGTCCAGCAGTGGACTGCGATAGGCTGATGATGATGATGATGATGAAGATAAAACTTAACGACCGCTTTAGCCTAGTTGGTAGTGACCCTGCCTACGAAGCAAGAGGTCCTGGGTTCAAATCCCGGTAAGGGCATTTATTTGTGTGATGAGCACGAATATTTGTTTCTGAGTTATGGATGTTTTCTATGTATTTAAGTATTTATTTATCTATATAAGTATGTTTATCGTCGTCTAGTACCCATAGTACAAGCTTTGCTTAGTTTGGGACTAGGTCGATTTGTGTAAGATTGTCCCCTAATATTTATTTTATTTTATTTTTATAAACAGAAGTAAAAAGGCGAATTTATTTCTTAGGGATCTCTTCTTTTCTCTTCTCTTTTTTTTAACAAAAGTTACGTAAAATTTATCAAATAATTTTGCTAGAAAAACATTTTGTTGGCGAATACTACACTTCTTATTTTTAATATTATGTGTCTAAATACTCATTATTACCACTATACCCTATTTTATTTAGCCTTAGGTACCTATTACTAATTCAGTTACATCATTTAGTTATAATTTTTTTTATGAAAGTAGGTATCTATCAAACACGCTTTTGATTTGGTTTTAAATGCTCCTTAACTAATTCACTCTGTCTCAGGTCAAGGAAAAGTTTGTTGAAAAATCATGGTATCGTCTCTGTGATCTAGAATAATCTAGAGCACAGTGACGTTATTCTTTTAGAATCCTGCTCCATACCTATCAACTGCTAATAGGTATTTGAACTTGGCATGTATGGGTAACGCTATCAGAGTTGAGGTCACGCACACAACAACACGTCATGCAATGACAGCGGGATTTTGACATTTATTCGTACCGATAGCAAGTTCAACAGACTCAACATAGAATTACAAGATTGACTAAAAATTTCTTCAACCTATTCCTTTAAGAATAATTTAGGAAAATACATCTAGTTCAAACAAAACAGAAAATAAAATATTTTGATCTATTTTATATAAATCAGATAAGCATAGTTTTCGCTATTTATAAAATTCCGATTTTTTTCTTGCGAGTATTTCTTATCAGTTTCAAATTGTTTTATTTCAAAAATAGGTTATATGAAAAAGAAAAATTTATAATATGCATAGTATTCTGTAAGTATTTCATCATAAGATCATATAACTCACATTTTCATTCACTCAGTCATTTCATTCATTCACTATCTATTTTGCAATCAGTACTTTATGTAGCTGTGTGTGTAATCAATTAATCATTCGCCTCAACTCTCGTGGCGTTACCTATAGTAAGATATCAAAAACTTGTTTTACTAGACAACACTTTAGCAACGTCGTTTGACTCTTTATTTACCACTGTACTTCACTATAGCTTTATCGGTAATACAGCGGTAAAAAAAAGTTCATCTTGGAACCGTGTGCCGTCTGGGATCGTCTATTATTGTTCATGTCCTACAAAACTGCATTGTTTCTTCAGAACTATGCGAAATGCCAGAGGAAGAGGAGGATGAAGAAGAATCTGAAGATACGTCGAAAACGGAAGCTTTCCACGAAAGACTGCTCGCCGCCACCAGGGACATAGGAGTTAAGCTTCAGTTCCAACCTTTAGTCAAGTGAGTCTAAAGGTCTGAGTTCATATGAGTTGATAAATATCAAACTCTAATATCTCCACAATAAATGACATGAAGATAATGATCCTTTTTTTCATAATTTTATTCTGTTTTCACTAAAAAATCAAGAATCACCATAGGGTGGACATATTGGAGTTTGATATTTATCTAGGTACTCATATTGTCTACTAACTGTTGGACTCTGCGAAGAATTTCCAAGGTATTGCAGTATCACCGTACCCAATTTCATTTAAATCGGTTCACCGCCCCGGTTTAAGCGTGAAGAGGTAGCAGATAGACATACAGACAATTACTTTCACATTTTATAATATTAGTAAGTATCGAAATATGGATTCGAAATCAAATTCAAAATTTATTTCTGTCTTACGGTGTAGGTTGAATGTTTTAGAGACAGTGAATGCAAATGTCTTTTTTTATACTGTAAAAAACAGCCACGACATAGCCCGAAGGATTAGCACGCTGAAGTGGCAATGGGCTGGTCACGTTTGCCGTACAACTGACGATCGTTGGAGCAGACGTGTCCTGGAGTGGAGACCACGTTTAGGAAAGCGTAGTGTGGGACGCCCTGCAACACGTTGGACTGATGACCTTAGGAGGACAGCGGGCAGTGGATGGATGAGGGAAGCCCAGGATCGCGAATGTTGGCGCAATATGAGGGAGGCCTACGTCCAGCAGTGGACGGACAATGGCTGTAGATAGATAGATAGATAGAAAAAACAGAGAGACAAAAGAGTTTCCTTTTATGAAGCAGATTTAAAGAAAGAACAAATTCTGTATCAAACGTTCGTATTTTTAATCCAGAAAAAAACACGTTTACACAGCTGGTAATTCCTATGGACCTCAAGCTTTATAGTTAGGTTCTATTACCACTAGGCTGAGTGGTTGCTTGAAGAGAAAGCTTATTAATATTACCGTGGACCAATAACTTCCTGTCGGTTTGCCTTCTTCGAAACACAGAATTGCGTTTTAACCACGTTTTAACGAAGTTGCTGAAGATCAAAATTATCTTACCATTTGAATACTTGATTCCAGGCAATACACCGAAGTCCTGGACTGGCTATCAGCAGACTCCGCCACCGAGAAGACAGTTTATAAGCGAGCAGTCAGCAGTCTCGCACAAGCCACAGCGTTAGCAGTTGAGGTGTACCACAAAACTGCTGAGATGCTGCTTGTGAAGCCCCGGCGATCCACCGCGGACGAGTCCGACGCTTTGACGCAGTAAGTTATATCGCTTCACCGAATTACCTCTTTCCCGAACTGACCGTTCATCGAATATTTTTTTTTTATATGATTCAGGAATGTCAATAAAAATCTATAAAACGCTTACCTAGATCAACAGCCCATTAACTCAAAATATTGTACCACTGTTATCTAGATTTTTTGTAGATGTCGATTTCTGGAAGGTGTAAATTAAAATGGTTCATTCTTTTCAGTTGATGTGCTATTATTTGGGAGTGTGAAATATGTTATTATTAAACCTTTCATTACAAATTATCCTCTTGTAGAAAAAGGAGAGAAATACAGCAGTTTTGATCTTGTTGTTTTTTTACAGAATGACAGTCGTTTTGACGAAGCACATCAGCGAACTTGCAACCATGTTCACGGAAAAACTTAACACGTTGGAAACAGAGAACAAGGACCAAGTTAACACTTACATTACTAACATATTCCTGGAGGTAAGACCCATATAATAATCTTACAAGTGCGTAATTATTTTTTCTCAAACATGCAATGAAATATTGATCTTATGTTCTTTATAATAGGCCGCGAAGTATCACGTTTCAGGTGCGGCTAAAGTTCGTTAATGGAAGCCAGCCAGTTATTTTTTTTTATTGCATGTTTGAGAAAAACACTATACAAGCCTCCTGCCGCGAACAGGCATTGTCGGCCTCGTATATCTATCTAGATAGGTCTACGTCATCTGACCTCGTTAACAATCGGCCATCTATAGCTACTCTGACGGAAATCCGCTATTTCGCGGCCTCTGCAGTAATGTACCATTTCTTCGATCCGTTCACTGCTACTAAACAATATAAATCAAGTCCCGGTACGGTACGGTACCGCACAACCGTTCATACAAGTTAGAATATTACAACCGTCACCGCCACCGCACCGCCACGCCTCCGCTGTCTGTGCGTTTGGAGCTTTAATGTTTGCACTCGTCAATTCACGGCTTTTTTACTGTATATAATAGTGTATACTATTTCCAATATGCTTTAACGTTGTAGATAATATTGTTTTAATTTTTTTTCAGGCCGGGAACAGTTCTACATACATACAGAATGCATTCCAGTTGGCTCTGCCTATATTGCAAATCGGTGCCGTATAAATTGTACTTATAATATTCAGGATAATTGTATATAACTTGTCACTTTTCTGACGTCAACCAGTTAGGTCCGATACAGATAGACTGCGTTCCAACTGCAAGGTATAGTTGGAATTTTATAAGCTTCTGGGTTTAAAGGACTGCATACCTCACCTGGTAAAGATAACATTGTTCTCGTTTGTTCTATTATGGACGCACTACAACGGCGACGATCCACCTGAGTACCGCTTACAATGACGAAAGGCCTTTCTTAATGAGTTAAGCTTTTGCAATTTCAACCTTGTAACTTAGAGAAGACGGTAGCTATTTGTTTGTATTTTTTTGTTACTTGTTCTGATTTGTTATTAGCGGTAGGCTTCAACAAACGAGAACAATGTTATCTTTACCAGATGAGTTCTGCAGTCCTAAACCCCCAGCTTATAAAATTCCAACTATAACTGCCGACTGCCCGTACATTTTCCATTGCAGTTATGTTGCAGTCCGCACAACTGTAAGCAAACTGCATGCTCGCTACCTGCGACTGAGATGTATGGGCAGTCGGCAGTATGCAGTTCGTAAGTATCGACCCTTAGGTGCACAGATATTTCCGTTTTGTAATTGTTGTATATCGTAGGGAATATTTGAAAAATTGTAAACTAGTTTTCAGAATCTTAATATATTCGCATAAATTTTTAATTTGGCTTTTCCTAATAGTCTCGAGAAAAAACCACAACGGTGTTTTTTTTCTGACAGTCTCGCTTGTATTGAAAAAGTTAAGTTGATGTTTTTTTTTGTAATTTTCTGTTGTAATTTATCTATCTACCTTTGAGTTATGTTCGTGTTTGTTCCGAATAATGTGTACAGTAGCCTATAAAGATATCGGGTCAAAGTTACAATTTGTACACGACCTTAATGGCAAGACAATAAAGTCCTATCTAGCTAAATGATTTTGATTCCACTATCCGATTTTCATCGCCTCAATTATGCTTGGTATAGTCGACCAAGTAAGTGCTTTACCATTTTTATGACAGTTCCTACATCAAAATAAAAGCAATAAGGCTGATTGTTACATTAAGTTATTACTTATTAGTGAAAATAGCCTTTGATATTTGAAACATACAATTGACTTTCAACTTTAGGGTGGTAAATGTATTACTTGGTGGGCTATACTATTTAACTACTTTCACAGAATTCAGTATGTTACAGTAAATAAAATAAAACCATTATTTCGAAAAATCCTTAAGTTGTACGAATGTTGCAGTTAATACTACTATTTGGCACATTACCAGTATATATTTACTAAGGAAGTAGATCTAAGTGTATACAACGTAACGATACCCTTAATCTAATTGGCATTTTCATTAACAATTTTTTATATAGTTTTAAAGAGAAATATATTTAGTTTGGGATGCATTTATTACGTATGGATATGTAACTCTGTAAAATACTGTACAGTATGTACGCTTTCGTACGTAGATTAATGATAAATTGGATTTAATAAATTAAAATGTAATGTGAATATTATTCGTTTAGTCCAAGAACTCTCGGAATATAAAAGAAGAAGAAAATCATGAGTAATATTTGCAATCGATATTATAAATGGGTCATACTCAGATATAGTCTGTTTTGTCTACCATTAATAATAATAATAATATTTATTTAACAGACTAGTTTTTTACAAAAGATCCTTATAATAAATTGAACTCTGTTCTCTAAATAGGTAAACCTGTATTTTAGGAATTTTTATATTTCATTCAGTCCTATTAATAGGAATAACGGACAAAATTATCCGTTTAGTTCGCGGGGCTCCTGTTTCTGGGAGGTCTGCCCGTCGGGCATCTGAAGATATCTAATGAACCTAACCTATCTATTAATGTGTAAAAATTATCTAACCAGCCCTATTTCGTGCCAGAAGTATTGGGACTAAGTAAACGGATTATTTCGTACGCTTAGTCCTACTAAAATTCTTGCCAGAAGTAGTAGGACTAAATGGATTATTTCGTCCGTTTAGTCCTATTAAAATGCGTGCTAGAAGTAGTAGGACTAAATGGACGGTTTAGTCCTATTAGTAGGTCTGAATGGTAGACCAAAACAAAACGGACTACACTTACTCATACACAGGGTAAGAAACAAAAGCTGTCTCTCCTGTGGACATTAAATTGGCGACTCCGAGTCAGCAGACTTAAGATTTATTTAAATGGGCTGAAAATTGGCCAGGCGTCCCACACGCTGATGTAAACTTGACTAAAAAATATTGGCTACAGACCCTTAATTTTTGCCATGTCCACAGGAAAGACGCACACAAAAATAAATGTGTATGACCCAGATGACATACTCCAATTATGAAACAACGAAGTTAGGTAGTTCTAAATTTGACCACTCAAGTGTAGAGCAGCACTTAATTTATTGTTCGTGTTACAGGCAACACGCTGTACAGTAAGATTATTTCCACTTTGACACTATATTGAAATTAGTTTCTTATAATTGACTTTTCTATACAAAAAAAAAATAAAAACCACTGGTAATTTTTTTTAGACATTCCCAATTGAAGTTTAATCCCATTCCATTCCTTGCCGCTGACGCCGATCATCGTAATGCGTGTTTCGTAAGGTTAACTATGTACCATTTAACGTGATACAACTTTTTGTTCTTTATCCTTACCGAAATTTTTAAAATGTATACGCCGCACAAGTGTTGACACAATATTCATATCAGAAAATTTGGATTGCAACTGATGTTCTCTCACTGTACCTATGTAAAACAAGATCCTACCTAGCTTCTGTTTCTGTTATTCACGTGTATCATTGTGATTGTAATATAGGACAATAATTTATAGTCATAATTTTTATAGCATTAAAAGTAGATAAAATCGACAAGATTTTGTTTTATTTGTATACTAGCTGTTGTCCGCGACCCCGTCTGCGAATAATTCTTATAAACTTATTTCAAATTTGCTGAGGTAGCCATAGCGGCAGATTTATATTTTGAACCGGTTATTGAAAAAAAATATATATATCTACTAGTTGATTGTGACCACCTTGCGATGACATGCCCATGATTGATCTGATCTCCTAAGCTTGATATTACTCATAGGGTTGCTTTGTGACTTAGGGACAGGGACTCATAGTTCGAAACTAGGGGATACGGAACTACTTTAACCACAGAAATAATAATAAAGAGGACAGAAGTGCCTTAGACGCGTGACCTTGGCGCCGCACTTGTGACTCGAAGGTCACAAGCGCGTGACTTGTGGCTCAGTGCTATTTGAAACGTGGGTATGATAACAAGTGGTTTAAAATGGTGTTTTGCAGCATTAGCAATTGCGGAAACTCGTCCACACTGTGTAATTACACTAATAAGGGGATTACATTTCATTGGTATGTATTAATTTAATGTAATAATGCGGTTTATATCAAAATACAACTTGAGAAAATATTTCATTATGAAATATTGGTTTACACGTTATTAACACGAAACTTCAGGTACCATTGCTGCTCATATCCTTAAAAACGCAGATTGCTTTGAAGTATACGCAGCAATGTAATATAATTTTTGATAAACCTTCTGCCTCGCACAAATGTTCATGGTACGAACACAAGACATGTTACGACTAGTCCCGAGCTAGTGATGCCCGTTGACTTGCGTAGACTTTTTATCGATATCCTAGTTTACAATCATCCTAAACACGGTATAAAGGTGGTGTAATTAGTATAATAGTGTACAAATAATAAAGTTAAAATTCCATTGTAAAAAAAATACTGATTGTTTCTTTTGTTTATTTAATCCCGGAACTCTCACCGAAACTACAAAATTCCTAAATTGTATAAAGAATAAAGAATTTTGACTTTGACTTTATATTAAAAATGATAATTCAGTATTAAACAGCGTATTATTTAAAAACATATTTCAAATATGTATGACAAAACGAATACACCCTACAGTTAATTGGTACTTAGTATACATTTTCATCATCACTTTTATTGTCATCGTCAAATGTAGGGTAGCACACAACACTAACAACATCACTTTGATAACCCTACATTCTGTGGCTCCAGTGAAAAGGGGTACAAGTCTGAAATTGGCCAAATTGAGTTATATAGACCAAAAAACACAAAAAAAAATAACGCATCGATTGGTGTAAACGGATCTAAGATATCTTTTAAAACAACGGACTTTTCTGGTGGTCAAGGGTACAACAACTTTAAAAAAATTAGCAACAGAGGGTGCTTGTCAAGTTGTATTTCTATTAACTAAAGTTTTGTTTGTGATATATGATCTAAATTTAGTTGTACGTGCTGTTTTTTCATATTATGGGTGTAAAAAAATCTAAGCACACTTGAACCCCTACAACAAGAACAGATTTATTTAGTTTACATTGGTACAAGTTGAGTTCAATCTTTTTACACAAAAAATTAAAATAAAATGTAAGATTAAGTCGAGCTGCGCCCGTTTTAACAAATCGAATATAAAAAAGTTTACGTGGAAAAGGATATAAGTCTTTGCGCGGGGGAATGAGCGGGTGAGTGGGGAGCCACGGCGCTCACGCATGGGCCACAGTCGTGTTCGCTAACTTGTGCAGGGAGAACGCGCTTGCGAGCTGCGTAGTCGACGGCCGCGCGAGTAAGTTATATCCTTTTACACCAATTTTATTTTTAAACTAATATTGCACATATATTAATTTTAAGGGTATTAATTAAGATATATCCCTTGACACCAAAGTTATACTAGCCTAAAATAAAGTGAAATTCGTTTCTTTTTAGAATGGCGAGTAAGCAACGAATCAATTTAATGCTCAGTCTTGTACAGAGAAAAAAAATTAATAGTGCCGGTCACTCTCTTCAAGAAAAAGAGATACATAGTGAAATTGAAAGTTTCGATACTACTTCGAAGCCTCGTTGCTTAAATAATAGCAATACTGAAAATTTCGATTACAATACTTCGAAGCCTGGTTGCTCAAAAAATGACTTCGATATAACAATAAGTTCCCTTCAAAAAAATAATGAGGAGATGTGGGCTTCTGATTCTTCCGATTCACTATTGAACACAGAAATACAAGACATTATAATAAATATTTCCCCGGCAAAAAGTAACAATGAAAATAACAAAGATTGTACATCAAGCATACATTTTACTGATCGTGACGAAACATTTCTAGTGTGTTTTGATATACTGTCGACGTTGATAGAATGCCTGCCGTGCTTTGGAGACGATTACGGTAGTAGTAGCAGTGATGAGTACATACCTGACAGTAATGCTTCTTCTGACTCTGAGTACAGCATTAGGCGTCGCCAAATGACTAATAGGCCCAATGTAGTTATCAATGATTCAGATTCTGACGGGAATAGCGTATCGTTCTGGGAAAAAGAAGGTATTAAGGAAGGTCGAAAGCGAAAGCCTAGAAAAAGTGAGAAGGAAAGAAGAATAGAACGGGAGGCCAGAAAGAAAATGAGAAATACAGGAAAGAGCTACAAAACTAAAAAAGGAAAAGACGTTAGAGCGAGAACTTTTACTCCTTTAGAGGCCTGTAGAATGAAATGTGCAGAAAATATTCCAGAAGAGTTCCGTAAACGAATTTTTGATGTCTATTGGGGGTTAGGCGAGTATAACGAAAGAGTGCAATTTATAAGCAAACTGATCGAATTAAAAAACAAAAAAACATGCAAACTCGTAGTGACAGGAAACTCCAATCGGCAATATGCAAATAAATACTATTTAAAGTTAAATGCTGAGAATTATGAGATTTGCAAGGGCTGTTTCTTAAAAACATTTGATGAGACCCCGAAGTTTGTGCAAGTCCTAACTAATAAACTCAAACGTGACGACAGATATACACCAACGACGACAAGGGGGAAGGCACCAAGTGCTACTAGAATAAGTGATGAAAGACTTGAACTGGTGAAACAACATATTCTTTCATTTCCAGCCTTTGAAAGCCATTACGGCCGGTCTAAGACAGAGAAAAAGTTTTTGTCTCCCCATTTGTGCCTAAAAGACATGTTCAATGCGTATTGCGAAGTGACTGAGAATCCAGTGTCATTGACAGTATATTCATGTGTATTTAAAGGTCAGAACTTGTCTTTCAAAAGGCCTTATCTAGACACATGCGTCAAATGCGACACGTTCGAAACTAAAATTAAGTACTGTGAAGGGGACGAACAACTTATGTACAAGACTCAAAAAAAGGAGCACCAAACAAAAGCCGAGACCGTATATGATAGAAAAACCAGTGACCGACAACGGTCAACTGAAAGAGAAGATACATACGTGTGTGCATTTGATTTACAGCAATGTTTGCCAACTCCTTATTTGAAATCGGGTGCCGCATTTTACAAACGGCCTTTATGGACGTACAATTTCACCATTAGGAATTGTACAGATAATAAAGTGTTCTGTTTCATGTGGCACGAAGGTATTGGAGGAAGGGGGGCAAATCAAATGGCATCTTGTGTGTATTATTTCATACTTAATTACGTCCCTTCCAACATCAAACATTTGATTTTCTATTCGGACTCTTGTTCGGGGCAAAACAAAAATTTCCATATGGTTAACATGTTTCTTCTCGCAGTCCGCAATAATCCGAATGTGGAGATAATTACCCACAATTTTTTTGTCCCTGGGCATACTCACATGGATTGTGATGCTGACCACGCTGTAATTGAAAAGGCGAAAAAGAAAACTCACATGGAAATTCACCACCCAAGAGACTGGTTTCAACTTGCTAGGACTTGCAATAAAAAAAATCCATTTACAGTCATTGAAATGCATGCTGGCTTGTTTTTGGATTTTGCCAGCTTATTGAAAGGGCCACTTCAACAAAAAAAAATTAACGAGGACAAACAAAAGTTTAATATCTCAGAGACTGCAATTTTCAGTTTTAAAAAGGCAGAATTCGCTAAATTTAACTACAAGACGTATGATGACGATCAATGGCACACGGTATGTCTTCTACGAAGACGCGGTAAATCTCCACTACCTAGTGTGTTTGACACAGAATGCATACCCCACTGCTATGATGGACCATTGCCCATTTCTAAAGAAAAAAAACGAGATTTAATGTCTCTTATACCGCTGATTAACCCTTCTGTGAGGGAATTTTACGAAGATTTAATCTGCAATGATGAAACTGTCGATACGCATCCGTTGATACCGACAGAAGACAGCTTAGCTTAGAGATTTTCAGTTTTATTAAAAAACAACATGTGTTTTGTAATTGCATGTTACAAGAATTTAATATTATTTTAACCTCTTTTGAATGGACATACATAAATACTAATGATGAGAAATTTTAAGTTTGTTATAAAACAGCATTTTTTATGTTTGCATGTGAGATTTTTTTTAATTTTTATAGCGTTTTTGAATAGATATATTAATACTTTCATATGTGTTTTATTTACTCAACTTGGATACAAGTAGCATTTTGAATTTTCCACTATTATATAAGTCTACTTATAACTAACAACACAATAAAACAAAATCGTGCAAAAAGCTACATGTCTGTTATGTCTGTAATTAAGTACAAAAAACTACATAAATGGAAAAATAAAATCAGTTTTGACACCTTTAGTTCGTAAAATAGTCTTCTTTGGATAATATTATACATGTAATACAAAAAACATTACGGATGCGTACCTTTTTTCACTTCGTATATAATTACGAAAACTTGGTGAATAGCGATATATATAACCACTTGAACCTTTTCACACTTATTTTTATACTTTTGTTCTGGATACAAGTAGTTAATTTATAAACTAATAGATTAAGAGCAAAAATAACATTCCCGTAAGAAAGACCGCAATTAATTTAGTCCTTCGACATACCACATTTATTAGTTTATGTAAATAAACAAGTGTAATGAACGTAAGTTTGAATCATTTTGGGCGTAACTGTTTTTTGCGTCTCCTGTAAACTTGGGTTTTTCGACATGTACCCCTTTTCACTGGAGCCACAGCATTTACCCCCCTATCCTACATTTGACAATGACAATAAAAGTGATGATGAAAACGGGGGTAGTTGTGTGTCGCTGTCAGTTGCGTCGAGTAGCCGCACGACCAGGGCAGTAGCGCGCAGTGCGCGTTTGGGAGCCGCCGTGACGTGCGACTCCGAGAAGAAGGGCTCGGATTAACCCGAAACATGTCGAGTTAAACTCGTTTTAAGACGTGAGTGATCCGTTTATTTTCACTATGAGTGAGTCTCACGATAGTTTCATGTTTAAACTCACATCTCTCACTTACACAGAGTCGGTGGTAGGGTCAACCAACGTCATAAATAAGTGATCACTTTTGTACCTTGTCGCTTTAACGTCATGTTTGAAAAGCCATACGAAATTATGTAACGATTGAAAGTGACAAGGTACTACAAATGTGGTGACTTATTTATGACGTTGGTATGACAGACACATGCAGCCAAACATTATACATTTCACATTCACATACCTAGGTCAAATTCACGTAATTAGCTACAAATTATTTATACTAATGTCCATCCCCACGAATTAATTTTAAATTTGATCATTTAACCAATAATTTCCTGTAAAGTTTACTGCAAATTGTAACAGTCGATAAAATTGTCGATGAATCGAGGCCTAGCGTAAATGTGAAATAAATTGCTTTTGTACACTACAACCATACTGCCGACGAGGCCAATGAAGAACGCCGTGTTGTAAGTGTGGGTATGACTTACGGTGAGTGTTATTCAACGGTCTCTAAGTGGTTAGGTTCATAATTGTTTGTAAGCAAAATATTAGTAATTGTGTGCGTGATTGCGTAGTACGGTTCCGGTCTTTTGCGTGAGTGCATTAATAGTAAGTAGAGGGAACAAACTAGCGCCACTGGTCCCGGAACAAAATAGGAACTAAGGCATTTCTATCCTCTTTATTATTATTTCTGTGACTTTAACCTATTTTTTTATTCTGTCACGGAGACGAAAGGTTTAAGCTAGTTTTATATACGTTTTTTTGTAGTGGTAGAGCCATGTTGTAGCTAGCCGCTGCATCACAAATGGGCCGGCTCGTCCGAGGCAGTACCACCCTCTCACAGAACACCGGCGAGAAGCAGCAGTACTCCTGCTGCGTTTCGTATGGTCAGTGAGAGCGCCGGGGGCCCAATACCTCTCCCCCTCCCCTATTCCCTCTCCTTTTCCCAGGGCCGACAACGCACTGGCATCGTGTAAAGCGCTGCGGGTGTCTATGGACAGTGGTGATCATTTAACATCAGGTGACCCACTAGTTCGTTTGTCTGGCCTCTTTAACATAAAAAAAAACTTTTCCCGCGTGAACCATTAAGTTTAGACGGCAGTTCAATTTAAATTCGGGGATTAAACTAAATACCGATAGGAATGCTCATAAATTATATCGTGGTCTTCTACGTCATAGAAAGAATGTACATACAAAAAAGTCTTATCCCTGGACTTTAAGAACCAAACGCACAGACAGCGGAGGCGTGCCGGTGCGGTGGCGGTGACGGTTGTAATATTCTAACTTGTATGAACGGTTGTGCGGTACCGTACCGCGACGCCTCCACTGTCCGTGCGTTTGGAACTTTAGTGGTTGACTTTTCCGGATCCCGTGGGAATGTCGGAACAAAAAGTAACCCAAGTTTCAGCAGTACAGCAAAGAGTATTGTAATATTATATGAACAAGAGTGGCAACTCTATGGTCAAATATGCATGTATGGAAGGTGCTGCTGCCCTACGCCCTGGTGAAGAACTAATGTGACGTATCTATAGATGTATACCTATCTATATGCATATGTTGGTAGTGATGTACAGCTATAATTACGCGTAATTTTAATTGATAGGCTAATTGCCACTATTCGTATTTTAGCCGTCTAATTCAAATCAGCATATACGAAGTATAAGCGGCTAAACCCGATTTGCACTATACGGCTAAAATACGAACATTGGCAAGTGGCCTATCATTTAAAGTCCTTGACCGTACAATTTGGTACGCCATGGCCATGGCCGATGAATGACAACTGACAAGTTTGACAAGTCAACCAAGATGGCCGCTAATTTAGTTCTTTACCAAACAACCAGAGATCGCTGTAGTCGCATGAAAAGTGTGATATATGTAAGTGTGCCCCCCCTGCAGTACAGTAAGAATTAAGAAACATACAGACACAAATGTTCGCATTTGTAATATTAATAGGATGTAGGTTGCATTTTGGTTGCATTACTTACCATTAGATTCATGGAGGTCAATCGCTGATCAGCATTATTTTTTTTGAAAGTTCCTCTCTTGTCCAATTTCTACTTTAACCCTTAATCAAGGCCCCATTTACTGGAGCAAACTACTGACCACAGAATCAAAAGCAGATATCGAATGCATACCTGATAAAGTATATTTTTAAAGCTAGTCGTATTTTCAATAATTGCAATGGATATTGTGACGTATTATAAAAGCAATAAGGTTGAATTTCCAAAGCAATGCATGTGGTCGCTAAATCGCCTCTACCTTTTTGAGGGATAAAAACAATTAAAAGTAGTGTGACACCCACTCAAACAATCTACCGCATACAAGGAACGTCAAACGGAACCCTTCGACCTTCTGATGTGATCTGAGCATTCAGGTGTACATTATTATAACTCCTTTGAACAGTTGTACGAAATTCGCGTGTTCTAAAAGGGCCCCATTCGCGCATCTGTCGAGACACATGACGAAACGAAATGCGGTTTTACCCTTTGAAAAAAAAATCGTATCTGTTGTCCTTTTGAAGGTTGCTGTTACTTAATAATACACGCATTTACACGCTTGCCGAGGCTTGGCAAGCGTGTACAAGCTACAAGCCTTTACAAACGCTTGGACGCCATTTACACGCTTGCGATTGGGTTAGTGTGCTCCGAACAAGCAAACATGGCAGACGGGGACGTTGAAGTTGTGTCAGCTATTGCGTTTAGTTTGACATATTTTTATTTAAAATATAAACAAAAACAAAGAAAGCGAAAAGTTCGTCAGAGACGATGGTGAATGTTAAAAATCCATAGAAACTGTTGTAACTAAATTCGAATGTTTTTAACGTCCTATTTTTAATTATATATTTATTTTAATTAATATGCCTCGAGAAAGGCCAGTTTCATCGTTTGACCAACTCATGGTCGAGACGCGATCGAGGTACAGCACAAATAGGTACGTCCGTCCGGCGCGAGTTCGTGAGCGACACTCAACATGCGCCAACGTGTAAACACGTCGCAAGCGCTTGCCGCAAGCTTCCTTTGATCTGTCTTCAAAAACCGACACTAGCCCGGATCGCGACAAGCTCACGCAAGCCAAGCCAAACACCCCCGTTCACACGCTTGTGTTTGTCGAAGCTTGCCGAGGCTTGCCAAGCGTGTAAACGTACCATTACAAACGCTTGGACGCCATTTACACGCTTGCGATTGGGTTAGTGTGCTCCGGACAAGCAAACATGGCAGACGTGGACTTTGAAGTTGTGTCGGCTATTGCGTTTAGGCTGGATTTCACCAAACTTTTATTCCGAGAATAACCCTTACTCTCAGATAGTAATGTCAAATCACTATGGCGGTTTGACATTACTATCTGAGACTAAGGGTTATTTATGGAATAAAAGTTTGGTGAAATCCAACCTTAGTTTGCATATTTTTATTTAAAATATAAACAAAAACAAAGAAAGCGAAAAGTTCGGCAGAGAAGATGAGGATGTTAAAAATCCAAAAAAAAAGTTCTTTAACTGGCTTTTTTTAATTCGTGACTAACTCGAGACCAAGCGTGTGCCACTTTCTTTTTATCTTTGTGGTTTACATCCTTCGGGTTCCATATGCACGGTTCGCTTTGATATGCCTCGAGAAAGGCCATAGTTTCATCGTTTGACCAACTCATGGTCGAGACGCGATCAAGGTAGTAGTAATAGGTACGTCCGTCCGGCGCGAGCTCGTGAGCGACACTAAGCACGCGCCAACGTGTAAACACGTCGCAAGCGCTTGCCGCAAGCTTCCTTTGATCTGTCTTCAAAAACCGACACTAGCCCGGATCGCGACAAGCTCACGCAAGCCAAGCCAAACACCCCCGTTCACACGCTTGTGTTTGTCGAAGCTTGCCGAGGCTTGCCAAGCGTGTAAACGTACCATAAAAGTTCTGTTCGATACAATACTGTTAAATAATATGCGATGGATTACCGTGGATTCATATTTATTACAGTCATCATACACAACACAAATCATTCATGTCAAATCAAATGTAACGACGTCTAGTCTTCTTCTTCTTAGACCATAGATATTTAAGCTATACGTAAAGAGGTTACAAATCATTACTTTAACACACCTCCTTGATTTGTGACCTTTACAAACCCTTAACACATTCAATCTAATAATTACTTAAGTGCACAAACACCTTTATCATCTCTTATGCCCAATAGCTCTCTAAATTTCTGAAACTTAACTTTTCCTAAAGCTTTTGTTAGCATATCAGCTATGTCATCATCAGTCGATATTTTCTGCACATTAATTAAACCTTTCTTTTCATAATCATTCACAAAATAGTAACTTATTTCAATGTGTTTCAAATTCTTGGTATACTTTTCATTTCTAGCTATACCTCTTACACCTTCCTATATTATTTATCTAAATAACTTGAAACTCTTCTTATTTACAACACCTCCTCAAACAAAACAATCAGAACTTTCACAACTCAAAACTTTTAAGTAAGTAATCACCATATTCCTTCATTTTCTTCTTTTTCTTCATTCTACCTCTAGCAACTACTCTTCTTTTATATATTTCGTTAATTGCTTCTTCATTAGCTTCTGGTATATTCGTATAACAAGTATTTGTATAAACTACAAAATCTTTATATTTTTCCTGCATTTTTCTTGTCCTCTGTGGTCTGCCATATTCAGTCACTTCTCTAGCTTCTTCTGGTTCTAATCGTTCTTCCGTGTCCTCGACAGCATCTTCAAATACTTCATTATTTTCGTCTTCACTTTCATCTTCATTATTTTCAATCACTCTTGCAGTCTCATCTATAAATATTACATGTCTTGTTTCATTAATTTTATTATCAACTAGTATTTTATATCCCGTATCTGTGTATCCTACTAAAATACCTTTAACTCCTTTTGGATTCAGTTTCGACGTTCTTTTTGCTTCTGGAATTCTCACAACAACCTTACTTCCTATTATTCTGAGGCCGTATTGTCTAACGCTTCTGACGCTTGCCTTCGCTTTCACCATCTCTTTCTGTCATCATCTTATACCGTTTGTCAGAAAGAGATAGCGATTGCGAAGGCAAGCGTCAGAAGCGTTAGACAATATGCCTGCAGTTGTTTATTCCTCTCATGTTGCTATTTCCGTAAGTTTCGATCTTTTGCTTCGTTTTTCGGGCAATCTCTTTGGTAATGGCCTGCCTCGTTACAGCCATAGCATTTCCTTATTCTCACTTGTGACATTCTCTTCTGAATATTAAAAGTTTCAATTCCTTTAGGCTCATTCTCTTCCTTTTTCTTGTAATTCAATAATAGCTTCGACTTCACATACTCAACTGACTTATCTTTCGCTGGTAATGCATCAACAATATCCACTATATGTGTGTAACTTTCTGGTAAACATAAAATAATAAAACATTTCTTTAAACTATTTACTACACCATATACAATCTTCAGTCCATTTTATTTTCTCAACGATCTGCTACCATGTTAAATAATATGCGATGGATTACCGTGGATTCATATTTATTACAGTCATCATACACAACACAAATCATTCATGTCAAATCAAATGTAACGACGTCTAGTCTTCTTCTTCTTAGACCATAGATATTTAAGCTATACGTAAAGAGGTTACAAATCATTACTTTAACAAATACACACGGCAGTCGCTGGTTGACCCGCAAAAGTGGCGTGCATCATCACCAATCTTCGTCTCACAGTGGAGTTCATCAGTGACGTAGCGTGCCTTGGAGGGGCCCTGTATCAAAATTAGTTGGGGGGGCTTTCCCGTGAAGTACGAGATAAAGTAAAAAAAAATAAAATTAAAAATTTAATCTGTTTATTGCAATTAATGTTCCAAAAAAAAAATTTTTTTTATACTTAGTTACAATCTATACATATAATAAATCTGTAACAAGTCGGTGTCTGTACATTGAAGATATTTGAGAAAAACTGTCACTAGGGCTATTTATTAGCACAATAGAACCCAAAACAATGAATTTTAGAATTATTGTATGTTTGTCTGTTTGTCTGTGCGTTTGTGCGCGCTAATCTCAGAAACGGCTTAACCTAGAAGGATGCGGTTTTCACTGATATGTTGGTATTTTCTTGGATTAACATTTAGTGTTTGTTTCATTTGAATCGGTTCACAAATAAGAAAGATACGTCTATTTTAAGAATTTATCGAACAGGTTTTTTTGTTTGAACGCGCTAATCTCAGGAACTACTGCTCAGATTTGAAAAATTCTTTTAGTGTTAGATAGCACATTTATCGAGGAAGGCTATAGGCTATATATCATCACGCTTACACCAATAGGAGCGGAGCGGAGCGGAAGAATGTTTCAAAATCGGGGGTTTTTGAAGTAAAACTTCTATAGGCATGCTTGACTTGGGAGTACGGTGTTGAATGTGAACGCGGGTTGCGGGGGGGGGGGGGGGGTGCGGGGGCGGGTATTTTTTTATATCGAGGATCTAAGGAGAGCCATAATTGATGAAAAAGCAAATTGGATAAAAAAAATAAGCTAATTCCAAGCGGACGGAGTCGCGGGCAAAAGCTAGTCTTTAAATATTTAAGATTATTATAACTAAGGAATGCGAAGGGGGCACCCCTACGTTTGTAAATGAACGAGGAGCAAGGCCAACACCTGATCACTGACCAAGCTGAACGCGTCGAAATGTCACACACCTTAGCACCTCCACTCCCGCCTAGTCCATTCAAAATTGTTTAATGCTAAATGGACCAGTCGAGAGGAAGGCGCCAAAGCTAGCAGGAAGCATGCCACCCCTTAGCTCTCCACTCCGCCACCAGCCCGATCCCAGCCCCGGCCCCCGCTCATTTACAGACTCAATATGAAAGGAAATAAAATAAAACTATTACTATTACTAGTACGGTCAGCGCCACAAACAAGCGACCACCTCTGCACCCCGCCACCTTAATATCATGTTTAAATAGCCATATAAAACCATTTAGTCAAACAACTGAAAGCGACAAGGTACCAAGGCACTCGCTCGTTCATGGCGCAGACCGCACATTTATGTACTTAGATTTAAGTAGCCATTGAAATATATAACGACTGAAAGCGACAAGGTACCAAGACACTCACACGTTCATGGCGCCAACTGCACATTTATGTACTTACATTTAAGTAGTCATACTAAATATATAGCGACTGAAAGCGACAAGGCACCAAGGCACTCACTCGATCATGGCGCTGACTGTACATTTAAGTACTTACATTTAAGTAGCCATAGTAAATATATAACGACTGAAATGAAGTGACATTGTGGATAAAAATTGACAAATTTTTGCTTACACTCTTTAGGGGCCTCTGTAGCCCGAGAGCCCCGTATCATAGATTCGGCTGATACGGCGGTAGCTACGCCACGCCCTAAGGTGCGCAACGATCGCTATAAAAACTTTTGATATAACTTCAGTCGCTATAACGCTCATTTGATATAATTATTGAATCTTATAACAACACTTAATATATTATCATTTGATATAATCAACTTTTCATATAACGTTCATAAGATATAATGATGGTTATATAAGAATGGTTGTATTTAATGCCAGAAAAGTAGGTTAGGTTAGGTTAGGTTAGAACTGCAACCCCCTACAAAAAACAAATGGTTGCGTCTCACGAGATGTAACAACAAAATATATAATATTAGACGACCAGATGGCCTAGTGGTTAGAGAACCTGACTATGAAGCTTGAGGTCCCGGGTTCGATTCCCGTGTCGGGGCAGATATTTGTATGAAAAATACGTATGTTTGTTCTCGGGTCTTGGGTGTTTAATATGTATTTAAGTATGTATCTATCTATATAAGTATGTTTATCCGTTGCCTAGTACCCATAACACAAGCTTTCCTAGCTTACTTTGGGACTGGGTCAATTGGTGTGAATTGCCCCGTGATATTTATTTATTTTTATTTATAATAACGTTATAAATACCATATAAAATTATATATTTTAAAATTATACCAAACGTTATTTATATCAAATGATATATCGATCATTAGTCATTACACACCCCACGCCCTATTCTAATACATCTGATTAAAACGTTTAGTGCCGGTGACACAACGTCTATGATCAAAAAATTCTTACTTGTTCCTATTCCTATCCAAGTGACACGCATGCGTGTTAACAGTATGCTTAGTATAAGTTTTCCTTCACTTCAATACTTCTCGATCGCGTTTACGTAAAAATTTCAATTCTATGGAAACATTGACGCGCGCGCGCGGAGACGCTGTCCATGTTTCCCTAGTAATTGAATTTTTTACGTAAACGCGATCGAGACGTATTGAAGTGACTATGATAACGTAAGGGCTTCGTCGAACGTTGCCGGACCTGAATGTTTTTTAAATCTAATAGGTAAACTTACCTTTAAACGAGCAACGGAAATGATTGGTTTTCGGGGGCGAACTACGCACGGTTGTTAATTCATAGTTACAATTACAATACAACTTATACAACATAAGTATAAATCAGGGATGTTGCGGATGCAGATTTTTTCACATCCGCGGATGCGGATTTTAAGAGCCTCACATCCGCGGATGCGGATGCGGATGCGGATCTGTACAAAAACTTAAGTGTGGGTGGGTTAAAAACAAAGACAGTAATATTTATCCTTTCTTTACTTAATAATAAAGTAGTGAGTGAATTACTATTACTAATTAATCATTTTAGTAATTAAATTTGAACATTGGAGCATTATATTTAATGAAAAGTAGAATGGCCGCCATTTCGGACTCCAGTTCCGCCCCTTTCTTTCTTGTCGCGACCTGCTACACATCCGCATCCGCATCAGCTCCGCATCGATTTATGCGGATGCGGATGCAGATGCGGATATCTAAATCGATGCGGATGTTCCGCATATGCGGATGCGGATGCGTATATTCGCAACATCCCTGATATGAATGAAGACCACAGTTGACTAGAATTCCGGAATTTCAATTCCACTGCCATATCCATAATGGTTCACGCGAGCGAACAAGCAAACATAAAAGTACCTACCTACCTTAAAAAAACCTTGGATATGTAGGTCTATAAATAATCCAGCGAAATGCAAACCAAAACAGCCATCAATTCGGCTGTAGCAGGCAATTTATTCGCTCAACATAGAATTATTTGCATCGAATGACAAGTTCCAGACAAAGTAATGACCTAAAACGTGTCTAGATTCGAATGCTAAGTTATTCAAGACTTGATATAATGGACTTGTATGAGTAAATCATAGGAATCACATTCATTGCTGGATCGCCAGGCTAGAAGTTTATAAGTAAGTAGTTGATGGATGCCGCAATGCAAAGCTATTGTAAAATTTTCTCGCTTTGTGATAAGTAATAGTTAGGCGTAGTACCTTGGAATTTTGTTTATAACATTTGGCATACACTAAAGTAATACCGACGACCTGTACCTCTACCATGGGTTTACTAGTTCACAGTGACCGTACTCGCTAGCGACGGCGTAAATTATTTGTATGGAGAATTATACAGCCCCTCTAGCGGTCACTTACTGAAGTACAATTCTCCATACAAATCATTTACCTACGCCATCGCTAGCGAGTACGGTCACTGTAAACTAGTGTAAACTCATGGTAGAGGTACAGGACAATTAAGCAGTTGTCACACTCGGTTACTAATATCTAATATGGAAAAAAAGGCAGAAATTGTCATAACAAGAACTCCGAAAGAGCATAGAGATTTATGTTGGATGAGAAATTAAAATGTTAAAACGAGTCAGTCAAATAGCATTTTTTTTCTGGACAACACTAAAACTACCGTAATACCTTAAGTTGGCGGTAAAACTATCTCCTTTTTTTATTTAATTGATCCAATTGAAAAATCTGGTATTTCTTTCTGTTAATTACGAATATCGATAAAATAAGTTTCAAGCACTTTTAAAAATTTCATCCATCCCCCAAGCGAAGCGTGGGACATCCGCCAACGAGATGGACGGTGGATGATTTGGTAAAGGCCGCAGGTTCATGGTGGATGCAAGCCGATCGGTATCAAAGAGTCCTATGTCTAGCATCAGTGGATATGCTACGGCTGGAATGATACTGATGATAATTTTTTTAAATTGATTGTAATAACTGAAAAATCTGTTTTTTTTTCGGTTAATTGGGAAAGTTATTGCTATTGATAAAATAAATTTCAAGCACTTTTAAACTTTTATCCATTCCCCATTGCTAATCAATTTTATTTCTACAGTCAGGACAGGAATTTATAGACACCCTACTCTCAGTAGCAATGTCCTGCCACGTAGCGTGCGCATACGCAATCATTATACGGCTGTAAAATTAATAGCTACGGTAATGATGCACTTTACGCCCGGTAAATATGATATGGACAAAAGTAACGGTTGACCAGTTGTTTTGATTGAAAAAGACACGTGTTTTCATGGACAATAATTAATATCGACACGCGTCGTTTTAATGCACTGTGTCACGACATGTCATTAGTTTTCTGTCGTTTGTCAAATATTGTCCCTGATCAACGACAATTGTCAAGTTTCCGG
This sequence comes from Archips crataeganus, assembly GCA_947859365.1. Taxonomy (NCBI): domain Eukaryota; kingdom Metazoa; phylum Arthropoda; class Insecta; order Lepidoptera; family Tortricidae; genus Archips; species Archips crataeganus. The sequence continues at coordinate 6,022,983 of OX402064.1, forward strand.
TTTACAATGAGCAATTGGGGATGTCTATTTCTTTGTAATATATAGTAAATCGAAAACCATTTCGAGATAAATGCTTTTTAACTCGTGTTCTGTAGTTATTTAATTTTAATATTATGTAATCAATTTATCACATAGCAAATAAACAATGACCTTCATTTCACATTGGTGTAAATTGCGTGACCGGTCCAAGTCGTACTTTATTCTGTGTGGTTAGAATTCTTCACAATTTACGCGTGGATTACACTGCGGAGTTTGATTTGGACCCGCTGTCTGACATCTAGCACTTTGACAGCGCCAGTAAAGAAACACTAGTTACAGTGTACCACTACGCAAAAAATAGTTGAAGGGGTCGCCTTATCGTACGCATTTAGATAGATTTAGAAATTTGGCAGTGTGGGAGCCCTCAATTATTATCTGACGTCATCAACCAAAATAGTTTCAATAATTAATTTTGAAAAAAGTAGTGAACTAAATGAGAAAATATTGAAATTAGATTCTCGTAATTGACTTTTCTATACAAAACAAATATAAAAACCACTGGTAATTTTTTTTAGACATTCCCAATTTGATTTTGTTAATCTTTACATCTGTTTTGCGTCCGTTTCCTGTTTTACGAAGATTTAACTGTTTCTTGATACTGCAAAATAAATAGTATTCTCATGTATTTATATGGTAATGAAATGAAATCCGGTTGGAAGGACCAAAAGCTGTTCATAGCTTTTTTACACACACATACATACAATCACGCCTTCTTTCCAGCAAAGGGGTAGGCAGAGGCTATTTGTTTCCACCTGCTAAAAATCCTGACGTATCTTTCACTTCCACAACACTCATTAATCTTTTCATACATTTGCATATTTTTAAGTTGACGTTTTTTCTGTTGTTTCCTACCAATTAGTAAGTCTGTTCTCGTTATATTTACCAATTTACTATACCGATCCCGACACAAGTTTTTGCGGTTAATTTAGATATGTTATCTTATCTCGTTTTTAATTAGTCTAATTGACACTATCAATTAATCCTAAAGTGTAACGAGCAACCTTTTTTGGGACATCAAAGTTAAGTGGCGACACTCATCTAATAATACACACTATTTAATATTATAAATATAAAAGTGAGTTTGTTTGTTTGTTCTTCTTTCACGTCGAAACTGAGCGACGGATTGATGTTTTTTTTTTTATATGGACATAGTTGAAGGGCTCGAGAGTGATATAGGTTACTTTTTACCACGGGAAAAATATCTCATCCCCACGGGAAAACAAATTTGAATCTACTTACGCTATGTGAAATTGCTGTTTTTTGTTATATTTGCAAGATTTAGATATACCGAGATGGAAACATATACATATGTGTATATGTATCTATTTATTTGTTGCACACTTTGTACACAGAATTATTTGTGCTGATTCCGGTCCAGCAAGTTTGATGCACTGATATGAAGGGTTTGACTGAAAATCAGCGCTGCAGCAGGCACCTACTGCAGCTTAATGCTGAGTCAAATTCCTTTTCGACATCTTGAATTATGTTATTGTTTTAATTGTTATTAGGTATTGTTGTTTTTATTTTTCTCGGTGTATTATTCAGTGTATTTTCTTTTTGATGTCGAATAAAGTTATGTCTACTTCAGCGGGGGTGAAGCCGCTGGTATCAGCTAGTATTTTATATACCCTGAATCAATTCGTTAACAGAAATACATAAGTGTTTCTTACTCAGTTAATGTTGGACAATATAATGCACTATATAACTCATTTGTTTTAATTAGTCTTATTTAATTTCAGATGTCCATACACTGAGTTTGTGATTTCATTTCAACTAAGTATGAAGATCCTAAATTTTATGAGACTAATTTTAACAATTTAGTTAATGCATTATGTTATTTCTGTTAACGACTTAGGATTCACTCGGTACTTATAGTTTAAGTAAGTACTTGTTATTTATTTAGAATTCTCTGCATCGAGATTTTAGGCAGACAACTACTATTTCTGTAAGGATGAGTTGAAAAAAATCAGTACATTTTTAATAACTTTGTGACCAAATTACTAAATAAAGCACATATTTAAGCGGATCACAATATAAAAAAGAAAACTTTGTTGGTTACTTACTGCTCATTTCAAGTGGCCATATCGCTTAACCCGTCGTATGCTTAAGACACGGATCCGTGCCCAATGTAAGGTGTTTTTTTTTAATCTGTATCATTGGATTTATATGAAACAGTTGAGAAAATAATGCACGATTTTTTTCACTTCCCGCATACGAGGGGTTAATGAAAGAGGTTGATACGAGTAAGTGGTAATTGTACGTAATTCAGCGTCATCGGCACTAATCGAGCCCTGCTGATAGCTAAGTCTGTGTCACATGGTAATTTGAATACATTAGCGTGTGTGCAGGCAGTGGGCAGGTCACATCGCTCGTAGAACCGGCCGATGAGGCCAAAAGGTTCTCGAATCGAAAGGCGTCCACGGACCAGAAGACGCCGTGTAGGTAGGCCTCCAACAAGATGAAGCTACGAGAACACGTTGGAGTGGAAGGCACTGGACCGGTCCGTTTGAGCCGAGCCCGCATTGCACGGTGTCGACAGAGGAGCCCCATCCCGGGGCGGCCAGTGGGCGTCGCAGTGTCTCTTCATGCTCCCGTGGCGTTCACAATGGCAACGAGGGAAGTCGTGCGGTTTTTAGTGTATCGGCCCCTTGTGGGAGAGCCCCACATACCCTTTGTTTCCCCGAACAGAGACGAATGCACAAGGCGTATTTTCCGCACCATAAAAAAGAAAAAAGGGACCGGTCCCTTTGGCGAACCTTGGGAAAGGACTATGGTCAGCAGGACGTCTTTCGGCTGGAACTATGATGATGATATGTGTGTGATGCACAGACGAAGCTGTTTGCGTGCGGTTCTGTGTGGAGTAGCAAGCAAGGTATTTAGTTTTATTACAATATTACCTTTCGGCGCGCATGATGCCCATGTGCTTCATGGGACTGCAGTTTCTTGTGCGCGCATGATGCGCATGTGCTTCATTACAAATGTTGAAGTAAACATACTATTTTGTCCAAAATCTGCAATTTATTTTAATATCATATTTTTTTTTCATTATTGTTCCCTGGTATTTACAGAGAAAAATACTTTGAAATTAGACTCTCATTAAGTACCTATAGTCTGTTTTTGGTAATAAATTTGTCATCTTTATTTGATAAATCGGAAATTTGGATTCATCATATTTTAAGTTTAAAATGTCATCATAACCACCTTTTTTTCGTGTCCTTCCTTTGAAGGACCGCATTTAGAGTATAATTTCTCAATGCAACCTTAAGTGCTTATTCTCAATGGCCAATTTCAATGCAGCTATTCCCACCTGGCGTGCCTTACAGAATCCTTCCTTCCGGTTCTGATTGTTTATTTTACTGCTAAAAGTTACACATTAGTGATTGGAAACATAATTTATGGCCGTTACAAGGACTCTTGAGTTCGTTGGATTATTTACAGATGTTTCGTTCACCTTTTCGGGCTTAGCCGAAAGGTGTAGAAATGGGTCCGGTTTATTTCTACCCAAAAATTAATCCCCCGTATGCTTAAAACATTTTTTTTTATCTGCATAATTGGATTTATAATGTGAAACAGTTGAGACTAGAATGCACGATTTTTTTCACTTCCCGCATAGGAGGGGTTAAGTACCACCAAGGACTTTACACCAACTAATTAGGTATTTTTGTGTCCTAGTAGTTTGACCTATGGCCTCTCAAGCAGAGAGTCTTAGGTTCGAGCCTAGGCTCGAACCTCTTAGTTTTTCCTAATGTGCGAAATTACTTTTGAAATTTACTATGAACTTTACGATAAAGGAAAACATCATGAGGAAACATGCACAAACCTGCGAACAAATTTAATGGTGTGTGTGAAGTTTCCAATACACACTGGGCCCGTGCGGGAACTACGGCCCAAGCCCTATTACTCTGAGAGGATGCCTGTGCGAAGTCTCTGGCAACTTGTAAAAGCGTGACTGAACATAATAAATCGATCTTGTACTATTTGAAAGCTCAGTCGAATCCGGAAGGACCTTTTATGGTTTTGAATTCATCATTATGGAGAATCAAACATTGTGTGCCCTTTTTTGGACACGCGCTCGTTTGTGTGTATGTGTGTGTGTCCGAAGAATTGATTTGTCATTCAACAACGCCGTCCTTATATCCGCCTTTTGTATTTGTTGTGTGATATATGGATCGTATTTTTTCTTGATGCGTATACAAATGCTAGGAGCGCACTCAGCTTTTGGCGCATTTATTGCATTAATTTGATCCCCTGCTGTGTCAATTACTAAGTAGGTACCCATCCTCACCACACTAGACGTTAACACGTTTCAAACTTTATAAGAGTCTTGCCAATCTGCTTTGACGAGCGATACTTAGTCTAGCAGAGAACCTAAGTACGAAGCCTAAGTATTTGTGTGAAAAATACGAATGTTTGTGCTCGAGTCTGATGTTTAATAATAATATGTGTTTATGTATACATATAATACATACATACATAAAATCACGTCTGTATTTCTAAAGGAGGTAGGTAGAGAACACGAACGCTACATTTACGTTTGGAGGCCACTTTTAGCAATTTTAGGTTCAAAGGTAAAAAGTGGTTTAATACGCGTTTATGACAGGTTCCTAGCCTATGCCTACACTACAATATACCTTAACCTACGTAATTCCACGGAAGAAATGGAGAGGTATACCTAATTCTAAACCCGACACCACATTTATTTATGTATTTACTAGCTTTTGCCCGCGAATTCGTACGCGAAGACAATAACGTTAGATTGTTTGGATGAAATCTGGCACACAGGTAGTTTATTACATGAATTATAACACATAGGATAATGCCAGGAAAATGAAAAGTTCCCGAGGAATAGGAATAAGTGAATTCTATAGCCGCTATGCCGTGGTGCCCTAGTGGTCAGACCTATGGACTCTTAAGCAGAGGGTCGTGAGTTTGAGCCCGGGCTTGTACCTCTGAGTTTTTCCGAATTCATGTGGTAAATTACGTTTGAAGTTTACCATGAGCGTAATAGTGAAGGAAAACATCGCGAGGAAAGCTGCACACGCCTGAGAAGAATTTCAATTGTGGGTGTGAAGTTCCCAAATCTACTGTCCAAGTCCTCTCGTTCTGGGAGGAGGCCTGTGCCTGATTGAAACAGGCTTTTTTTATCCCGGAAAGTGTAAAGTAAAGTTTCCGCGGGATAGAAATTCCTTTTTTTACCTTTTTTGAAAATCAGAGACATTGTATCTTTTTATTAGTGAAATCATTTTAACAATCAGCCTATATTCAATTCACTTATTTCTATCCCATGTGAATTTAGTATTTTCCCGTAGAAAAGTAACCTATGTCAATCAGGGATACTGTAGCATACTATTAGTGAAAGAATTTTTTAAACCACCCACAAATTTGGATTGACTTACTTCTATCCTGCGGGAATTTTGCATTTTCCCGAAGAAGAGTAGTCTATACCAATCAAAAATAAAGTAGCTTTCTATTGGTGAAAGAATTTTCAAAATCAGCCCCGAAGTTGAATTCAGTTTTTTCTATCCCGTGGGAATTTTGCATTTTCCTGAAGAAAAAGTAGCCTATGTCAATTGGGGATAGTCATAATGAAAGAATTTTTAAAATCAGTGCCGATGTTGAATTTACTTATTTCTATCCCGTGGGAATTTTTTATTATCCCGGAAAAAGTACCCTATGTAAATCAGGGATACTGTAGCTTACTATTGGTGAAATAATTTTTGAAATCAGCCCCGAAGTTGAATTCACTTATTTCTATCCCGCGGGAATTTTGCATTTTCCCGAAGAAGAGTAGTCTGTACCAATCAGTTGTAGCTTTCTATTGGTGAAAGAATTTTCAAAATCAGCCCCGAAGTTGAATTCAGCATTTTCTATCCCGTGGGAATTTTGCATTTTCCTGAAGAAAAAGTAGCCTATGTCAATAGGGATGTTTCCTAGGTAAAAAAATAATAATTCTTATTGGTCCGTATTTTACATTATCAAAAAATATTAGACACGTAATTTTTCTTTTGACAATTAAACAAAAAATGACGAAGATATGGCGCGTTGAAGTTCCGCGTGACGAGGCGTGACGTCACTTGTTCCTAAAACGCTCATACAAAGTGTAGGAACAAGTGACGTCACGCGAAACTTCAACGCGCCATATCTTCGTAATTTTTTGTTTAATTGAAAAAATAAAAAATACGTGTCCAATATTTTTTGATAATCTAAAAGACTGACTAGTTAGGAAAGTAGCCAATTGGGGATAGCCATATCATATCATATGAAAGAATTTTTAAAATCAGTGCCGATGTTGAATTTACTTATTTCTATCCCACGGGAATTTTGTATTATCCCGGAAAAAAGTACCCTGTGTAAATCAAGGATACTGTAACTTACTATTGGTGAAAGAATGTTTAAAATCAGCCCCGAAGTTGAATTCACTTATTTCTATACCGCAGGAATTTTGCATTTTCCCGAAGAAGAGTAGTCTATACTAATCAGAAATAGGTGTCAATAGGTTCTATTGGTAAAAGAATTTTCAAAATCAGCCCCGAAGTTGAATTTAGTTTTTTCTATCCCGTGGGAATTTTGTATTTTCCCGAAGAAAAAGTAGCTTTTGTTAATCGGGGATAGTCATATCACATAATATGTAAGAATTATTAAAATCACCTACGAAATTGAATTAATTTATTTCTATCCCCTCGGAATTTTTAACTTTCCCGGATAAAAAGTAACTTACGTCAATCAAGAATAGTGTAGCTTTCTAATAGTGAAAGAATTTTTTAAATCGGCTCATTAGTTTCAGAGATTCTGCTATAAACAAAAAAACAAAGAAAGTTTAGATATTTCCCTTTCCCGTGGGAATTTCAAAAGATATATACTGTGGCGGGCTTTTTTGTAGGACTATTTTTCGGGATAAAAAGTATCCTATATGTTAATCCGGATTATAAACTATCTGTGTGCCAAATTTCATCAGAATCCGTCAAACCGTTTTAGCGTGAAAGAGTAACAAACATCCATACACACATTCTTACAAACTTTCGCGTTTATAATATTAGTAGGATTTATGTTTGACGACCAGATGGCCTAGTAGGTAGAGAACCTGCCTTAATTGGTGTGAATTGTCCTGTGATATTTATTTATTATTTATTTATTTATTTATTTATGTTATCATCTATATAAGTATGTTTATCCGTTGTTTGAGACTAAGTCAATCGGTGTCAATCGTCCCATGTTTATTTATTTATAATACTTATTAAATACAAATGCAGGACTTTGCGAGTGTTCTCTTTCACACTGTAACGGCTGGAAAGATTTGAATAAAAAAATGCTTCTTTAAAATGTATGTTTAGGTGTACTGTCGCATTCATGTCTTGATTTTTCATTAGCGTAGAATTGACAACATTTCATTTTTTTAACACCTGATAATTACTACAGGAATCGAAAGAGTTTCGCCTCCTGAACACGGAAAAATATTTATTATAATTTATTTCTTCATATTTAAAAAAATACAACATATTTAAAAAACATATGAGTACTTACCTGTACCTCCACAGAATAGATATGTTTCCTTTACCCTTTTCACTAGAAAAAAGAGCTGTCATAATTTTAAATTTGATAACAACCTTAATGTCAAATTTACGTCATCACTTTTTTTTAATAGAGACTAGACAAAAGTAATGGATAGATCTATTCTATCGTTACGCTCTTTTAGAATAAGCACATCTTTAAAAAATTGTAATAATCTATCTATATCTATACATATAATAAATCTGTAACAAGTCGGCGTCTGTACATTGAAGATATTTGAGAAAAACTGTCACTAGGGCTATTTATTAGCACAATAGAACCTAAAACAATGATTTTTAGAATTATTGTCTGTTTGTCTATTTGTCTGTGCGTTTGAGCGCGCTAATCTCAGAAACGGCTTAACCTAGAAGGATGCGGTTTTCACTGATATGTTGGTATTTTCTTGGATTAACATTTAGTGTTTGTTTCATTTGAATCGGTTCACAAATAAGAAAGATACGTCTATTTTAAGAATTTATCGAACAGGTTTTTTTGTTTGAACGCGCTAATCTCAGGAACTACTGCTCCGATTTGAAAAAATCTTTCAGTGTTAGATAGCACATTTATCGAGGAAGGCTATAGGCTATATATCATCACGCTAACACCAATAGGAGCGGAGCGGAAGAATGTTTCAAAATCGGGGGTTTTTGAAGTAAAACTCCTATAGGCACGCTTGACTTGGGAGTACGGTGCACGGTGTTGAATGTGAACGCGGGTGTGCGGGGGGGTGCGGGGGCGGGTAATTTTTTTTATATCAAGGAACTAAGGAGAGCCATAATTGATGAAAAAGCAAATTGGATAAAAAAAAATAAGCTGTCAAATTACTAATTCCACGCGGACGGAGTCGCGGGCAAAAGCTATTAATTAATAATCCTAGTGAAAATTTAAAACTATCAGCGTCTTTCTCTTTCCAAACAGTACACAGACTACGAATCAAATTATAGTCTTATTAGATATATGAAATGTTGTCAATTAAAATACAGAATATAGGTAAGTCTGACCGTAATATTTCTAAATGCGAGGCCCCAAAACACCCACAATAAAGCGATGGCGGACTTTTTATTGCTGCCACTCTTAATTTTAATTACGCGGGAAAGGCTCAACTAATTAGGTTAATTAAAAAACGGGTTTGGGCTGCATCTTGAATATTATTATCTCCTTTGAAGATAATGCTATTTTAGTTGATAAAATTTATGGAAATCCAGCTGCCGTCCACGACTCCATTTGCGAAGAATTCTTTTATCGGTATCCTACGCAATTTTCCAGGATACAAACTGGGGCTAAATTCAGGAACGGCCCAACACGGTTTGCGAGCGGTAATTCAATCGTTTGCGAGAGAATAGGGATGGGCTGATCTTGGGATTAGCCTTATTTTCCTGTTAATTCGCTTCGTAAATAAATAAGGCTCATCCCAAGCTCAGCCCAAACCTCTCGCAAACCAGTGATTTTTGGCGTTCCTGGATTAGCAGTTCATCCCTATCCTCTCGCAAACGATTGAATTACCGCTCGCAAACCGTGTTGGGCCGTTCCTGAATTTAGCCCCTGTACTGCGTCCTTACGACGGGTTCAAACTATCTCCTTTCATCTAAATCGCTTCAGCGGTTTAAGCGTGAAGAGGTAAGTAAGTAGCAAACAAACCGACGTAGGTACTATCGCATTTATAATATTAGTAAGGAACTTTAAACATGAAACTACCGTGACACTTACTCATAGTGAAAATATACGGATCACTCACGTCTTAATCTTAGCCTTACACACTCCAATTTGACATAAAAATATTACGTGGATCATAAAACACTCAAAGTAGTGCTGAGTACTGGCAAAAAAAATGGCGGTGGCGGCGTGAGACAATATCACTGGCATAGTGCGCAGGTAAAGGGCAGGTGCGTGCACAAGTGAATAAACGTAAAAATATTTTTTATAAGGCCCTACCGAGCTTTTGCCGCATTTATTGCATTCATTTAATCCCTTGCTGTATCATTACTAGCAGAGCTTTAGTTCTGAAATTCATGTGTAAGATATTCGAGGATTCACTCCAGTGACCAGTGTTTTTCCAAACACGATTAGTACATGTAGTTTGCTCGATAGAAAAAAAATCGAAAGTCGTAAAAAAAAAATCTTAGTACGGCGTAAATGCTGCACGGCAGGTCATGACTTTTTGAATGTTAAAAAAATATGTTTTCTAGGGCATAGTGTTGCTACATTTTTAGGGTTCCGTAGTCAACTAGGAACCCTTATAGTTTCGCCATGTCTGTCCGTCTGTCTGTCCGCGGCTAAGCTCAGAGACTGTTAGTACTAGAAAGCTGTAATTTGGCAAGAATATATATATCAGTCACGCCGACAAAGTGGTTTAATAAAAAAAACTAAAAACATTTTTTTTAGGGTACCTCCCATAGACGTAAAGCGGGGGTGATTTTTTTTTCTCGACTAACCCTATAGTGTGGGGTATCATTGGATAGGTATTCAAAAATAAATAGGGGTTTGCTAAAACCATTTTTTAATAAAGTTCATATTTTCGGAGATATTCACTCCGAAAATTCAAAATAATGTGTCCCCCCCCCCTCTAACTTTTGAACCGCACGTCTAAAAAATATGAAAAAATTCACGTAAGTTAAACTTAATAAAAACTATCTAGGAAAATTATTTTCAACTTAATCAGTTGAGCAGTGTTTAAGTTTTTATAAAAAAATATTTCTAAACTAAGATTGCAATTTAACCGCCATTGCAAGCATTTTTTTTCTTTAAGTACCTATAAGATCACGCTAACAGTATCTTCTTTCAAATAAAAAAAATATTACATCTGAAAAACAATCAACATACATACTAGTTCTAGTAGACTGCATATTAGTTACCCAATTCGCCGATAGATGGTGCTGTACCGCCGACTTTGGGACCAAAACAGCCACATTAGTAAAGTATGCAAAGATTTTTTCGTACCTGCTACGGAACCCTATCTTGGGCGTGTCCGACACGCTCATGGCCGGTTTTTAAAATAAGTATTTGTTTTAGTAATAAGATGAAAATACCTAAATACACGCACGAACTGACCAACCTATCTTGAGCCGTATTGCTTCCCCCTTGTCCGTATAGTTAGTTGCATTAATTCTGCTTCAGCCATCGGACGGGTAACTTGTGTCGCTTGCGCTTACGCACGGCTTTGATTCTAGCCGCTCTCACGCACACATACACGAGTGCATAGAACACCCAAAATTGATTAGCGCAAGAAGCTCGGTAGGGCCTTAAAACCTAACGCAAATCCATCTTTAACTAGTCGATACCTCCTACGTATACTGGTATAACTGCATAATGGTGATTTTACAGTAAAGACCGTATCGTTAAACAATACGGTCTTTACTGTAAAATCACCATTATGCAGTTATACCAGTATACGTAGGATGTATCGTAGTGTTAATCCGCTTTGCTCGGCGAGAATAATTTCATCTGACAGCCGAATTGAAATTCTGGGAATTTATTGAGCTCCCTTAGGAATTCCCATAAATTACATCATGGCGTTCATGTTGTATGAATAACACCCATGTAAAATTTAATGTGTCTTGACTTAAGCGGTCGACACTTATAAAGAAAGAAACAAACAAATTATTTAAGTAGGTACAGTCAGCAACAAAAATATGAATACACCCAAAAGTACCAAAAATATGTATCCACGACTGTATTACCAGGGCATAAAGGCGTGTAGGTATACACGACCAGATGGCCTAGTGGTTAGAGAACCTGACTACGAAGCTTGAGGTCCCGGGTTCGATTCCCGTGTCGGGGCAGATATTTGTATCAAAAATACGAATGTTTGTTCTCGGGTCTTGGGTGTTTAATATGTATTTAAGTATATATCTATCTATATAAGTATGTTTATCCGTTGCCTAGTACCCATAACACAAGCTATGCTTAGCTTACTTTGGGACTAGGTCAATTGGTGTGAATTGTCCCGTGATATTTATTTATATTTATATTTATTTATACATATTTTTGGTACTTTAAGTGTATTCATAGTTTTGTTGCTGACGGTACTTACTCGAAATCATTACAGAAAATCTAGTCTTAAAATAATTTACAATATTTAAATAACTGTTAAATGTGTAAAACTACCGAAAAGCGCAAATGAATGGAGGCCAAACAGTTGGACGTGTTAACACGCCAAAACGACAGATTATAAGTGGAAAACAATAAATTGTATGGGCAATATTCGTGTCACAACGGAAAATTTCCCTACTGATTTTAAAAACCTACCATTTGCGTTCAACTTTTTGAAATTCACCCAAAGAAATATTTTACCAAATAATCCAAATCAGTGCAATCATTTTAGCGTGAAAGAGTAGGTAAATAATAAATATCACGGGACAATTCACACCAATAAGTCCCAAAGTAAGCTAAGTAAAGCTTGGTTATGGGTACTAAGCAACGGAAAAACATACTGAAATAATGAACATAATGAAATCATTAAACTGTGTGTCTATACAATATCTTTAAATGGAAATTTAATTTGAGTCTGACAACAGGTGCATAATCCAGTATTACGTGCTCGACTGTACCGGAAGTCGCACCGCGCGTTCATTGTGACGTTTCCGCCATTTTTAAAACGCGAGATGAATATTCGCGAGAAATCGGTAAAATTTAAGTTACGCAGTTTTATCCTGTTGCAGCACTTCAATTTGAATGAATAAAGATAAAAGTGGGTTTTGAGTTTGGTTGAGGAGAAGAGTGCTTGTGAAGATGAAAGATGATAGGGAGCATATTTCGAAACGATTCGCACTAACGTCGATAAGCCAAAGGCTACTAGAAACACAGGAAAGGATCTTGTAAGATGCGTATGTACATAAGTGTGTGTGTAAGACTGGCTAAAAGCAAACAGTCGTTTCTGGGCATCGCATATGTTTTTATAAGAAAATTCCATAAAATATCACCGAACAGAAACTAAATTCAAATCTATTGTCAAGAAGATTATTAATATCGAAGGCAGGGGTCGCCAAATGGCGGACCGCGGCCGCATCCGGACCGCCGACCCATTTTGTGCGGACCGCGAGAACACAGCAACTTGCACTACACCAAAGAGTATTGTAATATTATATGAACAAGAGTGGCAACTCTATGGTCAAATATGCATGTATAGAAGGTGCTGCTGCCCTACGCCCTGGTGAAGAACTAATGTGACGTATATTTAGATGTATACCTATCTATATGTATATGTTGGTAGTGATGTACAGCTATAATTACGCGTAATTTTAATTGATAGGCTAATTGCCACTATTCGTATTTTAGCCGTCTAATTCAAATCAGCATATACGAAGTATAAGCGGCTAAACCCGATTTGCACTATACGGCTAAAATACGAACATTGGCAAGTGGCCTATCAATTAAAGTCCTTGACCGTACAATTTGGTACGCCATGGCCATGGCCGATGAATGACAACTGACAAGTTTGACAAGTCAACCAAGATGGCCGCTAATTTAGTTCTTTACCAAACAACCAGAGATCGCTGTAGTCGCATGAAAAGTGTGATATATGTAAGTGTGCCCCCCCTGCACTACACTACAGTGTACACAATTTAATAAAAATGTATCCCCCGCATTACTTATCTTTGTTGTCATCAATTCGAAAATGGCCGGGCAAAGTAACGAGCTAACAAGCGAGAAAGACTCCAAACTTGCTTCAAACTTCAGACATACCTTGTCTGCGATAAAAAAATGTCATTTTTCTCAATGAAATGTAAAAAGATACCTTTGTCATTTCCGTAATTACATTTTTTTTTATAAATATTATATTCTTTAAAATGTGTGCGGACCGCGATGGTCATTTCATTTCTTAAAACAGACCCCGAGTGAAACTAATTGGTGACCCCTGATCTAAGGCATTTATTCGAGCGTTTCAATCGCCTCATTTATTTGGTCACATTTATCAAGAAAGAAATGGCATCATGGCGTTCAGCCTTTAAAAAAAACTAATTTGCTTTTTAGGGTTCCGTAGCCAAATGGCAAAAAACGGAACCCTTATAGATTAGTCATGTCTGTCTGTCTGTCTGTCTGTCCGTCCGTCCGTATGTCACAGCCACTTTTTTCCGAAACTATAAGAACTATGCTGTTGAAACTTGGTAGGTAGATTTATTCTGTGAACCGCATTAAGATTTTCACAAAAAAATAGAAAAATAAAAACAATAAATTTTGGGGCTCCCCATACCTAAGAACAGAAACTCAAAAAATTTTTTTTTTCATCAAACCCATACGTGTATCTATGGATAGGTCTTCAAAAATGATATTGAGGTTTCTAATATCATTTTTTTCTAAACTTAATAGTTTGCGCGAGAGACACTTTCAAAGTGGTAAAATGTGTGTCCCCCCCGTAACATCTAAAATATGAGAATGATAAAACTAAAAAAAATATATGATGCACACTACCATGTAAATTTCCACCGAAAATTGGTTTGAACGAGATCTAGTTTGTCTGTCTGTCTATATCAGTATCACTGCGCACATTTTTGCTCAGGAGCAGGGGTCTGCTAAGACTGGATATTCATAGATACTGTTGCCACTGGCAACACTGCCTAGCGTTTTGACAGCGCTGAGGGACGAGGGGGGGAAGGTCCGGCCGCCATCTTGTCTCGAACACTATCTAACAACGGCCTAGCTAACAACATCTTACAACATCAAGTAATGTTATAATTTCTCCTTTTCTAAAAATAAGCCTCTTAAAATATAAGTTTGGGCAATTAATTAATCTTATTAGTGCCAAAAACATATGGTGACCCCGACGTGATCAAGATGCGCTCGGATTGACTGGCCATCTAGTTAACCTAGAGGCGCGGGCGCGCCCTTCTTCTGTGCTTCTCTTCTCTTATGGCGGCGACGGCATCGACTTGCTACGAAATCATCGCGGAACAAATTGGCTGCAGCTCATATGGTGATAGATAAAAAGGCCTGTGTTGTCTGTTGGTTATGCTTTCCAGGGAAGTACGCCCAGTTTTAGTTCTTATTCCTATCTACTAGTGCTGACGGTGTGTCGCGTTCATAAATGCTTCTTTTTGTCAGCAATAAGCGTTTCTCAACTACATGCCGCTGTCGCATCGGTGTGCCCGCCCATTACTTACTTTTCTAGATGTGTGCATCTTGAACGCTCTATACTCTCAATTGACTTGGAGTGAGATAAAATTCTATACTTGCTTATCTCTACTATACTTAAAATACTTACTACTGAAAAAGTACACTACTTACTTATGCTGATATATCATTAAGTCCTAGGTTTTGTCGTAAACCCTAAAGTGCCTACTCTTGAACTCTCTCGGCAAACTACATTCAATTTTGTTACTGCCTAACTAACGTCGTCATAGTGAATCTATACGAGTGCTTATTCTACTTTGAAACTACTCACTGAAAGTGATACTTACCAACTATACTAATCTAAACAATACTATCTTAGTCTAAACTTTATAAAACAAAGTGTCCGGTGTCTTGAAACTTTGAAATATAAAATTAACCTATAGGTACCTTTAAAAGGCGTGGTGTTTGAGCTCGTTTTAATTCCAATCTCTCTTTTACGCACTTTAACCCTGCTTCTGCACACTGCTTAGCATTTCAACTAAATATTTCAGGCGTGCCGTGCGTTGGTTCCTAAATCGAAGATCTCACCGGAACGTGGTTGGTACCTACTGCCCTACACGACACTTGAAAACCTGCGCGTGACCTCACATGACCCGAATTGCACGCGAACAGCTGTTTGCTGAGCCGGCGCCATTTTGCCGTGACTTGCGGACCTTTAAGGTTGGATCTTTATTTTCTTTTGTGCGGCCTGTTCAGTGAAAAGTTATTGTGTGTTGTGATAAAAACATTACGCGTGTGCTTAATTCGAAAGTTAAATAAATACTTGGTGAATTCTTGTCATTATGGCAGACTTAAAAACGTTAATACAACAACGCGGTTCTATTAAGGCTAGAATTACAGTGTTTACAAAATACTTAGAAACTCTGAAGGTAATGGATAAAGCGTCTTTTACTAAACAAGCGATCGGCGAATTTGAATTAAAATTGTCGAGATTCCGTGAATTATTCAATCAGTTTGACGAACTTAAAACTACAACTGAAATCACGACACCCACTGTTGAGGAAGCTTTGATTGAACACGAATCGATTGAAAACAACTTTTGTACTCTCATTTCTACGGCCCAGTGCCTTCTTGATCAGTTCGTGTCCGGAAATATTCCCGAAGTAGCTCAAGGTTCTTCCTCGACAACGGGTGCAAATAATGTAAACTGCAACTTAAAGCTGCCTACCATACAACTACCATCCTTTGATGGAAGCTATATTAAATGGATGGAGTTTAAAGACACCTTTGACTCTCTTATAAATAAAAATGATACCATTCCTGAGATAAATAAATTTCACTATCTTCGCTCATCACTTGAGGCAGGAGCAGCCAATGTAATAAAGTCACTTGAATTCACTTCTAATAATTACCATTTGGCATGGAAACTTTTATGTGAGCGCTATGATAATAGCAGGATATTGATAAATAATAAAGAAAGAAAGAAAGAAAATACATTTATTTACAACATCACAAGACACAATATTATACAAAACAAAAAGGCAATACTAAAGCTAAAGATAGAATGTGTCATTGCGGTTGCAAATCGGACACTGGCTCAGCATAATGCTGAGGCGTTTAAAGTACCCCAGCGCTGATTTTCAGCCAGTACCGTTGGTGACACCCGGATCGCTGTTTAGATAGATAAATAAATAAATAAACTGCACACTAATAGCTACATACATAAGACTAGGTACATGCGTAAATAAATAATTTGTAAATTGTAAAAGCAAATAATAATAAGAAAATTTCTTGAACATAATTAGTATATCTCACTTGCCAAGTATACAACCCTGCGCGGACTAAAACGAAAAATGAAATAACCAAGACAATAAAAATCAAAGAAGTTTTGTGAAATAGTGCTGGAAAGGAGAGGAAATTAAGGATTTTGCAATGACAACAAATAGCCTTTAAGCTTTCGCCCAAAGGTGTACCTGCTAGTCACACTTAGGATGGGAGGGGGGATGTCATTCCAGCACTTAGACGCCGCGAACCTAAAACTCCCTCGAAACGCCGCCGTCCGGTGCGGCGGCACAATAGCCTTAAGTCTGCGCAAACTTTTCAACCATGAGATTTTTTTAAAAAGGTAGGAAGGCGTCTTGTGTCGCACTACACCGAACAAAAGGGTTGCAAGGTGCAAGCGCCTGCGATTGTGCATCTTAAGCAGATCAGCAGCGTTCAAGTACGGAGTGACATGGGACCGAGGAGGGACCTTGAAGCAAAAACGAGCACATGCGTTTTGAACTCGTTGGAGCAATCTCCCAGAACGACCAAGTAAGCAACCATCATAAACGACGTCACAATAGTTCATCCTAGACAATACGAGTGATTCACACAATCGGACACGCAAATCCACACTGAGGTAATCACGAATATTGTAAAGAATCCGAAGGCGATAGAAGCAGCTGCTAACTAACTGAGCAATATGGCTCTCGAAGCGTAACTCGCCATCCATAATTAGCCCAAGATTTCTTGCTACGTCTACCCTCTCTATTGGTTCGCCCATGATAGCAACATCCTCGGACGCCAGGTATTTCAGAGTATTACGAATTTGATGCCCGGATCCAAATATAAGATACTTGGACTTTCCAGGATTAAGAGCCAGACAGCACCTCCCCGACCAAGAGAAAACCCGATCAAGGTCCGCGTTAATGTTCTTCACGACGGTGACTGCATCTGAAGGCACACTGGATGCATACAGTTGCAAGTCATCGGCGTAAAGATGGTATCTACTGTTCCTTATACAAGAAACGATATCAGCGCTGTAAAGTATAAAGAGCAGCGGACCCAAGATCGAACCCTGCGGCACTCCTCTGTTCACAGAACTAAGGGAAGACCGCAAAGCACCATCATTCATTCCACGTAACTCAACCGCCTGTGCCCGGCCGGACAAGTAACTGTCAAACCACCTAATCGCCATAGCATCAAATCCGTAATATGACATCTTAGATAATAGCAAGGACAAATTGATGCAATCAAAAGCCCTAGAGAAATCCAAAAGAACCAAAATGGTACTTCTGCCAGCATCCCTTGCCTGTAAGATGTTATCGACTACATCGAGTAGTGCAGTAGCAGTCGATCGACCCTTGCGAAAACCCGACTGTAGTTCAGGCAGGATGCTATTTTTCTCCAGGTATTCCGACAGCTGATCACAAATTACCCTCTCTAATATCTTCGATGTGCAAGGAAGAATACTTACAGGACGAAGGTCGGATAGGTCAGCTGGATTCGGTTTCTTAGGTAATGGAGTCACTCGAGCGTTTTTCCAGTCCTTCGGGAATGTTGTAGTCGTAATACTTTTGTTGACAATAAATGTCAAAATGTCAGCAGTCTTTGAAAGTGTCAAATGAAGCATGTCAACAGAAATCGAGTCCAGTCCCTTTGCTGTAGATTTTATCCTAGTAATAATTTTAGCAACAGTCTTCGATGTCGTTGTTGTAAGTTTAAAAGTCGAGTCTCCATGTCTGTGAAATTCGTAAAAAGACAAGTCAGATATAGACACTTCCGACTGCCCTGGAACGTTGAGAAAATGGCGATTTATTAAGTCAGGGTCATTAAAGTGGTTAGGTAGGTCGTTTTGCACTTGTGGCTCTGGGAGCACTGTGCGCTTCAAATTTTTCCAGAGAGTCTTACTGTCAGTTGTGTCGTTGATATGTTGTTTGAAGAAGGCACGCTTCTCGTTGTGGATTGCTGCAATAACGAGATGCTTTAGATCCAAGTAGTACTGCCTATGTGAGTCCAACTTAGTTCGCTTAAATCTCGAATGCGCTTCGTTTCGTAGACTCATCATAAGCCTCACATTACTGGTGAGCCATGGTTTTGGTGCCTCCTTCATCACAACCGTCTTCTCTGGCGCATGTCTGTCAAAAAGTTCCAGTAGAAGGTCATCAAAGCGTCTCACCATTTCGTCAACGTCTTCAAGGAGAGTTATCTGGTTCCAGTCCATTTCGTCAAGGTCACGGTAGAATTCAATGAAGTTTATGTCTTTTAAGGGTCTATAAGTAATCTTGGTTGGTGTCTGTTTTCGCTTTTTAATGTTTAACTCGGTTGTAACGAATGCATGAGCACCGAGTTCCGGGACATGCTTCACATCCACATTTTCCACCCGAGCGTCAGTGCATACAAGGTCTATGGTCGTTTCACTATGGCTAGTAAAATGAGTTGGTTCTTTTACGTACTGTGTCAAGTTAACTGTAGTCAGAAACTGTGTCAACTGTTTAAATTTATTGTCGTTGTGGTCGGAATAATTTATGTCACCAATTTAATTTATGTAATCACTTAAAGGCATTGTTTAACTTTGAAAACATGAGTAAAGAATCACATAAATCGCTTCGGTTTATGATAGACTACTATTCAAAAAATCTTCGGGCTTTAAATTCCTTGGATGAGCCCACAGACCACTGGGATACCCTTATCATTTACTTAATGGCATCCAAACTGGATAATGCCACTAGTCGAAGATGGGAGGAACAAAGAAACTTAAAAACCTCTCCGACTCTGGAAGAATTCTATTCCTTTCTGCGCAACCGTGCAGATGTCTTAGAGACTCTACAATTCAGTAAAACTGAAACTCCTAAACCTGAAAAATACTCTCAGGGAAATTTTAAAGAAAACAATAAATATGTGAAATCTTTTGTGATGTCAACTGATGACAGGAACTGTCCAGTGTGCATGAAAAATCATTTGGTCTACAAATGTGACAAATTTAAGGCCTTGTCTTTAGAAGCTAGATTCCAAATGGTTTCAAAACACAATCTGTGTCAAAATTGTCTGCGCCCTGGCCATCATTCTTCAAACTGCAAGCATAATGCTTGTAAATTCTGTAACAAAAGGCACAACTTACTATTACACAAACAATCATTTTATACTGACAATAGTCATCCACCTGCGGGTAACTCTAATGGAAATTCTACTCCTATGTCAACTCCTCAAGTAGCTATTCCTGCTCATACTTCAGCGCATCAAAAGGCGTCTCCTGATGTCGCGCCTATTCTCACTAGTCCTACTCATACTACTCAATCTCATCCTGTCTCACTCTCTGCTGTCACACCTGGACAGGTTCTTCTTTGTACTGCTGAAGTGGAATTAATTGATAAACGGACAAATGAAACTCACCTTGCTAAGGTTCTTCTGGATGTAGGAAGCCAATCTTCTTTCATATCTGAAAAAATTCAAAGAAAAATGAATCTTATGTGTTCTGAAACTGATCCGATTGCCATATCTGGAATCAATAATAGCTTGACTAAAACTACTAAAATTTGGAATGTTCAACTGAAGTCTCGAATAAATTCTTTCTCAATGAATGTTTCTTGTCTGGTCATTCCGGAGATCACTGGTCAACTGCCTAGTGTAGAAGTTAACACTTCTCATCTCAATCTTCCAATCTCTATAGAGCTAGCAGACCCTAGCTTCCACCGTCCTTCTGACATTCATATTTTGTTAGGAGCAGATGTCTTCTGGGACCTTGTAGGTTTCAATCAAATAAAATTGGGAAAAAATAAACCCATTCTTCAGGAATCCAAACTAGGTTGGCTTGTGTCTGGTCCTACAGGTCAAACATCTAGCACTGCTACTCGCTGCAACTTTTCTAGGGAAATTCGGGAATCTCTGACTAAATTCTGGGAAGTAGAAGACATTCCATTCCCTCCAGCTGTACCAAAGCTTACTAAAAATGAAGAATATTGTGAAACTCACTTCATCGAAAATACTGTTCGACTAAATGATGGTCGCTTCTGTGTCAAGTTACCACTTCGTGAGGCCCCCGAGGATGCTCTAGGCGAGTCTTATCACATTGCCAAGAGGCGTTTTCTCAATCTTGAAAGGAAATTAAATAAATGTAATAAAATGAGTGACTATGCTGCCTTCATCAATGAGTATGAGAGGTTAGGCCATTTGACTGAAATAAACCGTCCCTTATTTGGATACTTCATACCTCATCATGCAGTGTTCCGTGCAGACAGTGAGACTACTCCCTTAAGAGTGGTCTTTGATGCTTCTTGTAAAACTACTTCTCAAAAGTCTTTAAATGACATTCAACTGGTAGGACCTGTGGTACAAGATGACTTATTCTCCATACTGCTGAGATTTCGTAAATATACCTTTGTAGTCACAGGTGACATTGAAAAAATGTATAGGCAGGTCCTTATTCATGAGTCTCAGCGACACTTGCAACTAATTCTCTGGAGAGACAGTGAAAGCGAACCATTAAAAGTATTCCAGCTAAACACTGTCACATATGGGACGGCTTCTGCTCCTTACTTGAGCACCAGGTGTCTCAAACAATTGGCAGCGGAGTGTCAAGATGAAGTTGTTGCAAAAACGCTCAGACATCACTTTTATGTAGATGACCTAAGCACGGGATCAAATTCTAAATCTGAACTAAAAGCCACCTTACAAGGTGTCATAGAAAAACTTTCTGAAGGTTGCTTTCTTCTTCGCAAATTTCGCACTAATTGTCCAGATATCTTTGACCAAATCACTACTACTACACAAGCCCAAGACTTCTGCAAAGAGTCC
The DNA here is from genome assembly GCA_947859365.1 of Archips crataeganus. Classification (NCBI taxonomy): domain Eukaryota; kingdom Metazoa; phylum Arthropoda; class Insecta; order Lepidoptera; family Tortricidae; genus Archips; species Archips crataeganus. Next base: position 6,044,172 of record OX402064.1, read on the forward strand.
TCTGTGCTGGGACTGAAGTGGGCACCAAAGACAGACACTCTGCAATTTTCTGTAAATAATGATGTCATTACTAAAGTTACTAAACGCTCTATTTTGTCTAATTCTTGCAAAATCTTTGACCCCTTGGGTCTTCTCTCAGCTTGTACTATTTTTCACAAAATAATATTGCAAAAACTGTGGTTGCTAAAGACTGACTGGGATGATGCTGTCCCAGAAGACATAGAAAAGTCCTGGACTGAGTTCCATAACAACACTAAACACTTTTCCAATGTTCAGATACCAAGGTACATTCTCTGTAACTCTCCTACTAACATAGAAGCCCACTGTTTTACGGATGCATCACAGGATGCTTATGCTGCATGCATTTATTTAAAATCTACTAATGAGTCTGGTGATATTTCTGTTAATCTTCTCTGTGCTAAAACTAAAGTCGCTCCATTAAAGTCTGAAACAATACCTCGATTAGAACTACTGGGAGCCTTACTAGGTGCTCGCTTGCATGCAAAGGTTGTAGAAGCACTAAAATTAAACATCTGTCGGTCGGTCTTCTGGACTGATTCTACAATCATTTTAGGATGGTTGCATACTGATCCTAAAACACTTAAAACATATGTGTGTAACCGAATAGATGAAATCCGTGACTTAACTGATAAAAATGCATGGCGTCATGTGCGTTCAGCACTCAATCCTGCTGACATGGCATCAAGGGGCATCCAGCCTCATCTTCTTGGTAACAACAATTTCTGGTGGCATGGCCCAGCATTCCTATTAAAACCTGAAATTGACTGGCCGGTCTATAAATCTCCTACTGAAGTGCTGCCTGAAACTAAGAAGGTCTTAACTATTCAAATTGCATCCAAACCAATCATACCATTTGAAAAATATTCCAAACTTCATAAACTACAAAGAATATTTGCCTATGTAATAAGGTTTATAAATAACATAAAAAAAACTTCTCTAAAATTGAATGGTGAACTCACTTACTCAGAATTAGACAACTCTCTCGTCATGCTAGCTCAAGCGTCTCAAAGGGAATCCTTTGCTAAGGACATAGCCTCACTAGAAACAAATAAATGTCTAAATCCAAAGTCCTCTATAATCTCACTCAATCCATTTCTGGAAAAAGGCATCCTACGCGTCGGCGGTAGGATAGGAAATGCAACTCATTGTTCTTATGATAAAAAATATCCTATTTTGTTGGATCGTAAGCACACTTTTACCAAACTATTATTTATAAAAGAGCATAACCGCCTTCTACATTGTGGTCCGAAATTATTACTTAATTCTATTCGCGATAAATTTTGGCCAATCGGTGGCATGATATTAGCTAATTCAACTGTAAGGAAATGCATCACTTGTCAAAGATTTCAATGTAAGGCTATGTCCCCACTAATGGGAAATCTACCACAACCGCGTGTAACTCCTACACTACCATTTGAAACTTGTGGCACGGACTTTGCTGGTCCATTCTTAATTATGAATAGAAAGGGCAGAGGAGCTAAGTCATCGAAATGCTATTTATGTATATTTGTTTGCTTTTCGACAAAGGCAGTACACTTGGAGGTTGTTAGCGACTTAAGCACAAACGCGTTTATTCTATGCCTTCGTAGATTTATCTCAAGGCGAGGCAAACCTAATACTATTTACTGCGATAATGGCAAGAATTTTGTTGGCGCAAACAATGAGCTGAACAGGCTGCTACAATCTAGTAAAGTGTCAGTCGGCAGCTTCGCGTGCAATGAAGGAATAACTTTTAAATTTTCACCTGTGTACGCACCACATTTCGGTGGGATCTGGGAATCGGGCGTAAAGTCAGCCAAATTCCACCTTAAACGCATCGCTGGTAACACCAGCTTGACCTTCGAGGAGTTGTATACTTTGTTTTCACAAATTGAAGCAGTTATGAACTCGAGACCCCTAACTGCAATGTCAGCCGATCCTTCTGATCTAACTCCTATCACCCCTGGGCACTTCCTTGTGGGTCGACCACTGACCTCACTACCTTCACCTGTTACCGAGCGAGTCACCATCAGCCGGTACCAGCTGATCGAGCGCCTACGACAGCATTTCTGGTCCCGTTGGACAAAGGACTATCTATCGACTCTACAGCAGCGTGTCAAGTGGAAGGTGGACAAACCCAACGTCAGAATTGGGGACCTAGTACTTATCATGGACGATCAGCTACCGCCCATGAAGTGGCTTTTGGGACGGATCACTGCACTACACCCAGGTTCAGATGGTATTTGCAGAGTCGTCGATGTACTCACTAAAGGCGGAGTTATTAGAAGATCTGTGTCAAGAATCTGTGCTCTGGAGCTCCTTGAAAGACAAGCTTTCAATGGGGGGGAGCATGTTGCCACTGGCAACACTGCCTAGCGTTTTGACAGCGCTGAGGGACGAGGGGGGGAAGGTCCGGCCGCCATCTTGTCTCGAACACTATCTAACAACGGCCTAACTAACAACATCTTACAACATCAAGTAATGTTATAATTTCTCCTTTTCTAAAAATAAGCCTCTTAAAATATAAGTTTGGGCAATTAATTAATCTTATTAGTGCCAAAAACAATACATATAAATTTGTACGGAACCCTCGGCGCGCGAGTCCGACTCGCGCTTGCCCGGTTTTTGGTTCATTGAGACATTCAGACACTACGTGTAATAAAATAAATAAACTGAGAAAACTTTTGCGAAAAGCACTTATACAGCCTCTGCCGCGAACAGGGATTGTCGGACTCGTTAACAAAACACTCGGCCATCTATAACTACTCGGCCGGCAATCCGCTATATTTCGCGGCCTCTGCAGTACCTAATGTACTATGTATTACTATTGCGTGCTTCGGAATAAAAACCACATATGTCCTTTCACCGTGTTATTACCAGTAAACAATAACACGACAAAACAATAACAAAGTATTGACAGATTGTTTATTAAATGTTGCGCTGAAGCATAAATAAAATAGTATAAGAAATTAAGACGCGGGTTCAGTATAACATTTTGTTTTTGACAAAAACATAACAAGAGTCGTGAGCCAATGTATTGAAACTGATGAAGTAGTTACAAGTGGGGAGGGGAGGTGAGGGGGTTTTCACTTCTGCCGGCTATCCCGGAGTGCAACCAGTTGTTTTTTTTCACTAAGCTAATTCACCTAAATATGTTCGCTAATGTGAAGAAAACACAAAATAAGTCGTCGAAAAAGCCGTGTTGGCCTAGTGACATCTCAAGCAGAGGGTAGTAGGTTCTAGCCCAGGCTCGCACCTTTTTTTAGTTTGTCAGAATTTATGTGCGAAATAGGGATGTTGACACCACCAATCAACTGACGTACTTTTTATGAGCTGTCAAAACACATTTCTCCCATAGAGTTTGAATGACAATAGCAACATATGACATCACTTGTTCGCATACTCAATTAACTAACTATTTATTTGTTTTAAAGCAACAAAAAACTGATTTTGCAGTTAATCGAAAATTAATCTGGCTTTCAGGGCTAAAATAAAGCGTTTTTTTACTGGAGTCGTGTCTTTGAATTATTTTTTAATGGTATCAACATCCCTATTACATTTGAAATATACCACGAGGTAAACAAAGCTGCACGCGCCTGAGAAGAAATTCAATGACGTGTGTAAAGTTCCCAAACCGCACTGGGCCCAAGTGGAAACTACGGTCCAAGCACTCTTATGAGAGGACCTGTGGCCTGCAGTGGGAAGTAGGTACCTATATAGACGTATTACGTCTATCTTGATCGAAATTAAAGCCTGACCTGTACCTCTACCATGAGTTTACACTAGTTTACGTGACCGTACTCGCTAGCGACGGCGTAAATTATTTGTATGGAGAATTGTACAGCGCCTCTAGCGGTCACTTACGGAAGTACAATTCTCCATACAAATCATTTACGCCGTCGCTAGCGAGTACGGTCACTGTGAACTAGTGTAAACTCATGGTAGAGGTACAGTAATATATGACCATGCGCCATGTTGCGGATTTAATTGGAACTAATTTCTGGGTCTCAATTTGAAGCCACTTGCCCTATGGACACCGAATTTGGATTCTGATTTTGATTACTTACGGAGAATAAAAGTGGGTACTTACCTAAGTCAAAATAACAAGTTGCCAATCCACATTTTTTTTTATGTTAGAGAGGCCAGACAAACGAACTAGTGGGTCACCTGATGTTAAGTGATCACCACTGTCCATAGACACCCGCAGCGCTTTACGCGATGCCAGTGCGTTGTCGGCCCTAAAAGGGAGAGGAAAAAGGAAAGGGAATAGAGGAGGGACATTGTTCAGACTATACTAAAATGAATATTTTAGACTATTGTGGTCATTACTAATATTATGAGTTGAAATCGGGTTTTGTCCCGCGTACCTAGATTTCAGAGAAGCCCGATATTTCGGCACAGTTGCATGCGCCATGATCACGAGACGACTGAGTCGTCTACTAAAATGTTTACACAAATGAAAATAGTAGCGCCCTCTCGACAATGCTCATATATTTCTGGTCAGGCTTTAAGGGTTTTTCCGTGTCCAACAAGGAACCCTAAAGCTATTGAATATTGCACCCTAATTTCACGGTCGCTGATTCGTTTGCACTTTTCAATTAGTGATTTTGGCTTGTAATGATTTCCTGTATCAATTAGCGCTATTGTATCAGTAATTTTGTTTGGTTATTAGTTATTAATATTTTGCTTTGTAGGCAACTGGCCAGGCCACCTGGATATTTTTTTAATGTGGCATGTGGTTGATATTATTGCTGGTTAAGTGACTATTGCCTTGATTTTTGCGGTGTAGTCCTAACTTTACTGTCATATTATAACAGTGCGAGAGTCACAGGCAGGGCTTGACATAAGGCGATATTCGCCTTTCGCCACCGCCTACGGCCGCGCGTTCTGAGGGGCCTCGCGCCTCGAAAGTTCTCATTTAAAAATCCGTCATTTAAAATGGTAAAGTTACCATTTTTTGTTTATGTTGTACGGTCGACCAAGAAAGTGGTCTACCAGTTTTGACAAAAGTTTCTGTGACATCTAAATATCCCTATGCAACACATTTGTCTCAACTAATACAGAAATGTTATCAAAGCAATGGTACTCAAGACTGGCAGAACCTATTTTTATTTTCTTACAGCACACTACACGCAAAAACTGATGAATCGAATTGTTCGCTTACACAAAAGATAAAAAATAACTGTGCTGTAAACTCCTCGCCTTCACCCGCTCCTGTAAGTAAACATGTCACCCCTCATAACCGCCGCAAACTGATTGAGAACAAAATTAGTGATGGAGACCTTAAAGGTGCCGCACGTCTTTTGTTCTCCAACGACGAGCTATCGCCAGACACCCCTGACACACTTCAGGCCCTACGGACGAAACATCCTCCAGCTCCAATCAACCCATATTTTCTCGATCCACCAACAGCAGGGCAATCATGCCTCCAAATTCAAAACAAGGATGTAATGGATGCCATTTTATCTTTTAAACCAGGTTCGGCCGCAGGTTTGGATGGAATCTCACCCCAGCATTTGAAAGATTTAACATCTCATTCTGTGGGTGATGCAGGTGATCAACTTTTAAATTCTATCACTAAATTAATTAACTTTATGTATTCAGGCAATATCAATTCAGAAATCGTTCCCATTCTTTTCGGTGCAAACCTCATCGCCCTCACCAAAAAGGACGGAGGGGTGAGACCAATTGCTGTTGGATCAACTTTACGCCGTTTGGCTTCCAAAATTGCTGTTCGACATATTTCATCAAAATTAAATTCGGAATTTGAACCCGTACAGTTAGGTTTCGGTATAAAAGGAGGTTGTGAGGCAGCCGTCCATGCCCTACGCTCCTTTCTAACTTACGGACAACCTGAAGTAGTAATCAAAATTGATGTTAAAAACGCTTTCAATTCGGTAAATAGGGATACCCTGCTGACGGAAATAAAACAGCACGTACCGGAAATATATAATTATCTTCTTCTCAGCTACGCTGACCCAACTAAATTGTTATATCGTTCTAATGAACTTTCCTCAGAAGTAGGTTGTCAACAGGGTGATCCCCTTGGGCCTGCAATTTTTAGTTTAGCTATAAATCCAATAATTAAAAATTTAAATTCTAAATTTAACGTATGGTATTTGGACGACGGAACCCTAGGAGGTGATGTGGATACTGTGTTTTCAGACCTTTTTTCAATCAAAAATAAGTTTCAGTCCATTGGTTTGGAACTTAATTTTGGCAAATGCGAACTCTTTATAAATAATTCCAACTTAAATATAAATGACGTAAAGCAAAAATTCAATATTCTTGCTCCAAATATTAAAATTGTAAGCAGTAATTCCCTTTGCCTCTTAGGGTCCCCAATATTTGAAGCGTCTATTCCTGAATACATTAATAATTCTATTACTAAATTTCAAAATTCCGCTGACCGTCTTCTTGAAATTAGTTCGCATTATGCACTTTGCATATTAAAATCCTGTCTTTTCGTCCCAAAATTTACATATGTGCTCCGCTGCTGCCCCTTTTGGAACCACCCAAATCTTTTAACTCAATTTGACGACTTAATTAAAATTAGCTTAGAATCGATCCTAAATATGCAGCTGAACGAGCAATCTTGGACCCAAGCATCCCTGCCCATCCGTTATGGTGGGTTAGGGACTCGCAAAATTTCGAGTGTCGCTTTGCCAGCCTTCCTATCTTCTGCCTATAGTTCAGCAAATCTCATAAGTAAAATTTTAAGGGCCAACCCTTCAAACTTTGAGATTGCTGGCTTGGAAGAAGCTAGAAAGGCTTTCTTAATTGCATGCCCAGGTCAAAATTTTCCAGTTTCTACAAATTCACAGAGGAGCTGGGACGACATACACTGCAAAATTACCTATGACCATCTCTTGAGCTGTAGTACAGGTTCGGCACGAGCTAGGCTATTGGCTGTGGGAACGCATGAGGCCGGCTACTGGCTTCACGCGTTTCCATCGTCTAATACTGGAACCTTTCTTGAGCCTGACACGCTCAGAATTGCAACCTGTCTACGGCTCGGGGTTCCGGTTTGCGCTCCTCACGTGTGTCCCTGTGGCAGTGACGTCGACCGGCTAGGACATCACGGACTGTCATGTCAAAAAAGCGCCGGCCGCTTCTCAAGACATGCTGCACTAAACGACATTATACGCCGGTCCCTTGCCACCGTCAACGTGCCAACGTTGCTTGAGCCCACAGGCATTGCAAGAGACGATGGCAAGAGACCGGATGGTATGAGTCTGATTCCATGGAAGATGGGTCGGGTGCTGGTATGGGATGCCACTTGTTCAGACACGCTGGCCCCTTCCCATCTCCATGGTACTTGCAACAGACCTGGTGCAGCTTCAGAAGCGGCTGAAAAGGCGAAAAGACTGAAATACAGGGGTCTAGGCAGCGAATACGATTTTGTCCCATTCGGTGTCGAGACCCTTGGTCCGTGGGGTCCTAGCGCCTTAAAGCTCTTTAAGGATATTTCTAAGAGGTTAGTCGACGTCACAGGTGACCGAAGAGCTGGCAGCTTCCTCGGACAAAGAATTAGCTTAGCTATTCAAAGAGGAAACGCTGCCAGCATCTTCGGCACCTTGCCTAAGGGGACTAGCTTTCAGAATATGTTTTAGTTATATTTTATATTTTTGTTTTCTTTTTTCTTATTGTACATACATTTTTTTTAGTCTAGGATAGTTGTACATATGTTATATATTAGTATAAATGGTTTGTTTATTTATTAAAATGTCAGAAGTGTTCCATTCATTTGCATTGCGATTTTAAGGAAAATCTTATCTAAAATTGTGTATTTTTAAGTCGTACAGTAGATTCTTGGAATGTAGTATCTTTCATAAGACTAATATTATATTATCTGTTTAATGAAGATGCATAAATATCCCTAAGTCACTGTCATCATGTTATTGCAAGGGAAAACCGACCTCGTTGTATCATGACGTGCAAATGAACTTCGACCGTAGGGGGGTAGACCATATTTTTGGCCGACTGTACAGAAAATGACCTTAAATAATAATTAACATTAAAACTATACATATCGTCTAGAGATATCGCCAAGAAACTGTTATCAAACGCGAGCGGCAAGGACACAAGGTTGAAATACGAAAAGAAAACATCAAAATCTATCAAATTATTTACCCATTTTCGAAACTTCCGGAAACCTTTCCAGGTAAGCCCCTTAATTATAACATAACCAAATAACTTAAGTTTTAAGGTTAATTTTCATTTTATTACAGTTACCTTAGTTGTTCACATCTCAGCCTGTATACTTCCCACTGCAGGGCACAGGGCTCCTGTCAGATCATTCTGCTTGGGCTGTAGTTCCCATGTAGGCCCAGTGCGGATTGGGAGCTTCTAGCACCATTGAATTTATTTGCAGGTGTGTGTTTTCCTCACGACGTGTTCCTTCACTAGTAGTTTTCAAAAATGTATACACAGTTAAGGGATTTAATTAAAACATAACTTAATTTGTTCCTTTGTGTAACGAAAGTTACCTATCTGTAACTATATATAGTTTGTATGACTAACTTTCGTTACACAAAGGAGGCGATCATGATTTTGTTTTCATTAACTATGTACATTTTTTTTAAAACGATCCTCACCGCGAAGCGCGTGGTATATTTCAAATTTAGCTTTGTACAGTCAAGTGTAAAAATATGGGTGCACACAACTTGCTCATAAATATGTCCCATAGCTCTTATGTCGTCGAATTAAGGTATAGGTTTGTAACGATGGGAGGATTAAATCGATACTTGTTTTTGCACTTGACTCTACATTAATTCCGAAAAACTAAATAGTCCCCGGATTTGAACCCACGACCCTCTGCTTGAGAGGCCATAGGTCAAACGGCCACCACGGCTTGATCTTAGTTGTTAGTTGTATTATTATAGATTTTATTTGTAATTTTTGTTAAATAAAGATCAACACTCACATTTGCCCTGTTTTTAGGGTTCCGTAGTCAACTAGGAACCCTTATAGTTTCGCCATGTCTGTCCGTCTGTCTGTCTGTCTGTCCGTCCGCGGCTAAGCTCAGAGACTGTTAGTACTAGAAAGCTGTAATTTGGCATGAATATATCAGTCATGCCGACAAAGTGATTAAATAAAAAAAACTAAAAAAATTTTTTTTAGGGTACCTCCCATTGACGTAAAGTGGGGGTGATTTTTTTTTCTCGACTAACCCTTTATTGTGGGTTATCATTGGATAGGTATTTGAAAATAAATAGGGGTTTTCTAAAACCATTTTTTGGTAAAGTGAATATTTTCGGAGATATTCACTCCGAAATTTAAAAATAATGTGTCCCCCCCTCTAACTTTTGAACAGCAAGTCTAAAAAATATGAAAAAAATCACGTATTGTTAAACTTAATAAAAACTTTCTAGGAAAATTATTTTCAACTTAATCAGTTGAGTAGTTTTTAAGTTTTTGTAAAAAAATATTTCTAAACCAAGATTGTAATTTAACCGCCATTGCAAGCATTTTTTTTTCTTTAAGTACTTACAAGATCACGCTAACAGTATTTTCTTTCAAATAAAAAAAATAAAATTGAAATCGGTTCATATAATAAATAATTACATCTGAAAAACCATCAACATACATACTGATTAGATTAGTTACCCAATTCGCCGATAGATTGCACTTACCGCCGATGTTGAAAATCTGCGCGCGGTGGGAGTTGGGACCAAAACAACCACATTAATAAAGTATGCAAAGATTTTTTCGTACCTGCTACGGAACCCTATCTTGGGCGTGTCCGACACGCTCTTGGCCGGTTTTTTTGGGTTACCTGATCGTAAAATTCACACCTCCGATGACATCATGTCTGTTTTTAAGTTATTCGGCGTCGAAACTAATGTTATGGTTTCTAATTATTAATTGGTAGAAAATATTAATATGTCAATGCGAATAACAAGGTCAAACAGAACGTCTGTAAGGAAAACATGTTTGAATTCAAATAAAGTAAAACCGGCCAATTGCGAATCAGACTCGCGCACTGAGAGTTTCTTACAAATTCAGTCAACAGAAAATAAGTTTACACTTCTTAGTATTTCTATGAACTGCTAAGTTGTATTTTGCGGTTTTGTCAAGGATTTTTTTTTAGTAAAAAGCTATGGCATCTCTTACGAGTATACACGTACCCGTAGATTGAAAATACGTAACGTACATTACATGTTATTTCGTTCGGTTCCAGTTACCCCGGCGCCACACATAGCACAAATGTTTCAACACATATTTGAACACATATTTGATCACATGTGAAGCACCGGTATTTGCTTATTTGTTTAATAGAACAACCATACAATCAACCATAGATCAAATATGTGTTGAAACATTTGTGCTATGTGTGGCGCCGGGGTTAGATTCTATGAAATCCATACGAATATTATAAACACGAAAGTGTCTGTCTGTCTGTATTATTTAAATAATGATTATTTGGAAAAGCGCTTTTTAATTAAAATCACCGTCACCCTGCACATAGGTAGTTTAGTCTATGAGCGTAAAATCTCTTTGAAAAGTCAGTGTCCAATTCCCCGCCAAAGCGCTGACACTTGACGACAATTATACTTAGGTAATTTCACCAAATGTAGAATGACCATGCATTTGGCGGATAGGGGAAAATTACGCATTTTTTTGATTTAAATTAAACACACGCTTTGCTTGAGACCTCATCTGTTTAATTCCATTTTAGCCAGGGATTAAAATTTTTCAGCTCCTAATCACCGATTAAAATAACCGTGTGTGTATAGATAAATAAAATTCAGAATCATAATTAACTTCTTAATTACCTAGTGGAATCATAACGTAGGTGGTTCTGAACATACCTACATGTTATTTTGACCTGGCGATTAGATCACGGCCTCAGTACCTACCCAGTTTATGATTCATCAGCCAATGTAACCTATTCCAACGATGTATGTAATATGTATAACTACATATGATGAAAAGGTGGTACCTTCGCGATAGCAACAAAACTAAACAAGTTTAGACCTGTAAAATTATGCAAGTTGCATTAGGATGAGCCCGAACAAATTTTATTTTTTGAGTTGTTTGTCACGTATCTTCGGTCGCGTAATTTTGGTTTCATGCAGTCCTATTTGTGTAAAACTCATTTTGTATAAAACCTACACTAGGTATTAAATCCTGAGTAAGCACTTAACTTGAAGTTAACTAAGTATATGTATACAAGTTAAGTATGAAGTATCTTTTTCTATTTTTTATTTTTTTATTTTCTTCAACTTCATTTTTTTTTTATTACTTTTACGGTCATCCCGTGAAACCATATATTTCAAACTAAATACAAACTGAAATATAGATGCACAGAAAAAACCCCAGAAAAAAGACCAATGCAATGCGCCATCTCTTGGTCCAGGTGAGCGGGTAGCTCCGAAGGAGTGTTGAAGTCTCTCAGTAGAGGGCATAACATAGATGCGCTTTATCACTGCCTAAATGTGATTATAACAGACTGAAGTGTACGATGTATGGGAGAGATTCGTCGCTAACTTCTAGACCAGTGATGGTGTAGGGGTAAGCACGCGGCACGGAACGCTGAGGACCTGGGTTCGATTCCCAGCATTGGTCTTTTTTCTGGGGTTTTTTTCTGTGCATCTATATTTCAGTTTGTATTTAGTTTGAAATATAAGTATATGTATGTATAACTCAGAGCTAACTGCTATCGCAGCGCAGGGTTAATTTTTTAACCCTAGCTAGCTAGACTACAGAAGAAAGAATAGAGGATAAATCTAATAATTATCGGGTATCGTAAACAGACTATTAATTGCGTAAGTTTCGACCATATTGTGGGGGCCGTGGCCACGAGTCAAGTCAGACGACTGCGATGTCATCGAGACGTCGAAGTAATTTAAGCAGTGTTGTACCGCAGAACGAGCCAGACTTCTAGCAGTAAGAACAAAAGAGGCTGGTTTCTGGCTCCACGCACACCCATCTGCAACCACTGGCACTTTTCTTGACCCCAATACTCTCCGTTTCGCAGTTTGTTTACGTCTTGCGGAAGCGATGTAGACCGGCTTGGGCACCACGGACTCTCCTGCCAGAAGAGCGCGGGCCGCTTCGCGAGACATGCTGCCCTTAACGACATTATTCGTCGGTCTCTTGCATCGGCTAACGTGCCGGCTCTCCTGGAGCCGTCAGGTATTTCAAGAGCCGACGGCAAGAGACCAGACGGTATGTCGTTGATCCCGTGGAGTATGGGAAGGGTTCTGGTGTGGGATGCAACCTGTGTAGACACACTAGCCCCTTCTCATATCCACCGGACCTCCACAAGGGCAGCAGCCGCAGCAGAGGCGGCTGAAACCGCTAAAATTGGCAAATATAGTGGTCTCGGCGCCGAATATAATTTCATCCCTTTCGGTGTCGAGACCCTTGGTCCGTGGGGCCCAGGAGCACTAAGCCTCTTCAAAGAGATTTCGAAGAGGCTTATAGATGCTACCGGTGACCGAAGAGCTGGCAGCTACCTCGCTCAAAGAATTAGCCTAGCGATTCAACGAGGTAATGCTGCCAGCATCTTCGGCACAATGCCGCAGGGGCCTTTTTTAGATCTAGTTTAGTTTTAAATTTAGTTTGTAATAATATTATTTTTGTTTGTTTAGATCTAGTTTAGTTTTTAATTTAGTTTGTAATATTTAGTTTATAATTAAGTTTTATTCTTTGTTATTTTTTCATAAATAAATATATGTATTAAGTAATTATAGATATAACCCACAGATGTACCCACTATCACCTAATATCAAATTTCATTATATTACTCAATATACCTATTTAAGCAATTATTTAATAGATCGTAATTAGGTCCCGAAAATTATCAGTTATGATATGAGTGAGAATCGCGAAAGTTCAAACAAAACATTACAAAAGAGGATAATGAGTTTTGGTGGTAGCAAGAAATGCTCAGCATGTTGAGGATAATACAAATTACCTAATTCGTAGCTTTAGATTTAGTTTGATATGCTTATCTTAAGTAGGCTATTAGTAAGTAGGAATTTTGAGAGGCTATTCCACTTTCTATAATATTATGTATGTACTTACAAAGGAACGATAGCCATCATGCATGATACCAAGTAGTGTTATCAATATCATGACGTCCGCGCGTCCTGTCAACTATTTAACCGCATAACGCCAACGAACGAACGACAACGTGATCTACAAGGGCAAAGCAAGTCCAGACGAATCAAACAAACCTATCCAAATTTCCATGACATAACGCCGAATTGTTCAGTTATCAACAGACGATAACGTCAAGGTCTATAAATAACTCCCGGCCTATTGCATTAAGAAACACTTGTACTAGGGCAGTATTGTATTATTAAACATCCCCTTTCTTCACCTGTGCCCCAAGACGCAAAAAAAGCGTCCTTGGCTCCATTGTTCAGTTTGCGCGCCAAGTGACTGCCAAAATCGGCGCACGAGCATGAGGCCGAGCGCGGGAAACGAAGCGTCAGTCTTATACGGGAAGTAAACGCGCGCGCACGCAGCCAGCCAACCACGCCGCGCGTACAATTTATAGGTTAGAATTGGCGCGGTTTCATCGCCAGGTGTTATACCCACCCCGCTCTAACCCACGCGTATCGACATCCTACCTTTCAGCTACGCAGAACAGCTGTTTTCTCTCGGGAGATTATTAGTCAGATGTTCGCGAACCAGTCTTGATCACCTGACGTATTCGTATTGCCATGGCCGCCGGAGGACGTACGCCGAAGCAGAGGAGATTTGAAGTGTCTACCGGGATGGCTGCTTTGAGGAACGTCGCGAATACACCAAGGAGGCGGCGCGGGAGTTGCAAGTGTTTGTTCGGTGCGCCGGACAGGGATGAAACAAGACGTATGATGGCGGAACAGTACGCGAGGGAACGCAAGCGCTTCATCAGAAGATTCAACTTCGATATTGAGACCGAATGCGTTTATAAGGCGTCTAAGATGGAATCGCCGGTGAAGTTTATGGATGAGGATAGTCCTAAATCGAGTCCGAGGTCAGCGATGGAAGCTTTAGGGAATGTCGGGAACACGGAACTGCGGGTGTTGGGGAGTCCGAGGCGAGCGGGAAGTGCGGGCGGTTCGCCGCGTACGCCGCGAACGCCGCGCACGCCGCGCACGCCTCACGCCGCACGCACGCCGCGCACGCCCCGCACGCCTGCTTCAAGAAGACAGCTGCAAATGACGGGTAAGACACCACACCAGACGATTCTCTGCCTATTTTTTTACGCGCGTTTGATTGATCAGTTCAAACTCGTTCGCTTTACAGTCTCGCAATGTAATGCAACATGCACAATTTTTCTTGCTGGTCTAAAGTTGGGGGCTTCAGCGGTGATGAGTACAGTCGCAAAAAGTCGCAAAGTGTTACATAATTAGTGTTTTTAACTCAGGTACTGCTGGACATTAGGTACCTACTTACCTACAATGCATTAACTTAATTGTTTTAATTAGACTTATTTAATTTGAGGTATCAATACATATATCATACTTATCAGTTCGTGATTTATTTTCAACAAAGCATGACCACCACACACATACCACATACACATACACCCAGGGATGTTACGGATATAAAATTTAGGATACGGATATTTAAGTAAAACATAATACCGGTTTCTGTTAGGTACGGTTACGGATATTAGATTAACTCATCAAAAATGTCTAAATTTAACTAGGCAAAGGACGTATTTTCCCAGATAATGGCAAGTTATTTATTTATTTATAACACATTTTATCAAGTACCTACTCGTAAATGTTGAATTGAAATGTAATCCCACAATGACCAACTGTTAACACTCGTACGTAACTTACGACTAAGCAATAGGTATAATTAATTACAATACAGAGGACGCGCGTTGCTGATCTGTCGGATCGTCGGATCGGCCGGGCAAAACCAAAAACCTGTCACAACATGTCGCATTTAGACTCCGCTCCTATCCGAAAGTATCCGAAACTTTTATACCGGATTCGGTTACGGTTACGGATAGTTTTTTATTTCGGATATCCGATAGTTTCGTTTACGGATATGGAGCTCCATAACATCCCTGATACACACTAACACATGTACATTTTATCAGCCTAATTTTAACAATTGAGTTAGTGCATTAAGTTACCCAGCATAATTTTGTATCACGATTTAAATTTCACTCTGTATACAGTCATCGCGTCAAATACATGTAAACATCAACCTCATGGTTAGTGGCATAGAGTTGCCTAGATATTTTTGACGCCTTGGTAACATACCTATATTTATGACCTTTGGATGTACATGGTGTATAGTATATGTAACTACGAGTTATTCTAAAGACATATTTAAATCACGCTTAGTACCTATCAAAGTTACCTATCAAGTTCTTCAAATAGGGATGAAACGATACCAGTGAGGTATCGATACTTTTACTTGATACATTATTTTATGCGACCGATACTGTATCAAGTAAAAGTATCGATACCTCACCGCATAGCGTCGATACTTTACTCTTATCGAATATAAGATAACACCATAGTCACATTACGACAAAATATTATTACCTACAAAAAATATCCCATAGAAGTTTATGAAAAAAAACCGTTTTTGGAATACTCCCCAAAAATAAGTTTTTCTAAATGGTCCCCGGATGCTTTCGAAAATTTCAATATACTTAAATTATGCACCTAAACAATCTTAATGGGTATGATGAGCGTTAATCATCCTGACATTGGCATATCGATACAATACGTACGAGTATTATTGACCGATAGTAGCTACTCGATACTTGTTTCTAAGTTGTGGATTGGAGCACAAATAGACACTGCATTTACTACAGGTAGGTAGGTAACAAAGGGTCGTCAGATCAGTACGCTTAGTATAAGTTTTCCTTCACTTCAATACTTCTCGATCGCGTTTACGTAAAAAAAACAATTACTAGGGAAACATGGAGAGCGTCTCCGCGCGCGCGCTTACATGTTTCCATAGACTTGAAATTTTTACGTAAACGCGATCGAGAAGTAGGTATTGAAGTGAAGGAAAACTTATACTAAGCGTACAGAACAATAGGGTTAACTCCATAGTTCCCACGCGGGTCGAGTGTGGATTGGGAACCCACACCACAGTGTTGTACCACAGTGTTGTCACATCTACCAACTTTTCGATCTACCTATTTTGCCTCCGGTCTACCTAAATACCACCCGCGGCCTCAAATCTACCTCTTTTCAAAACATTTCCGTTGCAAACAATTTCTTTGTTTCTATCCACTTCATCATAGAAGTGCGAATGTTGAGAGACCGTTTTCGCCCATAATTAATATGAAAACTTGCCAAACCTTAGAAAAACTACTGCACACACAAAGTTTTTTTTTTTACAAGTAGTGTTCCTAACTCCGACCATTTGAAATTGTTTAACAAAAACATGTAAATGCACCATCCATAAATAATTTCAAACATGTTTACTCATTTTCATTCATTAAAAAGGTACTGATTTAACTAAAGTGGTAGATCTACCTATTTTAATTTTCAATCCTACCTATTTCTACTAACTTTTGGATTTTATCTACCAATTTTTCAAAATTGTATGTGACAACATCACAAAATTTACAAGTGCTACAATTCGACAAAATTGTACATTTTACTATGAGAAAATTGACAATTTTGGCGAATTGTAGCACTTGTAACTTTTGTGGTACAGGGCCCAGGTGTGTGCAGGTTTCCTCACGACGTTTCCACACACCAAACATTCCAAATATCTGATTCTTCTGTATTTTATATTAACAGTATTGTTGCCAAATACCTATCTCAGAAGAGCTACGCTTCAAAAAACAAGCGGGACTATAGTTAATCATAGTTCCTGTCACATCCTCAATTGACTTTGAAGTAATTTGAACAGGAAATGGCTTGGACTGAAAAATTAACGTGCCGAGTTCATTCCCCAATGTACAAATTTGCCAGAGTGCGACTAAAGTATTTAAATTCAGCTCGATCCTAAAATAAACGGAACTCGTTCTGCATACGAGGTAAGAGTAGTTTGGATAAAATATGTCGGTCTTTTATTGCCCGTATCGCCTATAAACTTAGGTTACTAAATGTTTTACTCTTTACGTAAGTTGTTTTGGGTGTCAAATTTCAATAACACGTTAGTCTTTTGTTTACAAGTTAAGTATGAAGTATCTTTTTCTATTTATTTTTTTATTTTCTTCAACTTCATTTTTTATTACTTTTACGGTCATCCCGTGAAACCATATATTTCAAACTAAATACAAACTGAAATATAGATGCACAGAAAAAACCTCAGAAAAAAGACCAATGCTGGGAATCGAAACATAGATGCGCTTTATCACTGCCTAATGTGATTATAACAGACTGAAGTGTACGATGTATAGGAAAGATTCGTCGCTAACTTCTAGACCAGTGATGGTGTAGGGGTAAGCACGCAGCACGGAACGCTGAGGACCTGGGTTCGATTCCCAGCATTGGTCTTTTTTCTGAGGTTTTTTCTGTGCATCTATATTTCAGTTTGTATTTAGTTTGAAATATAAGTCTTTTGTTTGTTTTAATACGCAGATACAGCCGGGGTAAGAAAAGGTTCGTCACCTTTAAGTTGACTTTTGCATGCACCAAGATAAAGGCCAACACAAACCGGGAGCGCGGGGCGCCGACGGAGCGTGGCCAGCGCGCTCTATAATACTGAATCAAAATATACGGTGACACAAATCGGCAGCGCGGCACACCGTATTTGATTCAGTGTTATTGAACGCGCTGGGCACCACCCGGTTCGTTGTGGCCTTTTATTAGTCCTGTCATCATTTTATTTAAAACGAGTATCACATTGACGTTTCCCTTTTTAGGGTTCCGTAGTCAACTAGGAACCCTTATAGTTTCGCCATGTCTGTCGGTCTGTCTGTCTGTCCGCGGCTAAGCTCAGAGATCGTTAGTACTAGAAAGCTGTAATTTGGCATGAATATACATATCAGTCACGCCAACAAAGTGGTAAAATAAAAAATAAAAAAATAATTTTTTTAGGGTACCTCCCATAGACGTAAAGGGGGGTGATTTTTTTTCTCGACTAATCCTATAGTGTGGGGTATCGTTGGATAGGTCTTTTAAAACCATTGCGGGGTTGCTAACATAATTTTTCTATTCAGTGATCTGTTTGCGAAATATTCAACTTTAAAGTGAAAATTTTCATTAAAATCGAACGTCCACCCCCCCTCTAAAATCTAAACTGTTAGGTGCAAAAATTTGAAAAAATTCAGAATGGTAGTAAATATATCAAATTTACTAGGAAAATTATAGCGGCTAAGATTGCTTGGAAATTATTTGTAGTTTAAAAGTAAATAGTAGCCTAAGGTATAAAACATACCGAAACTTGGATGATTCCGTACACATACGAAATCCTTAGAAAAATATTACTTGATTTTTTCGTAATGGCGGCTACGGAACCCTACCTTGGGCGTGTCCGACACGCTCTTGGCCGGTTTTTTTACAAAAGGCACTAAGACTGTATGACTTGATAAAGGAATTAATTTAATAATTTGACGAAGCTTTTCGTACCCTGACTACAATCGCTGGCACCTCGTACGTTTTTCGGAATTAATATGCGAAATTAACGAATTTACCGTGAGAATTACGGTGAAGGAAAACATCTGTTTAGGTACTAAACTTAATGTAAAGAAACATGAACAAACCAACAGTTGTGGCGCTACCCGCTCACCTGGACCAAGAGATGGCGCTACTAGGCCAACTTTTACAAGTTAAGTATGAAGTATCTTTTTCTATTTTATTTTTTATTTTCTTCAACTTCATTTTTTTTTTTTATTAGGGTAGCTCCGAAGGAGTGTTGAAGTCTCTCGGTAGAGGGCATTAACATAGATGCGCTTTATCACTGCCTAATGTGATTATAACAGACTGAAGTGTACGATGTATGGGAAAGATTCGTCGCTAACTTCTAGACCAGTGATGGTGTAGGGGTAAGCACGCAGCACGGAACGCTGAGGACCTGGGTTCGATTCCCAGCATTGGTCTTTTTTCTGGGGTTTTTTTCTGTGCATCTATATTTCAGTTTGTATTTAGTTTGAAATATATGGTTTCACGGGATGACCGTAAAAGTAATAAAAAATGAAGTTGAAGAAAATAAAAAAATAAATGGAAAAAGATACTTCATACTTAACTTGTAATTATTAAGCGGCTAAACTAAAGAGTAGGTACGCCGATAATGCGACGCGTGAAAGTCAATTACGAATATTGCATTAGGCTGATTAACCTGACGCCATAACTGCTGAGGCCCTACCACGAAGTGCATAATTCGAACTTCGTTTCGTGCCGTCCCGCTCACGCTAATATGATTTGATACGAGAGTGAGAGGGATAATATGATACGAACTTCGATTTTCGAATTTCGTAGTAGCGCCTCAGGTTGTTCATGTTTATTTACATTTAGTTAAATACCTAAACATTTCTAGTATATACTACAAACATCTGTGAAGAAATTCAATTGAAGTTCCCAATCTGCACTGGGCCCGCGTGAGAACTACGGCCCAAGCCCTCTCATTCTGAGAGTTTAATATGTGCCCTGTAGGTAGTGGGACTTATGCAAGCTAGGATGAATACAAATTTAATGGCTTACTATGCGTTGATAACCTAAGTACAACAGTTTACGATAGAATCTGCACCTGAAACATCATGCAAACAAAGTTATAGGTGAAAAACTTAAGTAAAAGACCTGCAGGCTTATTATCTAACTTTTCTTTTACCGTTTGACAGAAAGCAATAGTGAATGCGAAAGCAAGCGTCAGCGCATTAGACAATAAGCCTGCTGGTCCTTTACTAAAATTTTTCACCTATATATTTTGAAACCTCAACACTCCTTCGGAGCTACCCGCTCACCTGGACCAAGAGATGGCGCTACTAGGCCAACTTTTACAAGTTAAGTATGAAGTATCTTTTTCTATTTTTTTTTTCTTCAATTTCATTTTTTTATTACTTTTACGGTCATCCCGTGAAACCATATATTTCAAACTAAATACAAACTGAAATATAGATGCACAGAAAAAACCCCAGAAAAAAGACCAATGCTGGGAATGTACGATGTATGGGAAAGATTCGTCGCTAACTTCTAGACCAGTGATGGTGTAGGGGTAAGCACGCAGCACGGAACGCTGAGGACCTGGGTTCGATTCCCAGCATTGGTCTTTTTTCTGGGGTTTTTTCTGTGCATCTATATTTCAGTTTGTATTTAGTTTGAAATATATTTTGAAACCGTTGATAACTATCTACTCCAACACTTCATTTAAAATCATGTTAATATTCCAGCGAGTCTTTGAACTGATGACCTTTATATCGAAGGCATGCTTTCTCTTTTAATTAGACTTGAAATAATTAACACAGTCCCGACCGCTGTTTAATTTCAAGTTGGAATCTAATTTTCCCATGGAAACTTTACATTCTTCCGTAATCAAACATACTGATTGCCTTGGTCTTAGACGAAGACTTTACGCTATGCACTAGAGCACAACAAGTCATTTTATAATAACGAGTAGGTGGAACTTTAGCATCTAAAGGCGGTAGTAAAAATTAGTATGAAAGTTTACTGTTGTGACACGAAAATTTAGCAATAAATCATCAAAAGTAACCCGTAGTTTTATTATTTACGGTGGTAGTTCTCTTGACTGTGCTGTGGGTTTAGTTACGTTTGCATTTAATTTTTTATGCGGAGGGAGGGCGGTAAAATAGCATAAAAAGAATGTTTTTCATCGCAAACCTACATATGTACGTACGTACGCAAAACCTATTTCTATTTCGCATGACTTGCCCTCAAACTTCGTGGAAGAGCAAAATAGATATTCCATTTGAAAGGTCCACGGAAATAACATGATGTCTAGTCACCTTTTTTGGAAATTGAGATTTTAATCTCAAAATAACTTCATCATCACTTTTAAAGAAATGGTTACCATAGTAATTGTTTTTGTTCGTGATGAGTATCAAACCACTGTAGAGATAAACTACGATAACATGGCCCGCCCCTCCAAAATTCAAGAAGTCTTCAATGTATTTGTGAAAGTGTTTATAAAGCACCACCAAAACTTTCAACGCATGTCTGCGTGCTGAGACAGCAATCAAACAAAAGCAGACTACTACATGTATACACACTCTTTCGTAAGGATGTGACATAACCCATTGAAATAGTAATTTGGAGGGGCGGGCCATGTTATCGTAGTTTATCTCTAACTCAAAAAGTTGCTTAGGTGACTAGACACGTTCTTACCGTGGGCCCTTCATTTTTATATCATCTTGTAGACTCATTGCGACGGCATTTGGCATATTGCTCAAATTATATGTAAAGAATTCTGAATGTAATCCGAACGCGATTCCGAACGGTAGTTTCGATGAATAATCAAGGCACGTCTCAATCCTGCGCGTGAGAATCTCGAGACAAAGGTTTAAGCCCTGCACAAAGTTTCTTCACCTGGCTCCCGTCCATTTTCCTTCTGTTTTAACGAAAGTAAATAATAGACTCAAAGAGGTCACTTGATCTTTCTATTTGAACAAGTGTCTAGTGGGCTACAGTAGGGATGTCCATTATAAGGAAAATTATTCAAATTAATTTCAATAAAAAATTAAACCGCCTTCAAAAAACACCCAAAAACTGAAAAGCAAAAAGAATAAAAAATAATGAAATAAAAATTGAACCGACTAGGTACAAACAAAAAGCATGAAAAAGCTGTTTGAAGTCGGTGCCTCAGCACGAACCAGCAGGAGTGGTAGAAACCCAATACATACCTACTAGGTAAAAGAAATTTCAAATTGAAAACATTTCGGACAAATGTAGCCAGTAACAAATAAAAAAAAACTTATTAGTTATCAACTTATCACCTAAACCAAATCCATTAATAACAAAATAAGGGCACATACTCATCGGTTTTTCAACTTGACCAAAACCAAACTGATCTAAGACCTCGCCCAGTGACATCCCTGAGAGCTTTATCGAATGTACACACCCTGATAAAACAATGTGGTATTGCCTCTGAATTACACACATATACACGTGCATCTGCACACACAACCAAGAGATTCAAGATAAGGCCGGGATGCATCGGGTCAGGCGCATCGTTCAACGTAATTTCTGTTCAACCCTATCATTATTCATTAAGATTTAGGAGCGCATAAATTGATTTCATTTTTATCTGCATGTAAGAATGTTGCGAGGATATTACGTCTTATCAAAAAAGGCTTACGCAGTTCGAATTCGAAGTCCTCCTTAAAGTTTTGTGCCTTTTTTCCTAGTCTGATTAGAAAGAAAGAAGTAGGATATTTATTCACTTTCACGAGGAGACACACAAATACAAGAAATAAGAACAATAAGAGAGTCCTGGTAACCCTAAAATTAATCCAGCGAGCAACATTGTAAATCAAAATTGAATTGTGACGAATATAAATCCGAGTATTCACATTCGTACGAATACGCCAGCCAAAAAGAGATTATAAGATGACATTTTCAGTCAACTTAGCGTTTTACGTATATTAAAGCGAACAAACCTCGAACCTTTAACAACGCATCCGCTTGGGTTGCATTTACGTTTTTATTTGCGTCCAAACATTTGAATAACGTACGAATATTTGCGCGCATGTCAGTGCCCCGTGTTACGTATTTGTGATGTGACAGATATTTAATGTGCTGTCTGCTTTCTTTTCAATTGGCCACCACTCTCTTGCCCAGACTTGCTTGTCAGAAATAATTGAAATATGTACATACAACCATTTCACGAAACGACCAGCCATTATACACTAAGATCTGGCCACGACGTATATATTATTTGCCAGTGAAGCAATAAACACGTGTTCAATCAACCTCAGCGTCAGAAACGTTAGACAATAAGCCTGCAGATACGGCCTCTGGGCCCGTGTTGGATTGGAATTACCCAAGGAGTTTCATTGTAGATGTCAGGGAGGCGAGGGAGGCTACTGCAAAATTCGAAGTTCTCGTGTGATCCCTTTCGCTCTTCTATTCAATGATATTAGTGTGAACGGAACGGCATGATACGGAGTTCGAAAATCGAATGTGGCATAAGGCCACAGTCCAGCGATGAAATGTATGTTGTCTGGAGTACCTACAACCATTCGAGCAATAATGAATTCTCTGTTACGAACTCAATTTTAGTATCCTGTTTTGTTATCTTTTTTGCATCTGCAATGTTCGTATGCATGCAGCTACCGTAAAGTGGTGTAATCTGGCCCTGAAAGGGAACTTTGGCCCTGGGTTAACTCGGTTCAGAGGCCATTGTGTCCAACGCAATCGGAATGAAAATCGCCTTCGCCATAAATTTGGATATTTCCATGTGCATTCAGCTATCTTTTATGACATCTACATCAGCTATCTTTTATTAAATTTGCAAGTCACGTACCAAGTCAAGATGTAACTCTTACGAATTTTAGAGCTGCACAAGTAACACTACGCCTTTCTATTTTACAGGACCATTATGTTTATTACCTTTGCAAAAACTAAATCTGCTAAGCCTTCCACAGGGACATAATCACACCCACAATTTCCTGTTCAAACCAATACGACCACAACGCGCGTTGTCTTTCCAAGTCAAAGCATCAAATAACTTTACGATCCCGCTCCTCCCATCTATGGTTCGTGTTTACGCAAATCACTGGCCTTCACAATATTGAAGATGGGGTAGGGCCTTGATCAAGTGTCCGTCTTGATCGCTACCACCATTTTAGCTGTTAATCCTGCCGCCAAGCAGCAGTGCTCAGTTTCCCGACAGCCGTTGAAATTACTG
This sequence comes from Archips crataeganus, assembly GCA_947859365.1. Lineage (NCBI taxonomy): Eukaryota > Metazoa > Arthropoda > Insecta > Lepidoptera > Tortricidae > Archips > Archips crataeganus. The sequence goes on from OX402064.1 coordinate 6,067,905, forward strand.
GCGTACATTTTATTTAATCGTACGTATGGCATAATTAATATATACAGGCATTAGAGTAAGACACTTAAATTACTAAGCCATGCGGCTGCATCAGGCGTCAGTGCATCCAGGTCTTCGGCAGGTCCAGGGTAGGAGTAAAGAAATCTCTGGTGCCGTCTTAACAGACTAAGAACTAAGCACGCCCGTTGTAATTATCACCTACACAAGTGGGGGTGGAGGGAATCTCCGCTCTGTGAGTGCGGGGAAGAGGAACAGACAGTGGAGCACATCATCCGACGCCGCCCTCTTTACTGGTGTACATAAGGTATATTAGCCGTGTAGTTTAGGCTAGCAGGCAAGGTGTGTCCACGGGTGGTGATACTAAGTTATCAATCAGGTGACCCATTTGCTCGCTTTCCAAATGAAATAAAAAACCGACCAAGTGCTAGTCTGACTCGAACGCCGAGAGTTTCGTACTTTAAGGTACGTCAATATACGCTCTATACGGACTCTTGGTTCTAATATAAGCAAGTTTTACCCCTCTTCATTTTTTATTTTATTTTATATTTATCACTAGCTGCCCGGCCCGGCTGTGCGCGGGTGTCCTACTAATTTTAAAAAAGAAACATTATTTTCTTTCAAGCAAACCTTCCGTCAATTGATTTTTATTTGTATAGATTTGTTGTTGTAGCGGACAGAATGATAGACTGACAGACGGACGGAGGAACTGACGGACGGACAGAAGGACGGACGAACGAACGGATGGATGGACAGACGGACAGTCAGACGGCCAAACAGACAATGCGTGCAGCAATAGTTAAACAGGGTTACGTTTATCAACTTTCGAGCAAATCCTAAAGCAGATATGCACGAGATTCGGACACCTCCCAGTCTTATTGGGGTGTACCTGAAAGCTTTAATAATTTTACTGGCTGCAGGCAACAAACCCTATAATTTAGTTCGCAGCTCCGATGACGTCACGACACCATCTGGCCACAATTTTAACGTTGCAAAATTACCTTGCCTCCGCCGCAGTACCTGAGACAATGCTTAGATAGTTTGATACCTGTTTTAGTACTACAGCTCGTTGGAAACAGGTTTTAGACTTTAATTTAGGTTGCCTGGCATTTGCTACTATAGCGACAAAGTCAATGCCTCGCGTTTTAGAGGAATTCAGCTTTTAAGAAGACAAAGTACTGTACTGACGGCGGGAAGTGAAGTCAGTAAAGAGTGGTTGACTCGGGGTCTATATCGGAATCCATAAATATTAAAATCCATAATGTAATGTTTGACATAATGATCATTTGCCATAATTCTATTTTCTTTGAATCTAATAATGTACTAACGTAACCTACCTATAAATATATAGGTTAGGTTAGGTTTGTTTTATAACAATCCAGAAAATTAATAGGTAGATTCAAAGAAAAAATAATTAGGGCAAAAGATCATTATGGCAAACATTTTATGACTAATAATATTATGGTTTCCGAATTGCACCTCGTTTTCAAGATCCCCGAAATAAATAAACAATATAAAATTACTCGTTTAAATGTATAAGATAACCATAGTCGCTATCGAAACTAATGAGAATAACCTACACGGCAAAATCATTACAATTCTGATGACGTTCCTAAAATAAAATTATTTTTGACCAAACAGCGCTCTAACACTTAGTTGTACAGCTCTCACGAGTATCCTGTCTTGGGGCAATACCCCCGACTCCCCGCCATGTGACTTCCTCTTAGTGGGCGGAAACACGAAATTTCATGTCTTTTTTAAGTCCCGTCACATAGGACTTGGCACCATTAACTCTTGCAATCTTCCCACGCTAAAAATCAAGATCTTATCATACAACCAGGTCATTCGGACGGAGAAATATTCACGGGGAACCTTCCAGTGCGAAGAAAAACCAATAACACAGTCCATTATTTTATCTGTTTTTATTTATCTTTTTATTGAGTAAAGTTTATTGTATCATATTTTAAAATGTTAGCTAATCAAAACGCTTGCTGTAGGAACAGTCGCGGAATGAAAAGGTTTGTAACTTTTCGACTCTATTTTCAACGAGTTAAGATCGAATAAAAACTTTTTAACAAAAAATTGAACCGCCGAAAAAACTGAAAAGCAAAAAATAATACCTTTTTTGTTTGACCTTAATCTAGGTACCAGTTTGAAGTCGGTGCCTCAGCACTTAGCCAGGAGGAGTGGACCTATAATCGTCTACCTGATTGGCTTCTATCACTCCTCCTGGCTCGTGCTGAGGCACCGACTTCAAACTGGTACCTAGATTAAGGTCAAACAAAAAAAGGTATTATTTTTTGCTTTTCAGTTTTTTCGGCGGTTCAATTTTTTGTTAAAAAGTTTTTATTTTATACTTTTTTTCCATCCTTGGGGTAATTTTTTTTCCAAATTTATAATACCAACTTCAAGGTATACCCTATCTATCCAATAAAAAAGAATTATGAAAATCAGACTACTCTGTAAAAAGTTAGTCAATCATCCCCTGTTTTCCTACCCTTAGGGTAGGAATATTATTTCCAAATTGAAATGGGACCACCCTTGGGGTATACGCTTTCCAATAAAAGAAGAATCATCAAAATGCGACTACTCTGTAATAAGTTATGCGTGGTCATATAGTACAATCAGTAACTGAACATTCAATCATCCCCTGTTTTTCGACCCTTAGGGTAGGAATATTGTTTCCAAATTTAAATGGGACCACCCTCGGGGTATACGCTTTCCAATAAAAAAAGAATCATTAAAATCGGACTACTCTGTAAAAAGTTATGCGTGATCAAACATAAAAAAAAAAAAAAAAAATACACGTCGAATTGAGAACCTCCTCCTTTTGTTTTCGTCGGTTGAAAATGACAAACCTTTTCATTCTTCGGCTATACTAGAACATAACATTTATTTTTATCCGATCACAAGGAGACTATTTGAATCTTACTTACATCATAAATGCGTGATGATGATGGATGTTTGTTACTCTTTCATGCTAAAACGGTTTCATAGATTCTGATGAAATCTGGCACACAGTTTATAACCTGGATCAACATATAGAATACCTATTTATCCCGGAAAAATGCACAGTTCTCGCGCGGCCGTGGTATTATAGTAATGAGCGAATTGTTAGCAAACGGAGTCGCGGGTAACAGAACAGCTAAGCTACCAGCTACTGTAATATAAAATTGAATCAAAAAAATGGTTGATTCAGTTAACATAACCTGGCAATTAAGGAATATTGTTTCAAATCTCAGCGTTAAATCCCAAGTTTTTCAAATAAGAATTCGTATTTTATTTGACGTCGTTTGCAACGTCTTAAACAAACAAATCGGCTAAAATTTTTCAAACGATAAAATTAATGTTTGTACCGTCGATTTTGAAGATTAATTAGGTATGAGAAAAAAGCTTGTATCATTTTGAAGTGATGGTGAGGGGCCGGCCGAAAGATGGCTCATAGCTTAGTTGGGGTTGGCGACCTCTTGCGTCATGAACAGACCATGGTTTTTTGTTCCATTACACAATTTCCTTCTCATTGGTCGACCAGTAGTTGATTGAAGGAATTTATGAAACATCGATGATAGATAACATGTTTGGAATATGAAATATAAGTTATAGGTACAAGTAGGGTGACCAGATTTGATTTCCGTTTTTACGGGACAGCTGCATTGAAAATACGGGATTCGAGGTTAAAATACGAGACAGTCCTAATTATCTCTATATCATTAATTAATGAGAGGGCTTGGCCTGTAGTCGCCACGCGGGCCTAGTGCTGATTGGGACCTTCATACACACCATTGAATTTCTTCGCAGGTGTGTGCAGGTCTCCGCGCGATGTTTACCTTCACCGTAAAGCTCATGGTAAGTTTCAAATGTAATTTCGCACGTAATTCCGGAAAACTCAGAGGTGCGAGCCCGGATTCGAGCCCACGACCCTCTGCCCAAGAAGCCATAGATGAAACAACTAGGCAATAATAAAACGTAGATTATGTTCTAGAAGATTCAGTTACGTATACGTAATACGTATAACAGAATTAGGGGTATGGGTATTTAGAGTACGTGCATGAATTGGTAAATGAACTGGACGGAACCTTTTGCAATATTTCCAGAGCAATACAACTTAGAAATCTTACAAAAACGACCCTATTCTTTTCTCCAAGAGGCGGTAACACGCCACACATCGTTTTTGTTACGAACAAAATTGATTATTATGCGGATGCAGGTGGGTTGGTTTTTGTATTACCGTATTGTCGTGTATAGCCGACACTGGCGTTCAAAAGGTTAATCTTGGATGTTCAAGCGCGACAGTGAGATTGCCTTTGATAAAGTGACCTGCCTGATTATATTAAAAAGATAATACTATGCCTAAGATTATTTATACACTAGATAGAGTGTCAGTAGCAAACACTGCGATACAAAACGTCCAAAAACCCATTTGACAGCTTCATTTTACGATCGCGTTACGTCATTCAGACTGAAGGGGCAAATGACATATAAGCCAACAGTTGGCTTATATTTTTCGGGACTTTTTCATGCCGCTTAAGCTCTATCTAGTGTATAAATAATCTAAGTACTATGCGTAGTCAAATATAATCGCTTATAATGAAACATTTCAAAAAAACAAAAGCACGAAATGAATTACTTCCCAACCACTCAATTATCTGAATACATTGTAAGCAATCCCTTGACATATAGGTATAATAACCTGCAACAATTATAATTAATGTTGGAAGAAAAAAGAAGAATCTCGAGTCAATCGCTACCTTGTAATTACAGCTCAGTGTTGTGCGAAACGCCAAGCAAATTGTAGCTAGAACAATTATAACTGATTCTGTTGCGTTGAAAATTATAGGCAAGGCAAAGTAAAAAGATAATAATGTGAGGTGATATTCATTCACTACATATGAGGCTAGACCAGATATGTGTGGTATCTTGAAACAGTTACTTACATTGTTCTAACTTGTTTAGTATTGCGTGTGCATCTGCCGATATAGCTCGAAGAATCGTCTGACTAAAGCGGCAGAGGGCAGGTCACATCGCTCGTAGAACTGGCGTATGTTCAGCAGCGAACTTGTTTCGTCTGAAATGATGATGAGAATTATATTGAGATGATACGTTGTCGATGTGGGAGTGCAATTTGGGTGATGATTAATATAACAGACATAATGGAAGTTGCAACAAAACTGGTGCAACTTAAATAGCGAAGGCAGAGAACAGCAGACCGAAGAGCTAGCAGCTTCCTCGGACAAAAAATTAGCGTAGCTATTCAAAAGGGGAACGCTTTTAGCATTTTCGGAACCTTGCCTTGATTTTCTTAATGTACATAATTTTTAGGTACTTAGGTTGTTTATGGGACACTTGTTTATGCATAGGTAACTACTTAAAGGGGAAGTTTTATATTTAGTGAATATATAATATTCGTATAAACGAAATATACCATCATCCTTAATTATGTGCAGATGTTGAGAAAATATGCACGAAAAAAATCCATGTTAAATAATGATAGCAAAAAGCGTCAATATATTCCAACCTTTATTGACGTTGATATTGACTTAAGATATGCAATACTAGGTTAAATTCACCGGCGATTAGATATACTGTCCAAATAAATATACCAAGTATTTGCAGAGACGGGAGTGTAGCCACTTGACACCAATTACTTAGCGTACAAACACCTGAGTCAGGACAGGACGCATTTTGCAGAACTTCGGAGTCACGAAAATTCGCCTGATTATCTGGAAAAAACGATATGTTGGCTAAAGTAAATACATTTAAAGAAAAACTTTTCTTATGTAACTACGTAGTGACTAATCTAATCTATGCAAAAGTTAGTTTAGCTTTTAAACAAAATATGGGTCTGTCTATTAGACAACAATTTTGCTAGCGTCTAATGTATTTTGTCGTCCGGTCAAAAAGTCTGGAAAACTAAATAAGTTTACTAGATAATGGTGGATGCATAATGCCATAAACTAATCTATTAGATACAGTCACGAGCTTTAATTTGGGGCCCACTTAAAGTCCTGGCATATTGTATAGAAATTCCAAGGATATTTTTTTCTAAATGGGTCTCAAATTAAAGTACGCGACCGTACATACTCGTACCAGTACCTCTACCATGAGTTTACACTAGTTTACAGTGACCGTACTCGCTAGCGACGGCGTAAATGATTTGTATGGAGAATTGTACTTCCGTAAGTGACCGCTAGAGGTGCTGTACAATTCTCCATACAAATAATTTACGCCGTCGCTAGCGAGTACGGTCACGTAAACTAGTGTAAACTCATGGTAGTGGTACAGTGCCCACTTAAAAAAAAACGTGAGTAACTGACCGACAGACAACGCACAGCCTAAATCACAGGAGCTTAGACTTAGGCCGCCGCATACATGCGGAATTTTTCTTCGGTTTCCGTACGGAATGAGGCGTGCAAACGAGACAGAGGCGCTGCTACTACGAAATTCGAAAATCGAAGTTCGTATCGTATTATCCCTCTCACTCTCGTGTCAAATCATATTAGCGTGAGCGGGACGGCACGAAACGAAGTTCGAATTATGCACTTCGTGGTAGGGCCTCTGGGCTACGAAAGTTATATAGCGTTGTCTCGCTCGCACACGTCATTCCGTACGGAAACCGAAGAAAAATTCCGCGTGTATGCGGCCGGCCTTAAAATAGAGATGCACCAAGAGAATTTTATGAATTCCTACGACGTAAAAAGCTGGCCAATTTTTTAATTTTCTACGAGAGAGAAGCGACTTTAAATGACTAAGATTAAATGCCAGTAGGAACTCTTTTCACTGGAGATAAAACCAACGATAATATTTCTTTGTGGATTTCGTCCAAAAGTTTTTTGAAGGGGCTTCTTGACGTAATCGGATCATTGACCACACCAATGATGACTCAACTGCTGACAGGATTGAACCTGCGCCTAAAGGTAGAAGGTTTTTTCGTTAGTTTTCTTTTAATAGCTTGTCTAAATCAATGATTAGATCATTATTGCTTAATTTATCTAAATCATTTTAAATGTTATCGTTCTGTGCATTTGTTGCATCTTTTATTTTATTTTGGTTTCTTTCTCATTTTTAGGGGCTGTATTAATTTTTTGATTTTACCGATTTCCGTTACGATTACATTAACCTCATTCTACACACACAATTTTGATAATCAGACTACCAAGTTAACGATTAATCTGATCAAAATAACCAACCAACTTTTCACCCCCGACGTCTGTATTTCCAGATAAATACAACCTAGGGCTCTTCAAGGCTAGAGTGAATATACTTACTAAACCATTGAGATACATCCTTGGCCTCATCTGCACTTTACATCAGTGAGATAGTGGCCAATCACGGGTCAGTTTTATGTAAAAAAAAATAGGATCGTTTCTATTAGTAACACTATCTAACTACACATTTGATTAGTGTATCCAATTGTATTTGTTTTTGAAGTGTCGATTTATAGTTGGAATTTTATAAGCTGGGGATTTAGGACTGCAGACCTCATCTGGTAAAGATAACATTGTTCTCGTTTGTTCTATTATGCGTTTATGGACGCACTACAACGCCGACGATCCACCTGAGTACCGCTAACAATGACGAAAGGCCTTTCTTAATGAGTTAAGCTTTTGCAATTTCAACATTGTAACTTAGAGAAGACGGTAGCTATTTGCTTGCATTTTTTTTACTTGTTCTGATTTGCTATTAGTGGTAGGCTTCAACAAACGAGAACAATGTTATCTTTACCAGATGAGTTCTGCAGTCCTAACCCAGCTTAAAAAATTCCAACTATAACAGAACTGAACTGTGCTGTGCACCTCCCACATTTTTGTCATTCATGTTCCGTCAATCTCTATTCCAAGGTCTCTATGTCAATATGCTGCACAAACAAAAACAAGCCATGCATTATTAAAAGAGCTCAATACCTAGAATCGGAATATCTATTACGATTGATTGAATAACAATAGAACACATATAAGGAAGTGTCGATGTCGGTGCGTTTGTCACTCACTTCGTCTGATTTGGTTTGGAGTCACGTCCGTGAGTGTTTAAAAAAAGTTTTAGGCAAAGCGGTCCGCACTGCACTAGCAATGGTTTTTTCTGTGTCCGATTTTAGTTTGGACCGTAAGTTACCTGTTAGATTTCCTGTAGTGGACAGGATATCATTTCTGTTCTCATCGTATTCCCCAAATCAGGAAGGAAGTTAAATAATTCCACGTCGTCTTTTTTTATTTTCAAAAGTGCATGCTTACTAATGGTAGGCATGCATAGAGTTTCCCGAACAAGTAAGGGTACATTGCGCCACTCGATCACTCATCTATAAACTCGTCAGCTTCATGCCCGCATTGTAACGCTTCCAGCACAATTTTTCCTGCATGTATAAACTGAGCTATAACCATTTTAAATATCCAACGGTTTTTCGAAACCAACATCCCGTCGGTAACGATCCCGCTTGTAATTTTTTAAAGTAACGTGACATTAAACATTCTGTGATCCGGGCCGGAACGGCGCAGGGACCGTGACATGCCAGCCCTCCGTGCCCTATGGGAAGAAAGAAGGGTGCGATACTTAAGTTGCAGGTGTCTTCGTTATTAATAACTTTAATTACGGAGTTAACTGAGACTTTGTTTGCTCTGTTTAAATCATCATTCAGCCGATAGACGTCCACTGCTGAACATAGGCTTTCTCCAAGGTTCACCAAACAGACCGGCTCTGTGCCACCCGCATTCAACGCGTTCCCGCAACCTTAACCAGATCGTCCCTCAATTTTGTTGAAAGTCTACCAAAACTGAGTCTCCCGGTCCGTGGACGCCACTCGAGATCCTTTCGGCCCCATCGGCTATCAGTTCTACAACCGATATGCCCTGCCCACTGCCACTTGAGTTTGGCGATTCTTCGAGCTATGTTTGTTTCTTTAAGTCTTGCACTGATGTGATCATTTCTAATGTAATCCCGCAGAGAATCTCCGAGCACAGCCCTCTCCATCGTTTAAATATATTTGATAAAATAGGCTTTTCTTCCTTGGAAAGACTTCCAACTTCTTCAGGCTTCGGTTGACATAAACTCCTGTGTAGTGCTGTAGTAGTAGTGTGTGCTGAGCGTACCTCGTCCATATATTCATCGATGCGACCGTAATATATGACTCTACACGATGGTCGGAGCGATGGCCCAGCGATGGCTGCAACGCATCTACACGATGGCGACGTTCGTTTGATTCTTTTGATGTGCGGCATAAAACCGACACCGACGCCATCCCACGATCATCGCACGCGCCATAAGCCATCCGACACCACTACGCCCTCCGCACGCTGGCCCATCATAGTAGACCATCGCGATGGCCCATCGTGTAGTGCCAGTATAAGGTAGATCATCAATACTTGATCCGTTTGGGCTTAGGCTTTGTTCACGCATGTGCCTACTAGCGCCCTCCAACGGATCACTTATGCAACTCTTGCAACTTCAAACTTAGTGCACGGATCCGCCGCGAGGGAGCGTTCCGGACGACTGACATAAAAAGCAAAACGACCGTCATTATTCGCTTTACTGTCAACCTGCGTGACTTGACTTTTTAACAGCTCGTTATTTCTGTAAAATCTACCACTTACTCATTGTAAATTTAATATAATTATAAAGCTTTAAAGTAAAAGCTTCTTGATTGAAGAAAGCCCTACCGTCGACACCTATCCTCATCAGGCTAGTCAACGCCTAAACAGGCTTTATATGTAGTCAAATTATGTCGACGTTGGTCAATCAGCCAGCGTGAAAACACCTAACTCCGTATAGTGACTGCAAACGCACGAGTATAGTTTTTATAGCCTGCTGAGAGTAAGTAATAATTAATGCATAGATCTCTATATTGTGACTATATCCATGTCCTTGTCAGGTAACCAGCTATCGGTATACCAAATTGGAAAAAAGCTAATTAAACAAGACAGTAAATTTAAGAATCTTAAAGTTTCGATACCATATCAGATTACGTGGCCACGATACTCTTGAACACTGAAGTTCGAGGATGAATTAACGAAGGATACGTAACGTGACCACGTTTTCTTTCTTTTCAGTATGCTTAGCATAAGTTTTACTTCACCAAAATACTTCTCAATCGCGTTTACGTAAAAATTTCAATTCTATGGAAACATGGACGCGCGGCCGCGGAGGCGCTGTCCATGTTTCCCTAGTAATTGATTTTTTTACGTAAACGCGATCGAGAAGTATTTTGGTGAAGTAAAACTTATACTAAGCGTACTGTCTGCAACTCGTTTATCACAGAAAATACGTGTTCGACTACTGCTTACGTGTCGTTATTTTAAATCTTATGAAAACGGGACATTTTCGCGTCCCTGACTTGTTTTTCGGGACACCGGGACAGAGTACCTGAGAGCGGGACAGTCCCGTTCAAAATGGGACGTATGGTAAGGATTCGTAATTTTTTACCACGTTGTTTTTGGAAAACGGTCATGCACATTGATCGAGTGAAGCATCAAAGACCTGCAACATTGAATCCGTAAAACTGTTATAAGTTTCAACGTAAATCACCAATTTCAATTTCAATTTAAAATTCATTCGTGATCGACAAAAAGCATCTCGAGGAATCTTTAAATTGGGCATTCCTTGCAAATAACAGCCACCTTATGCCACTTAAATTTGTCTGCACGAGATGTATTGGCAAACGATATTTTGTGGTTCTCCAATATTTTTAAGGTATCTATTATACCTAACCTATCGTATGATCGTACGCTACTTGTACCAACGAAGCGTTACTATTGGTTTGCGGTCATTTTCCACTTTCGTTTTTCACAATTGGATTTTTGACTCTAGTCAAAATAGTAATTATAAATCGATTGTACAATCGATACTAAATCACCTCGTTTCGGGAAAACAACCACTAAAATTTCACGGTGTATAAAAGCAAAAATACCTATTACTTTTCCGATTCAACCAAAATGATTTATTTTTATCATACACTGGATGGAATCGATTCTAGATATTGAAGGAGTAACAATGGAATCGAATCCATTCGAAATAGTTAACATTTTTATAAACTAGCTGTTGCCCGCGACTCCGTCTGCAAATAAGTCATCTATAGTTGCCCCGCAGGATATTAACTATCCTTTGTCCTTCCCAGGGTCTCAAATTATCTCTACTTAGATCAAATTTCATCTAAATTGGTTCAGCGGTTTCCTGTAGACCAGACACAGATTCGCATTCATATTATTAGTATGATTAGTATAATTAGTATGGATTGTACCCTATCTTACAGAAATAATTAAGTAAAAATTGGGTGCGTATCATAATGTATAAAATCAAAATATATACATTTATTAAGTACTTATCTCTTTTTTCAAAGCAAATGCTAAGACCATTATAAACCTTTAAAACTCGCGGTACGGTGCAAAGTCGGGCTAGTACAGTAAAATTACATAAAGTTTACCACTGACAGATGGTTTGCCTTCATTTCATATTCAACTTTAACGACCTACAAATAAAGCCAATTTTAGTATACTGTTACCCACGTTTGCAGATTTTGTAATAACTGCTTTATTTGTATGGTGTTAAAGTAGGAAATTAAATGAAGGCAAGCAATCTGTCAGTGGTAAACTAAAAAAAGTAAACCTATTGTACCCATCAGAATTGTCGTCATCTAACTCCAGCACCCACCAAGCAGCTATGTGATTGTGAGCACGTCTCTGTGGATAGGTATTGTATACATACGAACGCAACCCAATCCCAAATCTTCTTCCCTTGTGAGTAATCAATCTTTGAATCTCTTCCCTCTATTGGTTTATTGTGATGGAACGAATTTCCAATCACAGATTCTTGAGGACCGGATTTTTGTTTATGAAATAATCACCACCGCCACGGTATCAATAATTCAAGGAGAGTCCCTGATCTGTTGCCGGACTTTAAAGGAAGTTTTAATCCTTTTATTGAAAGTCCCGATAACATAATTGTCTGGAAACACTGTCAGAAGTTGATTCCACAATTTCACTGTAATTGGAAAGATATTCATGTGCCGAAGCCAGAGGTTAGTTTTGAGCAAATAACTGACCGCTTAAGAAACGTACGCATTATTTACTTCTATTGGCTTATACTTCCAATCTTGCGTAACCCTAAAACGGGCACGACACATTAAATAACAACAGAAGATCAGTCGGATCATTTAATGCCTCCGTTCAAACCAAGGAAAGAAGATTCAATCTTATAGCTATGTATTTAACATACAATATTGGACAGCTTCCTGTATCGCGTGATATGATATAGCGTGATTTTTTTTTTTAGTTTATTGTGATCGATTGCTTGGTAAAGAATGCCAGGAATGTACGGGCTACCTAATTTTAAAAAAAAGGTGTAATTAAAATATTTGAATGTAGATTCAAAGATGTAGAAAAAAATCTATACAAACATCGGACGCTTTGTTAACGAAAAGGGTAATGTAATTAAGGTATTTAATTTTAACAATGGGATACTTTTTCTACAAAATGGTAGTTATTTTCTATTACATGCATTGTGATTTTAATATTAAATATAAATAAAAAATTGAGGGCTTGGGCGTAGTTCCAGTGGGCCCAGTGCGGATTGGCAACTTCACACACACACCATTGAATTTCGTCGCAAGTTTGTGTCATTCATGTGTCATGGTAAATTTCAAACATAATCTCATACGTAAATTCCGAGAAACTCAGAGGTCGGAGGCTCGAACCCACGACCCCCTGTTTGAGAGGCTATAGGTAGCTCAAACAAACACAAATATACACAGTTAAAATAATTCAGTTAACTCTCCCGCGCAACTCATTACCTTCGCTCCTTCTCCAAAAGCTCACACCGAGTACAGACGCAACCTAACAACAACCCATTGGTCCATTTACAACCCATTGACCCCTGCACATGCAAGCCGGGGCATCGGCCCCTGATAACCAGGGCTGCGAACCGTCCCACTATACGTGGGACGTCCCGTTTCCGAAGCCCTGGAGTATGCGTCCCGCAAATGTCCGCGCGTAATGCCGGCTGTCCCGTTTTCAGTACCACTACCATGAGTTTACACTAGTTTACGTGACCGTACTCGCTAGCGACGGCGTAAATTATTTGTATGGAGAATTGTACAGCGCCTCTAGCGGTCACTTACGGAAGTACAAATCTCCATACAAATCATTTACGCCGTCGCTAGCGAGTACGGTCACTGTGAACTTGTGTAAACTCATGGTAGAGGTATAGTTCACAATGACCGTACTCGCTAGCGACGGCGTAAATGATTTGTATAGATAATTGTACTTCCGTAAGTGACCGCTAGAGGCGCTGTACAATTCTCCATACAAATAATTTACGCCGTCGCTAGCGAGTACGGTCACGTAAACTAGTGTAAACTCATGGTAGAGGTACAGGCGACTGGTTAGATCAATTTACCAGAATTGTTAATTCCTAGTAGCAAAATTTCTACTCGCATTTTTGCCCAGACGCTTTTTGTCTCGCTGTGGTTTTTAACTGAAGCTTACTTTCACAGTAGCATTTTTACCCAATTGGGGATGTCTATTTTTTTGCAATGTATAGTAAATCGAAAACCATTTCGAGATAAATGTTTTCTAACTCGTTTTCTGTAGTTATTATTTTTTTATATAACGTAATGAATTTATTAAATAAGAAATAAGCAATGACTTTCATTTGACATTGGTGTATTTTGCGTGACCGGTCGTACTTTATTCTGTGTGGTTAGATTCTTCACAATTTACGCGTGGATTATACTACGAAGTTTGATTTGGACCCGCTGTCTGACATCTAGCACTTTGACAGTGCCAGTAAAGTGACACAGTGTATAGTGTACCACTACGCAAAAAATAATTAAAGGGTTTGCCTTATCGTACGCATTTAGATAGATTTAGAAATTTGGCATTGTGGGAGCCCTCAATTATAATCTGACGTCATCAACTAAAATAGTTTCAATAATTAATTTTGAAAAAAGTAGAGAACTAAATGACAAAATATTGAAATTAGTTTCTTATAATTGACTCCTCTATACAAAAAAAATATAAAAACCACTGGTAATTTTTTTTAGACATTCCCAATTTGAATCGTCACAACATGGAAAAAATAAAACAGAGGCATGGCCGTAGTAGATAAATATTATATATATTTGCTCTAATCTCATTATTCAGGGAGGAAACAGGGGACGTTTGTATGGAGAAATGGTTAGCATCGTATCCTCTTAAGGTTGGCAACCCTAGTGATAACTGTCGGCTTCCTTATTCTCCGATAACAAACAAAACAACAGGGCTTTATGTGTTCAGTTTAACGTGTAATACGTCACTTACGTCGGGTTACGCCAAGTTTGCGTACAGGGCGTGCTAGCTTTCGCGTAACTCCGGCCCTTGTACGACATTCGATTTTCGAACTTGCATCGCGCCGTTTCGTTCACGCTAATGGTATTAAAAAAGAGTGAAAGGGACAGCACTGTACGAACTTCTACCTCCTCTACACATGGGCCATTAAATGGTCGGTGCCATGGCCTAGCGATGGCGGCAACGCATCTACTCTACACGATGGCGACATTGTTGTAATCTTAACGTTACCTTTGATGGACCGAAAACTGCTACCGACGCCATCCTACGACCATCGCACGCGCCATGAGCCATCCGACACCACTACGCCCTCCACACGGTGGCCCATCATAGTGGACCATCGCGATGGCCCATCTTGTAGTGTTAGCATTCGAATTTCGTAGTAGCCCCCAGCTTCCACAGGTTGGACATTTGACTGTTACGCAGGGTTTTCACTGCAGACTGCTATCCATCCACACTCTCGATTTATTCAGTTGTCCGCTACGTCATCCTCTCTCCTTTGACTCGCGTCCGAAAAACGACACAAAGCGGAGCGACAGCGAGGCGAGGCGAGGGAAGACTAGGCGACATGAGCGCATTGTCCCCCTCACTCTCGTACTCGCGTCCCCTCGTGTAGCCTCGGGGAGAATCTGGATGGGGCATTGAATACGACCGCCCGGAATATGCCCAGGACAAGAATTTTTATTGAATATCGTGAAATAATATTGTTATACGATAATTACCAATGCTTTACATACTGCAGGTACTGTACGCCATAAAATATGTCGCAACAATTCTTCAACGGGAAAATGTTTAAAGATTAACCCGGAATTTGTTCACAGAAATTATACGATCAAGAATGACGAATTCGCACGCGAAATCGTGTCAAACTGCAATTCGAAAGGAATTGCTTCATGCTGAGTCATATTCTGGTGGGAAACTTGATCGAGCGATATTGCTTTCTGGGCACATTTTTTGACAGAACAACCAACAATGTGAAACCTGAATAATTGGGATCTCAGGGGGCCAAACATGTCTCGTTGAAGAGGTACCTTACACTACACTTGCACAGTAATATAGTTAATCAAATTTGAGTAAATGTTACTATAACTAGCTGTCCCGGCAAACGTTGTTTTTTCCATATAAATTATAGCTTATGTATGACCTATTCTCTTATCTAACAAACAGGTACAGGGAAAAAATTTGATAAAAATCGGTCAAGCCGTTTCGGAGGAGTTCGATAACAAACACCATGACACGAGATTTTTATATATTACTAGCTGTTGCCCGCGACTCCGTCCGCGAAGAAAAGTAGCCTACGACCTATTCTCAGACCTAACGAATACAGAGAAAAAAGTTTCATAAAAATCGGTCGAGCCGTTTCGGAGGAGTTCGGTAACAAACAGCGTGACACGAGATTTTTATATAATAGATTAGACTAACTGTTGTATGGTTACAATTGTATCGGTAATTTTCGCGTCACAACGGAACTTTTTGATACCAGGTTAGCTTGAAAAGATCCTTTTTTAGGGATAAGGTCATCTGTCTACTTCTATGTTTTGTTCTTTGTTTTTTTTTTTGTATTGTTTTAGTGCTTTATGTACTTGGCCTTACTACTATTTAACGGGGTCCAACTTTTTAGTCACTATTGGCAGACTCGCGCTTGGCCAGTTGTTTTTTAAGCTTTCTTTCACCCGAGCCTGAGCCTCCATTTTTTACTCACGAAATCACTTCAAGAACGTGTAAGAGCCGGCATGCCGAATGGAGGTTGTTCACACTAACGGTACCGCGGCCGCTTGTTGGTAAACACTAGTTTACATACAGAAACAGCACGAATCAAATTATTATGTGTTTGCATTGATTGTACACACACAATTTTACTCAAAATTTGCGTAATACTATGTGTGATCATTCGAAATAAAATAAAATATCACGGGACAATTCACACCAATTTGACCTAGTCCCAAAGTAAGCTAGGCAAAGCTTGTGTTATGAGTACTAGGCAACGGATAAAAATGCTTATATAGTAGACAGATACATACTTAAATACATATTAAACACCCAAGACCCGAGAACAAACATTCGTATTTTTTCATACAAATATCTGCCCCGACACGGGAATCGAACCCGGGACCTCAAGCTTCATAGTCAGGTTCTCTAACCACTAGGCCATCTGGCCTATCCGATCTGATCTGGCATCTGGTCGTTAAATATTTTGGCATAGTCAGCTATGGATTTTTTACGAGCTAAGTTGTCTATAAATGTTGCAAGTCGAGTTAACCCGCTTTTAGTAATCAACTTGGGTACGAATATGTAGATAACATAACAATGAAATTAGATAATTTATTGAATCAGGCGTTACTTTGCGGAGGTCCATATCAATGAACTGAAACAAATTTAATAAACATTTTATTTAATAACAATTTAAATTTAACAATGAAATTACTTACTTTGCTCACCCGCGACCTCCCGCGCGCGATGCTCGCGGGTGAGTAAAGTAATTGTTTCAGTTCAATGCAATTAAAGCTAGAAAAAAGGTTGTATGAAAAATGAAATTTTTAACAGAAACCTATATTATGAGCCAATATCAAAAAAAATGTACAGAATTAAGAGATTTAACTAAAACAAAACTTAATTGATTCTTTTGTGTAACGCAAACTCATATAATTTGTATGACTAACTTTCGTTATACAAAGGAAGCGATCATGATTTTGTTTTCATTAAGCCCTTAACTATGTACAATTATTTTGAAAACGACCTTACGACGATATTTTGTACCTAATATGAAAGGCTCAGATAATTCATCCATCCCAGCCTATATACGTCCCACTGCAGGGCACAGGCCTTCTCTCCGAATGAGAGGGCATGGGCCGTAGTTCCCACGCGGGCCCAGTGCGGATTGGGAACTTCACACACCATTAAATTTCTTCGCAGGTGTATGCGGTTTCCTCACGATGTTTTCAAATAGTTATTAAAGTAAAATACACAGGTCTCTCACGTGTTTCGTAGTACCTAATTCGTGGCAGATCTCGACTACATCGTTGTGTTATTCGCATTTGCATTAGCCGTGTATCCAATTTTACTATCTTTTAAGAAGTAAGTAATTATAATTAGAATAAACATATGTATAGAGAAAACAATTAAACAGCGAGATGAAATGAAATAAAATGAAATTTATTTATTCTGCTTTAGATGAGAGAATGTTTACCACATTGACATAAGTACTAGTTAAGTACTACCAATTCGAAATCTTTAAAAAACTTATTATAGCACATTGAACACCACCGGCATCGAACCACCGGAGATTTAGCTAATTAAAAGTTAATTTATTCTCATTGTACGGACACTGATATTAATTGTTAGGTAAGCCACTGTGGAACGCTGTCACAATGACATTGCCAACAACTACCAACGTATCTGCAAAGTTGCAAACACTAATGTTAATCTATCTCACTATGACAAAGTCCCATGTATGCTCAAGAATCAAATGCCAAGTCGATTCGAAACTTAATATTTTTTGAACGCTAAAACAAGACAAGCAGTAATTTTAAAATCATACCATTAATTTAATATCCTCGTACGAATTTAACTTACGATTTGTTCGCAATCATTATTTGTGTACGATTCGAGGAAAGGACGAAATATGTTAAGCCAGAAGCCAACTCGCAAATCATTCAAATACGGATCTTATTTGCATCTGTATGACACTCATTTTAATTTGTTAGTAAGAAATAAAAAGCAAAGAACGATATGGATTCAATTCGTATTGATTCTAAGAACGTCGATAATTACTTTTTTACTTATTTTAACACCCGTAAAGATTCACAGTAAGTCTGATTGTTTATTGAAATCAAATCTTATTTATTTTTTATAATTAATTAAAATTATTCTTGATTATTTTATTTTCCTTGTTATTTTACGCAACGGACAAAAATAAAAATAGTGATGTCCTTATCCTTATACATGCAATTTGTCCCAAAATTTAACGATAACCTGGTACCGGGACAGAGGTCAAGTTATACCCGTTTTAAAAAAATAAGAAAAAAATTGTTAAATTACGTTTCAGTATTTTTAAAATTTTTTAGTAAGTATTTATCAGATATTTTCGAAAAAAATATCTATTATTAAAGTTATTTGTCTGTTTGTTTACTAACACTATGGATAATCTGTTTGTCCGAAATAAAAGATTAGAATTGAATTGCTTAGTCGAGTGACATGGATTTTTTCTTATGTATCAAAAACTGTTAGGACTTGGCTTATCGCAAATAATCGCTATGTAAGGAAATTTTAGTCATGTTCCCCTCAAGCATAGTAAAAAAAAGAAGTCATCACATAAAACGCTCCCAAACTTCACCATGAAAATGACCGTGCTGTCATAATGTCCTTTTAATTATATGACATCGAGATCCTTATTTTTTTTTACCATAACCTTTTTATTGCATCCAAAGGTTTCCAATTACGTCGTCGACTCCTAAAAAACGAGAAGATCTAATGTCAGAGAGAGACGGAGTGCGCAAATAAAAACCTGTTTCTAGTGTGGCTGACACTGTAGTAAAATAAACAAAAAGCAAAAAACCTCGCCCGAGTACGAAACGTATTTATTGAGGCTCGGACGGCTACCTGGCTTACGCATTTTACAATGTTGCATATTAAAAGGAGTTTGAGTTCTCTTAACAATAAAATGGATGCGGTTTACCGAGCGTGTTATGTTTTTAGGTTATGTTTTGTGTTTGTAATGAGTTTTTCGAAATTCGTTGGAGTAAAAAATGGTATTAACCTCTTGTATGCTTCTTTTTATTTTGGGCTTGGGCCCGTAGTTCTCACGCGGGCCCAGTGCGGATTGGGAACTTCACACACACCATTGAATTTCGTCGCAGGTGTATGCAGGTTTCGTCACGATGTTTTCCTTCACGATAAAGCTCATGATAAATTTCAAATTACTTTGACGGTGTGCAATAATAAATAAGAGTGAAAAAAGCGAAATTTGAATTAAAACAATATTTTAACTTTTTAGTCGAAGCAGAGGCATTTCCTATGCAAGAAAACTATATAATGCCTGAAACGTGCATATTCCGAATATCTGTTTACAAACTATAATATATTTTAATCCTAACACGGCCTGAGATCGCTCATTTTGATAAATTTTTGCATTAGCGTGGGATAGTAGGACATAAAGTTAAAATTTGTTTTTTTGTTTCGCGGCGGCGTAGCCTGGGACTATGGCCCACTTGGTTTTGATTTTTGTTTCATTTATATTAGGTTATTTCCTTTACTTAATGACATGTATACAATATTGTAACTACTAACCGTCTTTGCAGAAAAAGTGCAAAAGCTAATGTCAAAATGGATGAAGACAAAATTTTTACTAGGATAAGATTGTTTTGTGGAATATTTGTTGTTCCCATAAAATTTTGTTTTATAATTTTATTTCTATTGTTATTAAATATACTTTTTCTTTTATTTTCAGATTATTGGACGTTAAGAAAACACACGGATTCAACTTCAAGCGATAAAGAAAATTAGAAATTGTTATTTAAATATAAATATTGTAAGTTTTCAAAGCATGTTGTTGCCAACAACTGATTTTAAATGTGTTAAATGAATATACAGGTTTATTTTTAATTCACTGACATCCTCTTAACCCTGAATTCCTATCACTCAAACAAATGTTTTTTGTATTACGACTTTTTAAAATGAAGCACTTTTTTTCCCATACAAATACACAGAGTAACGTAAAAATAAGAGGTAATCTCAAATTTTCAAAACGTTATTACACCAAAAATATTAAGTTATGACAAAAGCCGTAAAACAAAAAAACATTTGTTTAAGTGGTAGGAGTTTAGGGTTAAAAGGATGCTAGTGAATTACAAATAACCCTGTATTGTGTATTTATGTACCTAGTTGTAATTATAGGTAGTTTAAGTTCCGATTTAATTTGCAGCTTAAGGACATACCTATTCAAAAAACTGTAGATTTTACTTTTTTTTTAAGAGGATATTTTGGGGTTTCTTTCAAAATTACAAGTAAGTACTATTTATTTTCAGAAAGAAGAAAAGGATCCTTATTTTGACTGTTTTGTGACGTTTTTCTTTCGTACATTTTATATGGTTCATCACAAAACTGACACAAATAAACTGTATGGAAAACAAAGGACATTTATTGATCAGCATGGGTAGTAAGTAGCGCTCTTGATTCTGAGTAAAACCTCAAAATTACCTCATTTAAAAAAAAATGCAAAGTAACTTTTTATCGAAAACGCCCTTAAATATATAACAGTAGATTAATTTGTAGTGGTCAAAATACGTGTCAGCGAAATAATTACAAACTTTAAACTCGAATAATAATGAAAAATTGTCACCAGTTTTCCCATAATTTTTTCGTCGAGGCTAAATTTCATTTTTACATACAGTATGTTAAGTTAAACGTTTGCACCTTTTATTTTGTTTTAAGTACTCGCATATTACTTAACATTACGTTTTATTTAATGTTATATTGGGATCTTACTATTCTAATGGCATGTTTGATTTTTTTTAATCGAAAATAAAAACGCTAAAATTCGTACTCAATTTATAAAAAAATGCATAATTTTACCTTCAATCAAACTCTTAACACTCTCAGATTTATATTTGGAATACCGCCCTAATATAAGTGTTGAAGATGATTCAAAGTGCGTATGCAAAATTATTTTTAAACATTTTTTTTGTAAAATTAAGTCTATTTATGATCTAGTCTGTGATCTCCGCAATAATGTCTTATTTTACCACATATTCGGGTGGGTTTCGCTTCCTATTATTCTGTCCCTTAGATTTAAGTAAATAATAAGTTAAGTCCAAGATACTATTAATTGTAAAGCAAAATTAGCGAACTAATCAGAGTACCTATTTTTTAAAACCACATAGTGATAATGAATCATTTTTAGTGTCGTAAAAATACAAAAAGAAAAAATCAAAAACCAAAGTCATGTATCGTGACTTACAATATGACTTTTTGTAGCTAATTTCCGTTTTATCAATGTTCATTCATTCTTATTTTACGAAAACGGGTAGCTAAAATGTAGTGTTTAAAGCGATCATTTTAAAGTTAAATGTTTCACATAACCCTCTATAGAAAGCCATAATCTGTAATTTTATCGCTTATCTTTATTTTAAGCTTCATGTTTAACAGTTTGAACTTTTTGCGAAGAAGGGGTTGACTATGCCATAATAATGAAATTAGGATCGATCTGTACCTATATAGCCTAGAACTTAAATGCCATTTTGTAAAGTGTTACAAGTTGATATCTTTTGTTGTAACTTTATTTTACTTATACCTACATACTTATTTGTTGTAAACATGTACTCGACTTATCCACGATGTTCCTTTTTAGGGTAGCGCATCCAAAGGTTAAAAACGTACATCCGTCTGTTTGTCTGTATGTATGTATGTCTGTCTGTCTGTCCGTATGTCACCAGGTTGTATGTCATGATCATGAACCGTGATAACAGTTGAATTTTTTTATAATTTCCACGAGCATCGAGTACTTATATTGTAAGTCTTTTTATTATACGCTTCGTTTAATTTAATTATCTAATATTTGAGGGTCGAACCCTTAAACCTGGTGCGTTACAAGAACTAATTACTTAATCATTTAATTTAAAATGAATTAATGTTAAAAATAATCAATTACTTAACAAGCAAGCAGTTTTTCTGTATTATATTTATCATTTATATACATTTGCTATTTATTGATCAAATTCTGTGTTAAGTTAGTTAGTAAACATTAGTTAATCTTACCTAAATACAATTTTTGAAAAAAGTAATAAGTATATTTAATAAATGATTTTAAAATTGAATCGGTATTTATGTTTCATCTCCCTATCTTGTACGTGTTTACCTTTTAAAACTTAGTTTTTGCTAAAGATGAATTAAATAATTCTATGTATTCATCATCATCATGATCATTTCGGCCGCATTACATCCACTGCTGGACATAGGCCTCCCTCATTGATACCCAATCGCCAATCATTACGGTTGGAAAGTTGGAAGCGGCTTGCATCCACCTGGAACCCGCGGCCTTTACCAAATCGTCCGTCCATCTCGTTGGTGGACGTCCCACGCTGCGCTTGCCATCCTTGCGCTTGGTCTCCATTCGAGAACTTATCGTCGCCAACGGCCATCTGTTCTGCGTGCTATATGGCCTGTCCATTGCCATTTCAACAAGCTTATCCGTTTCGTTTGGCTATGTCGGTGACGCTTGTTCTTCTACGGTTCTCCGCATTTCTGATTCGATCCCCTAGAGAAGCACCGAGCATAGCCCTTTGCATAGCTCGTTGAGCATATTCATATGGCCTATTAAGTCTTATAAATGTAAAGATTTCATTTGTGAGTATTTGTTACTGGGTGGGACTCAGAAGCATTCCAACCACCGTATCCCATGCCATGTGTTATGTTTATGTATGAAAACTTATAATATGCCCGTCAACTGAAAATCCTAATGACCGCCACCCGCCGGCGCGTGTGGTCGCAGAATTGCAATTGGTTTTATTTATTCATAGACATCCTTATTCGCAAGCCACAGAAGAGACGTAGGACGGAGGCGCGTCGCAGTTATGACGCCCTTCAATTAGTTTTCATAGGTACTAAATGTATAGAAGCGTCGCGTCGCGATCCAAAGCAGACAGAAGAGACGGGGCAGAGACGCGGCCTGCGAACAAACGACGCGGACTGCGACGCGATCCCGTCCCACGTCTCTTCTGCATGGCTTGCGACTTAGATAACCGGCATAATGGCAGCTGAAACGTTTCAAAACTCCACCCAATCAGTCTTATTTGAACCGTAATTTAATGACTAACTTGATATGAGTCATTTTATATCGACGTGGGAGAGCCGAATGTTACATTTAGTACGTCCACAGAAGTAAAACAAAAGGAACACAAATATTACAAGCGCGAGGTGCCTGCGGCTAAAAAGTTATATAATTTGCCAGTTCACCCCATTGCGAAGTTGATCGCTAAAAAAAATAAGTTGCCTATTGCAAAGATTGTAGTAATGTACTGAAACCTACGGAAGTACAAAAAAAGAGTGCGTATTAATAGAAGGGAGAAACGAAAAAGTGGCGATTATGATTCTATAATCATAATTTATTCCCTCTCAATGCCTACCACATACTTAATTATTATTAAACATCCAAGACCCGAGACCAAACAGTCGTATTTTTCACACAAATATCTGCCCCGACCGGGAATCGAACCCGGGACCTCAAGCTGCGTAGTCAGGTTCTCTAACAAATAGGCCATGAGGTCGTCTAAATTAAGTTAATTCATTAGATTTCCCAGTATCAACTGAGTTAGAAACTCTATTTAATTTTGTATCATGTTTAAAATTTCAAATTTTATTAAGTAATATTTAATAGAATCCATAAACTAGCGCCTGCGCGACTTCAATAGCAATCACGGCCGAGTCTGAAAAACAAAAATAAAAGTCAAAGGAGTCTGAGTCATTCCATCCAGGGTGCATCCCAGACTGATGAATCATGCTCCCGTGCAGTTTTTTTAGTTTTATTTGCACTCTGGATACTCCCTAACTTTAACGCCACCAAGTTTTTATTTTCGTTTGGTTATCATCATCATTTCAGCCGTAGGACATCCACTGCTGGACATAGGCCTTCTTCATTGACGCCCAATCATTACGGTTGGAAGCGACTTCCATCCACCCTGAACCTGCGGCCTTCACCAAATCGTCCGTCCATCTCGTTTTGCTAGTGTCGTTTAGTTAGTTTAATAAATAATCCTATACTACTAGAACTATAGCAAGAATTCCCCAAAGAACATCTTGTAGGGATTATTTTTTGAAGTTTGGGATCCTCACTGTTCCATGTCTATACATACTTGTAGTTCTGACAGATTTAGTTACACACATCACAGACATAGAGACTCCTGAGGAAAGAAAACTGCGCTTGGCTGCGAGGAGGAAAGACTTGCCAAGATCTATAATACCAGTAAACTTAAAGTAGTTAAGCACACTTCAGGCTACCACGCGGTTGTTCTTTTTAACAGGTTGCCAATTGAGATGAAGTCAATCGTGGATAGACACATGTTTAGGAATAGGCTTAGGAAATTTTTGTTGGATAAGTGTTTTTACTCTGTTGAAGATTACTGCAAATGGAACTGTTTGACTTGACTGTTTGTTTCTGCTACCTTCAGAAAGAAATATTGATTTCCTTCGCTTTTGTTTTTGAACATTTGTTGTTTAGTGACTTAATTTGAGTAATTGAATTTTTATATATACTTAGTGACATATTTTAGCTATTGACATGTTGTTTTTGAATTTTTATATTATACTTAGTGACATACTTAATTTAACTATTGACAAGTTGTTTTTTTTTAATTGGCTTGAATTGTTTTTATTATTGTTTTGTTTAATTGTCTTGTATTTAATAATTTATTGTATGTATTCTGCTGTAATGTTGTGTAATTTGGTCAAATACCCATTATGATTTCAAACACAATGTATATTGTTCTTGAATAAATAAATGAAATGAAAATTAAATGAAATATCATATCCTACTTAATATTATAAATTAGAGAGTTTGTGGAAACGTTTGGACGTTGTTTGTGATGTTTAATAATCAGAATACTTTAATTATGATGGTTTATTTATATTTCTTTAATTTTACAAGATCTATACAACGTTCATGAATCTTAATCTAAACTGAAGTGACTAGGCAAGATGGCCGGCCACTCTCTAGTGATGTGCAAGCTGCCTAGGGCTGTACCACTACCTCAACAGACGTTAGTCAATCACACAATCACGCCTATATATGGAATTACTTAGATGAAACTTGGTGTACAGATAGAGAAAAATTAGAAGGTTTATTGTCTAACGCGTAGGTGCTCTCGATCGCATTCACTGTCTCTTTCTACGGTCATCCTATACTGTAACAAAGAAGTGGTGAAAACTATTGTGATTCCGAGTGCGTACACGGTGTCGTGATACGACAATAATACGTCATCCTTTTTCGTGTTTCCATGTTTGGGCGGCGGTCATCGATTTATTAGACGTTGTCACGTCAAAAAAACATAGCCCTTTCCTTGCAGTCATGTAAAAAAGCCATGAAACGTTATTTTACGTTCGTCGCACAGTTGAGCAACCTCCCAAAAGCGGGACTGAACCTGTCACGCGCGGGACATTTAATTTTGGGCTACAAATCGGGATGTCCTGCCAAAATTGGGACGCCCAGACGAACGCTGGTCAAAATTGTATATTGTTACTTGCAGTAGGTGTTAGGTAGATAGACATTAGAGATGCCACGAATAGTGAATTGGCCGAATACCGAATACCGAATATTCGGCAACGCTGTCGGCCGAAGCGCCGAATATTCGGCCGCCGAATGCTTGGTGGGGGCGCGTTAGCTGGAATAAGACAAGTCACAACCTGTTTTCCTCGTTGCGTTCGCGCGGCAGGCGACGACGGCAAAACAGTTCGCCTAGATCGGAAGGCCGATCCTTACAAGTGGTGGTCAGCAAACGAAAAACAATACCCGAACCTTTCGAAATTTGCAAAAGTTTATCTTTCTTCGCCTGGAAGTAGCGTTTATAGTGAGAGGTTATTTTCTGAGGCTGGTAACGTTTCCGATGAAAAGCGCAATCGTTTGCTACCAAAAAATGCTGAAAAGCTCGTTTTTATCCATCACAACTTACCACTGATTAATTTTAAGTACTAAAATGTTGTAATTTGGAAATAAATACATAATTTTGAGTAAAATAACGTGTCTTTTTTTACATGATTTGCTATTCGGTATTCGGCCGAATAGTACGCACTATTCGGCCGAATACCGAATAGCAAAAAAGTGGCCGAATACTGAATAGTTGCCGAATATTCGATGCATCTTTAATAGACATATGCTAGGTTTACACGAAGCTTAGTAGCTAATGCTTAGTACTGGTCACTTACACTTGTCAGAAGTGTGTAAACATATTGTACAAGTGCTTAGTATCATACAATACACGCACCTGACAAGTGTAAGTGACAAGTACTAAGCATTAGCTACTAAGCTCGTGTAAACCTAGCATTAGCTACTAAGCTCCGTGTAAACCTAGCATAAGGTACGTAATTTTTTGTTTCTGTAATGAGCTCCCGTGGTACAATATTTTAACTTAAAAGAAGACTAGAGGGCGCTGTCCAAGAACGTTGAAGTACCTTAGCTTTCAAGATGACGTGTTAATTTCGTGTGCAATCAATAGATGGCGTTGTAGGTAAGACAAGATGCCTAGAGATAGTGTCTTAGCAGTTAAAGACGAAGTCAGATCATAAACTAATGTGTAGGCGCTAAGATTTGAAATAGAATTATCTTGGTCTATATACATACGTCCTACTGTAGGGCATGGGCCCTCAGTATGAGGGCTTGGGCCATAATTCCAACGCGGACTGGGAACTTCGCATACACCATTAAATAAATCTTCACTGGTGTATGCAAGCTTCCTCACGATATTTTCCTTCACAGTATTTAGCTCATGGTAAATTCCAAATGGAATTTTGCACGTAAATTCCGAAAAACTCAGAGGTGCCTGGGTTCGAGCCAACGATCTTCTGCTTGAGAGGGCATAGATATGTAGGCTAAAGCGGCTTTTTATCACTTTAAAAAGTTTTGGCAATCCGATGGAAATCGAGTTATTTTATTACGTCACCACGTCACTACCATCTGTTTCTTGTTCTGTGCTATTATTATTATTACCTACTAAAGGCCCATTTAGATTATGCAAGTTTCCTCCAGTGCAGTGGTTTGTACCAGAATCGGCAATAATGGTGTGCTGTGCAATTGTTTTGTTGCAATAGCATTCAAGAAGTGTAGCAAGGAGTTCACACATGAGCAATATTAAAAAAAATATTGAATACGCACAGCCAATACACCTATGCCAGAATTGAATTAATTTGCTTTCAATATGTAAAAAATACTTATCACTTTAGGTAGACTGAGAAATTTTTATTTCCTCAATTTAACTATACCGGCAAGTAAGTTGACTACGCTCCCTCTGTTCTAATTTTACATCAAAAAGTAACTTTTCGCTGCCTAATGTTTAACATTACCTGTTTTATATGCCCATTTATAAAACCAGTTAGGTACGAAAAATCAACAAGAATAAAACACGCTTCTAACCCGTGTCCACAACAAAACAAATTAACCTCTTTTAAAATAACAACAATTGCCAAATTAGACATCATTTTTTACACATTTGTATGTAAAGTGGCGAAAGATATTTGAACACCACGAAATTAAAACACACAGCTGTTCCTTGTGTCCTTGAGTTTCAGTTGAGATTTGCGTGATAGACATTATTTTAAGTTTGTACAAGATGTGTATGAGCACAAAGCGCCTTAATTGACCGGTTAAGGGTTCGACATTTGAACTTTTGGTTGCTAGGGTTGTCACTTAATAGTGACAATGCACTGCACTGCACTGCTAATGCACTGTATTGGTATTTTGAGACGATCTTTTGCAAATGTTAGTTAAGCGATCATTTTAATGCTTGTTTCATTTTTATAACACGTTCAAGAGAACTGTCGTGTAAAAGAATCTTGATTGCACTGAGTTTATAAAATAATTATTACCAATTGGCCATGCTTCATATTTTTGTTGTATGGTTTTTATAATTTATTTGATAAATATAGACTATTTTAAGAAACTAATTTCGGTATTTTTGTTTTTAATGAATCCTATCTACATTAAAAAAAATATTAATATATTGCTGACGTGACGTCATCAAACGCATAATGGATAATGTAGTCTTTGCCTGCACAAAAAAAATACAGTAAAGTCTATGGTAAAGTCAACATCAAGGTGTTAACGTCACCGCCGACGGCTAACCTCAAAAAAATTTGAAATCACTAACTGAATTTGTTTGAAATGGAAGGCTACGAGTATTTCGCCCCTTTATGTTCGAATAACAGCAGGGATAACCCGGATTTGTTATTCGTACCTATCCCAGAACGACGGCGAGAGGAATGGTGTCGAGAAGTGAAGCAAAAATACTTCAAGAACTATTTGCAGTTTTGTTGTGAAGATCATTTAAATGTATGTGCCTATTTAAAACAAACACATTACTTGTAAACAATGGTTTAACAATAAAGTCTTGACCGTTGAGTAGCTCCTCTTATTTCAGCGATGTTGTGGTTGCTAGAATTCGTCATGAACTCCAGTATCATGACATTGTCCACTTGTGGCAAATTGCGAGAATCGGCTTTTTCGTTATTAGCCGTCCTTTTATAATAAAATGCTGCTTAAACCTTATTAGGTATATGGTTTTACTCTTTGTGCTTAAATAACAAATAAACAAACAAACTACAAAACGAAACGACACGTCAATGTCAATTTTGAGTTTATGTTTGATATAGACTAGACAGACGTCAGTCGATTTTTATTTAAATAAGGCAAAAGAATCATTATCCATTATTCGTTTGATGACTCACAGAAAGGGCATTTGAAGGTCAAAACATTTCAACGAATATCTTAATAATGTAAGACTTTTTTTAAAATCTGATATACAGAAACTGTACCGAAAGCTTGTTTCTCGAAATGGTTTTGAGATTTCAATACATATTTAAAAAGTTAGCATGGCTAATTGTCTTTGTGAAACTGGTTTGGAGCACATCGGTTGGGTGGTTTCGAAGTTTTATAGCGGACATAGGTAGAAACATTTATTGTGTTTTATATAAGTAAGTGTATATACTCTATATCTATAGATTATAGGGTGGATTATAAACTCGTCGTCACTGTCATTGACAATTGCATTGATGTAAATTGCATTTTTTGTATGATATAACCAAATGCTTTCTTCACGGTATGACTTTAAGAAGAGTTAAGTACATAATTTCGAGGAGACTTTATTAAATAAATTATTGAATCAAACCCTAAAATTTTCTACTAATCTGTGGTTTGTAGTTTGAATTTTATATTGTAATAGACTTCCAATTTATTTTTATTTAGCTTATTTAGCGTTCCATGCCTCCTTTGATCAACAATGATCGAAGCATACCTACCTCAAAAAGAAAGAAGGGAGATATAGGACCTTTTGTAATTACTCACATTCGAGCAATAAACAATTTCATTTCAAGAAATTAGGCCTCACAAGTAGAAAAAACTAAAAATAACTGATCAAAAAAACATAACTTCGTTATCATACTTTATTGATTAGGTATTTTAAAAATTATGTTCCCTGTGCGTAAATTAGACTCGTATTTGCTCGTTCGTTTTTTTGGAAAATACTGGCCAGAAAAATAGCCAATGGTAGCCCTAACTTAAATTTTAGAATTTCGAGCCGAATGAGGTACGCACGTACGCATGCGCGAGGGAGCGGGCTCTGATTGGCTATTGTCCGCTCGCATCTGCGCATCGAGTGCAAGTTCAATCAAAACATTGAATTATCTTAACGCATCTGTCTTTGATTTGTGTTTAAATTATTATTTAAACCTTATTAAGCTAATGCCAAATTCCACGGGGGGTGAGTAATTTTTGCAATGAAAGTAAGAACTCATATTTCACATTAACACAGATTTTTCGCCATTTTAGAATGGTGTTTTCACAAAGATGTTTTAGGAAATAGGCCCCCTTATGGTGTGTGTATGGTTTTTAAAAAAAAAATAACTTTTCAAAGTACTAAACTAAATGATGTTTAATCTTTACATGTCATAGGCTAGGACGATTACTTAAATCAAAACGACTCTACACAATGTTGGGCTAGTTTCGATATGGAGAGGTCTCTGTATCATTAATTTTGTATGTTACTTTGAATTTTGTCTGTATAGATTCTTCATTGAGATCATAGATGGCGCTGTTATGTTAATCGCAGGTCAAAATGCCATACGAAATTTATGGTACACAGATACCTCTCTTCAGTTAAACTAGCTACCATTAGGCTTCTATCATATTTATAATACGTATGCACGATTGTCGCTCAAAAATGGAGCCGTCAAAATCATCGAATTGCCATTTTTCACACTCAGTCACCTAGTAAGTTTATACGGATTACTTCATTATCATCATCCCAGCCTATACGTCCCACTGCAGGGCACAGAGGTTTCAGAATCAATTCACGTCATAGATTTATTTGATTTGTAAAACTGTAGTGCTTCTACTCACCAAAAGATGTCGCTACCTGTTGCAACATAATGAAAGTTCTACCGTTTGCTTTGTTACACTGTGCACTGTTGGCATTTGTATTCAACTGTTATTGTAAGGTAAATAAAAAAAAAAAAAAAAATATCACGGGACAATTCACACCAATTGACCTAGTCCCAAAGTAAGCTAGGAAAGCTTGTGTTATGGGTACTAGGCAACGGATAAACATACTTATATAGATAGATACATACTTAAATACATATTAAACACCCAAGACCCGAGAACAAACATTCGTATTTTTCATACAAAATATCTGCCCCGACACGGGAATCGAACCCGGGACCTCAAGCTTCATAGTCAGGTTCTCTAACCACTAGGCCATCTGGTCGTCCAAAGTAGGTAGGTAAATGTATACCTATACAAGAACTTGAAAAAAATGTGTCTATGCATCAACAATTCCATGTCACTTGTGAAAACAGGCATGCTAGCGCAGGAGCGTAAATACCTAGGTTCGGACCCAGGTGCGTGCAAAGACAAAAAAAAAAGTGTTTTGTGCAGTAAAATCCATGCTAATGTTATAAATGCGAAAGTGTGTCTGTCTGTCTCTTACCTCTTTACCGCTCAACCGATGTAAAGATAAAGACACTGGGAAGGACATAATAAAGATAGATTTTATCTCAGCAAATTAATTGCATAGTTCCTGCGTGGCGTGGTAGCGATAAACACATTCTTCGCAGACGGAGTCGCGGGGAACAGCTAGTAAATATTTATACGCCGTGTTATTTTTTATTTCCTTTAAATTCATCACGTTATTCGGTCGATACATTAACAAAACTACCTGGTATATTGATTTTCTTTAATCGAAAAAAAAAACTGTAAAAAATTATATCGCGGCATTTTCCGTTCAGATAAACACGATTCCAATGTTTACGATTAATCATTGATGTGACATATAATAAAATAATAAAAGAAAAAGTGCCTATCTAATGTCGAACGAACTCGCCTAAATAATCTCCTTGTAGCGATAAGCTATGAATGGAAAACTCTTTACTGACGAAATTTAAAAGATATACATAATAATAGGACGTAGGTAATGAAGGACCTTTTACACTGGTTCAGCCATTAAACTTAATTATTGAATACCTATCTCAAAAATAGTAAGAGTGGAAACACTAGTTTCTTCGAGAAATTGGTTACCTATCAAAATTTAGAAATATTTTTTCCCGAATATGCTTCATTTATCCGAATGCATTTTTTTCTGAAACTGTAAATATTTCAGGTTTTTTTATAAAACAACCCTAACCTAAACTAAAGGGTTCTACACGATGGTCCTGAAATAAATCCTGAAATATTTACAGTTTCAGAAAAAAATGCTTTCGGACAAATGAAGTTTTCGGGATTCAAACCTTCGGAAATAAAATTTTCTAAACATCGATAGGTTCCCATGTTTTACTCGTAGTGGCGTTTTTTTTTGTAGTCATGTCTACATCAGCTTGTGGGACGCCTGGCCGACAATGGTCGGCCCATTTAAATAAATCTTAAGTTTGCTGTCTCGGAGTTGCTAATTTAATTTCCAAATGAGAGACAACTTTTTTTACGGTGTGTACAACCCATAAAGTCCCGTCACAAACCTATTATCTGTCATTATACATTTTGGGTTGTAATTTGAGGGCACGAGCGGTTTGCGATGCGCCGTATAAATTTAACGCATGGCGACAGGGGCGTGTGCGTCCAGCGTATTATGCGGTATGTTAGTTTTGTCGGGAATTGATGCTTTAAGTTTCGATATAGCAATGGCATGCCCCCTTAATAACTCGATTTACACCGAATACCCAGAATTTTCTTTTAGCCCCATCTCATGGCTAAATTTGGTAGCCAGCTTTGAAATGGGTTATGTATACATAATATAAAAGTAATTGCTACGACTACTGCATGTTAATGTAGAGTACCTGTGTTAATGTAGGTCTTACAAAATAATATGGGGTCGGAGGCAAAAAAAAAATTAGGTTTGCGTAATAGTTAAAATTAGGTAGGGGAAGCTAATTACCATTTCGAAGCTACCAAAATCTGTCTACGAAATGGGAAAATCTTTCCAATTTCATTACTGGAAACGGCACGGAAAGCCACATTTTCCATTTCGAACTAGCTATGAAATGGGACTAAAGATTTTTTTACGTGACGTCAATGATGACTACTTTCTTTTTCTTTATAATCAGGGGGAGACAAACGAGCAAGTGGGTCATCTAATGGGAAATGATTACCACCGCCCATGAATACTTACCACCAACTCAAGGAGAACATTGTGAAGGAAAACATCGTGAGGTTTGCACCTGCATACACCTGTGAAGAAATCCAATGGTGTGTGTGAAGTTCCCAATCCGCACTGGGCCGCGTGGGAACTACGGACCAAGCCCTCTCATTCTGAGAGGAGGCCTGTGCCCTGATGTGGAACGTATATGGGCTCGGAGGTTACCTATCAAAATTTAGAATTATTTTTTTCCGAATATTTAAAATCCCGAATGCTTCATTTATCCGAATGCATTTTTTTCTGAAACTGTAAATATTTCAGGATTTATATAAAACAACCCTAACCTAACCTAAAGGGTTCTACACGATGGTCCTGAAATAAATCCTGAAATATTTACAGTTTCAGAAAAAAATGCTTTCGGACAAATGAAGTTTTCGGGATTCTAAACCTTCGGAAATAAAAATTTCTAAACATCGATAGGATCCCGGGCTCGGATGATGACGATGATGATGAACTCGAGGAGAGTCACTGGTACGTTATGGTGGGTCACGAGTATGATAAAAGCTGTGTACATTAAGTAGGTAAATGCGTATTCGTACCAAGGACGACTTTTTATTATTTTTTGAACGTGGCAGTTACTTTTAAGATGGTTAGGCGAGATTATAAAGCAGTTACGTATAAAGAAACATCTTGTGAGGGTAACTCACAGCCCAGGTGGGGCTAAATTGGATAAGAGGTAATTTACCCTGCCCACCGCTAGCTTACAGCGTAATGAAGACGAACCCCTTACCTTATAGACCTATGTATTCACAGATATGACACAGTTAAAAGTAATAGCGACCTTGAATTTAAGAATATAATGGTTTATACGACCAGATGGCCTAGTGGTTAGAGAACCTGACTATGTATGAAGCTTGAGGTCCCGGGTTCGATTCCCGTGTCTTGGTAAAAATACGAATGTTTGGTCTCGGGTCTTGGGTGTTTAATATGTATTTAAGTATGTATCTATTAGTTTACTTGGGGACTAGGTCAATTGGTGTGAATTGTCCCGTGATACCTATTTATTTATTTAATGGGTTTCACATAATATTCCCAGGCGGAACAATTTATCATGGATCTCCTCGTAGCCATCCCGCAAAGAAGACCTCAAGAGCACTGCACTTGGACGTCGATTAATTTAAAGATTTCCGCAAAAAAATCTTAGTAATATTGCATTGCCCGACAAGGAAAACCATTATGACTTGGTCTGAGAATGATTAGCGATGGATTAGAAATTAAATGGTTAGATGCATGTATGTACAGTAGTCAAAGTAAGTACAAAAATAAAAGAAAAAACACAATCTACCAACATTAAAATACGTATTTATTTGCGGAGGTCCATATTAAAAAAATGCCACACTTCTGGATTGCGCATAAAACATTAGATGCCTCATTTCAATAACGTGAAGTATACCTTTAGTGTAGTTTGGTGGTGGTGATGGTTGGGTTTGTGTGATTTGTGTGTGTTCGTACAGTGTGGAGGTGGAGAAACTGCATGAACACACATTTCTTGCATAAACGTAACTATCGTAAGGTCGCGGGTGAGCAAAGTAATTCAGTTCATGTCAAGGATTGTTATCAATAACGCTTTACATCTTTACAGTAACACAGTTCTAAAAAAATCCATCCATGAATCTATGAAGGGTATTAATAAAAAAAATACAGAATAGGGTAGAATGTGCTAAACTTCCAAAATTTCAAATAGTTGCCCTCAATGTTCGTTTTTTCTACCTTGTATAAACCACCTTACTTTAACTCAAAACAGAAAAGATGAAATAGCTGCCACTTCTACACCTTTATAAGCCACCCTCCAGATGGCTACATTTTGGTATATCACCTGGCGCTAGCCACCCCCTGTATTGTCTTAGATTGAAGATACCAATTACGGGGCTCCTCACCGTGTAAAGGTGAATTAGTTGCGGGCAAAAGGTGTAATTTTTCGGTTTGTTCGGTTACTTGGTTAAGTCATTCATTTGTTAGGTGCTCGAGTAAGTTCACGTGGTTTGTTTCCCACTGTTATAAAAAATGAGTTTCTCTATTTGACTGTATTTTTTTGTATAGTATAAAAATTCCTACGGTTTTTTTTATATTATTATGACGCTAGTAGATTATGCGTCGAAATAAAAGCAAATGTATTCTATACCTACCTATTATAATGTAGAAAATATGTCTAACTATTTAGCTGCCCGCCCCCGCATCGCACGGGTGTACTGACTACTGCTGATTAAAAACACATTTTCTTTCATACAAACCTTCTCTCAATAGAGTCTCTCAAAGTTACTGACACAACAAAAAAATAATTAGACAAATGAAGTTATGTATACTTACGCGTAAGTACATACATTTTCTTCAGTTGACTTTTGAAATGAACCTATTAACCATCAATCATTTAAAATTTATTTTAAATACAAATTATTCGATTTTGTAATGAAATATTAGTTGGTGAGCATGAAAACAATTATTTTCTCAAACATGCTCGGAAATATTCTCAATTAAAAAAACTGAAAACACAAAGTTATATATTTGTGTACCCAGTCCATTGCTAGCCTTGACCAACAATATAATTACGAAAGTTCTTGACCAGACAGTACAATACCCAGTCGGCCCCTAGGTATTAGTCGCGGAAAAGTCAAAAATAAAGGTATAATGAAATTGATGTATTTGCTTTTATTTATAGTGTTCAAACATCTTCGTATTATAGTTAATCTGGAGATGAGGGAGAAAACCTCGTTCTAAGGTGATAAACGTTCATTTACCTACGTAAAATGAAATGCACAAAATGCATACTCATTTAGTAACATAATGTATCCAATAAATAGGATCCATTGTATGCAAATGTTTAAGTATAATTTAGATTCAGTTGCATAGAAAATGGTAATTTGGTAAGTACGTTTACGCTTGATATGCAGTCTGTCATTGTTCGTTGGTTCAATAGTGAATTATTGAGTAAGTAGGTATATTAAGTTGGTTAAATTTAGAGGACCTAAAATTATCTAATTTTTTAGATAACGTCAATCACCTTTCACTGAAACAACTTAACGGCCCTCGAAGCCATTTTTAAATCGCACCAGTAAGACAACTTTAAATTGTCTCTCCTGTGGACATAAAATTAGCGACTCCGTGTTAGTAAACTTAAGATTTTATTTGAATGGGACGAAAGTTGGCCAGGCGTCCCACACGCCGATGTAGACTTGACTAAATAAAATATATTGACTATAGACCCTTAACTTTTGCCATGTCCACAGGAGAGACGCAAACAAACAAGTATATCGTCACTACTTTAAAAAAAGCTCGTATCTAAACATGGATAATCATACGAAATGAACTTTACACCGTCAGCTTAAGGTTCAGTTCAGTTTGCACATTAATTTGAGATACAAGGTTTTTTTTAACAGTTGTGACGATATGACCCTTGTGCTCGTTTACTTACAAATTGATTCAAACACGTGGTACGCGTCATCTGCGCTTAAAAATTATGTAGTCTGCATACAGGGTTATTTGTAATTCACTAGCATCCTTTTAACCCTAAACTCCTACCACTTAAACAAATGGTTTTTTTGTTTTACGGCTTTTGTCATAAAAATTTGGTGTAATAACGTTTTGAAAATTTGAGACTACCTCTTATTTTTACGATACTCTGTGTATTTATTTGTATGGGAAGAAAAGTGCTTCATTTTAAAAAGTCGTAAAACAAAAAAACATTTGTTTGAGTGATAGGAATTCAGGGTTAAGAGGATGTCAGTGAATTACAAATAACCCTGTATATGCTCTTGTTTTTAATCATATTGGGGCTCAAGTGAAAAAGGGGTTAATTCTGCAGAAGTTGAACGGCTAATTTCAACTTAACCCCCTTCACACACAAAATAGAAAATAGCTGTTTAATACAGACTGACCCCTTAGACTTAACCCCTTAACCCCTTTTTCATTAGAGCCCCAGTTATATCCATTTTATTTTGAAATATTTATTAGGTAAATTAAAATATTTCAACTGTCAGATTCTTCCATTCTATGTGTATTTTCAATAATAACTTAGCTGCCCAAAAATTTTATACGATACATCAAAAATGCGGTATCCAGTAGAAATGTAAATGTCCAGTCCATCTGCCACGCCACCTGGTGGTTGGATTAATTATATGCGGCGCGTGCGCATCCTTACCGCTTAAATGTTTAATGACGCTCTTCTGCATGCTATGACGGGGTTGACCACAATGTGTTGGACTATTCGATAAAACTATGTTAAACCATTATTAAACATATTACGAAAGGTTCTTCTATTTCGTATTCTTCTCTATCGTATATTCTCTATCGTTTCCCCGAATTTCATATGCGATTATTGTTTTTTCAATAATTCTTATTTGTCATAGAGTAATTCATCTCAGAAACAGCATTGTCTTCAGAATTATTGATAAACTAACCTAACATACTGCATTCTATAAGTTAATTTTTAACCGACTTCAAAAAAAGAGGAGGTTCTCAATTCGTCTGAATGTGTTTTTTATACATAATATTTTAATATAATATTTTATAATATTTGCTGGAAAAGTCCTATTATACTCTTCAGAAATTTCTAGATGATACGCATGTGAATAAAAATAAAAATTATATGTAATTCCTAATGCTTACGAATTTATTAGTATGAATTTCGTTGTTATTTTAAAACATTGCTATGTAATATGTATCTAGTTTTTATTATTTTACAGGTTGAGTTACAGGTTATGATTCTACTTTATGCGAATTCATTAAAATCGGTAACCTTGTGCCTAGATTTTAATTGTTCTAATGGGTGGGGCTCTGACTGAAGCGTGCCAACCGTCATATGACCCACGTGTTACGAAAATGTAAGGATAATGTTCATGACCTAAAACAAATTGCAATCCTGCGGCCACACACACCTTTCTTAGTAGACGGATTAGTCGATTTTCGTAACACATTTCGACTAAAACGTGTAAAAATCAAAATGGTTCATGAATGGCTTTGTTTATAGCTGCATTACTTCTATACCTAGTGTTTGTTTCAGAGGCTTGATTTTAGTTTTTATTTAGTGCTTCCCCATTCATTATTTTACTATTGCAAAATTTATTTCTTTTTCCAGCGCTTTTTGTCGCGAACAGTGTTTAGTAAAAACTCAAATACATCCAGCACCGACTTCAAGGGGTCCTAATAAACTGGTCGCATCAAACCAACAGAGTGACAGTGACCTTAATTAGCATGACATAGCAAGCATCGCTGATCGCTGATAGTGTGCCACATGCCCTGTCGTTAAGGGTATTACTGTGAAATAATAATTACTACCCTTAAAATATGTTTGCAGCAGAAAATTAGTTAAGTCACTGAAATTAAGCGCCAAGTTATTAAACTTTTAGTTAATTATCCAGACGGCGGACTTGTGAAGCTAGTAAAGTTAGTAAAGTGAAAAATATATTTTCTTTTGTGTTTCTTTAATGTTTTTTTTTCTGATTGTATATTGGGACAACTGAGGAAAACTATTGGTTAAACGTTGTTGTAAGTAATTGGGTTTTACTCACAAACTATGTAAAAAAAAACAGAAATGACTGAAACTAGGTATTATGTATATTATGTAAAACTTTATTTGCCTATTGCTTATCTTATACATTTTTTCATGCACTTGTTTTTCTGTATTGTATTTGTGGTGTACAATAAAGAGTCATTGTACTTATTGGTATTATATACTATACAAAGAAAAATACATTAGAAAGTAATAACACATATGAATAATTTATCTGAATAGGCTACCTTATAGCTACCTTACCATTATCTTACTTAGTATGTATTAAGTAATATATTTATTTACACATATTCTATATAAATTAGAAATATACATTAGGAAGTAATAACAGATAAAAATGGAAACTAATAAATTAGTAAACTATGAAAAAAAAATGTCAAGTCAGTCTGTCAGTCGGAGATTGGTATTATATTGTAATCTTTCTATGTTATTACCTATTGATGGACAGATCAAAAGTTATAAATTGGTGTAATGGAATATATTTATTAATCGTTACAAATACGAGTAGATATTTTTTCAAATTTATTCCACATTATTTGTTCCCTTTTTTTTTGTAACATATCCTAAATCTAATATTGTAAATGCGAAAGTAACTCTGTCTGTCTCTTACCTCTTCGCGCTTAAACCGCTGAACCTATTTATTTAAAATTTGTTTTGGATCTAGATTTCTCAATCTATCTCCAAATCGAAGTTTCCGGAGTCTCCCCCGGAAAGGATATAGTACAATTTTTATCGCGGAGTCGCGGGGAATATACATGAGCATTCATTCTCTGGACTTGAACTACTACTAACTCCAACGCACTACTAATCTCAAACAAAACTGCACCGACATAAACTCTTAAAACGTTAACAACTAAACAACTTTTAATCTAAACAAATGACTGACATCAACTCCCATTGTAATTAATATTTTCCCTCATCTCTATCAGGGCTTATCATGGCCATGTGTGAACATTGTATGGTTGTTGAATAATAGCTTTTTAAGCTTCATCATTAATATCAATCGGCAGATGTTTGTTGTTCTATAGTGTAATAAAAAGCGCATTTTACACCCCTGTAGTACCGCCCGCTGGTTTGTCATGAAATCGACTCTTGAATGTGAAGTGTACGAGTACTTCTGCTGCCATTAAAAAGCAAATGCTATGTTAATGAGAACTCATCGACTTCATTTCATAGCCTCATTCTTCATGGCTATAAAACGAGGACGAAAAAATCAAAACATAAGTATACTCCTTCGACAGTCGGGTGAAAACGAATGAAAATATCGCGCTCCCTTAAAATAATAAGTCTGCTGTAGCTACTTTCGCTTTAGAGGTCTCTGTACAGCTCTCTATAATTTTCATTTTTTAACATCATTTAATTTATTTCTGAAACAGTATTTTTTTCAAAATTGTTTTAAAACAAATGTCACCTAACCTACTGTATTCTATAAGATGGCCCTTCAAAAAATCTTGAAAAATGCACTCTTCTATATATTTTGTGGCAAACGTTGCTATGGCAAGTGAAATTATGGAAAATGAAAGGATGCGCTCTGTACCATTAATCTTGTTAAATGTTACTTAGATCTCTACTTAACACAATAGCGCCATTTCTATTTAGATTCTTCATTTCGTTCATAGATGACGCTATTATGTTAAAGCCGCACCGAGCTGTGGCCCATTTATTGGATTCATTTATTCCCTTGGTGTAATATTACTTACTAGCAAAGCTTTAGTTTTGAGGATTCTCCCTAATGATCAGTGATTTTCGAAACACGATTATTTGTAGTTTGCTTGATAGAAAAAAATCAGCGTAAAATATTGCACGGCAGGTCATAACTTTTTGCATGTTAATAAAACAAGATGTTTTCTAGGGCCTAGTGGTTCCCCTGACCAAACTATCTCTTGTCCGTATAATTAGTTGAGTTAGTTCTCCTTCGGCCACCGTGTGGGGAACTTGTGTCGCTTGCGCTTGCGGCTTTGATTCTAGCCGCCCTCACACACACATACACGAGTGCATAGAATACCTCAAATCGATTAGCGCAAGAAGCTCAGTGCGGCTTTAAGCAGATGTAACGCGATCGCGATAAAATCCCTAAATCTCAACTGCTGGGTATAGAGACATGAAATTTGGCACGGGTGTTTTTTTTTTTTTTTATGTTAGAGAGGCCAGACAGACGAACTAGTGGGTCACCTGATGTTAAATGATCACCACTGTCCATAGACACCCGCAGCGCTTTACGCGATGCCAGTGCGTTGTCGGCCCTAAAAGGGAGAGGAAAAAGGAAAGGGAATAGAGGAGGGGGAGAGGTTTTGGGCCCCCGGCGCTCTCACTGACC
This sequence comes from Archips crataeganus, assembly GCA_947859365.1. Classification (NCBI taxonomy): domain Eukaryota; kingdom Metazoa; phylum Arthropoda; class Insecta; order Lepidoptera; family Tortricidae; genus Archips; species Archips crataeganus. The sequence goes on from OX402064.1 coordinate 6,108,411, forward strand.
GTACGAAACGCAGCAGGAGTACCTGCTGCTTCACGCCGGTGTTCTGTGAGAGGGTGGTACTGCCCCGGACGAGCCGGCCCATTCGTGATGCAGCGGCTAGCTACAACATGACTCTACCACTACGAAAAACATCATTATGCAACGTCCTTGAAGATTACCTAAATATGATGTAAGTATCATTGCAAATAACCACGGATTTACTTGAGGAATCCCGGAATTTACCTTCAAATGCCACATCTAATGTTTAACGCGAGCGAGGTCACGGGTATAGCCTACTCTAAATAACCTACCGTTATCTGGTGCCATCATAATTCGGTGGGCGCGTTATCTAGTGTTGTGGTGATGCCGGTGATGTCATTTGCATTATGGGGGCGACAGATGGCGCTGCACTGTAGTGCGCACGCGCCGACACGACAGCTACAGTTAAGGTGAAGCGAATGGGAAATTGATTCTTATTTTTTTAAAACTTTTATTGAAGGCGTGGTGGTGTTAAAGGGGGTTTAATTTTAATGGGGGGGGTAGAGGGTGCGGGGCATCAAAGGGGGATGAAAATTTCATTGATTTTGCCGTAGGATGCACCGTTTTCAAGATATTTGACAAAACACCGGTTCTCGTCCGATCACCGAGGTTAAGCAACGTCGGGCGCGGTCAGTACTTGGATGGGTGACCGCCTGGTTTCATTTTTGTTTTTACAGGCAACCGGTTTTTAAATATGGAAACTTTGATGTGTTTAGAATCACGAGCACTATTCAGTTTTCTAAGATAACATAATATGAATCTACGATATCTGAAATAAACAATTCTTTTTTATTTTATAAAGGAAACATTGTCCTTATTTTTGAATCAGTTTTGTGACTTTTTTTTCATATAGTTTGTATGGCTCGTTACGAAACCGACACAATTTTTTCATGGAAAATTAGGGACACTTTTTTTATCATCAGAATTAATAGAGCTCTTGATTCTGAGTTAAAAAAAAACACCAAGATTTCCTAATTTTTTTTTCGCCATTTAAAGTTCACACACTTTCTCATTTATAATATTACTAGGGCATGTGGATCATCCTACCCCTTAATCAGACAATGGGTATCCACACGCGCGGACGCATAGATCAGCGAAGTATTATTCCATACTTTTGTACGAGTTATGGAGGAAAGCAACAGATGGCGCTGATAAAGCACGATGTCGGCTATTAGTTTTTCTATTGTATCAGATAGACACATCATTCCTTATCGTTTGCATAAAAGGTGGTCATTTTACGGCGGTGGCTAGAAAGTGTTAAAAATTGTGAGGAGAAATACAAATTATAGTAGTTTACTTGATCAGATCTTGATTTATTTGGTAAGGTGAGATTCCTATTAAAGATGCCACGAATATTCGGCAACTATTCGGTATTCGGCCACTTTTTTGCTATTCGGTATTCGGCCGAATAGTGCGTACTATTCGGCCGAATACCGAATAGCAAATCATGTAAAAAAAGACACGTTATTTTACTCAAAATTATGTATTTATTTCCAAATTACAACATTTTAGTACTTAAAATTAATCAGTGGTAAGTTGTGATGGATAAAAACGAGCTTTTCAGCATTTTTTGGTAGCAAACGATTGCGCTTTTCATCGGAAACGTTACCAGCCTCAGAAAATAACCTCTCACTATAAACGCTACTTCCAGGCGAAGAAAGATAAACTTTTGCAAATTTCGAAAGGTTCGGGTATTGTTTTTCGTTTGCTGACCACCACTTGTAAGGATCGGCCTTCCGATCTAGGCGAACTGTTTTGCCGTCGTCGCCTGCCGCGCGAACGCAACGAGGAAAACAGGTTGTGACTTGTCTTATTCCAGCTAACGCGCCCCCACCAAGCATTCGGCGGCCGAATATTCGGCGCTTCGGCCGACAGCGTTGCCGAATATTCGGTATTCGCTATTCGGCCAATTCACTATTCGTGGCATCTCTAATTCCTATGACGTCATTATTGTCCTTCTTTTTAAAAAGCTTCTCGTTGCATGTAGTATTGCACCGTGAAGTTTCTAAAAATATTAAAAAATAAATTGAATTGAAGAAGTTTTAACTTAATACCTACTTATTACATTACATATAACGAATCGAGAATTTTATATATTAGACTAGCTGTTGGCCGCGACTCCGTCCGCGAAGAATAAGGGTATAAAAAATAGCCTACAACCTGTTGTCAAACCTACCAAATATAGAGAAAAAATTTGATAAAAATCGGTCAAGCCGTTTCGGAGGAGTTCGATAACAAACACCGTGACTGCCGCAACCATTTGAATGTATTTAATTTTTTTTTTGCATCCGGGTGAACTTTTTTGGGCATTTTGATTGCAAAATCGGTTATTATTCTGAAATATGTACAATTATTTTCGTTTTGTTTACATCGGTGACATTCAATGACTTCCAACGTCTGTTGTCAATAAACATCATTGCCATTAAAATAAATTAGTTCCACTGAAACCCCGCAACATAGCAATAGGAACTTGTCATGCTTAATATGCAGGTCAGTGCTTAAAGAGCTTTACAGACTGCAATGCAGGATAAAAATGGATTTCTTTTTCCCTGAATGGCAACACTGCCATAGATAATGGATCGCTCGCTTTTGGCTCGAAATTCGAACTTGTGATTTTATTTTGCTTAATATACGAAATGTACACACCCAATATCATATTTTCTCAAGTTTATCGCGATTCTCAAGGTCAAAGAATCGAATTGCTTTAGAATTCCAGAGAAATAATGCGTTGTTTGGGAGAAACGTGTCAAAATGGTTTTGTAGCGCGCCATCCTGCTCTGTCTCGTTTTTTTATCCCGTTCTGGCCGTTCACTTTTATATTATAGATTACGTCGAGAGCACGCTATATTCATGCCTTATCAGTTATTCAACAGTTTGCCTAATTAATATCTGATATCCTTGGTATTATTCATAATAAATTCATAATAGAGTTGCGTAGGAAACTTATTGAATGGAAGCGTACTTTAAAGGTTACCTATCAAAATTTAGAAATATTTTTTTCCGAATATTTATAATCCCGAATGCTTCATTTATCCGACTGCATTTTTTTCTGAAACTGTAAATATTTCAGGATTTTTATAAAACAACCCTAACCTAACCTAAAGGGTTCTACACGATGGTCCTGAAATAAATCCTGAAATATTTACAGTTTCAGAAAAAATGCTTTCGGACAAATGAAGTTTTCGGGATTCTAAACCTTCGGAAATATAATTTTCTAAACATCGATAGGTTCCCGTATACTCTGCTAGCAGTGGTGTGCAGTGAACATTTACAACCTGTAGAGTGAGGGAAGCTTGATTTAGGTATGTCTTCGAATGTGTACATAGCCTTTACCAATTTGTCATCACTACTATCACATAAAAAACTAAGCAGCGAATCAAGTTGTTACTGCGCCACGCTACTGATTGTTTGTCGTATGCGCATGGCGGTGGCGACCACACAGAGTCGCGACCACCGACGCAGGCGCCGAGCGTGGCACAATTTCTAATGTATTTGATGACGAAATAATGATGATTGTCAACTGTTTCTCACTACCACTGTGACATATAAAAGTAAGAAAATAACTTAGTGTTTAAAATGTAGTTAACTCTCCTAGTGCAGTTTAATGTTAATAGGAAAGTGGTTTTTTTTTTTACCACTGAGTTTTTCGGAATTAATGTATGTGCGAAATCACATTTGAAATTTACCATGAGCTTTACTAAGCGAAAACCTACCTACGAAGCAATTCCTCTGAAACCTTCTTTCGAAGGAAACCTGCGAAGAAATTCAATGGTGTGTGTGAAGTTCTCAAACCGCACTGGGCCCGCGTGGGAACTACGGCCCAAGCCCTCGCATTCTGAGAGGAGGCCTGTGCCCTGCAGTGCGACGTATATAGGCTGCACAGAACAGAAAAACAAGTTTTTTCTATTCCGTATAGGCTGGGATGATGATGATGATTTTTTTAACATAAAACTGACCTGTGATTGACCCCTATATCTCACCCGATGAAAAATGCAGATGAGACAAAAAGTGTATCTCACTGGTTCACCTAACCTAACCTAACCTAACCTTTTAGAAAACTGCTGAACATAGGCCTCCCCCAAGGCTCGCTTAACAGATCGGTCCCGTGCCATCCGCATCCAACGCGATACCACAACCTTAACCAGGTCGTCGCTCCATCTTGTTGGAGGCCTACCTACACAGCGTCTTCCGGTCCGTGGCCGCCACCAGAGAACCTTTTTGCCTTTTAGAAAATATCTAGTACAAAAAGTGACATTTTATTTGATTCTATTAACACTAAGTGACATTGATTTCTTCTGTTATTTTTTTCAGAACTGGTATTACATCACCTCTCGCCCGGTACCAGGTTATCATTGACTTTAGAACACCCTGTATATTATACAGACAGATTCTAACACCAGTATAATAGGGATGTTGACACCACCAATCAACTGACGTATTTTTTATTCATGAGCTGTCAAAACAATTCTCCCATAGATTTTGAATGGCAACAGCAACTTATGCCGTCACCTGTTCGCCAACGCAATCAACTAACTATTTATTTGTTTTAAAGCAATAAAAAATCTAAGTTTGCAGTTAGTCAAAAATTAATCTGGTTTTAAGGGCTAAAATAAAGCGTTTTTTTTACTGGAGTCGTGTCTTCGAATTATTTTATAATGGCGTCAACATCCCTATCCCTATTGTTCCTACGCGTCATAACATGAAAGGGCTTTGACAATAAAAACTTAACTAACCAACCCGCAACCTCAGCACTTGGACCCACTAAAAAACCCACATGACGTTTTTTATTATCTAAATTAGCCAAATTAATAAAAATCTGTTGTCACCCGTAACCAGTAAAGCCGCAAGCGCCCTCTACATTGAACTGAAGAATACGGGCGCATTATTGTACATTTTGGACGGACTTGATAATATACGGGTGCGTTGTTGCAGAAGACGTATAAAATCAGTTTTTGTCACATTAATCACTTGCTACCGTATTCAGACACGTCAATTCTGAGTTTGTTTCATACCTTTTCATTAAATCGTTACTTGACTTAAAAAAAATACTTAGATACCTAATACATAGTTTGAAGTTGCAGTAAAAAAGGGAATAAGTCTGACATAATCCCTTTTTCGCTGTAAAAGAAAATAGTTCTTAATTTATTTTAGACTTGATTCATTTCTCACTAAAACTCCAACTATATCTAGATACAATCTCGGAATGAGATAAATAATAAATAAATAAATAAATATTAGGGGACAATCTTACACAAATCATATGGTTCGTCACTTTGACGAGTTAAGGTCGAATAGTGACGAACCTTTTCATTCCGCTACTATACTTATGCGCAAAAACATGTAAATGCACAAACGAATATTTTTTTACTAAAAATCTTACATGCGTTTTCAAAAGATAGTGGCGCTTCTGTTACATGTTTTTTATTGTTTCTCGTAACTGTTAATAACAAATCGCCGGATGACAAGCAAAACTCACTAAAATTTCTGTCACTGCTCTTCAAAAAGTCGTATAGTTAGTAATTTCATACTGAGATACGAGCTTTGTTTTAAGTAGGTATTTGGTACTTAGTGACTTTTGCTTGTCACCCGACGAAATTATAGTTTTGTCTAATAAAGATAGTCTAGGTAACCTACTGTGTAATATAATAAATTTAAATGGCTTTCTTCTAGTTAATTTAAGTTGCAATGTCGACTTGCTTTAGCACTTTTTATGACATGACAGTTCCTACATCGGAGTACTTAAAAACAATAACGCTGATTCCCACATTGACCTGTCTGTAAGCAAAAATAGCCTTTCATGTTTTATTAAGTCATACAATTTTGACATTGAACCTTAGGGTCCAAGACTGAACTACGTAAACCGGAACCTGATTAGGAATGTGAACAAATCAATCTTCAGAGTTCTTCAAATCAAGCTAAAACCTATAAAAAACAGTTATTTTGTCCTTGTACTAATAAATAGATAATAAGTAATAATATCGACGCTCGAAAACAATAAGGGCGTATCCCATAAAAAGGTCGTAACTTGATTATGACATGGCTATAATCAGCTTTTTTTTCTGCGTCGAATGGTCCGGGTCTCGTTTCTCTACGACGACAAAAAATTTCAAATTCGGGCAGTATTTTGGAAAATGGTTGTAGTTTTTTTGGTCGTAACTGCCCTTAAAATGACGAATTTAAACTTTTTAGAGATACGACTTGTAGAAGTTTCTGTTTTTCATAAAAAAAATAGTTAAGCCGTTCGAGTTTCTACGCACAATAGCAGTTACGACCTTTTTGCAGGATACATTTTTCAAACTTCATTGCTTACGACATTCTTGCAGTTCGCGTTTTTTCTACGGACAACGAATAACCTCTAAGATACTGCATTTTCGTGGTTACCCGAAATCAATCTAAGCCTAGTTAAACCAATATTATCAGAATGAATATTTTGGAACATTTCGGTTTTTCCCGGCTTACGCCACAGGCACAAGCTACTGTAGTACCTGCGTGGACGCGACTGAAAGGTTGTGTTTGTTTTTCCTCGACAAAATCATAAAGGATTATCTATATCAAGGTATGTATGTACATAAATCTTGGATTACTCGTACCAACTAGTGAATTTCATGATACTTAAGGGCTGAGTTCATTTACCGTTAAACTGACGTACCTAAACCACCGTTCAAAATAGTGAGGTATTATGTAAGTAAATTAACGACTGATCATTTAAACGTCAGTTTGACGGTTGTACTTGGTGAGCACGGCGTTTAGTCAATTAATTAAGGTTAATTTATCTTAAAATAACATACACGATCAATAAAACAGAAGGCCATGTAAACTAGCAATTAAGTTTCGTTTTGTTTTCACCCGTCGCGAGAAATTGATCGCAGCTGCATAAAATATCTTAAATATTGGAAATAACAAATTTGTACCTAAGGAACGGACATTTACTTTTATCTTTGAAAATAATAAATACTGATTTTATGGATTTTTGAAAAATCGTCTGCCTTAACCGAAACTCGAACAAGTCAAAATTAAATAATGACATAACATAAAGTCGTACTTTATATTACCGATCGAAAGCGTCATTCATAGTGATCATTTATTGCTACAACACGTCCTTTAAACTGAATAAAAACCAGAAAAATAAAAATTACTAGTATTCTAAGGTAGCTGCGGTCCATTTCCCGTGACGAATAAAAACAAAACGAAAAAAACGAAATTTAATTGTTGGTATTCGTGACCTTCTGTTATATTGATTGTGTATGTTAATTAAAGATAAAACTCTACATCATTAAACAACAACGCAACAACACATGTTATTTATTATGTTTATGTTATTTTTTATTAACCGGGCGTATTTGACCGGTTTGAATCCCGACAAAGACAAGAAAATTTTTAAAAATGCGTAATTGTAGTATTTTTTTTTAAACGGAAAGAGTCCTTAACATAGATTATACTATTTAAAATATTAAAGGTAGTTGCCCTTCATTCGTTCCTTTTTTCCACTCTGTATACAAATAATGATAAATATGTTTTTAGATTAAATAAAACAAATTATGTTACAAAAAGAACATGAAAAATTATTTTTAAATTGCTTAAGCCGGGAATCAAATCCTGGACCTCTTACTAAAGTCCTTACTAGACCTAAGTAGGTACTAAAGAAGTTTTATCTAGCTGATTGCTTAAACTATAATAACGCAAGTATACACCAACAAACAAATACTACACCAATTAATAGATGTAGCAAATTGATCAAAGTCTATCTAGCGATGTGGTCAAATAATAATGTTAAGAAAAGAATAATAGTTACGCTGTTGGACAGGTATCTCGGTTAAGTTTTAAGCTTGCATAAGATAAGGATAGAGTAGTCCTAACGTTGGGATATAAATTGTTAATTTTACATTTTTTTTAGATGGCAGGGAAAAAAATGGATAAACAACCTGAATCACGAATTAAAAATTGTTATTACGATGATTGATCATTTAAAACACAATTTTTTAATGTTTCAATGTTAACATATTCATATTTAACAAAGTTAAAATAAGTTTTGTTGCTAGTTTTTATTTAAAGTTTAATAAATTTGTGTTAACAAAAGCTTATGACGTTTCATTAAGAGGGTACGATGCGCACCATTTCTCCATACAAACGTAATCCCCTGTTTCCTCCCTGGATAATGGCTTTAGAGCGATTTTTTTTTACTGTGTAATCTGTATCTACCACAGCTATGCCCCTATGTTTCGTTTTTTTCCATATTTCAATTAAAATAAGAAATATGAGCTTTCAAAAACTGAAAAAATTGCCCAATTTCATCGTCATTTTCAGACACTCATCAGAAAAGAATCCCTGATATAAACAAAAAAAGGAAAACATAGGGGCATAGCTAAATCTGTCCTCTAATTATTTTTGAAAAAAATAGTTTTATTGGTCCAGTTTTCGAGAAGAAAACAGGGGATTACGAAATGCTGTTTTGATCAATTTTACTCGCCTAATAACGGTCTGAGCTGCAGTTGTCCCGCTCTCGCTGTACTGACACGGAGGGGTTCGGGCGAGACAGCGATATTTCATTAAAATACCTATTTCTCAAAAGTCTCTCAGCCATCGTACCCTCTTAATATCATTGAATTTGAAGAGGTTAAAGTTACGACATTTTTTCTAGCCATTGTCATGTATTACGAACGTGCTTACACCCCCATTCCTTACGCGAAATTAAAACAAAAAGCAGTTACTACCTTTTTGTAGTCAGCTAATTTGCTATCATTTTCTGATTCAGTACAAAAATCATGTCAAGTTACGCCATTTTTGAGGTCTGCAATTTCTGTAGACATAGGGCGTAACTCGATTTCTCGTGTTCCTGGCAATACCAAGTTAACAGTTTGTAAACAATATAAAGCAGATTTATATTTTATAGTTATGGTCCAAAAATTACGTTCATACGACAAGCCGTTCCAAAGTTATGATTTTTTTTCCGTTTTTTTTTCGGTTTTTTGGCTCTGGTGTAAAGTTGGGTTTTCAGGGTTACGCCCTTATTGTTTTCTGGCGTCGATATATCGAATCGAAAACGAACGAAATTACTCTGATACATCTACTCGACCATAGATGGCGTTACTAACTTAAAACTAACTTATTGTTGCCATAGTTAGGGGACTTCTACGCGCATGGTAAAAGCTTACAAGTGCAAGGTTTACTTGTTCAGTTAAAACAAGTACTAGTCTCAAGGTAATAATATTTTTTTAATTAATATGTTTTAGACAGTTTCAATAAAAAATACATTATCTATTTTAACTTACTACCTACCTAACAGATACCTAGTGTAGAGTCGGAGGCAATTTATAAAATCACATACCGAATTATTATTTTCTGCTTGTATTTTGGACGAAATTTTTTTTTTTCTTTATTTCCTATGTGAAAATGCTATTTGAAAGTGGCAAAAATCTATGAACCTATTACGCTTACATTTTTATTGCTAGTCGACAATATTAATCAGAGTTCGGATTAAATTATTGAATAGTTTGTGAAACGTGAATTTTAAGTAGGTGACTAATTTTTCCCTATCCAATCGCATTCTAAATTCAACAGAATTTTTCTTTACTTTGAAAACACGATTCTATTCGATATTCAATACTAGCTGTTGCCTACGACACCGACTGCGAATAAAATAAATAAATACTAGGGGACAATCTTATACAAATCGACCTAGTCCCAAACTAAGCAAAGCTTGTACTATGGGTACTAGACGACGATAAACATACTTATATAGATAAATAAATACTTAAATACATAGAAAACATCCATAACTCAGGAACAAATATTCGTGCTCATCACACAAATAAATGCCCTTACCGGGATTCGAACCCAGGACCTCTTGCTTCGTAGGCAGGGTCACTACCAACTAGGCTAAAGCGGTCGTTAATACAACGTTTATCGCTATCCTGTGGGAACTATGCGTTTTTCTGGGAGAAAAACTATCTGAATCCCTCCCAGGGTCTCACTAAGAATTAAGATATCACCAAACTAAATTTCATCTAAATCGATTCTTAGAACTTTCGTATTTGTAAGTAAAGCCTGACCAGAAATATATGAGCATTTTCAAGAGCGCGCTACTATTTTCATTTGTTAACATTTTAGTATAGTCTGAACAATGTGGATTGGCAACTCGTTATTTTGACTTAGATACCTACTTTTATTCACCGTAATCAAAATCAGAATCCAAATTCGGTGTCCATAGGGCAAGTGGCTTCAAATTGAGACCCAGAAATTAGTTCCAATTAAATCCGCAACAAGGCGCATGGTCGTATGTTACTGGTCAGGCTTTAATACAGTACGTATGGATAGTATGGATTACAATAATTAAAAGTAGAACAAGTGCGTTGACATGTGACTGATTTGTTACAGAAATAATAACAATTTTGTCTATGGCCGTAGTAAGGTAACTTTTGTTTTTAACACTGAAAACGAGGCTCAGATTTTTTTTATTTCAGCCTGTGCTGTAACTGGCCAGATGCAAAACAAGCCATTTTTTTTTCTTTTTTTGAACACGCAAAAAGGTCATCCCACTTCAGTCTTCGGTGCCATAAATCAAAACCAAAACCAAGTTTTTGCTTTGATAAAAAAAAGATCCTCATGTCACATGGAGTTGACAATGTCTGGGGTATGTCTAGAAATGCAGAAATCTATTTCTAAAGATAAATGAAGTGACAGAATAATGGACATGTTTTTGTCTTTTTCTCTGCTGAGTCAAAGTGTTTCTTTAAAAATCAATGGTCCTCGGCTGATAGATCAAATGAAAAGCGATAATACATATTGTTAATTTTCTACATAACAGAAACTGAACTAGTCGAACTCAAAAATAGCGATAAAGTCGGGTTTAAACGCGTCACTGTATAAGTTCCAATACGAATTGAGACTTATTCGAATCGAACAGAACAGCGACCAACGTCGGGCTTAACGCAACGCTTTACGAGTATAAGCTCTAGTCCGAATTACCTACTATGTCGAACCGCACAGAATAGCGATAACGTCGGGTTTAACGCGACGCTTTATAAGCGTTAATGCTAATTGAGACTAAGTCAAAACGAACAGAATAGCGATAATGTCGGGTTTAACGCGACGCTTTATAAGCATTAGTTCTAATTGAGACTAAGTCGAAACGAACAGAATAGCGGCAACGTCGGGTTTACCGAGACGCTTTATAAGCACTAGTGCTAATTGACACTAAGTCGAAACGAACAAAATAGCGACAATGTCGGGTTTAACGCGACTCTGTATAAGCCCTAGTGCAAATTGAAACTAAGTAGAATCGAACAGAATAGCGACAACGTCGGGTTTTAACGTGACGCTTTATAAGCGTTAGTGCTAATTGACACTAAGTCAAATCGAATTTAGAATAGCGACAATGTCGGGTTTAATGCGACGCTTTATAAGCGTTAATGCTAATTGAGACTAAGTCAAATCGAACTTAGAATAGCGACAACGTCGGGTTTTAAAGCGACGCCTTATAAGCTCTAACACCAAAGAACAAAAAGTTCCAATTTAAATCCATACTCATATTATAAATGCGAAAGTGTGACAGACAGATGTCTGTCTGTATGACCGTCTGTTACGGTTCACGCTTAAACCGCTGAAATTGCTGAAATTTGGTAAGTATAGAGATAGTTTGAGTCCCTGGAAAGGACATAGGATAGTTGTTACCCCGCAAAATTGCAAAGTTCCCGCGGGTAAGCGACTAACGTATTCTTTTCAGCCGGGGTCGCAAGCAACAGCTATAGTCTGATGTAATCTAGAAAACTCTCAATAAAGTCCCGAACACAGTTTAAAATAAAAATAAACTTAATTAACTTTATTCTTGCTCTAAGTGAGGGTAAATGCATCAACTGGACGATCCATCTTCATCAATCAAACACCACAATCCTCGGTCTCCGTGCGTAGCGTCAACCATTGTTGCCTTTACCCTAATGGTTCATTAAGGTAGGTAACCTTTGCTATGCGGATAGGGTAAAGTCACTTTACGCCAAATCGATTCGTTTTGGTGATGAGTAATTGAGATGCTGCGGACAGATGCGTGACTTTTTGTTGGAATTTGAATACTCGAAGGAAAAAGTTTTTTTTTGTAGAGACGTGAGGTCGTGACACTATTTGAACGTGGTTTCTGTTTAGTTTTAGAATTTAGGTTTATTATAACTTAATTTAGGTGCCTATAGTAATGTCTGACTGAAGTCGTGTGGAAGTCGTTGTAGTTGGTTTGACGTAAGGTCTCTTGAGCAGAGGATCGTAGGGTAGGTTCAAATCCCAGGCTCGCACCTGGAGCTTTTTTTTACATTTTCATGTTCGAAATCTAAGTATTTAACACAATTAAACTTCAGGTGGCTCACAGAGCAATTGAGAGAAAACTGGTAGGAGTTACGCTGAGAGACCGTAAACGAAACGAATGGGTCTGAGAGCAAAGCAAAGTGAGCGATGTAACTAAACGGGTTGCGAAATTGAAATGGGAGTGGGCTGGTCATGTCGCCCGCAAGCATGGCTCGTGGTGCAGGGCAGTGGTAGAATGGAGACCGTGGGGCGAGAAACGCCCGAGAGGAAGACCGCAGATGCGTTGGTACGACGACATCAAAAGACTGGCGGGAACAAAGTGGTTGGAAACTGCTCAAGACCGGAACAGATGGCATGAACTGAAGGAGGCCTACACCTTAGAGGTTGAGAATGGCTAAAGAAGAAGAATGAGAAGAACACAATTGAATTATATAATGTTTTAAACTCTCGTGACTTTCACTCTGACTATACACGGGACTTATCAAGCAAATAATATTTACCTCGACATTTCGGTATTAAATATGTAACAAAAAAAACCGCCCAAATGCAAGTCGGACTCGCGCGGTTCGGTACCATTATCTATATAAACAGCAAATAATTCACGTTTGTTGTACCTAGGAGCCCCCCTAAATATTTACTTTATCCTGTTTTTTAGTATTTGTTGTTATAGCGGCAACATAAATACATCATCTGTGTAAATTTCAACTATATATTTCAAACTAAATACAAACTGAAATATAGATGCACAGAAAAAACCCCAGAAAAAAGACCAATGCTGGGAATCGAACCCAGGTCCTCAACTTGTAAATTTCAACTGTTTAACTATCACGGTTCATGAGATACAGTTTGGTTACCGACGAACAGACAAACGACGGACGGACAGCGGAGTCTTAGTAATAGGGTCCCGTTTGACCCTTTGGGTACGGAACCCTATAAAATTAACACATCTCAGGCCTTCGTCTAATATTTTAATGTTGGACTCAAATACCACACATCGTCTACTTCGAAGTTAATCATTTCGTTAAAAATTAAGACCCGTACAGGATCCAGGATACTTAAGTAAAGTAGAATGTGCAATAAAAATAAACTTTTATCTCCACTTCATTGGTCCTAAGGCAGGAGGTACAGATTAAATTAGCCCACACCCCAGTGCTGGGCTCGTTGCTTTTATAGCTGTCCGCAATTGATGGAGTTATACAAATTGATAACGGCCTCTTTCATGTGAAATTCATTAATTTATTGATTTTGGTTATTGTCTACTCTACAAGCTTGAAGAGGGTTTGTGTTGTTTTAATCCTAAATCATCGGCGTATGTTCATCCCATTGCAGGGGGCAGGTCCTTCCCACGCGGGCCCAGTGCGGATTGGTAACTTCACGCACACCATTAAATCTCTTCGCAAAAAATACACAAATCCACACAATTTTTTATATCGTAAAATTCATGGTAAGTAAATTTCAAATGCAATTTCGCACGTTTTTTTAGAAATATAAATGAGTTAACAATCTTGACTTACGTATTTTATTCGTAGTCATGTTTTTTAATGTTAATTACTAGTTTTAGAGTGTCGTCCAAAGTGTAGGTAGCCCTCCAACAAGATGGAGATACGACCTGGTCAAGGTTGCGGGAATGCTTTGGATGCTGATGGCGCAGGACCAGTTGATTTGGCCCACCTTTGAGGAGGCTTATGTTCAGCTGTGGGCGTCTTTCTGCTGAAATGATGGATTATGATGATGATGATGATCGAAACCAAAATCTGTCATATTATATTCGTTACCTGTTTTTAGGGTTCCGTACCCAAAAGGTAAAAACGGGACCCTATTACTGAGGCTCCGCTGTCCGTCCGTCTGTCCGTCCGTGCGTCCGTCCGTCTGTCACCAGGCTGTATCTCATGAACCGTGATAGCTAGACAGTTGAAATTTTCACAGATGATGTATTTCGGTTGCCGCTATAACAACAAATACTCAAAACCAGAATATAATAAATATTTAAGGGGCTCCCATCCCATACGAAAAACGTGATTTTTTTGCTCGTTTTTGCTCGATATTGATAACGGCAACAGGTAGACGCTTGAAATATTCACAGAATATTTAGTTATATATTCACTTTAAAAATAAATAATTAAATTAAAATACAACAAATATTTAAGGGGGGCTCTCATACAAAAAACGTGATTTTTTTGCCGTTTTTATAGATAATGGTACGGAACCCTTCGTGCGCGAGTCCGACTCGCACTTGGCCGGATTTTTTAAAGTATTTTCAATACAAAGATAGATAATTGTTTAGTCATTTCTATTGCTAACAAAACCGTAGTACGCGTAGTCGTTTATGAAGCCAGATGGCCTAGAAGCCTTATAAACTCGACTGGCGGACGTCCGAGCCGCGGAAGTCTCAGGTTCGCGTGCCGGGTCAAGTTTTTACCTCTTTAATATGAAATTTAATACTAACGGATGCGTCTATTAACGGCTAAACGCTCGCTTAAATAATACTACGTCATGTGGTTAAATAAGAATATTTTCTGTGTAATATGTTTGGGTGGAATTAAACCCAATGTTGCATATGAACAAGTATGATGAACGAAAGTTTATTAAAAACTATCCTATATTATTCATAAGGTCTCAAACTATCTCCATACCAAATTTCATCCAAGTCCGTTCAATCAATCGCTTATTTGATACCTATGTAACAAATGCATTACACTATATTAAAAATTAAAAACTACAGAAAACGATTTAAAAAGCATTTATCTCGAAATGGTTTTCAATTTACTATACATTAAAAAAAATAGACACCCACAATTGTTTCTACTATATATTTTTTAGCATTTTTTCCTCAAACTTTTTTCAAGCATTTTTGAAGTGTTTTATGATTTTTTATGAAATCACTGGTCTTTTTTAAGCCGCTACCGTTAGTCCTAAACGCCCCAAACTATTTAACCGTCGTTTATGTTTATTACGTTACATTATTGTTATCACAACCGTAATCAGACGAACACACGATAAAAATAAAGATATTTAAATCTCTGGTAAATGTAAATTTTTTCACGGTCTCCTAGGGTTGCTGCACCAAAAATATGACTATTTTCTTGTATTTTCTTCTATTTTGTTGTATTTCTCCGCTTTTTTTATTCTTCGCTTTTGTAAAAAAGCTGTGTTGGATTAGCGATTTGACCTATGAGGGTATGTGGAGCTCTCCCACAAGGAGTCTATTACCCTCTAAAAACCGCATGGATTCCCTCGTTGCCATTGTGAACGCCACGGGAACCTCGAAGAGTGATCCGCGACACATGGCCGCCCCGGGATGGGGCTCCTCTGTCGACACCGTGTAATGCGAGCTCGGCTTTCCCCGGCCTCCCCCGCTGATGTCGGATTGTTTAAAGAGGTTGACTCCTCGTGGCCTCCAAAGATGCCCACGTTCCCGGCCATCCGGGGTTACATGCCTTCACGATAGCTCCCGTGCCCTCGTATCCTGCTCTGAAAGCAGAGTGGAACCGAAGGCACGGTCGCTTCCACCCACTGAGGCTCCCCCTCACCTTTCCCTGCCCGTGTCAACGAGCAGGTACTAACCTAATCTAACCTAACCTACAGAATAGTCCTGAAATATATCCTGAATAGTTTACAGTTTCAGAACAAATAAACATTTGGGAAATGAAACATTTGCCAAATGAATCAGTGTGGGAAAAATAATTTGCCAAACGGTTATACTTATACACCACCTTAAATAAAACCCTTGAAGGCCGCGGACGAGCGAAGTAATTTTTTCAGTTCAATAACAAACACGGTACTGATAACCCTATCCCGACCTACACCACGCATTATATTTATTACTTTAGGAAGATCTGTCCGCGCCGGCGCAACGGAGCGTGGCGCAGGATTTCCTACGTCGTTACTATGCATGAGATGCACTTTCGGCCGCATCATTGTCGAGATAGACATGCGTGACCGCGTCCTTTCTTATATTCTGGACACGTAATGTATGTCTGGGTTTAACTAGGACTGAAGGAGAGACCTTGGACCCACATCACAGGACAGCGATTGGCCCTAAGTTGATAACTTAGTGAACTGAAACAATTACTTTGCTCACCCGCGACCTTACAATCGTAACGTTTACATAAGAAATGGGTGTTCATGCAGTTCCTCCACCTCCACACTGTATGAACACACACAAATCACACAAACCCAACTATCACCACCACCAAACTACACTGACTGACTGATTGAGTCTGACATTTGGTAGCATGATGAACGGTTGCGATACTACGAAGATGAGCTCTGGTCGAGTTGGTTTTGTGTGATTTCTGTGTGTTCGTATATATATACAGTGTGGAGGTGGAGAAACTGTATGAACACGCATTTCTTACATAAACCTAAACGTAACTATCGTAAGGTCGCCGGTGAGCAAAGTAATTGTTTCAGTTCATTAAAATGGACCTTCGCAAAGTAACGCCTGATTCAATAAATTGATAACATACAACAGGAGTACCAAAATCACTGACATATATAGCTTGGAGAGTTGCATCATAAAATGGGAATTTTCCCTTTAAATGGCACAGAAACTTTTTTAAATGAGGCAAATTTGTTGTTTTCTTACTTAGAATTACAAGCACTACTTATTCATTTTCATAAAGAAAAAAGTGTCCTTATTTTTTTCAAAATTTCCTGTACATAGAATGTGCTGTTTCCGATATTCAAGCTTTTATTTCTATTCTATATGTATAGGTATCTAAAATGTGTTTTAATGTAGGTATAACTACTTACGTCGGCTTATGCACCTACAACCTACACCTATTCAATACGGACAAGACGGAATTTTTAAAGAATCTCCAGGGTTCATATTGTAATTAATTATACCTACAAGTGTTTTGAACAATATAGATTTAATGAACTAAAACAATTACTTTGCTCACCCGCGACCTTACAATAGTTACGTTTATGCAATAAAATATAATATAATATAATATGTCAATAAAAGTTAATTTTTGTGGGGTAGTTTGAGAATAAGAAAAATAAAGTGGGTACTTGAGAAGTTACAGTGACAAGTTAAAACATTTGTTTTGGTTTGTTAGTTTAACGTTTGGTAGCATAGCATACGGTTGTGGTAACTCTGAAGATGAGCTCTGGTTGAGTTCGAAACGCGTCAGTGTAGCTTGGTGGTGGTGATGGTTGGGTTTATGTGATTTGTGTGTGTTCGTACAGTGTGGAGGTGGAGGAACTGCATGAACGCACATTTCTTGCATAAACGTAACTATTGTAAGGTCGCGGGTGAGCAAAGTAATTGTTTTAGTTCATTAATATGGACCTCCGCAAAGTAACGCCTGATTCAATAAACAATATAGATTTATTATTATTATTACTATCTTAAAATTGGGGTTCTTCAAAAAACGAGCCTACTCTTTTCTCAAAGGGCCGGCAACGCATCCGCATCTCAACTTGTGTTGTGGGTGTCCGTGGGCGGCGGTGATTGCTTTCCATCAGGTGATTCGCCTGCTCGTTTTCCCCTATCATATAAAAAAATTGTGAAAAGGTTCCATCTTGGTACGACTTGATTCGCTGACTCTATCTATTGACCTTTTAGACCTTTAACCTAAACTTTAACAGCCGGGACGAATGTAGAAAGTTAACCCTAGTTGCCCTGCAGTGTATAAACCGTTACCAAACATAGAGATACTCATAAACATGTTATTAAACAATACACTTTTAACATTTGCTAATTAAGCAGAATTAAGAGTCGTGGTAGCCTAGGAGTTTGACATGGCCTCTCAAGTAGAGAGTCGTAGGTTCGAATCCGGGCTCGCACCTCCGAGTTTATGGGAATTTGGTTTCGCGAGTCGCGTCGCAACCGTTTATTTCATTTCTTTGCGAGCTAATAGTATATTTTTTATCGAGGGACTAAAAGAAGCCAATATATACCCGAGGTGGTTAGCCACCCGAGCTTTAGCGAGGGTGTCTATTTATCCGAGGGTTTATATTGACTTTTAGTCTCCAGGTGAAAACTCTATTTTTCACTTCGATATTGCGAGAAAAAAATCCAGTCCATAAAACTTTCATAGGTTTTTAAACAAATCTTTCTAGATTTCGGCGGCAAAAGATTATCAATTATGTCTTTTGCTTTTGCTCGACATCATAATTTTCACAATCACTTGACGACATTGTGAGAATAATCGATTTATTTTAATTGTTTACGATTTACGCTCTACAACAATTTCAAAGTTTTCGCGGTAAGAATTTACACATTTACACAGATATAACAAAATCGCATCGGCGAAATGGTCCATACACAAACTGGATAAAACAGAATGGCGCCACCTTCTTTGCGGAAAAAGCATAGAACTAAGACCACTTAGACTAAGAACGTAACATTTTCGTCATAAAAATGGTTCACACAATCTTATTTTTTTACATTTATTTTGTTTTGCCACTAAGCAAGTACCGGCTGTTTGAGTTTATCTAAGTCACTCGAAATGAATTAAAAAATTAATTACTTTTACTCCCTGGGGACTAAAGCACTCACTTTACTCCCGCCTCGTAAGGCTATATTATTCTAGAGCATGAGAAGTGAAAAAGAGATATACGTGACACATTTAGATTCGCAAAGAGCTAGTGTTGTAGTGTTAGAGCTAGCCAACTGATATCCATCCCAGCCTATAAACGTCCCACTGCAGGGCACAGGCCTCCTCTCAGAATGAGAGGGTTTGGGCCGTAGTTCCCATGCGGGCCCAGTGTGGATTGGGAACTTCACACACAAGTTTCCTCTTGATGCCTTCCTTCACCGTAAAGCTCATGGAAAATTTCAAATGTAATCTCGCACATAAATTCCGAAAAACTCAGAGGTAGGTGCGAGCCGGGATTTAAAACCACGGCCTTCTGCTTGAGAAACCATAGGTCAAACGGCTAGGCCGCCACGGCTTTTATACCCAAAATATATAGCCAACTGATATACTTAGTTCTTTTGAACAGTCTTTTTTCAGTCTTTACTCTCTCGCGAGCTACATATAGGTATCTCTACTTTGCGGTCAAGAATTCCAATAAAACGAAAGCATTATGTAGGTAAGTGATTCCAATTTAACAGTTCCCACGTACGTCGGTCCAACAGACATTGTTTGTAATACAAATGTAATACAACGTAATACTCTATTACATGACATATGCTAATTGCCGCTAAATGAGTTTCTCAGGCCATTTTATACATTTCCTTCGAAGTGTATGTGCGTTTCTTATTTATCCGGATACGCTATAAAGTCACGGACATAGCTCGAAGAATCGCCAGACTTAAGTGGCAGTGGGCAGGGCACAGGGCACATCGCCCGTAGAACTGACGGCCGATGGGGCCGAAAGGTTCTCGAGTGGCGTCCGCGGATCGGAAGACGCAGTGTAGGTAGGCCTCCAACAAGATGGAGGTACGACCTGGTGAAGGTAGCGGGAACGCATTGGATGCGGATGGCGCAGGGCCGATCTGTTTGGCGAGCCTTGGGGGAGGCCTATGTTCAGCAGTGGACGTCTTTCGGCTGAAATGTTGATGATGATGACGCTATAAACAAAATAATTGGGTTTTCTTTGAACTTTGTAAGACTTGCGTAACGTACGTAGTAGAGTGAGTAGGATATAGGAATTAGCTAATAGATTAGTCATTTATTTATTTACATACTTTTATTTACTACTAGCTTTTGCCCGCGACTCCGTCCGCGTAGAATTAGTAATTTGGGCAGCTTATTTTTTTATCCAATTTGCTTTTTCATCAATTACGGCTCTAAGGAGACTTCCTCGATATAAAAAAAAATTACCCGCCCCCGCACCCCCGAACCCCCCCATCCGCACCCCCTCCCAACCCCTCCCAACCCCTTACCCCCACCGAACCCCCCGCACACCCGCGTTCAAATTCGCCACCGTACTCCCAAGTCAAGCGTGCCTATAGAAGTTTTACTTCAAAAACCCCCGATTTTGAAACATTCTTCCGCTCCGCTCCGCTCCGCTCCGCTGCTATTGGTGTTAGCGTGATGATTATATAGCCTATAGCCTTCCTCGATAAATGTGCTATCTAACACTGAAGGAATTTTTCAGATCGGAGCAGTAGTTCCTGAGATTAGCGTGTTCAAACAAAAAAACCTGTTCGATAAATTCTTAAAATAGACGTATCATTCTTATTTGTGAACCGATTCAAATGAAACAAACACTAAATGTTAATCCAAGAAAATACCAACATATCAGTGAAAACCGCATCCTTCTAGGTTAAGCCGTTTCTGAGATTAGCGCGCACAAACGCACAGACAAACAGACAAACAGACAATAATTCTAAAAATCATTGTTTTGGGTTCTATTGCGCTATTAAATAGCCCTAGTGACAGTTTTTCTCAAATATCTTCAATGTACAGACACCGACTTGTTACAGATTTATTATATGTACAGATAGGGATGTTGACGCCATTAAAAAATAATTCGAAGACACGACTCCAGTAAAAAAACGCTTTATTATAGCCCTGAAAATCAGATTAATTTTCGATTAACTGCAAAATTAGATTTTTGTTGCTTTAAAACAAATACTTAAATAGTTAGTTAATTGAGTTGGCGAACAAGTGACGTCATAAGTTGCTATTGCCATTCAAACTCTATGGGAGAGTTGTGTTTAGACAGCTCATAAAAAGTACGTCAGTTGATTGGTGGTGTCAACATCCCTATTAATATTATAAACACGAAAGTTTGTATGGAGGGATGGAGGGATGTATAGATGTTTGTTACTTTTTCACGCTATTACTGTTTCACGGATTCTGATGGGAATTGGCCTGAATTCGCACACAGTTTATAACTTGGATTAACATTAACACTCAGGATACTTTTATTCCAGAAAATTGCATGATTACAGCAATAAACGAACGTGTCTCTGGCAACATGCATATTTTATTAGGTACTTCTAAAACTACCTACCGCGGAAACTAATTTGACTATAAAAACCCAGGATACAATCTAACAAAACAATTAACTCGTACCGGTAGTTAATTTCAATACATTTCGCCAAACATTATGCGTAACAAACCCTAAAAATATTTTATGTTTTTAAAATCAGGACGTCTCGATTCCCGGAGCGTAACATCCGTCCGTCCTCATATTGTATGCACCCTAGTGCGTACACGCATCGATTGAGATGCTTTTTGATATTAACTGGAGATTTGAGAAGTTTATTTTAACCTCAGAGCCGTGGTGGCCTAGTGGTTTGACCTATGGTCTCTCAAGCGGAGGGTTATGGGTTCAAATCACGAGCTTGCACCTCTGAGTTTTTCAGAATTCATGCCCGGAATTACTTATGTATTGTTAGATTTGATAAAGGCCGCAGGTTCAAGGTTCCAACCATAATGATTGGATATCAATGATACGGCTATACACATCGCGATAGAATTATCGCGATAAATCTTCGTCTTCGTCCTACGGCGAATGTGCATGGCCACACTGCTGTAGAGAGCAATGCAATGCCGCAGAGTTAAGTTTAGTTTAGCAGCCTTTGATGTGCACAAATTTACCGACAACGGGGCGAAGGGTCTGCGGCTTCGGGCGAAGTGCCGAAGTATTCGCGAATATTCGGCTACATACATCGCGATAATGCGAATATTCGCGTTATCGCGATGTGTGTGTGTGTAGCCGTAGCATGAGGGAGATGATGATGACATTTGTTTTTTTTTTATTTAGATTAACAGTCATACCTACATAACTGTGACTGTGGAATCGATTAGCCACCTCCATTAGGCAATCTCCCTCCGTGGTGTCGTTCAGGGAAGCTTTGAAGAAGATGTGGCTCACACCATCACTTTAATATATTGAGAACACAGCTTATTTATTATATGTATTTTGCATATATATGTTGTATATGGTAGTATATTTTTATTAGGTTTCTTTATATTATGAGTTTATGTATTGTATTTACTAAAAGTTGTATTGTAGCCTTTGCTTTGTCCGACTGTATTATTTTGACTTACTCTTTGTCGGTCCCTTACTAAATGCTCCTTTCATCCACTCAAGGGTTGACTGGTAGAGATCCCTTAAAGGGATAAGTTCGCCTTTGTGCATGCATTTCAACGGTTGTCAATAATGTATTTCTTTTTTTCCTTATTTTTGTACAATAAAGAGTTTACATACATGAAAAAGTAAATAACTGTAAACAGACCTATTAGTTTCCTTAATTTAATCGATTAGTTAAAGAAAACGTAATACTGACCTAAGGAAACCTTTTCACAACCAAACCAATTTCACGATGATTTCTTTGGCAGATGTATGCAATGTCAACATGACATTTGCAATGAAAAAGTTTCACTCTGGTACGTGATTTAGTTTCGTCGACTGTATATAGGTTTATTTACTTAAACAGTTCCTAATGCAACAAAATATTTCCAGTTCTTATTTCATTTAAAAAAATGTACTAAAAAAAATGTACTAAATAATGTATGTAAATTGGGCACTTGTCTTTATTTTTTTTTGTATATATAAAGTAGGGACGTTGGCGTTGGGACTAAAGAGGATAAAATTTAATCTAAAAAAACGCATTTAAAAATACTAAGTATTTGCAATTTTATTTTTATTCGCGTCGCTTTTGTATTTAAGCAGCGATGTGAACTGATTCAAATATTTTTTATAGCGTACTGGCCGGCAAACCCCATTGCCGTGTCGGTCGTTTCAGTAAAAAAGGAAAAAGAAGCGTTCCGTGGGAAGGTGCCAGGACGGAACCCGCACGCGATGCAATCTGAGCGTCACGCGTCCGGGGGGGTTACTACGAAATTCGAAGTTCGAAGTTCGGATCGTGCGGTCCCTCTCACTCTCGTAATAAATACCATTAGCGTGAGCGGAACGGCATGAAACGAAGTTCGAATTTCGCGCTTCGTAGTATAGGGCCTGCGCAGACGCAGCCGACTCGTCCTGTGGCTTAACTAGACAAAAAACACTAAGGGTGTTATTACCACAATGATCCATCGATCGTAAACCGTACCATCGATCGATGCTAGAATGGATTGTTCGACGTCTATCGATAGTTTTTACTACACCAATCGATCGATCGTCGACCGATGCCTTTGATTGATGGTAAGTAGAATGGATTGGTCGACGTCGATCGATAGTTTCTACTAGTTACTACCAGTCGATCGATGTTAAAATGCATTGGTCGACGTCAATCGACAGTTTCTACTAGGTACTACCAGTCGATCGATGTTAAAATGCATTGGTTGACTTCGATCGACAGTTTCTACTAGGTACTGCCAATCGATCGATGTTAAAATGGATTTGTCGACGTCGATCGACAGTTTCTACTAGGTACTACCAATCGATCGATGTTAAAATGGATTGGCCGACGTCGATCGACAGTTTCTACTATACCAAAACCTACCACGCAAATCGATTGACGTCGAACCGTAGCATCGATCAGCTGTCGATCAATCGTTTATTGATCGGTCAAAATGCCATACAAAATGAATGGTACAGTCACCTCTCTAAGTAAAACTAACTACAGCATACATAAATAAAACAAACAAATAAATAAATACCATATTATCTAACGCGCGGGCGCTTGCTAGCCCATCTGTTTCTGTCACCGTCTTGCACCGTTTGACAGAAAGAAATAGTCATACACGTTTTTTTTTGTTAGTGTCGACATGGCAAAAGTTAAGGATCAAATAATATCAAATAGTATTCCCGGACCGATATGACCTTCAAGCTTTCAAAAAAAGAGCGTACTCCTACCTAAAAGGCCGGCAACGCACTTGTGACTCTTTTGGTGTCGCAGGTGTCCATGGGCGACGGTAATCGTTTACCATCAGGCGATCCGTCTGCTCGTTTGCCTCCTATATCATAAAAAAAAAAAAAAAAAAAAAAAAAATAATAAATAGCGAATATTTTTTAGGCAAGTCTATACCGGAGTATATCCTTCCTGCCCCCCCCCCTCTCGGATCACCACTGCTCTGCTCTGTTATCGCTTGAGATACCCACCCATGTTGCGCACACGTCGCCTAGTGACGAGTAATCGGTGGTTTACACGCATTTCCTGATGCCTGCGGTTCCGAACCGTTGCATCCAACGGTTGGGTGTTCAATTCCAATGTAGGAAGTCTCTGACAATACGATGCGGTCGAGGTATGTAAATGTCATGTAAAGTTGGGTCCACATTTGTATCATTTTAGCGGGTATGTAATAATAATAATAATAATAGTCCTCCACATCGATTTCGATGACGGCGGCCCGGACTATACCTATAAAATTTACAATTATATACAAAATAAAACTTACGTTCTATTATGAGCCCTAATATGGCTCGCTAGACCGAACTTAGTCTTAAAAAACCCTGTTGCAAGGGATGCAACAGAGCTGACCACGCGAGTTGTAGGTGCAGCGGGTATGTATTACAATACCGAAGTACGAAAGACCGAATGTATTAAAACATCGAATGGATCAAAAGACCGACACGATTTTTTTCTGAAACCGTAATCTTCTCAGTATTTATTAAAACGGCATCATACAGAACCCATTAGGTTAGGTTAGGTTTGTTTTATAACAATCTTAAAAAGTTAACGGTTTCAGAAAAAAGTCGTGTCGGTCTTTTGACCCATTCGATGTTTTAATACATATTCGGTCTTTCGTATTTCGGTATTGTAATACATACCCATTTTAGCCTAAGTATGGTATCTCCGTCGCGCTTTACAGTCGGGGTACGAGAAACTTCGTCAGTTATTAAATTGATTCCCTATAGACTCTTAGTATTATGAGTATTCCCCTTGATGGCGCCCTTAAGGCTTGGGCCAATGTCAGTTGTATTTTGCCGTTGTTCGGTAAAAAAGTTCTATAAAACGAAATATGAGAGACAATGGTGGATGAACGATGACAGCGAAAAACACTCAAACATGTTATCTAGACTCTTAGTATTTACCTTTTCAAAAAAGAGAAACGTCAATGCGGTAGTACGGATAGGGTCATCATCCCAATAAGTGAATATTCCCCGTGATATTCAATACTTACTTTAAAAAATCGTGAGTTGTGTTTATATAATAAAAATAAGACCACGTTGAATTGTATAAATATTATTAATATAGAAAAACCTGATTACAATAAATTATTTACAAATTAACTTAAAATAGTGGTAATAAGGTACATTAAACATATACACAATTCATTTAAAGGGCCCGAATCTATCTTAAACCAGGGGCGATTTCTAAAGTCTTAAAAAAACAATAAATTAGAGCTAAAAAGTTAGCGTATAAAGTCTAAAACTCGACAGTTTTGACGACTCCCTTCAACTCCAGACTCCCCTAATTTTAAGGTGCCAATAATTAGAATTTTCACATTAGTAGGTAGACCTTACAATTATAGTGAAAATAAACCACAATTCAACAATTACAATACAATTCTTGTTTTCAATTTCTTCTTTGACCGGAGTATTTTGTAGAAAAATCTTTAGTAAATTTTGTTTTATCTATCACCAAAAAAATAGTTTGTTGGAAGGTGACAAAAATATAAATATCTATTTTTTATAACATTTCTAAGTCACGAGCAAAAAAAACTGCTTACTTTTCATACACCATTGTAAAGAAAAGGACCCGTTATTTTTGCTCCTCAATACACTTTATGGGTCTCCCCGAGTCTATCGACACGGAATCGGCTTCGACAAAGATTTACATAATGTCACAGGGTTAACGAAATAGTCTATCATGAAAATCAGAATAACCTAGATTTCGGCACGAAGTTTAAAACGTATATTAATAATAGTAGAACATAAGTACAATTTATTTTATAATAGATTTTAATTTTCTTACTGTTTTTGTCAATGAATGAAGAGTTCAGTAACACAAAATAAATACGAGTACAATTAAAATAATTATTCAAACAAGATGTACAAAAAGTCTAGTTGCCCTCTTTAAACATTTTTGCTTCTTTAGTTTAAAAACAATATACTTAATAAGGTACTAAAGAAAGGCCCACATGCGTTTCAGTTACAATACTTAAAATTATCTCATAAATTAATAAATTTTACAAGTATGAATATTGAACCCTAACATTTCACAGTAAACTGTCAAATCAGTAAAATCGTCGTCTATCAGAAATAAAAAATCTACCAGGACTTTGGAACGTAGCTGTTTGATTCTCTAGGCCATATTAAATTATCATATTTTTATGTATTAATTGGCATAATGATGCTTAAGAGAAAGTTGACTTACTGAATTAGTTCTGTGTCCTGTGGTTGATCAGAATGACACAATAGATTGAGTATTTTACAAACTTCAATTGAGTTTTTAATATTTATTTTAGGATCGTGTATTCGAAAGACCAGCTGTTTTTCTTCCTGGTTTGATTTTACGTAGGACGCAAGACCAGCGTCATTAGTCATTACATTACACTATTGAATAAGGCGCAATTAAGGCACACAGAAGAAACATGGGACGCGTCGCGATCCAAATCAAATAGAAGAGACGGGGCGGAGACGCGGCCTGCGAACAAACGATGCGGACTGCTACACGCCCCCGTCCCACGTCTCTTCTACGTGGCTTGCGCCTAAAGATAGTTGCTTTGAGTTGTTCTAAGAACTAAGTAAGAGAAACTGTAGAGTGCGTATCTACCTACATATATTTTACGTTCAATATGAACATTCGCTCATGCATAGGTTCACTTTTTCAACCTTTTTCTGCCATTCCGTAAGTGACACCAAATTTGACGCTTTGAATGCAAGATCATAAAAATGTGACAATTTAATTGGCATTAGATGTAAGTAAATTATATTAGCGTGTAAAGCTTTACAAGAATTCTTTTTAGTTGGCTTCAGCAGCTTAAACTTTAATTAAATTAAATTAAATCTACCTGAATTATAATAAAGGTTGCAAGGCTATATTACGAGGCATGAGAGTGTTTAAAAAGTACTTTGTTTTGTCGGCAAAAGATCGGATATACGAGGGGCGTTCAATATAAAGTGAGAATGAGATGCAAACTCTTTTAATATTACGAAATTAAATACTGGCCGGTAAAGCTAATCTATCTAGCTGATTGCTATGAAAAAAAAAAACTAACTGTCTTTTGTTTAAAAAAATATACGGTAATTTCTTTGCAATGCTATTGAGTACGTTAGCGAAAATGGAGAAAATTGAACTGCGCGCCGTTATCAAATACTTGTGTTTGAAAATTTTTTCTACGGACCAAGTCAATTTGGATTTGCGGGACACTTTAGGGTCTAATGCTCCTCCGTATTCGACAGTCGCACGTTGGTGCGCCGAATTTAGACGTGGAAGAACATCGACAATGGACGACCCCCGCTCCGGACGCCCTACTACAGCAGTAACTGAAGAAATTGTGAAAAAAGTCGAAAACTCACTTTTGGCGGATCGTCATGTCACGGTTCGTTTTATTGCTGAAAATGTAAAGATTTCAACGGGGAGCGTGCATAATATTTTACATGAACGCTTGGGTATGAAAAAGGTATCTGCGCGTTGGGTACCAAGAATGCTTACTGTCACGCAAAAACAAACTAGACTAGAGATTTGTCAAGAAGCTTTGAACCTGATGCAGCAAGACCGGGAACTTTTTTTGGCGCGATTTATAACAATGGACGAAACATGGCTCCATCATTACGACCCAGAAACGAAACTGCAGTCTATGACATGGAAAAGGCCATCATCTCCAACTCCGAAGAAATTCAAGGTGAGCCCATCTGCCGGTAAGGTCATGGGCTCTGTTTTTTGGGATGGTAAAGGGGTATTAATGATTGAGTATCTCGAGCATGGAGCCACTATTACGGGCACATTATACGCCAAACAAATAGCAACATTGCGCAATGAGATCCGCGAAAAACGGCGAGGTAAACTCTCGAAAGTTGTGTTGTTCCACCATGACAATGCCCCGGCACACAAGTCCGCCGTTGCAATGGCTGCAATTCGTGATGCTGGGTTCGATATCCTTAAGCATCCTCCGTATTCACCAGATCTCGCTCCCAGTGATTTTTACCTATTTCCGAGATTGAAACAATACCTGAGAGGCCAGAAATTTGAAGACGACGACGCGGTAGTCGCTGCAGTACAAGATTTTTTAAGTACTCAAGATGAGACCTTTTTTAAAAATGGAATTTTAAGTTTAGAAAATAGATATACTAAGTGTATTATGCTAAAAGGTGACTATGTCGAAAAATAAAATGACATTTAGTAAAAGTTGTTTATAACATACTCATTCTCACTTTTTATTGAACGCCCCTAGTACATAAAAAGGTATAGTAACGTGTCCGTATAAAAAAATTGAAATTCCAAATGACTTAAGCTCCATATCAATTCTGTGCACTACTACATACAACAGGTCATTTACTTAAGTTTTTCACCTATATTTATTAGTATCACAAAGTGAAAGTACGAGTACAGTACGATAACTAAAACAAAAAGAGTGTGTAACATTATTCGGAATTTTTTGTTGTATAGCAAAAATGTTGTATGATTTTTTCCTCTGTTTACCAATTCTCTATTTTGACGAACTTTATGCGACATTCCTACTAACACGAAGTAGTTTTCAAAGCCTCACACACTCTAATAAGCCATACAAATTCTAAATAAGTCTCACTATTTAAACTTAAATCGCCACAAATTATAGTTGGGGTACATAATCGAAAACACGAAATTGTAGATCAAAAGCGATCCGAATAGTAAATTGAATTTGTATATTGCCTTCCTATTATTGTTGTTCTTCTAACAATGGTCCTGTTATAATATATGCCCAATCATAATATCTTCAGAATTTTATAAATTTGTGGCGTTAAAATATACTTATAATAAATTTTATATCAATCGGTGATCATGTTCGTCCTTTACCAAACAAAAAATTTACCTAAACGAAACTTTGAAGAGATCACGATCTTTGAAGATAGGAAGCGTCGCGTGCGCATTTGCGTCGTATACCGCCGTGTTGGATGCAGTTAGAAAAACAAAAGTTTAAAAAAAATAACGTATTACCACAAAAATTAGACATTGGTTTTACGTTATTGTGGTAACCAGTCTGTCATCACTCCAGACAATAGCCTCGTAAGACACAAACATAATCATATTTCGATTATCGGGTTTTGAAACTTAATGCCAGTCGAGCAAAAGAGACATTTGCTTAGATGTACAGTCAAGGGCATAAATATGTATACAGCCATCGCGTCAAATACATGTAAACATGATTAGTAACATAATAGAGTGTATAGATTTTGACGTCTTGTTAACGTAATTTATATTTATGCCCTTTAGTATTCTTGGTCTTACAAGGATATATAGAGTAAGTACGAGTTCAGGAAGTCCTCACCGCTGCCGTTAACACGTACTGAATCTGTCTTTGGCAGTTGTCACTCAAAAATGTACTCTATGACTGCTACAAACACCGTTAGCGGTGAGCCGGCTGCTAGGTAAATAAAAATAGCGGGTCAAACGCGAGTATTGCATCTGTGGTTATACGGTTAGTACGTAGACACGTCTAGCCTTTGATGTGGTACAATACGTTTACCTTTAGTTTACCACAGACAGATGGCTTGCCTTCATTTCATTTCCAACTTTAACACCATACAAATAAAGCAGCTATTACAAAATCTGCAAACGTGGGTAACAGTATTCTAAAATTGCCTTTATTTGTAGGTCGTTAAAGTTGAATATGAAATGAAGGCATACCATCTGTCAGTGGTAAACTTTATGTAATTTTACTGTAACATTATGTCCTCAATATACTCTTACGACTCAATAATGACGTCCCTGAGTGCTACACGATAGACTTAATTTCAGAGCATATTCATATGACAATAGATTTAAGCTTTTGTTTTAACTGCATCTTTTTTACAATATCGAAAAACGAATTTGATATAAGAGTTAAGATTTTTGCGAATGTGATAAATTTTATTATAAGACTGAAAATAGCATTGTCTACACGTAGTTTAGTATTAGTTGACCAAGAAATTCATTTGCCAAAAGTATTAAAACTTTTAATCACTTACAAGCAAACCTCGGATCGACGGGTGCAAAACTGTGCAGTGCTAGTGATTCATTAAATATCGACTAAGTTTATCGACATCGATAAAATGCAATTTATAATCATCATTATCATAACTAATGATCTAATGAAGATTAATGATGTTTGAATCAGCGACAGATAAATCATTCGCGATTTTCGTTCGCTGTTTATAATTAATATGTATACTTAATTTTCTTTTTTCTTGAATAAATAAAAAAAAAATGGCTAAGTTTGAACACCTACCATTTTATTAAGTCCAAACCTATTTTATTTATACTTATCGCAACTATAAATCTCCGATATCTGACATTGACTCTGGACTCCAGTTACATTTGACAACCATTGAAATTACATTGAATAACAGTTCATTCAGTAGAACAAATTCTTTAGCATTCGACGAATTGAGAACCTTTTTGTTTTTAAGTCGGTTAAGAATGCCTCACAAGAAAAAATATCGTTTATCTTCATGGATAGCTGATCATTTAGATGTAGAACCATATAATTCTACAAAAAGATTATTTTTTTGTGTATGCGATTATATGAAATCTTAGAACTCAACGGTTGTACGTCATTTCTTCTTTAAATCTTTTATTCAGTTTTTCTTTAAGTTTATATTGTGCCGTTTTTTGCCCAAATAAACATTAAACATTTTTATCGATAAAAACTAATAAAATTAGTTTAATTTGTCCTCGCACTGTTTAATTAAAAGTCAGACCAGATTTGCTCCCGTCAATCCCTGATATGCTTACAAGTTAAAGTCCTAGCTGTTTTTTTCTGATACAGGAGCTGTCATAAAAAAGGTAAAGTACTTATTGGTCGACTATACTTATCTGCTGTCTAAAATTACGTATTTCAGATTATACATTAGACTGCTAAAAAGTAAGTTAATAGACTATATAAACTACATTGCACACCTACATAAGGTCTATCCTACGCTGATTTGTGATGTTATGTAGCGGAATAA
This sequence comes from Archips crataeganus, assembly GCA_947859365.1. Taxonomy (NCBI): domain Eukaryota; kingdom Metazoa; phylum Arthropoda; class Insecta; order Lepidoptera; family Tortricidae; genus Archips; species Archips crataeganus. The sequence goes on from OX402064.1 coordinate 6,139,644, forward strand.
ATACATGGCTAAAATAAAATAAATAAAGCTAAAATTTTAACACAAAACAGTCTTTTTACATTTACCGAAAACGACTTCAGTTATAAATAAATATCTACAGTTGAGTTTAATTAACATAACAAAATGACTAAACTTAGTCTTTCTCATAGCCAATGAAGGTACACTAAATATAGGTAGAACACAAAAGTGTGTAACGATTGATCCCTTAATTATTAAGTAAGAAGTCTGCTTGAAATACAACGAAAGAGAATGAAATAGGCTTGTTTACGGTCTATGAGCTGCATAAAAGAACATCGTATTACATAGAATTAGTTTTTCGTTCGTATACCATATAACAATAGTACCATCGCACGATGGACATTCAATGAATTTGATCCCTAAGCCAGAACCTAGCCATTGTGATATTTTACGTCATTCGAAAAGACAAAATTATTTCCTATTATAATTATATCATAAGGTTCAATGGTGGCGTCGGAATCAAATTTGTTCATACGTGTCGCAGAGCCCGGAGCAAAATTCAAGTTCAAGCCAGTGTATGAAAAGTACCTATACTCTGATTTATTTAGGAATAGAAACCACAACAACATTATATTGCGTCTGTTCAACTATTTCTTACCTAGCAAATATTACAGTATAATAATCTGGGAGCCGCAAAATAAAATTGTTTTAATGCCACTTTATTTGCGTGTCGTCAATAGTTACTCTAGTACAAATTGTAAAGAGATTACAGTTCACGAGCCGCAATATAATGTTGTTGTGGTTTCTATTGCTAAAAAAATCAGAGTATAAACCGAACTTGTTTCTTTGAACGGTTCTCGTTCGGAGCGATCCTGTAAGTAAGTAAAGAAAGAAAGACGAAGTAAGAAAGAATGAATAGACACAAGTACACTTCTGACTGAACATTATCCAAGTAATACTTACTCTTAATATTTCACTCTATTTAAAACATAAAGGCTAAACTGGCCTTGGTATAAATTAATGAAATTCCACGAAAAATGTGCTTGATGATTTTATTTTAGACAAATTTTACTTGTCAGTTTGTGAAGTGTACATTGACATGCAGTAAAGATTGAAGAAAAGATAGTTCACATGTAATCAAACCAGAACCTCTAAAAAAGATACCTACAAATCAGGTCCATATGTTTCAGTCAATTTAAATTTAGATCTAACGGGAAATAATAAAGTTCAAACGCAACTATCACATCATTTGAGAGCTAAAGAGTGAAAATTTAGGAAAGAAGCATAAAAGATAGCGCAATTCAACCTGTTGTGCCCAGACACAGATACTATGAGGTTTCTATCTATACTAATATCATTTTAAAACTAAAATGGGAAATGTGGCACTTTTGAAGCGTTTGACAGTAACTCCAATTTTTCACGCTAGTCGAAGCTTATCTTCCTTCTAACTCCTTTCTCACTCGACGCGGAATCATTCCTCCTCTTTCTAACTACAGGCGGATCCTTAGCAGTCTTTTCGTTCGGGGTAACTTCATTCTCCATTTTGATTTGGAAGCTGTCTTTTTCATCACAGATGTCAGTGTTCTTCTCCAAACCTACCCAGTTCTCTCCTTCACGCTTGAACCATTCGATTGGTCCATCTAAAGGTGTTTCAGTATCGAAGTCGAAGTTCCATTTTTTGCACATGTCCGCTTTGTCCCTAGAAAAGATAAAATAAACAACGTAAAGTATCAACCTCGATACATCCGAATTTAGAGTGATGAGTTGTGCGATGTTGTGGGGTGCGGTTAAAACATGACCTGTAATTGTTGACTCGGAATTAATGATATTAATATACGACCTAACAATTCAAGCCCTCATTATATTGCCATAAAGGTTTGAATTATCAGGACATGCATAATTGCCGTTCATTCAGGGTCGTCAAAGAGAGACGTGTTTTAACTGCACCCATGATAATGCTACATGGTGATAATAATGAGTCTGTACCAACTAGTTAAAGCCCTATATAACACGGCAATGGAAATATAGTGAGTGCATTTACTTTCAGTACACTGCAGGGCCGCGCGGCTATATGCATGCCTTTATGGGGAGATGTCACAATAGAGACATCCCTCTGCAGACAGATATTATGTCTGGGGCCTGAAATCCTATGGATGAGTTGGAAGTACTAGATGGCACTGGAGGTCGCTAGATATTTATTAGTGGTCGATCTTTGATGGCAACGTGCCGCTCACGCATAATTATGATACATACAGTACAGAAGGGCTACTAAGAAATTCGAAATTCGAAGTTCGTATCTAGCTGTCCCTTTCACTCTTCTGTTTAATACTATTAACGTGAACGGAATGCCACGATACGAGGTTCAAAAATCGAATGTCGTAGTATAAGGCAAAGGCCAGATATAAATACGTACTACCTCGCTATGGACTCCTGCAGTACATTGGCACTATTGTCAATGCGGGCTTCTTCAGTCAGATCGGCGTCGGCGAAGAGACGCCTGCGCACCGGGTTGTTAGGAGAGATGCGCCGCATGGCTCTTTGGTCTTTAGCTGTCTGTGGAAGAAGAAACAACAATTAAGCTAAAATTGGGCTAAGAAATGTCCCATTATTTAAATAGCAAAGTCAGCAGATCTCCCGCAAGATTAGGGACAATTAAATAAAGGAAGCCAGATGGGTCCAAAACGAGGATTTTGCTTGAAAAAAGGAGGATCTATAGCTCCCAATTTTCGCAAGAAATTCTTGGTTTTTTCAATAAATTATTTTTTTATTCTTTTGAAGTTGCACCGAGTACCTACCTAAGAATCAAAGATTTAACTGACTGCAGAGCAGACTAAGACTGTTGCTCTCTTTGCTCCACTGACTGAGAGCAAACATTCTTTACAGCATTCAAAACGATTCCTCGTAAATGTCAGCACAAGCTGGACTAAAAAACTCTGGACACTCAGTAGGAAACAACTCCGACACATTGTCGGGGCATTTACAGGTCACTTCGATACTAAACACATAGGTACTAGTAAAGATGGGACTACAGGACAATGAAGATTGTAGGATATGTGGTGAGGAAGACGAAACAATGGAACACATTATGTGTGAATGTGACGCCCTTGTCAGATTAAGAATGAGACTCTTTGGCGACGGATACCCCGCACCAGGAGACTTTAAGGCACTACCGCTCTGCCCTCATAATGAAGAATGCAGTAATCGATTTTTTTGTTGATTACTGCATTCTTCATTATGAGGGCAGCGCTACGTCAAGTCATCAAATTTATGGATGACAAAAGATCCCTACGGGTCGAAGTGTATCCGCTAGGACCCCTATTAGTAAGATAAGATAATGCAAGCTCATTAATTGAACACAGTTGTAGCGCTCCATAGCCTCCATATTAGGCATATGAAACTTGATTAGAAAACCTGTATACTCTAAAGCAATACCCACGACAATAGCGACGTATATGTATGTGTCATAGATAAAATAAAAATAAAAATATATTTATTGTGCAATCAACTTCAAACTGGTTACAATGCTCAACAATTAAAGTAAGTTACAAGAAGTAATAAGGTGATGATTTAGCAGATTGAAATGTATGATGTATAGGAAAGATTCGTGTCTAATCTCTAGACCAGTGGTGGTGTAGGGGTATGGCACGCGGCACGGAATGCTGAGGACCTGGGTTCGATTCCCAGCATTGGTCTTTTTTCTGGGGTTTTTTCTGTGCATCTATATTTCAGTTTGTATTTAGTACGAAATATATGATTTCACGGGATGACCGTAAAAGTAATAAAAAAATGAAGTTGAAAAAATAAGTACAAAAAAAAAAAAGATACTTCATAGCTAACTTGTACAAGAAGTAAGTTAAGTTACAGAGAAGTTACAAGAGTTGTCAAATATTCCGACCCCCAAACTAGGAAAGGACCTGTGTCTTGGGGGACTAATTTTGAGTATCTCCGACTTCGGCGATCTACGTAGGTACAACGTTTACAGTGATTATGACCAATAGCAATGATAACAGAAGTTATACATCTACAATAAAACAGTAGGAATAAAATTAGATATAAATGAAAATAATCTGAAAGCTATAGAAAAAAACTATAGACATAAAACAAATCTGGATATTTAAATATAAATATATCATGGGACAATTGACACCAATTGATCTAGTCCCAAACTAAGCAAAGCTTGTACTATGGGTACAAGACAACGGATAATACATACTTAAATACATATTAAACATCCAAGACTCGAGCACAAACATTCGAATTTTTCACACAAATATCTATTTCAGCAGACGATTGGGCAAGTTTAACTGAACACCCCTGTAATTTTTCACTATTTAAATTGTGATTGACAAACTTTCGCATTTATGTTTGACTTATGATAGTAGTAGGATCATTTGCCAATACGCCCGGCACTCGCATTTCCAATGAACACTCAATTATTTCGTCAACATCGATTGCTTACAAATGGCCGCCGTCCATCGCGGCTTCGTTTATAAGCGGTTTGTTTGATAAACATCCGACTGAAGCAGTCATCGGGCTCTCAAGCGGAGCTTGAGTGACATCTCCAACTTCATAGCAAATAATTTCTCAAAACGACTGTGACAACGGACAGTATCAAAACTACAAAATTAAAATTTTGCAGATTCGACACTATACAATCGCGGAATGAAAAGGTTGGTCACTTTTCGACTATAATGTCAACGAGTTAAGGTCGAAAAGTGACGAACCTATATACGTTGCGGCAGTGGAACAAACTGTGTACTTAGGTACATTTAATTTTTCCGACTTGCATAGAATTAATAGGTACAGTCGAAGAAAGTGAATCACGAACCATATACAGGGTTATTTTTAATTCACTGACATCCTCTTAACCCTGAATTCCTATCACTCAAACAAATGTTTTTAGTTTTACGACTTTTTAAAATGAAGCACTTTTTTTCCCATACAGAGTATTATAAAAATAACAGGTAATCTCAAATTTTCAAAACGTTATTACACCAAAAATATTAAGTTATGACAAAAGTCGTAAAACAAAAAACATTTGTTTAAGTAGTAGGAGTTTAGGGTTAAAAGGATGCTAGTGAATTACAAATAACCCTATATATCTGCCAAAGAAATCATCGTGAATTCGTTGTGAAAAGATACCACCCTGGTAGGCGATTCAGTATCCTTGGTAAGTACCTATCGTAAATGCTACTGAGACTAAATAACACACGTCCACGAACGTTGGTAGGTAACAAAAAGGAAAATTTCCTTACATAGGTATGAATCGGGACATTTTGGGAGGCTGTGCTAATTAGACGTACCTAATAGGGATGTTGACGCCATTCAAAATAATTCAATGACACGACTCCAGTAAACAAACGCTTTATTTTAGCTCTGAAAACCAGATCAATTTTCGATTAACTGCGGAATTAGATTTTTTGGTTGCTTTGAAACAAATAAATGGTTAGTTGATTGAGTTGGCGAACAAGTGACGTCATAATCATAAGTTGCTAATGCCATTCAAACTCTATGGGAGAATAATGTTTTGATAAATCATGACGACCAGATGGCCTAGTGGTTAGAGAACCTGACTACGAAGCTTGAGGTCCCGGGTTCGATTCCCGTGTCGGGGCAGATATTTGTATGAAAAATACGAATGTTTGTTCTCGGGTCTTGGGTGTTTAATATGTATTTAAGTATGTATCTATCTATTGACGACACTACGTAATTAAATGAAATACACGTTTAAAATGGTTACCAACTATAATAAAAGGGAATAAACAGACAAATAGAACTTAGCACAACCCGTCTGACAGAGCAACTGACTTCTCCGTCTCTGTCAGGCGGGTCTTAGTAGATTTAAAAATAGGAACAAAAATAACGAACTACAAAAAAGAGGTTTTGCCAACCAGTCGCCAACATACCGGACCCCCAGTGTGCAACACTAGGAGCTGGTGGCAACTGGTTGTGGCTCAGCCTCCACTAAAACTAATTTACGGGCTGGTCGGCGTAGCGTTCCGCTTCTCGTATGTACATCCACTACGCGGACCAGCCCGTCGGAGCCTCGGTAACATTTGACTACTCTTCCCAGGGGCCAGAGCTCGCGGGGAAGGGAGGCATCCGCGATGAGCACCACATCTCCCTCCCGTAATGTTGGTGCGTTGCTTGTTGGGCCTCTTGGTCGAAGGGTTGGAAGATATTCCTTTAGCCAACGAGCCCAAAAATGATCAGCGAGACGTAGTACCCTTCGCCACTATATAAGTATGTTTATCCGTTGCTTAGTACCCATAACACAAGCTTTGCTAAGCTTACTTTGGGACTAGGTCAATTGGTGTGAATTGTCCCATGATATTTGTCTTTATCTTTTATCTTTATCTTAAAAAGTAAGTCAGTTGATTGGTGGTGTCAATAATTGCCTATAAATTTCTATGCAAGGAGCTCTCGGAGTTCAAAATTAAATGTAAAAAGTTTTTGAGAAATGCTCTGCTGAAATATGCCGGATTCATTTTGAGATACATTGCGTATTAGTAAAATAGAAGTAACTGTACATGCATTTCGAAATGCAGTCCACGTGTTAGCGCCTTGGTTTAGCAGCAGTTAGCAGGCTTACCGCTATGCTGCGTCTGCAGGTGTTAATTCCGAGGCGAAATGACTCGCGTGAGACTCCGTTTGTTAAACACATCCGTATTTTGTAAGCCGCTCTTGCGACTGGATGGATATGGCGGATTGTTTTCAATCACTAGCGAAATGTAGCGAGAATTTTCATTAAAAAGTTATATTCTTTACTTTTTTTAATAAGAAAATTTTGGGGTTTTCTTTCTCAGAAACAAGAGCGCTATTGATTTTGATGATTAAAAAAAATGTCCCTACTTAATTTTCCATACATTTTTTCGTGTAAATTTTTTGACGACCCATATTTTAAACTGCATGAAAAAAACGTCGCAAAACTGACTCAAAAACTGATAAGGACACTTTTTTTCTTTATGAAAATGAATAGTCTAATATACTCGTTATTTTCAACACAAAACTCCCAAAATTTCCTCATTTAAAAAAGTAAAGGATAAATAAATAAATAAATATTAGGGGACAATCTTACACAAATCGACCTAGTCCCAAACTAAGCAAAGCTTGTACTATGGGTACTAGACGACGATAAACATACTTATATAGATAAACAAATACTTAAATACATAGAAAACATCCATAACTCAGGAACAAATATTCGTGCTCATCACACAAATAAATGCCCTTACCGGGATTCGAACCCAGGACCTCTTGCTTCGTAGGCAAAGTCACTACCAACTAGACTAAAGCGGTCGTTAAAAAAACAACGGATAAAAGTAAACATGTTTTATTGAAAATGCCCTTGTCCCATTTAGATGGGTAGGTATGTGTAATTCTGAAACTGAACCACGTCATCGATTCTAGTGTCGAGAAAAATCGACATCTTAACCATTGTTTCTTTATGAGCTAAATTGACTAATCTACAGATCTTCGCAAATTATCGCTTGATTCAATAAATGATTCAAATTCAGCAATTTTTTGTGACGCATAAAAAAAAATATTTAAAAATAAACTAGCCAATTAAAAACTATCACCGAATTCAGTCTAATTTGATCTGGAGCGAGCTCTCCAGACCAAATTTAGACACTAATTGATTGCACCGAGCAAAAAGTTATTTGAGACAATGCAATTGATCTATGGCTATATATAGCGGGCTCCAGTTGACAGATGCGTGAGACTGCGCCCGCGCAGGCCGCGCAGCAACCGCGAAGGATTTAGGTCGCGGATCGTATGTCGATACTGGCGTGTAGAGGCTGCGAATTTTACTATCTTATAATATTATAAAGTAGCTGTTGCCCACGACTTAGTCTCATCATCATCATCATCAGCCTATGCTCGTCCACTGCTGGACATAGGCCTCCCCTATGGCACGCCGCACTGAGCACGATCCTCGGCTACTCTCATCCAGCTCTTGCCAGCCGCCTTGCGAAGATCATCGCTCCACCGAGTCTGAGGACGTCCTACGCTATATACCTACCTACGTTTGCCGATCCGTGGTTTCCACTCAAGAAGTCGTCTACCTCAACGGTTATTTATCGGTTCTTTGGATTATATGGCCGGCCCATTGCCTCTTCAGCGTGCTAATGCGGTGGGTTATGTCGATAACTTTGGTTATCTGTCGGATCACTTCGTTACGAATTTGATCTTTGAGCGTAGAGCTGTTATGACAGGTAGGACTCACTGATTGAAGACTTTCGTCTTTATACTCTGTGGAATTGGCGATGTGAAGCCTCAACGCAGTTTCGCATACGCTGCCCAACCCCGCTGTATTGTTCTGTTGACCTCTTTCTCCAAGTTGTTTTTACCTAACTGCATAGTTTGCCCGAGGTAAACATACTCCTTAACAACCTCCAGAATACTGACTTGAACTGCAATTGGTTCTGTACTTACATGTTCATTCAGAAGAATCATCTAGGCCATTCAGCATATGTCGCAAACAACCTAAGAAGAATTAATTTATCGCTATCCTATGAGAAATATGCAATTTTCTGGGACAAAGAGTATTTTATATGTTAATACAGGTTATTAACTGTCTATGCGTCAAATTTCATCACAGTCCGCCAAACAGTTGGAGTATGAAAGAGCAACAAACATCCACAGATCCATCCATACCCATCCAGCCACAGGAAAACTATCATGTTTGTAATATTAACGGAACGTGAAAATTTGTATGTATCGATGTGTATATGGATACTTCATGTACCGTAAAATTGCATAGTTCCCGCGCGATAGCGATAATCTATCTCTTCTCAAACAAGTCGCGAGCAACAGCTAATAAAATATTGCACTTCAAATACACAGGTCACCGCACTAAAACTTACGCAACGCAATTGTACATAAATCACGCCAGTCAGATTTTCCTCGAATCATCATCAATTATGGTATAAAATTTTATAACGATACATAAAATCACCGTCAAGCCCCAATTACTTTTCGAAGCTGGAGCCGCAATAACGAGGAATCTTAAGTTACATAACGAACAGCGATCGCGTTTTGTAATACGTTTGTAACACATTTAATTGCTATAGGGTGTGGAAGGTAAAAATCTGTTATTTTTTAACTGAGCGCGGCGTCCGTATTCTGGTAAAGCTCCAAACGCACAGACAGCGCAGTGGCGGTGACGGTTGTAATATTCTAACCTGTATGCACGGTTGTGCGGTACCGCGCCGCGAACTCGTTCATACAAGTTAGAATATTACAACCGTCACCGCCACGCCTCCGCTGTCTGTGCGTTTGGAGCTTTAAGGTAAGTATTATAGACGTACTAGCTATTACCCGCGACTCCGTCTGCGACGAATCGTTAATCGCCACCCTGTAGGAACAATACCTACTAGCTTCTGTGATGAAATCTATCCTATTTCTTTTCCAGGGCGCTGGGGGTAGGGTTTTTTCAAGGGATGAGACAGAAATAAATGTAATAATTTACTTGAAGCTAAGCAGGGTTAAAAACCTAAAAGTAAATTATATCACGCAAAAACCTTATTTTTCAGGAATATTTTACAAAAAGCAGAATCAATAATTTCATTTCATTTCAAAATCTAGATTTCAATAATTCTCACATTTAGGTAAAAAAACAAGCTTGGGGATAAAAAATCATCTCAAAAACTAACTATTTTTACTAAACCTATGACTAGATATTATGAGAGGTAATTAACTGACCTAATCAGCTGTCGACGCATTATCTTCGGATTCTGAGACATCCTACATAAGTGCTATTTTTTTTTACTAGACTACTGCACAGCATTTGACGCAAAACTATTTCATCCCAGCTTATATACGTCCCACTGCAGGGCACTGGTCTCATCTCAGAATGAGAGGAATTGGGCCGTAGTTTACCTAGCGGGCCCAGTGCGGATTGGGAACTTCACACACACCATTGAATTTCTTCGCAGATGCAGGCTTCCTCACCGTAAATGTCATGGTAAATTTCAAAGGTAATTTCGCACATAAATGCCGGAAAACTCAGAGGTGCGAGCCGGGATTTGAAACCACGACCCTCTGCTTGAGAAACCATAAGTCAAACCACTAGGCTTCCACGGCTGCACTATTTACTTAACTTAAACTATAACTATAAATTTAAAAAAAAAATTCGCAGTTTGTTTTTAAATTTCTGTCTAGACATACTAATAATATCTGCTGATAGGACGAACTGCTTATTTTACGAGAACACACACACGACGCTCTATTAGCTGTTCCTTAAAATTTATCAGAATAGGGGCGCCAGCGCATACGCATCTTTATTCATGAAGGGCATTAAAGGGCCCAATCTGCGTGTCCATCTTCACGCGTAACGCCGCGAACAACTCATGAACAACACTTGCTTAATTGTAGCCATAGTTCCAACGCAACGGGCGCTGTACGATGCTCCGCGTTACATGAAGGTAGGGTTGCCAACTATTTCTTAAGCAAATATAGTATTTCCCAGCCCGAAGTACAAGAAATATAGTACTCTGAAAAAAAATATAGTACAAAGTACTTAAAATAGCGAAAATTGATTCATTAAACATTAGTATAGTAAAAATGGCCTACCCAAACCGCATGCGTAAGGACTGACCGAAATATAGTATTTTTGCGTACTATATATTTCTTCAACAGTATATAGTACACAGAGTCAAAATATAGTACAATACTATATATTATAGTACGGTTGGCAACCCTACATGAAGGTAAGGTAAGTACCTATAGGTGAAAAACATAAGTAAAGCGCCTGTTGTGTGTAGTAAGGTAGTGCACAGAATTTACATGGCGCGTAACAAGTCATTTTTAGGGTTCCGTACCCAAAGGGTAAAAACGGACCCTATTACTGAAGCTCCGCTGGCCGTCTGTCTGTCCGTCCGTCCGTCTGTCACCACGCACCAGGCTGTATCTCATGAACCGTGATAGCTAGACAGTTGAAATTTTCACAAATGGTGTATTTCGGTTGCCGCTACAACAACAAATACTAAAAAACAGAATAAAATAAATATTTAGGGGGGCTCCCATACAACGAACGTGATTTTTTTGCTCGTTTTTGCTCGATATTGATAACGGCAACAGGTAGACGCTTGAAATACTCACAGAATATCTTCTTATATATAAAATTCTCGTGTCGCGGTGTTTGTTATCAGACTCCTCCGAAATGGCTCGACCGATTCTCATGAAATTTTGTGTGCATATCGGGTAGGTCTGAGAATCGGCCAACATCTATTTTTCATACCCCTAAATGTTAAGGGTGGTTCACCTTTTAATTTTTGACGTGACAACGTCTAATAAATTGATTACCAAAACGGACGATACACGAAAAAGTGTAAGTACATGAGTAGTACGAATAAAAAACCGCGCGGTGAAATATCGCTGTGCGGACAGGCCCTAACAAACATTGTAAACGTTTTTCGTAACACGGGTGAAACAACGGTTTAAAGATAGTATATTTTACCGTGAACCATAAAAACTGTGGAAGGCCATCTTGTTTAGTTACCATCAGCCGTTTAGTACTGTATTCAAGGACTAACCCAGTTGGCCGTTGAACTACTGATTCCAGCTATCCCCAACAATGTGGCACCTGTAAAGGATGTCTGACCGTCCGTCACGGTCCGCGGAGGGCTAAACGGCTAACATCCGCTCTGTAATGGACTTTTACTCTCGCGAAGATGAAAGTTATTGGCTTTTTATTTCACTTTTCTACATGACATAGAAGAGTGAGATGCTTTATACTGTTATGTGTAGGTACTTATATAAGTATACATACACACAACACGCCTGTTACCCAAAAACCCGCTCATTTATGTTTCGGGCTAATTTTAGCCATTTTAAACTAAAAAAATATTACGGGACAATCTTACACAAATCGACCTAGTCCCAAACTAAGCAAAGCTTGTACTATGGGTACAGACGACGATAAACATACTTATATAGATAAAGAAATACTTAAATACATAGAAAATATCCATGACTCAGGAACAAATATTCGTGCTCATCACATAAATGAATGCCTTACCGGGATTCGAACCCAGGACCTCTTGCGTCGTAGGCAGGGTCACTACCAACTGGGCTAAAGCGGTCGTTCGGATTTTAGCTTTAATTTTAGTTAAAAGTGGTACAATAGTGACAGGTTGCTAACCTCCTCCTCTCCTATATAATAAATATACCTTAACCTATTTCCTTAGTCGCTTCTTGCGACTTCCACGGAAGATAAGTAAGTTTTACGTATAATTTAGTAGGTATAAGGTAAAAGCTAGTGGTTTGACCTATGGCCTTTCAAGAAGAAGATCGTATGTTCAAATCCTTGCGTCGCACCTGTGAGTTTTGCAGTATTCATATACGAAAATATATTTCAAATATGCTTACCACACACACTTTGTGAAGCATTTAATGGTGTGTGTGAAGTTCCCGATCGACACTGGGCCCGCGTGGAAACTAAAGCCCAAGCCCTTTTTAATCTGTACAGTCAACAAAAAGTCTGGATTAAATATCATCATCATCATTTCAGCCGCAAGACGTCAACTGCTGAACATATTTAGGTCTCCCCCAAGGCTTGCCAAACAGATCGATTCCGCGCCATAAGCATCCTACGCGATCCAGCAACCTCAACCAGGTCGTCTCTCCATCTTGTTGGAGGCCTACCTTCACTGCGTATTCCTGTCCGATTAAACATGTTTTTTTTTATTTAACAAAAACTTATGATGCTAGAAATTATCTACTGATCCTCTCAATACCTTATCGGTAGAGTCGTGTAGGTATCGATTATATTGTATCATAACCGTTTATCCACTTTTGCTGCTGTATCCACTACGTAATATTAAGAGGACCAATGGTTAAACGTACTTCGAAATCGGAACCTCACGCTTCGTAATCGGCGTCACTAACCTAACCACTAAGCTATCCGGTCGTAACTCTCGATATGACCAAGTTCCTGAACAGACCACAAGCCCAAACGTTCCTAGTACAGCACATCGCCAAAGGCACCGCGGAAACGCTCTATATATACACTGAGGGGATACTAGGGCTGTCAACGCTTCATACCAATAAATACCTGGGTTACGGGCTAAAACTGGAAAACACTTATTTTCCCAGAAATAAGACTAAGCTACATTATGAAATAAGTAATGATCCCAGAGATAAGACCAAACTACACATTTTGAATCACCGACAGTATAATATCTGGAAAGACAAAGTACTCAAAGTATTCAACGTAACTATATGCGTATAAGTATAGAGTAAGTACCTGGGCGACTGAGCTCCACTCAGGCTGAAACTCGGTACTAAGCGTTTTCCCAGAGATAAGACCAAGCTAGATCAATTTTTCATCCCCGAAAACCCCCACATGCCAAATTTCATCCCACCCTTTCAGTCCAGTGAAGCCCCATCAGTGCCTATATATAAAAGGGCCGGGAACGCACTTGTATCTCCCTATGGTGTTGAGGTTGTCCATGAGAGGTTCATCGCTTTATATCAAGTGGTACCCTCAAAGTGCACCAGATACCTCTGATATTACAAAGCTATAGGCACGTTTGGCAGCCGCCGTGACGTGCGACTCCGAGAGGAAGGGCTACGGATTAGCCCGAAACATGTCGAGTTAATCTCGTTTTAAGACGTGAGTGATCCGTTTATTTTCACTATGATTGAGTCTCACGGTAGTTTCATGTTTAAAGCTATAGGTGCTGTTTAATTTACTCCCATTACACGCTTGCGTGATCACCGCCAAAATAATTTAAAAAAAAATTTTCGCGTGGGGTGGCATCCCTAAGGGCACGGTAATGGCGTTGCGCACGCGTCGCAAAATGGCCGCTCAACGAATCGCTTCCGTCCGCGACAAGTGCATCCGAAATTGATCCGCTTTTGTACGGCTTTATTGGGGTTGTGGACTTTTTTATTCGCACCGGCTCAAGTCATGAGGTCGTCTTATATTCGGCTTAGTTGCAATGAAGTCGGTTAATAAAATCGTTATTTTCTAAAAAAAATACTTATTTTAAATGGTATGGGGACCAAATTTCAAGTTAAATTCGATCACTATATTAAACGGTTCAAACTTAAAAGAAAGCTTATAAAAAAATCTGCTCCATATAGGTACTCTAATTCACATAAATGTAAGTTAAAAAGATAATCTAAAAATACAATTTTATTCCTTTCGGCTTTGAGATCCTGGGCTGGGTCATAGGTCCATGAGGTCCTGGCGCACATAGACTCATCCAAAACTGTAAAAGGGCCTGAGGAGTAAAATGAGGGCCTGCAGCTATCCTTCTCAAAGAATTAGCATCGCTATAAGTAAGACGAAGAAACACACCATGTCACGGGGGCCATTTAGTCTCAAGCAACTAGTTAGGTATGTAATTTTTGTTTTTGTACATGTCACTATGTAGTTTAGTTTGTTTCTATAGTCCAATAGTTATTGAATCGTTTAGAACATTATCTGAAAAAAAATCATTGGGCGGCGGAGTCACCCCGAAATACACGAGCCGTGGTGTCTCGCATTTTCGAATTCACAACTGGCAGCATAAAAAGAAAACATTCAGCATCGTGGACAAAAAGAAAAAAAATAGACCGTATCTCAGAAACGCAAATAAATCAATCTGATAAACAGCGAGTTCAAAAGCTCTGCTGGGGATTTTGAAAATAGAACGTTTTTCAGCGTCGAGTGGGGACGACGCGGGAAGTGCATTCGCTGTATTTGGAACGTGCAGCCATGTTGTCAATTTTAAAAATAAAACGTCACTGGCCAGGTAGAAATTAGCTAGAGCGTTTACGAAGTTAGCTCCAATAAGGACTTACGACCAACTCGATGACTATTAAGTTGTAATAATAACTTACTTTTGTAACATACGTGCCAACCTGAAAACAACGGTTAAAAGCACTGCTCTCTCAAAAGTCAACGATTAACTGATTAAATAGCTTTCATGTTTTAAAAACACTGAGACCTCTGACACTAAGATGTTTCTTATATCTTTGCTACAAAATAAATGTTTTATGGAAACCATAATGACTTCAGTAATTAATGCGTGTCTCCACAAATTAAGCTTAGCCTAAGTATGATGAATGGTGTATAGTTTATAGTCCATCTATGGTTCCCTCGAATTATTTATTAGATTCAGCGGCTTTTAATTTCGTATGAAAAACTGCTCTTTATTTTTTTTTTTTGTAGTTATAAGAATATTCATACAAAGTTTATCACTCAGCTGTTTTTTTTGCATTTGCTGTCATTTATTGACAAGTTTTTTCAAACAAAGTCATTATTGTTTTAAGGAATAAATTTGATTGAAATTAATAAATAAATTTGCAATCGTAGTTGCACAAAGTCATCATGACGTATTGAGTGGTTATCATCGGAGCCTATATCAGCCTATACCATCACTGCAGGGCACAGGCCTCCTCTCGGAATGAGAGGGTTTGGGCCGTTGTTCCCACGCGAGCCCAGTGCGCATTGGGAACTTCACACACACCATTTAATGTCTTCGCAGGTTTCCTCACGATGTTTTCCTATACCGAAAAGCTCGTGGAAAATTTCAAATGTAATTTCGCACGTAAATTCCGAAAAACTCAGAGGTGCGAGCCGGGATTTGAACCCACGACCCTCTGCTTGAGAGGCCATAGGTCAAACCACTAAGCCACCACGGCTATTCTACTTCTATACTGAACCCAAACCTCACTGAGTAAATGAGGAATAATTCCATGTCACAGTTCGTTAGTGAAATGACGTCCATGGATGCGTGAGCGCACCCCGCATCAATTAATCTTTCAAATAATTCTATGTAATTAGAAAATGACAGGATCATAGACAATTACAATTGAAAGTAAGCCGACCAAGTGCGTTGAACACGCATGGAGAATGAGATTGTATGGAATGTTGAACTTAAAATGCATAGAACCCCACATATTTTGAATGCACTGCGAATTTGAGCATTTCTATACTAATTACTAATACAATACTAGCTCCAGCAAATAAAATGGTTCAGAACTAATTTAAGTACCTATTAAACATAAACTATGTACAGAGTGACCAGAACACGAGTGACAGACATCCTCACCAGAATCGACCAGATGAAATGGAGGTGGACTGGTCATATGCTGAGGTCAAAGATCGAGAAATGGTCCAAAATTGTAACTAACTGGTACCTACCCTAGAGATAGCAAACGCAATAGGGGTTAAACGCAAGATGAGCTAAGGGTAACTGCGGGCCCTAACTGGAGAAGTGTAGCTCGTGAGAGGGTACAGTGGAAAGAGCTAGAGGAGGCCTATGCCAAACGGCACGCTGAATTGAGGGATATATTATAGAGAGAAAAGAAAGAAAGAAAAATATTTTATTTAAGGTTTCAAGAGTACCACCACCAAACAGAAGAAAACAACATTAATACACCTAATAAACAAGTTTGTTATGGTAGTGACACCAATAGGGATGTTGACACCACCAATCAACTGACGTACTTTTTATGAGCTGTCAAAACACATTTCTCCCATAGAGTTTGAATGGCAATAGCAACCTATGACGTCATTTGTTCGCATACTCAATTAACTTACTATTTATTTGTTTTAAAGCAACAAAAAATCTAATTTTGCAGTTAATCGAAAATTAATCTGGGTTTAAGGGCTAAAATAAAGCGTTTTTTTACTGGAGTCGTGTCTTCGAATTATTTTTTAATGGTGTCAACATCCCTATTGTCACCGAAAAAGGGTCTCCACTCAGCATGTGTTGCTACACAGTGAGTGCAGCAACGCTGGTTTTCTGTAGAGCCCAGATTTGAGCTACACGACAGCACCACCTGTTACAATAATACATAATACACATAACCTAGGCTTAAACAACAACATTAACTCAACTTATAGAACGAAAAATTCAGAATAAAGGGCTTATTATTATTATTAAGTACAGAGAAACTAAACTAACATAAACTACCTATAACTACCAACATGCAAAAAAGTAGATAGTTGTAGGATAATTTAATTTAAACTATACGAAACAATAGTTCGACCAAACAATACATTAGGACAAAACAATATTCGACCATTCGATATAATATACCCCCCTTGTTTGCTTTTCGCTTTTGCTCATTTTCCCTTTTGCCCTTAGAAGTTATAAATCCTATCTCGATACTTAAATTACAAATGACTCAAAAAACAAAATTGAAAAACCTCTAGAGGAACGGCATTAAAGAACTAAAATGAGCACTCAATTCATTTCACACGCTCTCAGTGTCACATTAAAATGAAATTTAAACAGCTTCCTGTAAATTATAACATATTTATGGATAAAAATAAACAAGTAAAGGGACGCTCAACGAGAGAAACATGTAGACATTTAATTTTGTCTAAATTACTATTCTACTTGAAGATAAATATGTGTCATTTTGCTGTGTACCCGGGACATTAAAATATTTTTCAAATGCGTGTGAATTCATTATTCACTTCCTTTGGTGATCCTTGCTGACATTACTTACAATTATTTTTTTGATTACAAATTGTCAACAAATGATTTGTAAACAGTGAATTTTTTTATTTTGTTATTTACAGGACACAATCCTCTAACAAAATAACGTTAAAAAAATGAAAAAAGTAAACTTTAGTACCTAATCTTTACATGCTAAAATTACCTACTGTCGAAAACAATTAATTTAACAAGTTAAGTATGAAGTATCTTTTTCTATTTATTTTTTTCAACTTCATTTTTTATTACTTTTACGGTCATCCCGTGAAACCATATATTTCAAACTAAATACAAACTGAAACTTTTGTTTTCCTTTTGTACAATAAAGAGTATAAACAAACAAACAAACAAACAACTAAGAACAAATTTTTCAATGAATAAGGACCTTTAAGTATAGATAACTATAGGTCATAAAACCCTACATCTGTTTAAAAAATCAGGAGTTAGGAGGTTATGTGCATAAGTGATAGATAATTTATGGGTAACGAGTTAGGTTAGAGCTGTTAGAACCTATGCTATTTATATTACCATTACCAATAACCTGTATATAATATAGTGACACCAGAGGATGTCTCTCACCCTCCTCCGTAACGGAAGCTGCGGTAAAACGAAAAGAATCCTCGTGGGACTGTCTTAAAAATTAAGTTTTTTTACCATTTCTAATAGAGTATGGGAACAGTTGGGGATGAAGACGTTGAATACTCATACGCCTTTCTTAATTAACATTTGTTTTATGGACCGTGAGGGATTTTTTTCATTGACGTTGCTCACATTAAAAACGTGGTTATTTCAGATGATGTTTACGTACCCATTTACTCGTAATTGATTCTCTTCCACACTAAAATTTTTGTAATGATTTGGATGAACCTCGACATTGGCATAGTCATCAATAGTAGCGACGGAGCTTTTTTAAAAATTGAATTGAATGGAGGTCACGTCCATGTGAATTTAGTGAAATTCTTGAATTTTAATTGAACTACCAGACAGTATTAAAGTGAATAAGAAGTAAATATAGAAGAAATTTCTGAGATTATTAACTAAACTCGATGTCAAAATATCTTTATTCAGTTTAAACTAGAAGAAACACTTATGAATGACGAAGAATCTGCCACCGGTTCGGTGATTCTCTGTTGAGAAGAATCCGGCGAGAAACTCAATAAACCACAGGAAGAAATCGCCTCTCAAAATTAAATTCTAATTGAACAAACCAAACTGTTCACTCTTAACGAGACAAACAGTGAAGTCATATGTAAATCCACAGATGCACAGACAGGACAATTTACAGAAGAGGGATACTGACATGCGGGTCTCACTAATTCATCGATTAAGTAATAGTCTCAAATTGGTATCCAATTTATCAGTTAACCGAAGGAATTTGTTACAAATAAATGGTGTAAATGCCTTTAATGGTATAAAAGCTGTTGATTGGAGTAATAAACTATACATCAGCGGTTGTACTGACGTTATTTCCTTGTTTAATGGCCGTTTAAACTGTTAACAATAGTAGATTATTTTCAGTTACTCGTACTGCAGTTCTTTTTACGCGTTTTAATCAAATTCTAACAGAATCAGTCGTCCAAACGCTGTACCATTTTTTATGACAGTACCTAAAAGTTTTATTTCAGCATTAGAAAGAAGGTAAGCTTTCTTGACGTGTCTTTTTTTTAAAAACACTTTTAAAAAATATGTCACAGCAAATATGTAGCAATTAGCAAGGACATTTACATTCTTTTGGTTTCATAAGTAATACCTAGTTACTATTTTTTAAAGCCGTTTTTGAGATTTTGATTCTGAGAGGAGGCATGTGCCCTGCAGTGAGACCTATATATAACATATAAACAGCGAAGATTTAATATACAAACTACAATAGCACAAATTGAACGCATCATAACTTTTTTGTTCATGTTGCTCTTATTTATACAGATTAGTAGTACATAGGTGTGAATACTCATCGCATTAAAAGCGATCTCCCCTAGCTTCAGTAAAAGACAGAACAGAAGCATAGATAAGAGGTGTTGCAAATTACATAATAACAAAGAGATTATTAAAGTAATAACCACGTAACAACAACTAAACATTCAATTTCAGAGATATGAAAGCTAATTCAGACGTCAAAAAGAGGTATAATTTTATTGTTACATTACTTACTAATTTACGGATTTGAGCTCTTAGAAATATATTACATTTTATAAGGGATTCTGTGACAGGATGGACAGGATAGTTGGCAATAGTATCGTGAGATCCGTTGGACAACGTAGACATTAAATTTGTGTCACGTTTGGGATCGGTTTATACGCTCAGTACCGAATCGTCAATGTAGCAAAATGTCCAGTGATGCAAATTGACCAAGGAGTAAATGTCAGACGTCCTATTAGCCTTTTGCCCCATTAGCATAACATCCATAACGTAGAACATCAAAATTGTCAAAACGCTATCACCCAAAAAAGTAATCCACTAGTAGGTGAGGTAGGTACATTAAGTAGGCAAGTATACAAAATTTTAACTTAATCCGATCACTGGAAATACATAGCTTAAATTAAGACTTCCTAGATTTGACATAGTAACAGGAGAAGACTGTAAGGAAAAGGGGGAAGAACTAAAATAGGACAAAAGGGGGACAGTAAGTGTAAGCTATTTGATATTTTTACGCATTCCCTTCACCAACCCGAGGTATCCCGTTAGCTTGTACTATAATTATCAGTGACTGCAACACTGGCGGTTGACACTGACATTAGTCATGCCGGTGTCAGTGCCCTGCGATAACGCGATGCGCTTGCGCAGCGATTAGTGCGCGGAATGCGTCTTGTGTGAAGGGCGTTAGGAAAAAAAACCGGCCAAGAGCGTGTCAGACACGCCCAAGATAGGGTTCCGTAGCAAGTACGAAAAAATCTTTGCATACTTTATTAATGTGGTTGTTTTGGTCCCAACGTCGGCGGTACAGCGCCATCTATCGGCGAATTGGGTAACTAATCTACTGCAGTCTACTAGAACTAGTATGTATGTTGATTGTTTTTCAGATGTAATATATTTTTTTATTTGAAAGAAGATACTGTTAGCGTGATCTTATAGGTAGTTAAAGAAAAAAAATGCTTGCAATGAAGGTTAAATTACAATCTTAGTTTAGTAATATTTTTTTACAAAAACTTAAAAACTGCTCAATTGATTAAGTTGAAAATAATTTTCCTAGAAAGTTTTTATTAAGTTAACTTACTTGATTTTTTTCATATTTTTTAGACGTGCGGTTCAAAAGTTAGAGGGGGGGGGGGACACATTATTTTGAACTTTCGGAGTGAATATCTCCGAAAATATTCACTTTACCAAAAAATGGTTTTAGAAAACCCCTATTTATTTTCAAATACCTATCCATGCAATGATACCCCACACTATAGGGTTATTCAAGAAAAAAAAATCACCCCCACTTTACGTCTATGGGAGGTACCCTAAAAAAATTTTTTTTAATTTTTTTTATTAAACCACTTTGTCGGCGTGACTGATATATATATTCATGCCAAATTACAGCCTTCTAGTACTAACAGTCTCTGAGCATAGCCGCGGACAGACAGACAGACGGACAGACATGGCGAAACTATAAGGGTTCCTAGTTGACTACGGAACCCTAAAAAGTGTCAGGAAGCTTTTGACTACATCTACCATGTCACCCATATGTTTGAAAATAAAGTAAATGCCAAGTATACGTCTAAGAGCCCTTCCGCTTCCGCAGTTAAGAAAGGAGCTGATAATCTAAATCTTGAAAACTTCCCAATCACAGGCTAAGGGTGCCTTTCCACCAGAGATGTGCTATGCAGCTATGCTGCAAAGATGTGAAAGCTACGCTACGAAACTGTGTGACCGTTTCCGCCAATGCTAAGCTTTGTAGATGTGCGAGGCAGATGCGCTATGTAGATGAGCAGCCGCGAGGCAGCTGTGCGAAGTAGATACGCAGCTCGAGCTATGCGATGTATCGACAGGGGCACGCGGAGCGGTAGCGCGGTGAGGGGGAGACCACCCATAGCACGCATCCATAGCACGCATCCGTAGCACGCATCCATAGCACGCATCCAGGGCACGCATCTTTCCATATAGAAATCATAGCTTAGTTGAACCCGTTTTCACCAGTGCTATGCTATGTGGACCAATGAACATGATTGGTGGATATCAGACACATCCATAGCAACGTAGCGTAGCACATCTCTGGTGGAAAGGCACCCTTAAATACGAATATTCTGGATTTATCTTGTTATAAGTAAGTCATTGTAAAGGGAGCCCCTTTTCTCTCATAATCTTTTTTATCCGAATTTTGAAAGTCAGAAATCGATGTCCATAATATTCTTGCTCATAAATATCGATGGTCATAATTTTTTTAAAGCATATCGCTTAATAGTTCTAACTGCAATGATCCATAATCCTATTGATCATAACTTTAAAAAGTCATGATATTGATATCAATAAAATTTGACGGAATATCGTTGATTATTCAGAAACATTGTAAGGCATATATCTTAAAGTAATAATTGTTTTCAGTCATAATTTTGCATTACCTAAAATGCACTAAGCATATACATCGAAATCTATAATATTTAAAGGAATATCGATAATTATTCAGAAACATTGTAAGGCATATCGTTGGCAGCGAGTGAGCGAAGCGAGCGAGCAAGACCTTTCAGGGCAGAAGCGACTCGGACGGGTTAGGTTCAGAAGGCTAAGGCGGGAGCGAAGCGTAGCGTAGCTCCCGCCTTAGCTTTCGATGTTAAGTATTTTTTTATGACAGCACAGAAAAGGATTATTACCTGTAATATTATGAAATGTCATACAACCATGACACTGAATGTTATTACAAAGTAATATTATGCCTAAAAATAATTATGACCTGCGAAAAAAGACCATGCAATAATTATTATGAGTGACTTTATTACCTTTAACATTATGAAGAGTGATGCATTCAGACACTGAATGATATGACTTAACTTATTGTTCCTTACAATAATTATGACTAAAGAAAATCGTAACTCCAATTTATGTTGTTTAATATTATGACTTCCGATAATATGACGAAGAAAAATTATACAAAATTTTTATGGGAGTCATCATAGACCCCATTGTAAAAGTACGCATATTCTCAGCGTTTCGCACGAAGATATTTACTCTAGTTTACCGCAGCAAGGCAAATAGTCGTCGTGTCATTGTTAGTATGCATTACAACTGGTTTTGTAACCCAAGTGGTTCGCGGAAGCTGCGCCTGCGCAACGAACTATGACGAGCGACGGGATGTTGTCAGTGCTCCTGTCAACCCGCGTACTCGATCATACAAGTAGAAAGAAAACATTTCAAAGTCAAAGTCAAACTTAAAATTCTTTATTCAATTTAGGCGCCAATTGATGCTCCTATGAACGTCGAAGAATCTAACACCGGTTCGGAAAAACCCTGTTGAGAAGAATCTGGCAAGGAACTCAACAAGGTATATTTTTAGGGTTCCGCACCTCGAAAGGAAAAAGCGGAACCCTTATAGGATCACTTTGTTGTCCGTCCGTCCGTCTGTCAAGACCCTTTTTCTCAGGAACGCGTGGAGATATCAAGCTGAAATTTATATCAATTACTCTAGTCTATATATACTCATATTAATAATACAATTGGGTATTAATACCCATTCAAAATTCTTATAAGTAATTGATGCCATACAGATTTTATACAGATTTAGAAACATTTCACAACAGATTTTGAGGTTCGGTTCAGCATATTTATGGCAACACTGCAAATTACTCTTTCATAGGTATATACGAGTAGAAGAATACAAACCTATACTTTAGCAATGCTCAGTCATACTCCAAAGGACGGTAATGTGATTCGTGACGAAACGACGAAACGACATGCTGCAGGCAATCGTAGCGGGACAGTAAAGTACTATACTATTACGCATCAGTTGCGTGAAATGTGCCGTGGAAGCACGACTGCGGTTACGGCACGCTTTTGAATCAAGTAAATATAGTCCAGGAGGCATTTAATCACCATCATCATCATTTCAGGCGAAAGACGTCTACTGCTGAACAAGTTCGCCAAACTGACCGGTCCTGCGCTATCCGTATCCAACGTGTTCCCGCAACCTTAACCAGATCGTCGGTTCATCTTGTTGGAGACCTACCTCAAAGTCAAAGTCATTTTTTTATTCCATTTAGGCTTCAATTGAAGCTCCAATGAACGCCGAAGAATCTACCACCGGTTCGGAAAACCCTGTTGAGATGAATCCGGCAAGAATATTTTGTCAAACAGAAGATGTACAGTTTTATTATTATTTATTATTAAATTATATGTAGGTATACATCTAATACAACTAAATATTTTAACCTACTAGGGGCGTTCAATAAAAAGTGAGAATGAGTATGTTATAAACAACTTTTACTAAATGTCATTTTATTTTTCGACATAGTCACCTTTTAGCATAATACACTTAATATATCTTTTTTCTAAACTTAAAATTCCATTTTTAAAAAAGGTCTCATCTTGAGTACTTAAAAAATCTTGTACTGCAGCGACTACCGCGTCGTCGTCTTCAAATTTCTGGCCTCTCAGGTATTGTTTCAATCTCGGA
Organism: Archips crataeganus; assembly: GCA_947859365.1. Classification (NCBI taxonomy): domain Eukaryota; kingdom Metazoa; phylum Arthropoda; class Insecta; order Lepidoptera; family Tortricidae; genus Archips; species Archips crataeganus. The sequence continues at coordinate 6,163,626 of OX402064.1, forward strand.
AATAGGTAGAAATCACTGGGAGCGAGATCTGGTGAATACGGAGGATGCTTAAGGATATCGAACCCAGCATCACGAATTGCAGCCATTGCAACGACGGACTTGTGTGCCGGGGCATTGTCCTGGTGGAACAGCACAACTTTCGAGAGTTTACCTCGCCGTTTTTCGCGGATCTCATTGCGCAATGTTGCTATTTGTTTGGCGTATAATGTGCCCGTAATAGTGGCTCCATGCTTGAGATACTCAATCATTAATACCCCTTTACCATCCCAAAAAACAGAGCCAATGACCTTACCGGCAGATGGGCTCACCTTGAATTTCTTCGGAGTTGGAGATGATGGCCTTTCCATGTCATAGACTGCAGTTTCGTTTCTGGGTCGTAATGATGGAGCCATGTTTCGTCCATTGTTATAAATCGCACCAAAAAAAGTTCCCGGTCTTGCTGCATCAGGTTCAAAGCTTCTTGACAAATCTCTAGTCTAGTTTGTTTTTGCGTGTCAGTAAGCATTCTTGGTACCCAACGCGCAGATACCTTTTTCATACCCAAGCGTTCATGTAAAATATTATGCACGCTCCCCGTTGAAATCTTTACATTTTCAGCAATAAAACGAACCGTGACACGACGATCCGCCAAAACTGAGTTTTCGACTTTTTTCACAATTTCTTCAGTTACTGCTGTAGTAGGGCGTCCGGAGCGGGGGTCGTCCATTGTCGATGTTCTTCCACGTCTAAATTTGGCGCACCAACGTGCGACTGTCGAATACGGAGGAGCATTAGACCCTAAAGTGTACCGCAAATCCAAATTGACTTGGTCCGTAGAAAAATTTTTCAAACACAAGTATTTGATAACGGCACGCAGTTAAATTTTCTCCATTTTCGCTAACGTACTCAATAGCATTGCAAAGAAATTACCGTTTTTTTTTTTAAACAAAAGACAGTTAGTTTTTTTTTCATAGCAATCAGCTAGATAGATTAGCTTTACCGGCCAGTATTTAATTTCGTAATATTAAAAGAGTTTGCATCTCATTCTCACTTTATATTGAACGCCCCTCGTACACTGCGTCTTCCGGTCCCTAAGTGAGTGAGTGAGTGAGTCAGTCAGCCAATAAGTCAGGATTTTTTATACGTAAGTATAGATAACTACAAAATGAGTCCTAATGGCTCTCAAGTTTTTTTTCCACCAGATGTGAGACTATCGACTGAAAAGCGAACACTTCACACCGAAATCGCATTTAAAGTGACTTATTTTGACCACATAAATATTACACGTAATGGCCATGGTGCACCGATAATTCTCAAAGAGGCCGCTTCGGCAACGATCGCCACCACTCGGCCACCGTCGGACGTCAAAGCTCGAGACGACGGTTCGTACGACTTCCTCATACATAGCGTGTATTGCTAACTCACCGATGTACGGGTTATGTTTCGAACGCGCATTGGACCGTTAATTCTCCCGTCTCGGCAATGGTCGTCTTCGGTAGTTACGGGAGCCATGATGCGCAGGAGCAAGCATGCGTGCTGGATGCGTCTGGTTGAGATTGCCTTGTAATTTCCGTTGGATATAAAGCTTGTTTAGAATGAGAGCTACGCGACGCGAGTTATCCTGAATTTAATTCGATTTTCTCTCATTAGAAGTTGATACCTTTAGCATGCATGCACAACTCTGACGTGGTACGAAAAAAGGACGCATGTGACATATATTTTCGAAATTTAATTACCTACATGCATATTCGGAATCAGTAAAAAAAGCCACCTGATTATTTACGTATGTACCTACTTCGTAACTCAGTTTCGGGAAAAAATGTCACATGCATTCTTTCTCCATATGACGGCAGAGTTTATGCAAGTCTAATTTAAATTTTAGTGCAAAATTTTAAAAAGATCTGAAAAAGGGTATGTTTTAACTTCTATGTACCTACTTATTGCGGCCATGTATTTTTAAGTATGCCCATCGATAATCGACCGATTTAAAAAATACTTAGTTTGGTACCTATACTTTTAAGGCGATTAGATATGAATTTCATCAAAATTGATTCAGAAACTGTAATGTTATTCACATTTGAAGTCGATTAGTAAGTAAGAAAAAAAATTACTATGACTAACTAACGACATTACGCATAAAAATACAATTATTTATTCTCTCAAGGAAAAATACATTATGTACCTACTTAACTAAAACCGTCACTTTTTAAACTGAGCAGACAAATATGTGTATAACATTTCCAACTAAAACATCTTTGGCATAGCCTCGCTCCTTGTGTAACTTTGCCCACCCTGCGCACACGCATGTGCGAATCTGATATACTTTTTGCCCGACTCCTGCCAATATCATTGCCTGCTGCAAAAAAACTCACTGCAATTTCCTACTAGATTCCTGAGTTTTGATTTATAGGATCCTTGATGGTGTTTTTGTTCAGTGTTGCAGATTTTTACGATCTTTTATGGCGCAATCTTGAATTGCAATGACTTTAAGAATATAGTCTTGATGCTTGAGAACCTGGGAATGGGAATTAAGATAATGTTTGATACTTTATTATTATTTAAACATGAAACTACCGTGAGACTCACTCATAGTGAAAATAAACGGAACACTCTCTTCTTAAAACCCGTCGTCGTCGTCGTCGTCGTCGTGTCTTAAAGTCTCGTTTTAAGACGTGAGTAATCCGTTAATTTTTAATATAAGTAATTGTGTATTTGTATTTATTTGGTAACTTTAAAAGCCGACATCGTTATTAGGGCATGGTTCAGTCAGAAGTGTTTCAACCGCCATTTCCCGTGTGCTACGAAAAATAAAAATGTCCGTCAACTAAAAATCCTAATTACCCATGCGTGGTTTTTGATCGCAGAATTGCAATTGGTTTTAGTATGGAGACAGTTCGAGACTCTATTAAGGACATAGGAAAGTCGTTATTTCAGAAAATTCCATAGTTCCCGCGGGATATCAATAAACGAATTCTTCGCAAACGGAGTCGCGGGCAACAGCTATTTTAAAACTCTTCTCTCTTTGGCTCTTTCAACTTTTTTCTACCCAGTGCTGAGTATAGGTTTCTTTCCAATTTTTTCCATATTGTGCAGTCGTGAGCTTTCCGCATCCAGTCTTTCCCCGCAACTCGTGACAGATCGTCAGTCCTCATGGGCTGCCTTCCCACATTTCTGCGCCCGGTCCGCGGTCTTCTCTCCAGCACTTTTCTTCCCCATCTTCTATCAGACCTGCGACATACAGGGCCAGCTCACTTACAGTTTCTTTTGGCTATTGCTTCCGCTATGTCAGTTAGCCCTGTTCTTCTACGGATTTCGGTATTTGGTACCTGATCGCTAATACCCAACATCAACATAGCTCTCTCCCTTTGAGTAACTTGCAGCCGGGTATACTACTTGCTTAGTGAGCGTCCAAGTTTCGGCTCCATATACCATCACAGGGAAAGCACATTGCTTGAACATGCGACGTTTGAGGTTGGGAGGCACCCGTATTGCCTTAAGTTTAGTACGTCAGAGAGTTTGGCGAAAACACCCCATCCCAGTTGGATGCGGCGCCTTAAATAAGATTAATTAAAAAAATATTGTATTTTCAAGCATTCATTAAGCTAAAAACATAATTATGCATCACGTAAAATAACACTTGTAAGTGTGTTGTGTCGAAAAATAAAATCTTTATTTTTACATTAAGAATTGGTATTGCCAGTGATATAAAACGCGTGTCATTCCATCCGTCGCATGCGCATCCTTTAGGGTGGAGCCTCGCTCCATCGACGACGAACAATTGGGCAGGATGCCCCGTGCTACAGAAGACAATGAAAACTGTTGTCGCGTTTCATTAAACACCGTGAGTTGCAAAGGGAAATTACTTTGGAATTGTTAAAGTAATTTGTTTTGCTCCACCTATTCTGCTGGAACGTATTGTATTACACCACTTTGATTCACCCTGTGCCGTTCACATTATTCACGACCTTCCAGAAGTTAACATTTGGTTATATAACTACGAGTATTGTATATTTTGTAGACCGACAGAACTCATTTCATAGAACCGAACCTAGGCTAAATTCAAAAGAATGGAAGATTGGGAGTATTTTCTTTCAAATTAAATCAAAACCTATGTTTTGTAAATAACTACAATTACCATAATTATATAGTACAACTAGCTTTTACCCGCGGCTCCGCTCGCGACTTTAACCATAAGTGGCATTGAAAAACCAGGATTTTACTGAATTCCCAACGGGTTTTCCTAAAATTACACTCGCACACCCAAGCACAAAATTTAATTTGTATTTTAGTGTTATTGATCCTATTTCATACAATATTAAGCTATTTAAGAAAAATTAAATTAAATCTTAAGCAAGAAGGTGAGCCTTGTTGGCCTAGTGGTTTGACCTATGGTCTCTCAAGCAGAGGGTCGTGGGTTCAAATCCCGGCTCGCACCTCTGGGTTTTCCGGAATTTATGAGTGAAATTATATTTGTAATTTACCACGAGCTTTACGGTGAAGGAAAACATCGTGAGGAAGCCTGTATACATCTGCGAAGAAATTCAATGGTGTGTGTAATGTAAAGTTCCCAATCCGCACTGGGCCCGCGTAGGAACTACGGCCCAAGGCCTCTCTTTCTGATAGGAGGGAAGGTGAGAGGAGTCCGAGAAATCTTGAATCCTTACACAGAGGGAGGGTTGTTCAAATACGACCAAAATCCTCCATGCGTAGGTAATTATTGAATGATCCTAAAATTTACAGGTTCAGGCTAAATTATGTACAGCTAACTCGTTCACAATAACGAATTAAAAACCGAAACCCAACAATGGACATCCAATAAAGGGATCATAGACCGGAGGTCACGCTGGATGCACTGAAACAATAGGGATGTGTCACCATCAAAGAGTACCATTGTGTACCACTGGTAACACCGGCTATTGTTGAATGGTTGACGGATACAAGTCACTGCCGGGTTAATTGTTGATAGGATGAGCAATTCGTTTTGCTAAACCATTTTGGGTGTGCCATTTCAGGCGATAGTTCTATTTCAAGCTATTGTCCGCAACTTCGTCTAAATATTAGTGCTGTATCACTCTATAAAATAGAGTTATTATAAATCTAATATACACCGTGAAATTTTAGTGGTTGTTTTCCCGAAACGAGGTGATTTAGTATCGATTGTACAATCGATTTATAATTACTATTTTGACTAGAGTCAAAAATCCAATTGTGAAAAACGAAAGTCGAAAATGACCGCAAACCAATAGTAACGCTTCGTTGGTACCTAACCTATCCGTACGATCGTACGCTACTTGTACCAACGAAGCGTTACTATTGGTTTGCGGTCATTTTCGACTTTCGTTTTTCACAATTGGATTTTGGACTCTAGTCAAAATAGTAATTATAAATCGATTGTACAATCGAAACTAAATCACCTCGTTTCGGGAAAACAACCACTAAAATTTCACGGTGTATAAAAATCTCGTGTCACGGTGTTTGTTATAAATTTAGACCCTCCTAAAAATAAATGAAGTCTAAATTAGAATGTGATATTATTTTGAGTTAGATGACTCTTGATATAGGAGTGCGATGAAGTAAGTAAATCAATTCCCTGTGCACAATCAATCAAATCAAAGGAGTGTCTCGTCGTCACGGTCGATCAAGTCTACCATTCTGTGTTCACACAATACCTACAATAGATTTATATATAGTACAGTGAACGAAAATCTATACGTCCATGGACATCGCTTATTGATTTCGACGACCGTGCAGACTAGTATATTTAGTGAACCTAACTATGGAGCTAGAGGAAGAGGGTTCGAATATCGGGGGAGCGGACATTCCCAAATTTCATCTAAATCGGTTCAGAGGTTAACTTGTGAAAAGGTAACAGACTGCGAAACTTGTATGAATGGATGTGCGGATGTTTGTTACTCTTCCACGTCGAAACGGTTTTAAGGATTCTTTTGGAATTTGGTACACAGATAATTTATAATCTGAATTACATACTCTTAACAAATACGATACTTTTTATCCCTGAATAAATTAATAGTTTAAAAAACACTAGAAAAACACGCTTTTATAAATGCACATAAAAACAAAACTGATCGTGTTCAAGGTCCATTACGTGGCCTTTCTCACAAGTGCAAACACGACTATGATACGATATTCCATCATTCCATATTACTCTACAGTAAACCATCTGGGATCAAAGTGCTCGTCAAGACAAATCAAACGAGCCCAAACTCGACGGGGTTGTGTCATTTTATTACATAGTTCCTATGGCCACCATCCAGCTCCATCATCAGATCAGCTCCATGTTACCATAATATTGCATTGTCATCCAATTTACACATACGTGCAAAATTTCAGCTCAATCGGAAACCGGGAAGTGGGTCAAAATCATGTTCAAAGTTTCCATTACAATTATTTAGCGGGCAAGCGGCAGACATTAAAACCCTCTCGACAGGTGCACTAGCATATCTTAAATCTAGTTTATTAAATATTTAGTTTAAGTAGAGAACCAGAAGCCATACGATAAATAAATAAATTACATACTTAGTTACATACACGTCGACCTAATAAAAGCGTGTTAAAATTGCATAGTTCCCGCGGGATAGCGATAAACGAATTCTCCGCAGACGGAGTCGCAGGCAACAACCAGTTTATAATTTTAGTAAGGATTTATGAAGATTGCTAATATTGTTATTAGGGTCCCGAAGCCGTAACTATATTAGTGGCCATAATTCGAGAGACAACTTTGACAATTCATTTTGCTCAAATGTTGCCACAGACAGGGTAGTGCTGTTCGTGTCGATATTAAAAAAAACATTACGGATTTGGCTACCTGTGGTATTTATTCATTACTTATGGTGATATGATTAAATTAATTTAACAATTTACTTTTCAATGTAAAATATCTTTAAAGGGAGTAAAAAAATCCGTCTTATAGTAAATCATATAGTCCAGTCGACACTGATTATCGATATAGGCCACATCGCTATTTAATTTCGTCTAAATGGTAACCCTTTAATTGTCAAGCTTGTCTCTCAAATTATGGCCACTAGTATAAAACCATTTTTAACCCCCGACACAAAAAGAGGGGTGTTATAAGTTTGACCACTATGTGTGTGTGGCTGTCTGTCTGTCTGTGGCATCATAGCTCTTAAACGGGTGAACCGATATGGATGCGGTTTTTTTTATTACAAAGCAGGTTTCTTGGCGATGGTTCTTAGATATGTTTTATCAAAATCGGTTCAGCCGTTTCAAAGTTATCAGCTCTTTTGTTAGCTGCGGAAGGTATCTAAGACGCATAATGGGCATTTAGCTTATGTCCAAACATACGTGTGACTGTGACATAATTGCGTTGGGGGTTTTTAATTTTTTTAATTTATAGTTATAATCTTTTACAGAAAATGAAATCAACGCACGTAAAAGTTTTTATTAATGCTGACGTATATTTATGATCTTAATCTAGCACTTGGTCAAGACAACTTCATGATTAGTATGAAGTATCTTTTTCAACCGACGAAAACAAATGAGGAGGTTCTCAATTCGACGTGTATATATATATTTTTTGTTTTTTCTTTTTTTTTTTTATGTATGATCACGCATAACTTTTTACAGAGTAGTCCGATTTTGATGATTCTTTTTTTATTGGAAAGCGTATACCCCAAGGGTGATCCCATTTAAATTTGGAAATAATATTCCTACCCTAAGGGTAGGAAAACAGGGGATGATTGACTAACTTTTTACAGAGTAGTCTGATTTTCATAATTCTTTTTTATTGGATAGATAGGGTATACCTTGAAGTTGGTATTATAAATTTGGAAAAAAAATTACCCCAAGGATGGAAAAAAAGTATAAAATAAAAACTTTTTAACAAAAAATCAAACCGCCGAAAAAACTGAAAAGCAAAAAATAATACCTTTTTTGTTTGACCTTAATCTAGGTACCAGTTTGAAGTCGGTGCCTCAGCACGAGCCAGGAGGAGTGATAGAAGCCAATCAGGTAGACGATTATAGGTCCACTCCTCCTGGCTAAGTGCTGAGGCACCGACTTCAAACTGGTACCTAGATTAAGGTCAAACAAAAAAGGTATTATTTTTTGCTTTTCAGTTTTTTCGGCGGTTTAATTTTTTGTTAAAAAGTTTTTGTATTTTTATTTAAAAAAACATCTCTTCATCTCTTGGTCCGGGTGAGCGGTTAGTTCCGAAGGCGTGTTGACGTCTCTCGTTGAGCACCAGCTGTGGTGTAGGGGTAAAAGCACGCAGCACGCTATGCTGAGGACTCGGGTGCGATTCCCGGAGCTGGTCTTTTTCTGTGCATCCATGTTTCAGTTCGTATTTACTTAGTATGAAATATACGACGACTTCAGTCATAGCAGATTCAATCTCAACGCAAGTCAATTCTCAGTCAGTCAGTTATTTTACTTATGGCGGAACATCATAGTTGGTGTTAACATGTTGATAGGTTACGCGACAATGGCACACATAGCTGGTACAACATAAAAATTTAACGCATATTTTACTGCTTTTTCAGGGTTTTACTTAGTTACTAACTGACAGTTTAAAAACTCCACGATAAAGTTATTTTAACGAAGCAATTTGTTTAAACAAGCATTAAGACGAAGAATTTAATGAAACAAGATGGAGCGACGTCCATGTTAGAGTTGTGGGAACGTGTCGGGTGCGGATGGTGCATAACCGGTCTGTTTGGCGAGCCTTAGGGGATGTCTATGTTCTGCAGTGGACGTCTTTCGGCTGAAATGATGAAATGAAGAAAATGGTTCGAAGTCGGGCTTGCTACTGGGTCATTCTACTTTTTACGAGTACTGCAGTTTTTGCACTAGAAGTAATAGGTTTTAAAAATTTCATAATTAACTTGAGAGTGTCGAAAGATACGTTTTTTGCGGAATAAACAGCAGTGTATTTTTTTACCTTAACTATTAGAAGTTTGATTTTTTCACAGCTTTAAGGGGCTGTAGACCTGAGTACCTCTATGTGGTTTTAATTTCATCTCGATACCCCCCCCCCCCCCACGCATTCTCGAAATAAAGGGCCTTGACTGACGACAGACGGACGGACGGACAACAAAGTGATCCTATAGGGTTCTGTTTCTTTTTCCTTTTCAGGCACGGAACCATAGAACTCAGCTTGGATCCCCGGCCAAAAATCCAGCCAAAAATATTTTTACCTCTGGAATCACATTAGACAATATATATATTTTTTTGTTTATTGAGAAACAAACAGTCATACACAAATATGAAATTTAAAATGATAACAGTAAACAGACAGTTTCCTTAATCGATTGGTTACAGAAAACGTGGCCAAAAGGTAACAATTGAAATACACATACATGTAGGTATTAACTTAAACACTCCATCATCAAAAATAAATGTAGCTATTAGGGGCTGTTTCACCACTTTTTTTAAAGTTCGGATTAGCTTAATCATAACCTTATTTGACAGATGCAATAAAAATTTCTGTTTCACCAGTCTTGATTAGCGCTAAATGACAGACAAACTATTTCTTAATTTGACCATCAGATCAGGTGGCATTTAGAATTTTTAACCGTCACATAACTTTTTAATTACTTACTTTATTTTTTGTGGCCATGGTTGGAGAGCCCTTCAGCCGGTTTCAGAAAAATAAATCAAAGCATTTTTTATTTTTTAAAGAAAGAAGTCATGCTAAAATTACAAACGAGAATTTAAATATCAAGATTTGAATAAAAAAATATAGGTCCGCTTTTAGTATGTAAAAATAAATCCAAAATTTCGTAATATTTTTTAATTACAGACTTTTTTCAGTGGCACAATCGTTTGTTCTACCTGAACTTGTACATCACCATTAAAAAAAAAGTTAATCTGTCAAATGGTTTGGCGCCACTTTTCGATTCGTTTTACGTGATTTTATTTTTCTTTGTTATTGTTAACAAAGTATCGTAAATAAATACCGTTTTTGGATTAATTATAATGTTACACATTTGTTTATGCAAAACAATAGATGTATTTTAAAATGACATAGTTTACGATTTCTTTTGCTTTAATTATGAGCAACTCTTTGAACGAACAGGTGCAAACAGGAACGCGTGGTCGTGAAATGCGACGTTGCCATTCCGACTTTTTGTTAAACCGACGACTAGTTAAGTGGTACTTAGTTTGCACAGGACCGGAGTGGTGAAACTGAAAAAAACACTAGCCGACAGATTTGTCCAGTACTTAGTTTATTCATTGGTTACGTAACCAGCAGTTTGACAATAAGGTGGTGAAACACCCCCTTAACCTAAAATAACAATAGGCATGTTACGTTTAAATAGACTCTAAGAATAAGGATTACATAGCGTCTACTTAAACGATATCTTTATCTTAACTTTATCCTTGTTAAGAGGAGGCCTGTGCCCTACAGCGGGATGTGTACCTACCTATAGTGATGATGATGTTGAATGCTATTTAAGTTTTTGTCCTATGCTCATTTACGGCAAATAAGACTTCCCTATGTTGATGCCAGATGACTAGGGAGCATCACCCTAAGGCTCAATGCGTCTTTGTGATTTTACTAGCATGTGTTATGATTTGTGTGCTCTCTTATTTTTCTGTCATGAGAAAAAAAACCTTCGTTTCCGGTGTTGTTGTTAGGGATAAAACGTATTCTTTCACTGTTCTTGTTTCGATTAGCTAACGGTGTTAAAATGTGCAAAGATAATAAGGTCTAATAGGGCCTCGAATGCTACCTGAGTTCACATAAGGTTGCTGTATTGCTATGAACCACTTTGAAAGCAAAGAAAGAAAGAGAGAGAGCGATAGTCATTTATTTACACATATTTGGTACACAAAAAGCCGTGTAGGCCTAGTGGTTTGACCTATGGCTTCTCAAGCAGAGGGTCGTGGGTTCAAATCCCGGCTCGCACCTCTGAGCTTTTCGGAATTTATGTGCGAAACTACATTTGTAAATTACCATGAGTTTTACGGTGAAGGACCTGCGCAGAAATTCAATGGTGTGTGTGAAGTTTCCAATTCGTACTGGGCCCGCGTGGGAACTACGGCCCAAGCCCTATCATTCTGAGAGGAGGCCTGTGCCCTGCAGTGGGACGCACCTATATAGGCTGGGATGATGATTCGATACACAGCAAAAACATTTCGAAGGAAAAGATACAAATAAAAGACCTCAAATTGTATAAATTGGGCCACGCTCAGCATAATGTTGTGGCAAACCGCAACGCTGTTTTTCAGTGGGACCCATTTAAAAACTAAACACAAAACCGGCCAAGAGCGTGTTGGACACGCCCAGGATAGAGTTCCGCAGCCGTTACGACGTGTGCTATCTGTATTCAACAAGTACCTATAATATTTTTCTAGCCATTTTGTATTTCGTACGGAACTTCCGAAGTAGGTATATTTTATAGGCCAGGCTGCTATTTACTCTTAAACTACTAATAATTCGTAAACAAACTTAGCCGTTATAGTTTTCCTAGTTAATTTGATATATAAACTAAAATTTGAAATAATTACTCCCACTAAATACAAACTGAAACATGGATAAGTACACAGAAAAAAACCAAGAAAAAGAGACCAGGTCCTCAGCATACCGTGCTGTGTGCTAAACCCCTACACCACCACTGGTCAGGAGTTTAGACACAAATTTTTCCTATAAGTATATCGACATTTTTAGGGTTCCGTAGTGTCTGTCTGTCCGTCCGCGGCTAAGCTCAGAGACTGTTAGTAGTAGAAAGCTGTAATTTGGTATGAATATATATATCAGTCACGCCGACAAAGTGATTAAATAAAAAAAAAACTAAAATAATTTTTTTTAGGGTACCTCCCATAGACGTAAAGTGGGGGTGATTTTTTTTTCTCGACTAACCCTATAGTGTGGGGTATCGTTGAATAGGTCTTTTAAAACCATTGGGGTGTTGCTAACATGATTTTTCTATTCAGTGATCTGTTTGCGAAATATTCAGCTTTAAAGTGAAAATTTTCATTAAAATCGACCGTCCCCCCCCCCCTCTAAAATCTAAACAGTTGGGTGGAAACATTTGAAAAAATTCAGAATGGTAGTAGATATATCAAATTTACTAGGAAAATTATAGCGGCTAAGATTGCTTGGAAATTATTTGTAGTTTAAGAGTAAATAGTAGCCTAAGGTATAAAACATACCTAAACTTGGAAGATTCCGTAATATACGAAATCCTTTGAAAAATATTACTTGATTTTTCGTAATGGCTACGGAACCCTATCTTGGGCGTGTCCGACACGCTCTTGGCCGGGTTTTTCAGTTTGTTTTTATAGTCACTTATGCAGCGACACTAGCGACATCTATGTTAATGTTCTCATCTAGAAACGTCACCACTCCTTCGGAACTATCCGCTCACCCAGACAAGAGATGTCGCTCTTAAGCAATCTTATCAAGATTGTTTTTTTTGAGTCTTTTTGTATTTTTTATTTTTCAACTCCAAATTTTTACTTTTACGGTCATCCCGTGAAATCCATATATTTCATACTAAATACAAACTGAAACATAGATGCACAGAAAAAACATCAAAGTCAAGTAAACGCATATACGCGTTTCAGGAACTGTGAGCAAAGTCACCTGGCGGAAGCTCGAACATGCCGACAGAGAATCCGTTTAACTAGTAAAGTGATTACGTCCAAACACGTGGCCAGTCACTTTATTCAGGAGTTCCGTCCAGTATTGAGTAACACCATCCGGTCAAGGTCGTCCAATCATTGCGTTGTTATACCACACGTCCTTAATAGGGAAGTGGGGTAAAACAAATCAGTGCTATGGGTTTTAAATCGAACCGAACAGAGTTTGAAGTTGTATTTATGCAGCCGAGTTGACAAACTTTGATAGCGCGATGCAGGATGTACTGTTCAGTCAACCAATTTGATTTCTAGGCCATTGTAGAACCTTGTCGCATACTACTAGATAATTGCAATGTCAGTGCGGGTCAAAGGATTATCAACTTTCCGATCACAACACGCAATAAACGTAAAGAGTTTATAAACGTTTTCTCTCTATGACATGAGAAGAAAAAGAAGTTTTGATAGACGGACAGACGGACAGTGACAATTCAAGTTGTAAATTATAAGCTAAATCCATTCCCACATTCACTGTCGTTGGCACAATGTTCGCAAAGATTGAGATGGCATAGTTCTCGCAATAATCACTGTCGTAGAAGATAAACAAATTAATTCATTATGATATGGTTCTATAGTGGCCTAGGAATCAAATTGGTTGGCTGTACCACTTTCTCTATCTGATGCGCAGATGGAGCTAGGTGTCGCTAAACCGACATAGGATACTCAATATTAACCTTAAATCAGAATAGAGAGAGCTGAGGTTGGTTCAGACTTGTAAAAACCGGCCAAGTGCGAGTCGGACTCGCGCACGCAGGTTTCCGTACCAGTAAATACCGTTACCGTTATTTACAGTAAAAAAATCACGTTTGTTGTATGGGAGCCCCCCTTAAATGTTAGTTTTATTTTAAAATATATACCTAACTAAATATTCTGTGAATATTTCAAACATCATGTTTCAGCCTCTCACAAAGGATTCTTCGTATTTGCAACTTGTGTATACAAATTCTGTGAAAATGTATTAATGTAATCCTTTGTGAGTTGATAAATAAATACATTTTTTTACTATTAGTTGCACCCACAGCGATGGGCCCAAATTACCACATATTGGGTTCCGCGGGATGGCCATCGAAACAGAGGCAGACCGAAGAGAAGATGGCGGGACAACTTGGACGCATATCAAGTAGATTGGCAGGATCATGCTCTCGATAGGGACGAATGGCGGAAAAAAGGGGAGGCCTTTGCCCAGCAGTGGGACACTTTAACAGGCTAAAAAAAAAAAAAAAAAGTTCAATGTGTCGGACAGACGGACAGATGGACATAGCAAATCTATAAGGTTCATTAATCTAAAAACGAATAAAATGCAACAGGAATGTCGAAACGAAGGAGACTATAAAAAATTCCATGTCTTATTCACTATTGAATGGCGATCGACATCCATTATGTATAGTTCAGTCTGCACCTGTTTTCTAGGCGGTGCATAAAATAAAATGGTCAGATACTAAAAAAAGCTGTTAAAAACAAAGTCTGACAAAAAGTATGTGCATAAATAAAAATAATGCGACAAAAAATGTCTACATTAGCCAAAGCTTTTAAATGGTACCTAGATGTATTTTATGTTTCTATACCATTTCCAAAGCTCAATATTGTATTTTTTTATGTTTTCAGGATTTCCCGATATTACTACGGAATAAGGAAAACACGGAATTTTTATATGTTCAATTCGCAGTGAGCATAATCTATCATATCTCCATAACTAAGTATTATTAATGCGAGTACTCTTTAAAATTGGCCTGCCAGTAAGTAATTATAACAATAAAAAACGAATTTCAAGAATTTTGAAAATTCACTCGGGACAAGGAAAAGAAGGGATTTATATATATTTCACTAACAAAAATACCGACGATGATGATGATTGATTTTTTTATACTACGTACTTTGCCGGATTTATGCTTTATTCTATAACAGAAAATGAAGAAGCTTTCCCAAAAATTTGGAGTGACTTGCCAAAATATACTTAGGTACAGTCAACGTCATAAATAAGTGATCACTTTTGTACCTTGTCGCTTTCAGTCGTTACATAATTTCGTATGGCTTTTCAATCGTGACGTTGAAGTGACAAGGGAAAAAAGTGATCACTTATTTATGACGTTGACCCTACCTACTACGTAAAAAGTTTAACGCTTTAAATTTGGGTGTTTTTTTTTTCATTATTTAGTGATTTCTACCTACTTGTATGAATTATGTGTATTTAAAAAAAATCATTAGACATTCCTGTCTGAAATTCAAAACGGAACGGAAACGATGACACAAAAACAACCCCTGCTTTCGTCCCCGGATTTAAAATATCACACCCTCGCCTACAGAAATAGAATAGGGATAACACTGCTGCTTAGAATCGATTGAAAATTTAGCAGCTTGAAAGCAAGCGGCGTTGGATGTTGAAGTGCGAGGGTTGCGCAGGAGAGGATATTGTGTCACTAGGGTTGTTACTTACATTTTTTCTTCAAAAATAGACTGATAAGTTTAATGCAATATTTTTGCTACTGGCTTGCTTGAAGTGAGTGAAATCTCATACCGATCACCGAACCAAACCGAACCAACCGATTGATTTTCAACCGCAATGACACACCAGTGGCGGGACGTCAACCGGAGCAAAAAGAACTAAAAACCCCATTTATCCTCTTCTTGAAAGTGCAGTAATGGAAGGGAAAAGTTTAGTCAACCCGCGGGGAATCCGGCTGTTACTATCCTTCGCCACTGTGACACACTAACTTTACAAGTTAAGTATGAAGTATCTTTTTCTATTTATTTTTTATTTTCTTCAACTTTCTTTTTCTTTTTTTCAACTGAGGACCTGGCTTCGATTCCCAGCATTGGTCTTTTTTCTGGGGTTTTTTCTGTGCATCTATATTTCAGTTTGTATTTAGTTTGAAATATATGGTTTCACGGGATGACCGTAAAAGTAATAAAAAAAAAAATGAAGTTGAAGAAAATAAAAAATAAATAGAACAAGATACTTCATACTTAACTTGTAAAAGTTGGCCTAGTAGCGTCATCTCTTGGTCCAGGTGAGCGGGTAGCTCCGAAGGAGTGTTGAAGTCTCTCGGTAGAGGGCATAACATAGATGCGCTTTATCACTGCCTAAATGTGATTATAACAGACTGAAGTGTACGATGTATGGGAAAGATTCGTCGCTAACTTCTAGACCAGTGGTGGTGTAGGGGTAAGCACGCAGCACGGAACGCTGAGGACCTGGGTTCGATTCCCAGCATTGGTCTTTTTTCTGGGGTTTTTTCTGTGCTTCTATATTTCAGTTTGTATTTAGTTTGAAACACTAACTTTACCCTTCGTTTGTCGATTTTTGTTTAATATTGATGTGTCTTATCTTGTTGTAAATAAATGTATTTTCTTCCTTTCTTTCATGCTACAAGTATATCTACAGCTGCGGTATAAATGCATTTATGTAGTTCAGATTATTCTCATCTATAATTCAATTGTAACAAAAACAAAGAAATACTTAGCTAACTATTCGCTGCAGAACTAGACTATCATTCCAAACAGAAATTTTTGGTTCAAATTTATACATTAAAAAATTTTTATCCTTTTAAAACGGTTAAAAATATTCATTGCAGTTTAACAAGCACTCTTGGTATTTAACGGTTTGCAATACTATTACGTAACAACGAACTTGACTCGATAAATAAATCCGAAAACAGGTAAATCATGGACAGTTTTATGTAGGTATTCGGAGAACACATATAGGTTTTGTTGTAGATTTTTCTTTAAGATGAATAACCTAAAAATTATAAAAAAGAAGATTTAAGTAACAGTTTTTTTTTATAACCTAAAACAAATTACTCTAATTCCATTTTTATGAAAAATTTCTGCCAATATCAATATAATTCCCTTGAAATTTTCTACGCCCGAATAGTTAACCTGGTCATCAAACGGTAGTAACCCTAACAGCAACAGATGTGAAGGGGAAAGACAATATCGATCTCTGCGGTGCGCGTGCGCTGTTTTCGACGTTTATTCGGCGTGGGGTCACAAGGGGTCGAACTGTTCGCGCTGGGGTACGGCTGCTAACAACCGATAAAATCAGGATTTAGTTTCATCAGTCCGGTGTTGTAATTATTTGGAACCGTTGCCCGCGACTCTGCCTGAGGAGAATTCGTTTGTTAGCGAAATTTTCCGGGATAAAAACGACTCAAACTATTTCGATACCAATTTCATCAAAATTGATTCAATGGTTAAGCGTAAAGGGTAACAGGTATGTATTATAATACCGAAGTACGAAAGACCGAAGGTATTAAAACATCGAAAGGTCAAAAGACTGACACGATTTTTTTCTGAAACCGTTAACTTTTTAAGATTGTTATAAAACAAACCCAACCTAACCTAATGGGTTTTGTATGATGCCGTTTTAATAAATTCTGAAAAGTTTACGATTTCAGAAAAAAATCGTGTCCGTCTTTTGACCCATTCGATGTTTTAATACATTCGGTCTTTCGTACTTCGGTATTGTAATACATACCCGTGGTAACAGACAGACAGGCTACTTTCGCATTTATAGAACATAAGTAAGGGTGACAATGCAGTGCTACTGCTTTGCTGATCATTAAGTACTTGGATACTGATAACTAAACTATATTATGTGAAAATGTCGTGGCAGAGATAATTACATTTCCAAGGAGGAGGCAGTAAGACACAGAAAGAAGAGTATAAAATAGAAAAAATGTTGACATGAAAAAAAAGCTGAATGAATGAATGAATACAGGCTTTAGATATTGAACAGGGCTTTTATCAGCTAATCGAACTCTAAGAAAGAGTTTCATGAAACTTCCACGGAATGGGAAAGCTGCAAAGGGGGTGAAACTGCTGGCATAAGCTTGTCTGTATAAAAACTTGGGTTCGGACATTACGAACTAGATAATTTAACGACCTTTTCCATGAACTGTAAAGCTTTCCAGTAAATCATACTTTGTACAAATAACTAGCAAAACAACAATCTCCGTTACCCACGTCGAATATGTAGTGTAGGGAACCACCTCCACTGTAACGACAGCTGATTGATAGGATGCATGCAAAGTGAACCGCATTCCTTATCGCCTACAAAACTATTTGAATGCATTATACAAATATGAAGTCAACTAAAGCTTGTTTTGATCATTAGAATTTCAAATTACTCTAATGCAACCAGGAAATGGAAAATGTACAAAAATAATAAACATTGTTTGGACAAGACAAGACGTGCATAACCAGATACCTACCTGAACCGTAAATAATGAAGGTAAAGCCTTAATGGTCTTATCGTTGGTAAGTGAGGGTAAAGGGTATGAAAAGCCGGTCAACCGCGACTGAGGTTTCTGCGGACAAATTTTTTGTTTTCATAGTATTTTTATGAAATACACAGTTATTTCTTATGGGTCAGTCACCAACTAAATAAATCCTACTTCCTTGTTATTCCGTCTTGCCCGAAGTCTTTTTAATACGCTTTTATTAAGCCACCTGTACCTAGGCTTGCAGTGAAATCTATTTTACTAATCTTCTAATATATAAAAATCTCGTGACACCGTGTTTGTTATCGAACTCCTCCGAAACGGTTTGACAGATTTTTATGAAACTTTTTTCTCTATACTCGGTGGGTCTGAGAATAGGTCGTAGGCTATTTTTCTTTGCAGACGGAGTCGCGGGCAACAGCTAGTGTTATAATAAATAAGAATGTTTGTAAAGAAGTTTGGATGTTTATTCGACAATCACGCAATAACGGCTGAACGGATTTACTTGAAACTTGGCGTACAGACAAAGATCATAGATATAGACTGAATCATTAAGATACTTAACATTCCGGTAATGCATTCCCGTGGGATAAAAGAAAAGAGCGCGGTGCAAGAACCTTGAAGTAACTAAGCTTTCAAGATAACGCGTTAACTTCGTCTGTAATCCAATGCATAAAAATGAAATTTTACCTACTGTAACCTTTTTTTCATGGATTTCAACGGGCAAAGTTAGCTAGCTTTTCATAAATAAATTTCCATTTGTACCACCTTTCGTACTAGACAATCATTGTACGTATTGCGCATGGCACATATAACCAATAGCAACAGATCAGTGACTCTCCTTGACTTGTTGATATTTATGAGCGGTGGTGGGTGATCCCCTTCAGATACATACTTGCTCGTTTGGCTTATAATAAAAAAAATGCCACACGCGCAACGATACCAACAAACAAAGATTTCCCTACGACAGGTGGTATCAACCTTTTATCATATTCCTAACATCAGTCCAAAAATAAACCATATGTCTACAATCTTGAGTTTCAAACTTCGCCGCATGCGCATACGAAAGATTGTGACAAGTGATAATGAACTTTCGTGGCGCGGCACCTGCTTTGATAGCTTTCTTTGTTAAGCACTCGTAAATTTAAGTTAACTTGACAGTGACAGTCGAGTGGGGTATTAAACGATAAACATTAAACAGTAACGAGGAACAAGTGGTGGAAGTTAGACGTGTATGACTACGTCATCTTAAGCTGTTAACGTGTCTATTCAATTAGATTTTATTCACTACTTAACTTCGTCCGCGCAGAGATATTTATGGACAACTCCCGCTGTCCAGGATCATAGAAGTGCAGTAGTGAGAAGGGAGTTTTGCCTACTGCACCTCTATGATAATAAAAGACGATAGCTGCTAAGTATCAAGTCTCTAATAATAGCTAGAGTTGATAATGTTACTTGAATCTATCCCGTTTTTTCCGTATTCAGCGGGATTTTTTCCCGTAAGAACGTTCGTGGAAGTCGTGGTAGCCTAGTGATTTGACTTATGGCCTCTCAAATAGCGGGTCGTGGGTTCGAGCCCGGGCCTTTTGTGTTTTTCGGAGTTCATGGGCGCAATTACCTTTGAAATTTAGCATGAGATTTACAATTAAGGAAAACACTTCGAGCAAATCTGCACACACCAGCGAAGAGATTCAATGGTGTATGAAGTTTCCAATTAGCTCTGGGCCCGCGCGTGGAAACTACGACCCTCTCATTCTGGGAGGATACCTGTGCCCTACAGTGGGACGTATATAGAGTAGACCGAGACGATATAACTTGCTGGCTGAAGTTAGCAACCTCAGACAGTGAACGATGCCACCTATTTGGAACATCTGAATCTGATCTGATTCCGAAGATGTCCAGTAAGGTTTGGGGATGTCAGTTGCCGCCGTGCCAGGAGCACCGCCGTATCAGCCGTATCAATGATACAGGACCCTCGGACTACAGAGGCTAACGTGTGTAAGCAAAAATTGGTAAAATAATCCACAGTGTCACTTAATCTCGTGCTTCCCGGGAAAGCCCCAAAACTAATTCTGCAGATACAGGGCCCCTCCAAGGCAAAGGCGTAGCGTCCGCCGTGCATTGTTTTGCATTAAATAAATATCACGGGACAATTCACACTAATCGACATAGCCCAAAGTAAGCTAGGCTTGTGTTATGGGTACTAGGCAACGGATAATTCGCAATTCTCATACCGAACTCAGGACGTCAAGCTTTGCAGTCAGGTTCTCTAACAACTAGGCCTCCGATCTATTTGTGGTGTTAGAGCGTTTTCTAATGCTAGTAAATAGGTGAACTCTATTTGTCTGTGTGTTTGTGTATACGGGATAAGCGTAGCAATGCCTAGCGAGTAGGTTTATACACTGAATGACCCACTTCAAAATACGTAGCTAAACCAAACCCATTAAAATTAAGGTCTTGAACACATCTTCCATTGTCTTGCTGGTCTCCTAACCAGGTCTCACAAGGTCCCTATTACATTAACTAGGGTATAGCCTCGTGGTGACTGTAAATCAGTTTTATTAGTAGTTACTCAGAAACAATGTTAGCAGTAAATGATGTCTCGATTGTAGGAGTTTATGAGGTGTTTAGGTTTTAATGTAATGCTTTATGGCGCCTTTTAAATGTTTTTACATTGTAAAGAATAGTGATATTTATAAGTTTTATAAGTGAACTAATAGTGGTTATATGTTATGTATGATTTATAGTCAAACTAATGTTCTTTTGTGTCCGATTGCTATCAAAGTTAGGGCTTATTTTCTTCAGTTGCTCTAACTGAGACAGGGCCAAATCGGGACGTTTTTAAAAGCTTTATTTTATGGTTTGTCCTGATTCCATCTCCGTTTGTGTGTATGTCTGTAATCAAATAAGTCCACTTCCACCGGATAAACTTGGATTTTGGACATTATGTAGGTTTTTTTGAATGAGTCGCCAGAGGGGCCAAAGACGCGAAGTCTTTGCTGTTTTTTACTTTAGGGTAGGAAGAGTGACTTGTGCTCGGGAAAAATCCCTTCGGACGAACTGGGAATGGAGGGCCCAGACAGTGTCCGACTTGCACGGACTAACAAACCCGGTCACAAGTCCCCTTCTCTATTGATTATTAATACAAAAAACGTGTGCTTTAAATTTTTTTTTTATATAAGAGGTGGCATACGAGCAGACGGGTCACGTGATGGAAAGCGATCACCGTCGCCCATGGACACCCGTAACACGGGGGGCATCACAGGTGCGTTGCCGACCCTTTTAGGAATTGGTAGGCTTGTTTTTAGGGTTCCGTAGTCAACTAGGAACCCTTATAGTTTCGCCATGTCTGTCCGTCTGCCTGTCTGTCTGTCTGTCTGTCTGTCTGTCCGCGGCTAAGCTCAGAGACTGTTAGTACTAGAAAGCTGTAATTTGGCATGAATATATATATCAGTTACGCCGACAAAGTGATTAAATAAAAAAAACTAAAAAAATTTTTTTTAGGGTACCTCCCATAGACGTAAAGTGGGGGCGATTTTTTTTTGTCGACTAACCCTACAGTGTGAGGTATCGTTGGTTAGGTATTTTAAAACCTTTGTGGGGTTGCTAACATGATTTTTCTATTCAGTGATCTGTTTGCGAAATATTCAACTTTAAAGCGAAAATTTTCAGTAAAATCGACCGTCCCCCCTTCTAAAATCTAAACTGTTGGGTGGAAAAATTTGAAAAAATTCAGAATGGTAGTAAATATATCAAATTTACTAGGAAAATTATAGCGGCTAAGATTGCTTGGAAATTATTTGTAGTTTGAGAGTAAATAGTAGCATAAGGTATAAAACATACCTAAACTTGAATGATTCCGTACACATACGAAATCCTTAGAAAAATATTACTTGATTTTTTCGTAATGGCTACGGAACCCTACCTTGGGCGTGTCCGACACGCTCTAGGCCGGTTTTCAAAGATCCCTAAGTTGTAACGCTCCGGGAATACTGCCGCAGAAAGCTGATTCCAGATCTTTGTCGTGCGAGGAAAGAAGTTTCGCTTAAAACGCACGGTACTAGAATGCCAATCATCAAGATGATTTTGATTGAAATTTTGAGGAGAGGAGGGGTAGGGAGGGGACTTAATCTACCCACAGTGTCCTGCCTCAGCCATTTGCTGGAAGGCCGGGAGAGGAGCATGCATTCTCCCGCTGGGCACTGGGGGGTGCTTAGGTCGGTCTATTATGTTTTTATTGCATTATGTAGGTTGGATGACGATGCAAATACTGTCAATAAAAATTACAGCCAGCAAAATGCATATAAGTAAGTACTTATTAAAAAAAATATCGTTCAATTTAATTATACTTAAGTATTCGCACGGATATTGGCCAAATCAATCTAATACTGGCTCCTTCTCTTGGTTAGACACGCACACACTTGCGAATCAATTCAATGGTGTGTGTGAAGTTCCCGATCCACAGTAGGCCCGCGTGGGACGTACCATCGACAAAAAGGTCGCCTTGACACCTTAAATGACCATTTTGCTTGCAGTGGCTAGACATCTGTCCATACCAATCCATAGGTACCAATGAACTTCAACGGCTGCAAGCAAATTTGTTTTGAAACTGGGCAGGCCTCGCTATTGTCGACTGTACATAGGCTGAGATGATAATGACGATGATTATTAGTAAGTCATCGTGCCATCTAAGAGCAGCAATCAGGACACAAGAACACGAATAATTATAATTTAGGTGTGTGTTATTTTACTACGATCGTGATTGTGTTTTCGTCATCACGTCCTTGCCGACTCCGGCGCAGCGCTGTGTGGCCCGGATGCGCAGGCGGCGAAACTGACAGCTCCGCATACAGTTTACTTGCTTTAATGGATCTCGTATCAGGTCGGTGAACCCGTTTGTTGACATGGATTAGTTCGTATAATGTTGAAATTTTGAAAAAAAAAAAATTTAAGCTGTTTATTTCAAGCAAAGAACATTTTACATAATATAAAACGAGTCCTTAGTCCTAATTTTAAGGATTTTGCGTGGCCTCGGTTAGCGAAAGACACAGTTGCTTCACGCCACAGCGTAATTAGTCTAAGTAATTATACAATAGACAGTAAATAAAAAAAAATAAAAAAAATTTACTAGGCATGCTGCTGTCCATATTTTCCCAGACATTGTCCGTGTTACAACGAAACTTAGACCACCTTTGAACACGTGTATAGTAAAAAAAAAATTTAATTTAACACTTTAGCTGTCTCAAGAATAAGCCCGCGTTCCCACTATGTCGTGTGTCGTTCCGTTTTTTAATCGTGCGTTCGAATGGCAGAACATTTTGTATGAAGCTGTTCACACTTGTCGGACACGATTTCGATACAAACTGGAACGCACGATTAAAAAAACCGGCCAAGAGCGTGTCGGACACGCACAAGGTAGGGTTCCGTAGCCATTACAAAAAAATCAAGTAACATTTTTCTAAGAATTTCGAATGTGTACGGAATCATCCAAGTTTAGGTATGTTTTATACCTTAGGCTACTATTTACTCTTAAACTACAAATAATTTCCAAGCAATCTTAGCCGCTATAATTTTCCTAGTATATTTGATATATTTACTACCATTCTGAATTTTTTAAAATTTTTCCACCTAACAGTTTAGATTTTAGAGAGGGGGGGACGCTCGATTTTAATGAAAATTTTCACTTTAAAGTTGAATATTTCGCAAACAGATCACTGAATAGAAAAATCATGTTAGCAACCCCACAAAGGTTTTAAAAGACCTATCCAACGATACCCCACACTATAGGATAAGTCGAGAAAAAAAAAATCACCCCCCCTTTACGTCTATGGGAGGTACCCTAAAAAAAATTATTTTTCTATTTTTTATTTTACCACTTTGTTTACGTGACTGATATGTATATTCATGCCAAATTACAGCTTTCTAGTACTAACGATCTCTGAGC
This sequence comes from Archips crataeganus, assembly GCA_947859365.1. Lineage (NCBI taxonomy): Eukaryota > Metazoa > Arthropoda > Insecta > Lepidoptera > Tortricidae > Archips > Archips crataeganus. Next base: position 6,187,389 of record OX402064.1, read on the forward strand.
TTAGCCGCGGACAGACAGACAGACAGACAGACGGACAGACATGGCGAAACTATAAGGGTTCCTAGTTGACTACGGAACCCTAAAAACGGAACGACACACGACATAGTGGGAACGGGGGCTAATTTATAAAATAAATATACGGGTGGTTCTACTCAGGAGGGACGAAAATGAATTGATTTTCGGCACAACATTTTTTTGGTATCTAAGGTCAGAAAAGTAGCTTGACGTCTAGCTTAGGTGGTTCTTTTACTGATCTCAAACGGGCCAGTCAAAAAAATAAAATGTAGCAAAATTATGATTATTTAAATAAATTATAGGCCCAGGAGACTGAGGCTATGAACAGAATACTGAGAATTTGATACAAAATAACTTAAAAACCGTTGTAATTATTTAAATAAATATAGGTTTTATTAATAAAAATAGTGTATTCCATGGAATAATTCTATTGTAAGACCAAAGACTCAAATATTACCTAAACATATTTTTCATTTTTATCCAAAAACAAATAATTTAAAATGGAAAATGTAGAAAATCGAAGTTTTTGCTTCGAGAAATTCTCAGCTTATTAATTTATGATAACTATGATAACTAATCAAATAATACATAAATGTACCAATAATTAATATATCAATCATGATAACTGGATTACTATACGCGCGGGTCCTTGATGAATCTCAGTCTCATGATTCATCCTCAGTCTCCGGCCTATTATGTTTCCAGGAGACTGACGACAGGATACTGAGATTATTTTAAGTTTTTAGCCAATAACTACGTCAATGCTACATTTAATATTGAAATTATGCAATTCTGTACTCTAATGTAACGAATTTACGACCTATGAATGCAACAAAAGTATACAGAAAACAATGGATTTTAACAAAAAAACGTACCAGAACAGCCAGTAACACAACACAGTAACAGTAGTTAAGCTGACTGGCCGCAGCTCAATCTCGCACACAAAACTCACGCAGCGACAAAGCCAACCGCGAGCCGAGACGGACGCGAGTGGTTATATCCTAACTTCACTCCGATCTTTCACTCAGACCGAACAGCATCTCGCTAGACGCGATAATTCAAACTGATTTTAACGTGTTATGATGTAGCAGGAGACTGAGGTAAAAATCGAGGGACAAAATATAATGTCCTTTTTTTATAAAGTTTCGCATTTAAGGCAAAATTAGACAAAATACATTGAAACTATATATAATATACATAGTGAAAATAAACGGATCACTCACGTCTTAAAACGAGTTTAACTCGACATGTTTCGGGCTAATCCGTAGCTCTTCCTCTCGGAGTCGCACGTCACGGCGGCTGCCAAACGTGCACTGCGTGCTAACACCCTGGTCGCGCGGCTACTCGACGCAACTGACAGCGACACACAAAGCTACCCCCGTTTTCATCATCACTTTTATTGTCATTGTCAAATGTAGGGTAGCACACAACACTAACCACATCACTTTGTAAAGGTTCGCTCACACTCACCGTTGACGCAGTACGAACATTCAACGCTGTTTTCCAACTCGGGGGTACTGACCAACCACTATCCCGGTTAAAATTTGGATGACGACCAATCTCGATGGATGGATGGTTTTAAGACATGAGTGATCCGTTTATTTTCACTATGAGTGAGTCTCACGGTAGTTTCATGTTTATAATATACATTTCTATTTTAGTGCAGATATTACATACATACTCAAAATAAAGTTATGATGCAGCCTTTAAGCTTTCATTTCGTACGAGATACATGCCAGGAAACTGAGAATTTGGCACTTTAAAGTACAATTTTTGAAAGATATATATTTAGGAGTGAGCTAATTTTTAGTGTCATACTAGAAACCATTTAGTTGTACAGTTTCGATCGTAAATCAATATAATTTGCCTACAAAAACTATACAAAATAAGGTGAGCCGCGGAAAATTCCCTTGCGAGTAGAACCACCCATATCTTCACTGCTTTACATGTAATGCACGGACTAACTGTTAATTAGAGTTTCGAGTAAGTAATTAAATAAAGATTAATTTATTACATTTTTGACTTTGAGTAAGGTAGGTTTTCGATACGGTATGTGACATTGAAATATTTTTTTATATAAAATAAAAAAACATTTTTAATACAGATTCGGCCACTGGAAGTGGATAAAATTTGACTTGCGAAATTTGAACCGAACAATTAAACAGTTTAATAAAAGCTACTTTACAAGCTTTTATTAAACTGTTTCCTTTCTCCTTTTTAGGGTTCCGCACCTCGAAAGGAAAAAGTGGAACCCTTATAGGATCACTTTGTTGTTCGTCCGTCCGACCGTCCGTCTGTCAAGACACTTTTTCTCAAGAACGCGTGGAGGTATCAAGCTGAAATTTATATCAAATACTCAGGTCTACTGTCCCTTGGAGCTGTGAAAAAATCAAACTTCTAAGCTAACGCAATCAAAAGATACAGCCATTTATGCCGCAAATTTTCGACACTCGCAAGGGAATCAAAACCTACAGGGTACTTACTCTCTGTGTATCTGTTTTCTGTATTGCTTACTATTCCTGGTGTACAATAAAGAGTCATTGTATTGTATTGTATTGTATTGTACTTCCCGTGAACTCAAAATCTTGAAATTTGGTACGAAGCAAGGTCTTATAGCACAGATAAAGGAAATATTGCGAAAAGCATAATTTTTTTTTGTCTGTCTGTCTATATCAGTATCCAATCTACAGTGATCCCACACTGCGCAGATTTTGCTTAGGAGCAGGGGTCTGCTAAGACTGAATGTTCATAGATACATATAAATTTGTACGGAACCCTCGGTGCGCGAGTCCAACTCGCATTTGGCCGGTTTTTTAATACTTAGAAGCTTTTTGCTGACTGTAATTTTTATTGACAGTATTTGCATCGTCATCCAACCTACATAATGTCCAAAATATTTAATTACAGACATACACACAAACGGACATAGAGTCAGGTCAAACCATAAAGCTTTTAAAAACGTCCCGATTTGGCCCTGTATCAGTCAGAGAAACTGAAGAAAAGAATCCCTCACTTTGATAGCAACCTAATAGTCTTTGAAGCTATTATAAATGTGAGGGTGGCAAAGAAAATTCATGGTCGCAATACCTAGTTGAAAAGCAATATACACGATAGGAAAGCGCGACAAGGTTATGCACCGTACCATTCACAGACCCGATTTTCAAATGGTTCAATATCGTGACTATCGATTTACCAATGCAGCGTGGATTCAATCGATTCCACATCTGCCACGGCGTGGGCATGCACCTGCCCTATCAAAGTGTGGCACAAATCGGTTATCGCCGTGCCCTAGATTTAAATATGGCCGAAAACCGATACAGTGACGTGGCCGAAAATGCATTTGTGTATGTTAATGTTCAATTGGCAACAGTATTCATAGAACATTGCTACAAAATACGTCAAAATTTCGTTATGCTAACCAAAATAAGCGTTAGAACCTGATCAGTCGTCAAATTTTTAGAAGGATGGGTGCCATTCAAAAAGCTGGACATGACTCTAGTTAAAATTTGTATAAGTAAATGCTTTCCGTCGTGATGCATTATAATAACTGGGTCTTACTGCATTGGTGATGGGTAAATAATAAATATTTATTCGTGATATCCTTCGAGCAACAATACATACATGATATCAAACCAAAAATCAAAAATAGTAGGGTAGTATAGTTGTTGAGAGAGAGAGAGAGAGAAGAGATGTTTATTTACACATATTCGATACACAGGAAATACAGTTTACAGGAAAAGATACAAATAAATATCACGCGACAATTCACACCAATTGACCTAGTCCCAAAGTAAGCTAAGTAAAGCTTGTGTTATGGGTACTAGGCAACGGATAAACATACTTATATAGATAGATACATACTTAAATACATAATAAACATCCAAGACCCGAGAACAAACATTCGTATTTTTCATACAAATATCTGCCCCGACACGGGAATCGAACCCGGGACCTCAAGCTTCGTAGTCAGGTTCTCTAACCACTAGGCCATCTGGGCGTCATAATAATTATATATACACCGTGAAATTTTAGTGGTTGTTTTCCCGAAACGAGGTGATTTAGTATCGATTGTACAATCGATTTATAATTACTATTTTGACTAGAGTCAAAAATCCAACTGTGAAAAACGAAAGTCGAAAATGACCGCAAACCAATAGTAACGCTTCGTTGATACCTAACCTATCGTACGATCGTACGCTACTTGTACCAACGAAGTTTGCGAAGTTTGCGGTCATTTTCGACTTTCGTTTTTCACAATTGGATTTTTGACTCTAGTCAAAATAGTAACTATAAATCGATTGTACAATCGAAACTAAATCACCTCGTTTCGGGAAAACAACCACTAAAATTTCACGGTGTATATTTTTTGCATTTTTGTGTGGCCTTCCGTGATTTTACTATACTGTGGCCCGGCGGAAGCCCAGTGCTGGTTTTTAACCAGCGACGTGCTGAGCCGGGACCATTTTGTAACAGCATCAATACATACTATGTCTATGTTTGTACTTTTACTTGTAGCCTGTGTTATTATTGTTCTTTTTTATTATTATTTATTTAATCAAACGGTACATGCTTTTACAACAAATTCAGTTATCGCCAAACTGTTACCAGTTTGTTGGCCATGAAGCACTCAATACTACACCGTGAAATTTTAGTGGTTGTTTTCCCGAAACGAGGTGATTTAGTATCGATTGTACAATCGATTTATAATTACTATTTTGACTAGAGTCAAAAATCCAATTGTGAAAAACGAAAGTCGAAAATGACCGCAAACCAATAGTAACGCTTCGTTGGTACAAGTAGCGTACGATCGTACGATAGGCTAGGTACCAACGAAGCGTTACTATTGGTTTGCGGTCACTTTCGACTTTCGTTTTTTACAATTGGATTTTTGACTCTAGTCAAAATAGTAATTATAAATCGATTGTACAATCGATACTAAATCACCTCGTTTCGGGAAAACAACCACTAAAATTTCACGGTGTATAATTGAATCATGCACCAGATACACAAAACAGTTAACAACTAAATAAAACTAACATGCACAACTACCTACTTACACTTTTTACATATTTTTCTAAAAGGTGTTTTTTCATTCTCTTTTTAAGGACCGGTTTACTAAACTTAGGTTTTTCTCTTAACCACCCCATTTCGTTAAATATTTAACCTTTTCCCGTAATAATTGACTGCTGGAGACTGTATTAATTTACCTTCTCGTACCCGCCTCGTGTTGTATTTATTATATATGTATATGTATATATATATATATGTATATTAGGGGACAATCTTACACAAATCAACCTAGTCCCAAACTAAGCAAAGCTTGTACTATAGGTACTAGACGATGATAAACATACTTATATATAGATAAATAAATACTTAAATACATAGAAAACATCCATAACTCAGGAACACATATTCGTGCTCATCACACAAATAAATGCCCTTACCGGGATTTGAACCCAGAACCTCTTGCTTCGTAGGCAGGGTCACTACCAACTAGGCTAAAGCGGTCGTTATTTATTAGTTACGGGGCATTTATATTCATCTAAATAATAGTTTTCTAAAGCAATCAGATACTTAATTTTCATCTCGACAGGCAAAATTTTACAAACTGGAAATAGCTCCATGTAATCTTCACACATATTTTTTATTTTCCTGTCCACTATTAATTTTACTATTCTGGTTTGTAAATTTCCTACATTCTAAATAAATGATTTTCTTTCTTTCATCACTAATCAACACGTTCTATTCGTCTTTGTTCAGAGGGTAGAGACACGTTGTATAGTTGGGTATGATGGCATGAAAGTACAAGATTTAACCCTTTCAACGCCAACGACACATATAGGTGTCACAAAGTACACTGTCAAAGTGATCTTGACACAATGACATAAGATTCAAAGCAGGTTTTTTTTTTTTTTTTTTTTTTATGTTAGAGGCCAGACAAATGAACTAGTGGGTCACCTGATGTTAAATGATCACCACTGTCCATAGACACCCGCAACGCTTTACGCGATGCCAGTGCGTTGTCGGCCTTCAAAGGGAGAGGAAAAAGGAAAGGGAATAGAGGAGGGGGAGAGGTATTGGGCCCCCGGCGCTCTCACTGACCGTACGAAACGCAGCAGGAGTACTGCTGCTTCACGCCGGTGTTCTGTGAGAGGGTGGGACTGCCCCGGACGAGCCGGCCCATTCGTGATGCAGCGGCTAGCTACAACATGGCTCTACCACTTCTAAAACTTCGACGTTTTGTCGAGGCGTGGCGTTGTAAAGGTTAAGGAGCTGCCTGCCAACCTTCAATGATGAAGTGGCATTAAGTATAAACAGAAGAACCTATTGATTCCACCCAGAGGTGCAACATAGTAAAGTGGGGCGTTCAAGTTCGCTGCAGTTGTTGATGACGTTATTGGTGGTCCTTATTGTTTACATGAAATAGCCTTCCCTGCAATTATAAATTAGAGTTAAAGAGAGACAGGTTGAAGGCATTGAATTGTGGTTTGTCGAAGAATAGAAGCTGGACAGAAGAAATGATTAATGATAAGATCCTGGAAGGAATTTGGGGATAAGAGAAATATCCTTAACATGACGGAGTGTAGAAGAGGTATAATGATGGGCTGATGGTGAGTTAATACAAAATAATAGAAAAAAATAAAACAGGAGATTGAACGGGGATAGATTACTTAGATAAGATAAATAAAATTTTTATTATTTTTGTGTTTCATGTACAATAAAATATTTACATACATACATAAATCCTACTAATATTATAAACGCGAAAGTTTGTAAGTATGGATGGATGGATGGATGGATGGATGGATGTTTGTTACTCTTTCACGCTAAAACTGTTTGACGGATTCTGATGACATTTGGTACACAGATAGTTTATAATCCGGATTAACATATAGGATACTTTTTATCCCAGAAAATTGCATAGTTCCCGCGGGATAGCGTTAAACGAATTCTTCGCAGACGGAGACGCGGGCAGCAGCTCGTAAAGAATATAAGCCAAAAAATATAAGCCAACGTTGGCTTATATGTCATTTGCCCCTTCAGTCTGAATGACGTAACGCAATCGTAAGATGAAGCTGTCAAATGGGACTTTGAACGTTTTGTATAGCTGTGTTTGCTACTGACACTTTAGTGTATAAATAATCTAAGGGAACCACATAGACAAATAAGACTCTATACTATATTGCAAACGAAGACGACATCTTGACAGCCGGCCGAGGCATTTCAATGTTCTTGGACAGCCCTGTATTCTTATTAATTTTTTAAGCATCCTATGTTCCAATTCCAATCTTTGTCTTTCCGTACGCAATGTTTAATTTCAATCCGTTCAGCCATAATTGCGTGATTAACTAACGAACATCCAAACATCTTCACACTTTCTCACTTGAAATATTAGTAGCATTAGCACACACGCTAACTTCCATATCAATATAATAAAGCAAACACGTAACAGTCAACAAGTGAAAGTGTGATATACGCCGGCATCGCGATATCGTTATTATCAGCTTCATAATAATGAGACATGAAATATAAACTCTTTTATAATGACCATTAATAATTTGCATAAATATCTTATCTTTGACAGTAATTTTAATACCTTATCAGAAAAAGGACGTAGGTAAAAAAATTATCTGTTGATATAAAACTGGCGATTGTATACAAACAAAGAACTCACCATTTAGCAAAAATTATAACAAAACCACAGTAAAAATCACAAGTAAAATAAAATCACAATTCACAAAATGCACATAGCAACCGCTTGCAAACACTGTCAAACTGACGTTTACATCTCTCAAACGCAGAATAATAAAATTTCAATCAATAATATACCCCTCCGTAATAAACAAAGAGGGATAGAAATATGCAGCTCAGTCCAGAGAGAAAGGAAGGGATGAACATGTGATTTGATGGGTTGAGCGCATGCCTGAATTTGGCGCGTGCGCGGTGAATACCGTGTCTAGTCACAACAAGCAAGTCATCCTTTTCTGACTTGGTACAGAAGATAGTGATGGAGCTAGTTCATTGACTACGAAGTTTGATTCAACCAGACTCTGACATGATAGAAAATACCAAGAAAACTTTGAGAGTTGACAAAAAGACCATGGCAAAAAGGAAAATAGAAATGTTACTCGAGTCGAGGCAATATTTATTTATTTATTTAATGAATTACAACCATTATTAAAGGCCTTTATAAGGCCAATATGGCTAAAAACTTGTTTATTTTCCTACCGCATAATATTTATAAATAAGTAGTTTTTTTATTTTTATTTGACCGCAGTCCGTAATGAAATTAATTGTTAATGACAAAAATCTGTGTCTTCTTACAAAAATATACCTACCTCAAAAGAAATTTCAGCTTGTTAAAAACATTATCATCATCATCATCATCACTTCAGCCGAAAGACGTCCACTGCTGAACATAGGCCTCCCCCAAGGCTCGCCAAACAGATCGGTTCTGCGCCATCCGCATCCAATGCGTTCCCGCTACCTTCACCAGGTCGTACCTCCATCTTGTTGGAGGCCTACCTACACTGCGTCTTCCGGTCCGCGGACGCCACTTAAGAACCTTTCGGCCCCATCGGCCGTCAGTTCTACGAGCGATGTGCCCTGTGCCCTGCCCACTGCCATTTAAGTCTTGCGATTCTTCGAGCTATGTCCGTGACTTTAGTTCTTGCGCGGATTTCATCATTAAGCTCATATGGAATAGAGAAAAACGAGTGTGAAAAAAATTACAAAAACACACTTTTTACATTATCTGTAGGATGTGTGATAGTTCAAGATAGAGGGAGGGGGGAGGGAAAGTTGGAGTGATTAAGTACTAATTATGAATGAGGCGGCAAACGACTGACATTAACCAATTCAACTTTACTATTCCTCACAGGGGCCACATCTCCTTAGCCTGCTAAACCCTTTAGCTCAATATTTTCCCCATTTCCGAGTGGTATTTTCCGTTCTTTTGAAGGTTGGTCGGCAAAAGACAAAACAGGAAAAAATCCACCTATCCCAATAATTACCTACATTGTTTTGTTTTTCCAATCTGACCGAAACGACCTGTAGATCCAGATAGGAGAATCTTATCAGTTAGATAAGGCGCTGCAACCTTGCTGCAAACGGCAGAGGTCATAATGCACTTAGCGACTGATTCAACATACGATGTACGTAGGTGACTAACAAATTCGGCATCATGAATCAAACAATACCATCAGAACACAGATTATTCATCGCTAGTCAAACCAGAGACTTTATAATAGAGTACCAGACTACCAATCCAGATTATAGTAGTGCAGTAGAATGGTGTACTTCCGTTTGGCAAATTACGTTTCCCAAACTGATTCATTTGGCAAATGTTTCAATTCTCAAATGTTTATTTTTACTGAAACTGTAAACTATTCAGGATATATTTCAGGACTATTTTGTAGGATAGGTTAGGTTAAGTTAGGGTTGTTTTATAACAATCCTGAAAAGTTTACAGTTTCAGAAAAAATAAACATTTGGGAAATGAAACATTTGCCAAGTGAATCAGTTTGGGAAACGTAATTTGCGAAACATTAGTAAACCCTTTTTTATATCGTCTTTCCATCTCATTTGCGGTCTGCCCACTGGTCTTTTCTGTTCCCATGGTCTCCAATTCAGGACAGCTCTACACCACGAATCGGTTTTTCGGGCAATATGTCCCGCCCATTGCCATTTGAGCTTCGCTATCCTTCTACCTTTTAGTAGAAGGGTAGAATTTTTTTTATCGATGAAAATATACTCTATACGTATCAAAATTTCGTGACGGAGCACTAATTAAAAAAATATTACAGAATTCAGCGCGTAAATCCCAACTTTTACACTTATTTCTAGCATGCTAAAATAACAAAAATTTGACGGCTCGACTTAGCTTATGTACAGAACAGAATGACTGGTTTTGATATTTTCGGAAGACCTTCATCAAGGCTGAGTGGGTTATGGGTTCACGACGATTGATTTCGGAAAGAACACACGATAATATTTCTAAGCTATTCCTATTATTTAATAACAAGTTCTGTGATTCTAACCGATTATAAGTACGTAACGTAAAAACTGCTATACATATAAATGTAAGATGTTATGAAGTACGTACCTGCAAGGTTTGTACTCGTAGCCTAACAATAACAATTTACGTTCAGGCGCTAGGGTTATCACAATTTTTTTTCGATACAGACATGGTTTTTAAAACATTTTTACAGCAGAATTGACACAAATTAAAGCCTGAAAGAAAATTAACTATTTAGAGCTAAACTAGTGCTCCGTATCATTTTTCTTTTTTCGTATTTTTCTTTGTAGCATTTTTTCCTATATAACTTCATAGTTGTGCAATGTGTCAAGATTTACTTCATAATAGTCGTTAACTATAATATGGTTTATACTCGTACCTACATTGTCTGGTTTTTATTGGTTCCATATTGGGTTGCACAAAAATTTTTACACATAATTTTATTCATCATTTGACATAATTCATCATTTCGCATAACTCTATTTTTTCAGAAAAAATAGTTGAAAATTAACCTGACCTAACCTATAGAGCCCTACAGGTTAACCATTTCAAACTTCTTGGATATGAATAGTTTCTGAGAAAAAAAGACTTATGCGGTATAATGAAATGCGTAAAAATTGTATGCCACCAGAGTAGATTCCATTTTTGGTTCTCTATCGTTTGATCGAATTTCATATGCCATAATGTATCGTTTTCCATAATTTTCGTTCGACTTAATTTAATTTATTTCTGAAACAGTATATCTTCAAAATTTTAAATTAAAACAAAGCTAACCTCCGGAAAAATGCATGCTTCTCTATATTTTATGGCAAATGTTATTATGGCAAGTGAATTATGGCAAACAAAAGGATGCTCCCATTTTTATTATATATGCCTCTGGAATCAGTGACAGCCCTACAGCTAGTTGGCATTAGACGGCAAGGTCATACACGGAGCTGCATAATGCACTTGCAACCTTGACGATATCGCTCCGAACATTTAGCTCAGATCGATAAACAGCGGAAAATTTAGACCAAAGGGTTTAAATGAATCATACAAACATACTTAATGATAAATATAACCCTCCTTCGGCTTTCGGGTGAAAATATCACGGAATAATTCACACCAATTGACCTAGTCCCAAAGAAAGCGAAGCTTGTGTTATGGGTATTAGTTAGGCAACACCGGTTAAACATACCTACTTAGGTAAATAGGTCAACGTCTCATTCTACATATGTCCCATTATAGAGCACAGACCTCCTCTCAGTAATAAGAGAGAACTTGGGCTGTAGTTTCCATGCGTGCCCAGCTCGGATTGGGAACTTCTTAGTTCTCACACACCACTGAATCCACAAATACGTACAAGTTTCCTCGTACGTTTTCATTCAACGTAGAAAATTTCTAAAAATATGGCCTCAGTTCGCGGTCTTATGCATGTCAGTGGCTGGCACCGTAACAACTCAATTACTGTGGTGGGGTTGCCTAAATTTTCACCACTCGCTCATTGATATCTCTCATTCACCCTTTCTGCAATCGCTGTTTTAAATTCTCTTCTGATCTAGTTACTCACTATTACAACAACTAACAAAAATGAATTGTACGGAACCCTTCATGTATTACGAGTCGACTTGCATTTATCCGGTTTTTTCCTCCGGTTTGTCTACCGAGTATCTTGTCTCCAAGCACAGCTATCCTTCTGAACGACACTATGGCCCAAACTTTTGATTTTACTTCTCCCGAACAGTTTCCACAAAAACTAATCCGTCAGTTTTTTTTTACTCTTCGAAAGTAAGAGTGGTGTAAAAACCGGACAAAGGAATGCCAGGGTCCACTTAAATGCAGCTTAACCGCGTGGAATGTTATCGTAACTATAATGAGTGATGGTGGTTTAGACGTTTCTAAGTGACAAAGTGTTTTAGAAGTGTTCAAGAGCTTCAAGATTATACGTTTGTTTGTTTTTAGATGAAAATTCACGGGCTCACAACCTTTTAAAACAAAAGTACCAGAATTACGTGATTGACTTACGTGCGACTAAAAATTAGCTCGAAGACATATTTAACATTGCGTTACCAAATCAATTAAGTACTGGAATAGAGTTGTTTTTCACTCAATAAAGGTCCGGCCAAACCGCTGCTTAAATTAAATTACGGAGACGGTACGGAATCGCAGTGACGCATCGTATCCGCCATTGAGCTATTACTAATAATCCGCACCGTTTTTATCGCTTGCCCTCCACCCCTGTCACCGCTGCTCAAAATACGGAGACGGTACGGAATCACAGTGACGTACCTTAACGAGAAAATCGTAAAAATAATAAGTATAAAAAATGAGAAGTTAAAACTTTCCCAGTTCGATAGTGAGCTGTTTTTCATTGAATACTTACCAATGTTTGTTACGTGCCAATTGCGAACACTACCTATCATTTATTCTCTCTTGTTTTATTTTCTATTAATATTCCATTGCGGTTATAATTGTTACCAGAATCGATAGCAGTTACCACAGTAAGTATATTTCATCGATAATAGAAGTGTGAATCCAAATATACATAGGTACACATACATACATTCGTAGAATGGTGTGAGAATGAGAATAAATAATTATTATTTACATAATATAAATTCAATTTAACAATTAGATAATATGTATGTACTTTATAAGTTATAATATATCAGCTAAACTTAAAATTATTCGTCCTGATTCCGGTACAACATGTTTGATGCAATGATATGAAGGTTTTGACTGAGAATCAGCGCAGGCTGTAGCAAACTTAATTAATTTTCCATACAACTGTTTTGTATCCGTTTCGTACCGAGCCATAATATTATGGAAAAAGTCAAAAAACTGACTCGAAAATAAGGACACTTTTTTCTTTATGAAAATGAATAGTGCTCTTTATTTTGAGCACGAAAACAAGAAAAAAATCTCATTAAAAAAATAGTACATCACTACAGAGGCCGGGAAGTAAGGTGTTGCCGAACGAGTAGGTTTGATACGAGGCCGGCAACCCCTGTTCTGGCCGAGGCTTGTATAGTGCTTTTCTCAAAAAATGCAATGAAATAAATAAAAAACTTCAAGAAATTAAAATTGCAAAGAAAAAATCTACCTATATAAGGACATATTTTGGAGTTTGATATTTTTTAACTCATTTGTACCTGTCGTATATCTGGTTAGTACCGTATGTACCTGTACCTTTACCTGTTGTACATTTTAACGCGTACCTAAGACATTTATTCGTACAAGTCGCACCTTCAGAATTGAACTGACTCAGGTCGAAATATTTTCTTCTCAATAATAAACTTTATAGGTACTAAAACCATGAGGTTTAGGTTTGACATGAGATGATTGCGAATTAAGTCAATTTAATTCTGAAGGTGCGAAGTGTGCGACAGGTATAGGTCAAAGCACTAGGCGTACGAAAGGTTAAATTAAAATGAAAATACTCACCTACTGCCTAGTGCTTCGTGGTATCTTATAACAATGGGCTGTAGGTATTCAATCGATGAGTGATACGTATTGTTCAAGGAACAGGGCATCGAATATCGAGAATATGATCCGAGTCGCTCGAGTAGCGAATGTTCATAAAGCATTTGATTTATTTATTCACGTTGCTAACGAAACAGCTATCGTAAAGGTTTTTTTTTATATACTTATTAGGTGTTTATAATATTACTAGCTGTTGCCCGTGACTCTGTCTGCGAAGAATAGGGGTAGGTTAGGTATACAAAAAATAGCCAACGACCTTTTCTCAGATCCACCGAATATAGAGAAAAAAAAATCTTAAAAATCGGTCAAGCCGTTTCGGAGGAGTTCGATAACAAACACTGTGACACGAGATTTTTATATATTAGAGAAAGACAAATGCGAAAGTTCGTGAGTATGTCCGTGCGTATGTTGTCTTTGTTACCTTTTCAGAGTCATACACATTTTCTTGTGCGCGACTCTCCTGTGGACATGGCAAAAGTTAAGGGTCTACAGCCAATGTTTTTAAGTTAAGTCTACATCGGTATGGGGGACGCCTGGCTAACTTTTGGACCATTTAAATACCTTTAGACCAGACGACGACGACCAGACCACCACGACGACCAGATGGCCTAGTGGTTAGAGAACCTGACTACGAAGCTTGAGGTCCCGGGTTCGATTCCCGTGTCGGGGCAGATATTTGTATGAAAAATACGAATGTTTGTTCTCGGGTCTTGGGTGTTTAATATGTATTTAAGTATGTATCTATCTATATAAGTATGTTTATCCGTTGCTTAGTACCCTTAACACAAGCTTTGCTTAGCTTACTTTGGGACAAGGTCAATTGGTGTGAAATGTCCCGTGATATTTATTTATTTATTTATTTATTTATTTAAATAAATCTTTAAGTTTACTGACTCGGAGTCGCTAATTTTATGTCCACAGGAGAGACAACTTTGTTTATTACGCCGTGTATGACCCTTCACGCTATAAGGAGTAAAAGGATTTAAATGTAATTTGGTATGTGAATAACTGGACGTCTGGAATAACACATCAGCTACTTTTAATCTGGATAATCCAATGGGATCTGGATGCAATCCCAAAATTTCGACCATTAGGATTAGACACATGAAATTTAGCGCGGGTGTTTTTTTTTTGTTTATTAAAAAAAAAAACAAAAAAGTATTAATGAACTAAAACAATTACTTTGCTCACCCGCGACCTTATAGTTACGTTTATGCAAGAAATGTGCGTTCATGCAGTTCCCCCACCTCCACACTGTACGAACACACACAAATCACATAAACCCAACCATCACCACCACCAAGCTACACTGACGCGTTTCGAACTCAACCAGAGCTCATCTTCAGAGTTACCACAACCGTATGCTATGCTACCAACTGTTGTGGTAACTCTGAAGATGAGCTCTGGTTGAGTTCGAAACGCGTCAGTGTAGCTTGGTGGTGGTGATGGTTGGGTTTATGTGATTTGTGTGTGTTCGTACAGTGCGGAGGTGGAGGAACTGCATGAACGCACATTTCTTGCATAAACGTAACTATTGTAAGGTCGCGGGTGAGCAAAGTAATTGTTTTAGTTCATTAATATGGACCTCCGCAAAGTAACGCCTGATTCAATAAATTAAAAAAAGTATTGTTGAATTCATGCTAATCCATTATTTTCTTCGTTATTTAAAGTTGCAATGGACGCAATACGGGCTATACTTAACTGATGACCGAAGCGATAAGACCGCCTATTGCTTACCTTATGTAAATTTTATTTTTTGGGTATTCACACGGGAATTTCAGCACAATCCTTGAATTTCGATTTAACTCCTAGATAATTATTTACGCGTAGGAAGCCGCGAGTTAAGACTAGTATTCAAAGTGACCCAAATTTTCCTACCCGACCGTCCACCTACCAAAACATGCCTAAATTTCCACCTGCTCCACGCACTTAACGGGGCATCAACAACCATTCCCAAGTAACTAACCGTTTATGTCGGCATATTAACATTAACAACTTAACTAGTTTCATTGAACCCAAATTGAAAAGGTGCATACGCATGATCGCGCGGCAAACAACAGACTAATTTAGATAGGAATTTTGGAAGGGACATGTTTTAAAATGTTATGTAGCTTTGTATGCTTTACACTCTTGAAACTTCTAATACTTGGAATACAATACAGCACCGAGTATCGTTTTAGCTCAACAGGAAGTTTGCGTATCTAGATGGTTGATAAGACGAGATTAATTTGAATTTGAATAATCTCCATAAAATACATTTAATTTTACGAGTTGAAATCGGGTTTTGTTCCGCGTACCTTGATTTCAGAGAAGCCCGATATTTCGGCATAGTTGCATGCGCCATGATCACGAGACGACTGGAGAATTGCGGGCATGCTGGTATGTCAGTCAAGAAAAATAAATCGGACGTAACCGATCTACCCTCTTCCTAACAAGTTGCCCACTACTACTGGAGCTCGAACTCACTTCAAAGTCACGGCAAAATACACTCACAATATCACTTACTTTTTTTGTATCATCACGAACACGATCCGGTTTAACTATATTCAGCACTGGTGACCACGTAGGTACTTGACAACTTAAAACCGTCTTCTCGATTAAAGTTAGGGTATTTCGTAATTTCGATAGCTTCCCTAACTAACTATAGTTTAATAATAATAAATAAATAAATATCACGGGACAATTCACACCAATTGACCCAGTCCCAAAGTAAGCTAAGCAAAGCTTGTGTTACGGGTACTAAGCAACGGATAAACATACTTATATAGATAGATAGGTACATACTTAAATACACATTAAACACCCAAGACCCGAGAACAAATATTCGTATTTTTCATACAAATATCTGCCCCGACACGAGAATCGAACCCGGGACCTCAAGCTTCGTAGTCAGGTTCTCTGACCACTAGGCCATCTGGTCGTCTAAAACCAGCTGGTTATACCAGCATACCCGCAATTCTCCAGTCGTCTCGTGATCATGGCGCATGCAACTATGCCGAAATATCGGGCTTCTCTGAAATCAAGGTACGCGGAACAAAACCCGATTTCAACTCATAAAATTAGTAATGACCGCGATAGTCTAAAATACATTTAAATCCAAATTTAGTATCGCAGAATAACGAAGCTTACAGGTCAGGTCAGGTCGATTCCCAAGAGCTGGCACGAATGGATTGAACGAACGAAAGCAATGTCACTTTGACATTTTTGTAGGGAAATGACTGATGCGTGTCATTTTCGTATTTGTGTGAAGTATAGAGGTAGGTATTCATATAGGTATTATCGTACACTTTGAACACCGAACAATGCAGGTTGCATGAAAGCAATTGTCAACCATGAATACCACGATAAAATAAATCGTGAAAAATTTTTAGTGCTGATAACGTAAAAATGACGTAATTTTGAACACAGAATGATGTGGTACCTAAATAAAATAACTTCTACAAAACGAGCTACCTTAAGGTACGATTATTCAATAAATTTTTTAGTCTATACACTGTCTTGTCTTTGTAACCATAGAAAAAATAGATGTAATAATAAAATATTCTTGAAAATACATTTGGCGATATCAGTATATTGTCAAATCGATTATTACAACGTCAATTTATTTTTAATTTGAATGACAATGTCAGTCAGACAAATTATGTTAAGTACTCCTTATTTCAAGTAGCCATATCGTTTAGTGAAAGAGGTTGATAAGGTGTTTGTGTGCTTGGTGTTTCATGCATGCCGTGGTGGCCTAGTAGTTTGATCTATTGCTTCTCAAGCAGGGGTCATGATTTCGAATCCGGGCTCGCATCCCTGAGTTTTTCGGAATTCACGTGCGAAATTATAGAAATTTGGCATGAGCTATATTACGGTGAAGGAAAACATCGTGAGGAACCTACACACAATCGTGTGTGTGAATTTTGCAATCCGTACTGGGCCCGCGTAGGAACTACGGCCCAAGCCCTTTCATGTGAGAGGAGGCCTGTGCCCTGTAGTGGGATTATAGGCTGGAATGTTGATGTTTCGTGCATGCCTGATCCAAAGATGTGTTCAGTCAGTTGCGCAACACCATCTCCGTAAAGTCTACAAGGTCAACAACACCGTATACCACATGTCCCAGTATCCGGCCATGGGGTTCCGTAATTTTAATGGGTTTTTTACGGTTTAATGTGGTTAGGGCCGACTGAATAGTTCAGTGGTTCAAGTTGAAAATTTGACGGATGGTGACGCTCATCTCCATGTTAGCGTTAACTTTTGTTTATGTGACAGGGTATTCTTGGCTGCTACATAGTTCTTGCGTGCACAATAACGATTTGTTTAAAATGAGTAAGGAGTCGTGGAGGCCTAGTGGTTTGACCTATGGCCTCTCAAGCAGAGGGTCATGGGTTCAAATAGCGGCTCGCACCATTGAGGTTTTCGGAATTTATGTGCGAAATTGCATTTGTAATTTACCATGAGCTTTATGGTGAAGGAAAACATCGTGAGGAAACCAGCATACACTTGTGAATAAATTCAATGGTGTATGTGAAGTTCCCAATCCGCACTGGGCCCGCGTGGGAACTACGGCTCAAGCTCTCTCATTCTGAGAGGAGGCTGTGCCCTGCAGTGGGACGTATATAGGCTGGCACGATGATGGTGATGATGATTAAGGGTCATACACAGCGTAAGAAGAAAAGTTGTCTCTCCCGTGGACATAAAATTAGCGACTCCGAGTCAGTAGACTTAAGACAGAAAGTTGGCCAGGCGTCCCACACGCCGATGTAGAATTTACTACAAAATATTTGCTTAGACCCTTAACTATTGCCATCTACACAGGAGAGACGCGAACAAAGAAATGTGTATGACCCCTTAGTGTAAAGTTTTTTAGTGAATTTAACTAAAAGCACTGCACTATTCTTATAGATGACGCCACGAGAGTAGAGGTCACGCACACAACAACACATCATGTAATGTCAGCGGGATTTTGACATTTATTCGTACCGATAGCAAGTTCAACAGACTCAACATAGAATTACAAGACTGACTAAAAATTTCTTCAACCTATTTCGTTAAAAATAATTTAAGAAAATAAATCTACCTAGTTCAAACAAAACAGAAAATAAAATATTTTGATCTATTTTATTTAAATCAGACAAGCACATTTTTCGCTATTTATAAAATACCGATTTTTTTGTTGCGAATATTTCTTATCATTTTCAAATTGTTTTATTTCAAAAATAGGTTATATGAAAAAAAAAATATTGTATGCATAGTGTTGCGTGAGTATTTCATCATAAGGATCATATAACTCACATTTTCATTCGCTCACTCATTTCATTAATTTTTTCCTTCTCTTTCTCCTTTTTTGCAATCAGTACTTTATGTAGCTGTGTATGTAATCATTCGCCTCAACTCTCGTGGCGTTACCTACACTGAAATTGAACAGATTGGCAAGGCTAGATAATAACGAGTGTGTGTATGTATATGCGTTTAATAACAACAACAGCGATCAATGTGGCGGATCTTGTGCAGGGTTCGTCGGGCTACCACCATCTTACTCGCTAACCCTGCCGCCAAGCAGCAGTGCTTGCGCTGCTGTGTTCCGTCGTAAAGAGTAATTTAGTATTGCCGTATCGATGGTTTACCGATAGTCCAATATCGATAGACCATCGATAGTCTATCGATACGCACACGAACAAAGGCGTCTTTTAAAGATTAGGAACCTACTTTATGAAATAAAAATTTGCATGGTACACCTTTTATATTTTTGGCAGGTAATCACAACTATCAAATGCACTTTGTGCTAAGAAATATTCCGCTTTTCTCCGTTTTCCAAAACTACGTCTAACAAATAAAGTCATTTAAATTAAAAGGATACATGCATTTAAAAAGGGACGTTAATAATATTTGGTTTTCTATTAATACTGAACTGACCCAGTCCAACTTCTTAGATATATGTTCAGAATAGGCAATAATAGATAAGCTATCAGTTGATTGCACAAGGCAATTGATTAAATGGCTAACTGCATCTGCACTGCGTAATTGCATAAACTCCTTGCAAACAGGTCTAAACAGTTCGCAAGGTCAAAGGAACACTCTTGAATCAATCACGTTTCTCACAACCATCGTTACTCATAATATTCTTTGTTTAATTTTGCTTTTAATTAAATATAACAAAGACACTGGCACAAAAGAAAACTTAAAAAAAACTTACCTGAAAAAATAATGTCCGCGCCCAGGCAATCCGCAATCACGCTCCGAATGTTTTGAAATTCCGAACACGATTTTGACGTTCCCGAAAAGGGCGGGAAATCTACGCATGCGCCGTGCACGCGCTGCGTTCGCGCCAACACTGACAGATGGCAGCGACGCGCAGCAGCTGATTTCTGTTTAACACTAAAAACAATGGAATAGCGATCTTGTTCAGATTTGTTGAGGCTCGGTAATAGCTCGTAGCAGTTAAACAAATGCATCGGCGAAATGAAAACTGAAAGTTTCACAACAACGCGCGGCTTACAGAGGATAAGGGAAAGCAGTTTTTTTCACGCGCGCTTATCATCGTTCGATTCACTTCGGTACTTCAACTCAAGAATGACAATAACGGAAACTTGGATTTGTTATGGCCGTCTTGCTATAAAAGAATCAGGAATATTTCGACCAGGGATGGGGTAACCTTGAATATTTTTTATTTTTTTTATTATAACACGTCAATGACGTGACGTCAATGAAGTGCGTGACGTCATCTGAAATGACAATTTCTGGTGAAAATATATTTGACTAGCCTTCCGTCCGCAGCTTCGCCCGCGATATATTAATTTTCCCGTAGGAAAATGTATTTTCCCGCGGTAAAAAGTAGCCTATGTCACTCAGTGATAATGTAGCTTTCTAACGGCAAAAGAATTTTTGAAATTGGTCCAGTAGTTTTTAAGTTTATTCGTTACATACAAAAATACAAATCTTTCCTCTTTATAATATTAGTGTAGATGATTTATACAAACACTGTTTAATATTTGGATTCATTTTGTAACACGTTCTGGGTGCATGTTACTCGAAAACTAGAAGGGGCATTAAATTTTTAAAACTAATTACAGATAATTTTGAGCACCTGAGACAACTCCGATGTGTATGATGGCGAATTTACCTAGGTATCTAACCTACCTATTTACTTAATAGACGATAAAAATTACCTATGGTTTTCACATTTTTTTTTGTATAGAAAAGTCAATTATAAGAAACTAATCAAATCTAAATTAAATTTACCATCATAGTCATCACTTCAGCCGTAGAACGTCCACTGCTGGGCATGGGCCTCCCTCATTGATACCCAATCATTACGGTTGGAAGCGGCTTGCTTTATAAATAATTCTATTCCACTTAGAAGAAAGTACAACTTATTTCACGAAATATATTTCAATGTCAAATGGAGGTCATTGCTTATTTGATATGTATTAAATGCATTATATTATATTAAAAAATTAAAAACTATAGAGAACTATTTTAAAAGCGTTTATCTCGAAATGGTTTTCGATTTACTAAACATTACAAAAAATAGACAACTTCAATAGGGATGGTGACGCCATTAAAAAATAATTCGAAGACACGACTCCAGTAAAAAAACGCTTTGTTTTAGCCCTGAAAACCAGATTAATTTTCGATTAACTGCAAAATTAGATTATATGTTGCCTTAAAACAAATAAATAATTAGTTGATTGAGTTGGCGAACAAGTTTAGTGACGTCTTAAGTTGCTTTTGCCATTAAAACTCTATGGGAGAAAAAGGGAGAAAATTGTGTTTTGACAGCTCATATTTAAAAAGTACGTCAGTTGATTGGTGGCGTCAACATCCCTATTGTGCAGCATTTCTTGCTGGATATCACGGCATGACAGACCTATATGATCTTTAACAATATTTAAGTAACCTCTAGGAAACTTTTTCGTTTAACTGAAAATTTCATATATTTCATACTAAATACAAACTGAAACATAGATGCACAGAAAAAAAACCAGAAAAAAGACCAATGCTGGGAATCGAACCCAGGTCCTCGGCATTCTGTGTTGCGTGCTTACCCCTACACCATCACTGGTTACCTGGGTTCGATTCCCAGCATTGGTCTTTTTTCTGGGGTTTTTTCTGTGCATCTATGTTTCAGTTTGTATTTAGTATGAAATATATGCATTTCACGGGATGACCGTAAAAGTAAAAAAATTAAGTTGAAGAAATAAAAAATACAAAAAGATACTTAAAACCAAACTTGTTGAAAATTTCAATTTAGGAATTTATCGGCTCCAAAAAAAAAACAAGGCGACAGCAACCTGTTTGGACATGTTTCAGTTGCAATACCTACAACTTTCTTGGCAACAATATGAAAACAAATGAACTACATGCATGTTCCGTTTATAAAATTATGAATCATCGTATGACCACGTCGTATGACATGGCATTGACGATTATTGACATAAACATAACTATAGATATGACATCAATTAGGCATCTTAGATCAGGTCCAAAATATTGTAGAACTTTTGAAAGCTTTTCTGTTTTATGTCACTTTTTTGTTGTGGAAATCTTTACGTGTTTTAGTCTATTCTTAGTTACTGTATTATTATGTTGCTGTTTAGGTATCTATTTATCTATTACTAGCCTTCCGTCCGCAGCTGCGCCCGCGATAAATTTAATTTTCCCGTAGGAAAAGGTATTTTCCCGCGGTAAAAAGTAGCCCATGTCACTCAGTGATAATGTAGCTTTCTAACGGCAAAAGAATTTTTGAAATCGGTCCAGTAGTTTTTAAGTTTATTCATTACATACAAAAATACAAAAATACAAATCTTTCCTCTTTATAATATTAGTGTAGATTAGTGTAGATGTAGATGTAGATTATTTGTAAATGTGTATTTTCGTTATTGCTCTCATTGCTGTAAATTGCATCACCTACTGAAATCTTTCTCCATCCTTCTTCTCCTTTCTTATTTCTCACCTCTTTCTGAAACATTTTTTTTTGTATGGAAAGAGTTTATCAACCATGTTTTCAACTAATTAAAAAACAATTTGGTTAAGTATTCTTCATCCAAGAATAGGCTGTCCAAAATAAGCAGTACTAAGTAAGCGGTATTAAGTATTAGCGGTAGCGCTATTGGTTTTAAGTTTTAAATTTATCATCGCTACATCACGTCAATCTGAAGTCATTTCGGTAAATGCAGCGAAGGTCATTGTCATTTCTAGTTCTGTTACAGGGTGACTAACATGAACAGGCCTTAAACTACGGCATTTGGTTTTTGAACTTCATATCGTGCCGTTCCGTTTACGCTAATAGTATTGAACAGAAGAGTGAAAGAGAAAGCGTCAGTATGCTTAGTATAAGTTTTATTTCATCAAATACTTCTCGATCGTGTTTACGTAAAAATTTCAATTCTATGGAAACATGGACGCACGAGCGCGGAGGCATACTGGAAGATTTAGGCGCAAGCCACACAGAAGAGACGTGGGACGGGGGCGCGCGCAGTCCGCGTCTCCACTCCGTCTCTTCTGTCTGCTTTGATCGAGACGCTTTCTATACATTTAGTATGAAAACTGACGCAAGGGGCGCCGCGAATGCGACGCGCCCCCGTCCCACGTCTCTTCTGTGTGGCTTGCGCCTTAACTCACAGGAATTTATTTATTTATTTATCAATAAAAAATTACAGCATTACAGTAGAACACCAATGCGCTGTAAAATTCAAAAATACAAATAAAACTTAAATAATAAAACTATTTAGGGATTCTTGAAAGACGTCTTCGTCGCTTCCCTAAAACGACGGAACACGACACCCTCCGGGCAGAAATCGGAGCGCAGGAACATCTGCTGGTGCTTGGCAGGCACTTGGAGCCTTAAGGAGCTGAAGTTGTTAGCCCTTTGAGACTCGAGTGGGTAGATGAACAGCTGGGATCCCTGTAACCGACCCCATGCTGCCTCGCGGACGTGCTCGCAGACCTTCTCCGTCGTCGTCTTCGTGTCCAACCGCAAGGAAAGAATATCGAATATGCCCTCAGAAGATGAGACTAAAGGTCACAAGATTAGGGGAGATCTATGCGCAGAAGTGGACGTCTGTTGGCTGAAGATGATGTATATATGTGTGTATGTAAAGCTCTTTATTAAAAGCTTTTTATTAACTTGCAATGTATGTAAATATGTATGTACGGGTCAAATCTTGGAAGTTGAATTTGACCCACTTCCAGTGGTCGGATGAACTTGTAATTTGGTATACTTATGTAGGTTGGATGACAATGCAAGTACAGTCAACAAAGAGTACAGTCAGACAAAAAGCTTTTGCATTGAAAATTAAATTTTTAACAAAAACTTATTGTACACAAAAACATGAAATTAACAGATGTCCAAAGGCGAATGATAATGATGAATGTCAAGTACATAAAGGGAACAACACCTAGTACCTACCAGAGTCAAGCCATCGTTTATGACCACCCTGTAACTAGGTATGCGCAATTGCGCAAGAGTCTTTGGTCTAGCAATTTTCCACCGGCTACTCCCAAATTTACGAAACGTGCGCGATAGCCATCAGTCTAGCCACAAACCTGTAATTACGCCACTTTTATACTGTAAATAAACTACAATTATTCTGAAATGGATGCATTTCAATTTCGTGTAGGGAACATGTGAGAAAAAAGACATACAATACAATAACTCTTTATTGTACACATTATTTACCTCGAGGTTTCGGCCACATTGCAGCAGCGGTGGTCACAAGTTGCTCCGAGCTGAGTCAACTTTACGTGATAAGTCCCGTTTAGTATATTAATTATGAGTGAAAATCACGAAAGTTTAAAACAGTATAAGCATGGAATAGTTGCTAATTGCGACCAATACCTTAGCTTTTGCAAACTAGTTATGGGGTGGGTTCTCCGATGTTAAAAATGTAACACATAAAATACCAGGAAATTTTTAGAGATAGCTGAAACTGATCCTAAAAGTCGATAACGTACTGAAACAACAAATAATTGAAATGTATAATAACTCATAATTATAAAAACAAAAGTGTAGAGTAGCGGCTGGACAGAATTTTCGGGAATTCCTATGGGTAGTTAGTAAAATCTAGGAATTTATCAAAAACTTGAGGATCAGAGGCCGTATTGTCTAATGCTTCTGACGCTTGCCTTCGCTTTAACTATGTCTTTCTGTCATCATTTTATACCATTTGACAGAAAGAAATAGATTGCGAAGGCAAGCGTCTCAGAAGCGTTAGACAATAAGCCTGCTGGTTTACGCGCGCCGTACCGCCCCGTAATTATTTTTCACTAGCTGTTGCCCGCGACTACATCTGCAAAGAATTCGTCTATCGCTATCCCACGGGAACTAAGTAATTTTCCGGGATAGATAGAAATAGAAATAGAAATAGAAATAGAAATAGAAATAGAAATAGAAATAGAAATAGAAATAGAAATAGAAATAGAAATAGAAATAGAAATAGAAATAGAAATAGAAATAGAAATAGAAATAGAAATAGAAATAGAAATAGAAATAGAAATAGAAATAGAAATAGAAATAGAAATAGAAATAGAAATAGAAATAGAAATAGAAATAGAAATAGAAATAGAAATAGAAATAGAAATAGAAATAGAAATAGAAATAGAAATAGAAATAGAAATAGAAATAGAAATAGAAATAGAAATAGAAATAGAAATAGAAATAGAAATAGAAATAGAAATAGAAATAGAAATAGAAATAGAAATAGAAATAGAAATAGAAATAGAAATAGAAATAGAAATAGAAATAGAAATAGAAATAGAAATAGAAATAGAAATAGAAATAGAAATAGAAATAGAAATAGAAATAGAAATAGAAATAGAAATAGAAATAGAAATAGAAATAGAAATAGAAATAGAAATAGAAATAGAAATAGAAATAGAAATAGAAATAGAAATAGAAATAGAAATAGAAATAGAAATAGAAATAGAAATAGAAATAGAAATAGAAATAGAAATAGAAATAGAAATAGAAATAGAAATAGAAATAGAAATAGAAATAGAAATAGAAATAGAAATAGAAATAGAAATAGAAATAGAAATAGAAATAGAAATAGAAATAGAAATAGAAATAGAAATAGAAATAGAAATAGAAATAGAAATAGAAATAGAAATAGAAATAGAAATAGAAATAGAAATAGAAATAGAAATAGAAATAGAAATAGAAATAGAAATAGAAATAGAAATAGAAATAGAAATAGAAATAGAAATAGAAATAGAAATAGAAATAGAAATAGAAATAGAAATAGAAATAGAAATAGAAATAGAAATAGAAATAGAAATAGAAATAGAAATAGAAATAGAAATAGAAATAGAAATAGAAATAGAAATAGAAATAGAAATAGAAATAGAAATAGAAATAGAAATAGAAATAGAAATAGAAATAGAAATAGAAATAGAAATAGAAATAGAAATAGAAATAGAAATAGAAATTGAAATTGAAATTGAAATAGAAATAGAAATAGAAATAGAAATTGAAATTGAAATAGAAATAGAAATAGAAATAGAAATAGAAATAGAAATAGAAATAGAAATTGAAATTGAAATTGAAATTGAAATTGAAATAGAAATAGAAATTGAAATTGAAATTGAAATTGAAATAGAAATAGAAATAGAAATAGAAATAGAAATAGAAATAGAAATAGAAATAGAAATAGAAATAGAAATTGAAATTGAAATTGAAATTGAAATTGAAATTGAAATTGAAATTGAAATTGAAATTGAAATTGAAATTGAAATTGAAATTGAAATTGAAATTGAAATTGAAATTGAAATTGAAATTGAAATTGAAATTGAAATTGAAATTGAAATTGAAATTGAAATTGAAATTGAAATTGAAATTGAAATTGAAATTGAAATAGAAATAGAAATAGAAATAGAAATATTTATTGCATAAACTGTGAGGAGTGTACAAAGTCGACATGTAGTACAAAGTTTTATTATACTACTTTATATTATAGTATGTTACAACTAGCCTCCGCTAAAGGGGTCAATCTGAAAATCAGCGCTGGGGCATGCTGCCGTGTGTCCTAGCACTTGCTGAGATTGGTACTGTGCTAAGCCTTTGGTGGCTTCGATAACATTTTATTTTCTTTGTTTTGGCATGATCGTCTTAATTTGGACCGTATATACGTTGTGTAATTTTAAAATAATAATAATAACCAGGGTTCATAACTAGGTGAACTATTAGACTTTACATACTTATGTAAATAAATAGATTATAGCGAATATATGTATAAATTCTTAAATATAAATCCACGGACAGAAATGGACAAAGGTTTAACAATTAGTATTATTTATTTGCTCTGGAAGATATTGTATAACAATATGGTATTATACTCGTAAAGGAGAGGCCCTCTCCCCGCTCCATCCAGTAAAGTTCGTCACCATACTGGTCACTTTCCCTCGAGCCTACCACCACCATTTCAAAGGGAACAACAAACTATGTCGCCCGTCTATAGATCGTATGTATCAGTCACCAAATGAATAAGAGGTCAAACAAGAATGTAGTTACCCCTGTGGTAGGATTTTATTACTCCTAAAATTTACACGGAGTAACTACCCTACTCACTTGAGACTACTTCTATTCCCCCTTAGACTCTAGTATAATAAGAAGGTACTTCGATTAGTGTATGAGTAAGCTGAAGGACGCTCCATTATTTGGTCTACAACCCAGACCGAGTAATTGGCCTCCCCCATGTACCTCCCTAAGACACCCAATTCTGCACGGATCACCTCTAGGGATGAATATCCTTAGCTACAACCTCACTAACGACACCTATTGCCGAGCGAGTAAGTAGACACCCCGTTGGATTACGCATAATCACTACGTGCCGATTGGTCAGACCGAACACTAGGGGGCAACCTTCAGCACGCCAGAGGCAGAATTGACCCCTGGAGATCATACGTATATCGCCAATCCTCGCACCCAAAATAATAATTTTGATAATCTACAGACCGCATAATGAAAGCTTCACAGCAACCGTTGCTTAGCCTAGCCATCGCAACTGTATCGTCTGTACTATGGTACGTGATGGTGTAGCTGCGTGCTATCAGGACCATTTCACTTGGTCGGTCGTAACTATACTGGCATTTGTGCCTACCAGTATTGTCACTTCCCCACTCTCAGAGTAATAGTACGGATAGAAGTGTGGGAAATACTTTCTCTATACTGGTCTGATTAAATTCAAGGTTAATATTGAGGACTGGTAAGTATTAGTGGTTTAATTTAGTCTCAAGTATTATGAAAACCCCATCCTAGGTTCTAATAGGTTAACAGATTTTATACCAAAATCAAGGGATGAATTTTGAAAATGATATTCTTCCACAAGAACAAATAAAATAGATAATACAATACACCTTAAACCTAAATGGACTTGTATAACAGCACAACAAAGGTAATAAACAGTAATAATATGGCCGTTTATCCATTTCTATCAGTAATTGATCAATTACTTCCCAAAAATAAATCCATAATAAAAACACAAGGTTAAATAATAATAAACCCTATTAAAATTATACTGGGAGTTCTTACCTAGGAGGTACAACTGTTTCACTGTTTAAATACGCTGTGGTATTATCGAAGATAGGTTCCCCAGTAGGTTACAAGATCTCCGGTAGCTTAGATAATATTCACTTCAAATATTACTTCAAGACAAGGTCTTCAATATCTCAGTTAATATTCACTTCAAATATTACTTCAAGACAAGGTCCAATATCTCAGTTAATATTCACTTCAAATATTACTTCAAGACGAAGGTACGACAACATAAACGCACAAGGTTCTCAGTCAGAATATTGTTCAGGTCCACTGTCAATTATCGAAGATAATTCCTTTCGGATTTCAAAAAGATTTAAATTTAAATAATAATTCCAAGAGAAAAGACAATAAAAATAAAATCAATTCAAAACATTGTATAGCTCAACCCAAGGTGGTTTCTCGATATCAAATGCCAATAGACATTCTAATTTATTTAAACAAAGATTCAATTGGCCTGTTCTAAAATTTAAATATTTAAACCTATTGTCATGTTTATTTGTATTAGCTAAATAGAACCCTATTACTCTTTTTTGACATTAACTGTCAGTCATCAAAATTTTGTTTAAAATTGAACCTTAAATTTCGTTGACCTAAACATCTATCTTACTATGTAGCTTTGTTCTATATGTATAATTTCAATAAATGTTTAGTCGCGAGAGTCAACCCCGGTAGGTTTAAGTTAAGATCGCGTTTGATTAAAATATACGGAGGGCCGATATAGCTGATAGAAGTTCTTAATATTCGTATAAGTTCCTACTGACACGTTAAATAAAATTATAAAGACATTTAGCTAAGATTATGGTCCAAACGCATCGCGTTCCCAGCATACAGCCCCGAAGTCTGCATCTCCATACTCCAGCAGCTCTCCTCACAGCTTACTGCATATCGCAGCTCTCAGCAGAACTCCAATCAGGAACCCGCCGTCATATCCAGTGAATGGATATCCATGTCAAACAAATTATATATTAATAATGTATCAATAGTACATTACTGCAGCGGCCGCGAAATAGGGGATTGCCGGCCGAGTAGTTATAGATGGCCGAGTGTTAACGAGGCCATCTAGAGATACGAGGCCGGCAATCCCTGTTCGTGGCCAAGGCTTGTATAGAGTTTTTCTCAAACATGCATCATCATCATCACCACCATCATCACCGCCATCATCATCACCATCACCATCACCATCACCATCACCATCACCAACAACATCATCAACATCCATCAACATCCATCAACATCCATCAACATCCGTCAACATCCATGAACAAGAACATCCATCAACATCCATCCATCCATCCATCCATCAACATCCATCAACAACCATCAACATCCATCAACATCCATCAACATCCAACAACATCCATCAACATCCATCAACATACATCAACATCCATCAACCAACATCCATCAACATCCATCAACATCCATCAACATCCATCAACAACCATCAACCAACATCCATCAACATCCATCAACATCCATCAACATCCATCAACATCCATTAACCAACATCTATCAACCAACATCCATCAACATCCATCAACCAACATCCATCAACATGCATCAACATCCATCAACCAACATCCATCAACATCCATCAACCAACATCCATCAACATCCATCAACATCCATCAACATCCATCAACATCCATCAACATCCAACAACATCCATCAACATCCATCAACCAACATCCATCAACATCCATCAACATCCATCAACATCCATCAACATCCATCAACATCCATTAACCATCCATCAACCGACATCCATCAACATCCATCAACCAACATCCATCAACATCCATCAACATCCATCAACCAACATCCATCAACATCCATCAACCAACATCCATCAACCAACATCCATCAACAACCATCAACATCCATCAACATCCATCAACCAACATCCATCAACATCCATCAACATCCATCAACATCCATCAACAGCCATCAACATCCATCCATCCCTCCGTCCGTCCGTCCGTCCGTCCGTCCATCCGTCCGTCCATCCATCCACCCACGTCGACCACGTCGACCTATTAAACGTCATGGTGCTGTGTCACATAAAACAATAGACGATCACTTTGCTGGCCTTGGCCAGCAATGTTGTATGAAATTCCATTATTGACCTCTCGTCTAGCCGCACCTGCAACGTGACAGTTCGTGGCGTATTTTAAGGAACATAACGTCAATATTTCATAGCATGTTTGAGAAAAATCATTATTCAATCCTGATATGATTCAGGAGATTCCATAGATCATATATTTCTGCGATGTCAATTATATTGGTCCAATAGTTCCAATGCCTGACGTATGATGGATATAATAATATACTGGAAATAAGTCCATTATGCTTTGATTTAAGATATAAATTATTATTGGATTTTCAGTCGTCACTTTAATCCCTGTCATATTTTCATGTAATTCATCAATACTCCATTGTCCACATTCCCCATAAATCCCAAATAAAACATCAGTATTTTGACTTACACGTCAAATGATCCCTCTCGGTCTTCGCGCCATCATCCTTTGACGTAGACTCCTCACTTCTATTCTTCTATTCCACATGACAGCTGACGTCACGCGCCTCTAGGCTCCCGCTATTTCTGAAAATAGTTAAATTATCCTGCGAAATATCATTTTGGACTCACGGCAGTAACTCACACTGATACACCATTTAATTCGCTACACGATTCTCATTATTAGAACACTCCCGATTCAATAGACACTGAGTTATAGTCATTTAATCCCAAACACAATATCACAGGCTTGTTATTATTATAACTTCACTCGTCTGTCTCTTAGATTAGCCATCACGTTGACATTTCCCAATGTTTCTTTCTTTGGAAACCAAATATCTAATCTTTGATTAGGCGGAGTTTTCCCTCAGCTTTACACGGTCTCGCTATATGATGATTGGTAAATAAATCAACTGATGTTTATAAAGTTTCCATTGCTGTAACTCCCAACGTCGTAATTCATAGTCATTTCAAATTGTCACATTTGTTGAAAGTAAAATACATACATACATAGTTAAAATACACACACACACCACACGACACTTCACTCCCACAATCGCGAATCCAATTCTAAAGATTACTTTATGTATGTATGTATGTATGTAAACTCTTTATTGTACAAAAATAAGGAAAAAAAGAAATACATTATTGACAACCGTTGAAATGCATGTACAAAGGCGAACTTATCCCTTTAAGGGATCTCTACCAGTCAACCCTTGAGTGGATGAAAGGAGCATTTAGTAAGGGACCGACAAAGAGTAATACTTAGAGGAGTACTTTAATATTATTTGATTTTTTTATTACGTTATCTCGTTTTTATTCCTGACATCTCCCTGTCAATTCCCCAATTCCCCCCTTTTCTTTTTCTTTTTTTGACAGGTCTCATTAAACAAGGTTTGTTATTGAAACTTTTTCAAAAAATTTAATACCCTTATAACGAGTACAGTACAGTACCCATTGCCGGAACGTAGCTAGTTATTTCCATTTGTCTTTGTTCCTGTTTTGATATTCCTGTACCTAATTATGTTGCGGCAATAAATGATTTTTATTTTATTTTATTTTAAAGTATCAACATGCATAATAAGCATAAAACTATCCTAAGTCGTTCTCAGGCTCTCAAACTTCATCAGGTTGTTTATATTACCACTAGCGCGTCTGAGAAATTTGTCAAATATAATAAACAAAGTTCTACTATCATATAAAACCCAGTTAATAAGTTAACTTCAATGCCTCGACTCGTGGAAAATTAAATGCACATTTTGACATTCAATCTGCCCAGACGCAGGACAAAGCTTTCAAGGCATTGTTGTCGCGCAGGTACCGTGACCGACAGACAGACCGACTGGCAAATTAGTGCTTACTTGATGACATGACTGGAATGTTTTGTTATTAGATAAATATAGTGTGGCTTGAGATTGGAGGTCTGTATATGGGATATAGTAACTATAGCTTCTATTATATGGGCAAGGACCGACCGTCACGGGTCAATTGGGGAGCAAGATAGAGCCGGGCGTTTTTTTCTGAAACTGTTTCTTCTTTATTATTTATTTATCCATATAAATAGTAATATAAAATTATAAATGTGAAAAACAACCATAAGACAACCCTGTCAAGACATTGGATTTTGAACCGTAAAATGTTGCTAATTTGAATCGGCTTTGATTTTTGTTTGACGGCAAATACTTATATTGCCGTTCCGGTATCGATTTAAGGGTTAAGCCTAACTGGATTACTGGTTGAATAATGAAACTGAAACCTATTGCAGAGACGTATGTAAAGTCAGTCTAGGACCTTTGACCCCACTACTATTTGCATTTGAGTATTCCACCGTTAACAATAACAACGGTGATAAGAAAACAATGACTTTGACATGCAAAGGTCAATGCACCCTTATCGGCCACAAGGCTGAACACATTACGGGAATAATAAAAAACAGGAATGCTTGGCGAGCTTGCAAACATTTTTTAAATGACAGATTTTCGAAATATAACATTTTTTATTTAAAAAACTAATGCAGACCCATCGTGCGGCTGGTGCACTTGGCGCGTGTAGCCAGGAGTTGTGAGTTTGAATCCCGTGCAATGTATTCGAAACACTTTTTCGTTTAAAAAAATTTAAACGAGTAAAATGCCAATAAAAACGCCGTGTGAGTAGGCCCTTAGTTTTTCGCTTACACTCGATATTCAGCGTGAGCTTTTCTGTGACGGAAAACATCGCGTGAAAACCAAGTATACACCGTAAAATTTTAGTGGTTGTTTTCCCGAAACGAGGTGATTTAGCATCGATTGTACAATCGATTTATAATTACATCTGTGCATCTTCTATCGCATGTACAACGGAGAGTGCTCCGAGGAGTTATTCGGGTTGATCCCTGCCGCATCCTTCCGCCACCGCCCTACGCGACAACACTTCCATCCTCACCATCTGGATGGTTGGTTGTCTTCTACTGTGCGTTTTTCCAGAAATTTCCTGCCTCGCACAGCAAAGCTCTGGAATGAGGTTCCTGCTGCGGTATTCCCGGACCGATATGACCTTCAAGCTTTCAAAAAAAGAGCGTACTCCTACCTAAAAGGCCAGCAACGCACTTGTGACTCTTTTGGTGTCGCAGGTGTCCATGGGCGACGGTAATCGTTTACCATCAGGCGATCCGTCTGCTCGTTTGCCCCCTATATCATAAAAAAAAAAAAAAAAAAAAACTATTTTGACTAGAGTCAAAAATCCAATTGTGAAAAACGAAAGTCGAAAATGACCGCAAACCAATAGTAACGCTTCGTTGGTACAAGTAGCGTACGATCGTACGATAGGTTAGGTACTGTTATAATTATGCATTTATGATCGAACAATGTATCTAGGTAAACGCTGATGCATCCAAATTGTGCAACATGTGGGTGATTAACACAATGCTTATAATTGTGTTTTTGCATATGTAGCAATCATAGTGTTTTCCCTAAATTAATATGATTTTGACAGGCAGTCTAAATTTGAACCTTGTGGCGGACACCCGACTTTCCCTAACTTGTAATTCACTTGAATAAACTCCATTTCCGCACTTAAAAAGTCTTTTCAAAAAACCCACCCCATAACAGTGGTGTCAGAAGTGGGATGTTTCATAACTATTCGGGCTTTGACTTTACAGTTCAACCTTAAGTGAAAGTATTAACCGAAAACTGACAATCAGTCTACTGTGTCATTCTAAAGTGTCGTAAAAGTGTGTCCGCCCTAGACCCTATTCGCGCCGTTTCGTGAAATTCTTAGACTCAATCCACCAAATACGCTTCGTGAAGTTCTAAGACTCAACAACTAAAGTGAAAAGTGTAGCTGCCATCTCTGCCTCCGCTGTGACCCACCGCTCACGCCGTATCCTGAATCATTCAAGAAGAAGCCGCTCAGTTCCTGTCGCATAACCCCGTGTGTTGGCAAATCTGGTGGAGGTCATTCCTGGCTGTCGTCCACGTGTAATAGTAATGTTTGAAGTGGCAACAACGGAAGGTTGTTTTTCTGCTAATCTACTAGATACTTACTGAGTTCCTGCTGCAAAATCCCGTGTTCGTGTCGCCGTTACCATGCTGAATTTCTACGTGCTCATGTGAGTAAAGTATTCTGTTTCTGAGTTGCTATCAATTTGTCAACCTAAAGTCGGTTTTGGAAGTATACGGTTTTGGAATCCGAATAATAATCTGTTGCTGTCAGTGTTAAAAAAAAATACATATATACTTAACACTACAGAAATTAGTCATAATCATAACAGTCAATAATATGGGTTTAGAGGACCTCGCTAAAACATCAGCTTCCATGGAGCAGACTCCTATTCAAGTTCTTTGTAGTTTTGTGAATGTGTATAAGGGAGATCGTGAGACTTTACCTGCATTTTTAACAAATTGCCAAAATGCGTTGGACTTAGCATCCGAGAGCCAAAAGGTTGTGTTACTTAAATTTATAATTTCTAAATTAGAAGGCAAGGCTCAAATAGCCTGCTCGAATAAAATTTTTGAGAAATTTGAAGATTTAAAATCCTTCCTCAAACAAAACTTTGGCGAGACCAAACATTATAACCATCTTCTACTAGACCTACAAGCTTGTAAACAACAAACTAATGAAACTGTCGCTCAATACGCCCTTCGTGTGGAAACCTGTTTAACCCAGTTACAATCAGAAATACACAACTCCGACTCGTATAAAAAAGAAATACCTGGTCGCATTGCAATGACGGAAGATCTCGCCTTATATACGTTTTCCTTGGGGCTCAGACCCATTCTTAGCAACATGGTAAGATGTAAAAGTCCCAAGAACCTAAATTCAGCGATTAATATTGCTATAGAAGAGGAGAAAATCCAGAATTGGTCATTCAGATCAGGTAAACCTGTAAAATTCTGTAAAATCTGCCGTAGAGAAGGCCATATAGAAGCCGACTGTTACAATAAACAAAATGCATCTCCACATATGCCATCATACCAACGTCAAGCTAACAATGTAGTTAACTCCTCTCCTCGTAATTTCATTCCGACATCATTGCCTATTACATGTAGGTATTGTAAAAATATTGGTCACGATATTTCACAATGCAGAAAACGCCAATTCAATAACACTAGGTTCGCGAATAACACCGGTCAACGACACGCGAATCAAAACTGCGTAGACTGCACTCCGCTTGCGTTTGACGCAGAGTCACCACAAAATGAATCATATTGCAATAATGAAAACGCCAGTCATTTAAACTAGGCAATCGGGTTTCAGACAAGTGCCAACTGAAACCTGTGACTCTAGGCACTTTTACTATCCCTACTATGCATACTACTATGAGTGGTCAAAATTTACATAGTACTACGTCCGTTTATCCTAAATCTAACACTGTTGTGCATAATCACTGCAGTCATACTAAATCCACTGTTTCTACTAAATTCACTGTTTCTACCAAATCCACTGTTTCTACTAAATCCACTGTTTCTACTAAGTCCACTGAATCCCATAAGCTTCACGAGAACTTTAAGCCAGACACTTCAAATTGTACTTCTTGCATTAAACCTACTTCCATTTCTACTAGTTCGGCTCTGAACAAAGAGTCAAATAAAAGGTCGGAATTGTCTGATTATTTCTTAATGACACCAGAGACTATATTCGATGTGTCTCAAGATAATAAAGCATTACTCCCGTATATCGAGATTAAAACTTCTCATACAATAAATCCCGCTCGTTTCTTAGTTGATACCGGAAGCTCCATTTGCATTATAAAACGTTCTTGTCTCATAGAAGTTCCTAAACTAGAAAATCACATTGTCAAGTTCAAAGGTATTAATGATATAGATTCTCATGCAGTAACGAAAGGCAAGTTTATCCTCCACCTCGAGTCAAAATATGGTCAAAACACTCTTTCCTACTATTTTCACGTTGTAGATAACGTTCATCTCAATTATGATGGAATACTAGGCTCAGATTTTCTCAATGCATACCAAGCTACTATTCAATATTCAAATTCGAAATTAATAATAAACAATGACTCAAATCAATATTTCGATTTGAAAACAGGTACTGTAATCCCTCCAAGGTGTGAAATGGTTATTGAGTGTCCGGTAACGAATCCTGAAATACAAGAAGGCCTCATTTTGGAATCCAGGCTTAAGGAATACCCTAAACTTTACTTTTCGCGATGTCTCGTTCGTGTAAATTCAAACAGTAAGGTCATCATGTCAGTTCTAAATACCTCTGAGAAAGAGGTAATTTTAAAAGACCTTAAATTTACCGTAGAGCCGGTCTCCCACATCCTTGACAATCAGTTAACAACCACTGAGACAGTTAATTGCAATATCCATACCTCATGCACTAAATTCCGTCGTGAAACAGAAGTCCAAAATGCCATAAGATGTGGTCATCTTAGCTTAGAAGAAGAACAGCTGCTTCGAAATCTCTGCTCCCAGTTCCAGGACATTTTCCACTTAGAGGGTGACCATCTCTCAACAACAAAAACATTATCTCACGAGATACGCACTACCTCCAATAACCCAGTTCATGTCAAAAGTTACCGATTCCCCGAATGCCACAAAGCAGAAGTCGACAAACAAATTAAAACCATGCTGGACCAAAAAATCATCAAGCCTTCCAGGTCACCGTGGTCTGCTCCTATATGGGTAGTTCCCAAAAAACCTGACGTTTCTGGTAAGCCAAAATGGCGTATAGTAATCGACTATCGAAAATTAAACGAAATTACAATTGGTGACGCTTACCCTATTCCTGTCATAACAGATATTCTCGATCAGTTAGGCCATTGTAAATATTTTTCCACCTTAGACCTTGCATCTTCATTCCACCAAGTACCGATGAAAACTGAAGCCGATGCTGAGAAAACGGCATTCAGTGTCCCATCAGGTCATTACGAGTTCACTAGAATGCCATTTGGTCTAAAAAATTCACCTTCTACTTTCCAAAGGTTAATAAACGTTGTATTAGCCGGCCTTCAAGGTATCCATTGCTTTACATACATGGATGATATTGTGGCCTTCAGTCACGATTTACAATCTCACATTGAGAAATTAAGGCTCATTTTCGAAAAACTACGTGAACATGATTTAAAATTGCAACCCGATAAATGCGAGTTCTTACATAAAGAAGTTCAGTATCTAGGTCACATAATCTCTGATCAGGGTGTAAAACCAGATCCTAAAAAAGTAGACTGCGTTATAAATTTTCCCATCCCAGCATCCCCTAAAGACATAAAATCATTCCTTGGTCTCGTAGGCTATTACCGTCGCTTTATTGATAACTTTTCACATTTATCTAAACCTCTAACCAGTCTTTTAAAAAAGGACAGAAAGTTCGAATGGTCTCCAGAACAACAAGAAGCTTTCGAAATTCTAAAAGCTAAAATAACCTCAGCACCTATTCTACAATATCCAGACTTCTCCAAACCCTTTGTACTCACGAGTGACGCTTCAAATTACGCTGTCTCGGCAATTCTCTCACAAGGTGAAATAGGAAAAGATCTGCCTATCGCATTTGCTTCTCGCACGCTTAACAAAGCAGAAGGTAATTACTCCACCACCGAAAAAGAATGCCTCGCCATTCTCTTTGGTACCAAAACTTTTAGACCTTATCTTTACGGACACAAATTCACAATAGTCACAGACCACAAGCCCTTACAGTGGCTATTCAACTGCAAAGACCCCAGCTCACGATTAGTTCGATGGAGGTTGAAATTAGAGGACTATGATTACGAAATTCAATATAAGAAGGGTAAAATGAATTGTAATGCCGATTCGTTGTCCCGAAATCCTATAAACTCTATCGATAATGCCCCGAACACTTCTAACACTTACGAACAATATTTACAAGCCGACCGTCAACACACTGTGTTATACGATACCGTTATCCAAGAACACAATGAGTCATTACTTAAAGCAAAATGCAAGCTTATTACCTTTCCCTCCGCTATTGATTTAGATGATTCCATTCCTTATTGCGATGAAGTACTTAAAATGTCCACTCAAAATATCCAGAACGTAGAACGAGAGTTACATACCTACTATTCGACCTCAAACGAAAAACATGTATTCACTCACCTTTTCTTACGAGTTCATCATTACGATGAAATATCCTATAAAAATATATTCAACCTTCTCCGTGACTACAGAAACATGATCAAATTATGTCATAGCGAAGAAAAAGAATTCGCAATATCAGATTTCAAAGACCCATTTAATAAAATATCATTCACGAGAATATATAATATGCTTGCCTATTTATTTAACGGAACAGGTATAAAAATTAACATTTACCATAATAATATTCAGTTCCCAACGCCGAATGAAGTTTTGAAAATTCTAAAGGATAATCATGACTCGCCCTCAGCAGGTCACCCTGGTATATCTCGAATGCTAGAAAGACTCAAATCAATGTACTGGTGGAAAACCATGCGTCAAGATATAGAAACATATGTCAGGAATTGTAAGACGTGTCAAATAAATAAACCACTACGTCAATCAAATCGAGCTCCAATGATTATTACGTCTACTGCTACTAAACCTAATGAAAAACTATTCCTCGACTTGGTCGGACCACTGCCCGAGACTCATTATAATAAGTACAAGTTTATCTTAACGCTCCAAGATGATCTCACTAAGTACTCCCAAGCGTATCCCATGATCTCGTGCTCAGCCGAAGAGTCCGCACAGCGTCTTGTGCATTTCATCTCACACATAGGCATACCCAAAACGATAGTAACCGACCAAGGCACTAATTTCTGCTCCGAACTGTTTAAACAGTTAGAACGGTTACTCGGTATAAAGCATATCTTCGCATCGCCCTATCATCCCCAGACTTGCGGCTCCCTGGAGCGTAGTCATTCCTCCCTTAAAGCATATTTAAGGTCATATATAGATGAAAATCAACATACTTGGGACTTATACGTCAACACCGCCATGTTTGCTTATAACTCAAATGTCCACACTACTACAGGGTTTTCTCCAATGGAGCTGATGTTTGGTCATAAACCTTATCTACCACAAAGCATAGATTCACTAGAATCAAATACTTATACGGACTATATACGTGCATTGAATCATAGACTATACTACAGTAGGCAGAAGGCTCTAGAAAACATACAGAAATCCAAAGAGAGGTCGAAAACTTACTATGATGCGCATGCCAAACCCTTAAGCTATAAAATCGGTGATATGGTATATGTAAGATGTCACCATAAACAAAACAAAGCACTGTCACCCGTTTGGAAAGGGCCATACAAAGTTATAAAGTTAAATGGAAATCATACCGTCACAGTGCTTATCAATCGTAAACACGTACGTCATCACTACGACGAAATCAAACTTGCACCTCAATCTTAAACATTGTATTCTGATCTGCCTCGGCGCTTGCTTTATGCCTCGGAAGTTTTGTCACGCCAATCATAAAAAGTTCGGCCTCTTCATCGATCAAATGCGAGATGTTAAAATGACAAATGGAATGTTGTCACTTACATAGATATGTCATGTACAGCCTCATTTAGATAATGTAGAATTTCTGTATGAAAAGATATCAATGTTTTGCAAATCTCATTCTTCATCAAAAGTACAAGACGAGTGCCTAAATTCACTAAATGTTCTACAAAGTCAACATGCTAATAATAAGTCTAATAACATTAAAAAAAAAAAAAAAAAATTCGTCTATATCCTACTTAGTTCAAAGTCCAGCACGTGTAAAACGAGGCCTCATCGATGTTGGTGGCTCAATATTAAAAACATTCTACGGAAATAAAGTTCACCGATGCAATTAATCAAGTACAGTCAGATGAGAAAAAGTTAGCTCACGTCATGAAAGATAATATTCATGTTATTAAATCGACCATTCTAAATTTGAATAACACAATGTCAAGGGTTAATAAAAATGAAGCCCGGCTTATCAAAACTTAGAGGTAGTCGAAAAAGCTTCCGAACAATTAAGAAATTCAAATGACAAATTGGGTATCAAAACTTACCTCAATGCCATGCCAACCTCTGTCGAAAGCATAATCATGTCCTTATCCTTTGGCATCGATGATAAAAATAATACAATACTCTTTAGTAAACTAAATATTTTACATCCGACTGTACTAAGTCCCTATCAACTGTACAATGAACTTGAACAAAACGCTAACAACCTGCCAAGCGTTATGAGCTTCCAATATCGCTGTCGCAGCAAAACATTCACGACCTTGTAGACATAAGCAGTTTGATATGCTATTATCATTATAATAAGATAGTTATAATTATAAAAATACCACTCGTAATTCCACAGACTTATAGTTTATATCATGTTATATCATTACCAATTCCGTATGACGTTTCAAAACCAGACACTTTTGCGTTAATTGCACCCAACAAACCTTATCTAGCTATAACAGCTGACAGAATGTTTTACTCACTCTTCGACAGTGTCAAAGAGTGCAAAGTGATCGAAAATAAGTGTTACGCGTGTGAATTAAACAATATCTATTCTACAATCGCGACACCAACGTGTGAGACGATCTTGTTAAACGAAGTAGTTCCTAAGTTACCTAATGTATGTGCGTAGTTAAGATTTTATGTGGATCTATCGATGTATTTTATAAACTAAATAATAACCACTGGATATTTGTACAGTCAGAACCTGGAAAATGCCATATCACATGTGACAATGACCCCAATAGTTACGATGAAATTTTGTCTGGCACAGGTTTGTTAATTTTGCAAAAACATTGTAACGCTTTTTTCAAAACTTTACAGTTTAGCGCCAGTGATACCCTTGTTACAAACATAACTATTGGTAGTTAGTTATTGCCCAAATAATGTCGTCATTCAATATTATCTTTGACGATTGTTATGAGAAAAATAAAATAAATAAGACTCTGCCTCGGCTACCTTTTGTAAAGTTAAATAACATAAATAATTTCGATTCTTTAGTCTACGCCAGTACCCACTTAGATCAGCTTGAACAAGAACTACTTAAATAAACTGGAAAGCCCTTCACACCTAGAAAGGCATAATATCCATTATTTATCGTTAACATACGTCATGTCTATTACTTTTAGCTTGTTTATGATTTACAAAGCCCGAAGGTATTTGTGTAACAGTTCGAAAAAGGGATCAGATGGACTTTGTATGAAAATATTCAACAGTCAGTACAAAAATCGAAAGTCAGTTCCAGAACAAAGTCCTGAAATATGCCCCGACGAAGAAAACGTAAACTCCAATCAATCCTCTCCAAACCATTCAAGGCGAAATATTTTGTAGTTGTGTTTCCTTATAATTTATGGTTCTGTTAACCTAAGTTTTATGTAGTAACTTAATCTTAGATAAGTTTCAATTGTTAGCCAAAGCAAAGCTCAAATCACAGACTCTGACATGCACAGATTTCCCATCACCTCTCCAAGTGATGCTCAATCTTAGAGGGGGAGATGTTATAATTATGCATTTATGATCGAACAATGTATCTAGGTAAACGCTGATGCATCCAAATTGTGCAACATGTGGGTGATTAACACAATGCTTATAATTGTGTTTTTGCATATGTAGCAATCATAGTGTTTTCCCTAAATTAATATGATTTTGACAGGCAGTCTAAATTTGAACCTTGTGGCGGACACCCGACTTTCCCTAACTTGTAATTCACTTGAATAAACTCCATTTCCGCACTTAAAAAGTCTTTTCAAAAAACCCACCCCATAACAGTACCAACGAAGCGTTACTATTGGTTTGCGGTCATTTTCGACTTTCGTTTTTCACAATTGGATTTTCGGCTCTAGTCAAAATAGTAATTATAAATCGATTGTACAATCGATACTAAATCACCTCGTTTCGGGAAAACAACCACTAAAATTTCACGGTGTATAGTTACCACCTTCGTATCCATTTTATTAATTGTTAACTACACTACTACTATCCAAACTGCACAACTAACTGCAACCAAATCCTCCCAATCAGAGAAGAGAGCTGTGCCCAGGACCTATTTAGGACGTCGTCACATGAGGGAATAAGAGTTTTTGGGGAACTCGAGTCCCCGTGCCCCTCTCCAAACTACCAGTGGTATTCAAATGCGAAACTTTTTGCGTCTTAATTATTATTATCCACAGCTAAAAGTGCAAGTACAGAAGTAGAAAAAGATCGCTCTTCCTTCATCAACCGCACAGCTAAGGAGTGGAATTCCCTGTTTGCCACTGTGTTCCCTGAACACTACAATTTACTAGGCAAGCGTGCTCCATCGTAGGCCTCATCTTCGCTTTCCATCAGGCGTGATTGTGGTTAAACACAAGCCTATATTGTATATAAAAAAAAGATAAGATATGCGACGCAATGCAATTAAAAATACCTAAGTATATACCTAAATATTTTATCTATAGATGCAAGACTTCAAGGTTAAATTATTTAGTTTGACGTGGCAAGTGTCACGTAACTAATAAAAACTGTGGGTTCGTGCCTGATTTTTTAACCCCCGACGAAAAAAGTGGGGTGTTTTAAGTTTGAGTGTATTTTGCTATGTGTGAGTGTGGGGGGGGGGATTCTATCTGTGGCACTGTAGGTCTTAAATGGTCCACAATTTGGTCGGACGTCCCACATGCCGTTGTAGACTTGACTATAAAACTTTGGCTATTATATAGACCCTTAACTTTTGCCGTGCAAACAGGAGAAACGCGATTAAAAAAATGTGTATTACCCCTACTAGTACGGAACCCTACACTTTACTTTGCCCGGAAGCCGTAACGCCTTCGCACTTACCCGGACTTAGGATATGCACTTAAATAAATAAATAAATAAATATCATGGGACAATACACACCAATTGACCTAGTCCCAAAGTAAGCTTAGCAAAGCTTGTGTTATGGGTACTAAGCAACGGATAAACATACTTATATAGATAGATACATACTTAAATACATATTAAACACCCAAGACCCGAGAACAAACATTCGTATTTTTCATACAAATATCTGTCCCGACACGGGAATCGAACCCGGGACCTCAAGCTTCATAGTCAGGTTCTCTAACCACTAGGCCATCTGGTCGTCTACTTAGTACGGAACCCTGCACATCACGTAGCCCGTAACGCACTTGCCCGGATTTAGAAAATGCACATAGGGCGTTTATTCGAGCGTTCAACTGCCTCATTTATCTGGTTACATTTTTTTTTAAATGGCTGTAGGGAGATTTCCCTCGTTTGATGGGGCTTTCGGTTATATTTATGACTCAGATCATAGAAAGGAATTATTTTTTCTATGGTCTGAGATATTAGAGATCGTACGTCTACCATATAACTCCAGTTACATTTGGTAGCATAGTGAACGGTTGTGCACCTACTCTGAAGATGAGCTCAGGTTGAGTTCGAAACTGGTGGTGGTGATAGTTGGGTTTATGTGATTTGTGTGTGTTCGTACAGTGTGGAGGTGGACGAACTGCATGAACACGCATTTCTTACATAATCGTAACTATCGTAAGGTCGCGGGTGAGCAAAGTAATAGTTTCAGTTCATTAATATGGACCTCCGCAAAGTAACGCCTGATTCAATAAATTAAGTAAAGCCCTTAAAGGGGGTGTATCTTCCATTTTGTCTTACAACAATCTTTTCAAGGA
Source organism: Archips crataeganus (assembly GCA_947859365.1). Lineage (NCBI taxonomy): Eukaryota > Metazoa > Arthropoda > Insecta > Lepidoptera > Tortricidae > Archips > Archips crataeganus. Next base: position 6,230,986 of record OX402064.1, read on the forward strand.
CTAGTCGAGATTGGAGCCCGTATCCTCCGCTCCTAAATAGGTCAGTGCTCCCGATTGTATCGGATCCCATGCGACCACCATGCTCGTCTATTCAACGATGGTGGTGAAAAAATATAGCTGATGGCAGACACTAGTTGAAAGGGAATTGATATAGGTATTTTTTGTTTTATTTATTTATTGACATTATTTCCATTTACAGGCTTACTCGTACAGTAAACACCAAATCGGCTATAATAGGCTAGACGACTAAAAAAACTGTTTAGTCCGTCAGTTAGATTATTAAAAAATATTGTACACGTATTTTTTCTTTTGTTTGACAAACAAAGAATGACGAGGATACAGTGCTTAGAAGTTTCGAGTGACGTCACTATATGGTACAATTTTTACCTAAGAGTGACGTCACAGGCCCCCACTCCAGAAGTTTGATGATCTATGCCTTTGTCGATTTTTAATAATTTGATAAACCAAAAAATACGTGTCCCATATTTTTCCATTATCTAACTGACGGACTAAATAGTTTGACATAATTTATAACCCAGTCGTCATCCCTATGCTACTAGGATAGTACATAAAAATGTCAACAAACAAAACAAAAACAGAACAGGATACAGAGAAACATTACATATTAACTAACTAAGTATGCATATTGCAGTACTTACATAGTTGCATAATTATTTTCTGCAATAAAAAATGCCAGCTATTGGCAAACACATCAGCATCTTGGATTTGTGCAAGAATGTCATTGATTTGTTTTGACGAGGCCCAATTGCATAACAAATTACAAGCTAATAGTATTAGTGAATTTCAATACAAAATAGCTAATACTAATTAGCTTGTAATTTGTTATGCAATTGGGCCCTGATGGCCTATTGATTAGAGAACCTGACTAAAAAGCTTGAGGTTCCAGGTTCAATCTCAGATCGGGGCAGATATATGTAAGAAAAATGCGAATTTTTGTGCTTGCTCTTATTTATTTAATATGTATCTCTATTCAAGTGTATTTATCCGTTGCTGGTACCCATAATACAAACTTGGCTTACTTTGGGACTAGCTCAATTGGTGTCAATTGTCCCGTCATATTTATTTTATTTATCGTTTATTTTGTAGTAGGTACCTACCTACCTAACTGAATGGCCTTGTAGAAATCAATTATGGTGTTATTATTTCTTGACTTTGTCATCTTGAAACTACTCTATTGACTAAGATCGGTCGTTCCATCGTCATCATCTCCATCTTAACGTCTCTTCATTTATCAAATAACACATATTTCCTGTAAGAATGAAGGTCATTTCCAAAAACCATTGGCCGAATCTGACAAAATAACTTTTGTATAAATTGCAGCTTACTCTTAATTAATGTGGTAGGTGTGGTCTTTTAAATTACTTTGCCAAAAAACTTGTGACGTATTCTTCTTGGCATCGGAAAACGTTGGTAGAATCCAACAAATAGGTACATATTATTATAAAAGAGCCTAAGTATTAACTGAATAAATCAATCTAATTCTGATTTCATTGTTTCGGTGTTCACCAACTGCCGCGATAGGTTGACAATAAACTATTTGTTAAATCTACCCATAAATAAAGGAACCAGTTCAATGTCCGGAGGGCTAGGAGGACCCCAGGACCCTAAGACGTGTTCGGAATCGGAGGGTTTCGGCTGCTTTGATTTAAAAAGCTTCGAGGGTCCTACGCATAAAGACATTCGAGCACGCCTTAGAAGGGCTTTGATCCTTGTGCTTTTTACGGGTACGAGTATGACATTAAATAAATAAATAAATATTAGGGGACAATCTTACACAAATCGACCTAGTCCCAAACTAAGCAAAGCTTGTACTATGGGTACTAGACGACGATAAACATACTTATACAGATAAATAAATACTTAAATACATAGAAAACATCCATAACTTAGGAACAAATATTCGTGCTCATCACACAAATAAATGCTCTTACCGGGATTCGAACCCAGGACCTCTTGCTTCGTAGGCAGGGTCACTACCAACTAGGCTAAAGCGGACGTTAAATTAAAAGTTGAACCTCCTGAGGTCCGATGTCCTATTATTAGGACTTAAATGTGACATTAAACTCAACTCATTAGTGAAAAAGTTTGAACTTCATTGAAACAAAATTTGACGTGGACTACAGGAGGCTATTTTCTTATGTTGTGAAAAAAATACCTAACACCTTGACCTGCGGAATATGAAGCAGAAGGTCGTGGGTTCGAATCCGTGCTCGTAGCTTTGAGTTTTCGGAATTCGTATGCGAAAAATTACTTGAAATTCACTATGAAATTTTCGGTGAAGGAAAACCTCGTGCAAAAGGCAGCATACACCTGCGAAGCAATTCAAAGGTGTGTAGGAAGTTGCCAATCCGCACTGAACCCATGTGGGAACTACAGCCTGAGAGGGCTGTGCCCAGCATTGGGACTTATACCGCTTGTACGTACAGTACACAGTCCGGAAATGATGAAAAAAATAATAATTTGTAGGTAGCTGAGTTTTTCGGAATTTATGTGCGAAATTACATTTGAAATTTACCATTAGCTTTACGGTGAAGGAAAACATCGTGAGGAAACCAGCATACACTTGCGAATAAATTCAATGGTGTGTGTGAAGTTCCCAATCCGCACTGGGCCCGTGTGGGAACTACGGCCCAAGCCCTCTTATTGTGAGAGGAGGCCTGTGCCCTGCAGTGGGACGTAGGCTGGGATGATGCTGATTGTGTATCTACAGTCAGTGTCATAACTTAGACCAAAGCGACAGATAAGATGTTATTTGTACTTAAGTATTTATCTATGTATAATAAATCCACTATCGAGTGAACACTATTTACTTTTTACTAGCTAGTACAATACTACCAGCTTTACTTAGAGTGTAAGTAAATACAGACTGTCCTCCTAAATTTACTTTAAATTGGAATAAATTAACCCTATTATCTACCTAGATATACCTATACCTATTTTTTTTTATGGGCTTTAGCCTAGTTGGTAGTGACCCTGCCTACGAAGCAAGAGGTCCTGAGTTCAAATCCCGGTAAGGGCATTTATTTGTGTGATGAGCACGAATATTTGTTCCTGAGTTATGGATGTTTTCTATGTATTTAAGTATTTATTTATCTATATAAGTATGTTTATCGTCGTCTAGTACCCATAGTACAAGCTTTGCTTAGTTTGGGACTAGGTCGATTTGTGTAAGATTGTCCCCCTTATATATTTTTATTTTTTTTATTTTATATTATTTTTGTGGGAATTTTCGTAACTTTGGAACGGTACATTGTAAGACAGTTACATCATTTAACTACTGCGGCTTTAAAGTTTATTTCCAAGTACTTTTAACTGTTCTTGTCTAATTATAAGAAACTCAAGTGGTCGGAAATAATGAACGATGCTTTAATGAATAATTAATCATGATAAATGCATTAGTTTAATTAATTAATGTTAAAGTATGTTAGAAACAGGTGCTCGACCGTATTAATTTATAAATTGTAGAATGCGTATATTTATATGAAGAGTTGGAATTTATAACGGTCTTACATACTCGTAAGACTAGATGTTAAACGCAACTCTGCCTGCGTACCATGAAACTTTTCACTTATCGGAGATAAAATAAAAAATATACCTACTAGGGAAATAATAATAATAGGAAATAATTATGATATATGATATAGCAGGGTCTCCGCTGGCAATCTTCTGGCACAAGACGGCCAGGAAGTCCTCGGACCACGTGGAGGCGATCAGTTGAGAAGGAGGCTGGCTCAATTGATCTCGGCTGGGAAGAGCTGGAAGAAGCCGCGCAAGATCGAGCCAAATGGAAAACTCTTCTACGAGCCCTATGCCCCTAATGAGGGATAACAGGAACACATCATCATCATCATATTATAGGTTGACTGGTAAAGATCTCTTAGAGGGATAAATTCGACTTTGTACATGTAAGTGCCTCAACGGTTGTCGATGGTGTTTTTTTTCTTTATTTTTGTAAAATAAAGGGTTTACGGTCGTATGAGCATACTTACTTTGTTTAACAGGGATTGTGTAGCTTTGATCTGCGATTTTTTTTATATTAGTTCCAGAGAGATTACCCAAAAACAAACAAAGATTACACGTTATACGTTACAAAGAAGTACCTAAAGGTAAAGATAGATATAAATTAAGAAGAGATTAGTAGTTATTATTATTATGTTTTATTTAGGTATGTTAGCATGTTAAGGCGTTTGCGCGCACCCTAAGTGTCCACAAACGGCTTTTTATGCTGCAATAGGTAAGAATAGATAACAAAGAAGACAGGCGAGCAAATAGGTCATCTGATAGATAAGCAAAATAATATTTAAGAAAAATTCTGAGACATTTTCGCTGTGATTGTGTTCTCGTGGCCCTTAAAATTGTTTAGCAGTCAAAGGCGGCATGCGCGAACCAGAGTTAAATGAGTCGTTAAGAGTTAAGGGCTTAATAAAAACAAAATCACAATCACTTCCTTTGTGTAACGAAAGTTAGTCATACAAAATATATGGGTTACTTTCTTAAGACAAAGGAAATAATTAAGTTTTGTTTTTATTAAATATCTTAATTGTGTACAATTTTTTTGAAAACGACTCAGATTGGGGTGCGTGGTTAAACCCGATAAGTCGATATAATAATATTTTGAAGAAATTTTGTATCGGAGTATTTTAGACAGTGTTCTTTTAAGGGTAGTGGCAAAACGGAACCCTTATAGTTTCGCAATGTCTGTCTGTCCGTCCATCTGTCCGTCCGTACGCGGCTTAACGTAGAGATTATTAGTGCTAAAAAGCTGTTATTTTGCATGGATATATGTAGCAATTAACCCGACAAAGCGCAAAAAGTCTTTACAAAGACATTTCTAAACGGCTTTGTGATACCACAGGAGACCGAAGAGCTGGCAGCTTCCTCGCACAACCTAAAGATCAGCTTGCTATACAGCAAAGTAATGCTGCCAGTAGGTATCTTCGGGTCCATGCCGCGCGGGGAACCTTTTGTTAATTTTATCTAGTTTTAGTTTAGTTAGTTTTATTTTATTTATAATTAGTGTTTATTTACGTAAAGATATTATGTCCAGTGGTAAAGTAAAATGCAAAAAAAAAATTTTAGGGTACCTCGCATAAACGTAAACTGGGGGTGATTTCTTTTTCTCGTCTAATCTTATAGTGTGAGGTATCGTTGGATACTTAAATCTTTTAAAATCTGTATGGGGTTGTGAAGACGATTTTTTGTACTGTGCTTTTTGGGCGTGTCCGACACGCTCTTGGCCGGTTTTTCAATAGTCAATTATTTCGACTTATTGAGTTACACCACGCACTCCTCGTTATATTTCTAACTTCGAGTTAAGTGCAAACCCAGATCAAAATTTATGGAACTGTCATCCCTATAACCCAGGGTTATCGATGACATAATTTTTAACCCTAAACCATGCAAGCAGCTCTATGGCTTTTTTTAACATAATTACATTACTTACAAACAAATTTTTAGATGAAAGAGTGAAATAGTCGTTTTTTTTCTTCTTACTTCTGTTTACTTACATTTGACTATAGTCAAGATTTGAGTAAACCCGAATGATGACGCAGTTATATAAAGCAGTCGAGAAACGGAGGGTCTTATTGTCAACAAGTGTAAGGGTTGGTGACTTGAGAGTGAACAGAGACAGTCGCAGAGCTGTCCAAAGAAAAAATAATTCAATAAACATTATTAGCTTTAATGAGTTCCCGGGAATGAAAGTAAATAAAGCTTGTTCTACACAATTCACCAGAGCTTTGATTATAGTTAGGAAACGAACGGCAGAAAATCATTTTAATTTGCTTATACACATTTGACGTAGGTAGCATTCAATAGATTTAGCTATATAAGTATAAAGTAGAAAACAATTTGGTTGAACCTCTTTACGATACAAACGTATGGCATATACTACTCAAATAAATTCATTACTTGTGACACTTTCAAATGAAAGTCATGTCTTGTTCAGTAAAATAATTAATTGAATGAGACGTTACTTTGCGGAGATCCATATTAATGAACAAAAACATTGCCGTTTTATTTAGTAACGGTGTAATAAGGTAACTGCTTTTCTTAATTGTATACAATTAAACTTAAATGATATTTGTTTTTCAAAAACATTAAAATATGATCACATAAGGCGACTCCATCGTTTCCCGAACTCCGGAACCCTAAATGTTAAAGAAATCATCAAAAGACGTAATGGACAATCACAAAAGACATATGCACGTGTGGCTTCACGTGGTCTAAACTAGAGGTCAACGCACTTTTAAAAACAATATGCTCTATGATTGCATGGCTTGATTAATTTTAAAGAAAATGCATCTGTGGTTTTGTTTCTACACAGCTGCAACCGGATGTAATGATTGGTCAATTCGATTCGGAACGGTTTGGGGTGGATCAGTGGAGTATAAAGTATGAATCGTTGGTGGTTGGCCAATAGGGCATTCAGCCGTGTAAGATGGGGTAAACTGTTTTGGCCGGTAAGTGATAAATGTTATTTCTTCCAATAATTCTGATGTAGATTATAACCGGATTGAGTTTTCTTCATTATTCTTTGTATCATTTTAGCGTACCTATCGTAACTCGAGTCGCGTAGTACCGATAGCCGATAAGTATCATGATTGTTAGTTTAGACGCGAAAAAATACGTGATCATGAGACACGTCACATCTGTTTTAAGCGTCCAAACTAACGAAAATGATATTTTATCGTATTAATTATAAGATATGTTAAAATTGTAAAAAAATATTCACCTCTAGAGGTGAGGTCTAGACACTGCAAACTACACAACTACTTGGCTACATACTATTGTCTAAACGCGTACTCTGGACCTTATTATTATGCAATTATATTTCTTATTTATTAAAAACGAAGGATTATCATGTTTATATTAACCAATATTTATCTTTAAAGGTTAACAATTAAAGTTTTGCTACGAAAATGCTTTGACAAAGATTGCGGAGTCAAAAACAATGAAGTGACTATTAAACAAAAACAAAACGCCATGACCACATCTGTGACAATACAGATGTTATACCCGAACGAATCATAACAACTACTAGTAGGTATTTAAACTTCATTTATTTTGTTCCAACGTCTTGTGTTTGCCCACAATCACGCCTGATGGAAAGTGAAGATAAGGTTTTACGATGGAGCACGCTTGCCTAGTAAATGCTCATTCACCATATACTTGAAAACGGCCAGATCCTGCCAGATCGTAGTATTCAGGGAACACTGACGCAGGTAGGGGACTCCACTCTTTAGCTGTACAGTTGATGAAGGTAGAAAAAAACGCTTTGTGCGGATTTTGGGAATACGCAAGGGCGGAGACCCCGCCTACTTCTTTCTGGTCTAGGGTGAGTGGGGGTAAGATGAAAATAAGATGAAAATAAGATGAAAATAAGATGAAAAGCAGTGTAAGATGAAAAACGCTTGGGTGCTACGAGTAGTTTTTCGTCTTACACTGCTTTTCATCTTACCCCCACTCACTAATATACTTACCTGTGAAAGAAAGGAGCAGATGGAATAAGGTCGTGCAGTTCCGAAGCAGATTCACAGACTTGGGTTCAGTGAAGACCAATGAGCTGCTCCGCAGTGAAGTATCGCCTGACTTTGGAAAAGATACTAAGCTTTTTCGCAGCAATATTTACCAAGGATTCGATGTAACTCCCGAAGCTCAATGAATAATGCTGTACCTGCGTAGCGTTAATGTTTGAACAACACAAGTAATGTTTGAGTCTATTTTTTAGCTCCCAATTTTACTACAAAGGCTGCATATATTTCACATTATGTCTAATTTAAGCACATTTATCATTACCCATTGTTATAATTCCGTACAATACAATGTGACGTCTCGATGACATTCTGATTATCATATCAAAATCAAAATGTCTGTCCGTCAGCCGTTTCCGTCTACCTAAATTTAAAAGTAATTGAGATTTCATTTTAGTGTTACTAAAATTTGTAAGCGTAACCTTTTTATTATTTACCTGTTTTTAAGCAATCTCAATTATCCGTGATTTCATAACTCGTTTTTTGTTTGGCCTTTAACAATATACCACATACGACATAGTGAGATTGACAACAGTAGTCTCCAAGAATGGGGTTACTATATCGAAATTCGAAAGATCCTAAGCTGAAGTCAAGCGAAGTCTAACTTTCTGTCGTAACACGTAATGTATTATGCCCGAAAGGTACTTGAAAACGAACTTTAACTGAAGGCTATTAAATCCACTGGCCCGCACGGACCAGTTCGCGTTATCGCTTTTCTGAAACGAGCTGATAAGGAATAAAATTTGCTCCCATCGTCCGTAAGTATTTTCAGATAAAAAAAAGTTTGTTGTTTGTCCGCCTCAGAGCAGCCCTTTTGTTTATAATAAGCGTCATTATCGTCTCTTATCGGCACAATATGAATGGTAATTTGGCTATTTAGAAGCGGTTAGAATGCGCCCGAACAACGGAATGTCGGTAAACACGTTTGATGGTCGATTGGATGCAATTGAACCGGGTACAATGCAATAGCAAATGCAGTAGACGATAATTAAGAAATTATAGAAACGGTAAAACTAATTGGGTGGATTGGATTACATTTCTTGTACCATTGAGCTAAGACATTTGGTGATGAAGTATACTGAAGCGCTTCGCTTTTCTTTTATAATGCGGACTATACCACTACCATGAGTTTGCAGTGACCGTACTCGATATGGAGAATCCATACAAATCATTTACGCAGTCGCTATCGAGTACCGTCACTGTACACTCATGATGGTAGTGGTACTGCTAAAGGAATTGAATTCGCTTCCGACGTCTGTTTTTCCGGAATAGTATAGTTTAGGGCTGTTCCTGAACCAGTGCGCTAATTAATATCTTCGACTTCATTACCATCAGCAAAGATAGAATCATAGAATATGCTCACTTTTACTCGCCTCTGAGTGAAACCATGCTCATGCAATTACGACGTAGTAAGCACCTAGTGAATCTTCAGCAACAAAGTACTTACAACTTATCACTTTCTTCGACAGATGCAGGTCGTGCAAAGCACGATTTTATGCTAATGAACTACTTCAAAAGGTTTCGCGTCGTGCTTTTTGTGAACATTCAAATTGACAGCACCATGTGTACGGCGTCCTATCAATGGGTGATTGGAATGTATTCGAATCGTGATATTATTATTTTTTATTTTTTCTTTTTCCTTTTTTTTCTTTTTTGACGGTGGAAGCATTCTACACTTCCACTGAACATAGATATAGTTAGTTAAGATTAGGTATAGTTTTAGTTTTTTTTTTTTAACTATGGGACCCAATACATCCCTGTATTGTTTTTTTATATAATTATTATTATTTTTTATTTAATTCTATATTTGTATGGTTTTATAGTTTGTAATTTATTATATTTTAATTTGAAAAGATGACTTCCTGCCAAGTTTCTTGCGGCGCATTCTTCTTGGCAATGATGGTCCTTACGAAAGCGCTGGTAGTTTAAAAAAGTGACATGTAAAAGAGCCCTTTGCGGCCTATTTGCAGAATAAACGTTTTGATTTTTTATTTTTTATTTTTGATCCAACAATCCTTTCGCAATATGTGTCATAATGATATCACATACCTGAAAACTGACAGTATGTCTTACTGGTGAAGGTGGGTGAAGATTTAAATGGTTTGATCGGACTGTAGTTTACTAACTAAAAGCATTTGTACTTTGATGTCGACGTTTAAGTCCAAATATCTTTGTTCAATTTAGGGTACAACAAGAACTTTATGAATGTGGAGGATCTTCCACCGGCTTAGAAAAATCTATTGAGAAGAATCTGGCGAGAAACTTAACGAGACATATTTTTTTTCAAAACGGATCCACATTGTCATTTAATTATATTTTTATCTAAAGTTAACACAGTTAGATATAGAGGTACGCTATTTAAAGCTGGGAATATTTCCAAACATTCATGATATTATTATAGGCACCTAATCAATTTTATTAGTACTTATTAGAAATTAAATATGTATAGTATGTTCTGACATAGATTTATATTTGGTGTCAGTTTGATCGATAGGTAATAGTTTTGGAATTTGGTTATGAAAACGTATGCAATTTCCCAGAAACGACTTTTTGATTTTAGCCAATCTGTAACATGGGACTGTAAGTTTTTGTGTGTGTTCAGTTGCCTTTCTTTGGCTTGTCGACATTGGTGGGAAAACCGTATGAGTACCTAATATATTTCCTGACATACATTATTACATAGGTACTGTACTGAACTCGTTATATAGGTATTATTTTTTTTTGAAAAAGTTCAATAACAAACCTTGTTTAATGACACCGGGCGGGGAAAAAGAAATGAGGGTTGACAGGAGGGATGTCGGAGAAAGAAAACGGGGATACCAAAATAATTTTATCCAAAAGGAGAAAAGTGATCCTTAGAATTTGATCCGCGATTGTGTGAGTGAAGTGTCGTGTGGTGTGTGTGTGTATTTTTCTACGGTTATTTCCTCATTCTTTCCACAAACGCGACGACTTGAAATGACTATGAATTACGGCGTTGGGAATTACGACAACGAAAACGTTATAAACAACAGTCGATTTATTTAACAATCATCATATAGCGAGACCGTATAGAGCTGAAGGAAAGGCTTCGCCTAGTCAAAGATAATTAAATTTGGTTTCCAAGAAAGCAGCATCGAGAGCTGTCAACTTGATGTCTAATCTACGGGACATACGAGTGAAGTTATAATAATAACAAACTTGTGATAATGTGTTTGGGATTAAAATGACTATAACTCAGTGTCTATTGAATCGGGAGTGTTCTAATAATGAGAATTGTGTAGAGAATTAAATGGTGTATCAGTGTGAAGTACTGCCGTGAGTCCAAAATGATATTTCGCAGGCTAATTTAACTATTTTCAGAAATAGTGGGAGCCTAGAGGCGCGTGACGTCAGCTGTCATGTGAAGTAGAAGAATAGAAGTCAGGAGTCTACGTCAAGGGTTGATGGAGTGAAGATCGAAAGGAATCATTTGACGCGTAAGTCAAAATACTGATGTCTTATTGGGGAACTATGGGGAATTTAGATAATGGAGTAGTGATGAATTACATACAAATATGACAGGGATCAAAGTGACGACTGGAAATTCAACAATAATTTATATTTTAAACCAAAGCATAATGGACTTATTTCCAGTATATTATTATATCCGTCATACGTCAGGCATTGGAACTATTGGACCAATATAATAGACATCGCAGGGATACATGATCTATGAAACCTCCTGAACCATATCAGGATTGAATAATGATTTTGATGCAATATTAATATATAATTTGTTTGACATGGATATCCATTCACTGGATATGACGGCGGGTTCCTGATTGGAGTTCTGCTGAGAGCTGCGAGATGCAGTAAGCTGTGAGGAGAGCTGCTGGAGTATGGAGATGCAGACTTCGGGGCTGTATGCTGGGAACGCGATGCGTTTGGACCATAATCTTAGCTAAGTGTCTCTATAATTTTATTTAACGTGTCAGTAGGAACTTATACGAATGTTAAGAACTTCTATCAGCTATATCGGCCCTCCGTATATTTTAATCAAACGCGATCTTAACTTAAACCTACCGGGGTTGACTCTCGCGGCTAAACATTTATTGAAATCATACATATAGAACCAAATTACATAGTAAGATAGATGTTTAGGTCAACGGAATTTAAGGTTCAATTTTAAACAAGATTTTGATGACTGACAGTTAATGTCAAGATGAGTAATAGGGTTCTATTTTGCTAATACAAATAAACATGACAATAGGTTTAAATATTTAAATTTTAGAACAGGCCAATTGAATCTTTGTTTAAATAAATTAGAATGTCTATTGGCATTTGATATCGAGAAACCACTTTGAGTTGAGCTATACAATGTTTTGAATTGATTTTATTTTTATTGTCTTTTCTCTTGGAATTATTATTTAAATTTAAATCTTTTTTTGAAATCCGAAAGGAATTATCTTCGATAATTGACAGTGGATCTGAACAATATTCTGACTGAGAACCTTGTGCGTTTATGTTGTCATACCTTCGTCTTGAAGTAATATTTGAAGTGAATATTAACTGAGCTACTGAAGACCTTGTCTTGAGATAATAGTTGAATTGAATATTATCTGAACAACCGGAGATCTTGTAACCTACTGGGGAACCTATCTTCGATAATACCACAGAGTATTTAAACAGTGAAACAGTTGTACCTTCTAGGTAAGAACTCCCAGTATAATTTAATAGGGTTTATTATTATTTAACCTTGTGTTTTTATTATGAATTTATTTTTGGGAAGTAATTGATCAATTACTGATAGAAATGGATAAACGGCCATATTATTACTGTTTATTACCTTTGTTGTGCTGTTATACAAGTCCATTTAGACTTATGGTGTATTGTATTATCTATTTTATTTGCTCCAGTGAAAGAATATCATTTTCAAAATTCATCCCTTGATTTTGGTATAAAATCTGTTAACCTATTAGAACCTAGAATGGGGTTTCATAATACTTGAGACTAAATTAAACCACTAATACTTACCAGTCCTCAATATTAACCTTGGATTTAGTCAGACCAGTATAGAGAAAGTATTTCCCACACTTCTATCCGTACTATTACTCTGAGAGTGGGGAAGTGACAATACTGGTAGGCACAAATGCCAGTATAGTTACGACCGACCAAGTGGAATGGTCCTGATAGCACGCAGTTACACCATCACGTACCATAGTACAGACGATACAGTTGCGATGGCTAGGCTAAGCAACGGTTGATGTGAAGCTTTCATTATGCGGTCTGTAGATTACCAAAATTATTATTTGGGTGCGAGGATTGGCGATATACGTATGGTCTCCAAGGGTCAATTCTGCCTCTGGCGTGCTGAAGGTTGCCCCCTAGTGTTCGGTCTGACCAATCGGCACGTAGTGATTATGCGTAATCCAACGGGGTGTCTACTTACTCGCTCGGCAATAGGTGTCGTTAGTGAGGTTGCGGCTAAGGATAAAACGTCCCTAGAGGCGATCCGTGCAGAATTGGGTGTCTTAGGGAGGTACGTGGGGGGAGGCCAATTACTCGATCTGAGTTGTAGACCAAGTAATGGAGCGTCCTTCAGCTTACTCATACATTAATCGAAGTATCTTCTTATTATACTAGGGTCTAAGGGGGGGAACAGAAGTAGTCTCAAGTGAGTAGGGTAGTTACTCCGTGTAAATTTTAGGAGTAATAAAATCCTACCACAGGGGTAACTACATCCTTGTTTGTCCTCTTATTCATTTGGTGACCGATACATACGATCTATAGACGGGCGACATAGTTTGTTCTTCCCTCTTGAAATGGTCGTGGTAGGATCGAGGAAAAGTGACCAGTATGGAGACGAACTTTACTGGAAAGAGCGGGGAGAGGGCTCTTCCTTTACGATTATAAGACCATATTTCTATAGAATGTCTTCTGGGGCAAATGAATAATACTAATTATTAAACCTTTGTCCATTTCTGTCTGAGGATTTATATTTAAGAATTTATACATATATTCGCTATAATCTATCTATTTACATGAGTATGTAAAGTCTAATAGTTCACCTAGTTGTGAACCCCGGTCACTAGTATTATTTTAAAAGGATACCATAATGTAGGGAAATATATAATAAACAGACGATCACGCCAAAATAAATAAATATTATCGGAGCCTAAGGCTTAGCACAGTACATATTTATTTCAAATACATTAAGCGACGCCGACGGCCTATTTATTAGCAGCGATCTGGGGGATATTTATAAATATAAGTTTTTAAGTTTTTTTTAGTTAATTTAAGTTCTATTTTAACAAATCTTTCTATATATCTTAGAAACTCTTTCTCTTTTGACTTAGAAATACGCACATATTTTGTATCAGGTTTTTTAAAATTGTTTAAAGGCCCGTAACAGATTTAGTGACTCTCTTTGAGTTGCTGATATTTATGGGCGGTGGTGATCATTTTCCATCAGATGACCCGCTTGCTCGTTTGCCTCCCTCTCATAATAGAAAAATATATATATCTTGAGTGGATAAATGGCCATTTATATTTAACGGAATAAGAAACGACTGCAAGGTTAGAATAACTTTTTTAATGTTTGTCGAACTGTCATTAAATAGTCTGACGTAGGAACAGGTGACAGGACCTTGTAAAAGGCACTATCCTACTCGCTTCCACTGCTGTGTTCCGGCGTGGAGAGAAATTACAGCGGATGAACTTACTGACACATGAACATGAGGCATTAAATTTTAGCCGTCTATTACAACTCAACACTCACTCAAACGGGTTGCAGGTATTCATGTATTTTAAATTTTCCACCCCACCCGTATCACAAAAGTAGGTTATTAAAATCCACATCTACCTACTCGGTAATAAGCAGCTGTGTATTGCAATACCTACTAATATGGCTATCAGAAGAAGTTTTTCAGCTGGTGATCATCACCTCATTATCAGCCAAAAAACTTGCATTGGCTAGTGAGAACATTGATCCACGTTTTTTAACAAGCCACATTACGAGTCTCTCATACGAGTGAGGCCAACGATCCATTCTCATTACGTGTGATTGCTATGGTGCATTAGCAGTCAGCAAGGAGGCCAGTAATGTGGATCGCGCAGCGTGTCGGAGGTTGACAGGTGCCAATCTTGTACGTGCGCCGGCGCATCGTGCTGCCGGGGGCACACTGAGATTATCGATGAAACTATACAAGTAAATACAAGTACTTACTCGGTACTTTCTTTTCGATACCAAGTACATTTTGTATCGATATTTAATAAATTAATAAATAATAATAAATTATGGGACAATTTACACTGATTGTAGTCCCAAACTAAGCCAAGCTTGTACTTTGGGTACCTACTAGACGACAGATAAACATAGGTATATATAGATAATGGGAACTTACCCATACTACGTGACCCATTTTTTGCAATTTTTTACCCCCCTCCCTCCCCTCGGTGACCGTCCGTAGTATTATCCAAGACCCCCCCCTCCCGCTTTAGTTTTCACGTAGTAATTTATAAATAAGATTTTAAATCATTTTTTGCAAACAGAAAGTTAAAAAATAATAATTTGGATCATATTTGTCTTTTATTAATATAGATTTGCGAGATTTGCCTAGACTAAAGACTAGAGTTTGTTGACTACGTGATGAAAACCTAAACCCCCTACCCCCGTCCGTGACCAGGCGTGGTATTTTTGGTGACCCCCACCCCCCCCCCCCTAAACGGGTCACGTAGTATGGGTACGTTCCCTAAATATGTACATACTTCAATACATATTAAACAATAAATATCCAATGCTCGAGCGCAAACATTCGTTTTTTTTCACACGAAAATCTGCCGCGACTGGGAGTCGAACTCAAGCTTTGTAGTCAGGTTCATTAACAACTAGGCTATCTGGTCGTCGAAAGATCGAGTCGAGTCGGATCGTACGTAAGTACTTTTACTTCAGAAATTATTTCCACTTATCGGAAGAAAATGTTTACAAATATTTACGCTGAAATCTAAAAGCGCCAGCAACAATGCGATGAAAAAGCAATAAATTATCTCAACGAATTCCGTCATAATATTCGACGAATACGAATATTCGTTGCATCACTAATATAAATGCTTTTTTCTCACTGCAACCCCAGCCTAACGAATAAGTTCACGCGTCACAGACTCCTGTGCGCAGTGATTGCGGGATGCGGCCTATTACAGGCCCCCTCACTCACGCATCCTTCCCTTATTCTCGCCCCCCTTCAACCCACCTTCCAATGCTCGCTTTTCAAACATATTCACCTGAAATTACCAAGGCCAACGAGCAATGGTCAGAGTTGTGAGAATTAGGTCATGTGAATCGCAAGTAGAATAGATTTTACTGTAGGGGCGGTGTGCAGGACGTATTTTATTTTAACCGACTTTTTTAAACGCAATGGATGCATTCTTGCAGATGTCTTCGCGGACTTCTGCTTTCACTGATCGCAAATCATAAAATTTGACAGAGAAAAAAATTTTTTTTAAGTCCTTATATGTTTCAAGTCGTATATATAAAGGCAGATTTCAACCGATGATGGTTCTTAACCTTTATCAATTAGCTATATATGTAGGTTCTGTTTTTAAAGATAATAACAATTACCGCCCAAAACTAAAAAAGGACACTGGGATCCTTCTTTTTTCCTGTCCAACTTTTCGTCCTTCCAAACACCTTTTGCGAAATATTTTAAAGGGATATCGGGTTGCATAATTATTGAAGGTCATAATGTAATGTTTGTCATAATTCATTACTCTTTTTACTCTAAATCCATTAAATTATATATGAATTGTTATAAAACAAACCTAACCTAACCTATAGAGTTCTCATTTAAAAATTTCTGAATATTTTAAGGTTTCGACGGGAAAAATAAATCATGTCAAACAAAAATTAGGACAAATATTACATTAACGACCGCTTTAGCCTAGTTGGTAGTGACTCTGCCTACGAAGCAAGAGGTCCTGGGTTCAAATCCCGGTAAGGGCATTTATTTGTGTGATGAGCACGAATATTTGTTCCTGAGTTATGGATGTTTTCTATGTATTTAAGTATTTATTTATCTATATAAGTATGTTTATCCGTTGCTTAGTACCCATAACACAAGCTTTGCTAAGCTTACTTTGGGACTAGGTCAATTGGTGTGAATTGTCCCATGATATTTATTTATTTATTATGATTAAAACAACTATGCCAACACACACGCTCCTATTTTAAAATGTAATCTAAAACGAACATAGCCTACGAATGAAATAAAACGACTAGGCCTAATGACCAACAAGCAAAAAGGTCTCGATGAACTCGTAGTCTCCGTGCCTAACCCTTTGCCGGCATTTTTTCGGTAATTTTCGGTACGGCCGCGTTTCCCAGGGTCCTTTCGGTAAATTGATCAATCCGTGCTAGTCCTGTCGTACAATCGAGCAAACAAGCGTTAAATAACGAAATATATAAATACTTTTGTCTGGAAACTTTAAGGCTAATTCGATGCGACTGCATTGAAATACAAATAAATTCAAGGTGTCTCAAAATTAATCCGGAATATTCCTTATCATCGTCATCATCCCATCCCGGAGTATAAGTCCCGTTGCAGGGTACAGTCCTCCTCTTAGAATGAGGAGCCTTGGGCCGTGGTTCACACGAGGGCCCTATGCGGATTGGGAACTTCACACACACACCATTGAACTTTTGTAGCTACCAAAATATTTGATTTAACTTTTTAAGGGATTTTTGCTGAAGACTAAAAAGCGTAGGATTCATTTAATGAAACATATTATTTAATTAGCAGTTGGTATGTAGCTTGATAAGTTGCCCTACTTATTTATGAGCGATAGGACCCCGCTTCCGGACAGCTGTTGAAATATTATTTTTGCTTTTATCAGTTGTACGTATACACAACGAAATCTAAGATTTAAAAAATCACATCTCCTATACAAGTCAAATGTGTCACCAACTGCAACCACGGGAGTCCCGGCCAACCCATCCGAAGATTTTCATCGTTAGCATTCGCCAAAAGCGGCGCAAGTTTTTCGTTTACTACTAATACACGCAAGACAAAATTAAAAATAAGTTAAAGAGAAAAAATTACAAGGATATCGAAACAATCATCATCGATCTGTTCTCGGTGATCTTGAAAATGTATTTTTTGATTGTGGTGGTGGTGGTTCTCTTGGTTGTGAGTTGAGTTACGTTTGCGTTGGTTAATTTCATTTCTTTATGAGGAGGGAGGGCGGGAAAATTAATGAAAAACGATTTTTTTCAACGCAAACCGCCCGGGCGCCCGCATACCGCACCGGTTCCAGTGCCCTGCCCGCCGTAAGTATTTGTTGTACGGCTTGCATTGCACTGGTTGGCAGCGCGCGCAACACCACGCTCAACTGCCTTTTTTCTGCTTATTCCCCTGAATACATCGTAGGCCTCATCGTAGACCTCATCCTCACTTTCCATCAGGCGTGATTGTGGTAAAACGCAAGCCTATATTGTATAAAAAGAAAAAAATACGTAATTGTTTCGCATGACTTGGCCTCACTACTTCGCGGAGGAATAATCAGGTATTCCATTTGTTTTTTTTTGGAAATATAAATGCGATGAGGTCAAGAGGAAATCGCTTACCGTGTCTACACATACTTACCTACCTACATACTTCTTTCTCTATTTTAAAAAATAGCCTATGGATTTGTAACTTTTGACGCCAATAGTACCGCAACCACCCGAGATAATAACACGGTCATTTGGCGTGACCGGGCGCGGCTAATAGAAGATTCCTTCCACAGGATCTCCGATCGACACGCAAAGTTTAGAAGCACCCTAAAAAATTATCTTACATTTACGTTTTTCAATGGACACCATCTTTAACACATTTGTTACTTCTACATATTCAAAATGAAAAATAAAATGTCAATGTCAAAATTTTCGTGTAAAATTGGTGCTCGCTGGAGCGTTGATATCTTGGTGGTGGTAAAAAAAATCGATCAGGATCCTCAGTGCAGTATAATTTGTATCTTCCTTCAATATCAATCAAGGATAGCGAAGAAACTGCAGCTCAAGGTCAATCCTAAGAGGAGGGCTGTGCCGCTGTGCCCAGCAGTGAGGTGTACAGTCAAGGAATTTAATTCCCTGCCCATTTCGTAATAAAAATGTCGTGTAATATTCGCAATGCATTAAGGTCGAAATGTCAATTGCAACACGTCAAAACAACATCGTTGCTAGCTCTTATGGTGACAGTTTGCCGTACGATATTCAAACTTAGGTGGGTAGGAAATTAAATTCCTTGACTGTACATAAGCCTCGATGAATCAGCTTTTAATGTTAATAGGTAAATGAGGATAATATGCTTCATTAAAATGGCACCGTATTTTATATTCGGCACAATTTTCCAGGATTTCTGCGACAGACTAGTTCGGGCTAATATCGTGCACTCCAGTCTTTCTATCCATATGCGAATATGGCGTGAACGAAGGCTCCCTCAAACACTTGTCCTTTCGTTGCTCCAAAATTGTTACATTGCCGGAATTACCAAAAGTATCGATGGAATTATACTTGAAAAGACTGTAACGTCATACGATACTAACGCCATCTAGCGATGTTTCACTTGTCAGAAAAGTCTCATACTATATGGTATTTTTGGTTCATGTGATTTCAAAAATCTGTCTCTAGAGAACAATCTTGCCTTGAGCGAAACTCATAGCCAAATCTAATCCATAACAGTTGCATTAACTCAACTAAAATAGAACATTTAAAAAAAAGCCCCTGAAATCGGAAATGTAAATTTCGAACCTGTGGTTGCCAGGTGGCGGGGTGGTTTGGTTTTTGTGCAACTGCAACCCCCAATGTGGTTTCAATCAATCACCTCCGCCCGGTGTTGCCAGTTTTTAGGGTTCCGTAGTCAACTAGGAACCCTTATAGTTTCGCCATGTCTGTCCGTCTGTTTGTCTGTCTGTCTGTCCGCGGCTAAGCTCAGAGACTGTTAGTACTAGAAAGCTGTAATTTGGCATCAATATATATATCAGTCACGCTGACAAAGTGATTGAATAAAAAAAAGTAAAAAAATCTTTTTAGGGTACCTCCCATAGACGTAAAGTGGGGGTGATTTTTTTTTCTCGGCTAACGCTATAGTGTGGGGTATCGTTGGATAGGTCTTTTAAAATCATTGCGGGGTTGCTAGCATGATTTTTCTATTCAGTGATCTGTTTGCGAAATATTCAACTTTAAAGTGAAAATTTTCATTAAAATCGGCCGTCCCCCCCCTCTAAAATCTAAACTGTTGGGTGGAAAAATTTGAAAAAATTCAGAAGGGTAGTAAATATATCAAATTTACTAGGAAAATTATAGCGGCTAAGATTGCTTGGAAATTATTTGTAGTTTAAGAGTAAATAGTAGCCTAAGGTATAAAACATACCTAAACTTGGATGATTCCGTACACATATGAAATCCTTAGAAAAATATTACTTGATTTTTTCGTAATGGCTACGGAACCCTACCTTGGGCGTGTCCCGTGGGCGTGTGTGGGTTTTTGTAGTTTTTTTTGGTGTAGCTTACTTGATTTGCAAGTAAGTAGGTTAAAAATTTACGTATACTTGTGAAAAATCTCATTTTTGTTTTTTAATTAACATAACTGGTGTGTTATTAACATATATATTTTCATGACGTAAAACGTAGATAAAACCACAGAACACAAATTTCACTATGTAATTACCTACTTCAAAACCGCTCTTTAACTATTGTTAAACGGGGGCACGCTTGCAATAGCGTTTACCATTTTTGTCAAACGGTGTACGATGGTGGCAGAAGGAGGTACTAAGCGAATGCGATGGCAAATATCCACGGTTAGGTTAGGTTAGGTTAGATTAATTTACATTAATATGACTACAGACTATAAGGCACAAAATAGGTACGTATTCCTGATTTTTGCATTTTAGAAATTAACATACCTAACACCTGTATAAAAACAGAACTTTACTCCACCATTTTAAAAGCCATAACTGTAGTAGAAGGTATGACAGCACTACCTATATTTTTTCAGTAAAAAGCAAATTAAATTAGATATAACGTGTATATCTATCTAGTAACTTCCTAAATAAACAAATAATTCGCGTATCCAAACAAAATGCAGAAACCCATGGTTAGTAATTATTACAACTACTTTATCAGTTTAACAAACGGCAATATTACAGAATAATTGAGTCATGTTTTCCTAATTAAATATTTGGGCAAATATTCCAGCATCTGTTCTCATTCTCAACGGATATAGATATTTTTTGCCATTGACACACACGCCTACACCGATTTCCGTTATAATATAACTAGGTCAATATGTCACTAATGCTCCTCTCAAATATTTTTTTAATCCACCAGTGTTTTTTTATCAATAATAACTGCAACGCAAAAGCTGTGGCGTCTATTTGTAATAAACAAATCGACATATTTTTCCGGTGAATAATGTAATGTTATCTCTAATTCCACTAACAAGGAAATATAAATATGTAGAAAAAGGAAAAAATCATTGAACAAAAATATTTTCTTAATTAATTAGGTAATTGGGTTATCGATATTCGCGAATTCAATTAAACAAACACCGTATGGCAAGCTCCGAGCGTAACCTAATTAGCACGCACATGTTTCTCAGCAAAGAAAACTTATCAGTCTTTATTTATTCTGTAAACAACATTGCTAAGCGCGCCAAACTATTTTTCCAAATCCTGCGCACCGGAAAGTGTCGCTCATTTCCCGCCATCCGGGCTTTCGGCCAACCGAAATTTGCCGCCTAAAATCCGCCAGCCAATCAAACCGGTAGCCGCCTTTTTCGACCAATCAGCGCCGAGCCCGCGCTCTCACCATCGCGTCATTGTCATATCTTGAAAATTAGTACAGCGGTGAACCCCGTTAGCAAATTGACGATTTTTCCGTGGACGACTTTTCAAAATATTGAAAGGGTGAGTGTCCTTTAGCCTTTTACTTATTTTGAGTATCGAAGTTGTGGTAGGATACTTCATGTTAATTTTCTTCGCCACTACATTAATAATATTACGCGATTTAATACGTAAAGATACGAAATCCAGACATTTTAGCTTCTAAAAATGTAGAAATGGTTTCAAAAAATAAGTTTTAAAATTAGAATAATATTTTTAAACGCGCTGGAAGTGATAAACCTGTGATTTTAATACAATCCATCGCGGTAAATCAGCTAACTCAAATGTAGTTAGTCGACTAGTCGTGTTTCGGCAAGATGGCGGCGATGTTACGTGCTATAAATACATCTCCCGTCTACTTTGTACGTTTGCTTCAGCTAGTACGAGTAAAAGAGACCGCTATATTTCTCGCATTGTGTCTCAAAGCAAGCGCCTGACTGCCTGCACACGTAACAAGACATGTCTTCTTTATTTCGTAAACAAGTCTTGTTTTGGTGTTGCCATAATATTGATTTCCGTCATTTTACGGGAAATTTAGTTTTACCACAGAAAATGCGCTAATTTTATATATTTTATTATAATTTAATATTTGTGTATGTATTTCGACGCTTTTTTACATAAATATTGAATTATATAAGCTTGAGCTTACCGATTATCTACGCACCACACTAATTTGTTTGCGTCCTTTTCTTTCTTTTTTTCTCCTCACCATTGCCATTGCAAGCTTTATTACTAGTACGTGAATTTGATATATGTATGTATACATTTTAATTAAATTTTTACATAATTATATGTATTATTAATTGTTTGATTTTGTAAATGATGTAAAATGTAAATCATTTTTATTATTACTTTCATCCTGAACAATAACAATACATTAATGTTCTTGAATAAACTTCAGTGATACCTGATAACTTATCTAACATGATGATGATGTATGGGGACGCCTTGCTGAGTCAGGCGGGCTGTCGATCGTTTGCACAGTCATTCAGCCCAGTTCCCCGTGGTTGGAGCCGACAGGTTACTGTCCCAGCAGCGCTCCCACACAGCAATTCTCCTCGAATCTTCTCGTTCTCCTGCTGAACAAAAGGACATCTTTGAGACAGACATCCTTTAGCTCCTCCTCCCTCAGCTCGTCACTCCCGAATACATCACGCCTCGCTGCCGCGTACATGACACACTCGGTTAGGACGTGCTCACTCGTTTCCTCCTTCCCACAATGTGGACAGGAGGGGTCACTTTTTATACCTATTACGCTTAAGTGCCTATTTAACAAGTTATGGCCCGTAATTATGCCAGTTATAGTTCTTAAGCTACTCTTACCTAGATTTAGGAGATACCTAGTTCTTCTGTGGTTTATGCCATCCAGCATCATCTTCGATTGTCTGCACCCTACAGCCTGTTTCCACTCACTGTTTGCTTCCTGTTCCTTCATTCTATCTATAACCCCCTTGGTGACTTCTGCAGACATTGGAAGTACCGGTTCAGGACCTATGAATCCCGTATCCGCTCCCTCCCTTGCCAGCTCATCAGCCTTCTCATTACCTGTCACTCCCTGATGTCCTGGGACCCAGGCCACCGTAACCTTCGTACTCTCTCCTAGTTTATTAAGTGCATCTCTACACTCTCTTACCAAAGAGGAGTTAACTGTCGGCTTGTTTAATGCCTTTAGCGCTGCTTGACTATCAGAGTAAATCACCACTGTTCCTACACCTCGATAGTCACCCAGTTTTGCTTGTATAATCTGAGCGCACTTCAACACTGCGCACACTTCAGCCTGAAACACACTGGCATATCTGCCTAATGGTATAGCCTCTCGAACATTCATCTTGGGTATTATTATACCTGCTCCCGCAAGTTGGGACGTTTTCTTCCTTGATCCATCCGTAAAACAAATTGTAGTCGGATATTCAAGGTCTACCTTCCAATCATCTCTCTCTCCTATATGGATTCTGTATTTCTTATCGAAAACCCTCTGTTTCTTAATTAAGTCGTTATTCTGTGCTAGCATTCCTAGCTTTAATAACGCCTCCTTTTGTATAAGTGCATGTTTCTTGTCTGTGAAGTTCCCCCTCCACTCCTCACATGCCCTCATTCTAAACCATTGTTCCATGGCCCTCTTCTCTATTTCCAGATGAAGTGCCTTCAGTCCTAGCATAACTTCCATGGCATGCGTTGGGGTTGTTCTCATTGCCCCTGTTATCATCAGGCATGCCAATCTTTGAACTTTATTCAGTTCCTTTTGATACTCCTTAATACGGGCCCTATGCCACCATATCACAGCACCATACAGCAGCCTTGGTAATATGACCGCCTTATACATCCAGTTTATCATCCGGGGTTTTAGTCCCCACTTCTTTCCAACTGCCCTTCTGCATTGACACAGTGTTCTTATTGCCTTTGCGGCCTGCTCCCACTTATCTAACATAACGAAATTGGGGATGTCTATTTTTTTGCTATGTATAGTAAATCGAAAACCATTTCGAGATAAATGCTTTTTAACTCGTTTGCTGTAGTTATTTAATTTTAATATTACGTAATGAATTTATAATATAACAAATAAGCAATGACCTTCATTTGACATTGGTGTAAATTGCGTGACCGGTTCAAGTCGTACTTTATTCTGTGTGGTTAGGAATTCTTCACAATTTACGCGTGGATTATACTACGGTGTTTGATTTGGACCCGCTGTCTGACATCTAGCACTTTGACAGTGCCAGTAAAGTGACACAGTGTATAGTGTACCACTACGCAAAAAATAATTAAAGGGGTTGCCTTATCGTACGCATTTAGATAGATTTAGAAATTTGGCATTGTGGGAGCCCTCAATTATAATCTGACGTCATCAACTAAAATAGTTTCAATAATTAATTTAAAAAAAGTAGAGAACGAAATGACAAAATATTGAAATTATCTATACAAAAAAAATATAAAAACCATGGGTATTTTTTTTTAGACATCCCCAATTATTTTCTATACCGACGAGCTAAACTTTCTTACAACTTTGTGTGGTAACTTACCTCATAGTTATGCTCATTATTACAAATTTGATTGCGGGTTACCGATTCAATTGATTAACTAGTAAAATAGAATTCGCAAACCATTATATATTTTTTTCAGTCGGCATATTAATATTAACATACGTCTACGTATCTCGTTACTTTGATTTTGTTTTATCGATTTAATTTGATTCACGTATTTTTTTTTTAATTAACGTAGTAATGTAATTTTTTTATTATCATGGCAACATCGACTGCTTTTCAGCTATCGCAGCGCACGCGACTTTTGAGTACAGTAACGCCACACGGTGTCGAGAAGTAGAACTATTACGACTCCACGCGACGCTAGCGCCGCGCCACGCACGCGTAGCGCAAGGCAGGCGAGGCGACGCCGTCCCGATCCGACCCGACCCAATCCAATCAAACTTTTTCTTTTTCCTCTCTTCAGTCGCCGTACGTACTTCGGTCGTGAGGCCGCGTCGCGTTGCGAGCTCGTGACGTCGTGTGTTTTGACGAATTGTTTACGCTCACTTGCACTAACCTCAATTAGAAACTCAAATCGTGATCTTATTAGTGCGTGATGGACCAAACATCTAGTTGCGTGCTTAACTCACTACATTGTATCGAATTTAAAAACTGAATTTTGACCTTGTTTACGCTAGGTGAAGAGAGCGTCGCGGATGCTATCAGAGAAGTGTGTTCGCGCTGTGTTTGGTGGTGGACTCAGTCGCTTTGAAGAAATGTCTACGCTGAGTGTGAGGGCCCCTGGCCTGCAAGCCACGGTGCTGGACTCCAGGGCATTGAGAGTGCGCGGGGTCACCACGCTCGAAGGAGTCCGGAGGAATCTATTCGGCTGCACAGACAGAGAAGAGAATAGGAAGTTCGTGGAGCGAGAGTTGGCGAGACAGTTGGAGCTGGACAGCCAAAGATGGGGCTTCGACTTTGCAAACGAGCAGCCCCTTCCGGGAGCCCAGAGGTTCGCCTGGTCCCTGGTACCTGCGGCAGCCGTCCCCGCAGCCCTCAGGAGAGCACCAATGGCCGTAACGACGCCTAAACCCAACGCACCCTCACAAGAAACGAAAGTATCGAGCCCAGAGAACAGCAAAGCGCAAAAGAGAATAACAGGTCAGTTTTATCTTAATTGCATCTTGTTTTTAACTTTTTTATCTGTTATCGCGCAGTGCAACTGGCTAGAATGCAGTGAAAACTTGTTCGTGGCCAGTCTTATTAAGTTTTTATGTTGTATTGAATCTGATCTGTGCTCAAGGTTATTAACTTATTGTAATATTTATTAGCCGAGCTGGTGCAGTTGAGGCGTTCAATGCGCTGTCGTCGTCGTTAGCCGTCTCAATAATGACATCTAAAAAAAGAAACAATGCATTATTACTGCGTTCAGTACCTCGTTTTAAGTCTAGATTGCAGCAAAATTAGTCTGCTTAAACATAATAAAATAACCCTGAAGATAAAGTAGTTATGTACGTATATTAAATAATAACTACTGCTTACCTCTAAGGATTTCTTCTAATTACCTAATTATTTTGATTATTTAATTTAACCCTTGTAACTTAATCACATCACCCCAGCTCAACTAAATGACCGAACGAATGTGTTGTATTTTTTTTCCATCAAGGTGTCAATGAATTCATAAAGGGACCTAGGAAGTCCATTATTCCGCCATTACCAACTGCACAATTAAAAAGTTAAGATTTGGACCAAATCTATTCTTAGTTAATTTTTAATGGACTTTTTCTTAATCAAAGGGGACGTTTTTGTGGACTAAAAAACGTTTAGCTGCTTATTAAATTTCTTAAGTTAGATGTTGTAATTATAAGCCTGAAGTTTCTAAGGCGCGACATTTTTTTGCTTATTGTTTTGAAAAACAAAACTAGTGTAGTGTCATATTTACTATTTATGTAAGTAACCTACGAGTGCCATTACCATTATGCAAGCGATGGGGACTTAGTTAACGCTAAAATATCTGACCTAGTTGCAATGTTTTGACATCCCAGTACGTTAGTGTGGGTTGATTGCCTCCCACATTTGGCCCATTTTTAACTTACACATGTGTTGCGTATGTACAAACAACGCGAAGATGCGAAGCCGCAATTAGAATAAAATGTGACAAACAAAGCTTGTTTACTATTTTACTACGACCAAACGACAAACGTAAATACCGCGAAATCGCCTACCTACACTCTTAGTTTAAGTTTTCCTTCATTCTAGGAAAAGAGGCACTACTTTCGAAAAGAAGAGGTTAATTGAATAAAGCTTGGAAATACTTGTGCAAATTACTTACTTAGATATGCGCGAAGATACGGAAAAAAGTTTAAACACTTAGGTACAACTATGTTTGTTGTCTTATCAAATACAAATCTATTCGTAGCGATATATGAATGAGTTTTGGTGTGCGCCGGGCATTTTATTATATAATTTAATTAGGTACCTACATGTGTAACGTTAATCACGTAACAAAAAGTCCACACAAACTTCATCGCTACGTTCGTAGTAAATAAATTATCAGAATGTCCTTGCCAAATTCAAACGATTGTAGTAAAGCGTAAAGAAAGATAGGAGCGGGCGGGCCCGAGCCGCCGACGCCGAGGCGCACGCGCGAGCTCGATGACGCGCTCTTTGCAATATGGCGTCGAATCTTACGCGTTGACGACGTAGAACGCATTTTCACCCGACTGCCGAAGGAGGGTTATGTTTTTCGAGCCTATGTATTTACGTATGTATGTATCATTCTTTGGCACGCCCTGCAGCCTGAACGGCTCAATAGATTTTGAAGTGTGAGGTGTCATTAGATTCCTCTCAGTTCCGAGAGTGATAAAATATAGGGTATATATTTTCCTGCAATTCCCATGGGAACGAGAATTATACAGGCGGGGTTTTTTTCATCTAGTCTGAAATTAAAGTTATTCTAAAATAAAATAAAGTGTTCTAAAATAAATCAGATAACAGTAGGTATATTATTTTTGACTTTATGCTTAAGTAGGTAATAGATATCGAAATTAATACTAGGCAGGTACTTAGTCAAAAAAAATTAGGTAAGTACCTACATAGAAATTAAAAACCAAAAATGTAGTCTATATTTTTTTTTAACACATTCGCTGCCACGTATTGCTACGCGCTATGAACGGAGAACTCCCCTGTGGCGTTCCCGGCACTGAATGTGCTAAAAGACGATCTTACATTCGGCTGGGTGGGCAGGTACCTACCTATTAAGTATTTATCAGTCAATCAATTCGTGTTAAGGTAAAACATGTCTATAAATAATACCTACCTACCTGCTAAAATTGGGAACATAGGCAAGTAGGTATGACCAAGTGTATTGAGGTAGATCCATAGCGATTGACTCATACAGGATGTAATAACATTACGCAATTTAGGTATAAAAACTGCAACTCGTGAATTGACCTAATTACTCGTAATAGCGATTTCGACCTGATCAGAAAAATAGTAAAAAATAATGCTACGTTTTAATTTTTCAATCCAAATTTAGCCTAATGAACATAATTTAACTAAAATAAAAATCAAACTAATGCTTATGAGTTAAACCATTAGTGGAGTTAAAAGTGAAAATCAGGTTAACCTTTGTGACAATCGAGTTACTGTATGTAATGGTATTGTTGTTTTTTGTGCCTTTACTAGTTTTAACACACCGTTACCTGTTACGTTGTCTCTTTTGTATATTTTTTATAAATTGCTATACAATACTGTGACAACTCGAGCGTACCAAACTATTGTTATTTTGTGGTTTGATAAAGGTATCAACGTCAATAGCAATTTCATTTCAACTTTTCAAATTAGCGTCCCGAAACCCCTTAAAATTACTCTTACGTTTCAGCAGATGCAGAATTTCTATTGACATTCGTAGAGTTTACGAGAACACTCGTAGGGTCATAGATTTAATTGTCTAGAACTGACCAACTGTAAGAAAGCAGCGAGGGGTCCCTAAAATAACCGGGTCACCTATTTCTTACATCCCTTTTCTATGACATAAAATAATTATACCTTTGGAAGTCGTTGAACTCTCGTGTTTTGAGTTTCTGGGAATTCAAGTGGACTAACCAGCGGGGTTCCGAAATTCTAAGGGTTTTGGGCATTAGAAATTGTTACATACTGAAAGGGCTTCCTTCCCGTCGGTCAAGTAATTGCTACCGAATTAAAGCTTACCTTCGAGATCCAAAAGACCCGGATTAAGTTACATGGGATAGCCCACAACGTTATAAATTAAAAATAAAAATTATAGTCATTAAAACAGGATGATTTTGAAATTGTCCAGTTAAAATAGGAAATTGAGTATCATTTACAAATAAACTATACTGAAAAAACATTCGCGAAACAACGCATGTTTTGCAACAAAAGCCGTATTTTCCCGATTACAAGTAATCAAAAGATTATTATTATTATCTAATTTCATGTAAATTTGAACGAAAAACTAAAGTAGATCCCCTTATGAATCGCGGACATAAATCAGCAAAGCGACAACAATAACGCACGGCGCGTGCGCCCCTTTGTGCGCCCGCGCACCCTCGCGGACACTCGTAACGGTTATATTGATTTTATAACTGTCACTTTCACTGACAGGAAATCGGCTACTCTATAAACGAAATTGATAAAATTTACAAATTAAACAAAATATAAACTATCAACATCTCGACTGGATTAATAAATACTAATATTTTTAGTAATCCTAATTTAAGACACATACTGAAATTGAAATATGTTCCTTCTCTTGGAACAAATTAAATACCAACTTAGCTATTCATTTCATTAATCTCTACCTACAGTATCTTTTGAGTTTCCTAATTTATTTTATCCATAACGACGCACGAGTACGTACTGCCAACAACCTTTGTTCATGCACAAAAAAGAAAGTAGCGTTTGATAAACCGTCAAAAAATATCGACACCGATCCGCGATGCGGGTCGAACAAAAAACTAGTTAACACACGTGTTCCGAATTCGAAAATATTAACAGATCTCGTAACGGCCGTATCGATCGCGCATCTGCGCACGCAGCCCCCGTTACCACCCCAGCATACTCCGACTACTAGTGACCGGGGTAACTACCCTCTGTCATCTGTTGACTAACAGATCGATTCCAACACGCAACTCTAAAAAGCTGCCGACCTTTTAGCGAAACGGTCATTCACTTTGCGATCGTCAATTGTCCAATGACTTTAAAATTTGCCTGCAATGACACTCCGGTGCTCGGAGACGTAAATTGTTTGTCGTGTGCAATTTTTGAGATATAATTTACTTCACAATTTCGTGCAAAGCGAACTGAGAACACTTAAATTCAAGAGGCAGTTCGTTGTTATTTTAGTCATACATTACGACGTGTCATCGTACGAGATGGCGAATCACTCTCTCAATGATAAATACTTAAAAGAATCATACCCATGAATGAACTACCTCATTTTAATCATGCTAAGAAAAATGTGATAATTACAACAACACGTACAGAAGATTACTTTTCTCAAAACTGACATCCCAATTTGAATGAACCATGTACGAAACCATCTTTGTGTAAAATTTAGAATACCTTTAACCACATATTACCACTTAGGCAATTCCCATTACTTGCACTTGTTAAATGCTAAATTGTAATCGTCGGAGGCACCGGCACGAAACTAATGCGAGTACGTTACAGTTCTCACGCGCCCGCGCACCTTACGTACCAACCCTCAGGAAGCTAAGGAAGATATGGTTCAATGCCTCTAACGACTACTAACGATGAAAATCCTTTTCGTTTTTGTCCTACATAATGTCTGTGGGATATGCATTTATCCTTACCGCAACAAGAAACGGACGTACTTTATTGCCTTATGCTGTTTTACATATTGCATGTTGTTATCTAATTGAATAAGACTCCTAATAAAAATAAAAAGCTCCATAAAAAGCCACGTTCAACAGTAGAAAAATATTTGCCAAAACAAATGCATTTGAAAGTGTCCTGAGTTAACATACTCGCATCAATATGAATAAGACATTGAGACGACCCAAATAAGAACGCATAAATTAATTCCGCAAAATTGATACAAATTGTATTTATTGTTTAAGCGTACTCGGGACGGTACTAGAATTAGACCAAGGGCGTTAGACGACACAGATGCAATGGCATAAGCGCACGCTATCTTAGGTCCAGAGACAAAACAAATCATGATGCAACTAACGATCACGAATAATAAAATGAGAAACGATCTCATGTTGGAGAAGTAGAGCATTAACAAGCTCTCTGATCGTTTTCAAGATCGGTAGTTACCTCACTGTTTTAAGACCAACATTACCCGTTGCCACTGGCGCAGAACTGATGCTTCAAACATTTCCCCGTTAATCATCTAATTGCTTTCTAGAATAAACGTAGCATTTGGCGCGTCGAGAATATGCATTTTAAA
Source organism: Archips crataeganus (assembly GCA_947859365.1). Taxonomy (NCBI): domain Eukaryota; kingdom Metazoa; phylum Arthropoda; class Insecta; order Lepidoptera; family Tortricidae; genus Archips; species Archips crataeganus. Next base: position 6,261,816 of record OX402064.1, read on the forward strand.
TAGATAACTTTTATTCTTTCGTATATTTGCTTTGCTGCAAAATTTGTGTTATTAACTGAAAGTGTATTTTTAATTGCACGCTTATCGCGATCGCAAGAGAAACATGTTACTGCACCTTATAACTTTCATCCTTTCGAGCCCCCTTGAGCATTACAATTAGGTCATTATTGTCTGCAACTGTCATAAAAACATCTGATAAGATTCAGTTACGGTTGAGGAGTCCTGAAGGTTTTTCTATGGGAATTCGTTGATCACGGCCGACCGTAAAATCTGACTTCATTCCTGTTTAACGAGTGAAAGTGATATTTGAAACTCTTGCTTTCAATACGCTTAAGTCTGACTTGCAGATAACGTTCAACGTTTTATGTTGCTGGGGCTCTACAAGTCTTGCCCTAAGTAAAAAGTAGTGTATTTTTAAGTTGAGAAACGACAGACTTGAAGCGTTGTACCCTTCCGTTCCCATGTCCTTGTGCATAGGGTGTATCGATATCAGCAATTTCCCAATAATAAAAGTTTTGTATCGATTAGTGGGCCGGGGAGATAATTTGATGCTATCAGCGATATATCACCCTCGTTAAACGGTTTCCCACGAGAGGTCAATCCTTGAACACGTGCGGTCAATGGGAACAAATGCAGCTACGGTTGACCAGGCAAGGATCAAATTCGCCAAAAAATTTGGCAGGTCGCTTCGTTCATCTTTAACTGCCATAAAATACTGTCCTCAAAATCTTTAAAATTCCAGTGAGACTATCCATGTTGCTTATGAGTATGACATGCAACATGGTCTGTTTTCCGTGCTCTACCGGCATTTGTTTCAAATTGCCACCCCACGCCAGCTATCTCTGGTTGCCGTTGAAACAATGTGAGGGGGATTTTTTCCCGTAAGGGCGTCCAGTTTTGCACCGGATCAATAAATAATTACCACTTTCAACCCCGTGTGAACATGACCTTAACTAAAATACCTGATACGCCAGATCGCATGATGTCTGACAGTTTTTTTCTCTTTCGTAAATTGAATTGATCGGTTGAAATTAAATTTAACGTCAATCAATAAAATAACCAACAAAAACATAAGACATTCCCACTATTTTGACAAAGCCCCTCAATCAGATTCAATTTAGAACGCCCGTTGATTATTGTTTTAAATGGAACGCGTCAATTTCAATTTAGGAATGCGCCAGATTTATTTCTTTCCTCCCGTCAGATGTCCGGACAATAAAACATTTGCAATTGGAAATTGCGAAGGTCAGTCAACTTTGACTTTTGGAGTGAAATGTCGTTTTTTCAGACATTAGACAGCACTGAAAATTTAAATAAAAACGGTAATGTTCCGCCTGCTGCGCCCGCGCGGGCCACAGCTGCGGGGACGCCGATCCTCTGCAGTTTTTTAAAATGTAACGGTCGAAACGTTATTGTTTTTATGTTTCACAATTCCTAAAGAAATATTTTATGTTTATGGCTTGTTTTGCCTCCAACCTTTCTCAGCGTTGACTAAATATTACGGAAGTCACACTAACGACTTCGGCGTGGGAACGACACCTTACATAATTATACGTGTCACAATCTTCCTTCTAATTGACACTTGCCGTGCGTGAATATGAACACCGCATTTCCTTTTACGACTAGACGACAAATTTTGACCATTCCCATGACCGGTTTCAACGAGTTCTACGGCGTCTTAAGTATGTTAAACATTATCAATGTTTCTCGGTCTTCCAATAAGGAAGCTGACTTTTCAGTACAAGTCTTGAGTATCGGCTCAACCTTGGCCTGTAACGATAACGTATACGAGACCAGGCGGCCTCTGAGCTAGACGTGAGAACGCTCAACTTAATTAACTGTTCTTTACCTTCACGCATTCATTTTTAAATAGGACAGAAAGTGAAAACAGAACTCCATAATTATGTAAATTTTTGTATTCCGTACAATTTGTTGTTGTCCAACAAAGGAAGGGCGTGGAAATGTGTGATGTATCGCATAATTATTCAAGATGTATAAATCAAGGGAAAAGAACATTAGTGATTCCAGTCGATATTTGGTATTTCAATGAGAACAGGACAATCGGGCCACTCGAGACGTGGTCGGATTAGACGGCTCGATTCGACTTACATTTCAATGAATCCTTTATAGTTATGCTGACACACTTAATATTCTATTGTGGACGACCGGGCGTTAGGCAACTGAGGATGAAAGAAATCGTATTGTACATAGGCGTTAGCCTTTGTAATTCCAATACGAAACAGTTCACAGGGACCTGCGTTATTGGTTAAAAACTCCAATTTTTAAACCATGAGAAAAGAAGCTCAGGAAATTCAAACTTAAGCAAACGTCATCGAACTATCATGTCTTGAACAAGTAAAACTAATTCTGAGTACACGGCAAACAGAGGCTCTGAATATCGACAGGCCCTTGAATTTCAAAATGTTGATATAAGCCTGTTTGTTTAAGAACCTTCCAGAGAGAAAGTTAAGTAAGCGACAGCGACAAATGCGTGGGCCCATAGAAAAACATTCTCAAGATTGTTTTATCTGAGGCTGATGGAGTGTTGACTATCGAATTTTTTAAGGGCAAATGAAATTGGGGTCAGACGATACCCCTTGTCATCACGTGTGAACTTTAACTTATGTACGGTTCATAATGGTCTTTTCGGTGACACTTCATTCTCCGTGACAATTCAACTGTCACAAACGTCCCGTAAGACGCATCCATCACAGACATCCCATTCCCGGAGTGATGGATATGATTCGATGAATGGAAAATGTATGTTAATATCAGATTGAAATGTTAATTCTCTATAATTATCGAGACGACTGTTGAGTTGACTGCAACTGAATAAATAGATGCTCAATTCCAGTTTGTTTGCGTGTCTATGGGCTATGTCGCGTCTTAGATTCTGATGCCTGGTGCAATGTTGTTACAAAATTTGTGAAGAGGTCGAATTATTATCATTGCATGTTTATAATTAAGCAAACATAATTACATCGATTAATTATCTAAATTGCTATTAACAACATTGTAATTTTAAACAATACCTCAAACAATACGCGGTTATCTTCAAACATGCCGTGTCTTGTTTGTACTATGGTAATGCTTCTTTGAAAACTAACTAGTTACCTTGGTCATAATGAATAACTAAGTAGTTCAACATTCGAGCCTGTTTTGGAATTCGAAGTAAACATAGAGGACGACTTAGGAGTTGGGCATAATAACTGTTCTAAATAGCTGAACTAACAAACCCTTTGACCTGTCTCTCCGTGACACTATTTCTCAGCAGTGATTGATCAACCAACATAAAGGCTGTCTTAAGTCGTGACTGCATCAAAGAGATCGTTCACATCTCGTCTCCCACTCAAAAAACTGACAAAAGACGATCACGACCAATCTTCACCGACCAAATGTGAAATGAAAAGAAGCCACGACAATAAAAATAGACTCATTGTCGAGTTAAAATTAATATTTCATCCTATTCTTGTAGATAAAAATTATGGTATTGAATTACGATCTGAATTTTAAATTTGTTTGTATTTTGATGCGTCTGGTGTAACGATGAAATTGTATAATGAAGCTAATTGTGTGTGAACGAACGATTGTGTGAAACAGAAATATGAATATTTATTCGAATTGTACGGAATAACTATTGGACTAAATAAAGGGTCAAATTTATGATTGACAGCTCTAGATAAGATTAACGGACCGCATAATCCTGAAGAACTTTACGCCTTTTGATACATGATGGTTTTATGCTCTCGTCTTAGAATTTAAGATAATGATCTAAATATGTATTCAGTCTTACGTAGTGGTAAGAAGTGCGCAAAAGTAGTTTTGGTGCGAACCGCAGTCGCCTTGTGGTCCGTTATCCGCGTTGAGGCCCTACAGGGTTACCTGCGACCTCGTAACGGTACCGACAATTGACCGTGACTTAACCATTCAGTTTCAAGTAATGTCTTTTATCTGGAATGGCTTTTGAGTTTTTATCGTCATTATTTACGTCTTCCTCACTTGATTCTAGTCTTAAAACTGTTTTAAGTTATGCAGCGGCTGAAGTGTAGGAATCAATTTTTTTTTTGTTTCAGCTCCTTATATTTTAGTGCTTAAGGTTATTAATGAACTAAAACAATTACTTTGCTCACCCGCGACCTTACAATAGTTACGTTTATGCAAGAAATGTGCGTTCATGCAGTTCCTCCACCTCCACACTGTACGAACACACACAAATCACATAAACCCAACCATCACCACCACCAAGCTACACTGACGCGTTTCGAACTCAACCAGAGCTCATCTTCAGAGTTACCACAACCGTATGCTATGCTACCAAACGTTAAACTAACAAACCAAAACAAATGTTTTAACTTGTCACTGTAACTTCTCAAGTACCCACTTTATTTTTCTTATTCTCAAACTACCCCACAAAAATTAACTTTTATTGACATATTTAAAACTACCTTGAATTTTTTGTTTATTTATTTATAAGGCATATTTAATTAATACTAACTGTTCAAATTCGACCCAAGCCGCAGTAAAGGAGAAGATACTAAATTTACCTGTTCATTAATAATAGACCCCATAGTGTTGTACCTAATTATTTCCATGCATTCCAGAGCATCCAGACGCAACCCCTTGCCGCAATAATGTAACACTTCATAAGAATCTGAATCTAACAATGAATGATTTGATTCCAACAAATGTTTTGCAAAATTCGATCTATCTGGATGCTCATTCCTATATGCCGAAACAAGCTCTGAGCATCCAGATAGATCGAATTTTGCAAAACATTTGTTGGAATCAAATCATTCATTGCTAGATTTAGATTCTTATGAAGTGTTACATTATTGCGGCAAGGGGTTGCGTCTGGATGCTCTGGAATGCATGGAAATAATTAGGTACAACACTATGGGGTCTATTATTAATGAACAGGTAAATTTAGTATCTTCTCCTTTACTGCGGCTTGGGTCGAATTTGAACAGTTAGTATTATTAAATATGCCTTATAAATAAATAAACAAAAAATTCAAGGTAGTTTTAAATATGTCAATAAAAGTTAATTTTTGTGGGGTAGTTTGAGAATAAGAAAAATAAAGTGGGTACTTGAGAAGTTACAGTGACAAGTTAAAACATTTGTTTTGGTTTGTTAGTTTAACGTTTGGTAGCATAGCATACGGTTGTGGTAACTCTGAAGATGAGCTCTGGTTGAGTTCGAAACGCGTCAGTGTAGCTTGGTGGTGGTGATGGTTGGGTTTATGTGATTTGTGTGTGTTCGTACAGTGTGGAGGTAGAGGAACTGCATGAACGCACATTTCTTGCATAAACGTAACTATTGTAAGGTCGCGGGTGAGCAAAGTAATTGTTTTAGTTCATTAATATGGACCTCCGCAAAGTAACGCCTGATTCAATAAATTACTTAAGGTTATTATTAGTATTAGTCTAAGATCCAATTGAGAAGTGACTTTTTGAATTGGATTTTTTTAAAGATCAATATTTTTACAATTATGAATTATTTGTAATACGGCAATTTATTACTTTTAGAACATTGGAGACGCATCAAGTCTTATTTAATTTATTTTGAATTAATCACATCAGTCCTCTACTGATTGAAATTAAAATTGCACGAATTGTATAAAATAAAATACTAGCATTTCTCAATTAAACAAAAATTGCCCTATTACGGCAAAATCCTTGCAAAAACAAATGCCTAGTGCCAGTTTGGCAAATCGTCACTATTTCCGCATCTTGTGTAGCGGCGCGGGCGCAGGTCGTCGAACCGACGCCGTGTTAGTGAACGCAGCAAAACAACACGCACTGTCGTGGCGTCGCGTAAACTTTCAAGTTACGATTGAACTTCGATTGAAGTCCTATAATGTTGTTCACTTGTTTTTACGCACGATTTTCTTTGTTTGTTTTGATAATATACATTTTTTAAAGTTAGCGGTTGTTTAAATACGCTGAAACCTTGATACAGGACAAGGTATTCGTAATTATAGGATTAACAGTTTACTATGATATACTAGCTGTTGCCCGCGACTCCTATAGCGAAGAATTCGTTTATCGCTATCCCGCGGGAACTATGAAATTTTCCGAGATAAAAAGTATCCTATAATGTTAATCCAGGTTATAAACTAGGTATCTGTGCGCCAAATCGTTTTAGCGTGAAAAAGTAACAAACATCCATACAAAATATAACCTTCCTAAAGTAAAACAAAAGACAACCAATTTTAGAAACTCTTTGAATCTTAATATAAGCTAAGGTTTATTTAGAATGAAGTAAACATCGCGACCAAAGTTATTGGTTGTAGGTATAAACAAAATGTCTTGAATGCGCTTGAAGAGTACGACCGCGGTAGTCGAATTAACGGTACCGCCTGCCCACACCACAAGCGCCTTTCACCGAATCTCATTCACATACAAAATACTTATTTTAACACGAAACGCGGCAGTTAGAACAAAAACCATTCTGTTTGTTCATTGTACCAGAAAAGTTTCGCAGTTTAAAGTTAACAGGCACTAAAGCGAGGCGAGAGAAAAGAATAAAATAACTTAGCATAAGAGAATATAGATTTGGTTTTTAACACTTATGCGCGTGTTATGTTTAACTAGCTGTTGCCCGCGGCTCCGTCTGCGAGGAATAGGGGTCCAAAAATAGCCTACGACCTATTCTCAGACCTGCTGAATGAAGAGAGAAAAGTTTCATAAAGATCGGTCAAGCCGTTTTGGAGGAGTCCGATAACAAACACCGCTCGAATGTTTTGTCTCCAGTTTTATACTTACATATAAGTTGTAAATGTATTTTTTGTTGACTTCATTCGCATTATCATCCAAATTACATATCTGTACCAAATTCCAAGTCGATGCCATTAACCGTTGAAGAGTTCTGCGCTGCGGAGACGATCCTGACTGGACCACCAGAATTTGACCACCAAATTATTGTGTTGTCACCGAACTTACATAATGCCAAATTTCAGCTTTATTGAATATCAGAAAATGGTTGAAAAGTACAACCTTTGCAAGTACCTAAAATAAAAGCTTGTAATAAATTATCTTTTGAAAAGTCACTGATATATAAATACATACTACACAAACAAAGCCCTATCGTATTGTCAGTGTTACCTATTGCTTATTAACGTAGTGACTCAACTGCTAAGTGCCCCCAAAAGTAACCTAGATCGAGTCTGACATCACAATAGCACGCGCCAAATATTGTAGTTAGTAAACAAATTGAATAAAGCGAAGTTATCGAGACGTGGTAAACTGCCGGAAACTCATGGCGTCGTACCATATCTACAAAACAACAAGGTTCTTGAACTCAGAGTTCAAACTTGAAACTAAACTATTCTGTATGGTATAGACTATAAAAAACTGGCATGGCGGTAAACTAGACATGTCGCAACATCGGGTTTACTGTCTTTTATAACAAAAAATAAGAGCATAGTAAGAATTGTGCCCCTCACGTAGCACTTAAACATTATTGAACCGTAACGCAATGTAAGTTATTCTGTTATCGAAGTAATTGTTAATAAAAGAAGTCGATAGCGGATAAGTAGGCTATTTATCCTTGCCACAGCTAAACTAACAATATACGCGTGTATTTATTTTGTAACAACAGAAATCATGACTGACGTAGCTATATGTACGTCGGGGTATACAAAGAAAATGTTTTCATCGAATATGAAATTTCCGAAATATTGAACCTTGCACGACAAAACACAATAAAATACGCCTTTAACCATAGGGTACATCACCAAATGATATATTTCAAAGAGTTTTTTAATTTAATAATTAACGGGTTCTCTTTGCAAGTGAGTGTAATTGCAGTGTTGTGCGAAAATTCCGCCAAATAGATGCTCCACAATGGAATCGCGGGTTAACGCACTCGCTACCACGGATGGTTTGATTAAGGTTATTCAACTTATTTGCAATCGCCCGGAAAAACAAAATTTGCATTTGACTTTCTAGAATTGGGATTTTTGGTTAGGCTTTAGCTGTGTGTGACTGTTTTTAATGTAATAGATACAAGTAAAGTATTTGATTGTATCCGGCATTACTTTGCAGAATTACATATCAAAGAATCTACAACCATTTCGCATTTCGCGACCAAGCAAACTCCACAGACTAGCAAGACAAAAGTTTATAGTTCATTGTAATACAAGTGTAAATAAAATAGTCAGAAGATGATATGACACTAAATTTTCTTGCTTGATAAAAGACCAACCTAGCAATTCAAAGAAACCTAGTTGTGGTTCCCGACGTCAACCTCAGTTAATCATAGTCTGTAACTTCAATCACTGGAATTATGTGGCAATACTTACTTATAGACTTACTTAATCTTTACTGCGATCTCAGTAAAAGGAATAATGCAACGTTAAGTTGTGTTTAGCTGAGTTGCTTGTTTTGCTGTGTTCCACCCGTCTTGTGCAATTATGAACCCATTAGGAATGCTGTCCTAATTGCTAAGCCGTTTACATATTCACCAGCTAGCTCTAATTTAAAAGCAGCTAATCTTAAATAAAAAGATAATAAATAAAGCAATAAAAACCTAGATTTACAAGTCAATGTAAATGGCACTGACAATATTGAAACGCGTCATCGAGATCGGTTTGCATATAAACAAGATAGCATTGTTCTAATAGTGAAAGTATTGCTTTCATTGATATTGTCGCAGTGATCAATCATGCTCGTTTAACACGCGCTGAAAACAACAATGAAGATTATAACACAAGCATTCTGATGCCTAAAGACGACCCATTAAACTTCAAACAAACAAAAACAGTCACAAAAGACATCCGCGTCCATTTTATGTTTATCTTTACGGCGCTTGCGCTGCTCTTTAGTGTCGTTTTAGTAGTAAGAAACAAGTCGTACGCAACTGTAAAAACGTCAATGTAAATTATAAATAAGGCGATTGGTGCATCTCTGACTGAATACCTTGTGCATCGCCTTCGTTATTATCGATTTACGATATTTCAACAAGTTTATGTAATCGACACCTTTTTATTTTATTATTGTAACTATTGTCCGCAACTTAAGCTTTACACTATCCCTGGATAAAAAATTAGATTATGTTAATCTACAATTAATGTAGCTGTATATCAATGAAAGATTTTTAAATCAGTTTAGATTCAAAGATTACCCCTACGAACAAGCAAACAAACATGAGAATATTAGTATCGCCAATATTATAATTAATGCAGATAAACACAGTTCTTATTATTATTCCAATCAAGTAATTGACGATAAAGAAGTGTTACGCTTAAAGCAACATTTTTAATCAGTAAGTATATTTAAATTAGAATAAGTGGAGAATCCATTTATTAAATATCTTATTTTAAATGTCAGTACTAGTTTAAACGACATTTGTAAATGTATCATTATTAATATGACAAAAATAAATGCTTCGGTAGCCTAATTCTTCTCTAGTTACATACATATTTAGTTAAATTTCTTTGAGCCTCAGTAACCGTAAACTGTATCAAGGTGGTAGGTAGGTATAAAATATAACCCTGTCCTGCCCACGAGAACCGGTTCGTATTAGAAATCTAGCCAGCCTTCATTGCAGCGGGTGATTATTTTAATAAGCGGTCATTTTGTCCCCGAGGTAATTGCGTATGGTATATTTCACAAACAATCCGAGCCAGATAGTGTGGGAGCTTCTGCCTACAATTTTTATGGCTAATCGTCGCCATTGCCTACTGTTGCGGCCTGAGAAATTGTAAGATTGAATGAACTGTCCGCACCATTGATGCCCATTGTTGACTGTTCATTGCAAATTTTAATAGTGTCATTTCCAATTGCAGGTAAGCATCGTTCATCGATACAGCAAATTATCTTCGCATTCCTCGGATCGTAAGTAATAACTCAACAGACGCTCCGAAAGTCTTCATTCTTCAACATAGAAAACATAATTGGGCCAATTTGAATAAATCTCTCCAGCAACAAAGAATAGGATTCCTTCTCCTTATTACTATAATTTGTCTCGTTGCATGTATAATCAGCATTATAGATGTTACAGAGTCATTACCATAACAGTACCAAATTTTAGACGCAGCCTAAAGACAAATCTTGAAACTTGAGGCGGCGACCTCAATAGCTCCACTTAAGGGCTTTTACTCTATTTTTGGTGCGCTAGACACACAATCCTTTCATTTACTGAATAGCTACTAAGCATCTCTAGTTTGCACAAGCTATTCATGGTGTAACTCTTGTTTAATATACGCGTTATGGCTTTAGTCTCGGGTCTAGTTAGTGACTTTTTGTTTCTTTTCGGCTGTTTAAACAGCAAACAGTGAGTGTGTGAAAGCACAGGTCGTGAGGGTCGTATTATGATGAGATTTTTGGGTCAAGAGCACGGTCTAAAAGGCACAACATAAATGTTGTTTAGCGTATTTCCAAGGTCTTTCCGTGGCCAACTTCGATAGTGTAACATAAACGTGTAAAAGCTTAGTTTGTCGTCTGTCGTTTAGTCATCGCTGTAACTGTAGATCTACATATAAGTATCCCAGAAGGGTTTAAAACATTAAGATAAACTGTTCAAGGCCTATCTAAATTCCCAGACAAGTGGGTCACTATTATAAGTGATTATTTTTTTGTTCCAGTAACCGCATTTAGAAACTTGTGGGTAACTGATAACGGAATGTTTATATTTTGTTGCCTTCTAAATTGATATCTCCTAATTTGACTGCAGATGGTATAAAAAAGGAGGCGTGACGTACATAATTCGGGTGTGCTTGATGTGCTTTTTTACATACGATCCTGGGTTTTTTAAATTATACACGCACGTGTATTTGGCGGGTAAAAAACACGGGGTTTACCTGAAGCTTGCACTGTAACTGTAGCTAACATGCTCTCAAGCCCGAATCACTCCTTACTTTCAAGATCAGCTATCACATAATTCGTTACTTTCTCTTCACTTGCTTCTATTCAGTCTTTAATCTCATCAGTAATCATTTCGATTTCCAGTTTTACATCAACTTGTTATCATTTCTGTGAATTATCGCCAGGTCTTATTAACTTGATCGTCGACGGTCGCATCTTCTCGGAACCCTTACAAAGGGCCATTAGCGTGTAAAGTGACGAGTCCACTTACCACTTGCGAGACAATCATACACACGTGCTGTGCTCGTCTCGTTTTAATAGTTCTATTAACACTATCTATAGGTATCATGTGCGCTACTAAGTCTAGATAGTCTTTATAAACGTGTCGCTTTGATCAACAAATATCAACTCTCGTTAAATTTAAAAGTAGTCTTATTGAAAACATTTTTTTTTATTCGGTGTTGCCGGTGAACTAAAATCGTTGTATCGTTTTAAAAGACCTCATAAATTATATTTTAAAAGCACGTTCCAATTGCAAAGCAAAAAAAGAAAAAAAATCCGTCTCACCAGCCAGCATTTTAGTCCGGCCCGTTTACTATTTGAAGGGCTCGTAAAATGATTTTCGAACACAAAAAGTTGTTTTGGTTTTTTCAAGTCGTGACCGAGCGGGCTGAAAAAAAAACACAACTTTTCTTATTTGAGATTGTACTATGTCATAAATAAACTACTACGGTTTTTTTTGTGGGGGTGAAATTCAAATCTGTTGATCCAACGGTCATTTGTGTTTGCCTTGCGTGGCTAGGGACAGTGTCGAGTTTCAAGTACTTACACTGTGTGGTTTTGCTTATTGCGTCGTATTTTTTTCTTATCTGCTTCAACACTTAACTGGGGCACGCTAATCCAATACACTTATTTCGCAAGGGTACTTCAAATAGAGTTTTATGGTTTTGCGAAACTTTATCCATTGTAAATTGTAAAGAGAAATAAATCTTCATTACTATGTGATTTAAATGTTCAAAAATTCCGCTCTGAATTGGTATTGATTTAAAAATAATATTTTAATTGATGAGATGGTGGTGCATCTATCTAAGGGGAAGCTGCTTGGTCACTAGATGCAATCTGGTCGGAGATGCGCGGTCAACGACCGTGCGAGGGGGACGACGTTCCACGATCGAGCACGATGCCCGACGCGCGTACGCACGAAGGAATGAAAATTATTGTATTATTGTTTATCCTTTGATGTGTGCGTGATGTCCTTACGCGTGCTTGTGTGCGTCTAATCCTGCGTTTGTTATTGTTTAGACGTCTTGCGTTTCTAACACGCCTTCGCCGATGCTCAAAGAATATCAAATCGAGTCGGGAATAGATTTTCATTCTTTAGCGTATCGCTCCATGTTTATATGGAACGTTTGAAAAGGCTAAATGTTTCGTTGCCAAGCGTTTAACGTAGTTATAAGCATACAAAGAGGCTTAGAGACGCGGGAGGATAAAGCATTATTGTAAGATTAAGCTTGCCCGCTTATTCGGGTTCCCAGCTTGTCGGCACGATCTGTAACTAACTTAACCTTTTATCTGGAACGGTATTAAACTTCTTTTGAAATCATACTAGCAATATGTCATAAAAAAAACATTGGCAGCACAAGTTGCGTACCTTGACTTCGTGTTATTAAAAAAACAAACTGTCACCTGTCAGCGAAGCGTCACTTTCCCGCCATCGCGTTCGGCGTTTGTTTCCCATGCAGAGTTACTCTCGCTTCGGTAATTCGTAATGATTATGCATAAACTTACCTGCAGATTGCAGTCCACGAGCTCATGCAACGGACAATGTGCATTCATCTATTGAAATTCAAATGTTTCATCCAAAAAACTGCTCACAATCGCATAAAAAGCAGTGTTTATTGCTCAAAGTACACAAATAACGACGGTCCCATGGTCATTGTGGGTCAAACTGTCCCCATTGTTGCCCTAAGTTGTCCAGTGTGAATGGGAGTAGGTTACGTAGGGACAAAGGTGGTGACATCTCTAAGAAAGAATGGCGCCCTAGCAGACGCTTTTATGGTAATGAGATTTAATTGAGGTTATAATAGTCAGGATGATGGATTCGCTTGGGGCTGCATAGGCGCGACAATTGCAGTGACTCAGCTATAAGTCTATTAATAGCATATTAGGAGATCAATCTTTGGTGTATTTTTAGATCCGATTGTCAAAATAAACATGCAGCATGCAAATGCCAATATGTATTTTTCGGAATCTATTAAAATTTTGGAGTACAACTTAAATAACAAAATAATTAACTTTAAATCAGAAAAAAAACATCATTTCAGCCATAGGACGGTCCACTGCTGGATATAGGCCTCCCTCATTGATATCCAATCAATACGGTTAGAAGCTGCTTGCATCCACCGTGAACCCGTCATCCGACAAATCGTTTAAAAAAGAAAAGATAATACAATTTAAATGCTGGCAGGCAGCTAAATTTTTTCACCTTTTTCCAAAAAGGTACTGGCAACTCAAAAACTAAATTTGGACAATAACGGTCCATTGCTCATTATTCCAACATTTATAACCTTCAAGCAAAGCCAATAAACCCTAACCTCTGTAAAGATGATATTTCTGTTCCGTTTACATTAACAGTTTAACGCTCTTTTTTCCGCGGTGATCTAACGCAGTGCGGTAGGTCGGACGTAAATACGGAATTGAGCGGGCAAGCGCACGCGCCGACACACTGTTTCTACTATTAACGCGGTGGCTAATAACTCTGTAACGTCTGCGCACACAGCTTTGTCTTATGAAGAACAAAGTTTCTTTATACACGGTACTTCTTCTAATATATAAAAGTCTCGTGTCACGGAGTTTGTTATCGAACTCCTCCGAAACGGCTTGACCGATTTTTCTGAAACTTTTTTGTCTATATTTGGTAGGTCTGAGAATAGGTCGTAGGCTATTTTTATACCCCTATTCTTCGCAGACGAAGTCGCGGGCAACAGCTTGTATCTGAAAACTAATCTGGAATATTTAAGCGGGCATTTACATTAGAAAGCCATGAGGGAAAAATACGGTTAACTCACGTCTATGATCGAGTTTAGCTCGACATGTTTCGTGCTAATCCGTAGCCCTTCTAAGAGTCACACGTTGCTTTACGTGTATTTTTTCGCTATGAGTGAGTCTCACGGTAGTTTTAATAGTTTTATGTTCAAAGAAAACCGGAAAAGTGAAAGAAAAGTCTGCGAAGAAATTCAATGGTATGTGTGGAGTTCCCAATCCGCACTGGGCCCCCGTGGGAACTACGACTTGTGCCCTGCAGTAGGACGTATATGTATAGGCTGGGATGGTAATGATGATTATGATAATCACTGTAATCAGTTGTGCCTATGTTTACAATTGTATCACTTTGACTTTGATTATTTCAGCGGGTGATTGGGTTAGTTTAAACATCGCTGTAAATACGTTTCAGGTTATTTTTGATCGTGGTTGACAAATATTTTCATATAATTCAGATTGGTCGATGTTCAAGGAGTATAATGGTAGCTAAATTTTGAATAAGAATTCCGATGTGAAGCCTTTTGAGGGCTTAGTCACAGTACCTAACCCAAGCATCTTCTGATTATTTCCGTATAAATTAATTTTGAGATAAGGTAAAGCGTACTCCTACCTAAAAGGCCGGCAACGCACTTGTGACTCTTTTGGTGTCGCAGGTGTCCATGGGCGACGGTAATCGTTTACCATCAGGCGATCCGTCTGCTCGTTTGCCCCCTATATCATAAAAAAAAAAAAAAAAATGTACCCAGTAGTCAGCCAGGCTCGTGCTCTTCCCACTCGTCCGAAAGATTGGCAGAAGCCGACTACCAGTGCCTGGCTGACTACTCGGTATTTTACCTTGGACCCCTTGTCGCCAAAATTAGTGATGGAGGCAATATGGAGAAAGCTGTAGTAATATGACGGGAGACACTTTAATGGTGCTGAAGGCCAGTGCCTTCTCAGGCAAATTAGCGGGGGATTAACGGTGCGAAATAAGCTTTTCATTGCTTTGAGAAATATCGCACTAGTTTCGATACAACGTGCAACGCAGGGCCGCGCGGCTATGAATTTATTAATGGGTGATTATCCGCGCCCTCTCAATGAATCTTTTAAGTATGTAAACATGGGATTACTTTTAAAAACAAAAGAATTCATAGAAAAATCAAGGCTGATTCATTGCGCGCGCAACTAATACTTAATGGAACGATACGATATCACGCCACAATACAATACCTATTGCCACCGACAGGCTGTCTGCTTACATTATTTACTATCGAACTGATATTGTATCTTTTGGCGAGCGCCGTTAGCCAAGTACACCACGGGGTCAAAGACCGTGGACCTTTGTTAAACCCTTATAATTGAACGAACGTCTTACAATGCAGAAGTTACATGTGGTCCCGGTATTGACGCTGTATGGGGTGATCTTATTGAAAGTAATTCTTTTGTCGCATATTAATTTTGCGCAAATAAATCAAAATTGACTCGTCCTTACCTCCGAAAACTGCACCATTTTTTCGATCTTATTTCACCCAGTTAGGGATTGATTTTCGAAAACCTAACCTTTGAGTTCTGTAGCTTTATCAGTTTCGATTTTTTAAACAAACATTTTATCACTAGTTTCACCTCTCTAAGAGTTGATTTTCAAAAAACGATGAACGCCATATTTATATACAATTCTCCCATAAATTTTCTATGGAAATTGTTAGTTATGACGTCACTTCGAGGCCAACTTAATCGTTTGACTATTAATTTGTGTTAAACCAGCTTAAAATCTGATTTGGCACCTCTCAAAACTCATTACCGGTACATCGAGTGTCCTTTGTCTGAATCCAGATCTTTTCCATCTGTACGCCAACTTTCAGTCTAAACCCATTACACATCCAAACATCTTTGCAAACTTTCTCATTTATAAGTAGTACCTGTTATGTTACTTGTATGACACAATACACGATCGTCGTACTTTCTATAAACACGCAAATAGCATCATTCCGCAATAGAGGTTTACCCAATATCTTAAGAACTACGAGTGTTTGAAGACGATAGCAATATTTGAATAGACGCTTTATTATTCCGAGATAATCTGTTATCTCGAACGTATTGACACAGATGCGCTTAAATTCTACGGCGGTGTTTACCAAATGCAACGTATTGTGCACTGTTTAGAGTTCAGATTGAGTTGTGGCGGTGTGCGAAATTGATTCATCGTTATCAGCTATCAGGGCGTAGTTAGTTGCGTGGAACAGAGAGTATTGTTAATGCAAGTGCAGTCAGTTGCCGAGCGTTAGAAGAGAGACGGTGCAAGTGCCAAGTGCATGCGATGCCTCGCGTGTACACTCACTGACTAATTACAAGTTACATACACACTTGGTTTACTCTACTTAATTGTAGGACGCTTAATAACGCCTATGAAATTAAAATTCATTTCTATTAAAAACAAACGCTTGAGTAAAAAGTGAAATCAGTTCCCATATAATTTTAGTGCGTTATTTTGCCCCTTAATTAATAGAGGGTTGGACTCCCCTGCTCGGACTGCCCTACAGGATTTTTGGAGATTTAATTTGTGGGAACCACTGCGCAGGATACGCTACGCTAGTTAACTAACTCCTTTATTTTTAAAACACTTGTAATTTCAATTTGGAGTTAACTTAAATTGTCCCTTAGAAACGCCTTTTGATAATCAAAACAAATGACGTCAGTCAAGCGACAAACCTTTCTTAAAATCAATGTAATTTATTATTTTGTTTCTTTTACTTTGTTATAGGTTTAACACAATGTTACTTTTGTCTTATGCAAATGTTGGCTTGGTGATCGGTGAAACTTTAAACCTCCATCGAGGCGGAACGATCCATCGGCTTTGTGCAAATGTGCCTGAGTAATTGCTAGGCGGTTAATGTTATGCTCGCGATTAAAATGCACGTTAAGGATCTAAATAGTGTGAGAATGTGCATTGTTTATACTTTTGTAATTATTTAAGACTGGGGTGGACGGTGTCGAAAATTGTGACTTTTAGGTTCAGGTAATCGTACTTTTAGTCCGGCGTCCCATGATAAGATTTTTAAGAATCTTACTAATTATTATAAACCTGGGTTGCAAGGTTGCACGGGATAATTATCGCGTTAATTACGCACTGATAATTATAGTAACTTTTATACAAAAATACAAAATAGCGAAAAAATGCGGAGTCTCACGGTAGTTTTATGTTCAAAATACAATTTTTTTTTGCTAAGCGTACACTGATTATTCACACAAAAACATGTACATATTTATTTGTTAAAAGAGAAAAAAAAAAAACAATTTATTTGCTTAATTCACTAGTTCACTAATCTTGATACCCTAGAGTGCAAAAATGACACAAAATTTAGTCCAGAAAAACATGAATTATAAGAAAGACAAAAGCACAAAATACATTTGCACATAGCTTTATGCGTAAAGGTAAAGTCTACGGTATGTCCCCGAATACTTGTGTAATATTTAAACTACTTTTTACTATACATTATTTTGTTGGATAATAACCGGATAACTATCCGATAAATACCAATGAATCTTGATGATTTTCTACCCTGCTGGAACATGGTCATCAGCATCACATATAATTATTGGATGACAACAAACAAAGCACGCAATACTCTGAAATTAATATAATCGTTTTTTCTGGTGTCCGCCATTTCTATTTTATTATTTCCTGTAAATATTGTCCTTCCTATAGTCTAACACATCCTCTTCTCTTATACCAACGGTACACAGAGTATTTATTACAATTATGTAGTTCGACGTCAAGCTGCAAATACTGCTATTCAATTTCATCTTGGCGCCTATCTGATTCGACCCGATATTTGCATAGTTGCGCGAAACAGGTCTGTTCACTTTGCACCGACAGATTCGTTCCCACGGCCGAACCATAACATTTTGATTAATATCTACATGTCCACTACGTGAATTAAAATAAGGACAAAACAATCGCATGTTATAGTATGCTAAAACGCGTTGCTTTTATTCTTAAATATATTTCACTTATGGTTAGATTTTTATGTTACCATTCTTCAACGTATACCGAGTTTCAGTAACAATAATTTGATCTGTTATACAAATTAAAAAAATATTTTTTTTTGCTACACAACTCCGGTATCGGAGTAGGTATATGTCTATACATATACCTACTCCGATACCAAAGTACCTATCTATATAGGTACTTTACTTAGCTCAAATAAAAATACTAATATATAGAGATAGAGTAAGTAAATAAACTTGTCTATGTCCGTAATGATTCAAATCATTTTTGTTTAATTATATTTTTCAGTTGTAAATCATATTTTTAGGAACCTAAACAATCAAGTGTCCATATCAGTTGGCTTTAATTATCTAAGAGATGGTCAGATTCTATTGAAATTTACTTTTATGTATTGAATTAGTAACTAGGGACCTACGTAGAATTCTAGAACGGCTTTGTTGCTAAGTGTGTTCTTTTTGAAGCCACGACGTTGCTTTAGCCTTGTCCAAGAGTATGTTTTCCGTCTAAAATGGTATTATTTAGTGAACAAAAACTTGTAAACAAATAAATACTAAATCACCAACAGTACGTACAGTCGACTACAAAAAAATCGATACGGCCAAAGTTACAAAAATATGTATACACGACCTTAATGTTAAGTCAATAAAGGTGTGTATACATATCTTTGTAACTTTGGCGGTATCGATCTTTTTGTAGTCGACTGTACGTACCGACATGTAAGTGGGACACACAGACCGCTATGGCTATTCACATTCGATACACGTTCGACGCACTAGCAGCCAACGTGTTGACGTTTCAAAACGCTCCACGAAAAATACCGACAAATTTCTTTAGTCGTAAAAACCGACTAATAACAACAGCCCCGGGTGACTTAATGCGTATAATCATTGAATCTGACCCCGCTTGACCAATCGCGTTTACGACGTCTTTTTTACGCCGTTTCTATTTTACTTTCACACGTTTCAAATGCACCAAAACCGAGCGGTCAACTAAAGCCATAAAATCACTGAAAAATCCGATTCATGCATAATAACGTCGTAAAATGATAATCAAAAACTAGCGTCCCATGTTCCATTGTCAAAATTTTTATTGGCAGTTAAAAATAAGTGATTTACGGTCTCGAGTTAGGATTAGTTATTGGAATAATAATAAAATTTACTGCACGTAAGTTAATTAGCTAAGCGTGACGGGAATCTTGTTTTTTTTTAACATCAGGGTTGAATTGTAGCGTTTTGTCGGTGTGTGGTCCCGAGATTACGATGCGTCAGGTTATAGACCACTTTTTTAAGCTTTTATTGTGAATGCCAGAATCTAATCTTAATTTTTTTTAAATCGGCCATCGAGCAAGAGCGTGTCGGACACTGCCACAATACAACTAGGTAAGAAAATTACGAACATAATGTTATTATTTTTTTTATTGATACTTATGAGGGTTTCTGCCTGGTGGAAAATCCGTAGATGGTGTTAGTATCATGAGCTCCGTTTGACGTTACAACCTTACTTACAATTGGCTCAATTAGGTTTAAACCAATCCCAAACGTAGCACAAAACCCGAGTAGCCTGTCATAAAATTTCTCATTGTCCAAAATTATATTCCATAACCAACTGAGAGTTACATAGATACCTGAGGTCGTATTGTCTAACGCGCAGACGCTTACCATCTCTTTCTGTCACCGCCGTTTGACAGAAAGAAATAGTGAATCCGATAGCAAGCGTACGTGCGTTAGACAATAAGGTACTCTACCATGAGTTTACACTAGTTTACGTGACCGTACTCGCTAGCGACGGCGTAAATTATTTGTATGGAGAATGGGGATGTTGACACCACCAATCAACTGACGTTCTTTTTATGAGCTGTCAAAACACAATCTCCCATAGAGTTTGAATGACAATAGCGACATATGACGTCATTGTTCGCAATGCTCAATCAACTAACTATTTATTTGTTTTAAAGCAACAAAAAATCTAATTTTGCATTTAATCGAAAATTAATCTGACTTTCAGGGCTGAAATAAAGCGTTTTTTTACTGGAGTCGTGTCTTCAAATTCTTTTTTAATGGTGTCAACATCCCTATTGTACAGCGCCTCTAGCGGTCACTTACGGAAGTACAATTCTCCATACAAATCATTTACGCCGTCGCTAGCGAGTACGGTCACGTAAACTAGTGTAAACTCATGGTAGAGGTATAAGTGGACCTAACATTAGTGTGATAAATCTTTTAAAATTATTGTTAATTTTTAAATGCAAGGTACCTAATCTCAGTTGTGTTTTATCGGTGAGAGTTCAAAAACTAAGCGATCTGTGGTTACAGTTTTTTAGCCATTACGCGTTGCACATGCTAGATCTCACCCATAATTGCCACTTATAGTTGGCAAGCTTTTCGAACACTTAAGATAAAGCAATCTTTAGCACTTTATGTATTTTAAAATCAATGTCAAGTGCCCTACACGGACTTCCTTGGCGTGCCGGTTAGCATATTATCTCCTTCGAACAAATCCTATTAGAAAAGGATGCGATATTTTAAAAACGGTACCCACCGATACTTAAGCATATTTTTTAATAAGCTGTAAGTTACTGAACGTCATATTTTTGTGTTTATACAATTTTAATGGTAAAGTTCATTAAATATCGATCGAGGCCATAGCAGTTCCTTTGGTCACGGCAATCTATACGACAGATGTCACGTTAAAAAAAACAGGCCAAACTTGAGTCTGACATGCGCACTAAGGATTCCATTTTGATCACGATAACTTAAAAACTTAATTTTTTTCACTGTACCAGGGGACACAGACTATTTGGTACAAATTTCAACTTGACACCTGCAATTGTTCCTGACAAAATTTCAATCTAATTATTATTATTATTATTTTGAAGTACGGAACCCTAATAAACGCACCGCATATGCATGACCCCGCTACCTCCTTCACTGCGTACAAGAACCAGTTAGAAACTCGTAGAAACTATCTAGTCTTATAAGGAAACTACAGTAACTTGAGCACGTAACGCGACCTCTGCAACCCAACACGCAGCACATCGCTAATCCACAGCAGATGGTCGCACGCGGAGGCAGGACTTCTAAGCGACTACACCGATAATTGCGCAGACGCTGACCAAATGGCGACATTTGGCGCTGGTCTGCGAGGGTGGCCGGGGATAACCTACACCAATTTTTAGAGCATCATGCTAAGAAACAAAAGCTTTCTCCTGAGGACATAAAATTAGCAACTCCCATCAGTTAACTTACGATTTATTTAATGTGCGGAAAGTTGGCCAGGCGTCCCAGCTGATTGACTAAAAAATATTGGCTTATAGACCCTTAACTTTCGCCATGTCCACAGGATCTACGCAAACAAAAAATGCGTATGACCCAGTAGCCTTTTTATAGCATAGCATAGCATAGTGTTTTTAAACGAGCATGCGGCTTATCTCTTGGAAAACTATCTTCACACACTCCGTGGAACTCACTGGTGGGTCGCCAACTTTTTAGATACAGATACTTCTTCCTTGAAGGCCAAAGCTATTTGGGAACACCGCCGAGGGAAATTAATTCCGTAACTTTGTAGGTACTGTAGGGCAAAAAGTTGCTAGTAAAAAGTACTGGGGAGAAGTGCAAATTGTCCATAGAGCTCTTCTACCCATGATACATAAGCCTAGACTTAATAAAACATTCCTGCTTACTAATAATTCGATATGTGCCAACCTTCACAAGATATTCAAATTTAAATAATAATTACGAAAGGCAAAAGTTGATTGTAATGAATCAATCACCTATTGTTTATTGTTAGTAACCGACCCTCGACGACTTTAAAATGCAGGAGCATTCGCGTAGCTATAATTAATTCATCAATTTGCCTAACAATAACCACTATCGCAGTTAGCAGAAACGTCTAAATAGAACATTTACAAACAGGATTACACATAGCAATTTTTCAGAGGGACATGCCCGATTTAACCCCAAACGCGAATTCGTTATACACGGAGATTTATCTCGAGAAAGGAGACCTGTTGTGCCTATTAGCATAGCACTGGCCATTGTGTATTATTCCACATATTCATGGGTAAACACACACCAGTCTTTATGGGCATTGTTCGGGTAATACTTAGCAGCATCACCCCTCGCGGTAATCTCGTCCTTTCTTCCCATTGTTCCCCACATTGTGAGAGAAACGCTCCTAAATTCAGTCGAGAGGTCCCGGAGTGACCTCAGGTCGCATCCCACAATACGTTCAATCGTGTTTACCTTTTAAAAACCGATGTTTAAGCCGAGTTTCTTTGAGAAGCTGTCCAATATCATCTCGACTAGTTTGTTTTCTTTTGTTCAGAGACATTTCGGAACAGTGCAGCGGACAATGGAGTCATTGTTCTTTGACGTTATTTAGCTACCGTTTCGGCCGTTACTTATCTTTATTATATTATTTTATTGCGTGTATCGATTTTGTTCACGATTTTATAAAGCAGTTTCGGCTGCTGTTGAATTTGAATATTAACGATCATGGGAACGCACCTTGCGTGTCCGAGCACATCGCAAGAAAACGATTCAACTGATTTCGTTTTTGTTCTGATTTTATGTTAAAGTGTTAACACTGAGAAAACAATATCAAGAATGAAAATCTAGAATATATCGCAGTGGTATCTGTGGCACCTAAGAAATCATCGACATTGACTGATATTTCATCATCCCAGCCTATATATGTACGTCCTACTGTGTAGGGCACAGGCCTCTCAGAACTTGGGCCAGTTTCCACGCAGGCCCAGTGCGAATTGGGAACTTCACACACACCATTGAATTTCTTCGCTGGTGTGTGCAGGTTACCTCACGATGTTTGCCTTCACTTGAAAGCTGATGGTAAATTTTAAATTTAAAACCAGGATTTGAACTCAGGATCCTCTGTTTGAGGGGCCGTACGTCAAAACACATGGTTACCACGGCTTTTTACGACTTATATTTAAAAGTCAATTATACTATATACTTACTAAAGACACAATGTGATCTTATGGATTTATATCCATGTTGTAACAACCTCGAAACCTACTCAAGTCGAGACCTATAAACCTTTATAAATAAATCCATACCCTCTGGCACTACCATAGCATTTAATTGCGTGGTCCGGTAGCCGCGCTGATTTAAGTTTATGACAGCTTGCATGCGCCAGAGTGCTATTGCTATAGGTAAAGCTTTAGTGTTGCTCTTTGCTAAAGTGCTAAAACCTTAAGGACATATCGATAAAGTACCTATTCGGAGCTCCATTAGCACCACCGTAGAATTGACTACTTAGGGGCTCGTTAAATCTAAAAAAACAGTTGAATTCAAGTCAAGTCGAAGTCATTAAAATTTTATTCAAGGTATTTTTATTCAATGTAGGCTTTAGTAAGCACAAAAATTGATTCGATAAATGATGAGAATTCCACGTGATGACTGCCCAATATATGCCATTCGATATTCGGCGGAAAGTAGTTATGCGATACAACATTAGGACTGATACTTTTATGCCATCCGATATAGACCCGGATCGGAATTATTTCCAAACGTTCCCGTCCATGATATTATCATTAATTTTATATTACGCCTTAGATATTAATATTTTCTTAACGATGGACTCGAAGTTTGTATCTGTTTTGAATAGGAGCATGTGCAATTAAATCGACTTGGCTGTCTCAGTCTTTTAAAATTGACTAAGTCATTTTAGCCTAATACAAATATCGATTTGAATCTATTTCGAGATAAAAGTTTGCATTTACTGCTTTTGAAATTTTTCTGTCTCTGATTGCATAAAAAGCTTACGAATTCTCCACGTGCACCGCGATCTTCAGGGGTAGGAATTGATTGCACCGTCGTATCTTTTTTTACCACAGACCATGAAAGCCACTCGATTTCAAAGATGGCGTACTCTAGTAGCTACTTCAAGTGGCAGTCGGCACGTCAGAAGTTCGTCTTTGATCCGCCGCTTTATTAAAGTTCATTAGGACCCTATAATATATTGTAATGCTGCAGCACAGTAGTCGAGATCAATAATACATTTATTACTTAGTCCTTTTTGTAATCTGTGATATCCCTAAAAAAAGGATGCGTACAAATTACGTAAGCCTTTTTTAGGCCACTGTATATTAAAGCATACCTTGGAACTCGTCTAATCTACTTATCGTCGTTTGAATTTTCCACAAATTATCGAGAATTTTATTTTTGTACCAAAATTTTGCTTGTGCATCGTTAATTATATTACATAGGTTTCCCTGGCTTCACCTCTAAATAAATAGACACACCCCGCGTCCGCGTACAGGAATACGCAGTGTAGGTAGGCCTCCAGCAAGATGGCGCGACGACCTGGTGAAGGTTGCGGGAACGCATTCGGATGGCGCAGGGCCGGTCTTTTTGGCGAACCTTGGGGGAGGCCTATGTTCAGCAGTGGACGTCTTTCGGCTGAAATGATGAATAATGATGATGATTACGCCAGTTCTTAAACAAGGTGTTTTCAAACTACTCCAAAATAATGTTCTTTTTTATTCATCCATTCTATTCATCATACATTGGTCAAAGGCATGATTAAAAATTGTCCAACCGTCCGCTTTCGGCACTAATTTTATGACACAGTTTTTTTGTTTTCTACATTTTTTCATAGAACACACTTCTTCAAACGTTTAAAACTACAAATCTTTCTGTATAATTTGTGTGAATAAAGTAAAGGCGCAGCATTACTACTCTAATCTCTACTCTTAAATTAGGTACCATAACTGCTAATTCCCATGCCATTTCTGTGACTTGTGTCATAACTTGTTACTTGTTTACCACCTGCAGCTCCAGTTTACAGGGTGAATAACCTACAGGACATACACCACGGGGAGATAGATGGTGTCCTATCACACTGTTTTTTTTTAACTTTATTGAACGTCGGCACAACCGCACAGAATGTGGAAGTGGGTTGGTTTCATCACAAAGCAAATGAATGAGTTTTTTTACATACATCATCTCTTGTATGTCGAAAAAAAATTGATATTAGGTATATTTATCGTTGATTACCTTTGCTGAGCCACCTGTGAACATATATAATGTAATGTAACCGTGAATCTTTTTAAACTGGAATTCATTTTGCTAATGCCTTAGTTTTTTTTTGTTATTTGTTTAGTTTATAATATGGCGCTGCGGGAGAGGGTCGTAAAAACGCAAATTCTAATCAAAAAATATTCCCATGTGAAAATTGACCAATTTTTATTGATACGACCCCAAACATAACAACTTTATTTGTAAGATTTTAGGACCCACAAATCCAATTTTATAGGCCGCAAAGCGAAGTCAATGCCGAATGATTAAAAAAACTGCACATTAACCCACATCAAGCCAACGGCAAATACCTTATCATCAAACAATTTTATTAATATCTCCAATAAAAACGTACTAAAATTAAAGCATAATGCAAGCGGGTCACGAATAATTTCAAGATGGACGTCCGTACGTTGACCTCACATGCACTCCTGCATCGAGATTCTAAATCTTATTTTTATCTCGCCACTCTTTGTCTTAATGATCGTGCCTTTTTGAACCAGAATTTTATTACCAGTCTCAAGTTAGACGGGAGAGTTTAACAAAATTAAGTGACCACGATACCTTAGAGAAAAATAAAACTAACAATAACGTAAATATATGATAGGAGTTCCTGCAATAATGATAGATGCATCTCCCTTGCGTGTCATGTCATGTGCTACTAAGAAATAAGTGTTCTTAATGTATGTATTGTCAACGCTATAGATACCATACCACGTCTTGTATGTCAATAGGCACGCAACAATGGTTTCTAACTTTCACATCTACATAAAAACCGACCTACCACTAGTATATTTTACGTAACGGTACTTTGATCACGATAACTGTACCCAAGTTTAATTAGACTAGTTACATTCCGTTACGGTGCATGTGATACGATCAATTTCAAGACAAATTGAACGAAATATGAAACTTTAAGAACAGTCGAAATAACGGTTATTGCAACGAACAGTGAGCTAACTACAAAGTTTCTTCACAATAGTGCGAAATGTCCTGTGTCCGTTTAAATATACATAGGTACTTAAACCGCCACACTATTGACATGAACATTTTACTATGGACTTGGTAGGTTTTCACACGGCTTCCATCTCAAATAGCCCGCGACATTTTGCTGAAGAGCACAAATTTGAAGCATAAACACGTGAAATATATCCCAAAAATCTCAATGCACTAATCTACTCAACAAACAACCGGTAACCCAAAATTTCACACTAAAACCGTCAAATATTACGAAAAAGTGAAGCAAAAACTCATTCATAATTCAAAAAGTAAACTCTATTTTGTTGAACGACGAATAACGTTCAATTTTCGACATCCTGTTTAGAAGATTAGATCGCTATAAATATGGTTTACACGCGAAGAACAAGTCTTAGACTTCCCCGAACCACCGTGTTTAGAGCTGCCATGCAATTTGTATACGTGGCCAGTAATTTAGCGCTATTCTGCCTAGTCACATTGACTCTGACTTTAATGGGACCGAAAACCTCAGTTCCGCACATTATTCGGTATTTTTTTTCCCCAATTGAACGCAAGTGTTGGGTTACACTTGCTTTGTGAAAACGAAAGCTGCTCACGTCGCTCCAATGCTTTTAAATAGGTTTTATTCCAATTAAAAATCTGGAAGCTAAGCTAACTGGAAATCCTCTGACTCACTCCCGTGAGTAAGCGATGCTATTTCCTGTCGCGACGCCAACAATAAAAAAAAACAACTCAATTCCCAGTTCAAATAAATTCATATTTTTAACACGACTGTCTTCGAAAGGATTTCAAGAGTCTTCAGCTTCGAGAGAGTCGTAAATAATCTGAGATCGACCTCAATTTAAACGATATCAGATAATATTTAACAAATGTTAAGGGCGGGATACAATGGCCGCTACCTGGGTGCGTGTCACTTATTTGTTTAGGCTGTCAAGTCTCAAAACCAGTAGCCGAGAGCCCAAACAACTATACACATGCGCTATACGGGTGTATATACAATCGCTGCGCGGGATTAGTTTTTGTTGCTCATTTTATCTTTGACGTTGAGTTGCGCTAGGACTCTGGAACAGGGCTGTCTGCGCCTAGAAAATCATATTCATGCTCCTGCGATCACAATACGCCGTATCCGCTAACAAGCGATGTGGACATCGCATCGGCCTTTCACTTGACCTAGATATTTGGGAACTGGTTCGCAATCACAATGCAGCGGGCGAGCATTCTCGCCGCGTAACCGCCATTGCGTTTTAACTACTCATTTCCCGTACGGAGTATTGAAACGCGAGTGAGACTTGTACCAGCCCTGTAGCGTGAATAAAATAAAAAAAGGCTGGCGGCGTGCGCTAGGGCCGAAGCAACCTGTTTGGTCGCGGCCGCGGTCGCCCACGTCTGACAAATCCGCGTCCGTTCCGATACCCCCGTACGAATACATTTAATACCTATACAGTGACTCTTGTGTGACGCGTTCGGTCCAGTCCAGACTTGTTTAGAGACAGGCTTGGAGTAGAGTTGTATTTGATAGAAACGTTTCCCAAAATATAGTGCCGTCCAGCGCGTAGGCTTGGTCTATCGTCTCGCGCTCTCGCCTGACTCACACGCACGTGTGATATCAAAACTTTAATGGCATTACGTGCACTCATTCAATGCTGCTTTATCTTTAATGTTCGCAACCGGCTCAAAGTCGTGTTGCTGTAATTACGTTTGAGCAAAGAGTTTTCGTGCAACCAATGCATCGCTCGTGCCTTCCTTGCTTCTCAACTCCAAAATGAAGGGTATGTACAACGTGAAACGCAATAAATAAATAAAGCTAAGTACAAATAAAAGACCGAACTAAATGTTAGTAGAATTTAGCATTGCTACTTCCTTGACAATATCTAGTCACGTTTTGGTACACTAGAAATTAATGTAGCGTTAGCTTGTGATGATCAACTATGCAACGGTGTAATTATACCTCTTTGGACTCCTATAACATGCAGGTGTGTGCTCCCTGGTTTGATGGCTAGCCGAGGCTATGCGGTTGAAATGGACCCGGTTAATGGTCCACGATTCCCAGGAGCATGCGCCGCTCTCACGAACCTAATATCGCATAATACAGAACCGAAACACACGCAGCCTTTTGTACAACGCTGATTACTTAAACGTTTCAATTTTCCTTTTGACCGGCACAATTTCGAATATTTGAAATTTCGCTTTTGTAATTTTTGAATGCACTTGACAGCTTTCGAAGAAGTTTACGCCATTGTTTGCTCGCGTAATGTCAGGGTTTCTTAGTTCAAAGCGCCGACGCTTCAGATGGCTTTGGCTGGTATTTCCTCCCTTCATAAACTCGATTTACATGCGCCAACACTTTCGGAAAACGTAAACAAAACGTTTATTGTCTTCCCACACGCTCCGAGATTATCTATTCACGTGGCGTTGTTTCCTGCACTCCTGCGCAGCGGCGGATCAAAGCTTGGCAACACCCTTCAACGCATCGACGTTTCACCGAAAAGTGACACTTTATAACTAGGATCTTCCTCTATTCTAACACTGCAAAGTAAACTTGATCAACCGTGCTCTCTGTAGAATCTTGGGTTCTTTCAAAACAACACGTTGCAGAGTTGCAATGTTGCGTTGGAATAATCTTAGTGATAAAAATAAAGTAGAGAACATGGCGATTGTGCATGCAACAACAAGCACGAATGCTGGACGAGAAAGTGGAGAGCCCGGAGAGAAAGGCATAACATCAACGCAACACAATATCAAACAGCATTTAAGTTAGCTTGCAATAAAACAAAACTACTTCCTTTGGTGTCGACAGACTTTAGAAACCATGACACCATTAAATAAAATGGCGCGGAGACACAAAAGTGCTCCGAAAAATGACAGCACGCTCTAATGCTCTGGATAATAGACTTGTGTTCGTATTTTCTCCGAAATATCTTTTAATGTACCCGAAATAATTATTATAGTGTCTATTCCAAGCATTTTTACTAACATAATAATAAAAAAATAATAAAAATAACTCGCGTTAGATAGTTTTCGTGAAACATCAAAAATGTTGTCCTTGTAGTTAATGTAGTTAGATGGCCGACAAGATCGGCCTTCGCACGTGGTCTGCATTCAGTGCATCATTCATTTAAAATTCATTGTCCCATTGTTAATACAAAGAATGCTAGAATGTTCCATAAGTACAGATTCTGGCATCAAAGCGCGCTGGTATATTGTAAAGCATTTTGAGAGTGCGATAAAGAAGCAAATTACCAATGCTGCGAGGTGTCCGGGTTGCGCCTGCGCCACGCAGATATTTAGGTCGACAGAAATAACCGGCACGGCCGCTACGTAACCCAGCGAGCTACCATCGCGTTCAAACATTCTGTCTGCGAAAACAATAAACTATAAACTCTAAAACCGATTCTAAACACCAAAGGTTTCGCGTCTCGCTAACCTATTAAACTCAAAAGATAAGATACTTCATTATTTAAAATTCCATATCAGTTTACAACTTTACGCTCGTGTTTTGAAAGAATTGCCAATGGAAACTTGTACTACGCGGCAATCACTATCGGGCTCATGATAACAAGCTGATAAGCTAACAATGCGATGAAACGTGAATCAAAAAACGTTACTGTTTGCTACAACGTCCGCAAGTCCCGCAACCTTCAACTAACTCGCGCAAATTGGCCGTTATTTAAATAACAACGAGTTCGCTACTGGTTTGTCGACCTGATTACAATTTTCGTTAATTCATTCCACGATTTCTAAGTTTTTAGCAAGCGTCTCTACGTCATTTACATGGCATAACTAGTTACACGCTGCTGTTTGAAAATCACACCGGCTAATAATATAACCATCCGATTGGATCCCTGTTGTGTCACTCATAGGACTATGAATTTGTGAGTTGTTTGCTCTGAGACCACGCGCATGCTTCAAGGCCAATTTGTTTACGCTAACGTCCTACACCCTGCCCACTCGGTTCGGACGCGTCGACTAACCGACCAAATAACACACGTCTCTGGCCTATATCAGGCCTACACTATGCCAATACACTCCAAGAAGCGGTCAAGTTATCCGCAAGAGAAAATGGCGCGAATCGCTCCATTCAGCGTTTGGCGCGAAACTCGTTGCGTAACGTTAAGAAAGTATTTTCTCCGCGCTATATCTGCTCTTAGCGGTTGCTATTTGCGATATGAGCTTCATGAAAATAAATATCAACAAATAAAGTAGAATCAAGTCTGTGATTGGAACCTATTGGTTATTTTATGACGTGTACTCCTGAGAACTCGTGTTTCCAGTCTTCAGCTATGAATGGTTTTTAGAAAGCTTTCCTAGTTGGCTTTCATTTTCATCTTTTTCGAAGCCACGTGGTTTGTTGTTATGTAGATTTGGCGGGAAGTCCTCGGCGCCGGTACCAGTCGACCTTGGCGTGACGTCACTGGCTCCCGACTGCACCAACCGACGCTTCAACTTTTTTATATAGTTATTCTTATTACAAACGTTTCGATTCCGATAAAACGTGTGCCGATTATTTTGCAGTCTTCAAGGAAAATAATGGTTACTATATTGTTAAGATCACAAATTAAATCATTTTATGATTTAAATTATTCAGATTCTACATTTTCTGAATCTTCAGCTTCATTTGTACCTTCAAAGACTCTGCCACTTAATGGCAGGCTAATAGCCTGTATTGAAATATTTTATTTCTCTCAGTTAACAATAAAGAACACACAACACACATTTACATTAAAATAACGTACCGTCTAAAGAAATAAATTAGATTTAATAAGAATTAAATTACATATGGCGTGTTTAGCGTAAAAAGGCGTGCCCTGTGTTTTCCGCAATCTACAGATAAAATATTATCTATTGTTAGTTTTTCGTTCGCAGGAACATTCCAAGGTTTAATATTCAGTTCACAATCATGGCTAAACTCTACGCTACCTTATTCATTATCTTTATCAAGTTCTGCGGTCGCGTCATCGCGATCTTCAGACGTTTGCAAACACAATGTTTCATGTAACGTCTAATCATGCTATCGTATTGTCAATAGCTATATACTACATGTACCTGTGCGTTGCGTGCGCACGACCTTGTCTCGCTGGGCGCATCGTGTTGCTAAGGAGTTTTCGTCAGCCACTTAGTTATAAATGAGTCTCCCGCGCTTGTCTTCTGTTCCATCTAATACATTGTATTTTATCATCGTCTAATAAAATTTCTTTTGTACTCTTTTAAGCGTCCCATATTTTATCTTCCGGCAACTTATGGTTAGAACGTTATGGTTAATAATCTTTAAAAATGATGTCTTCAAAATATTCTCCATTAGCATCACGTTATTGTACTTTACTATCGTTTCTTTTATCAATTTATGGTGGGTTTTGTTTCCTTCAAATTATTTAAAGGGGTTCGACCATTTTATTAACCCTATAGAAATCGAAGCATCCTTCTCACACCAGTAACTCACGGTCCGCCATTATAATACAGATTAAACAGTAGTAAAAAGGTCGTAAAACTTTTATAGCTATTAAGGCCATATTTTTCCAAAATTAGAAATAGTCACAAAGACGTCGCCGCTTCAAAGGATTAGAAATGGATTCCAGTGCATAACCGCCAGTTTAACGTTCCGATCCTTGCGGATAGAGTCGTAAAGATGTCAAATGTATGTAAGTTGTAAGGTGGTTTAACGAGCCTTTCTGTTTCGGGGTCATAAAGTGTTCCCCGCCCTGCCACCTCAGGTTTAACGACTAATTTCATGCAAGACGTATCGAGTAACTGCACCCTTATGTGGAAAATGTTAACAAGAGTCATAAACCGCGTGTGCTTTATGTCGCGGTATCAACTTTAACTGGAACAAACTGCGAAAGCTAAGAGCTTATTATGACGACCGAAAGTTACTGTTGTATTTTAAGTTATATAAATAGCCGATGAGCATATTTTACGTTATATATTTTTTTTTACTTAGAAATTAAATCGTTACGACCCTTTAAATTCTAAAATGTGTTCTTTAGAGATAGAACTCTCTTAGTCAGCACTTATTCCAGCATAATGACGTCTTTAGAGCAAGAAACCCCTTTTTGAAATCCTAAAATCAATCTAACCTATCTCTCATTATTTCCAGATTTCCTGAAGCCGCGCAAGCGGTTGTCGACGGGCGGGAAGAAATCGCCGCACGCGCATAAGCACGAGTGCGGGCACGGCGCGCACATCCGCCCGCCGAAAGTGGCACGACTCGCCCAAACCCACTTCAAACGCCCCAGCTAGGCAATACCGCCCAGCTTCATGTAAACTTAAATACTTTTTCTTTAACCTAATTCAAAATGCGTGAACTCAATACCCTGCAGATTCTCAAAACCAGGCAGCTTTTCACAATCATATCTTTGAAAATCTCCGATATTTGAGCGAGTCGCCTTAGAGGCAGTTGTGTGCAAATTTTTTAAATCCATTAATTTATTTTTGTATGTCGATAATGCGCATTGTGGAGAACAATATAATTATGTTAAGTAATTTGTAAGATAGTTTCAGACATTATGTATATGATATGATATAACGTAGGTAACACATTAATATATTATGCTGTCCCGAGAAACTGTCACTAGATGCATCACAACTCTTATTTGCTCAATGCATGCAAGCATCACATCGAGCGGACTTTTGGGTACCATCAATCTGCACGTAGACACTAAACTTAAGATGTTCTGGGCAATGATTATTATGTGACAATTAATTTGTAAGTTTATTATGATCTCTTTGACAAGTAAATTAAGTTATAGTAGTTTTATAGTTAGTTACGTTAGGGTTCCCGGACTTGCGTTAAGGCCTTATCATTATCAATTGTCGTGTCACGCGTCTAGTTTCACAAGTTTCCCGTAGGTCACAACAACAGATGTCAGAGATAATGCCTTGAAAATGCTAAGAAGCTGCGGTCGAAATAAGATTTCCATCCGTTAGCCTCCGAGCATATTCGACGCATTTCCAACACGAAAGAGACTATTCACTGTTTCTTTGCCTCCGCCTCTGAAATTGTGGAAGAGATGCAAAAAATACTCACTTTCATATTTAATCGTGTCTCACAGTAACCAAACAGCACAGTATGCAATAGTTAGGGGCTGTTTCACCACATTTCTTAAAGTGCGGATTAGCTTAATCATAACCTTATTTGACAGATGGAATTAAAATTTCTGTTTCACCAGTCTCGATTAGCGCTAAGTGACGGACAAACTGTTTCTTAATTTGACCATCAGATCAGGTGGCATTTAGCATTTTTATCCGTCACATAAAGTTAGTTTATTTTTTTGTGGCCATGGTTGGAGAGCCCTTCAGCCGGTTTCAGAAAAATAAATAAAAGTATTTTTTATTTTTTAAAGAAAGAGGTCATGCTAATAATTTAAATATCAAGATTTGAATAAAAAGATGTAGCTACACTTTTAGTATGTAAAAATAAATCCAAAATTTCGTAATATTTTTTAATAACAAACTTTTTTTCAGTGGCTCAATCGTTTGTTCTACCTGAACTTGTATGTCGCCATTAAAAAAAAGTTTATCTGTCAAATGGTTTGGCGCCACTTTTCGATTCGTTTTACGTGATTTTATTTTTCTTTGTTATTGTTAACAAAGTATCGTAAATAAATACCGTTTTTGGATCAATCATAATGTTACATATTAGTTTATGCAAAAAAAATAGATGTATTCAAAAATTATATAGTTAACCATTTCTTTTGCTTTAATAATGAGTGACTCTTTGAACGAAAGTGTGCGAACAGGAACGCGTGGTCGTGAAATGCGACGTTGTCATTCCGACTTTTTGTTAAACCCACGATTAGTTAAGTGGTACTTAGTTTGCACAGGACCGGAGTGGTGAAACTGAAAAAACACTAGCTGACAGATTTGTCCAGTACTTAGTTTAGTCATTGGTTACGTAACCAGCAGTTTGACAATAAGGTGGTGAAACACCCCCTTAGTGTAGTATAAATACAAATACTCAATGTGAACCGATTTCGTTACCTTCCACGTAACAGAAGACTTACGTATTGCCAATAATGTACGAGTAATTAACTGTCGAGCGTTCCGAGAGTTTGAGTGTTTGTGTTTGATCGACGCATAGTACTCTTATTTCGCATCCTTAGTCGATATATTTGTTTTGTTGTTGTATTTTAATGGATTATATCTTTATGATTATAGATATTGATAATTGTTTTTTTTTTATAATATTGTATTTCTAAAGGTTTAGTCCTGTTTCAATGCGTGCAGTTGCGCGCGCCTGGTTAGCAGAACACAGTTTGCCGATTACCCAACCGTGGCCCCTTATTAAAGTACAAAATATTTCTCGTTAATTTTAGGTCAAGGGGCCGCGGCTACCTCAAAACTATGAAAAAGACAGACAGACATTAACGCCTATTTTTTCGCGTCTCATCCCAAATTTTTAAGTAAAATAACTTAGGATACGAAAACACAACATTAAAATACATTATGTATTTGGAATAGTTTTGGTCGTTGCGATGACGTATTTAAATCGTACCATCTTCACTGCATTTCAGCCAAAGCTTGTGTTTGACACACAGCGAGTCTGACTAACATTGAAATGAAATTAAGAAAATGAACTTTTGAATTATTGACAAAGTTATGAACACTCTTTAAATTATTTTTAGAATGATGCATGCTGGCATGATTTTACGAAGACTTCTTAAATTAAGTGTCCGTTAACTATATGACTTTGTTTATTAGGACTATTTCGATTTTGTTCTAAAATATATGAATTGCCTATACGCGTGGTCCTACGCATGGATGCGATGCGATCAACTCACCAACTTGCGTAGGTATGACTTGGTAACTCTTCGGAAAGTTTTCTTTCTGGAGAAATGCCATTCGTACTTAGAGACTGGGTCTGATACTCTCCGCGTTTAGGACGACGCCTAAAAATGTTTGATAATTATAGTTATGTTGTTTGATATGTCTATCTATTTGGATGTTGTTATGTGCCAAACCGCGCCGCGCCGGACATAGCGGCCTCTGAACCGTTTCATTCGCCTTCGAGCCTGGTGCACTCCGATCTATTCAATATCGAAATAATTGCGTTGTACGGCATCGAGATGTCATAATTTTAATTTAATATTCTCTAACACCTGTGATGTATTAAATATGATCTCAGAACATAATTTTACTTTATGCAATTGTCATATTTAATATTTTTTGTTTAAAATAGTGTATGTTACGGCGTCCGAGTTAGTAACCTGCATAAATAAACGTATCCCTGGCGAGTCTTGATAGCGAATGAGAAATAATTTAATACATCAAAATGTTTTTTATAAGAATGTTACAGAAGGAATGTTTTATGGAATGTAAGATGTTGGTAGCGATGTCGGCAGCTGCAACTAGTATAACGCTGCACGCATCATACTAAATTGTATCCCGGCCCACGGGGCGATCACGAGCATGTGCTAAGCTAGCCCAGCGAGTGATTTTTCTGTTCACTGCACGGTCGAGACATTTATCGCAAAGCGATTACCTAGCAATAACCGCAATGTTCTGGAAAATCCCGCCGCTGATCACGCCTAGCTGTGGCTGGGCTTTTAGTGCGGGATAGAATTTAACTTGCATCGTCCAGCGTTGACGCTTGCACGCATCTTGTCCATGGACGGCGTTAGTTGACGTCGTTACACAATATCTTGCGTTCAGTTAACAGTTAAGAGTCAGTGCCTGCGCCGTCAGTCGCCCTGACGGCATTTAAATTCTGAATATTGGTAAGAAGGCTAGAGCCACCCGCGCACTGTAAATATCGAGCACTCTCTTGTATTTATTGAGGCGGGCTGTACAGTCAGAAGTTTTTGTAAGGGATACACAAAAAATAATTCTATGTATATATTATTTTCATAAAGCAGCAGAGGCAATATAGAGTGTTAGTCCGTGCCAAATATAGCTCATTGTGTAAACCAGAGGTTGCTACCCCTCGAGCCTGGACCATGGTCTTACTGCCGAGCAAACACGCTGTAAACATTCGGTCAACACTATATAAATAATGTGTAATAGTTTATGTATGAGCTCCATTTTATTAATGTATAATACTTAAATTTAGTTAAAAAAAGCTTATTTGATTCAGTAACTTTGTTGTTTCATTCCTTATCCCCCACAAGACTAACGTTACGTAACTCAGAAACGTTAATTTTAATGATGATTTTACATGGACATATTTAAAGATAAAAAGTCAATGATTCACTATCAATACCGATTTACGTCTCTGGGTATATACGAAAATAAGTGAGAAAAATAAACGGTTTTAGTCCGAAAATTAGGACAATGTTAAGCAATATGCTCTGGCAAAATTGTCCCATTGGACAGAGGCCATTTAAAAAAAAAGCAATATGATACAACTATTGACTAGAAAAAGTTCCGCTGTAACACCAAAACTACTATTATTAAACCGCAATCAGAATGGGACTGTCAGAACTGTAATTTCATACATATTATTTGACGTAAGCATATAGAATTACTGTCAACTCCAATCCCTTTCTAATCGCGGGCGAATAATATTAACTAACGGTGCTGAATGTCCATCTTTTTGAACTCCATTCAAAAAAATCCAAATCACAAATAGGAAAAAGTGAAAGGAGTCGGTCAAATAAAAGAGTATGTTGGATGCTCGTATGAAAATGTTTACTGATATCACAATCAAGTCTACACAACTACCCATTACCCGTCGATCGTGTACACTTCGGTCATGGGTGATACAATACAGAGATACACTTTACCGATTAAACATACTACAACTGCTGAAAGAGGGTTCAAGTCGCAAGTTCCAATAATAGAAATACTTACTGAAAAAAATGCAATCACCTTCCATGTGAGAGTAACTTTTGTTACGAGCGTAATGCAATCAATCGAATTAAAAACAACCGCCTGTCGTGAAACAACTGCAATTCACACAAGGTTTGAATGTTTATTTTTTTAATCGTGTATATCCAAAGTTACGAAGCGAGTTATACCCCTTTTCACTCGTCACAGTAGTACACCCAAGCGCGGGACTGGCGCTACTAAAGGTACCGATTCTTACTAAACTATTGGTACATAAATATTACCCAATGAAACAGTGACTATAACTTCTTGATTAAATGGAAAGGTCGTTCAGGTGTGCTGTAACAATTTAAAAACATCTAAACTAGTGTTAGACGGAGCTACGTGTCCAATAATGTGAAAAAAGTTTAGTTCAGGTAAAAATGTCTAGTTAATTATGTAGGTACTTATTGAATAAAAAAATACATGCTAGTCAGTACAACGTTAAGTGACAGATAGTTAGCAGGTACAGTTACAAATAAGGTTTAATATTAGCCAATTTTGAAAAATATTAATAATTATTGATTTGATCGGAGTAGCACCGTGGACAGGTTTTTGTGAAAGTGTATTTTGCTAACGACTTTAAAAAGCACAGTAAAGGTGATTTTGTTAATAAAATATTCCATAATGCTACTCGGATAATCGATATATTGAAATACAATTTACATTAAAGCAAATGTTTAGATTTCAAAAGAGGAGTTATTGTCTCAAAACATTACAATTTGGGTAAGTTAGGTAAGGGCAGAGCCACAAATACAAAGTCGATATTCGGAACCTCCCCTCTAATATACACGTACAGTAACTAAGTATTTAATTATTTACATTTTATAGAATATTACACTTAGGCACATCAATTGTTATAAAATTACGATTTAATTCGAAAACGTGATCCTGTCACCGATATCCAGCTATGCTACCACGAATCTAAATATCAGTAATAAATAAGTGATTATCATTACACGTAGGTTTAGGTAGTCTTTCAATGCTCAAATAAACTTGAAAAATAATTATACGTAACCGCTACTTTATATTACAACATTTATAACGTTTGAAATAGTTACTTAGAAACGATTTGTAATGAAATATCTTTCTCTTAGAGCACGAGAAGAGTAGTAACACGGGCAAGAGAATTCTCGGTAAGTGCAATTGTTTTATCTTTGTGTACAAAAATGAATCGCATTGTTGACAGAACAGTTCGGTGTATTCCTATTATTCCTACTAATTGGTAATAATACATATCGAATTACTAGGTACCTATTAAATAATACTGGGAGTACACCAAAACTTCATGACTTCGTGGTTTTTAATGCATACTTAAATGGGCATCGCAGAGCGCCTAGGACAGAGCAGGCGGCAACGCCAAAATGGGGACTGTAGGCGCTGAATGTCGCCAACCCTTAACAGCTGTCTGACAGCGGTGTGATGATTCATTTGCAAAATTAATGAACTTTTTGACCAGTTTGGCTACACTATTGTAGTCGTCAATTCTCTTACCCAAATTACCTATTTTAACAAGCGTGACGGCGGGGGCGAGATTAATTTTGTACTTTTAATGCCCCCCTCTAACCACGACCACCACCGGTGCTATGCTAAACCGTATCATAACATTATAATATTTGTGTTTTGAAGATATATTTAAATCACTTGCTAACTTGGTCATAATCCTACGTTATCTGGGACTATAATCTAGCATAAATAGGTAGGTATGCCGTATAACCCGACGCGGGCAACACCGAAACACTGATTGATTACTAGGAGTACGCCCTGGGGGTCCATTCTGATCGCGCGTGAAAAAGTTTTTGAAATACAACCAGAACGGACCACCAGAACATGTTTATAGTAGAATAATTAAGACAGCAATTCTCGATTAGCTTTGGACATCGAAATCACATCGTATATAAAATAAATTATTTATTTAAGAAGTCTAGAAATTGGTGCCATCTAAATTTGTTTGTTCGAGATACGAACACGGACGACCAGCCTGGTTATTGGATCGGATTTTATAAAGACGTTTAAAAAAACTCTATCGGCACCTTGACCTTTTCCAACATGGAACGGCATGAACACAATGAACAGAAACAATTGGTTTAGCTATCAAATTTGTCCTACTTAATACACCAAATGGGTAGTAATCTCTACTTCCGTCCAGGCGGGTCGGCCGCGGGCCGCGGTTAAAAGTACCCTAACGCGGAACACTACACCCATAGCTCGTACAAATCTTTGATAAAGATCCTAAAAAAGCTGACTACCGCTAGTATATTCCTTTTCAACAGTCAATACGGTGCTGTGGATGGTGAAGCATCGCGCCTCGACAAGCTCCCAGCACACGAACGACTGCACTGTCTACAGACGGCCCTAACCACTCTATAAGCTCTAGATAAATATAAAATTATTTTAGACATCTATAATAATTTACGTAGT
Source organism: Archips crataeganus (assembly GCA_947859365.1). Classification (NCBI taxonomy): domain Eukaryota; kingdom Metazoa; phylum Arthropoda; class Insecta; order Lepidoptera; family Tortricidae; genus Archips; species Archips crataeganus. The sequence continues at coordinate 6,300,884 of OX402064.1, forward strand.
TAATAAGTCGGTTTGGTGTCGAAGTATGCGATTATAGAACGAATAATACGTCGAACATTAAAAGCAGTCCAGTGTCCGCCGCGTACCTTAATAATGGACGGCAAAACATTAGCGAGAGCAGTCCAGACAGACCTAAGTATAAATATTACAAACGTCTAATCGATACAGTTTAAAGCTGGGCGATATTCATGGTACAGTACGGATAACCTTCCATCTTAAATTGACGCAACTGTCCGCGTTGACATTAGGAGAATTAAATTACTCGGTGCCTGTTGTACTCCGCAAGTTACCCCGCAACGCACCACGGGATCCTGTCAAGGAACAGTTCCAAATGACATTGGCACGCCGCGAGTACGGAGACTGATTTTGCTGCAAAACAAACCGACGCACTGGACTGCAGCCTTCTAAAACATTACCAACTAACCTACAGACAAAATCACATTTACTTTAGATAGTGTAAAAATAATGTTTATAAACATTGGCCTATACGTTAATCATTAGAATTCATTGTACTTCAACTAGTTGAAAAGCTTATTATTATTATCACACACATTAGGTAGATATCGAACTTTAATGTACAAATGCTAAAATAGAGCCTATCAGCAGCACTAGAACACTAGCTATAACAAACGCGTGACTCAGACTTTGTATTATTTACCAGAGAGTATCTTAAACTAAATTCCAGTATAGAGTTGTTCCCACCACCCATCAAAAGAGAGTTCCTTGCGGCGCGAGCGCGCGTGGACAGCGATAGGACCCCTAGGGTCATTACATTACTCATTTAATTATCCCCTACAACCGGCATTATAATGAAAGATCTTAAAGTGCGCACATCGAAACATTGAGACAGTTTAAAATTCCATAAATCTTATCCGAACACCGCAAACGTATTTTTTCCATTTTTTTGTCCTTAGTTGTTTATTTAAGCTTTCCATTATACTTATGTAATAATAGTATTTACTTAAAACGTGCTTATTAACGTTTATTCAAAGCCGCGGTCTAGGTACATATGATGACACGTAATGATCGAGGAATGAGGGATTCAGTCAGTTGCAACTGGAGACTTGTCGAACATTTGGTAATTAAGTATTCGGTATAATGTCAAAAACATAGTACATATTCGACCGAATTATCATAGGAAAGTTTGCATGCACTTTTGTACTACATGTTTCATGCTGGCTGATTTGTAATACGTTACACAAAGTTAAAATGTCTTCAGGCTTACCTACAAGATAAGGGACCCTTTGTTCGTTTGATTTAGCTTTATTTTTAATGATGATTACGAGGATATTGTTTTCAAGAGAATAATTCGGGTAAATTATAGTATTCGGCGTCTCCAGTTGCAATTATACCTGATTATAAGTTGTCGCTACGCTCTACGGGCGATGAGACTCCGCATTTTATTTTATAAATAATTCTTACCACAGAATAGATTACTCATCACTAATAAACTAGGGGGTTTTCTCTACCACAACAAATTATACGTTATCCCAATTTCATACCTTTTTCGTTGTGGTACTAATTCTTGTATATCGCAAAAGAAAGCTTATAAAATCGCACTAGATAGTTGAGGTTTTATTTCGCCCTCAAATGATATGAATCGTACGATACTAATTATGGGAATACGTCCCGTTAATTCATTTACTTTTATTTATTAGACAATACAAAAAATACAAATGGCGGACTTGATGCCAAAATTTTAACTCGAGTAGAATAGTTATATGAAAAAACGACGCAGTATACGATTTAATACACATTGAGAAAGCTTTAAGATTTAAAAAAATAACAAAATATAAGTATCCTTCGATTGAGTAAGTAATGATTTGCTGCCAAAGGAAACTTAGTTATAATATAACAAACGAAATACTACCTTATCAGAACAGGCACTATTACACCTATCCATTTATTTCGAAATCTTAGCGGATACTAGGTAACTATGAATCCTCTAGAGAATACAGGACCTATAAACATTGATATAATATGGACACTAATAAGGGGCGAACTAAAACGTATTCTAACCGGCAAATAATAATAATGATTATTGTCTGACACTGGGTTATTGTCGAGACAGCAGCTCTCTGGCGTCGCTCGCCATTCTATTGACTATAGTAAGCTGCGCTGCGACGCACAATACTTGCAGCTTTGTGATCTCCGTGGCATACTTTGCAGTATCAAAACATGTTTGAAAAATACGTAAACACGACCTAGTTGGCAGGCGCTGAAAGCCTGCGATAAGCTTCCAATGTTACGTTCCAGTCTGTCGCCATCTTAACACGTATTTTCAAGGATTACTTGCTGATATTGTGTATTTTTCTAGAGCCCAAGACGTGTTGTTTAGTTTGTGACGTCACAGCAGCAGCGTATACGAGTAAACTAGTTGCGATGCGTACACGCAGGCCCGTGGGCCGCCCGGGAAACCGCAACGGAAAGGAGCGGGAGCGGGGAAAAATAAAAATAAAATAAAAAGGGATATCTGGATGTTTATTTACATTTGCTCTATAATAACTATGTGATTATTATTGAAGATAAAATTAAGCAACATCAGTGCTGATCCCTGATTTCCCATTATCGAATTCAAAACATGTTAAAACATTTCAACTCGTGTTGAACAAGCCCCTAAAGCTAAATTAAAACATAAAAATACCCATCATTGTACAGAGTTAACTCTCGGCTCGTACCGCGAGGTACTTACACTTCATTGTTATGTGAAATTAATAAAGCAAACGTTGCTCTATTGGCGCAGCCGACCGCCGTCAGGGCGGAGCGGAGCGGCCACGCCCGAACTATGTCGTACGAGTACAAAAATAATATAACCAAACATAAGACCATTATCAACCCACACTAGTGTGTTTGTACATTTTAAATCGATAGTATAATAAATTATTGTCAAAATAATTATATCAGTGGACTACAATTTCCATGCATCTAACTAAGTAAACTAAGTATCATGGGTGCGGCGTTACTATGAAACCATACAACTAAATATACAATACACGGGGCACGAAATAATCCAGCTGCTTAGCAAAATGGAATTTTAAACACAATTTTATTTTATTGCAACAACCCAAAATTTACAATATTCAGTTTGTATCAAACTAATATAATAATGAGTTAAATCACAGAACCTCGCCAATGGATCATATCTTCGTGCTACGTCAGACACTGCCCCATATACAAACCGTACAAAGTAAGTCAATTAATCCAACTAAATCGAATTTGTAAGCATTTATGTTAACATTCCATCAGTTAATATAGACTTAAAAAATAAACCCCAAAAACTCCGAAATAAGACTTAAGTTTAATAATCAAAAGAATGTGAGGCAAATGAGCGCGCGAACGCCGCGGGTTCATTAATAATAAAATTATTATAGTGCGTAAGCGAACAGAGATCATTGACTACTGTCCGAGGACAATCTCGCTCGAGCGGCGGCGGCCATCGCGCGGGGTACCGGGCGTGCCGGAGGGGAGAGGACGGACTGAGCCAAATTCCACATTAAACTACAAGCAAATAGTATTGGCGATACCATTTACTTGTATTTCGTAATGCAATTAGGCACTGGTGAGCACAGCGTATGCAGCGGGCGTACTGGACAAAATATCGCTTAGTCAAAGCTGCACTAACCAATTGGAAAATTTCACTGCGCACAATCCGATATCTGTGTCGAAAGCTAATCTGTGCCTCCAGTAAAATGTATGAAATGTATCGGTACGGACAAATAGAAAGAAAAGTACATATATAATTCATAAACTTTACTCGTTCCGATATCGGATCGAATAATGTAAAAACGCTCCACGAGTTTATTATAATTTATCTTGCTACGGGTACAGTCGGCAGCAAAAGTAGATGAGTGGTGTTCCCTACACCCTCTTATCACCATAGCAATAGAGTCGTGTGTAAGATCATTTTGAGTACAACTGTTCCACTTCTGCTGACTGTACTCGGTAATAGTTAGCGCTTGTCCACTACGCGCGTCCATATTGATTTAACTGAAGTAAGGAGATGAGGAAAGTTTGAAACGATTATTAGTTAATAAGACACACAGAAACATCCTTAGAAGAATGAAATGTGTGTCGTATCAAAAGAAGTTTTAGAGCGGAGTCTAGAAAGCGTTAAGGTAACAAATTCAGACTCTAAAAACAAACACCGACGCGGTGTGATCCGTGCGATGGCCGCATGTCATTAATGAATAAAATAATCATAATGCGTTTACATTAGCAACTACAACCGTAAGAAATATAACTAAACATAATAATTATTGTCGGGCAGCAACTTTAATGATCTAAATACAATTAAAAACATTATTGTAGTCTTGTCACAAAATAAATCGGTTTATTGGAAAACACAGTGACCGAACTAAAACGTATGTGGATAAGAAACTAGGATTAGAAATGATTATTAATGTAAATAAAACTTAAGCTAAAACTTATAAAAATACGACTAATAAGCCAAAAATAAGCCAAGCGACCGGGCCGATTCCAACGCTAATACAAATATTGTACGATATGACTAAATATAATTGCTTGGGCCGGTCGCCACAGGAACGGTTCGCGGGTGTATCCTACAGACCCTACAGTACAGACGACGTAAATAATTGTGCACGGGACGGAGAGAAGAGCTACCATCGCTTTAGTTCCAGAGGAACCGCGTCACACCTGGAGGCGCCACTGTCGATACAAAAATGCCGCCTCCAAGCAATCTGCCAGCAAGGTTAGCTCATCACACGGGAAAGAAACATTGGTTTCAAAAAAAACACTAGTTAATTAACACAATGGGACGACCAGACGCAGTGGTACACTATAATAATGTGCAAACCGAAACACCCAGCCTTTATCGACGCGATATATCAGCGAATTAGAATAAGCTCCACTAAACTTCTCCAAATATTTAAACTAAGATTGCAGTCGTAAATTAATTGCATTAGTTTTTTCCTCTCAATAATACAGAATAGTTAATTTTTCTATCTAAAGTGAATATACATGCATATAACACATATAGTTTACCTATTAGTGCGTACTAGACTTTTTTTAAATATAAAATTCTTAGATAGTTAAATTTCGTTAAATTTAGTCGAATCTAAGAGCTATACAAGTAGTCCTTCACCGCGCCCTACACGTTAATATCTACACGATAATTATAAAAAATCCCGTTAATATGAATACAGGTAAACAGCGTACATGCCTCGTCACTCACTACGCTACGTGATATGGAACGTAACAAAACATCAATCTCAACCCTAACGCAACACTGTTACTCTACCACTAATAAATTTAAATCAAACCTTAATTGACAAATCACCGTCACGTAAAACTAAAATAGAAATGATGCGACTCGAGAACCTCCTTTTTATTTATAAGTCGGTAAGCGAGCGCGACGACTTCGATCCTAAGTCACGAATACATTCACCATTAAAAAGATTTGGTACAAACAATTAAATGTCTACGATAAAAATATTAGTAAATGCAACCTACTCGCTTCGCCTCAGCAGCAAAATCTTAGTAAAAAAACAAATTAACGCAAAATTTACAATCCATATTATACAGCGATAAACAAACGAACCTATATCACTACCGCCTAGAGCATATACCATAAGGAATAAAACATAATTTAAATCAATACAACAATACACTACATCGATCGGCGATTCCATTCCACTAAATAATTTATCGCGCTTGTCGTCAATGACGAAATTATCAACACCGAACATACGAGTACAAGCTACTAGATTAAGCGTACAAATTGGAAACATCAAATCTGTACGATGAGTTCGGGTACAAACGTGTAATAATAGATTATTATGCTCACTAGCATTTAGAGGCATAGTGATCTGTAAGTTAACAGTTAACACACACTAATCATAGTTTTGTTTTAAAAGTTGAAGTGTGTTCAGTCCTAAGCGTTCCTACGCGTCGGGACGCGACTAGTCTACGCCTACGTTCAAATAACTTTCAAGTTTAGTATACCAGACTTATCGTCACAAGTCACCCTTAACCCAACAAGAGGCGACTACAATGCTGAGCCAATTTATAGAACACCAGGGATGATGCTTGTTTCTAGATTGCTTGCTTAACTTGCGCTCCTAAGCAGAGCTATTAAAGATAAAAGCAAACTGAAAGAACAGTTTTGATTGCACTGGATAATCACGGATTCAGTCAGTTAGTCCGCCTATACTTCGTTAGAAAAAGAGAAAAAAAACCTTGTCGAGTATTTTATTAAAATAACACTTTTGAAAAAGAAGTCACAGCAAATATGTAACAATTAGCAAGGAGATATTATAGTCATTAAACTTCTTTTGTTTTCAAAAGTAATAGTTACTATTTTTTTAAAACGTTTTTCAAAAGAAACTCCTCAAGATTGTTTACCCTATTTTTGGTACTAAAAATAAACGTACCAAAAGTGAAAACTGACATCCGATCAAACAAGGAACAGCCTGCCACTTAAAAATAACTAGACTCATTAGTTTTCTGAAATTTCACGTATTTCTTCTTCCTTGGAATCTTGCTAGGTCAGACAATCCTGGAGCTCAGCCCACACCGCCCCGTACCAAAGTTAAAGTTGTTGATTCGAGGAAATCGTTTGACAACAGCGAGCAACAAGTCACCCCTACCCTGGAATTCTGTAGTCCTCAGTTGTTGCTTCGAGGAATACGTCTTCAGTTTACTGTCGGTGTCACAAGTCTATATCACCTCAGCTGTGTAGGGATCCATCGGGTCTCTCGCCGGGCCGGGGTCGGGCGCTCAGTCTGTGTACCACAAGTGCTGCTGTGGGTGCTGCGGCACGAGGTACGTCGGCGAATACGGCTGGAGGTACCCCGGGAGGCGCGCCCCGCTCGCGTGGTGCGCCGGCGGGGGACCCGCCACGGAACCCACGGCGCCAACGCCGCCTACGCCGCCGCTGGAAGTTACCAATCGTAAGTATAGGTATCGCCACGCACACAACATCATGTCGACATGTTACATGTCATGTAATGACAGCGGGATTTTGACATTTATTCGTACCGATATCAAGTTTAACATTCAACAGTGAATTAGAAGATTGACTAAAAATTGCTTCAACCTATTTCGTTAAGAATTATTTAGGAAAATAGATCTAGTTCAAACAAAACACAAAATAAAATATTGTGATCTATTTTATTTAAACAGATAAGCATATTTTACGCTATTTATACGCCATTTAAAAAACACTGATTTATTTGTTGCGTCTTATATCAGTTACAAATTGTTATATGAAACAAGAAAAATTATTAAATAATATAGAATTGCGTAGGTATTTCATCATAAGATCACATAACTCACATTTTCATTCACTCACTCATTTAATTTCATTCATTCACTATTTTTTTTGCAATCAGTACTTTATGTAGCTGCTTGTGTAATCATTCGCCTCAACTCTCGTGGCGTTACCTACTACTTCAACAATTAAATGTCAAGACAAACAGAGACAAGAAATGCAAGCGTCGTTTGGCCCAAACTTGGACGTTCTTCAAGATTTTTTTAATTGGTGTAAATAAAAAACAGTGATAAGACTGCAAGGAAAATATTTACTTTGGCTTTATACTACGAAAATAGGTTTTCGAACTTGGTATCGTGCAGTTCCGTTCGCGCTTAATAGTATTAAAGAGCGAAAGGGACGGCACGATACAAACTTCAAATTTCGTAGTAACCCCCAGGATGTTATCTATCATATTATTATATCACATTAACATATATTTTTGAACTAAGTAACATGAAAAAAATATATATACTGTGTGCCTTCCTTATCAGCAATTAAAGTGACAAATTAATTTTTCAAAAATCCTAAATTTGACGCTGTGAAATGTTAAAAACTGAACTGAACTATTTTTTTTTAATTTCACGAAAGTACGGAACCCTTTTGACAGGTTTAGTCTGAATGACATTGTCTCAAAAACTAAGTAATTTTAGTGAACCTAGTTATTTTGAGAGGTATTTAGCAGCCCTACCAAAACTGTCGCCGGGTTATGTATGTATGTATGTATGTATGTATGTATGTAAACTCTTTATTGTACAAAAACAAGGAAAAAAAAAGAAATACATTATTGACAACCGTTGAAATGCATGTACAAAGGCGAACTTATCCCTTTAAGGGATCTCTACCAGTCAACCCTTGAGTGGATGAAAGGAGCATTTAGTAAGGGACCGACAAAGAGTAAGTCAAAATAATACAGTCGGACAAAGCAAAGGCTACAATACAACTTTTAGTAAATACAATACATAAACTCATAATATAAAGAAACCTAATAAAAATATACTACCATATACAACATATATATGCAAAATACATACAATAAATAAGCAGTGTTCTCAATATATTAAAGTGATGGTGTGAGCCACATCTTCTTCAAAGCTTCCCTGAACGACACCACGGAGGGGTTATCGTCGGTCTCTGCACACACTGTATATGAATCACTTGAATCACTTACGTGTGGTAGTGGTATGTGGGCACGTACAGTGGCGGGGGCAAATATCCGGGCGACACGCCTCCCGCCGGCGACAGCACGCCGCCGCTACCAGCCCTGGAATATATAAATAATTGACAGATAAATAAAAAAGTTACAAATAATTAAATTAAAATAAAACAAATATTTAAGGCGGCTCCCGTACAAAAAAACGTGATTTTTTGGCGTTTTTATAGATAATGGTACGGAACCATTCGTGCGCGAGTCAGACTCTCACTTGGCCGGTTTTTTTATACCCCTATTCTTCTCAGACGGAGTTGCGGGCAACAGCTAGTCTAAAGTCTAATATATAAAATTCTCGTATCACGGTGTTTGTTATCGAACTCTGAAACGGCTTGACCGATCTATATTAAACTTTTTTTCTCTATATTCGATAGGTCTGAGAATATGTCGTAGGGTATTTTTTATACTCCTAGCTTTTTATGGCAAAACAACAACTACTATAGTGTACTGACTTGTAGTGTGGGTGCGGGTGGTGATGCCAGGCGTGCGGCGCCGCGTGCTTGTGGGCGGCGGGCGGCGGCGCCACCGCGGCCGCGTGCCCCGCCGTCGTGTACTCGCGGCAGCCGCCGGACTGGAACAATGGTACATTCATAAACAAGCCGTAACGTAAGTGATCAATAGACATCGGTAACTCGTGCCAATTAGGTAGCACTAGTGATGAGACACGTTTTTAAGTGCCTTTTCAGATAAGATAAAATAATTCTTTAAAATTGAAAGGTCACATTTACTACCGAGACTACATCCAAAAGGTAAACTTGTTTATCAAAAGCTAAAAATAGCATTATCAAAAAATCCAGGATATCTTAAAATAGTAATTTTTAATAGCTTATTACAAAATAAAGAAGTTGAAATCAAAGAGAACACCAACAAATTTACGCAAGAATGCTTTTTACAAGTTTTTATTTAACTTGCAATGTATGTATGTACGGGTCAAATTTTGGAAGTCGATTTTGACCCACTTCCAGTGGTCGGATTAGCTTGAAATTTGGTATACTTCTGTAGGTTGGATGACAATGCAAGTACAGTCAACAAAAAAGCTTGCAATAAAAATTAAATTTTTAACAAAAACTTTTTTTTAACCAACACTCAAATAAAATTTTGAACAAATATTTATTGTCTATCACGAAAGTGAAATATGAAATGGTTGAAAAGATTTCTTGTAATTGGTTTCTTTACTCGAGTCGTACAGAGAAACATAGTCACTTCACTAGTCTGTCAGAAACGTCAAATGCTACCTAAATGCCACGACTTACCGATGTCTAGTGATCAATTACACCAAAGATATTAGAGCAAAGCGAGCGAGGATGCTTATAGTACGTGAGTGTAATTTAAACAACCGCTTTATCAACAACCGCAACGAATAAGATCACTTCGAAGCAACGGACAGGAAAACCGCTTCATTTAATTAATCCATTCAATCAAATCGTTTATTTGCTAACATACTAGGGGCGTTCAATAAAAAGTGAGAATGAGTATGTTATAAACAACTTTTACTAAATGTCATTTTATTTTTCGACATAGTCACCTTTTAGCATAATACACTTAGTATATCTTTTTTCTAAACTTAAAATTCCATTTTTAAAAAACGTCTCATCTTGAGTACTTAAAAAATCTTGTACTGCAGCGACTACCGCGTCGTCGTCTTCAAATTTCTGGCCTCTCAGGTATTGTTTCAATCTCGGAAATAGGTAGAAATCACTGGGAGCGAGATCTGGTGAATACGGAGGATGCTTAAGGATATCGAACCCAGCATCACGAATTGCAGCCATTGCAACGGCGGACTTGTGTGCCGGGGCATTGTCCTGGTGGAACAGCACAACTTTCGAGAGTTTACCTCGCCGTTTTTCGCGAATCTCATTGCGCAATGTTGCTATTTGTTTGGCGTATAATGTGCCCGTAATAGTGGCTCCATGCTCGAGATACTCAATCATTAATACCCCTTTACCATCCCAAAAAACAGAGCCCATGACCTTACCGGCAGATGGGCTCACCTTGAATTTCTTCGGAGTTGGAGATGATGGCCTTTTCCATGTCATAGACTGCAGTTTCGTTTCAGGGTCGTAATGATGGAGCCATGTTTCGTCCATTGTTATAAATCGCGCCAAAAAAAGTTCCCGGTCTTGCTGCATCAGGTTCAAAGCTTCTTGACAAATCTCTAGTCTAGTTTGTTTTTGCGTGTCAGTAAGCATTCTTGGTACCCAACGCGCAGATACCTTTTTCATACCCAAGCGTTCATGTAAAATATTATGCGCGCTCCCCGTTGAAATCTTTACATTTTCAGCAATAAAACGAACTGTGACACGACGATCCGCCAAAACTGAGTTTTCGACTTTTTTCACAATTTCTTAAGTTACTGCTGTAGTAGGGCGTCCGGAGCGGGGGTCGTCCATTGTCGATGTTCTTCCACGTCTAAATTCGGCGCACCAACGTGCGACGGTCGAATACGGAGGAGCATTAGACCCTAAAGTGTCCCGCAAATCCAAATTGACTTGGTCCGTAGAAAAATTTTTCAAATACAAGTATTTGATAACGGGGCGCAGTTCAATTTTCTCCATTTTCGCTAACGTACTCAATAGCATTGCAAAGAAATAACCGTATATTTTTTTAAACAAAAGACAGTTAGTTTTTTTTTTCATAGCAATCAGCTAGATAGATTAGCTTTACCGGCCAGTATTTAATTTCGTAATATTAAAAGAGTTTGCATCTCATTCTCACTTTATATTGAACGCCCCTCGTAGGTAAGTGCTACAGATGTTACCTACATAAATTTTTGTATCACTATGCGTGCCATAAGGCATACAAGTATCTAGATTTATACATTTACGGTAATTAATTTATAAGCAAAATCAATTAATCTAATAATAACAACCAATATCAATAATAATTACAATATTAATAATAATTTCGCTGCTTTGCTAAAAAAACCGGCCTAATTCGAAATGAGACGCTGTGTAACTATCCACCTTATTTGCAATAATTAAAGTATTCAGTTACACAGCGTATCATTTCGAATAAGGCCGGTTTTTTAGCAAAGCAGCGATTTTATAAATTGTCATTTAAATATTCATGGATAAAGTAAATTAATAATTGATGAGCTTATCCTACCCTGTGATTGACTTAGCTTACCATTAGGGAAACCCTATTGAACGAGTTAACCACTGCCATGGAGCTATTGGCTATTGGTTAGGTTAGTTATTTATAGTTTAAAATTAATATTAAAAGATAAAAATAAAAAAAAAAAACTTAATAGGCTTCTTGCCGAAAAAATTTTTATGCAATGAAATCACTACATAACTAAAGAACCACATATTTAGAGAGTAAATGAATGCGCTATTACTAGGTACCTAAATAAAATACTCTCACTCTGTGACAAATATTAAGTAAGCTGAAATGATTCAGTCTCCATGTCAGTAGAACAGAAGCTCCGCAAAGCGGGCCCTTTTGGTTATAAACAGTAAGTTTGAGAGTTTACTCACGCTATCCCGCTTGTTGTGCTGAGCAGTAACGTACTGATTACACTGATAGTCGTTCGTCTGGCGGACCGCAGCACCGTTCTGGAAATACAAAAAAATTGTTTAGAAAACCAATTCATTATTTTATTCATGTGACCAGGGCCCAATTGCATAACAAAGTACAACTAATATTACAAGCGGAACTCTCGCTTCAGTTATTTTAACTAGAAAGGGAGTTCCGCTTGTAATATAAGTTGTACTTTGTTATGCAATTGGGAATGTCTAAAAAAAATTACCAGTGGTTTTTATATTTTTTTTGTATAGAAAAGTCAATTATAAGAAACTAATTTCAATATTTTGTCATTTAGTCCTCTACTTTTTTCAAAATGAATTATTGAAACTATTTTAGTTGATGACGTCAGATTATAATTGAGGGCTCCCACAATGCCAAATTTCTAAATCTATCTAAATGCGTACGATAAGGCAACCCCTTTAATTATTTTTTGCGTAGTAGTACACTATACACTGTGTCACTTTACTGGCACTGTCAAAGTGCTAGATGTCAGACAGCGGGTCCAAATCAAACTCCGTAGTATAATCCACGCGTAAATTGGGTAAGTAAAGTTTTTTGAAGAGGTGCTTATTATATTTTTTTACGACAGTCGGCGTTCTGGAGATCGAGAATTTGCCGCTTTTTTATTTTTATCTCCTATTGTTTACTGAAAATATTTTTTTGACTGTTTGAGATGTCATTTGTGAGATTTTATGGTTGACAAGCCGTTCGTGCTCAGAACTTAGTAGAAACAGAAAAAAAACCGAAGTGAACTGTCACTGCTGTCAATGTCAAATCGTTTGCGTTTCGTTTGCTTTGCGTTTTGGTGTGCTCAGTGTGATTTTTTGACTATTTTTATCGACCTCCGCATAAAATCAAGACTTTCAATTTTACCGCATTTCTCCACGACCTATGCACAATAATTGGATCACGATTGAATACTTTCGATCACTATTTTGGAACTGCTTCTTGGACAACGCAAAGCAAACGAAACGCAAATGGTTAGATTTTATTTGACATTGACAGAAGCGACAGTTGAATTCGTTTTTTTTTCTATTTCTTCTTAGTACTGAGCACGAACCGCTTGTCAGCCATAAAATCTCACAAATGTCATCTCGAACACTTAAAAAAATATTTCCAATAAATAAAAGCAGATAAAAATAAAACAGCTCCAGTTTCTTGGTGTAGAAGTCGACCACTGTCGAAAAAAAATATAATTAGCACCTCTTCAAAAAACTTTACTTAGCCAATTGTGAAGAATCTAACCACACACAATAAAGTACGACCGGTCACGCAAAATACACCAATGTCAAATGAAAGTCATTGCTTATTTCTTATTTAATAAATTCATTACGTTATATAAAAAAATAATAACTACAGAAAACGAGTTAGAAAGCATTTATCTCGAAATGGTTTTCGATTTACTATACATTGCAAAAAAAATAGACATCCCCAATTGGGCCCAGGTTAGTCGAGTGGACTGCGCCATCGTCTTGTGTGTCTTCGAAGGTTGCGATTTGTCCAATGTCGTAGGTCACCAATTTGGGGGTAGGCTACTCAATTCACCTCCGTAAAAGAATTGATGCGTCTAAAAAAACGAAGTAACCACCAACGTTATTTTGTAACGTTGTTCCTCCTTCGCACGGTGATACTTTTAGACGGCGGATCACTGTGATTTTTTTCATCGTGACATTATTACGAGCTTTTATTTAAATTTTCTCAAAAATATCCGTAAAAGTTGACATTATTCTTTACATATCAGAACGTGAAGTGCATAGTTTATGGTCAGTAAAATAATTAAAAAGTTAAAAACATTGCAGGCTCGATAAAATAAGTTAAAACGGTCATGGTAATAAGTTGGCACTATTCGTATACAGCCAGTTCAAATGACCGGTATCAGTTGTTTTGTTGGAAATCCAGACTTTTTTTATTGTGTTTGAAACAGCTTGTGGTGTTTTCGGTAGAAAAATACACCTGCAGTTTTTTTTAAATGGAAAAAGGCGGGGAAGGGTTTAATGACATTTAATTTTAAGTGATTTGCAATTCTTTGTACCTATTTAAGTTAATAAAAGTTTATTCTATTTTTTTTCCTTCACCATTTTTGAGAAAAGCTTTATATTAGTCTCGGCTGGAATAGCAATTGCTGGCTTCGTATTACTCATACTCAGCCAGCAATTGCCTACTTCCAGGCCACGACAATAATGTACTATTAAATTAAATCTTGCAAGTGAAATTTGACCCACTTCCTGTTTTCCGATTGAGCTGAAATTTTGCATGCGTATGTAAATCGGATGACAATGCAATATTATTATGATTATGACATAGCTGATCTGATCATGAAGCTGGAAGAAGGAAGAATTCTGTAATACGACCGCATCGAGTTCGGGCTCGTTCGATTTATCTTGACGAGTTCTTTGGTAAACAGAGACAAAAGTAGGTACAGTCAGCAAAACAAGCTTATATTAAAAATATAATAATATAACTTATGTCATGGAGTTAATCTGATGTTGGAGCTGGACGGTGGCCATAGCAACTCGGTAATAAAACGGCACGTCGATCCAGTTTGGGCTCGTTTGATTCGTCTTGACGAGTACAGGTTGATTCACAAGAGCTGGCACGAATGGATCGAATGAGCGAATGAAAGTATCTATTGTGTTACCTATTTGAATACACTTCACACAAATATGAAAAAAATACAAAAATGTCAAAGTGACATTACTTTCGTTCAATCCATTCGTGGCCAGCTCTTGTGAATCGACCTATACTTTGGTGAGCAGGGGCTAAAAGTACAGTCATCAATATAGCCCGTGCTTGTTTGGACCCACCTGCGCGTAGTGGTGGTGCTCGGCGGGCTCGTGTTTGTGCGCCTCCTGCTGCGCGAGCGCCAGCAGCCGTTTCTTCTGGCTCTGCGGCGTGGCCTGCGCGCGCGGCGCTGGCGGCGCGTGCGGCGCGTGCGCAACGGGCGCCACGGGCTGCTGCTGCAGGGAAATACGCGGATGTCAAAATACAGAGAGATAAAACCGGTTGTCTGTAAAGTCGGTTTACGGATGATAGTTTAACGTGACAACGTCATAACAAAACATTGATGAAATGATTGCATACTTTTGCCGATTGTGCCTTTCTCTCGCTCGTGCCGCGCTCTCGCTCCGATCGTTCATCGGCTCGAGCGTAACGGGACAATGCGTTATGTACGTTACACTGAGTCATCCTTTTTCGTGCGTGCAGCCGGCGTTCATCGATTTATTAGACGTTGTCACGTCAAAACACGGATAAAAGGGGGAGTGTTGCCCATAATTTACGAAAATCGTTTTTTCTTTGTGGCAATTATTCCATTCCCACATTTTCCCAGTGGCATTGTTTTCCAATATTTTATTTTGTGTGGGTGTGTTTGTATTTCTCAAATTTTTTTTTTCTATTGGCATACTTTCTCAGTCTTTTTCAATCTCAATGGACACCCGTCCTAGAATACTACGTAGGTTTAGGTTAGATAGATATATTTTAAACAACAACCCCCAAAAAAGACTTAGGCCTAGTGGTTTGGTCTCTCAAGCAGAGGGTCGTGGGTTCAAATCCTTGTTCGCACCTCTGAGTTTTTCGGAATTTGTGGTCGAAATTACATTTGTAATTTTACCATGAGCTTTACGGTGAAGGAAAACATCGTGATCTCAAACCTACATACACCTGACAAGAAATCCAATAGTGTATGTGAAGTTTCCAATCGGCACTGGGCCCGCGTGGGAACTACGGCCCAAGCCCTCGTATTCTGAAAGGCCTGTGTCCTGCATTGGGACGTATAATTTTTATGGGGATCCCTGAAAAGTGGTTTTTAGGGTTCCGTAGTCAACTAGGAACCCTTATAGTTTCGCCATGTCTGTCCGTCTGTCTGTCTGTCTGTCCGCGGCTAAGCTCAGAGACTGTTAGTACTAGAAAGCTGTAATTTGGCATGAATATATATATCAGTCACGCCGACAAAGTGATTTAATAAAAAAAAGTAAAAAAAATTTTTTAGGGTACCTCCCATAGACGTAAAGTGGGGGTGATTTTTTTTTTCTCGGCTAACCCTATAGTGTGGGGTATCGTTGGATAGGTCTTTTAAAATCATTGTGGGGTTGCTAACATGATTTTTATATTCAGTGATCTGTTTGCGAAATATTCAACTTTAAAGTGAAAATTTTCATTAAAATCGGCCGTCCCCCCCCCTCTAAAATCTAAACTGTTGGGTGGAAAAATTTGAAAAAATTCAGAAGGGTAGTAAATATATCAAATTTACTAGGAAAATTATAGCGGCTAAGATTGCTTGGAAATTATTTGTAGTTTAAGAGTAAATAGTAGCCTTAGGTATAAAACATACCTAAACTTGGATGATCCCGTACACATACGAAATCCTTAGAAAAATATTACTTGATTTTTTCGTAATGGCTACGGAACCCTACCTTGGGCGTGTCCGACACGCTCTTGGCCGGTTTTTTATTAGGTTGTGTGGATGGTTACCGCGTGATGGTGATGATGGCAGGGCTGGTGCGGCTCGGGCTTGACGTGCGGGTCCTCGCGCGGCGACCGCGCGCTGCAGATGACCCCGCCCGCCGGCGCCGCGGGGGGGCACTCGCCGCCGCCTGGACGAACGATCAGGCTTAGCACGCGTAGCGGGTGAAGGCAACCAGTCAATATATACAATGCAATACTAATATTAATATTCTTTATTGAACACCATCATTATTTCATCATTTCAGCCGAAAGACGTCCACTGCTGAACATAGGCCTCCTGCCTCAAGGCTCGCCGAACAGATCGAACACCAAAAAACGAAAACAAGAACCAGAAACATCCAAAAGCATGGAAACATGGAATAGTACATTACTGCAGAGGGCGGGAAGTAAGTGGTTGCCGGCCGAGTAAGTTTGATAAGAGGCCGGCAACCTCTGTTCCGGCCGAGGCTTGTATAGTGCTTTTCTCAAACGTGCAATTAAATAAATAAAAAACTTCAAGAAAACAGTATTTATTTGTAAAGCAACTAAATCAAAACTAGTAAAACAAAATCTGGCGGCATTGTAGTCAATACTTTATAATAATAATATTAATTAAAAAAAAGACATTTGTCAATTGTGACAACTGAGACCTAACCTATTTACATTCCCGCCGAGGTATGTATTATAGTGCTTTTCTCAAACATGCAAGGTAATAAATTTTAATAAACTCCAAAAAATTAAACGTTTATTTATTACTATTTATTTCAATCCATTTCCAACTCAGATTTAATAGAAAACAAAATGTTTTTTTTTTCATAAGCGTAGTTAGTGGCAGAATGTCATAATGAACCAAAACGCAAATATTGCTTATAGATTTTTTTAAGTGGCTAAATGCCATGATGCCATATACCTATAAACGTCATGATGCTGCGTCACATGAAACAATAGACGATCGCTTTCCCGGCCAAGGCCTGCAATTCTGTATGAAAATCCATTACATAGCACTCGTCTAACCGCGCCCGCAACGTGATACGTCCCGGCCTATTATTTGAAACGTAAGGTTAACATTTCATTGCATCTGTGAGAAAAGTAAATACGAACGCAACATCTTTTTCTGAAAATGTTTAGCCCCGATTTTTTTCCTCGCTTAATGCATTGTAAAACGTTGTATGATATACGTGTCGAAAGTAGGAAATTCTCAACACATGCCGGCTAAAACCCACTCGCTTAGCTCGTGTTTTTAGATTTCCGTCATTCGTTGGGAATTGCCTACTTTCCGCACATGTATCATAAATAACAAAATAACTATTAAACTTCACAGTCGGTGTTGTTGTCCACTCGTGAACACGATCGCTGTAATGTGGTTGAAAAGTCGTTATTTTAGCAATATATCTGTCGCAGGGAAACGGTTAAAACAGAAATTTGAACAAGGCAACTCGTTTTTCATTAATCGTGGGATGGTAATGACTAATGACGTTTAACCGAGCGGTCAAAACGCTTGAATATTAAACCTACGGAATCATGGTTTTTAACTAGGCTAGTCTACCTCTGTTATTGTTCTGGCGGCGCGGCTGCTCATCCTCCGAGTCGGAAATGGTGATGACCGACACGGCGGGCGAGGGCGTGTCGCGGATGGTTATGGTGTGCGCGGGAGGCGCCGCCGCGGCCGCCGGCGCGTTCGTCTCCCACGACGCGCGACCGCCGGTTACGTTGTTCCTGGAAATTAAACAATTATTTACTTATCCGAGGCCCTAGTAAGGCTAAGGTAGCATCCGTTGTAGATACTAATCACTTTTCGTACTCGCTAATTAGATAGAAAGAGCAACAAGCTTTATATCTGCGACAAAAGAAAGCTATCTTGCAAGTTTGTCGGACTGAATGTTTTTTTACATAAAAATGACCCGTCGTCTTACCTGATGAAAAGTGTAGATGAGGCCAAAGGTTCAGTAACAGCTGGTGGTATACTTTCAAATTAGACATGAATGTCAGTTGATAAAACTTCAAAATAGCATAATTCAGAACGAAGAGAGACCAATTGTTTCATCGTTTGTCTTTATTTTACACTTTGTCTCAAACAAAATTTTACGTTTTTCTATAAAACGTGTGTAAATTTTGATTAATAACCGAGATTCGTTATTTAAGGATACTCGTGCATGTAATAATGACTCTCGCGTTTATCACCACCCGGAAAAATTTTCGGTGACAATCCAGAGCAAAAAAGGACAATACTTTAAGCCTTATAAGGCCCAGCATACTAAATTCAGCACATACATTCGCACACCTTGATCAAAAGAGCGGCAACTCAAATTAATATACCACTTTAATTTAGACCTTTCAGAAATTGACTGAAGTCTAAATTCAAATGGTACATTATTTTGAGTTGATCCTCTTTTGATCTAGGAGTGATGTCAAAGCAAATATCAACTTTTCTTGGTTGACAATAAGTTTCAAATTATTAAGTTAAAATTTCACGTAGGCTTACGACGTCAAAGCCGCGCATGAGAGATATGGGCGAGTGGTGAAAATTTAGGCAACCTGGCGGGAAGCGAGTTGTTACGGGGCTCTACCACTGATCACCATTGTATCACGTAATATCTTAACCCAATAAAGTCAAGCTATACTAACGTGTTCTGCTCGTGATGGATATGCCTGTTGTGTCGCGAGGGCGGCGTGCCTTCCTTGACGCGCTTCTTGACGGGCGACAGCTGAGTCGGCTCCTTCTTGCCACCACTGCTTGCCATACTGCACGCAAACACATTAAGTCTTATTCTTGTGTCATTGCGTTATAAACAGAACAGTAATCTAAGTGAAGATGATTTTGAAGCTTTTAAATTTGCACGTTCCATGCGCAAAAAGCTATTTTGGAGAGAACTACATGGGTACCGGGCTTTAATTAATGAGCCACTTGGCACTGTTCGTATTTTAGCCGTGTAATGCAAATCAGGATATACGAGTATAAGCAGTTAAACCCGATTTGTATAACACTGCTATAATACAATTCTCATCCATCATAAATGAAAAGTAGATATTTCTGGATCTTTCCCTTTATTTGAACTTTGAGGTTTTGCCAATTTTCATAATTATATGTCAACGGAAGAAACCCTATCGATTTCAATACCCACGTTTTCTTTCAAAAGTGTTTTTGTGTATTGATCTTAGATGATACTCAATTTTTTTCTTCGATAAGTCATAACATCTGATATAAATTCCACCTCTTTATAAACTAAAACAAATCATGCCCGACTAAACGCAACACCTTTAGCACATTGGAAAAATGAGAAGGACAAAGATGAAGTATAATCTAGGTGTATAAATTATATCCTAAAATTAGGGTCAGCACCTGTATTGGTGTGTTTGGTGATGCGGCTGGTAGTGGGGCACTGCGCTCGTCTGCTGCTTAGCCGATCTGTTGACAACCCTACCGATGCAACGCACCGTAGGTAAGTTTAGTGTGAGTAGGTAACATTTACAAAAGCAGGCCTTATACTGGCTTATACTAACGAAATTTTATTTTCTTAACACACGGCTGTTGAAACGTTTCACGGGTGTGTAATGGTCGATATAACATCATTTGATATAATTTCTTTATATAATTATATATTTTGTTGTTACATCTCGTGAGATGCAAACATTTTTTTTGTGTAGGGGGTTGCAGTTCTAACCTAACCTAACCTACTTTTCTAGCATTAAATACAACCATCATTATATCTTATGAACGTTATATGAAACAATAATTATATCAAATGATGAAATGAATTATATGTATTAGTCTTCTGTATTCATGATATATTATATTAGTGTGTACTTGCGTGTATTCTTTGTACGTTTGTGAATCGATTATGTTAAGTTTATTGGTTTGGGTTTACTTTTGATTTCGACTCTTTTTACTCTGCATTGTATGCCTACTCTTGTCTCTGGTGTCCTGTCAATCGTTCAAAGGTTAACTGGAAGAGATCCCTTTAAGGGATAATTTCGCCTTTGTACATATGTTTCTCTTGTTAACTGTTAATTTTCATGTTTTACGTACAATAAAGAGTTTTACATACATACATACATGTATTAAGTGTTGTTATAAGATTCAATAATTATATCAAATGAGCGTTATTTGGACCTCGGGGTCGAAGACTGGCAAGAGCTGGCTCAAGATCGCAAAGCGTGGCGTAATCTGGTGTTGGAGGCCAAGACCCACTTCGGGTCACTGCGCCCTGGCAGTAAGTAAATAAGCGTTATTGCGACTGAAGTTATGTCAAATGTTTTTATAGTCATCGTTGTGGCGCAACACGATTGGACAGTATCGGAGGCTGACCTCTTGTGCGGGTGGTGGTGCAGCGGATGGTGATGGAAGTCCCACACGTCGGGGTCGGGCAGCGGCGCCGGCTCCACGATGAGCGGCGCGCGCCACTCGCCCACCTCGCCCACGCCCACGCCCACGCCCACGCCGTGCCCGTGGTGCGCGGCCGCCGCCGCCGCCGCGGCCGCCGCTAGCTGCTGCACCTTAACACACGAGTGTCGTTCGTTAGCGAGCGTGAAAGAGTCGTCGGAGCCTAGTGGTTTCAACTATAAACTACGATTTTTAATTTCGTGGAATTCTGACAAATGTCAGATTTAGATGTTTCAGAGATAACAAACATTTTTTAATTTTAAATCTATTTATTATTTCAAAAATATAATAAAATAGGCATATACATTACTAATTATAAAATATAGTGGAGGAGAAGACGATAGAGTACTATAAGAAGAAGAAGAATAGTATAAGAAGTTATTAGTTTTCATATTTTTTTGTGTATATTTATTTCATAGGTTTTGATTCGTGTGAGACAGTTTATAATGATATTAGTCCTCTTTAAAAAACATTACACATTACAAAAAAAAACAAAAACTTAGCAAGGAAATAACAATATCAATCAAAGAAAACGACAAAATTAATACGGAAATAGGAGAGCGAGCACATTCGAACAATCAAGTCTTGTAAATTACAAACCTATTGAGACGACGATTGAAACTTAGTTACTATTAATTATAATTAAGTCCGAAAGTTTGCGATATATGTCAATCATCGCAATGATACCAGAGGCAATTTATATTTTACTCATAAAAGGGTTAAATAATTTATTACGTCTAAACAGTTAGGTCAAAAATTATTCTAACTACGTATTAATTAATGATTTATTACATTATGTCAAATTTTAATGTGTATAGTAAGGAATTTGTGCTCTATATTTTCTAGTTTTTGTTTTATCTCGTTTAAATTTTCGGGAAATATTTTTTGACTGGTAACACTAAGAAATGTCAGAATTCCACGAAATTAAAAATCGTAGTTTAGTTAAAGAGAGTGCAGTTACGTCTCGCTTCCAAAGAATTTCAATCAGCAGGGTAATTGACAACATTTCATATTTTTAAGACTATAATTTGACTCGTTCTCTGTATTCTGTTTGGAAAGAGAAAGACGCTGATAGTTTTAAATTTTCACTAGGATAATTAATTAATTTAAGTATTACATTTTTTAAGATGTGCTTATTCTAAAATGGCGTAACTCCAAAAATACCACACTATAGAAATTAAATACCGCACTTACTTTTATCTAGTCTCTATTAAAAAAAGTGATGACGTAAATCTGACGTTGAGGTTGTTATCAAATTTAAAATTATTACAACTCTTTTTTCTGGTGAAAAAGGCAAAGGAAACATATCTATTCTGTTTCTATTTCTGTTCTGGTAATATTGGTAAATTCAGATATTTTTTTTATTTTCTTGTATTTTTTTAATTATGGAGAAATAAATTATAATAAATATTTTCCGTTTTTAGAAGGCAAAACTCTTTCGATTCCTGTAGTAATTTTTAGGTGTCAAAAAAATTAAATCTCGTCAATTGCGTAGCTTTTTTAACACTCGCCATCTGATTGAAATTACAGTTTTTGTATGGCTGTGACAGCTGGCTGTCCCCGATACCAATTGTCAGCTCATACTAGAACTGTCAAAATGAACGTGATGGCGATTGCGAGGAAGTTAGACAATTAGCCTGCAGTGTGGCCAAGTAGAAATTTAGGACAGTACATCAGAGTGGTTGGACCGTAGTTCCCACGCGGGCCCAGTGCGGATTGTAAACTTCACACACACACCATTGAATTCCTTCGCAGGTGTATCCAGGTTTCCTCACGATGTTTTCCTTCACCGTAAAGCGATGGTGGCCTAGTGGTTTGACCTATGGCCTCTTAATGGCTCTCTTGCCGTCATTTTTTTTGTTACTGACCTGATAGGCGGGCTGGCACAGTATAGACGACACGAATTGGTGCGGGAACGGTTCGGCGGCGCGCGTCGCGTACTGCCGCGCTCCTCCCACCGCGACTCTGCCGCCTTGGTACAGCTGATACTACACAAACAGACACACGATTAGGACAACAGCCTTTAACCTAATAATCTCAATTTCTGGTTAAAGCAACAAAAAAAACCGGTTGTCTGTAAAGTCGGTTTACGGACCATAGTTTAACGTGACAACGTCATAACAAAACATTCAAAAACAAAAATGAAACCAGGCGGTCACCCATCCAAGTACTGACCGCGCCCGACGTTGCTTAACCTCGGCGATCGGACGAGAACCGGTGTTTTGACAAATATCTTGAAAACGGTGCATCCTACGGCAAAATCAATGAAATTTTCATCCCTCTTTACTACCCCCGAACCCTCCATTTAATTTTGCAGTTAAAGTCGTGTCGTCGAATTATTTTGTCATCGGCGTCAACATCCCTATTGTCACAAGGGTTTTGTTGGTAGTGAAAATAAACGGATCACTCACGTCTTAAAACGAGTTTAACTCGACATGTTTCGGACTAATCCGTAGCCCTTCCTGTCACTTCTTCTTCTTCTTCTTCGTGATCGTGAGTGCACGTTTGGCAGCCGCCGTGACGTGTGACTCTGAGAGGAAGGGCTACGGATTAGCCCAAACATGTCGAGTTAAACTTCGTTTTAAGTAAGTGATCCGTTTATTTTCACTATGAGTGAGTCTCACGGTAGTTTCATGTTTAAAGTGGTTTTGTTGGTGATGTAACATTTACCAGGTTGTCGTAGGGCGCCGGCGGGAGGCGCTGCTGGTTGATCGTGAGCGCGAGGTGGTGCGCCGGCGGCGCGGCGGCCGGCGCCACCACGCCGCCCACGCCGTACTCGCCGCCCACGCCGCCCACGCCGCTGCCCGACCTGCGGCAAACCTGACCACGAACAACTACTTAGCAACGCTCATTATACAGAGTGCTTTTTTTTATTAACCCCCGACACAAAAAGGGGGGTGTTATAAGCAGTGATCGGAACTCTGGGAGCTAAACTTTAACAAAACTTGTAAAGCTGACATTAAGGAGAATTTACAACCAAGAAAAATAAGAATATTATTGGCAGATTAGTGTTCAATTTAACTCGATATCGAAATCTCAGATTTTCAGTAGTTTATTAATATTTTCATGTCTGTGAGCACTGTTTCATGCCCGCTTGGCAAGTTTTGTTTAAGTTTAGCTCCCAGAGTTCCGATCACTGGTTATAAGTTTGACCGCAATGTGTGTGTGTTCGTGTGTCGTCTGTCTGTGGCATCATATCTCTTAAACGGGTGAACCGATTTGGATGAGGTTTTATTTATTAGAAAGCAGGTTTCTTGGCGATGGTTCTTAGATATGTTTTATCAAAATCGGTTCAGCCGTTCTAAAGTTATCTGCTCTTTTGTTAGCTGCGGAAGGGATCTTAGACGCATAATGAACATTTACTTTATGTTCAAACATACGTAAGACATAACTGCGTTGGGGGTTTTTAAATTTTTAATTTATAGTTATTATTTCCGTTAAAATTAGCTTTTTTTCCTGTACCGTTTGAGCTATATAACAAAATTTAATCCAAAATGTCGCTTGTAAGGTTTTTCCTTTCCACCGTCGATATGATAGGGAAAATATTGTATGTAAAATGGGGTGCAGTTAAAGTACAAGCTCCGGCTACTGCAAAATTGGATCTTCGAACTTCGTATCGTGCCATCACTTTCACTCTTCTGTTTAATACGATTAGCGAGAACGGAATGACACAAATTTCGACACAAATTCGTAAATCGAATTTCGTAGTATAAAGCCTGGACTTAACCAATCAACTGACGTACTATTTATGAGCTGTCAAAACACAATTGGCTACTTTCCTAACTTGTCAGTCTTTTAGATTATCAAAAAATATTGGACACGTATTTTTTATTTTGTCAATTAAACAAAAAATTACGAAGATATGGCGCGTTGAAGTTTCGCGTGACGTCACTTGTTCCTACACTTTGTATGAGCGTTTTAGGAACAAGTGACGTCACGCCTCGTCACGCGGAACTTCAACGCGCCATATCTTCGTCATTTTTTGTTTAATTGTCAAAAGAAAAATTACGTGTCTAATATTTTTTGATAATGTAAAATACGGACTAATAAGAATTATTATTTTTTTACCTAGGAAACATCCCTATTCTCCCACAGAGTTTGAGTGGCAATAGCAACTTACGACGTCACTTGTTCGCCAACTCAATCAACTAACTATTTATTTGTTTTAAAGCAACAAAAAATCTAATTTTGCAGTTAATCGAAAATTAATCTGATTTTCAGGGCTAAAATAAAGCGTTTTTTTACTGGTGTCGTGTCTTCGAATTATTTTTTAATGGCGTCACCATCCGTATTGTCGTTCATTTTCGGGTCAACAAATAACAGCACCGGTAAAATGTATAACATTCACATACCTCCATCATCTGTACGGAGGCTTTCACGTTGTTACAGTGCGCGTAATCGACGAGGTGTGCGAGCGTCACAAAGGCGTGGTTGAGCGCCTCGCCGGGCGTTATTCGTCTCTCCTGGTCCATGGTCAGCATACGCTTGAGTAGGTCAATGAACTCCCTCCTGTCCGCTTTCTCGGCCAATAGTTGGCCGCCCTCAAGATCCGTTGGTACGTTAACCTGGAATATTGAAACGTATGATGAAGTTGTCGAGTATCGTCGATGAAACTGCAATACCGAAATTAAATTCTTGGTGGAAATCTTTAAACTTTTGAACGTCAAGAACGACTAAAGAGGTCGTGTACTGCCGTGCCTACCACGCCACCGACGCTTATAGTGGTCATGACGTTTATTGTCAAAGAAACCTTGACACGCGACATTACGATTGAAATTTGCGTTACTTTTCATCTACACTCGGCGTGGCGTGTTGGTGACTCGAAATGGGGCGTTCAAAGGGTTAAGCTCTGATTTTTTGTTTTTATTCGCCTAGCGTTTGCTTAGTGGAACCTAAGGAATCAAGCAAGTACAGTTAACGTCATAAACAAATGTTACCAAGGCGTTAAAAGATCTACACAACTCTATGCCATTAACCATAAGGTTGATGTTAACGTATATATATATCCAATATACGGACGAGATGGCTGTATAGATATTTATGCCTTAATCATTCATCATTTCAGCCGAAAGACGTCCACTGCTGAACATAGGCCTCCCCCAAGGCTCGCCAAACAGATCGGACCTGTGCCATCCGCATCCAACGCGTTCCAGCAACCTTAACCGTCGCTCCATCTTGTTGGAAACCTACCTACACTGCGTCTTCCGGTCCATGGGCGCCACTCGAGAACCTTTTGGCCCCATCGGCCTCTTCATTAGCAGCTTCTTTATGCCTTCGACTGTACGTAAATACTGTACTGGACTGTACGTAAGCAACCAGTCCAAGTATGCAAGCGATAAGTTACTCGAGTGGCTTGGTCTGGGCCGCTTTGGTATAATTGGATTTAGCACGCCCGAACCGATAAATCAGCAAATGCAAGATTAATCTCGGCAAGCGCAACCGATTTTTTTGTTATGAAAAAAAAAAGTAACTTTCTTACCTGGCCTATGTCGTCGAGGCAATTGAAGATGTACTTCCTCGCCTCCTTACTCTTGATGCCGGTCTCTAGCTCATGCTCCTCGGGCGTCTTGAGCCGCCAGAACGGGTACGTGCTGTCCACGTCGCGGTAGAAGAACTTCGCCGTTTTAGAGGCGCTGGAAGCATTTTAAAAAAAACATTGTTTTATGTCATTAGTCACACTGTCGTCGCAGCTTCGATGTGCGGTGTGGTTTTTGACTTTGACAGCGGAATCTTGATTCGGGCGCAAAAATCGCATGGGTTGACACTCCGCTTCTCTCTCTCTTTTTTCAGCGCGGGCGACGTTACAATTTGGCGACAAATCACGCCACTCCGCACGCCCCAACAGTAGTGTGGTAACCGCTTTAACCTTTTGACCGCCACGCATCGTTTTTGTTTGGAACAAAATTGATTCTTATGCGGATGCGGGTAGGTTTAATTTTGTATTACCGTACTGTCGTCTATAGCCGACGCTGGCGGTCAAAAGGGGGGCCATTCATAAATTACATCGTACCGATTTTAATAATTTTTAGGATCCAAGTCCCACTTATTACTATGAAAATCTCGATTTTTTTTTAGTTGCAAAAAATCACTCCTCTCTCCTCTAAATAGGTATGAATTGAATGGGGATTATGAATGGTCCATAAGCGTTCTATTCGTCCAGTTCTTCATCTTCTCTGATATATACAAATCTTATGTCACTGTATTTGTAGTCGCACTCCTTCCTCCGAAACGGCTCGACCGATTTTCGTTTAATACCTATTTTTTTTATTTAAAAGGCAATTTTTCCTTTTTAATTTTAACTGTTTAATTCAAGAAAAGAAACAAATTACAATTCAAAACCAATATAGCAATAAATTCTTTAATTTTTAAGAGTTTACTTAGCCGACTAGGGTGCAAACGGAGTCAGTCCACGGACTTTTGTGTGTTAGACTTACATAATATATTTTTAATGACTTTTTTGGGGAAACTGTTCAGAGCGTGAAGTAGGTAAGTAGATCAATTTCTCCTGCCATACTGGTTGCTACTCTTTTTTAATTATGAAGAAAGTTACAAGAATATGTAGTAAAGTTACCTGTTGAGCATGTGCTCGGTGGGCAGCCCCTGCGTCTGCGAGATGTACCGTATCTGGTCGTACTCCGAGGAGCCCGGGTACAGCGGCCAGCCCAGGAACAGCTCGGCCACGACGCAGCCCAGCGACCACATGTCGATCGCCTCGCAGAACGCCAGACCCAGGATTATCTCGGGCGCCCTGAAAAAAAAATTTTTTTATTGTACTTTTTGTTGATTGTACGGTCAGCAAGCTGGTCACTTTTGTACCTTGTCGTAATAACACAATTGTCAATCATGTATGACATTTGCACCTGACTAAAGCGACAAGGTACAAAAGTGACCAGCTACTTTTGATGCTGACTGTACTTGCCTTGTCATTCACATATCCACGGTGATGTAAATATACCACCAAATTTCGACCAAGAAATTCCTTTAGCACCCTAAGGTTGTACGGCATAAAACACCAAAGGCTATTTTCACTTACACGTCAACGCGACAGCTTTATTATTATCTTCTGATTTAGCAATTGTCATAAAAAACGGTAAAGCACTTTCTTGTCTATAGAGTCAAATGTAATGTGATGTTAGTCTGGAACTTAGTCTCAAGTCGTCCCGACCATTGGAAGTAGGTCAAATTAGATTTGCAAAATTTGATTACACAACAGGACAAATCTTGTAAAAGAGCGTCAACCCAAATTTTGTCGATAAACTAGTCAGTATTGTCACTAGCATTCTGTAGGAGAGACTTCAATCAAAATTACTATAAATAAAACTTCCCAGCCATGTGAGAATGTACGCCACTGTCCAATGGTGTTTATTAAAGTTACCTGTAGTATCGACTCTGCAGATATGTGTTGCAGACGGCCTTGCTGACGTGTGACGCGCTGCCGAAGTCGATGACCTTGACTCGGTAGGGCTGCCGCGCCGGCTCCACCAGCATTATGTTCTCGGGCTTCAAGTCTGCATGGATCAGCCCCAGTTGCTGTGGACGATAAGGATGCAGTTAGTGACACGGTAGGAAACTGAAACGGGGATTGACACTATAAGGTAAATGGCGTGCTCTGTTCTAACATCTTCTCAGTCCATATGCGTCCCAGGCGTAGGAGTCTCCAAGAGGAGACTCCCTACTAAGAAGTAGGAGAGGGTTTAGGCCGTAGTTCTCACGCGGGCCCAGTGCAGATTGGAATTCACACACCATTGAATTTCTTTGCAGGTGCAGGTTTTCCTTCCCCATAAAACCCATGATAAATTTATTTATTTATTTATTGTTTTGGGAAACATACAGCATAAGATAATACAATTCAAATTAATTAATCTAAATAATACATTAGCCAAAACAGCTTCCACTAATGGCAAAATTAGTGGAAATTTCTAACGTAATTTCGCAAATAAATTCCAACAAACTTAAGGTGCTAGCCCGGGTTTACACCCACGACCCTCTGCCTGCGAAGTCATAGGTCAAACCACTAGGGCACTACGGCTTGTTCCGTTGATAAAGTCGAATTATTCGATTCCTGACCCACCATAAAACATCCATGCAAGTATCGGCATGATGTTTCCCTTGTCAAGCAATGCAATGTCACCACACCACTCGACAAATCTCGCAGACAACCCCCAAGAATGAATGTAGACAAAACATCAACATCCACATTGAAATATTGGGAACTTATTAAAGGTCATCCATCATGGTCTGCATCTTGTAGCAAATGTTCAGTCACTGACATAGGAAGAATATCGTCACTACTTTGAAAAAATCTCGTATCTCAAATCAATATGTAAACCAAACTGAACTTTATTCCACACTCAGTAAAGTTCAATTAGCCAGATTATCGATTTTGAGATACGAGCTTTTTTCAAAGTAGTGACGATATGTATGTTGAAATGGCAATATCGTTCAACGAACAGACAACCGTTAAAGTGGAAGGGTATTCGAGTGGCGACAACGAGCTGGGCTGGAAGACGCGGCGTTGGAAGATTTGCCACTAGGTGTACCGAGGACATCGCGAGCGAGAGAGCTTTCTCATCGCACATTTGCACATCGAATAGTATTAATTAGGCTTTACTCAGCACAATGTTGCGGCAAGTCGCATTGAGCCGTTCTAAGGGGGAAACCTTTTTTCAACGCTGTGACGTCTTCTGACGATACGAGTAGGTAGTTTAGTTACCTTGAGCTTGAGGAGCGCGGTGAGCACTTGCTGTAGTATGGGGCGGATGTACTTGAGCGGCAGCGGTGAGAACTTGTTCTGTTTGAGGAAGTCGTACAGGTTCTGCTCGAGCATTTCAAACACGAGGCAGGTGTGCGAGCGGTGCTGGAAGCACTCGTACGCGCGGACGAAGTTGAACTCGTCCGCCGACTCCTGCGATAGCCGGGAGAGGATGGACACCTGGAGAAACACAAGATTATAGTTTAGATTGATTTATATTTAGTTTTTTTTTTAGTAGTAGTTAAGTTGACGACTGGATGGCCTAATGGTTAGAGAACCCTGAGTACGAAGCTTGATGTCCCGAGTTCGATTCCCGGTTTTGCAGATATTTGTGTGAAAAATACGAATGTTTGTGCTAGAGTCTTGGATGTTTAATAGCTATTGAAGTATGTTTATCCGTTGCCTTGTACACAAGCTTTGCTTACTTTGGGGCTAGGTCAATTGGTGTGAATTGTCCCGTGTGGGGGGGATGCTTTGCTCAACAGTGGACGTCTTCCATCTGATTAAGACGAGTATAAGTAAGTACAATTAAGGTAATATTTTTTTTCTTATTACCTTCTGCTATACGATTCTTAGCGGCGCATTTTCTTGGTAATGATGGTATTACCAAGTGGCTTTCTTAAAAATCAAACATTTAGATTTTTTGAGCAGAATAAATAAATAATAAATCGTGGGACAATGACACCAATCGACCTAGTCCCAAATTAAGCAATGGCTTCCCAACAAACAATACAAATTAAATAAGGACGCTGATTTCTACGTATCTGGTACATTTTTGGTGTAAAATGCATGCGTTAATTTTGTGACGAAATATTGCATTTATTTTTCATCTC
This sequence comes from Archips crataeganus, assembly GCA_947859365.1. NCBI lineage: Eukaryota > Metazoa > Arthropoda > Insecta > Lepidoptera > Tortricidae > Archips > Archips crataeganus. The sequence goes on from OX402064.1 coordinate 6,331,295, forward strand.
TTTTCTACTCTTTTATGTGAGAATCTAATCTAATTGGCAGAGCGAATTATGATAAACGAGTTTAAGCCGTCGACATTGTACGTATCAAAATATTTTATGACGTTCGGCGTTGAATTAGAAAACTAAAACCAAAAAGAGAAACAGAAAGATTTCCATAATAATTGACCCTGCCTACGAAGCAAGAGGTCCTGGGTTCGAATCCCGGTAAGGGCATTTATTTGTGTGATGAGCACGAATTTGTTCCTGAGTTATGGATGTTTCTATGTATTTAAGTATTTATTTATCTATATAAGTATGTTTATCGTCGTCTAGTACCCATAGTACAAGCTTTGCTTAGTTTGGGACTAGGTCGATTTGTGTAAGATTGTCCCCTAATATTTATTTATTTATTTATTTAATATAGTTGAACGTAGCTAGTTTCATCAGTTATATCGGAGCGGGCAAGACGTTTAAAACTCTATGAAGACAAACTAATGTCCTAGTCAACAGAAGGCATAAATAACAGTTAAGTGACATCACATAACTCTTTATCAAGACTGCACAAATTGCACCAACATCAAGCTGACATAGGTCAACCGTGTTGCAACGGTCATTGACTCTCATCGCGAATTCACCGCACGTGCCCGATCGACAGTAAAACACAGTGTAACACACAAACTATATTAAATTCCACTTTAAATCGTATTACCCCGGAGTAAAGTGGGTGTCGGGTCAAACACCTCAAGTGGCTTTTAAAGGATAATATCTCATAGTTGGAACTGACAGAGATTTTAGGTCACATTTATCTTTAGATGATACAAACGTGACGTGCGTTAGAAATAGGGCAGGAAAATAACCATTGGTGCTAAATTAAAGCAGCCCACTTTGCATGGAAATTTAATCGGTATCGAGGGCGCACGTGCAAAAATAAAGATATTAGAGTTGCTTATGATCTAAGGGAGTTAAGTATAAATATTATGGGGCATTGCGAGACAGTCGCGAGCACTCTAGTGTTCAAACAGAGCGGATTGGAGCACTGCCAAGCGCCATAACGCACCCGAATCAGGTACAGAGAATTCTAGCATTGTGGAAGGATAGTTTAATCAAATGTAATTAACGTGGTTATTTTTTACGGGAGGTTGTTTTTGCCAAGCGCACGCTGCGTTCCGCTGGTAAGCAAGTTTTTTTTAGTCACAGACAAAAAATTAGCTCAAGGCGACGTTGATAACTTGTGTTAATTTAATGGAGAACACAAATAACTTGAATCAGAGCACGTTTTTTATTTATACCGTGAGATAGAAATACATATATATGGCGTGTATGACGTAAAGAGATGGAAATTAATTCGCTATTTGTAATTCACAAGTTAACAAAGTAGCTCAAGATCAAACCATAAAATTATGCATCAATGTTTTCCTTTTCTCGAAATACGACTTAATTAAAAGATCCCGTATGGGGTCATACCAGTGATTTAGTGAGTAAGCTCAATTTTTTTGCAAATACGTGAAAGATATGTCAAACTGCTACCATACTGATACGAAGTAAAAGTAAAACTGAGATTTGACACACTATTAGGCTAAATTCGTCGTTCACTGTGGTAACGCCATCGACCATATTATTATGGAGAAATGTGACACTTGCGCGGCCATACGAAGTGAGAATGTGAATATAAAGTGAGAATGAGATGCAAACTCTTTTAATATTACGAAATTAAATACTGGGCGGTAAAGCTAATCTATCAAGCTGATTGCTATGAAAAAAAAAAAACTAACTGTCTTTTGTTTAAAAAAATATACGGTAATTTCTTTGCAATGCTATTGAGTACGTTAGCGAAAATGGAGAAAATTGAACTGCGCGCCGTTATCAAATACTTGTGTTTGAAAAATTTTTCTACGGACCAAGACAATTTGGATTTGCGGGACACTTTAGGGTCTAATACTCCTCCGTATTCGACAGTCGCACGTTGGTGCACCGAATTTAGACGTGGAAGAACATCGACAATGCACGACCCCCGCTCCGGACGCCCTACTACAGCAGTAACTGAAGAAATTGTGAAAAAAGTCGAAAACTCAGTTTTGGCGGATCGTCGTGTCACGGTTCTTTTTATTGCTGAAAATGTAAAGATTTCAACGGGGAGCGTGCATAATATTTTACATGAACGCTTGGGTATGAAAAAGGTATCTGCGCGTTGGGTACCAAGAATGCTTACTGACACGCAAAAACAAACTAGACTAGAGATTTGTCAAGAAGCTTTGAACCTGATGCAGCAAGACCGGGAACTTTTTTTGGCGCGATTTATAACAATGGACGAAACATGGCTCCATCATTACGACCCAGAAACGAAACAGCAGTCTATGACATGAAAAAGGCCATCATCTCCAACTCCGAAGAAATTCAAGGTGAGCCCATCTGCCGGTAAGGTCATGGGCTCTGTTTTTTGGGACGGTAAAGGGGTATTAATGATTGAGTATCTCGAGCATGGAGCCACTATTACGGGCACATTATACGCCAAACAAATAGCAACATTGCGCAATGAGATCCGCGAAAAACGCCGAGGTAAACTCTCGAAAGTTGTGCTGTTCCACCAGAACAATGCCCCGGCACACAAGTCCGCCGTTACAATGGCTGCAATTCGTGATGCTGGGTTCGATATCCTTAAGCATCCTCCGTATTCACCAGATCTCGCTCCCAGTGATTTCTACCTATTTCCGAGATTGAAACAATACCTGAGGCCAGAAATTTGAAGACGACGACGCGGTAGTCGCTGCAGTACAAGATTTTTTAAGTACTCAAGATGAGACCTTTTTTAAAAATGGAATTTTAAGTTTAGAAAAAAGATATACTAAGTGTATTATGCTAAAAGGTGACTATGTCGAAAAATAAAATGACATTTAGTAAAAGTTGTTTATAACATACTCATTCTCACTTTTTATTGAACGCCCCTAGTATTGCCATATGACCATATCATTCTAACGCCATCTTACATCGTTTAACCGACCGTGCCTGCGTAGACAATAAATCAATTAGCTTCTTATAATTTGGACAGTGTCCGTAGTATTGTTCGTTCCCTTAATTTCCATTACAAGAAGTGATAAGTCTGCTGTTTTATTTTGTAAGAAAAACAAATGTAGTGATCATAGATTTTAGAATATACACCGTAACAGATAGTATACTCTCGTGTACTTTATAAAGAACAAGTTACCAGTAAGAATAACTGCCGAATGTACTACACACAAATTGTTCATTGAATAAAGAATTTTGAATATGTTGAAATAATTTCCAAAATAAAAAACTGAGGATTCCCAAGTTAAGTATGAAGTATCTTTTTCTATTTATTTTTTTATTACTTTTACGGTCATCCCGTGAAACCATATATTCTATATATTTCTACCGTATATTTTGAGGATTCCCGTCTAGATCTTAAATACTACATCTGTTAAATCTTAAACACTACATCTGTCGTGAATCAGGTCAGGAGTATATTCGTTCAATCAATGGTGTTGAGAGTTGTACTGACCTCGATCTGTCCCTGGCGAGCATAGCTAGGATGGTTCTTCAAGATCTTGATGGCGACTATCTCGTTGGTGCCCTTCTTCCAGCACTTCACGACCTGCCCGAACGTGCCTCGCCCGAGGAACTCCAACACCTCGTACCTGCAAATGTCAACGGTTCAGTCACTAACTGTTACCTATTTCTACAAATTCTAGCTTTTGCCTGCGACTTCGTCCGCGCACAAATAAAGTCTATGGTCAACTGAAGGAGAAATTCCAAAAATCCCTTTTTCTTGCACTTCTAAAGGAATAGTTAAGGAGATAGGATCCAATTGAATTGATTAAATCCCGTTTTTCCTTATTCCGTGTTTTTTTTTTAATTCTAAAATTAGTTTTTTACTGTTACAATCACCTACTTGCATGCCAAATTTGAAGTCACTAACAATTATAGTTACAGAGATAAGGCGGCTTTGAAGCGAAAATATAAATCGCATTTATTCCCCATCCCGTGGGAATTTCGAAAAATCCCTGTCTAACTTCAGCAGTCTGGACTGTGCGTTGATATATCAGTCAGTCAGTCAGGATATTGACTTTTATGTATGTACATAAGAGATTTGCAGAGTACCAACAAACTTTTGGTCAACAGCGATGATTCATTATCAACAGCTAGGTTTAAATAAACTAGTACTGTTACGGCAGTCAATTGAAATGTAAATAAAATGTTAGACTCCGCGTAATCCATCGTCGTTTTCCTGTTGAAAGTGGAAAGACGTTATTTCGTGATAACATTGTATTATGTTCTTCATTGATCATCATCATCATCATTTCGGACGTCCACAACTGGACGCCTCCCCCAAGAATCTCTACGAAGTTCTGTTTTGTGCGATCTTTACCTGTATGCTTAGTATAAGTTTTACTTCACCAAAATACTTCTCGATCGCGTTTACGTAAAAATTTCAATTCTATGGAAACATGGACGCGCGGCCGCGGAGGCGCTGTCCATGTTTCCCTAGTAATTTTTTTTTTTACGTATACGCGATCGAGAAGTATTTTGGTGAAGTAAAACTTATACTAAGCGTACTGATCGTCTGTCCATGCGAAAAGCCTATCAGCGTATAATAATCAATTACATTTTAAAATTGTAACTTCTGGTATATTATTTTTTCTTATAAAAAATAAAAAATCCAATTTGAACTTACCTATTGGACGAGGAGTAGAGCACCTCGTGCTGAACCAGCTGGTAGTCGCCATCGCCACCACAGCCAGAGCCTGTAGCGCGCAACGCAGCGTGTAGCGTCCGTTGTAGCGCGCAACATCAGTTGTAACGTGAAACATCAGTGGTGACGTCGTATGCAACGTGCAGAGGCCGGCATGTGGACAAATACAAACTACATGTTAGTTATGCGCTTTAAAGAATTAAAGTCGTAACTTTAACTAGGTAAAAGCATGTTCCTAACCCTTTTTATCAGTACTTTCTCGTTGGAAAAAGCAACAAAAAAACATTCGATTTTTTTTAAAGTCAAACTTGAACTCGAAATTCACAGACACAATATTGGATAAGATTATGATAACAAATACTAGGGGCGTTCAATAAAAAGTGAGAATGAGTATGTTATAAACAACTTTTACTAAATGTCATTTTATTTTTCGACATAGTCACCTTTTAGCATAATACACTTAGTATATCTTTTTTCTAAACTTAAAATTCCATTTTTAAAAAAGGTCTCATCTTGAGTACTTAAAAAATCTTGTACTGCAGCGACTACCGCGTAGACGTCTTCAAATTTCTGGCCTCTCAGGTATTGTTTCAATCTCGGAAATAGGTAGAAATCACTGGGAGCGAGATCTGGTGAATACGGAGGATGCTTAAGGATATCGAACCCAGCATCACGAATTGCAGCCATTGCAACGGCGGACTTGTGTGCCGGGGCATTGTCCTGGTGGAACAGCACAACTTTTGAGAGTTTACCTCGCCGTTTTTCGCGGATCTCATTGCGCAATGTTGCTATTTGTTTGGCTTATAAAGTGCCCGTAATAGTGGCTCCATGCTCGAGATACTCAATCATCAATACCCCTTTACCATCCCAAAAAACAGAGCCTATGACCTTACCGGCAGATGGGCTCGCCTTGAATTTCTTCGAAGTTGGAAATGATGGCCTTTTCCATGTCATAGACTGCAGTTTCGTTTCAGGGTCGTAATGATGGAGCCATGTTTCGTCCATTGTTATAAATCGCGCCAAAAAAAAGTTCCCGGTCTTGCTGCATCAGGTTCAAAGCTTCTTGACAAATCTCTAGTCTAGTTTGTTTTTGCGTGTCAATAAACATTCTTGGTACCCAACGCGCAGATACCTTTTTCATACCCAAGCGTTCATGTAAAATATTATGCACGCTACCCGTTGAAATCTTTACATTTTCAGCAATAAAACGAACCGTGACACGACGATCCGCCAAAACTGAGTTTTCGACTTTTTTCACAATTTCTTCAGTTACTGCTGTAGTAGGGCGTCCGGAGCGGGGGTCGTCCATTGTCGATGTTCTTCCACGTCTAAATTCTGCGCACCAACGTGCGACTGTCGAATACGGAGGAGCATTAGACCCTAAAGTGTCCCGCAAATCCAAATTGACTTAGTTCAATTTTCTCCATTTTCGCTAACGTACTCAATAGCATTGCAAAGAAATTACCGTATATTTTTTTAAACAAAAGACAGTTAGTTTTTTTTTTCATAGCAATCAGCTAGATAGATTAGCTTTACCGGCCAGTATTTAATTTCGTAATATTAAAAGAGTTTGCATCTCATTCTCACTTTATATTGAACGCCCCTCGTAATAGTCTGCTATCAATGGATGTGGTAAAATATACCAGTGGCCACGTGATAAGATAATAAAGGTGGTGGGAACATCACATGAGCACTGTAAAGTCTATAGCATGACATTTTTAATAAACAACGGGTAACAATCAAGTAGGGTCAAAGAGGATTTTATAATGATTTAGTTAAAGGGTTGCTCTATGTAAGTGCATGAGATAGGAAATGAAAACAAATGTAACGCTTTCCCTATCCACTGTCAGATCGTAGACTTTTGAATAGCCGCAAAAGCGAAAAAACAGCGAATTTAGCATCAAAGGCAATAGCCATCACAATTCAATGTGATAATCAACCTTATTGTTTCAAAGTCAAAATGTATTTATTAAATTTGGGGTATAACAAGCACTTTATTACGGTCGAATAATCTACCACCGGTTCGGAAAACCCTGTTGAAAAGAATTCGGCAAGATACTCAACAAGGTATTTTTTTTATTTTTTCAAACAGATCTACAACGTTATTAAATTACATACTTACGTCTAAAGTAATTTAAAACGTTATAATATGTAGAAACTGTCATTAAAAATGATAAAGCACTTACTTGGTCAACTAATACCTACCACCTACAAATGTAATGAAAAGGGTAAGTAAACAATCTTGATGAATTTTTTATAAAAAAAAAGCTTTTAAAAAAATAGTAACTAATGTAGTGGTAATAGTAAATTATCAAACCAAACTAATTTAAATGACCACATGTCCTTGCTAATTGCTACATATTTGCCGTGACTTATTTTTCAAAAGTGTTTTCCAATAAAAATACACGTCAAGATCGCTTACCTTCTTTCTAATGCTAAAAAAACGAAGTATAGTTCGGGACTAGGTCAATTGGACGTGTCAATTCACCCATGACTTATTTATTTTATCTAGATTGACAATCTATATTAACAAGGTATCATGTACCTACCGTCTACGAATGTAATTGGACATGAATTTGAATGGATAAAAATGAGTACAAAAGCTGACAATTGAACGGACGCCGCGCTTACAGATAATGTGGGTATAATAAAGCTCCGAACGCACAGACAGCGGAGGCGTGACGGCGCGGTGGCGGTGACGGCTGTAATATTCTAACTTGTATGAACGGTTGTGCGGACCGTACCGCGAACTCGTTCATGCAAGTTAGAATATTACAACCGTCTCCGCCACCGCACCGCCTCGTCTCCGCTGTCTGTGCGTTTGGAGCTTAGCAGTAGGTAGTAGTAAGGTAACAATGACATTACGTTTGTTACCTTGCGGCTGGGGCGGGTGGTTGGCCCCGCCCGCCGCGGCCTGCTTGCTGTGCGCCGTCGTCGTAGCGGCCTGAGGCGCCGTCTTGTGCCGCGCGGCGCCCGCTGACGCGACGCTCGCGGCCGGTTGGGCGCGACGATGCTCGCTGGCGTCGCCGACGCTAGGCAAACGAGGATACACGATCAAATTCATTACTCTGAGGTACCCTAAAAGTTGTAAATAGTTATTATAGCTAAACCGTTTAAATGAGTCCTCGCCCGCGGGTCGAGAGGTGCGGGCTGCAGGCACACGAGGCGCGCTCGCCGCCCGCACCTCTCCCGGCCCCCTTTGTCGTCATACCCCCAGCCCCTGTACCGCGCGGGCGACGACTTATTTAAACGGTCTAGCTATAGCTTGCTATTCCGGTAATGCCGCCAGCGTCATGGCTAACCTGCCGCAGTCAGACCTTTTGGACAGGGGTTTCTTTTTACAATATTTTTTTATTTAATTATTTTATACATTTTTGTTTAATTAAGTAGGTAAATAAGTTGTATTGTTTTCCTTTGCAATAGCCCAAGTTGTTTTGAAGTTATTAGCTTAGTTTATTAGAATAAAGAAATCTATACTGGTGATTCTACAATTTCACGTAATTTATATAAATACTATTATTTCACAACGTTATTATGTGAAGCATATACTTCAAATATTGGAAGTAAAAGCTAACAATTTTCCTTATTCATACACCCCATTGTTAATTCGGTATTACTTCACCTACATGACGGTTTCCTAAGGAACCTTAGGAAGGCTCAGTTAAAGTCGTTTTTGGCTGCAAAATATGTCTCATTAATGAGCACGAAATACGCAAATAGATCACCACCACCATCACTTTACTTACTAAACTTGCTTTACTTCATTTCTAGGGATTCTCGTGGACGATTGCAATGCAACTGATTCTCATAGGGGTCACAGGGCAATACAACAATTGGAAAAGACCGGCTCACATAGCCCGTAAACTCCAGGAAGATCATCATAGAGCGTTATAATAATAACTCACATTTCCTAATTAAGTTTGTAATACATAAATTCTACTAATAGCATACTTAATTGCTGATTTGGATGAAATTTTATATGTAGATATCTAGATGTCTAAAATAACACAGGCTACTTTTTCCCGAAATTCCCGACCGGGAAACAACAACTACAACCTATTGAATCTCAAATTTTTAAATAACATCACTGGGAAATACCATTCGAAGTTATTGAAAAATAGTACTAAATTTTAAATACGAATAGATCTTATTTTTTTAGCAATACACAATTTTTTATTACTATCGAATGGTATTTTAGATGGTATGGTGGTGGTTATGGCTCTTAAGCGATAAGGCCGCCTATTGCTTACCATTGTAAATAACTTTCTCTCTGTGTACCTGTTTTCTGTATCGCTTACTATTTCTGGTGTACAATAAAAAGTCGTTGTATTGTATTGTATTGTAATAAAAAAATGTGTATTGCTAAAAAAATAAGAAATAATTAAGAATTGACTGTATTTTATATGTGATGCCTACAATAAACCATTTACTGAACGGTTTTATTTTATCTCTATTTGACATTTACAAAGTCCTTTTCTGTTTCGTGTTAATGAGCTACAAACGAGCACACATTTTCAAGCTTTATCCAACCAAAACCAAATCATCTATACAACCGAATCTCTATCCAGTATTAGAAAATATACTGGACTAGTAAAGAACACTTGCCCCGGATTCACTTGTACCTTTTTTTTATTCTTCAAAAGGTCTGTTTTGCCATCCGCACCTGCGCCCACTTGGTATCTAATAATAGGTACAGAAGATTTGGCTTACCATAGTAATATTGAGCTAGGAAATAAAAATGATCACGGATTTAATTATTAGTTGAATGTTTAAATATTATTATATAATATAACAAATGCTGTAAAAGACCCTTCGCAGTTAAGTTACGCCACGATGGTTTGTTAACAAGGTATAATATACTTTATGGCTGTAAGTATACGTAACGTAATAAAAACCAGATATCGTACGTTTTTATGTTTGGAGCAAGTGTTAAATACTCGACTGATGCATTCTTATAGATAATATGAAACCACGAACACGAAAAGAAAGTGTTTTAATTTTGTCTATCCATGGATAAAGAAAGGCTAACCGGACTTTGTCATTTACTAGCCATCCTTATTAAAAATCACTTCAGACGTCTCCTAAATACAATTTTAGAAGCTATCAGAATTACTTACTTATCAAAATCGAATTCAAACTCATCTTCAAATTCATAATTTTCACATTTGATTTTATGTACAGTGAGATCCATTTTTACTTTTTAAACGCACCACTACACTATATCACAAGCACAACACATCACAGACTACGAAATAATTTTAAATGTTTAAACATTTGCCGAGCGAAGCTACGCTGCGCACACGCATCACGAGCGAGGGTTGGGGTTGAACAAACGACTGCGGCTAGAAGGGGCTCGGGGGCTGCGATCGGGGGCTCCCGCCATGCCAGGTAAGCGAGGGGTCGTGTAATATCCCGAATTCCTACTAAGGCGAATATTTTTTATATTATAACGCACGCAGTGCAGGAATGTTCGATACCGTTAATGACGACCGTGATGTTTGCTTGTTTTACTATAATGGAATCTTGCAGCGTTGTTGTCTATTTACCGAAAGACTCATTAGCACGCTATTATTAATCAATAGATACAACTGTAGTGCTGCTCTTTATCGGGTCGTTAAGGAACTTGCTAGTTATAATTACGGAGAAGTATAACGACTATTTAAAACTAATATTTAACATACCAATGAAACTTATAGATTTTTCTTAGTTTACTCTGAAAGAAGCAAATTGGATAACTTTTAACCCTGACAATTTGAACAGGTAATGAAAAAAACACAGATCGAGTTCATACCTTCATAAAAAGTATAGCCTAACGTATGGCACCGGTATACCTGCTCCTTAATCTGCAGACAAAATGACGACTTGATTCATAGAACTTTGATCATGCTGTCTCCATCGTACTTATTCATTTTTAAAGATTGATTGCCCTTCGGTACCTGTCTCGACCTATTAGCATGGTCATTACAGCTTACTATGAAGACTTTCCGTTTCTTTTATCTTATTAGCATCCCTTCCGACGGCACCTAACTGTAACTGACAAGTCCTGTCCTGGGAAATAGTCTAATCCTTTTTTCTCAAGGATTTCGAAGTAAAAAAATAAATGCATAGTCTTTAGGCCGCAAGGCGGCTAGCACGAGTTATTTTTGGCTTGTAGATGAGTGCAGGGCCGGATTTAGTGGTCTAGGAGGCCCCTCAGACAAAAAAGACAGTTTGAAAAAAAAAAACGGAAAGTTGCTGGTCCGTCGAAGTTTGGATATTTGCGGGGACCGTCCCTTATGAAAGCACCGGGGCTAGCCCCGGATGTTATCCCTTAATTCCAACCCTGACTAGTATATCCTTTTTTCGAGTTGTGTACTGGCCGGTATGCTAAACAACGGCGAAGGTAACCCTCAGGCGACACGGGAAACTAGATGCAGGTACATTTGCGATCAAATTGCGGGACTTGTCTGTAAAATGCGGGACTTCTTCACCTGGCCTAGCTTAGCTAGGTATATTGGCTATCAACGTGTTGAAAAATTAACTTTTACTGCACATCAGCATATAAGTTTTATTCTACATCTAGTTTAATATAGATCGGGAAAGAGGAGGGGCAGGATAGTGCCGAGTGACCGAGTGAACACACGTGTTCGCGGGCCTAAATCGGGCTATGTTCAAATGAACGTTAATTTCGGTAATTATAGTCTAGTCTAGCTTGAAAACGAGACAATAAGTGTCCCGCGTGGTCGTTTTGCGGGACGTCCCGCGTTAAGCTGTACGGTAGCCTACGGTACTAGTGACTGTACTCACGTCGCGTCGCGGCAGCAAGGTCTTGCGCAGAGCACTGGCGGAGCGGGCGGCAGCACGGGCGGAGGGGACCGCTCAGCATCGCACGCGCGACTTGGCACGGCGGGCGCAGCGCAGCAGCCCGGCCCTACGCCTGACCAACACTTGCTCTGGAAAAGATGGAACAGTTTATTAAAAAAAAAATCCAATTGAATAAATACTGAATGGGATTCACTTCAGTCGTCTGTTTTTCCGGATATTATCTACAAGTACCTGGGCGACCGAGCTCCGCTCGGGCTGAAACTCGGCACCAAGCGTTTTCCCAGAGATAAGACCAAGCTAGATCAATTTTTCATCCCCGAAAACCCCCACATACCAAATTTCATCGAAATTGTTGGAGCCGTTTCCGAGATTCTGATTATATATTTTTTTTTTATGCTAAAGAGGCCAGACAAACGAACTAGTGGGTCACCTGATGTTAAATGATCACCACTGTCCATAGACACCCGCAGCGCTTTACACGATGCCAGTGCGTTGTCGGCCCTGGGAAAAGGAGAGGGAATAGGGGAGGGGGAGAGGTATTGGGCCCCCGGCGCTCTCACTGACCGTACGAAACGCAGCAGGAGTACTGCTGCTTCACGCCGGTGTTCTGTGAGAGGGTGGTACTGCCCCGGACGAGCCGGCCCATTTGTGATGCAGCGGCTAGCTACAACATGGCTCTACCACTACAAAAATATATATATAAACTAGCTTTTGCCCGCGACTTCGTCCGCGTAGAATTCCAATTTGTGTCTTTCATTGTATAAAACAAAAATCCGGCAACGGCAACATCCATCATTATTATCATTTCATCATCATCAGTATCAGCTAGTGAATATTATAAATCCCGTTTATTTTCTATCCCGTGGGAGTTTCAACAAATTTGTCCTTATTCTATGCAAATTTTCGCTTATTTTTATCCCGCGGGAATTTTGCATTTTCCCCGAGAAAAAGTAGCCTATGTCCTTAAAGGTGTAGCTTCCTACCGGTAAAAGAAGTTTTAAAATCAGCCCCGTAGTTCAATTCAGTTATTTTTTTCCCGTGGGATTTTTGCTTTTTCACGGAGAAAAGTAGTATATGTAAATAATGGTTGGTGTAGCTTCCTATTGGTGAAAGAAATTTTCAAATCAGCCCTCAAGTGATATTCACTTCTTTCTATCCCACGGGAATTTTGCATTTTTATAGCCTTCCAAGTACGTTTGATTTAATTTTTAGTTTATTGATTTACTCAGGACATAATCGGCTGCGTCCTGCGTTGAAACATAGAAGTCAAGAATAAACCCAAAGGAGCACGTTCTAATTCCACGTGTCAGCTACAGAGAAAGTAACGTGACTAAGATCACGTTTTCCAAAACATAAACACAACCTTACAGTCGAATTCTCCAATATCTGTACAGCCAACCGTTCACAAACATCTAAACATGAACCTTATGTTACGGTAATAAAGTCTATGTGTATTTGTGTATAGATATTTATGAACACTAGGCTGTACAGATATTGGTGAACTCGACTGTAACTATAATGTACTTATTAGGTAGTAAGTATCGCCAAATAATATTGGGACAGACAACGTGTTCAAATGAATCTTTCTATTGCGTGAGAGTAAACCCTTTAGGATAACGTATTGTGCTAATTTTGAAATACCTACGATTCGGGGGGGGGGGGGGGCTCTAACAATTCCAACATAACAGGACAGGAGTGTTTAAAAGCTGCACCCAATGCAGCTTATATGGGACCAGCATTTGGATGTCGATACTTTATTGTCACACTAATAACTATTTACCCAAGTTAATTATCGCAAGTAACTAATGTTTGATGGCGCTAATTATTTTTTCCTGTGTCACAAATCACCCTATGAATGAGTGACGTGTATCTCCTAACGCGTTTATTTTATTGTTCATGAGAACTGTGAGATAATTACAATAAACCATGGGAATCACGCAGACTGAATAGCGCGGCGTCTCTAGTTAAATTTTAAAGGTAAAGGTAACAGAATCTTGTAAGTGCCGTTCGAAGGCACGTTTCTCGGATAAGACAAACAATAAAGTACTGTACTACAGTGTCATCATGGATGTTTATATCGGTATCCAGTGAGCCTTGCACGAGGCTACAACACAAGCGAGGCAGCCGGCCGCCTCGAAACCAGTCTGACTGCGGCAATGCAACTACAGATAGATAACATTTTGTTCCACATCTCGGATAGCAGGGGGTCTGTGAGATCAGTATACGTGTAAACGTGTTGAAAGCTTAGACGATTCCACCTGTAATTGTGTTAGTTGATTCTTTAATAGAAAACTTGTTCACACAAAAATCGACAAAGGTAAGGAGAATGAACAATTCATTAGTGTAACCTTGAGTGTGTTTTGGTTCTTCGCGAGCAAATTCGACATGTATTAGTCGTTTTTTTACGACTTGATGAGCCAAAAAATGACAATGCCAAAATAATTGTGATGTGGCCACGCCTTATCCGTTGAATCATAGAAATCGGTGTTAAGATATTTTGTAAGAATCAAATGACAACCCTTTTTTTTGTTAATCTGACGTTATGTCACACCCATTATTGAGCAAGTCTCCCTGGTTGCTCGTTAAAGAATTTCTAGCTAATAATTCAATCAAAATCATAAAAAAAACTATTACCTAACCAAGATTACCTAACGTCTCGGCTAAACAGTATAGATTCTTCAAGAGATATTGGATATCAAAAAGTAGTTTGCATATGCAAAAATAGAAACACTAGAGTGCTTAATATCCATATTTACATAGAAATTCGGGCGATCGCTAGTGGTTCAGAATACTTCACCTTTCGGCTTATCATGTCAGGGATCAACATCGCATAGCCCTAAGCCCTCAACCGGCGAAGAGTAGCTTGATCGATGAGGAAAACTAACACTCAACGCAGAAAACTCATTCTTTAACGCGTTTAATTCTCGTGACATTTTTATCCAAACACGGAACAGACTTGTATTAAAGCGAGGAAGCTTTTAAAATCGGTATTATTGAGCTGACTTTCAATAAACCGTTGCCAATTATAGCAAAATGCAATACAGGAAAACTACTCTAGTGTTTACGGCAATTTACTGGGATGGTTTTTAGCGAGTAACTTAATAGGGTAGTAGCTATACTTGACATGGAGTGCGTCAGACTTAATCTTGAGGAAGATTATAATTATATCAAGCTCATGTAGACGACGGAAAGAAACAAAACTCAAATTGAGTCTCATCATAAATCATAAATCATCGGTAAAGTACCACCCCACCCTACGAAGTTTGCTATCTATTTATATGTACAACCAAACCATGAATCGAGCAATGGGTACGTTGTTTATGTATTTATATGTACAACCAAGCCATGAATCGAGCAATGGGTACGTTGTTTTTCTATTTATATGTACAACCAAGCCATGAATCGAGCAATGGGCACGTTGTTATTGGTACTCCTAATAAAACCGTCAAGGCAAGGTAAACTAAAAATAATATCTAATGTATGTGACTCAAATTGCAACTCTTTTCATAATAATCAGATACATGTTGTAGATAATTAATACTGTTTTTTATTTGCGAGAGCTCACATAACTTGTTTCTTATCCTTAACAGTTCGTATCATATAATCAATACATTATTTTTAGTTCTACATCATTCGATGTTTGTTTTGTTAGCGAATTTCAATAACGATTTCTTTTTACGATTTGCATTTAAAATAAAAAACTAAATTATCAGCAACTGGTAACTTCAAAAACAAGTAGGTACAGTTACCTATCTATTTTTTTTTTATTTATCCGAACAGGTGGTACATTCTTCGACTTTCGTGCTTGTTATCAAATCAAATAAAGATAGTTTGACTTTGACTTTTGACATTCAAAAAGTTCAAATGGGAGGTCACCACAAAGATACACCACCTGATACAAATAGATGAACAAATCGACGGATATCTGATTCAATCTTTAATATACGTACTGTACACGAAATATACGAGGTTGAGTCAGGGAAACGTCGAAATGGCCAGTATAAGACATTACGGAAGTGACAATATTGGTAGAAGACTACGCTCGATTAGTCCCGACGACGTGTCGGCAGCGTCGTGCGCACACGCAACGGGTCGGATACATGTTAGAATTGTTAAAGTGGATAAGGGTGAAAACAAATGTGTAGTTCTGCATCCGCACCGGGGCCTTGTCTGATGACCAAAGACTCGTTAACTTACTGTGGCAATAGCAATCTTGATAACTGGGGCTAAATTCAGGAACGGCCCAACACGGTTTGCGAGCGGTAATTCAATCGTTTGCAAGAGGATAGGGATGAACTGCTATTCAGGAACGCCAAAAATCACTGGTTTGCGAGAGGTTTGGGATGAGATTGGGATGAGCCTTGTTTATTTAATTATTTATCTATTCATTTATTTATTTACAAAGCGAATTAACAGGAAAATAAAGCTCATCCCAAGCTCAGCCCATTCCTATCCTCTCCCAAACGATTGAATTAATGCTCGCAAACCGTGTTGGGCCGTTCCTAAATTTAACCCCAGTACGCTTACGAGTATTCTCTAACGCGCTGAGACGCTTGCTTTTGCATTCACTATTTCTTTCTGTCAAACGGTTTAAGATGGTGACAGAAAGAGATAGTGAAAGCGTAGGCAAGCGCCTGCGCTTTAGACAATACGGCTAGGTCACGTAAGTCAGGAGGCTTATAAAAAAGCAACCTACCTAACCCTAAAAAAAATTTGATATTCAAATAAAAATGAATTTTTGAGCTAAATATAAATCATTATACACCCTTAATTACTATACTAAACGGGACTTATCACGCAATAAATATTTATTTATTTATTTATTTAGAGGTGAATAAATTTATTTCATTTATTTAGAGTGAAAATCACGAAAGTTTAAAACAGTATATTATACATCCTGATTAACATCTGCAAAAAAAACTACATATTTTCGCTTGGCTCGTTCGCTTTTTCTTTTATTGAATATTCATACATTATTTGTTTGTTATACATACATATATGTACATATATTATAGACAAGGATAAGTGCAGTTAATTATGCTTTGATTACGCAGCACATGCATAGGATCCTCATGATAAAAGCGTGGAACTATTTGTGTTAGTAGTATACATTCGCTAATCATTATAGTTGGGGAAATTGTTCATTAAACTAGAGGTTCCCAAAGCTTCACGGAACGGAACCCTCTCTAGTACCTACCATATTATCCAGAAGATCCTAACATTTGATTCATAACATTTAACTCTATGTAGAGCCGATAATCCAATCAAATTTCATAGTATCCAGTAGTCCTTTATCTACAGAGTAAGTTTTTGTGGAGTGTCGGACGGTTGTAAAATAAGCATTCGGTTAGTGTATTTTGTGGTCTATTGTCCAAAGACATAGTCGTTAATTTAACTTCTTTTTCCAAGGCAGTTATAATCTGCCTTTTATACGAGCTCGTTCTCTTTATTTGTGGTTAACTACACAATGGCATTGAGTCTCAAGTGGATGAGCTCTGTTCAAAATATTTCCAACTACTAATCACAAATCCGCTAGCAGTATTTCCGCTAGTAGAAATGCGAGCACAAATCCAATTCCACACACCCTGTAATATATGTCTGCCTGTAATATGGAATGTGACAGGTCCAATTAGCTTATTTTTTTAATTAGAAAAAAACCTAACAATTGTAAAATAATAAACATTTGAATCCAATTTGTGTCATCGGCAAAATAGTCTTACTGCCCGCATACTATACAATATCACATCAAGACACTTTTTTGTAACATGAGCTTTATAAAAATAACTTAAGAATAAATTAATGTCTCTAAGTGCGGCTGCCATTCTAACTTCCTTAATGACGGGCCAAACAACAATACACGAGAACGCAGCACTCCTAATTAACATTAATTTGCCTGAAATTAATGAGATTATCGAGTTTGAAATCGGATTATGTTAATAAATCAACTGATTTTACTTTAATTACTCACTTCACTACAATGAGACATAGGTAGCGATTTCAAATGTAATTAAATACCAACTATGGTAATGAGTGGAAGATTTTTAAAATGCTATTAGAACGCATTTAAGAAAAAATGGTAAATAAAATGCAAGCTATATACCTACCTGTTCCGAAGTGTGAGTGTTAGGTAAGGTATGCTGGGCTGGTGGAATTATAGAAAATTATCAGTACAAGCGGTACCGCGGGATTGTATTAGTCCACAGCTCATTAATCGCTGGTAAAGTGCAAATAAATAATAATAATGCAATTAAAAGTTTTATAATGCAAATGATTTTCCTTATATATGCTGCTATATAATCCGCCATTGTTTGGTTCAACGAAGTAGACTATAATATAAAAAATAAAAATAACACACGACGCTCTTGCATCTTTTAGCTTCATAAACTTTTCTAATGATTGAAAGGATCCAAGGTTTAAATTAAGTATTAAGTATAAAGATTAGATTATGCTCCATCCATAATACGAACAAAGAAAAGATCAAGGGATATCGGATAAAGTAAAGAATATACTTAGAAAGTGTGTAGTCAAGTTCAAAAGAACCTTAAAATTATCATTTTAGTACAATTTTTACTGCGACAAGGTATTATGTTATGAGGTTCAGTTACTTTTTTACATGACGGTAAAAAGAATCCAACCTGCCTGTGTGTAGAATGTACTAAGTGGTGCAATTTCAATATTATTAGCTTGAATTACTGATGCAATGATTAATGCCCTAGTCACTAATCATAGAACAGCTGTCACAGTGCTAGACTATGGTAAGCATTCAAATATCGATCAAAGGAAATGGAAAATAAAATTAACCCGCAGAAGTAGAACCTGAGTCACGTGTTGAGATAGGTCAAAACTATTAGATGCAAACTATGTTCGATTTTCTCATTCGTAAAACAAAAGGTGATATTTTTTATTCTACACTAGACAATGCTAAGAAAATCTTCCAATCAACTGTAGACTAAAATAGGTAAAATACGTATATAAATCTCGCAGCGCATCGCGATCATGATTGGCTTTTGAGTAGTAAACTATAGCTTTGAAAATCTGAAAAAAAAATGTGTTAAGAAACAATAATAGTAATGTAGAAAACTTCCATGCAACAAAACACTTTAACTGCAATGTACCTACTAGGGGCGTTCAATAAAAAGTGAGAATGAGTATGTTATAAACAACTTTTACTAAATGTCATTTTATTTTTCGACATAGTCACCTTTTAGCATAATACACTTAGTATATCTTTTTTCTAAACTTAAAATTCCATTTTTAAAAAAGGTCTCATCTTGAGTACTTAAAAAATCTTGTACTGCAGCGACTACCGCGTCGTCGTCTTCAAATTTCTGGCCCCTCAGGTATTTTTTCAATCTCGGAAATAGTTAGAAATCACTGGGAGCGAGATCTGGTGAATACGGAGGATGCTTAAGGATATCGAACCCAGCATCACGAATTGCAGCCATTGCAACGGCGGACTTGTGTGCCGGGGCATTGTCCTGGTGGAACAGCACAACTTTCGAGTGTTTACCTCGCCGTTTTTCGCGGATCTCATTGCGCAATGTTGCTATTTGTTTGGAGTATAAAGTGCCCGTAATAGTGGCTCCATGCTTGAGATACTCAATCATTAATACCCCTTTACCATCCCAAAAAACAGAGCCCATGACCTTACCGGCAGATGGGCTCACCTTGAATTTCTTCGGAGTTGGAGATGATGGCTTTTTCCATGTCATAGACTGCAGTTTCGTTTCAGGGTCGTAATGATGGAGCCATGTTTCGTCCATTGTTATAAATCGCGCCAAAAAAAGTTCCCGGTCTTGCTGCATCAGGTTCAAAGCTCATTGACAAATCTCTAGTCTAGTTTGTTTTTGCGTGCCAGTAAGCATTCTTGGTACCCAACGCGCAGATACCTTTTTCATACCCAAGCGTTCATGTAAAATATTATGCACGCTCCCCGTTGAAATCTTTACATTTTCAGCAATAAAACGAACCGTGACACGACGATCCGCCAAAACTGAGTTTTCGACTTTTTTCACAATTTCTTCAGTTACTGCTGTAGTAGGGCGTCCGGAGCGGGGGTCGTCCATTGTCGATGTTCTTCCACGTCTAAATTCGGCGCACCAACGTGCGACTGTCGAATACGGAGGAGCATTAGACCCTAAAGTGTTCCGCAAATCCAAATTGACTTGGTCCGTAGAAAAATTTTTCAAACACAAGTATTTGATAACGGCGCGCAGTTCAATTTTCTCCATTTTCGCTAACGTACTCAATAGCATTGCAAAGAAATTACCGTATATTTTTTTAAACAAAAGACAGTTAGTTTTTTTTTTCATAGCAATCAGCTAGATAGATTAGCTTTACCGGCCAGTATTTAATTTTGTAATATTAAAAGAGTTTGCATCTCATTCTCACTTTATATTGAACGCCCCTCGTACATCCAAATTAAATGCAACACTTAATAATAAATCATCAACATATAAGAAAGAAATCACACACACAACCACAAACGACAACTAAATCTACACACACCATGCATGTGTCCTGAAAGCAATAAACGCATAGTAGTACTACGCGAGATTATTAATTTCCAGATTATGATTTAGCGTCGGAGGAATCTGACCATTGCGAAATGCACTATGGACAGCTAGTGTGACGCAAGGAACACACTACATGGCCACAACTGGCAATGTCACATTCTGTCTGTCACACATGGTTGAAGTGCAGACGAGACAGGATAAACATTAGCGATCTTGACCAGTCTACGAGTAAGTAATTGCTAATTACAAGTAAATACGCACTACGCTGTTTCAACACTCGCATGCTTTAAGTTCAACTATGTGCATAAGGTAATAAAATGCTATCAAACAGGAGCTAGCTACTCTTGATAATGATATACAACATAGCCGCTCTCTCAAAAATTACTTTATATGCTAGGAAAAAACTCAAGCAACATCGAAAATCGCAACCGAAAAATAAACTTGCGCAACTGTAGAACGGTCGGAAGTTTCGTGAAAAGAGTAAAAAAAAACTCGTTTCGCGAAAGTGCGCGTCGACAAATGGCTTAGTAAAAACAATGGAAACGAATGTGCTAACACCGACGGTCAGTGGAAAGAGCCCCAAATGTACTTTTACTTGTACACAAATTGTAGAGGGCCATAATAACAATCTTCTTTCACCCAAGCGTGGCGAAGTAAAGGGGAACTTTTTTAAATATATATCTAAAGGAGCACGTTGCCTTGTTATTAGGTGTTCATCCATTAACGTGTATTCACCATTGCACCACTCTTGACTTATACCAAAACAAAAACAATATACAATAGCCATTATTTAAATATCCGAGCCGTTTAGGAGATCAAATATATTTGAAAACCCACTTAAGCGTATGTCAATAATACAGTCGCGTTCAGTTCAGATGTTTAAGAGCATCTAGACAACTCTAATGTTTATGATGTCGACTGTGCCTAACTTAGCTTTCAACTAGTTAACTTTAACTCCTTTTACGGTCGGAGCATGATCTAAGTGGAACCAAGCGTAGGACGCACCGCCCAAGCGATGCAGTCAGAGAAGCCCGACCCACGGCGCCCAGTCAACGACCATGACGGGCATTCTAAATCTCACCAAACCCACGTTACTAACCGAAATGTATTTGGTAGACTCCAGAGCGTTGCGTTGCGCTCGAATCGTCGCTAAATTTACATATGTATTGTTCATTAATTGCGTATGTGCTGTCGTTGAACTGTGGCGACACTGTGACGACATAGCTTCACAGAGTCCGTAACAATGAAAAAAGTAATTTTCAAGTAAATTTCTAACTATCTTCCTCATATAAAGTGAAGATACCGATTAAAGAAAATCGATTTAGTAAAGTCTAGTTACGCCAGTTCCATTAAGCAGCTGTGTGTCGTTGTTCCAGCCATAAAATAGCCTTTAAAGATACTATATTACATATATCTAGGACTCTAGGTTAATATAAAGCACCACAATGAAGTCGACCAAGGTTTATGATTTCTATATCGACTTCCATAAAGCAACATAGACTGTTCTTTATATCCGATAAAAAACTAACAATTGACTAACTGTGAAAGTAGGAACGACTTTAAAAGTGTTTGAAATTCTGTTCCAAGCAAGATCAAAGCATCTTGAATAAGGTACCTACCTACATGAACATGACTGTAAACTTATACAGGTATGGATGGAGCATTGACCGAATTCAGAGGGAACTCATTCGCAGTAAGCAGCCTTTGAAAGAGGCTGGGAAGAGTTAGCAAAGGAACGTAGTACACGCATACGTCTAGTGACAGAAAGCTGGAATTAGGGCTGCTGAATACACCAGTTGTTTTGAAAATAAAGTTTTTGCAGATGCGTCGTGTGTTACGAACATCGATTAATAAATACATGTCATTAACTAAAATCCCAATGACGTGATGGTGTTGTGTGTGGCCGCAGAATTGCAATTGGTTTTAGTTCGTGGACATTATCCTTAGATTTTCGTAACATACGGGATACGGTGGTTGAAACGCTTCACAGGACCCAAATAGCGTCTCAAAGATATGGGGTGATATGTAATTTAAGTGGTTTTACAGACGATCGTTAAACCAGGTAAATAATTCTGCAGCAATAGTGAAAAACGTGTTTCGACATAGATAGGGAAGAACCTAATATTTTAACAGTAGGTAAGTACTTCACGTAAGTACGTCAAACACAAGTGCAGACAGGCCGAGTTGGAAGTCCAGGGGAGAGGCCTTTGCCCAGCAGTGGGACACTGAAACAGGCTATTAAAAAAAAAAAAAAAAAAAAGGTAAGTACAACAAGTAGGTACGCTTAAATCTAGACAGGTTATATATATCAGTTAACAGTTTCCAAATTTAATGTTCCATTAAATTTATACTCCAAAAACG
This sequence comes from Archips crataeganus, assembly GCA_947859365.1. Classification (NCBI taxonomy): domain Eukaryota; kingdom Metazoa; phylum Arthropoda; class Insecta; order Lepidoptera; family Tortricidae; genus Archips; species Archips crataeganus. Next base: position 6,353,663 of record OX402064.1, read on the forward strand.
CTTGTTATATATACTTAAGTACCAATTACATGGGTCACTTTGAATCCACCAATAATACAATTATATGCATATACCTAGCGACCACATAAATCTACACAAGAATTAGACCTTGCCTTCTTCACAATATGGTAGAAAATCAATTGAATTTGTTTAAAATATCCTTTGCTTTTAAATGAAACCCGCATAACTATAATACAATGATTCATTTTGAAGTAGCGTAGGTATCTAAATACACGGGGCCTGGAAAAGGGTTATCCCAGCAGGCAGGCTGGTTGGTGTTGACATTTTCAACTAGTTTGTGACCGTTGACAGCCCTATCTAGCTGCATAGTAACCATGTCAAGGATCGCTGGAGCGTCGACTCGAGACTTTAAAGAAGACCACCTGACCGACTGCGAGCTTTTGTCACGGTCTGAAGCTACCAAAAGTTCTATGCACGTACTGTTGCTGGCAACACAAATTTATTTGTTTAATGTTGGCGCTTGTGAAGGCGCTAATGAAGGGCAACCTTCCTCTGTCACTTAAGCGCAAACTCGTCGACATGTGTATTCTTCCCATCTTAACCTACGGCGCCCAGACTTGGTCATTAACTGAAGCTCAAAAGTCCAGGCTTAAGGTTTGCCAGCGAGCAATGGAGCGCAGTATCCTGGGTGTTCGAAGATCTGATCGAATCAGAAACACTGCACTGCGCTCCAAAACTCGTATTACAGATGTGGGTGTCAAAACCGCCAAGCTGAAGTGGGACTGGGCCGGACATGTCTGCCGAATGCATCCGGACCGATGGGCGCGAATCGTTACCGAATGGGTTCCGAGGGATGGCCAAAGGAGCAGAGGCAGACCTAAGAGGAGATGGCGGGACGACCTGAGCGCTTTTCAGCTCGATTGGCAGGTGCATGCCCAGGATAGGGAAAAATGGCGGAGGAAAGGGGAGGCCTTTGCCCAGCAGTGGGACATATTATAGGCTATATTAAAAAAAAATGTTGGCAGAACTTTTTCTTCCCTTCTTCTAATGGCGTAAAAGTTTTAGTGTTTTGTTTGGTGTAAATAATAAACGTAGTAAGTGAACAGCAGTCTTATGTTTCAATCGGCCCACGATCATATACAGTCCACGCTCCATACACGTACAATTGACGTTGTTTTAGTTAGCCGGCCGCGGCACTTCTATACTCGTTTATGTAAGTTTAAGTCGTCAAGGCGGATAAGAGAGAGAGAGAGAGAGAGAGAGAGAGAGAGAGAGAGAGAGAGAGAGAGAGAGAGAGAGAGAGAGAGAGAGAGAGAGAGAGAGAGAGAGAGAGAGAGAGAGAGAGAGAGAGAGAGAGAGGTGGATATAGTTTTGTTTTACTAGTTGAAACGAACACCAAAAAGACAAACATACTTTAAATCGCGTATTGCAGGAGCGCATCAAACCATCATTCATAATCCTTACGAAATTTAAATTGCAAAGTGCAATTTCATGCGCACATGTTAGGACCTCATGAACTCTATCAACATAAGATGACAGCATCCAAGCTGTGGCAAATGTCACAAATTAGTTGTAGCAAATTGAGCTTTGATTCGACGATGGTTATAAATTGTGATAGTTTTGTAAAGCATAGTTATTAGAGTAGTCAAAAACGCGGTGTTTTCCTAAGTGCCGTTTTCTTCGTACAATTGAGAGCAATGAAGCTTGACTCTGTTCAGGAAACTGCCAATTATTGTGAGTTGTTGGCATTAATACGCTAATTGGTGTCAATAGACAACGTGGCCCTTTTCTACGAATAGGTTCGTTGTATCATTATCATAGCATTCATAATTAGTTGTAATTATTCAGCAACTAAATTATGTTTTGACAAAGTCAAAGAATGTTAAATTATTACAATATAGGTACAGTAATTTAAAATGTTTCTTGTTCCTTGTGGGACAGCTAAAACGTGAATCAATTCTTAGTAAAGGGTATAAAACACAATCACACATAAAAACCTCCTTATTCACATTAAGCTCACAAACAGCAAGCTCGCCTTTATTTTAAAAATAGCACCACTGTTTCAGACTACAGTGACAAAGCCTCATTATCCTGTCACACGCAGCGGGGAGCCTACGGGGACTACGGGCTGTCGACTGCGTGTGACACCGGCCTTCTGCGAGAGAATTAAGGTTATCTGTACAACATTATTTAACATGGTTACCCTAGCGTCCTTTGTATATCCCTTAGGATACCTAGTGAAGCCTACTGGATTCCACTTCACTTCACTTGGGTGATGCCAAGTAAATCTAAACTTAAAATTGACAATGCTTATATTATATGAGACTAGTCTATATTTTTATAACATCAAGGCATCACGTGAAGATGAACTTCCAAGATGGATCGATGACTTGTTCATAGGGAACCGGTAGACGTGGACGTGGAAGGCACGTTCATAGCGATGTTCAGTTGTGATCTCTGCTGAAAAATGGACGTCCCTAAATTGAAAGAAGAATAACAAAATACGTTTTGTATTCATGCTCAACATTCGACAGAGTCGTATCTTACATGAAGCTGTAGTCGAACCCTTAGAATAAGTTTTACAGAAGCAAGGAGTAATTTCTTAGCGCTAGTTACTTACGTATTCATTTCATAAATTATGCAATAACTTTATCAACTCTACTGACGCGAGTCTAAAACTTCATTTGTACGTAAAACAAACACAATTGTACAATTCACGATTAAACCTTGAAACGCGATTGGATGAATCGGTCATTATTTATTTAATCAGTGTTATTCACGAATGCATATGACATCAAACACGAAATGGTGAACTTTTGATAAATTACCAAGCATTATAGTGAGTCCCAAATGTCATGGTACTTCTTACGTACTGTCATGTCTGTCATGGTCAAATTTAGTCTTGTCTCTGTTTTTGTTCAAGTCAATTAATTATCTATTCATCGAGCTATGACCGAGGCACTTTTGTTTAAATAAGCTTTCGTATTCCTCATCTAGCTATTAAGATCATCTCATTGAATGACAACGAGAATCATAAGAGAATCGGGTCTAGCGAGGAATTTTTTATTGAAGATGAGATGAGTAACTCGAAATCGAGATAGCGCCTATAAAGTTTAAAATTGAAGTTAATTTGATTCAGACTAATTATTACTAAATACGAGTGCGTGATGTGTGTGACATACCGAACAAGACGGACCGACGATCAGGTGCTAAATTCAGGAAAGGCTAAACCAGTGATTTGTGGTGTTCCTGAATAGCAGTTCAAACCAAACCCAACCCCAAACGATTGAATTATCGCTACCAAACCCGTGAAGGCCCGTTCCTGAATTTAGCCCCTGGTAAAGTTAGCAAGAACCACTAATAGCTTGGGTAGCGCAGGCCCGATCCTTGTGGATTTCTTTGGGGGAGGCAGTCGTCCAGCAGTAGACGTTTTTTGGCTGATATGATAATGTGATAGTGTAGAATATTAAGACATAATGAATGACAGTAGAAGTTATAGTGTGAGTCACATCGTAAAATGTTTACGCTAAAGGGCACTCGTCCAATCCATCGTGTATATTTAAACATTCGTTTTGTTTGTTCGTCACATTTTATTTCAAGGCAGACCACTCGGTTGACTGACTTGAGACTTGCAGTGGAGTCACTAGCGTAGGTTCGGTGATTGCATATTGTTTTGATATGTCATACGATATAATACTTTTCCTATAATCATCGATATATCTTTATAAAAATCAGTATCTATTGAATAAGCGAATGTAAAACATATATATGCGGAAAATTTGCACAATGCAAGTCATGAATGCATTACGGGCAAATTAAATCAAGGAAGACAGTGCAGTACACAGCAATAACTTTATGCTATCGTACATTGCTAAATGTAATATTTATAGGTACCTACTTTATTTAATATGTTAACGTATATATTCATTTTTTTATTGTTACGCGTAATTTATATAAGTAATCAGTGATTTTGCTTGGCTTCCTTTTAATGTGTGTTTGTTTAAGCATCAAGTTTATCACACCTGCGACAGCAGCGACCATCTGTAAAATTTGTATGACCTATAGAACCGAAACTTCAAGCCACGACAAATCTAAATATATTACATGGCACCACACGCCCTCTGATGAATCAAGCCGAGGGAAGCCCAGCTTAGGGTGACGTCACTGGCGACCGCCCTGGCCAACTTATGTAAGCAAATTCAATTACGCAAGCACGATTAAAACTGATTGATAGGATCGATTTTATTATATGTCCCGAAGAGATTAAATTGTTATCGTGCATCGTTACATCCTGTATTGTGGAGCATAGTTACGTAAACTATTGTCCGTTGGTGTTTTTGTGCATTCTGAAAGCGACCAGATAATAAAAACTGGTACGCAGATAAAAGAGGACTGCTCTTGTCTTGTTATATTATCTAATCGTAAAGACTAGTGAATAAGATACACATTATGCGTTTTAAGCCAGAACATGAATAGAGAACGTATTTATTTCGAGTGACTCATCACGTCGGATATTTTCGTGCACACTTTAACATATTACATTCTAACACTTTTCTTGCAAAACAACCGCCTCGCAAATTTGTCTTTCCATCCTCACCATCTTGATGATTGGCATTCTAGTACCGTGCGTTTTAAGCGAAACTTCTTTCCTCGCACGACAAAGATCTGGAATCAGCTTTCTGCGGCAGCATTCCCGGAGCGTTACAACTTAGGGATCTTTAAAAAACGAGCCTACCAATTCCTAAAAGGGTCGGCAACCTGTGATGCCCCCCGTGTTACGGGTGTCCATGGGCGACGGTGATCGCTTTCCATCAGGTGACCCGTCTGCTCGTTTGCCACCTCTTATATATATAAAAAAAAAAAATCACTCATCAACATTCATTTCAGCCGACAGACGTCCACTGCTGAACATAGGCCTACCCCAAGGCTCGCCAAACAGATCGGTTCTGCGCCATCCGCATGCAAAACGTTCCCGCAACTTTAACCAGGTCGTCGCTCTATCTTGTTGGAGGCCTACCTACACTGCGCCTTCCGGTCTGTGAAAACCACTCGAGAACCTTTTGGCTCCATCGGCCAACAGTTCCACGAGCGATGTGCCCTGCCCACTGCCACTTGAGTTTGGCGATTCTTCGAGCTATGTCGGTGATTTTAGTTCTTGCTCGGATTTCATCATTTCTAATGCGATCCCGCAGAAAAACTCTAAGCATAGCCCTCTCCATCGCCCTTTGAGTGACCTTTAGCAAATTCACTACGAAATTCGAAATTTGCATCGTGCCGTCCCCTTCACTCTTCTATTTAATACTATTAGCGTGAACGGTACGACACAATACGAAGTTCGAAAATCAAATTTCGTAGTATAAGGCCACATGCTTCGGCATCCTAGGAACAATATTTCACATTCCGTAGTTCGGTACTAGTGATCGTAATGGCTAAAACGATTAAAGATAGTGAACAGTGAATCTGTTAAAGAAACTCGTTTAAGTTATAATTATAATCGAATTCCTCCCGACAACTAGTTATCATTTGAAAAAGACGAGCATCGTATTAATACTACAAATGAGACAGTTTGCGAAGATGTTTGGACGTTTGAATGTTTGTTATTCAATCCCGCGATAGCGGTGAAACAGATTTGGGATGAAACTTGGCGTACATGTGGACAAAAATCTGGATTGAGCCATAGGATATTTCATGTTCCGGTAATGCCTTCCCCTAGGTACCTCGGCTTTTAAGAAGAAGCGTTACCTACTTTCGTCTGTAGATGTCTGTTAGTAGATGGCGTTATCCGAGCGTACGCTGTGCTTTAAAAATTTCACCATAACATATTTTAGGGCAATTCTTAGATTATAAATGTTTCTCGTGAAGGTATTTGTTGCAACGCAGGCTAAGCCGCGGGTTGAGGCTAGTCCCTAATAAACCTAGGGTTGCCAGATAGATGGTAGGGATTTGTCTGGATTGTCCCGACATTTCATATGATTATGATTATTATGATTAGACTCCCGACAAAATACGAAATGTCCCGACAAACAGCTTCTTGTAAAGTTTTTTCCAAAACAGAATTTTTTTAAATTACCGCGCCGTTTCGAAATCAGTTCACTCACTCACATTGAACAGAACGCGCTTGACGCGGCTAGTAAAAAGTAACATTTTGATTTGTAATATTTATTAGTTCCGAGGATAATCCGATAATCCTAAAATCCCGACTTCATGAAATTTTGCCCCGATATTTTAGTCTTATTTAGTCCATCTGGCAACCCTAAATAAACCGGCCAAACACTGGTTTGAACAAGCACTCCTGGTCCATCCTATCCGGTACATATATCTATGTCTACATCATGCTCATATCTTCAACTATGCTTCCACATACTCTATTATGCATCTTCAAGCGTTGTTCCATACTAGACGGCATAGATGAGCTTCTGAACGTGGCATCAGCGTCACATGACGCGGTCAAATATAGCCGTTATTGCCACGCGTCGTTTCCGCGCGTGCGTGTGCGCTGCGGGTTGAACGCGCTAGTAACTGAATGAAATTGGTTTAACTATCTTAATGGTGTTGTTGTTTACAGTGTGCAGTGTAGAGTAGGCAAAGCGACCACCGGGGTTAACTAAGACTCAGGATTGTAGACCGCAAAAGATATAATAAAAGTTATGTTAACAACATTGATGGCGGTAGGCGTCTGTACTGGTGACAGGATGAATGAGTAATAAGTATTTAAACTTGGAAAAATGCAAAAAATCTCGTGCCTAAACACGCAGGCGAATTTCGGTCGGAAAAGGAATTTGGGGTTTCCGAAATCTACAATTTACTTTAAAAACGTATAATGCATATGAACCTGAGAGCCACTATTCAACATAGAAAACAATACTATCATTATTACACTGGTTTTTAGCAATCTAAACACACAATTAGGACAATTCCTGGCCTCTATGTGGCATAGTGTCAGTAAAAGGAATTAACAACAACGTCATTCCAATTCTAAAGAATAAACTTTCAGACATGGTACGAAGGCTACTACGTGAGCTCAGACAGGGAATTAAGTTCCCCATAGCTTTATTTGCTGTTTTTCTTTTTGTTGCTAACTCCGTTATTGGATTAGTGGCTCCGGTCAGCATTAAAGTTATGGGACGGATGCAATAAATTTAGTATGAGGCAGTAAAACTGAGGTCAAGATCGAGTTCTTGCGTGATGAGGTTTTCGAGTTCAAAATAGAAAAGAAAGTTCATGGATCGTTTATTTATAATCAGTTATGATACAAGTAATTATTATGGAAACATTAAATGCGTACAAGGGAACATAAAAAAACAAAGAGAATACAGTATCTACAAAATGACAGTAAATTGACTGTCCCTATCTAATGAACTGAAACAATTACTTTGCTCACCCGCGACCTTACGATAGTTACGTTTATGTAAGAAATGCGTGTTCATGCATTTCCTCCACCTCCACACTGTACGAACACACACAAATCACACAAACCCAACCATCACCACCACTAAACTACACTGACGCGTTTCGAACTCAGAGCTCATCGTCAGAGATAGCTTCTCTCCTCAGAGATTTTCTTACATAAATGTAACTATCGTAAGGTCGCGAGTGAGCAACGTAATTTTTTCAGTTCATTAATATGGACCTCCACAAAGTAACGCCTGATTCAATAAATTATGTCCCTATCTGTAAAGATAGCTAACAGTACCCAGAACTAGTCAAGCTTTAGAAGTTATAAGACGACCAGATGGCCTAGTGGTTAGAGAACCTGACTACGAAGCTTGAGGTTGTATGAATAATACGAATGTTTGTTCTCGGGTCTTGGGTGTTTGATATGTATTTAAGTATATATCTATCTATATAAGTATGTTTATCCGTTGCCTAGTACCCATAACACAAGCTTTGCTTAGCTTACTTTGGGACTAGGTCAATTGGTGTGAATTGTCCCGTGATATTTATTTATTTATTTATAAGATGCTACAAAAGGAACAAATCTAAAGTGATTTATTGAATCAGGCGTTACTTTGCGGAGGTCCATATTAATGAACTAAAACAATTACTTTGCTCACCCGCGACCTTACAATAGTTACGTTTATGCAAGAAATGCGCGTTCATGCAGTTCCTCCACCTCCACACTGTACGAACACACACAAATCACATAAACCCAACCATCACCACCACCAAGCTACACTGACGCGTTTCGAACTCAACCAGAGCTCATCTTCAGAGTTACCACAACCGTATGCTATGCTACCAAATGTTAAACTAACAAACCAAAACAAATGTTTTAACTTGTCACTGTAACTTCTCAAGTACCCACTTTATTTTTCTTATTCTCAAACTACCCCACAAAAATTAACTTTTATTGACATATTATAAAACTACCTTGAATTTTTTGTTTATTTATTTATAAGGCATATTTAATTAATACTAACTGTTCAAATTCGACCCAAGCCGCAGTAAAGGAGAAGATACTAAATTTACCTGTTCATTAATAATAGACCCCATAGTGTTGTACCTAATTATTTCCATGCATTCCAGAGCATCCAGACGCAACCCCTTGCCGCAATAATGTAACACTTCATAAGAATCTGAATCTAACAATGAATGATTTGATTCCAACAAATGTTTTGCAAAATTCGATCTATCTGGATGCTCATTCCTATATGCCGAAACATGCTCTTTAAATCTAGTATTAAAACTTCGGCCTGTCTGTCCTACGTATATCCCATTGCAGTCATTACAAGTAAGCTTGTATACCCCCGATCTAGTTCCCTTATCTACCTGTTCTTTGTGGTTACATAGCCTAGAGTACAAAGAGTTGTTAGTCTTAAAGGCAACATTAATATTGTTTGATTTTAAAAATGCCATAAATCTTATCAGACAACCCCCCAACGTAAGAGATGCTAGATCTATATTTGTTAGTAGACTGAGAAGGTAACGCAGCGTAAAGCATGCTATTTACTAACCGTGCCTGCTTCTTTTGAACTAAACTATCTACCATTGATTTTTTTTGACAGGTAAATTTAGTATCTTCTCCTTTACTGCGGCTTGGGTCGAATTTGAACAGTTAGTATTAATTAAATATGCCTTATAAATAAATAAACAAAAAATTCAAGGTAGTTTTATAATATGTCAATAAAAGTTAATTTTTGTGGGGTAGTTTGAGAATAAGAAAAATAAAGTGGGTACTTGAGAAGTTACAGTGACAAGTTAAAACATTTGTTTTGGTTTGTTAGTTTAACATTTGGTAGCATAGCATACGGTTGTGGTAACTCTGAAGATGAGCTCTGGTTGAGTTCGAAACGCGTCAGTGTAGCTTGGTGGTGGTGATGGTTGGGTTTATGTGATTTGTGTGTGTTCGTACAGTGTGGAGGTGGAGGAACTGCATGAACGCGCATTTCTTGCATAAACGTAACTATTGTAAGGTCGCGGGTGAGCAAAGTAATTGTTTTAGTTCATTAAATCTAAAGTGAATGATTTCTAATTTCAATTTAGACTTTTATGTTGACCATAGAACCACAATGGATAGAAAGATTACTCGCGTAGGTACATCCATTACAATCTGTATTTTTTTTCAAGACTAAAAATTTCTATTCTCGAGAGTCAGAATCAATTGAGAATAATACAACTTGTGAAAGTTATAAAAAGTTAAGGGGGAATATTTTGGCCCCAGCATGCAAGAGATAACCGTCCTCTAGACGTAAACCAGTATGACCTCGTGTCCGTTTAAACAAATTGTAAAGTTAAGAGGGCTGCGGGTAGATCAGAGCTGTTCCATATCAGTAAGTACGAGTGTTTGGTTACGAGTAATATAAGTAGACTGCTCCCTCTTTACTACACCTGATAATGTCATCCGCGTAAATGCAAAGATATAATTAACCGACGGTTGTAGCCTTTACACGAAAGTCAATATTGAGGAGCGCACGTAATAAGCCTTAAAGTTATATCCACAACATCTTATATACAGTGTTACTACCTAGGTGCCTATTAGTGTTTGAGCGAAATATGCATACAATTGCTCTATGGCATAGGCTGTTATTTTATTCAAATGATGATTCGGTGTAGTGCAATAATCCTTTCCTTTCACCTGTGTAACTCCTAGGACAGGTCGAGGGACATTTCTCGTGCGTAAGTGGCGACCTGCTCGGGTCCGAAAGCGTTTGAAATCAATTCTCTAAGTCATTCAAGTCGGTATTCGTACTACGTTAAACTCATTGAACCGAACATGTTTCGTTGAATATGGCGCCGGATTAACAACTTATTAGTCTCAATGGTTTTCGTCGTAATAGGATAAAATGCTCACTGGTTTTAGATCATATTGGACCTATAAATGGACGGTATTGTTCGCAAATTAAAGTTGATTCACACACGCTCCGCTTTTTAGTAGCTAATATCAATCAAGTTCAAAGTGTTATTTGCTAATATTTCATTGCCTCAACTCCTTTCTAAATTGCCAATTGTTAAGTTATAAACAATGTCGTAACACATAATAAGCGCCAACTTCTTCCTTTGTCTACAATTTTGCACAATCATTACATAGAAGAATCAAACGCCAACGCGACACAAGACAAAGGTAAACAACCTCGGCAACGGCAGTGCGGTTGCTTACAAATTCACTAATTTAATAGCACTTGCACAAGCAAATGCTAGTGCAGAATTGCATGACTATTTGCTCAGTGCTGCAGGAGCAAGGCAAGCAGTGAAATCGCAGTTTGTCGCGAACACAGATGCATTTGCAGACGCCATGTAAGGTTTAGTAATATGATTATCCTAGTAGCAGCACAATCACTAAATTGGCACAACGAACTATAGTTGCTGTGGAAAGAATGAGCGCCGAGCAAAAAAAGGCAAGTTGACAGTCGTGCCACGCTCGGTTAAACAGTTTTCATCTTCCTCCGGCATCGAAGGTCCGTGCTCAATAAAGTCTAGAAAAAACAGAATTCATTACCGGCAAGGAGGCCATAGGCTCGTTTCCAATATTTATTCAAGTATCACTGCGTTGACACCGTCGAGTTTTTACGTGGGAAAGCCGACCATTATGTTCCGACCTCGCGCGGCTCAAGTCGTGGCTGGAGCCTGATTACACCTTGCTTCTATAAATTATTGCCCATCCTATTTAAGTACCGTTGTTCGTAGGGAGAAATTTTCTATTTACACGTTATAATTATAATGAATTTGCTTTAACGTTTCTAATTTTAATAAACGATGTTGCAAATTCTAATAGAGAAACAAAAATAGACAGAGCACATAGTAACTTGAAGAAAGTTACACTACTTATCTTCGGAACAAGTTTTGTGTAATATAAATTGAGTCCAGTAAAAGTTATTTTGTCCCACTCGAACAAATCCAAAACAAACTCTAAACCATCCCGTGCTACCAGTCCCGTCACATCACATTCCAAGCCGTTAGTGACCATGACACTCCGGTCTATCCAACTGAGGCATAGCTTCAGTTCGTGGGTTCGTGATTGGCGTGAAGAGAAACGTGACCGCACTGACGTCCCGGACCGCAAGACTGACGTTACCATTAGACACCGAACGAGGAAGTGTGGGCACTAGGAGTTGGATCACGAAGTCGACTCCAGGGACAAAGCGTTGTGAACGCAGGCAGTCGAATAAAACGGGTGAATTTTCCACGTCATACTCATATCTCTATAAACATCGCTCTATATGTTTACACAAACCTTTCCACGTTAACTGGTGTGTTTTAAGTCCATGCCAATAAAGGCCGATAAGGGTGAAATGTCGCATCGGATCGGACCATGTTATCGTCTCCGCACATCGAGTCAATTACCATTAACGTTCGAAAGCATAGGTTTTATTGTCACTTACCAATCCGGTACTCAAAGGAACCCTTTAACGCGTTTTCAATTGCATAAACATACTCATTTAGCGAAGAATAAATTGAAATGAGCAGCGAAGAGGTAATTTTCCTGGAATACACCGCGGTACGTTTGTATTGCGTTAGCAGTGTTGTGAAAGTGTCGAGACGCGTCGGTAAGATCGAAACAATGTTGGCAGAGCGCATCAAAGTTTGGCAGGCGCCTGCGCACTTTCGAAACGGCCCACATATCAGCCGCGAGCGTACTAAACTTAACCCGCTGCCGTGTGCATTCTTTTTATAAAAAGGGTGACGAGTACAAATTTGAATGAAGTAAAATTGCTAACACGGGTTTTCTTATTTTTCGTATTTACTAGACTAGTTAGATCTCTTCCTATCGTAAAGAAGATACAGCACACAATGTTACGTACAACTCTCTGAAATATATTATAGTTCATGCTAAATTTATTTGAGTAAGTCTCACTGTATGTCGTTTGTTTAAAATAAATGTATTTTTTGAATGCCCGTGTTGACTGCTTAGCGATGTCTGCGGCTTATAAAACACCGAATCACGATCGAGTTTTTGCAACCAATGACGTCAGGGAATACGAGCAGGAGATTCACATTAACACGTTGGAATTGAATCTTAACGACGTTTGCGTCGAAGATTGATACACGCCACGCGGACCGTGTAATTTGAACGGTATACGGAGCAATGTAAATCGTGGAAACTGTGGCCGTAAGCGAAGTGAGCGAAACGCTACATTTAGATGGAGATTCACCGTCTATGCTGATGGGGGCAAAACGATGTGGCACCATTGCGAAGCGGCGAATCGGCAATATCTTGGAGATTCGATCTGCGCGAAAACGGCTGACACCGTTGTTTCAATTTCGCTTCCAAGTCGACGGAAATGATGACTAACACCTGAAAAGTTGTTTACGTAGTGTTTTGTCCATTAAATTACTAGTTTTAACTTAAATCTGGGAATTAAATAAAAAGATCCTAATTCGAAGCGAGTCGTTATTCCGGAGGAATAAAACAGATTTTTTTAGTCTACCGGACATTTTCGTCGATTGGCAGGCAGCCTACCACTGTAAACCGGGTTATTTGCATTTCCATCACCTCGGCCAGTTGCGAATCGAATTTAAATATGCGAACGAAGGCCTCCTCAATCCTGCTCGAACTTGGGGCAGTCATTTTTGCAGATATATTTTGTGAATTTTCACCAAGAAATCCGACAGTATTTCACTGTTGTAATCGGGATTTTACTTCCCCGTTAATGGAAGCGTCATTTTTCGATGAGGGATGCACTGCGGCAGGCGTACTCATCAGAAGGGCGGCGACAGCGAGATTGGCTACCAATCGAGTTAGCCGCGGGAAACCAGGCGCCGTCGCCTCTCCCGGAACTAGACATGCAAATGGGTTCCAGCTGAGCATATAGTATAAGAACATGCGTTCTAGTGTAAATATGTATGAGTATGTGTATACGAGCTCATCAACAAAGTTTACGTGCGTTGCTATGCAGCGACATGTCAGCCAGGCAAATATACATACCATACCATACCATACCAGGTAAATATAGGATACATAACAAAAATACCTTGTTCAGATTGAACAAATTCTGCTGAACTTAAATAACTTCCGTGACTGGAACCTGTAGAAAATAATTTCCTATATCCTGTTTTCAAACGAATGAATTGTCAAGTCAGTATTTCCGATCTCATGTTTCTGTACACAATAAACTTTACTACTGCCGGTACCGCGACAGAACCAACGGAATACATCGCCGTCTATAAACTACACAACGTCCAAGATACGGTGCCATAAAGACTGAGTATATAAATTTAGTATACAACTGTAACGTAGGAACCAGCTCATCTCGATAACACTAGATGGTAGATAAAGTTATGTATTGTGGCGTTGTAATGGGAACGGGCAAACATGTTTATTTGTGTCGACATGAGCGCGTACTTGGTATGTACATAATTATAATCTCTCTTGCAATTTGCCTACATAGGTTTGGCATAGTATTGTTTACGCATTTGAGTAACAAAATTTTCCGACTAAGCTGTAGTAGGTATGGAGAAGAAAAAGCGGTGGTTGACCTCAAGTCAAGTAAAATATATTATATAATATCGAATTTCCGATGTCAATAGTGTACAAAATTACAAGACTGTTTCGTATTTTATTAGTTTGAGATACAATGTAACATGTGGCTATGTGACCTTTGAATTTACATTACCTGAGCTCTAATAAAACATACCTATTAATTAGTCATGTAAAATGTTATGAGAAATTCATGTCAAACATGAAATTCCTTTTTCGATTAAGTGACGTTTTAACCATGTCATCATTACGTTCGGTTTCATTGTTCGAATTCGTGGTAATGTTTCATTCCTTTAATTCAGAGTGGCTTTTTATTTTACCTCGGGCGGGAATAATTCGAAACTGTATCATTAATTTTCTCTTTACAACGTCAAACGGGGTTTCAAAGGAGGCTTTCAAAGCGATGTTTATCCAAAATGAAGCTTATTTTTACGAATTTGAAGCTTTTACGCAAGCGACAGCTCCCAACCATTTAGATATCATAACAACAACCTTTTTCCTCAACGAAAACGAACCGACTGAATTGCTTTAAACTAAAATTTTAAACGACTTCACGGGTTGGAAAGTAATGAAAAGTTGGTTGTTTAAACGAGAATTGTTCTTGTGGAATAATTTGGTCGAGCTCTTTTCTTTTGTTAGGGATCAAAAATAACATTTTTTTAGGAAAATAATAACATAACAGCATAACCAGCATTGCGGCTTACTTTTCTTTCTACACTTACGTAAGGCCCGGAACACACATGCCGGTAGCTTGCACATTTTTGTACCAGTAGCTAGCCTATGTACTTTATGTTCTTTAATGGCAGATATATTTATGGATCATTTTGAGAATCAGTATATTGTGGGTAATAGTAATATTGTGTACTATTTTAGGTATGTTGATGATTTGATCCTATGCTGGAGAGGGAGTATGAGACAGCTTGACGTGTTTATTAATGGTTTGAATAACAAGCACGTAAAGATAAGGTTCAAAAAAGAATTGGAGGAAAATTGTTCGTTGAACTTTTTGGATTTAACGATTTCAAAATTAAATGGTAAACATCAATTTAAAATATACCGTAAGCCCACGTACACAGATGCTGTTATACCAGCATCTTCTAATCATCCGTGGCAGCATAAACTGGCTGCTTTCCATTGTTATGTTAATAGATTGTTGACTGTGCCTCTTTCTAAGGAACATTTTGATTTAGAGTTGAGTACTATTTATCAGATAGCGATCTCAAATGGTTATACAAAATCAATGGTAGATAGTTTAGTTCAAAAGAAGCAGGCACGGTTAGTAAATAGCATGCTTTACGCTGCGTTACCTTCTCAGTCTACTAACAAATATAGATCTAGCATCTCTTACGTTGGGGGTTTGTCTGATAAGATTTATGGCATTTTAAAATCAAACAATATTAATGTTGCCTTTAAGACTAACAACTCTTTGTACTCTAGGCTATGTAACCACAAAGAACAGGTAGATAAGGGAACTAGATCGGGGGTATACAAGCTTACTTGTAATGACTGCAATGGGATATACGTAGGACAGACAGGCCGAAGTTTTAATACTAGATTTAAAGAGCATGTTTCGGCATATAGGAATGAGCATCCAGATAGATCGAATTTTGCAAAACATTTGTTGGAATCAAATCATTCATTGTTAGATTCAGATTCTTATGAAGTGTTACATTATTGCGGCAAGGGGTTGCGTCTGGATGCTCTGGAATGCATGGAAATAATTAGGTACAACACTATGGGGTCTATTATTAATGAATAGGTAAATTTAGTATCTTCTCCTTTACTGCGGCTTGGGTCGAATTTGAACAGTTAGTATTAATTAAATATGCCTTATAAATAAATAAACAAAAAATTCAAGGTAGTTTTATAATATGTCAATAAAAGTTAATTTTTGTGGGGTAGTTTGAGAATAAGAAAAATAAAGTGGGTACTTGAGAAGTTACAGTGACAAGTTAAAACATTTGTTTTGGTTTGTTAGTTTAATAGCATACGGTTGTGGTAACTCTGAAGATGAGCTCTGGTTGAGTTCGAAACGCGTCAGTGTAGCTTGGTGGTGGTGATGGTTGGGTTTATGTGATTTGTGTGTGTTCGTACAGTGTGGAGGTGGAGGAACTGCATGAACGCACATTTCTTGCATAAACGTAACTATTGTAAGGTCGCGGGTGAGCAAAGTAATTGTTTTAGTTCATTAGCCTATGTACGGCAAACTTCATACAAATATGACTCAACCATGCGAGCAACTTGCACAAAAATGTGCAAGCTACAGGCATGTTGTATTGTGGGCATAACGCCAGTGTTTCTAATGTCCCAGAAGCGCTTTAGTCTAGCTCCCTCCGTGTTCAATAGTCAACAAATCCGTTTAATTAATTCCGATTCACACAATAATTAAACCAACCTGGATATAATCAGGCCCTGAGAGAAGAAATTAATAGAAATACAGACATATATCACGGAAATATTTAATTTTGCATGTTAGTCTGGTAATCTAATATAATCGTTACGAACGGAAACTGTATTTACGAGTCTACAGATAATCGTAATCTGTTTATTTTAAAACGGGCGAACATTAATTTGTAGGTGAGGTCGATGCAATCACAGAATTGGTTTTTTATGGATGTGACGATAAAAATAATCATAAAAATAAACAGCGTTTCAGTTCATAGCATCATAGACAATATTAAAAGTAATTCATAGTGTTAAAGTATACGTAACGTTATTTATTGGACTGATGCTACAGGATTCAAGTGGGAGCGCGTGACTGCTGCGTCATGTTTGGATGATTATACGGATGGTTGAACTTGGTGTACCTATGTAGGAACGCAAACCGATAGTTATTTCGCTTTTGCACTTGCATTTCATCCTTATTTCGGCTGCAAAGTAAAGCTAAGAAGTCTTTGTCATATATCGGTTAACTTAACCACCACTTAGCTGTGGTATGGTTATCCGATAATATATATATATATATATATATGGTTTTTTTTTATGTATGATCACGCACAACTTTTTACAGAGTAGTCCGATTTTGATGATTCTTTTTTTATTGGAAAGCGTATACCCTGAGGGTGGTCCCATTTAAATTTGGAAATAATATTCCTATCCTAAGGGTAGGAAAACAGGGGATGATTGATTGGTCAGTTACTGATTGTACTATATGACCACGCATAACTTATTACAGAGTAGTCGGATTAAGATGATTCTTTTTTTATTGGAAAGCGTATACCCCAGGGGTGGTCCCATGTAAATTTGGAAATAATATTCCTACCCTAAGGGTAGGAAAACAGGGGGTAATTGTCTAACTTTTTACAGAGTAGTCTGATTTTCATAATTCTTTTTTATTGGATAGGGTATACCTTGAAGTTGGTATTATATAAATTTGGAAAAAAAAATTTACCCCAAGGATGGGAAAAAAGTATAAAATAAAAACTTTTTAACAAAAAAATTAAACCGCCGAAAGAACTGAAAAGCAAAAAATAATACCTTTTGTTTGACCTTAATCTAGGTACCAGTTTGAAGTCGGTGCCTCAGCACGAGCCAGGAGGATTGATAGAAGCCAATCAGGTAGAAGATTATAGGTCCACTCCCCCTGGCTAGTGCTGAGGCACCAACTGATTTTATTTTTGAGACAACTATATTTAATTTTATTTGGAGCATGAAAACTTGAATTTTCTCTATCCTACCAAAGCTAAAGTAAAACGAATATCTTCAATATTCTTAGTGCGTTATTAGGACATGTTTTAATTTAATTTCGTTCAAGGGAGTTTACTTGGAGCACAGTACCGGCAGTGATAACATTACCTGAATTGAATAGGACTTTGTTAATAATACAATCAAGGTCGAAACTAAAGAGTAGGTAGAGGAAATAGCGGATATTATTAAAATGCCACGTAGTCTTAACAGAAATGCTGTACCCAAGTTGTAATGGGACAAAATTTTACAGTGAAAATTTTTAACGTAAAAAAATTATATTTTAAATTATTGTTGAGAGACAATGAATACGTTAAAAAGTCGTGACCCCGTCGGTCGATAACGTATCGCGACCTTTACGTCGATACCACACCGACTGCGACCTCTGATTAAAAAAATATAAGAACTATGACGTTAGACTTTTGACCGCGACGTCATTCGCACGATGCATGTCTACTAAAGAGAAGACCGCATAAATGAGTAGTATAGTAATAGTTACTCACTATCGTAATAGTCTCTGCACCGTGTCTGTTACCACACACCAAAACAGCTAGACGGATTTGGTTATAATTTGGCACGTCGATAATTGGATCTACGGAAACAGTGTGGGGGGAGGTTGTAACTTGTAATAGAAAGATCGATTCTGGTTTGTTATAACCAAATATCATAATTTTCTATTACATACATATTTCACCAAAATCTCAAATTGTCTTAGTTTCAATAAAATAAAATGTCATAATAACATTTGCACATTACATCCGATATCCAAAATATATAGTTGGTAAAATGAACAATAACTTCAAATACCGAATTATTATTAAGACTAAGGGTGAAGCCAGACGAGCGTAATTTTGTGAGTCGTGAGCGGCAGAATTTCGGTTGCGCCATACATTGTGTCACGTGATGATCTGCAACAGTGACGGTACTCGATAGCGACTGCGTAAATTATTTGTATGGAGTCTCCATACAAATCATTTACGCAGTCGCTATCGAGTACGATCATTGTAAACATATTGTATGGCGCGACCGAAATTCTGCCGCTCACGACTCACAAAATTACGCTCGTCTGGCTTCACCCTTAAGGTGAAAATGCATTAGTTTCATAATTACCAAAATTCAAAATTACCCTTCGTTGACAGGCCCAAAGATCAAAATGACACTGTCTCATAATGCCTAAAATTTTAAACACGCAGTATTATTTACTGTTACGTATTTATAAATGTAAATACTTCACTTTATAATTAAATAAATTATTCATTGCTATTCAAAGTGGGGTAAAAACTGTAAACTTCAAAATGATTTTAAATATTTTCCATAGATACTGAGTTTTAGGTGTTTTGACAATGTGACGTTTTTGTGTCAAGTTAATTTGAGTTTAGACATTTTGGGAAATGGTACAATAGAAAATTCACCAAAACGTGATAGAGTCTAAATGAATTGTAGTCATTTCATGACTACGGTATTTCGAGAAGTAGCCATAAGTCATATCGAGTTTTAGTCATTTTGAAACTAATATGTTTTGACATTTTAACGTACTAGGAACATGGTATTATGATATTTGGTTATAACACCGAACCGAAGTCCGAAGGAAGATAGTTGAAACTGTTTAAAGTTGTATTTATGCAGCTGAGTTGAGAAACTTCGATAGCGCGATGTAGAACGTAGCGGTTTCTTTAATTGACGGCTAAATGGCACTGGAGAATCGCTACAACAAAAACGAAATGAGCGGTAGTAAAATGTCGAAATCTCAACAGCTAACTCTAAACATGAAATTGTGCTTAGTGTTTTTCATAAGTTCCTATATAAATGAAGACAGCGACGTAATTTTTGAGAATTCCCTTGGGCATTTAATAATATCACAGAATTTAAATTTAACTTAATGGTTCTAGCGAACAAAGCCACGGGAATAAAAACTAGTACTACATGTAACTAAAGACTTAGTGCGTCTTATGAAACCTATGCCAGGTCGTTCATTACAGCGATACCACAGGGGAATGTAGTAGGTATACATAAATCCGACCAACTCTTGGTCATTCATGTACTGTATACATATCGCTTTGCTGCAATGCTTTATCGGAGCATAAAGGTGCGTTTCCACCAGAGCTGTGCTAGGTAGCTAAGCGGTGTGCGAGGAAAAATCCATCATATTTCATTTAAACTACGAAGTGTTCTTTGATGGATTATTTACTCGCACAGCTCTCCATTATCCCATTAACTCGTACAGCTCTGGTGGAAACGCACCTTCATGCTCCGAAGAAGCATCGCAGCAAATGATATGTATACAGTACACAAATGACCAAGAGTTACCCTATGCGACAAACTACACTGTTCCGCTCATCATAACCTGCCGTCGTTTGTTTCCATTTCGTTGGCTCTGGCACTTAAAAATTCGCTTGTCCGACGCAATGGCCATAATTATGCTCAAGTTTATATTAAATACGGTCTATGTTCTCGTCAGTGACGTGACAATATGAAATAGCACATAATATGTTCTAAGCATGTTTTTCTGCTAAAACACGAAGACCACATTTTTGTAATTTGCATATTAGATTTTCAAAGATCATAATCAGTAATTCGCTGTCAGTATAAAATATTCAAATTCCGACTGAGAAAATGGCTATTGTTATACAAAATACATATACATTGCGTAGCAAAAAAATACTACCTACG
The DNA here is from genome assembly GCA_947859365.1 of Archips crataeganus. Taxonomy (NCBI): domain Eukaryota; kingdom Metazoa; phylum Arthropoda; class Insecta; order Lepidoptera; family Tortricidae; genus Archips; species Archips crataeganus. Next base: position 6,373,893 of record OX402064.1, read on the forward strand.
AAATATTTCGTTACGGTCGGAAATTTTTAAGAATTGCTGTTTTGTAAAACTAGGTTAAAAATAAGTAGGTATTCGAAAGACATTTTATTATTACATTAATCAAGCAGTCGTTTGCATGGCAGCATTAGCAGTATACCGCATTTGTTAACAGTGTATTTTCCACGTAAGAAGTTTTTTTTAATCATCCTGTCCTGTCATGCTGGGCAAAGGCCTCCCCTCTCAACTTCCACAACTCCCGGTGTGATGCAACTTCAGACCAATACTTTATATAAGTCCAAATCGTCCCACCATCTCCTTCTTGGTCTGCCTCGTCGTTGCTGCCCCGTCTCTGGCACCCATCAAGTGACTGTGTGAGCCCAAGCCCACCTTTGTTGGTGCATCGCACAGATGTGTCCGTCCATCCCAATGCCATTTAAGCTTAGCAGTCTTTCACCCAATCTCGACTATGCGTGTTTTTGAAAGATTATCGAATAAAAATATTTCACTTGGAAGCTTATCGTATTCTTTGAGACTATGCCATCCTGTTCTTTGACATCTTAATATATAAAAGAAGAAACTGACTGACTGACTGACTGACTGACATATCAACGCACAGCCCAAACCACTGGGCCTAGAGATACCAAATTTGGCATGTAGGTTCCTTTTAAGGTCTAGGGGTGCACTAAGAAAGGATTTTTCAAAATTCACTCCCTAAGGGGGTGAAAAGGGGGTTCAAAGTTTGTATGGGGAAACAAGATTAGTTCGATTATTTTATTCGAAACTTCACAGAATTACTCCTAATAATAAATGAGTAAACACGTGTTTCAGGTTTTTTGAGAATTCAACCCCTAAAAGGGGGGTAAGGGGTAACAAAGTCTGAAAATCAACATGGGTGTTGTTTCTATGGTTTATCGGGTCGCTGGTTATGAAAACAACAACGGTTTTAAAATCCGACGTGGCAGACGTAAAATACCATCTCCCTGGATGGGGTGCGATGGGTTTGAAATGTCTAAATATCAATATGGGTGTCGTTTTTAAGATTTTGCCCAAACCACTGGACCTAGAGACTTGAAATTTTGCACATAGATACCTTATACAATGAAGGCATCCACTAAGGAAGGATTTTTGGGAATTCCCTCGGGAACGGGAAAAAACGGGATTTATATATTCGATTCCGAGTGACTCTATCTCAGTATCTATAATAACTAGACTCTTCAAATTTGATACACAAGTAGGTATTACATTATTTAAAACATTAATTTCAGGATTTTTCAAAATTCCCACGGGATAAGGAAAAAACTGGATTTATATATTCAGTTCAACGGGATCCTATGAACTATAATTACTAGACTCTTCAAATTTGGCATAGATGTAGGTAATTATAAATTCCCATGGGATATGGAAAAAACGGGATTTTTCGTTTAACTAGTCGTAGTTTGGGGAGTGTTGAGCTGGATTGAGAGAGGACTTTTCAAAATTCCTACGGGAACGGTAAAAACAGGATTTTTCGGATTCGTTTTCGTCGTAGAAAGTTGAAATTCGGCATGTAGGTTGCTTGGGGAGTGTAGATGAGCATTGAGAGAGGACTTTCCTATATTCCCACGGGAACGGGAAAAAACGGGATTTTTCGTTTTACTGGTCGTAGAAAGCTGAAATTCGGCATGTAGGTCGTTTGGGGAGCGTAGAGGAGCATTGAGAGAGGACTTTCCAAAATTCCCACGGGAACGGGAAAAACGGGATTTTTCATTTTACTGGTCATAGAAAGCTGAAATTTGGCAAGTGGGTTCCTTGGGGAGTGTAGAGCTGGATTGAGAGAGGACTTTCCAAAATTCCCACGGGGACGGGAAAAAACAGGATTTTTCGTTTTACTGGTCGTAGAAAGCCCAGCCCAGCCATCTCATCATCTTGGAGAGTGTAGAGGAGCATTGAGAAAACATTTCTCGAAATTCTTACGGGAACGGGAAAAAACAGGATTTTGCGTTTTACTGGTTGTAGAAAGCTAAAATTTCAAAATTCATAAGTACTGTAAGTAGGCTGCAAAGGGCACTTTAACCGACTTCTAAAAAAGGAGGAGGTTATGCATTCCACTTTATGATTTTTTTTTGTAGGTATGTTCACCGATTTCTCGGTCAATTGTGGACCTGCTTGCTTGCTTGCCGGTATGCTTGCTTGCTTGATATCTTGGTTCTTTGGAATACTCATAGTACACGCGAGCGAAGCCGCGGGCAAAAGCTAGTGTTTTTATAAGCAAAACATACGTCATTATGCTGCTGAAACAACCGAAAAATAAGCTCTGAACGTAGCGGCAGCACAGACGTACCTAAGACATGCTTTATGTCCTTTTTACTCTCGTTATGAAAGGCGTACGGTTGTCACTTGTACTTCGATGTCACACTTCGATTAACAAGTTGTATTGTTGATCGAAGATGCCACACGTGAGGTCAGAGACTACAATTTTCGGTTTTTTTACGCTTCATTTTTAGTCCGCTAATAACATAATATCTACCTGTTTTAATATATAAAATATCATTGTTTGGAACTAACCAAATGAACGAAACAAGCACATAATGCAGTTTTCAAGTGAAAATCTATAAATCAACTAGCCTAGCTGAATCAAAAATGACGTCGCGCAATGTCTAAGTCTAATATTTAAGCTCTAAAATACAATGTAAAGGCGTAATTTAAAATACTAATTGCTGCATTTAACTGCGCGCTACGGTATTAATTTTACGGAAAAGCCAATCGCACGGGGTATTTACGCAGGCCATTCAGTTTTATTGGTTTTTAGTTTATGTCGACTGCTAGAAGGAGAAACTTCCCGCATTTGTGACATTATAATTAAAAAACATTGAAGTTTTACCTCACCTATGGATATATTATTTACCTATTAGCATTTTACCCGCAGCGTAAAAAAACAGGTATGGCAGCCGAATTGAAATTAGGGAATTTATTGAATTTTCACGGGAATTCCCAAAACTTACATCGCCTTCATCTACGTTGTACGAAGAGCACCCATGCGAAAATTCATATCTCTTGACTTAGCGGTTATCATCTTGGGATTTGATATGGATCTCGTGGGAATCGGGATAAAAAATACTGCCTGTGTGTTATTCCAGAGGTCCAGCCATCTACATACAAAATTTAATTAAAATCCGTCCATCCCTTTTTGCGAGAAAGAGAAAGATAACAAACACTGTCATACTCAAGCTAACAAACGAAAGCATAAATTGTTCAAAATGTAGCTTACATGACTAAACCTTATCAGGATCCTGGGAGACTAAAAGCATAAGTCTTATAAGTGAAGACGACACAAATTCAATATAGCTTGAATGTTGAAGTTCAGTTCGACGGTAGCCCACTCCACACACTCGGTTGAAGTCTGAAGTGTTATCCGCAGAAGGGTGTAATGGGGGACGCTATCAGTGCGGCAGCTGTTCAAAGACACACCCTTGTTCGCTGATGTCCAATTAATAAAACAGTACTGAGGAAACCTTAGGAGTTCGCTGGATTATTGTTACTTCGATCGGCTGTTACGAATGTGTCGAATGGTTGCTTCGATGGGCTGAACGAATAGAGGTTTGGAATAGAAACAAACATAACGAGCCAATTGAATAGTTATTCCAAGAAATGGCTGTGGAACTAGCTAGGCAGTAAGATTGATTGCTTGGTAACAATCGTATTGGTTAGCATCACATGAAATGACTCAATCAATCAGGTTGGCTGATGCCTAAATAATAATTGGATCAATCATGTGGTTTTGGAACTCCGAAACTGAGCGTGTGGAAATGTGATAAGCCGTAATATTAATACGGTTCGACGCAAGTTACTTGTTCCAGTTCGATGCCACTGTTTTTGATCAGGGTACGCTCAGACGGAAACACAGTTATTTCCAAGACATCGATTTCAGTCATTTTAAATAAGCGACAAGTAACGTAAATAAATAAAATATGCCTGAATTTAGTTAAAGTAATTATTTACTTAACTTTCACATGTGCCGTGATAATAGATAATAGAGTCAGAGGTGAAATAAGATTACAAATTGATTATGCGTTGTGTAAACAAACATGATAATAAATTTGATAAACTTGAGATAAGCAGGACAAATTATTATTCAAACATAATATTACGGTGGAATTTCGAAAAATGACGCAATGGCTTTAACAGAATACACACAACAACACAAAATATTACAAATAAAATATTTATAGTATGTGATTAATTTTGTTCGAAATTGTGCATTTGATAAACTCAGTATTTCAAAGTATACAAAATGTTAAATGTTGTTAAATATCAACAGGTCCGGTCAACACTTTTGAAATAATTTAGCGTAACAATTTCGTCATAACTTTGGACATTATTTATTAAATTTCTATAAAAAAAAAAACCGGCATTGTGCAGGTGACTTACGCCCACACGACATTAGACAAGTTGGGTGGTCTGATTAATTAGTGACCTCCACAGACCCCGCGTTGGGCAAACAGTTGAGCAACTATTTCATAATCTTACTCGCACAAAAGTAGTTGCAGGATTTTTTGTGATAAGGCCTTGTAGAGTAGCGTTAAATTTTGCTTGAATGGTGTTATAAAACGGATACGTGAAGGATAGGTACGTGAATAAATTAATATGCTTCCCGTGATTATTGCGTTTATAGTCGTACGTAACTTCAAGGAAATCCGGAAAACACTGCCATCAATCGATGACTACAATAAATAAATTGAATTAAGTAATTATCTGGCGCACTTCTCGGGCAAATTGTGTGGTTGCGGTTTGGTTATACTTAAAACTCTACAAAAAACGTAGTTAAATTGACGCAAGCTGATATCGCACCTAACTAAACATGCGTGAACGAGTACAGCACACTTTCAGCCATGCGTAGGTGATGAGTTTAGGTAACTCAAATAAACATTGTGATGGAAAAAGCAAACGACCAAATACAGACCTAGATGATGTGCATGTTATGCGTATTAGTCTGTTCGATCCTCTTCGTCGGATCTCAAAGTTACTGTGAGCTGTATAATGATTGGTGTATCTAACACTAATGTCCTTTATGAAAAGTTAATGTTAAAAGTACGGTCACGAGTATAAATGCCAAGCATTAATTTTATAGCAATCGGGTAATCAAGCCAAGCATCCCAGTTGTTCCTCCGTTTACTAACTAGCGGACTCCATCAATGACAGGCGGCCATATTACTCAGGGCTTATGTACACGAACCGGGTTGAATGACGGCCATTTATGAATTTACATAGCTTTGACATTAGCACAGAAATGAACTTGATAAACAACTATGTAAGAGGGTATTGTTTGTGCCTAATTCCCTGTGTAAACTTCCCCGGGTGCCCGGGTTTCGTGGAAGTTTTGTGACGAAACACGAGAAACCGACCCCCGTGAGGCGGGCGGGAGGATGAAGCTTGAATAAGTTACGCACCACACGTCGCACTAGCCTTAGAAAAGTTTGTTTTTATTTCAGAACAGAGTGAAGAATTTATTTCAGAGTTATAACTCCCTCACAAAATTAGATTACGCTGTGCGCATGGGGGGTCATAATAACGGTTAAATCATACTTTGTTCTCACTCAAACCAATTCAATCCCATAGCGGCTAGCTGAATGAAATAAAAAATAAAAAAACTATCAGAGACGAAGTATCTAATAAATAACAAAGTTTATAAAAGAAGACAAAGCAAAAGGCGTGAGGCGTAATGAAAAGTTTCCCTACTAGCTCTCAAAGAACAAACGTAAAGATATAAGACAGTATATCAGAAGGGGAGAAGAGGAAACGTTATTGTACAGGAAGCAGCGATGTATGGCGTTCATGGCTCATAAATAAGAAAACGATGCAACTATGAAACCTTGCTAATATTTAGTGTGTTGAGTAGGTACGCTATAATCTACAAAAAAGGTCCGAAACGAGGCTTTACTTATTTATGAACTACTATGAGTTATCTTAAGCCTAGACGTCCTTTGTTACCCAGTCCAGGGACTTAACCGTGTATTCATGTGGTATTTACTAGGTAAGGGTTTACAATAACACGAACAATACCTACGCGAACATGAATAATATCCACATCTAAATAATCAACGGCTTTCATTGTTTCACCGACCGACCTCTGTACGCAAATAGCTCACGTTGAATTGAAGCCCTACTCTCTCAATCATTAAGTCCATTATGGTAAGGAATGGAAATTATCTTTAATGAAAGGAAATAATAACGTATCGTTGTAATAAATGAGCAAACGGAAATGATGTTTAGCCTAGAATGAGCAACTGATGTGTACTGTACCATCCGATACGCGACGTGGATAATATGGAAAATGTAAAGCTGACTGGAAAATGCTTAAACAAGTTAAATTATTTGATAGTCAATGTTATGATTAGCATAAACCCTTTGTGCTCAAATACATATTATAAAATAAACAATTTTAATGTACCAGACCAGCAGGGTAATTGTGTAACTTTTTTTGACACATTCTATCGGATCGATAATATGGCAGTTTTTGTATGGCCGTGACAGCTGGCTGTTTCCGATACCAATTGGAAATGTCTAAAAAAAAATACCAGTGGTTTTTATATATTTTTTGTATAGAAAAGTCAATTATAAGAAGCTAATTTCAATATTTTGTCATTTAGTTCACTACTTTTTTCAAAATTAATTATTGAAACTATTTTGGTTCATGACGTCAGATTGTAATTGAGGGCTCCCTCCCACACTGCCAAATTTCTAAATCTATCTAAATGCGCACGATAAAGCAACCCCTTTAATTATTTTTTGCGTAGTGGTACACTGTAACTAGTGTCACTTTACTGGCGCTGTCAAAGTGCTAGATGTCAGGCAGCGGGTCTAAATCAAACTCCGTAGTATAAATCCACGCGTAAATTTTGAAGAATTCTAACCACACTGAATAAAGTACGACTTGGACCGGTCACGCAATTTACACCAATGTCAAATGAAGGTCATAGCTTATTTGTGACGTAATAAATTCATTACATAATATTTAAATTAAATATCTACACAAAACGATTTAAAAAGCATTTATCTCGAAATGGTTTTCGATTTACTATACATTACAAAAAAATTGACATCCCCAACTGTCAGCCCATAAAAGAACTGTCAAAATGAACGCGATGGCGATTGCGAGAGTTACACAAAATTAGCCTGCAGTTCAATTTTAAGCTTAATTTTACTAAGTGATATCATGTAGAGTCATGTGGGGTAACTGTACGCAGTGGGTAAGTTTACGCAATCCCATTATGGATTTAAACTTTTATATTTTAATTAATACTTTATTAACTAGTCACAGGCTCGCGACGCCGAAGTTCCCAAGACGGTCCCATAAGGCTTATGGGAACGGAAGCGATACATGCCCTCGGTACCGCTCTGCTTTCAGAGCATGACATGAGTGCGTGTGAGCCAACTTTGGGGGCGGCAGGCGTAAGCTTGCCTTAGAAATCCAAAAGTTTAATGGTTACTTGACCTGAAATGTGTTTTAACACATTCATTTTTAATGATTGTGACATTGGAAGACTATCTCTGATATATATATGTATACTTTTTTTTTTAACTATGGGACCCAATACATCCCTGTATCGTTTTTTATATAATTATTATTATTTTTTATTTAATTCTATACTTGTATGGTTTTTTAGTTTGTAATTTATTATATTTTAATTTGAAAAGATGACTTCCTGCCAAGTTTCTTGCGGCGCATTCTTCTTGGCAATGATGGTCCTTACGAAAGCGCTGGTAGTTTAAAAAAGTGACATGTAAAAGAGCCCTTTGCGGCCTATTTGCAGAATAAACGTTTTGACTTTTTTGACTTTTTGACATTAATTTCGGACTGAAATGCATGGGTTTGCCTACACTTACCCACTGCGTACAGTTACCCCACACGACATGACTCTAGTTATCTACTTATCTATTGCTTCAACTAACTAATTATTTTATTCGCCTTTACTTGTTCTTCAAATAAGAAAAGATAGCACTATTTAAACAATAAAAAAAAAGCTAAACTACACTAAACCCATTTCAGTAAAAAATAACGTCTGTACTTGCAATCCCTTGCCATTTGACTTCCCCTGAAGCATAAACATAACTTATCATTTCAAATTCCCAAGTGTAATGGAAATTGAATGAATGAGAAATGGATAAAACCTAAAAAATACCTGAAACGGTAAAATGCTTTGGCAAAAATAGATAACGGTACGCGTAGACTTCAATAAAAAAAAAACACAATGGCCTTTAAGGATGTGAAAAATGCAACAGTGCGATTGTTTATGAAACAAAACTCGTTGAGTAAGTGTGAGAGACGCAAGAGCGGATTAGAGTCGGAACTTCGCCTTATACAAGTATTATGTTTTAGATTAGAATAGAACCCATTGGCTATTAAATTTTTTTTAGCATACCGCGACGGAAAACTTAAAGTTGACACATCTATTTTATGTCACTTTAGATAAAGTTCAGACATGCAAATTTTATTTTATTCGTCGTAGTTAGCTGGGTAAATGTGTAGGTATGTATGTATTAAGATAATACCCCAAAAAAGCTTTTACTCTATTTTTTGCCAACGAATTCTTCGCAGACGGAGTCGCGGGCAACAGCTAGTTCTAAATATTATGCATTTTAATCATGAATTTTCTTTTAGAGTCGTTTCAATAGAACACGCCCCGTTCTGTCTACAAGAACATTTACAATAGCTAGGCCAGTTGGGAAACCGTTAAGAACGGCAATGTTCGTGAGAAGTTTACTAAGGTTTACACAGAGCCCTTACAAATTGTGTCGCAATGGGAAGGCAGACCGATTTGTCGTAAAGGCGACTAACATGCTCATGCAAGCAAGAACAAAATAATTTAAGTAAGTTTTTAAATGCAACGTCAAACTTTTTAACATCAACATACTAGCTTTTACACGTGGCTTCGTTCGTGTAACCCATTAGGCCTGGTAGCCGAATTGAAATCCCGGGATTTTACTAAATCCCCATGGGAATTCCCAAAAATTACCTCGTGGTATGACGAATACCCGTACAAAATTTCATGTACATATACATATTTTTTCACATAATCACATTCATAATATTATTACTATTTATAATATTGGTAATTTCGCACATAAATTCCGAGAAACATAAGAGGTGCGCGCCCGGGCTCGAAATTTTCAATGATGATGATGATGATGATTTTTGAAACTGACCGTGAACTTTACGGTGAATGAAAATATCGTGAAGAAGCCTGCACGACCTGCGGGAATATTCAATAGCGTGTGAAGTCCATACTGAGAGGAGGCCTGTGGGGCGTATATAGGCTGGGATGTTACCATCATAAAGTATAGTCGGAAAATTATCTTAAATTCATCACGGTCGGTCTCTTGCGTCGGCTAACGTGCCGGCTCTCCTGGAGCCGTCAGGTATTTCAAGAGACGACGGCAAGAGACCAGACGGTATGTCGTTGATCCCGTGGAGTATGGGAAGGGTTCTGGTGTGGGATGCAACCTGTGTAGACACACTAGCCCCTTCTCATATCCACCGGACCTCCACAAGGGCAGCAGCCGCAGCAGAGGCGGCCGAAACCGCTAAAATTGGCAAATATAGTGGTCTCGGCGCCGAATATAATTTCATCCCTTTCGGTGTCGAGACCTTTGGTCTGTGGGGCCCAGGAGCACTAAGCCTCTTCAAAGAGATTTCAAAGAGGCTTATAGATGCTACCGGTGACCGAAGAGCTGACAGCTACCTCGCTCAAAGAATTAGCCTAGCGATTCAACGAGGAAATGCTGCCAGCATCTTCCGCACAATGCCGCAGGGGCCATTTTTAGATCTAGTTTAGTTTTTAATTTATTTATTTATTTATTATTTAGTTTGTTAGATATTTAGTTTATAGTTAAGTTTTATTCACTGTATTCTTAATTGTTTTATTTTTACCTGTATTTTCTGGTGTACAATAAAGAGTGTAGCTACCCAATTGACATTTTAACACCATTATGTTAGCTTCACTTTATGTCTGAATGTGGTTAAACTAGCAAATAATAATCTAATATATAAAAATCTAATTCATCACGTAGTTTACTACATCATTTTGATTTGCACAGCGTTCCCTAGTGCTAGTATTCCTTGGTTGTTTTTACCCGCGTGATACGGAGCTAGTCTATTTTTTAACCCCCGACATATAAAAGAGGGTGTTATAAGTTTGACCGCTATGTGTGTGTGTGTGTGTGTGTGTGTGTGACTGTGACATCATAGTTCTTACACGGGTGAACCGATTTGGATGCGGTTTTTTATTTGAAAGCAGGTTTCTTGGAGACGGTTCTAAGATACGTTTCATAAAAATCGGTTCAGCCGTTACAAAGTTATCCGCTCTTTTGTTAGCTGTGGAAGAGATCTTAGACGCATAACGGGCATTTACTTTATTTTCAAACTTAATTGCGTAACCGAATTTCGTTGGGGGTTTTTAATTTTATTTATTTATATTTATTAGTATTCCACGGGAACAGAGCCGCTGGCATAACACGCTAAACTAAAAGCAAAGCCACACGCTACTACTAAAACTAACCCGAGCCACACCACGACTCAGTTATTACAATCAATACAAAGGCAAGAAAAAAACTATCAAAAGAATGACAAAATCCATTCGATAGAACCCAGCTTAGCGCAAGCCGGAGGCATCCGGGACTGGTATTACTTCGGCAAATTCTATCAGCGCTGTGCGTAGGTACAGAAAAGTTTTCATCCTCCGTTGAAAGCAGTAATTTCCCATCGGAAAATGTAAGAGAAAGGTAAACTTAAGTCAATTTCGGAAACCCTATTAGCGTCGGAGAAAAATCACTTTCACAGAATCTAAATATTTCAAGAATGTTATTGCGCACTTTGTTAACAATTGAGTTGAACAGTTAGTCCGGTGCAGTGATCAAGCCTGATGTTAAGAAGCGGATGATAAGGTTTGACAGAAATTTACCTTTCATATAAATCCCAGATTGTTTCAATTTACTCGCTGAACCGTCTTCATACCTGGAAGAATAAAAATAGAAATTAATTTACAAGCAAGGATAATCTTTTTCTTAGAGGTAGATTACTTTGAAAAAGTTTTTTTTTATATATATACAGGGTTATTTGTAATTCACTGACATCCTCTTAACCCTGAATTCCTATCACTCAAACAAATGTTTTTTGTTTTACGACTTTTTTAAAATGAAGCACTTTTATTCCCATACAAATACACAGAGTATCGTAAAAATAAGAGGTAATCTCAAAATTTCAAAACGTTATTACACCAAAAATATTAAGTTATGACAAAAGCCGTAAAACAAAAAACATTTGTTTAAGTGGTAGGAGTTTAGGGTTAAAAGGATGCTAGTGAATTACAAATAACCCTGCATAAAACTGACCCGTGATAGACCCTATCTCATCCGATCAAAATTGCAGATGAGGCTAAAGGTGTATCCCACTGATTCAGTGACAACCTATTCACTCTAGCCTTGAAGAGCCCTAGGTTGTAGTTAAATCGAAAAAATTCAGACCATGGGAGCGAACTCAATTCCTTGGCAGTTCGTATTAGGATAAAAAATGAAGAGAATCGTTTCGTGCGGAGCAATAGTATACCTTACTAACACTAACCAAATAAAGGTGAAGACGCTCCCCCCGCCTGGATGTCCGTCGGTAAAATGAAGACGTAGAAATTAAATCATGTAATTCCTGCGCACACTCTTATTTCTTATTTACAAGGTATTTGAAATAAAATTGTCAAGTCGTTGTCTCGAAGCTCAAGTTAATTAAAAATGAGATCGCTATTTCTACTTGTATGGAGAAGACCAATAAAATACCAGGAAACAATAAATGTTATATTTCTCACCAGCTCAATAACTACACACACATAAGAAGTGTTTAGCATCTAGTGCGCATACTCGCGCAGCATATTACATAAAGTCCAGGACAATAACGAAACGAAAACAAAACAACTGTTAATGAACTCGAATAAGCCCGAGAGGATTCCAATTAAGTACTATTACGATTTACAATGCTTCGGTATTAGTCTGGCTTACGCCAACCGTACACGCAGTCATGGTTGATTTGAGGATTAGAATTGCTAGAACACAATTTGGTACTACCATCTTTTAAAATATGAGTACTACTTGCTTTTGCGTAAAAACATGCGAGTCAAATGAAGGATACGGATTCGTTTCGATGTCTGTACTAACGAATAAATTTAACAGGCATCCTTGTTTCACAACCGAAATCACATTAGTTTTTCTAGATCTTGATTGTATCAAAAATTTAAATTTAGACTGCTGTGTCTATAATCTACATTGTACGGTTACTCAGTCTCAAATCATCTTAACTTTCGTACCCTAATCGGTCGATCGATCGGACCCGATTGCTGAATCCTATCCCAATATTTATCGCAATATTGTCTATATTTACAAAACTACGTAGTTATTAAAATTACTTTTTTACTTTAAATTGGCCTATGCCTATAAACGTATAACTAACTTACTAACAAGTAGGTAAATCTGCGGATAAATGAATTCGAATATGTAAATAATAAGTATTGAAAGACAATAGTTCGAAAACAAGTCTACACGTGACTAAGAGTATCCTGGATAATTAATGAATGAATGACATATTTATTTTGAAATACATCGCAACAATATTACAATGTTTAAAATAAATATAATTAATAAATAAGTATTGCGGGACAATTCACACCAATTGACCTAGTCACAAACTAAGCAAAGCTTGTGCAGTCAGCAACAAAAATATAAATACACCCAAAGTACCAAAAATATGCATCCACGACTCTATTACAAGGGCATAAAGGCGTGTATATATATTTTTGGTACTTTAAGTGTATTCATATTTTTGTTGCTGACTGTACTATGTGTAGGTACTAGACAACGGATAAACATACTTATATAGATAAATACATACTTAAATACATATTAAACATCCAAGACTCGAGCACAAACATTCGTATTTTTCACACAAATATCTGCCCCGACCGGGAATCGAACCCGGGACCTCAAGCTTCGTAGTCAGGTTGCCTAACGTAACGAATAGGCTATCTGGTCGTCCTCAAAAGTTGGCACAATAAGTTAATTGTTGAGGTGATTCCAAAAAAGGATTTCAGTCACCATTGTCGTGTCGATACATTAAATGCAATGACACTGATTTTCAGTGAATCCTTCCTATAAGTGATTCCGGAGAGAAACCGTCAAGGTAAGCAATTAATAGGCCCATAATTCAATAAAACATATCCAACGACAACACTATTTATTTAAACTGGATAGGTTAAAACCCAATAAAAAAGTATCAATTTAGACATTGACAGAAGACTAAAGTCCAAAACTCTAGTACTCCCATTATATCGGTACAACATTGAAGTGCTGGGCAATGTTCAATTCACGAACTAACATAGTAATAACTAATAATATCACTCATAAACATTATTCATAATTATAGCCGTCCCGCCCCGCCCCAGGTGCAAATAGACTTGAAATAAGGAAAGTATGTACATATGTATATAAACCCTTTACTGTATAAACACAATTGACAAACTTTAGATACATGGTAAGTCGAACTTATCCCTTCAAGGGATCTCTACCAGTCAACCTTTGGGTAAATGAGAGGAGCATTTAGTTAGGGACCGACAAAGAGTGAGTTTAAAAGTCATGTCTATATCAAAGGCGTAGGCGTACTTCCTTTCCTCAAAACCACTCCCGCATGAAGCCGGACCAGTAGCTTGTTATATATCTATCTATCTAATACCTTTAAACGAGCAATTCTTGTATATATATATGTACTTATTATATATAATCAGAATATCGGAAACGGCTCCAACGATTTCGATGAAATTTGGTATGTGGGGGTTTTCGGAGATGAAAAATGTATCTAGCTTGGTCTTATCTCTGGGAAAACGCTTAATACCGAGTTTTGGTCGGTCGCCCAGGTACTTATATAAATATACTAGCTGTTGCCCGCGACTCCGTCCGCGAAGAATGGGGGGGGGGGAGGATAAAAAATAGCCTACGACCTCAGACCTACCGAGTGTAGAGAAAAAAGTTTCATAAAAATCGGCCAAGCCGTTTCGGAGGAGTTCGGTAACAAACACCGTGACACGAGATTTTTATATATTAGAAGATATAAACTTTCTGCATTAAATTCGGTTGCGTACAGCTTACATACAGAGGGACAGAACGGCGGAAAGCTACTTTGTTTTATACTACCTATATGTAGAGTAGAGATTAAACCCCTTTTGATCAACTGTAATTAATGCCTTTGTACAGTACACAGCATAATTATTATTCGTATACGACCGCTTCGAATGAGATTTGGTCACCTTTTTGTGCTAGATTTTTTGGAATCTGCAGCGCCGTCAACATACGTTTGCGAAACGCGCATACAAATCACAGTGTACAACCCTTAGAATTATGTTAATTCCCGCGCAGTTTAACAATATTAGATACCTACTGCATTGGTTGAGTTAGATACAAACAGCCAGTTTGATCAACGCGTTTGTTACATTATCAAGCGTAATTAATTCATTATCGGCAGGCGAGTGCATAATCCATGGGATGGATTAATGGCGCACACCCTGACACCTGGACCGATAGGCGATTATCTAGGTTTAATGGGAAGTTGGAGGGGGGATAGGAACGTAATAATAATAGATTTCATTAATCCGCGTAAAAGCGACATATTTCATGACTTTCTTTAGTGACTTCACCGACTTTTTCTCATGACGTATAAGAGTTATCATTTTGAGTGTCAAAATAAATACTTATAATCATATACTTACTGTCACAAGTTCTAGAGTACAAAAAAATCCAAATAAGGTGTAGACGCAGAAATGGATCTGCTTGCCCTGGACAAGTGGACAGCATAAAGTTTTTTAACAAGGTCCGTCGCTTCGCTCTATGCATCTAGACTTTTTACAACGTAAACATTGACGTACAACATAATTGTGTATTACATTAAAGATGTTACATTGTCGAATAGCGGGCTTTGCACGGCTGATTTTATTGCATCTCAAGATTTTAATGAAGCAAAAAAGTCCACAATTAAAAGGCCATAAAAATCGTTACTAGAAAAGTTAGTGCCGACAAAAACAGTTCCTTTTATACGAAGTAACACGCCAGTCGTCAGTGAGAAACGTCGTATGAGGGACATAAAATACGATGGTATTCTTTCTTTCTTTAAAAAAATACGTTTTTTGTAGAATCCATCTAGCATGCACCATGAATATGTGAATACACGAACACACCAAATTTCAAGCAACGAAGACCATTGACAACGGGAAAAAATTCAGTGGGAAGACTAGAATAGAAACGATATCTCTATACCTATAAACACGGTGCAAGTTAAAAATACTTTTAGTAAATCGACCACACGCGTGGTCACTCGGTGTGATACAACTGTCATAATAATATCGTGCTTTAGATACTTCAAACAAGCGCACGCGAATAAAAAAAAACATTTTTTACCAAGTCAAATTACGCTGTGAAAGAATAACTTGCTCAAATGGTAATGACCCCTTTCGTGATGACTACATTTTGTTACAAAAAAGGTAAGTACTTGCGATAGGTAAAATTGGCACGACGCCTACGTCGAGGAGTGCCAAATGAGGGATACGCATAGTGTTACATTAACGTAGCCGTGACACTAAAAACTAATGCTTAACATAATAATAACGAAATGCTGTTACGGAAAAATGAACAAGCATAAACTATTGTCCAATCTTCGGGTGAAACGTACACTCAATGTCAGTTAAATAACAAAGGAAAATCGAAGTCCTTACAGACGGACTGCATTCTAACGGCAACGGCAGACTGCCCATACATTTCAATCGCAGTTAAAGTGCGGTTTGTGTGCAGTTTTACTGACTGCAATGGAAAATGCATAGGCAGTCGGCTTAATTTTAAGTTTCAGCCCTGATTTCAAAAGGTCGAATAACGGTAAAAAAGTAGAGTTCTTCCCGAATAAAAATAAATATTTAGTTGGGTTTTCGAACCGACCAATGCTCGCAGTATCCTGAGTTAACCTGCATAAGTTATTCAAAGTACGCCCAAGTCGACATCCAGCTAAGTGACCTTAGTATCCATAATACAAAGCCGCAGCACTTGCGAAACACTGCGACATTTGTCAAGTACATAGCAATTTCTTAAATAAAGAAACTGTCGCGGGCCGTCCGAAATTTTCTCGTTTATTTTAGGTTCAGTCTGACGCAATTGACGCATTTTTATCCCGATAACCCTTGGGCTGACTAAAAACGACTGCGTCACCGCTCGACTATAGCTAGGCTTTTGCAGCCAGTGCGGTGTACTTCAACTCGATAACTTGAGATGTTATGTTTGAAAACTAAAGGACCATGCGTCAAAATGGTCCCAAAACCAACAGTGCTGAGAGTTAGGTCATTAAATAGATATTTTAATCTACTTCATTTAGTTCTATGGACACCATGTCGAATTCCGTATTATTTAGATATTTATATTTTAGTCAGAGTGAATACCTACGATCTATGAGAAAACTGGTTTCATTTGGAGAATGCACCTTCTAATTCGATTCGATATATAAAATCCTGGCGGATAGTTAAGACAAAATATCGTAATAACGAGGGGGTATATCAAATAATGATAATTATACAGGGTTATTTGTAATTCACTGACATCCTCTTAACCCTGAATTCCTATCACTCAAACAAATGTTTTTTGTTTTACGACTTTTTAAAATGAAGCACTTTTTTTTCCATACAAATACACAGAGTATCGTAAAAATAAGAGGTAATCTCAAATTTTCAAAACGTTATTACACCAAAAATATGAAGTTATGACAAAAGCCGTAAAACAAAAAACATTTGTTTAAGTGGTAGGAGTTTAGGGTTAAAAGGATGCTAGTGAATTACAAATAACCCTGTATTACAAGCAATTAATTAATAAGTATTGAACTAGCTCAAATATATTAAACATTGACATATGTGAAATTCAAATTATATTAATATGAAGACTAAAATAGACCTATGACTATGACTGATAAGTCAATGTCAGCCCATACAAGAACTGTCAAAATGAACGCGATGGCGATTGCGAGGGAGTTGGACAATTAGCCTGCTGTTTTCTCATAGGTCGTCTTCACTCTGACTAAAATATGAATATCTTAGTTCTGCAATGGAATTCGACTTGGTGCCCATAGAACGAAATTAAGTAGATTTTAATACCTATTTAAGGCCCTACCGAGCTTTTGGCGCTAATCGATTTTAGGTGTTCTATGCACTCGTGTATGTGTGCGTGAGAGCGGCTAGAATCAAAGCCGTGCGTAAACGCGAGCGGAGCGACACGAGTTCCCCGTCCGATGGCCGAAGGAGAACCGACGCAACTGGCTATCGGACATGGGGGAAGCACGATGGCTCAAGATAGGTTGGTTGGTGTATTTAGGTTATTTCATCGTATTACTAAAACAAATACACATTCAAAAAGTTATGACATACCGTGCAGTATTTACTTCGTACTACGAATTTTTTTTATTTTTAGAGAAGAGTTTGTTTTTTTTTTCTATCGAGCGAACTACAAGTAATCGTGTTTCGATAAACACTTGCCATTAGAGTGAATCCTCAAATATCTTACACATGAATTTAAGGACTATAACTTTGCTAGTAATTATACAGCACGAGATTAAATGAATACAATAAATGCGTCAAAAGCTCAGTAGGTAAGGCCTTAATGACCTAACTCTCATCTTTGTTGGTTTTGGGACCAGACTCCATACAAAGTTGCCCATGGTACTTTGAAATAGATTTTCAGCGGTCGGAATGCTATAAATAAATAAATAAATAAATAAATATCACGGGACAATTCACACCAATTGACCTAGTCCCAAAGTAAGCTAGGCAAGCTTGTGTTATGGGCACTAGGCAACGGATAAACATACTTATATAGATAGATACATACTTAAATACATATTAAACTTTAGTTGGATAACCAAGGGAAGACCCTGCCAAACTCGCTATTATATCTACATAATACGTATAATTTCTAATTTGTCTTTGTATCTGGAGCCTTCATTTCATTTCCCGACTATCCTGTATCTACTCGTACCTACGCTCAAATCTCGTGTGACTTTTATCATCCAAATCAATAATCCTACAATTCACAATTATCTGCAATGGAAACCATCAGGTAAGTTACGTGCGTATTTCCATTTAAAATTGCGTGGGTGTGCGTAGCGACTAGCGCAAAGGGTAGAAGTAGAACCTATGACGAACGTGTCCTGTCATGCGGAACCTTGAACTTATCATATCAATAGTATCACGTTCATTAGAACGGGTGCCTAAGGCCGTTCTACCACGAACAACGGACGCCTATCGATCAAATCGGCCACGTGGATCGTTTACGTAAAGGCAGTTCGCACGGCTGTCAACATACGCGAAACGTACAGTCGAAGAAACAATCACGTACCAGGGTGAACCCTTTTCATTGCAAATGTCATGTTGACATTCCATACATCTGCGAAAGAAATCATCGTGAAATTAGTTGTGAAAAGGTTCCACCCTGGTACACAATTCAGTTTCCTTGCCTGTACAGGAACCCTAAATAAACAGTAATACACATTATATATTACTTATTTTCTTTAAGTCGAAAAAATAAATAAGTAACTACTTTCATTTGTAACGCGACGATTAACCCCTCGTATGCGGGAAGTGAAAATAAAACATGCAAGTCTCAATTGTTTCACATAAAGCCAATACAGATTAAAATAAAAATTACAGAAATAATCCCTCAAATTTGGCACGGATCCGTGTCTAAACATACGAAGGATTAAAAGTCAGGTTTAAACGTGTATAAGTGTCAGAACCGTCGAAAATTAAACGCCACTTGTGTTCTTATGAAACTCCTTAGATAGTTTGCCACAACGATAGTAAACAAATCTCTTTAGAAAAAGCTTTTCAGAATTCAAAATTAAACAAGGCCAAGGCTTTAGTATCGTTATATTTCATCCAAATTTGTGCCTCTCAAAGCCGTGAGCAATTTCGCCAGAGAGCCGGTCGTACTTTGAAGGTTATTTCGACTTGACCAAATATAAAGCCGTCGCAAATTACCTCGTAAATTGTCCGACCGCCGTTCTGAGGCTAAAATTACACGAAACACAGACGGAACGATAAATAATCATATCGAGTTCTTTTAGATGGAGCAATTTAATAATGAGTAACGGGAAGAAAAAAAATGTCATGATAAGGGTGGCGTTTCTATCAAAAGGTCGCTTTACTGTCGGGCTAACGTCGCCCCTGAGGGACGCCGTTATATGATAGAGGGTGATGGAAATATAAGGTGCTCACTCTAACGTATAATCGCGTCCCATATTATTATGTTGGCTGACTTTGGCCCAACACTTAGAGCTGGATAAAGATGTTAGAGCTGTGCGGAAAGATGGTGAAAATATATATTTTAGCATCATCGAAGTACCTAAGGATGCTAGGTCTACAAAGTAACTAGGGATTCTAGGCAATCATTAGACCTAATCAACTAGCATTTAATATAGGGAATCATATTAAATGACAATACATACAATTACGTAGCATAATTATCTTTTTATCTTTGTTCTTGTTAAACAATGATGAAAAGCAATCAGTGTACTTTGTTACACGAATTACAATTAAAATGATAAAATAATGTAATCATGTTCAGTGAGCTAGAGGAAATTGTCAGCTAGCCTAAGAGGTAAAGTATCTATTTCTACACATACACATACGTAGGTATCTTATACATTTGCCCATTTAAAATACATCACTAAAAAGACTTAACTTTTATCTTTAAAAGTATTATCGTCTGCCCATCAAAGCACGGCAATACGAGAAATAATCAATATATTTTCGAATTACACAATTTTAGATTGATTTAAGAATATTTTATTCATTATCTCGGCCTATACACGTCCCACAGGTGGGCACAGGCCTCGTCTCAGAAATAAGAGGGCTTATATAGTTCCCACGCGGGCTCAGTGCGGATTGCGAACTTCACACACAAATCACTTCGAACTTCAAATGTGATTTCGCACATGGATTTTGATAAACACAAAGTTGCGAGCCCGGATATGAAGCCACGATCTCTCTGCTTGAGAGGCCATAGATCAAACCACTACAGGGGCTAAACTCAGGAACGGGCCTTCACGGGTTTGGTAACGGTAATTCAATCGTTTGGGTTGGGTTTGGTTTGAACTGCTATTCAGGAACGCCAAAAATCATTGGTTTGCGTGAGGTTTGGGCCGAGTTTGGGATGAGCCTTATTTATTTTCACCTCACTAGCTCGGAAAGCCCTTTTTGTTTGTTTGACATCTATTGAGAAAATCGCTTTTTATCCACAAGTGAAGAAAGAGTTTTGACATTTGAAGGCAGCTTAAGTGATATTTGACAGCTAACAAAACGTAAAACGTTAAAAGTGCTGAATTTTTAACATCACAATTAATGAATTGCATCGAGTAAAAAACACTAAATACACATTTCGTACTAAATACAAACTGAAATATAGATGCACAGAAAAAACCCCAGAAAAAAGACCAATGCTGGGAATCGAACCCAGGTCCTCAGCATTCCGTGCCGCGTGCCATACCCCTACACCACCACTGGTCTAGAGATTAGAGATTAGAAAAAAAAAATGAAGTTGAAAAAATAAGTACAAAAAAAGATACTTCATAGCTAACACTAAATACAGTCTTACAACTTTATTTTAATTCATAAATATCAGCATTAAAACATTAACCTTCATTCATGTTGTAAAAACGGATAAAATGTTCTGACAGTCCAAGTAAGTCGATGTGCGAACAAAACGCATACGAAATAATAAAAAAAAACTTAAGTCAAAACAGTATACAATTTAACAGTAATACAGTTTGCTCGTATCTCAAAATCGATAATCTGGCTAATTGAACTTTACTCGTTGTGCAATAAAGTTCAGTTTGGTTTATTCATTGATTGGAGATACGAGATTTTTTCAAAGTAGTGACGATATGTCGGTATTGGAATAGTTCCATAAAGACTGGATATGCTTAGGCTATTTTGCATCATTTTTGATTTTACCAATATTTCTATAAGTACTTCAAAATTATAAATAATAATTGATAGTACAAACCCTTTTTCTTATTTTCCTCGCTGTAGTGAGGTGAAAACTTTTGTGTTATACACGGGTGAAAAGTTATTTTACGTCTCGTGTGTTGAAGCACTCGCTATCGAAAGGATTCTATTTTTGAACCACTCGCTTCGCTCGTGGTCAATCATAGCATCCTTTCGATAGCTCGTGTTTCAAATGAACACTCGCAGGTAAAATACAACTTTCCCCCCTTGTATAACAAATAACTATTGTTTATTTATTTACAAAGCGAATTAACAGGAAAATAAGGCTTATCCCAAGCTCAACCCATTCCTTTCCTCTCCCAAACGATAAAATTACCGCTCGCAAACCGTATTGGGCCGTTCCTGAATTTAGCCCCTAGGCTACCACGGTTTCTCTTGACCCAATATTATTGTAATTTAGCTCAAATATGCAAATTAGGTTAGACATAAGTATTCATTAACAATACTCAATTCGTTATCCATATTTATACAGGGTGACATAGATGTCACCCCTGAATTTTGTATTACGTCTTAGAAGACGTAATACAAAATTATATTTTCTAGATCCACTCATGATTACGATCAACTTTTATTATGGGAGTAATATCGAAATCGGTAGAAAAAAATTGAGCCTCCCTACTAAAAGCCATCATCTGGTTTCGTAATTTGTATGGACACGTCGATTTCGTGTTTACGTTTTCGAAGTTAGTCCCATAATAAAAGTTGATCGTAATCATGAGTGGATCTAGAAAATATAATTTTGTATTACGTCTTAGATGTCACCCTGTATAACTCATAAGAAGCATAACAACAGATAGAGCCCAATTCACCAGATTATCTAGATACCCTAAGATATTGAGAGACTAAATTGTTCAAAGCATTTCGAAGTAGAGGGATTGGTGGCCTTTTCCCAGCTGTGTGTTCCTAAAATAGGGTATACAAAAAGGTTTCTACCAACAAGAGCTCACAAATAACCGAGACACGTGGAATCAATTTTGTTAAACAAATGAAATTACTTCCAAGGTAATCGAATTACTCGCCATCACGGCTCCGAGTAGGCATTACGGTAATACAATTAGAGAGTAATTACAATTACATGTTGCCGACAAAGCGTTATGCTGTGAAATTGCTAAATTACGAGTGAAAATTGAAAGTCTACGGCACGTTTTAGAATACTGAAATTCACTAAGCTCACTCACTAAGCTCACATCTCACTATATTATGAACGTGAAAGTTTGTATGGATACGCTAAAACGGTTTGACGATGAAATTTGGTACAGAGACATTTAGTAACCTGGATTAACATAAGTATACGATACTTTTTACCTTGGAAAATTGAATAGTTCTCGGGGGATAGTTTTAAACGAATTCTTCGCAGACGGAGTCGCGGGCAACAGCTATTAAGTTAATATTTTTATTCGCATAAAATTGTCTACAGATGTAGGGCAAAATGATTTTCCTTTGTGCTTTATCGGAAAAGTTCGTATTTATCGTGCTATCTCAATTATAGTTTCAGTACCCATCTTGCAGCCGTGTAGCCATCTTAAGTTTTTCACTTTGACATTTGACACTAAACAACAAAGTTCCATATTAATGGATATGAAAACGTCACTCATTTAATACAATCATTGATTGACAGTTCGGGTGCCATCGTATTCCGATTGAGATCCGAGTTTTCCCGATGGAAAATCATTTTGCACTACATCTGTAATTGGTTCACTGTCATTAATTTCCACGTTATAAAATGACAATGTCGATATTGTCGATTTTCACTTAAATTAAGTCAATGTAACAATTAACTTTCGTGACATTGTCATTGGGTAGGTATAGTCGGGGTAAGAAAAGGTTCGTCACTTTTCGACTCTATGTCAACGAGTTAAGACGAAAAGTGACGAACCTTTTCTTACCCCGACTATACAGCATTTTACGTAATATTTTATTATTGGCTCGACGAACGCCAACGAAGTTTCTGAACTCTCTAAATGGACTCCCAAGTCTACCCCCTGAGCTGCAAATAGACGATTTTTTAATAGACTCGGCAGCTGCTTTATTTATAATAAACAAGAATATTAAGTTTCTGGTACACCATAAAACGTTGAATCAGTGCTACCAACGCACCGGTCGCCGAATGACACGCCCGACCTATCAAAAATAGAACGGGAAGCCAAATAAGAGACTAAAACCGGCTACTAGAATGCAGACTATCGTTCTAATACATATTTGTAACGTGTACAAATATATTCAGATAGTTTCGAGTGTTTTTTTTTCGAACTAATTCAATTACTCGTCGAGAGTCGAGCATAGGATTTTTTTTCTTTAATATAGATAAGATTAACGATCGACAATGGGTAGTTGCTATTGTACCGTTCCGTGATTTTTTTCTTGTTCTGAATCATTGATGTTGCATTAACAATGGAAGAAAACTTAACAACCGTTCAAGGCTAGTTCCCAATCCGCACTGGGCCCTCGTGGGAACTACGGCCCTAGCTCTCTTAATCTTAAGGAGGCCTGTGCCGTGCAGTGGTACGTATATAATAAGTATAGTATTGTATAAGGGATGCCAGTCCTGAAATAAATGTTTTTAAGGCTGGGATGACAATGACGATGACTCGAGCTGAATTGCACTGGCCCAAAAATACGTAATATTTTTAAAGTACCTAATTTTAATTACACAAAAACTTCAATAAATATACACAAAACCAAAAGAAAAAAATGACCCATCCATTTTATCTATCTATCTATCTAATACCTTTAAACGAGCAATTCTTGGATATATATAATCAGAATCTCGGAAACGGCTCAACAATTTCCATGAAATTTAGTATGCATGGTATTTCAGGGGCGATAAATCGATCTAGCCGGTCTTATCTCTGAGAAAAAGCGTGTTTACGAGTTTTAGTCCGAGCAAAGCTCGGTCACCCAGGCACTGAGTTGTTATATAAGAAATAAAGAGCTTACCGAACACGGATAAGATACGAATCTCCTTCAGTAAACTTCACACAGGACTTGTCCAAAATGGGCACAAGCCAACATTTGAAAGTAGTAGAGTCAGGTTAGGCAGGACTTCGACCGCATCAACTTTGTTTTCTGCATATTAGAAAATCCTTGGAAGCGCGCCCATTTTCCTTTTTAGCTTATAATAAATGCAGTCACGTTGCAGACGACGTTGATATACGACATTGTAACAATTCTGTTAAACGATTATTATCTACCGATAAAAACATGTTTACTGATGCGTCTGTATTTATCAGACTACATTGTACTTATAAGAATACGTCCCTACACGACTCTCTCGTGAACCATATTCTAATTGCTTACATTGATAAAACAAAAAATAAATGCAATGTCGTCAATTAGGTTTTCCCTTTCCCTGTCCCTTTTGGCTCCGCCAGAGTAAATCCATACTTCCATACTAATATTATAAATTCGAAAGTGTCTGTCCATCTGTCTGTCTGTATATCTATTACCTCTTCACGCTTAAACCGCAGAACCAATTTAGATGAAATTTGGTCTGAAAATTGTTCGAGACCCTGGGAAAGACAGAACACTTAATTCCGAAAAATTACATATTTCCCGCGGGATGCGGGATATATAAACGAATTTTTTGCAGACGGAGATGCGGGCAACAGGTAGTATTCACATATTTCATAGAACTACAATTTTCATGAAATATAGAACCCATTGGTATACAAAACCTGATCACGTCACGTCATACTTCTACATTTCAATCAGCAGGTTGGCATGCTGCCGCCAGCGGTGAGCTCGAAGGCCGACGAATACTATAGTTACGGTCACAGGCAGTTACGAGTAGCTACACGAATAGTTCCGATGAAAGGTTGATAGTTGATTTCATTCTGTTACTAGCCGTTACGTCACCGTTGGCAAAGAATTCGTCCATCGTTATCCCGCGGGAGTTAAGCCATTGTCCGGGTTAAAAAGTATCCAGTGTGTTAATCTATACCTATAAAACAGTACCGTGATTGACTGACTGACTGACTGATTGGTGACTGACTGACAGACAACGCACAGCCTAAACTACTGGGGCTAGAGACTTGAAATTTGGCACACATGTACCTTGAGTATTGTAAAGGTGCACTAAGGAAGGATTTTTCGAAATTCCCACGGGATAGGGAAATATCTAAGCTTTTTTTGTTTATTTGTTTATAGCGGAATCTCTGAAACTATTGAGCCGATTTTAAAAATTCTTTCAGAATTAGAAAGCTACACTATCTTTGATTGACATAGGTTACTTTTTATCCGGGAAAATGCAAAGTTCAACGGGATAGAAATAAATTAATTCAATTTCGGGGCTGATTTTAAAAATTCTTACATAAATAAATAAATAAATAATAAATAAATATCATGGGACAATTCACACCAATTGACCTAGTCCCAAAGTAAGCTTAGCAAAGCTTGTGTTATGGGTACTAAGCAACGGATAAACATACTTATATAGATAAATAAATACTTAAATACATAGAAAACATCCATAACTCAGGAACAAATATTCGTGCTCATCACACAAATAAATGCCCTTACCGGGATTTGAACCCAGGACCTCTTGCTTCGTAGGCAGGGTCACTACCAACTAGGCTAAAGCGGTCGTTACATATTATGTGATATGACTATTCGAGAAAATACAAAATTCCCACGGGATAGAAAAATTTGAAATCAACTTTGGGGCTGATTTTAAAAATTCTTTCACCAATAGTAAGCTACAGTATCCTTGATTGACACAGGGTACTTTTTTCCGAAAAAATGCATAATTCCCACGGGATAGAAATAAGTAAATTCAACTTTGGCACTGATGTTAAAAATTCTTTCATATTATATGATATGATATGACTATCCCCGATTTACATAGGCTACATTTTCTTCGGGAAAATGCAAAATTCCCACGGGATAGAAAAATTTGAATTCAACTTTGGGGCTGATTTTAAAAATTCTTTCACCAATAGTAAGCTACAGTATCCCTGTTTGCAATAGGGTACTTTTTTCCGGGAAAATGCAAAATTCCCACGGGATAGAAATAAGTAAATTCAACTTTGGCACTGATTTTAAAAATCCTTTCATATGATATGATATGGCTATCTCTAATTGACATAGGCTACTTTTTCTTCGGGAAAATGCAAAATTCCCGCGGGATAGAAATAAGTGAATTCAACTTCGGGACTGATTTTAAAATTCTTTCACCAATAGTAAGCTACAGTATCCGTAATTGACATAGGGTACTTATTTCTGGGAAAATGTAAAATTCCCACGGGATAGAAATAAGTAAATTCAACTTCGGCACTGATTTTAAAAATTCTTTCATATGATATGGTATGCCTATCCCCAATTGGCACAGGCTACACTTTCTTTGGAGTAATGCACAATTCCCACTGGATAGAAAAACTGAATTCAACTTCGGGGCTGATTTTAAAAATTCTTTCACCAGTAGTAAGCTACAGTATCCCTGATTGACATAAGGTACTTTTTCCGGGAAAATGCAAAATTCCCGCGGGATAGAAATAAGTAAATCCAACTTAGGAGCTGATTTTTAAAAATATTTTAGACAACCAGATGGCCTAGTGGTTAGAGAACCTGACTACGAAGCTTGAGGTCCCGGGTTCGATTCCCGTGTCGGGGCAGATATTTGTATGAAAAATTCGAATGTTTGTTCTCGGGTCTTGGGTGTTTAATATGTATTTAAATATGTATCTATCTATATAAGTATGTTTATCCGTTGCTTAGTACCCATAACACAAGCTTTGCTAAGCTTACTTTGGGACTAGGTCAATTGGTGTGAATTGTCCCATGATATATATATTTTTTTTATTTTACAAATTGAAAGCTACAATATCTCTGATTGGCATGGCTACTTTTCTACGGGAAAATGCAAGTTTTCCGTGGGATCGAAATAAGTAAATTCAACTCTGGGGCTGAATTTAAAAAATATTTTACCACTTGAAGGCTTAATTTTTTTTTTTTTTTTAATGAGTCGCCAGAGGGGCCAAAGACGCGAAGTCTTTGCTATTTTTTACTTTAGTGTAGGAAGAGTGACTTGTGCTCGAGAAAAATCCCTTCGGACGAACTGGGAATGGAGGGCCCAGACAGTGTCCGACTTGCACGGACTAAAAAACCCGGTCACAAGTCCCCTTCTCTATTGATTATTAATACAAAAAAAACGTATGCTTTTGAAGGCTACATTATCCCTGATTGACATACTACTTTTTCTCCGGAAAAAATGCTAAATTTCCACGGGACAGAAAGAAGTGAATTGAACATGGGGGCTGATTTTTAAAATTATTTCACTAATTAAAAGCTACTCTGTCTCTGATTTTCAAAATTGGTCAAAACAGTTATTTCTATCCCGCGGTATTCTGTACTTTGCACTTTTCTGGGATAAAATGTTGTTATTTCAATCAGGCCTCCTCCCAGAACGAGAACACTTGGGCCGTAGTTCCCACTTGGGCCCAGTACGATTTGTACAGTGCGGGTGTGTACCATTGAATTTCTTCTCAGATGTGTACAGCTTTTCTCGCGACGTTTTCCTTCACTGTAAAGCTCATGATAAACTTCAAACGTAATTTAGCACACGAATTCGGAATAACTCAGAGGACCAAGGCCGGGCTCAAACCCATGAATGACCCTCTGCTTAAGAGACTATAGGTCAAACCACTAGGCCACCGCGGCTTACCGGCTTTAGAATTCACTTATTCAAATTCCGCGGGAACTTTGCATTTTCTTGGCATTATCCTATGTGTTAATCCACGTAATAAACTACCTGAATGCCAAATTTCATGCAAACAACTAACGTTATTGTCTTCGCGTACGAAGTTGCGGGCAAAAGCTAGTCTAGATCATAATCTAACTGTGTGCCTTTCATCCAAACTGGCATTTATAATAATAAAGATTTTAGTAAAAGGAACGTAAACTTTCCTGTATAATTAGATAAGTTTTTCCTCTTTTCACGTCATTTTTGTGTATTCGTTCGTAGTAGTAAAATTATATAAAATTCTTATTTCTAAACAAAGTCGGATTATGCTCTGCACCTGTCTCTACATATGAGTTATTTAAGTAAACTAGTAAGCCCCGTACTATAAAAGGGCATGTCGACAACATGTCTAGATGTCTAAGGTGTTATTTCTTATTTCATATGCTGGTGTATGTGTGTGGCTTCTTAGCCCGGTCTAGTATGTTACTAAATAAATATAAAATCAAAGTATTTTTCACGTACATACTTACACCTACACTAAACTTAGGTTAACTACTCCCTGATCTAGTTATTCGCAAAAAACTTCATTGAAAAAATACTAAACAAGGAAAATGCAACTGATGTGAAAATACTTAGTGAATTTACTAAACAGTTCGATGTAACCCATCATGATCTTCAAACGTTGTACGCATTGTGCGTGTTGGTCAGACCGACATGTCAAAAATTAACCAGCTTGCGAAGACCTACAAATGCGACGCACTCCCCCTCTCCCTGTTTTAAAAAGTAACAAGTAAGGGGGGGTGTGGAAGTTCTCGATACAACGGTACTGATCAACCTCGGCCAACCGGTTCTTATGTCCGGCCGAGCAAGGCTAAGATACAATTTAACAGAAACAATGTAGAATTAAAACTTTTGAACACAGTGAAAGCAACTTTGAAGAGACTTGGGACGAGTCTGTGGAAGTAAGTACTAGTAGTTGAATGTTTAATGTCGTACAGCCGGCACAATGTTGTTTAATGGTTATCGATGCACGGTGACATTGTCTAACTAATTACAGAAGATAAGTCTTTAACTGTAATGGTGAAAGTAACAGCTGAAGTTAACACTTATTATTTGAACGTCCAACCCGAAGCCAATTTCATTTCACAGAGCTCACGTATTCAGCATCATTTAGAAATGTTTGTATCTCAAATCAGCTACTTCCCTTCATTGACTCCAGCATTGACTTGGGTACTCGGAAGCCTTACATAACTGTTAGACCAGAAAGGAGCATGACGTGAGGGAATGCTTTGCTCAATACTGGTGTGCAAGTTATAAAAGATATTCTAATAATTTGATACAATAAAATAACCATTCGCACATCAAAGGCATTGAAGTTTATTGAATGAGCTAGTTAGGTCATAATTAGCTAATAACCGTTGTTTTTGCACGCATAATCGTACATAAGTGCAAATTAAAGTTGAAAATTGACTGTTATTATGTCGGCTACTATGTAAAGAGGTACAAATCTTAATTAAATGATTAAAAGCATAATTACATGTGGCCCGCAGGTTGCACACATGAACACTCAAAGATTCCAGGTAAAACAAAACGTGACGTAGAGGAAAGGTAACAGTGTATGTGAGACGGGCGTTCAGCTCAAGCCAAAGCCCCCAACTATAGCTCAGCAAGCCACGATACTATAATTAGTGTAGGTATTTTCAGCGGCCTCCAACAAAGAGACGGCTTTATTTTGGCTTGGACAGCTCGCGTGCCGGCTTCGCGTCATGTCATAACTTATTACGAAGAGATTAGAATGGTTTTGTTTTTCGGGAAGGATTAGGCTAACGACCACCAGAATGCCGTATAAGCAGAGTTACTGAACTTTTTTTAGCCCAAATAAAGATTTTCGAAGGCATTGAGCTACATGAGAAATAGATGGCCGAACAGACAGGGATACTAACTCCCGTTTCTCAATAAATTTGCTATTATCTGTCCCATGAAAAGGCAATTTACATAATGCCAAATAAAGATACTTACTCGTCTTCACTTTTTATGACTTTTTCTTGAATAAATTGTTGTAACTAAACCGAAACACTGAAACACGTGTACTTTTAACACGCATGGCACATTATTATCGTTAACGGGAAATACCATTGCTGATTGCAAAGTAAATTTAAACCCGATACTAAAGAACTTCAACGACAATTAGGTAGGTATATTCTCGCCACTCGGTAAAAATGATAAAAAAAATTACTTGAAATTAATGAGTAGTAAACTAAACTCCAAGAACAGAAACAAAAATAAAATGGAATAAATTAGTTTTAAAATTATAATTACAATCTAAATTGGCCTCGAGTGTAATCTTATTACGACATTAACAATTCAAAACGTTTCAATTAGGTATATGTAGGTCAAGAAGAGTTTGTAAACATATAAACGTTATTCACTCTTGAAATGACCGCATTACAAAAATACTACAAAATTTCTCATTAGATTAATGTTGATTTATTATTCAGGACGTTACAAATCACTGCTAAAATAAAGGTATTTACCCGGCTAAAATTAACAGTACGTATGTAGAAAAAAAGAAATTAACAGTACGTATGTAAAAAAAATAACCAAAGGTTTTGGCTAAGATTTATTAATTTCTGAGAACCAAAACCTGATTTACATTCAAGACATTTAATTACCAAGTCTTAAGAAAGCTCAAAAAAATATCGATTATGTTATTTTTATGTCTAACAAGTAATATCTTTATCGGCAGCATATACTCATATTCGAAATCCCAAGTGGATTCAGGCGGCACGTAACATAAAGTAGGAGTCATTTGATTTTTTTATTCATGAAAAAAAAAGAAAAAATGTTTTACATAACATCGTTCGTAACGGACTGTTTTAGATTTCAGAAAATGTAACACAATTTAACGCCGGTTCACAGTAGGAATTTTCATATTCTGCCTCGGGGCTGACAGATGAAAAAATATATATGATTGTAGCACATTTCACAGTGAAGTATAAATAAATATATGGGTACATGCGGCGTAATGGGCGTATCACGCACGACAAAAGAGATTTTTTGTACAAAGAGGTTATTCATAGCATAGTATGTATAGTTTTTTTTTTCGTTACATTAAGGCCTGTACATCAACGATTTATCTAATATGCAGCTCACAACATAGCTCATAGTTTTGAGGCCAATATGTTCGTACGTTGATCTGTATCGAAACAAGAGAAACGCGTATACCATGCACAATAGAAACGATAACATCAGCACCAAGATTTCTCTGTAGTGAGTCTTTAAGTTGCCACAAACGGACTTTCTTGGTCGGGTTAAATACGTCACTAGCGAAAAAGAATTGAGTCTAGCTTATTTGGGTGATAACAATGTAATCTATGTTAATGGTTATGTAGCACGTGATTCGTAAGTTTAAGATACGCATAAAAGTATGATGACAAAAGAAAGAACAGCTGCGGTTGTGCTAGTTCTTTAAGATTATGACGTCAATGACAGGAACAGATAGATGATTGAAATCAAACACCGTACCTAGCACGTTGCGGATAAACCTTGGCGATCTCTTGTCGGTGAGACATCCATCAACGAAATACCTAGATTAATCGTCAGATGTCGGATATTGCATACAAATCATACAAGCATACGAGAAACATGATGAAGAGCTGATTATTTGAATGTAAGGAAGATAGGCATTGAAACAGACAAATGAAATCTGCGTGCAAGAGCTCAAGTTCAACGCTGTAGCCTATAAGAAACTCTAAATGAGAATCAACGTTAGTAGTTTCAGACGTTGAATCGCAACTCGAGAACTTTCAAGGGACGAAGATAAAGTCGTCAACGTAACGCACCGCACCGGGCTAACAAGGCCGTTGGTACTCATATATTCTCAAGTTTACGACTACCTGAAGAACAGAGCATGATTCCGTTATTCATGGCATCTAGGGACCTTTCTTTACACATGAGTTTTAAGGGCCGTACTCACTGAAGCATAAACTACGCTAGCTTCAAGTTAAAGCAGCGACCCGTCAATTGCACTACATTTGATACTTCACGAATCCGAACTCAAAATACGCTGACGCAACGTTCACTCAGTAACGCGTCTTTCGTGTTGCGTTATTGACGCACTGCGATTTAGACGCAGCTGAATTTAAACTAAAAAATATATTACATATTTTTTGTTGGAAGGGGGAGAACCCAGAAGGACATTCCATGATCAGATCAGGGATATCCTGGAGAAAGGTCAGGTCAAGAACACCCGAAACCGACGAGCATGTTATGAAAAAACCAATGAGTAAGAGTAATGAATGTTGTGGAAGCGAAAGGTGTATATATAAATTACCGAGAGCGTGGAATTGCATATGTAGTAGTACCTTATTGTGTTTATAGGCATTGGAGTGAGATTTCTCATATGTTGTTGTCTCTCTCTCACTAAAGTGGAATGCCTATAAACTAGTATAAACACACAATACTACTACATATGCAATTCCACGCTCTCGGTAATTTATCTATACGTAGATATTATCAGGATCGTAGCCGGTGGAAACAAAATAGTCTCTTCCAACCCCTTTGTGGTCTTTTTGGGAAGGGGGCGTGATTTGTACCTACCCATGTGTCTTTTGTTTTTCCAAGTATGCGTCAAAAAGCATCGCACCGGATGAGTCACTGCGTCAGCGTGAAAGTTCCCTATCCTTAATACAGGTATCGCCGTCACGCACGGCATAAATTCGGTGGAAATATAAGCAGACGCGACAGGTACGGTCGCGTTGATAGATTGGACGCGTTCGCGGATGAAAAATGAACGCTCTTACATTACACGTGCCGCTGTAATAAAATAAGTGGTAAATATAAATAGCGGTGTATAGCGAATTTTCCATTCGCTCTCACAATAGCGTATTGATGAAAGGAATAGAGAAAATCCGTTCGGGATGGTGCGTGCGGCGCTACTACGCCGTTCGTTAGTTACTGAAGTAGGGTTATCGAGACACTAAATTTTCGCATATGAATAT
Organism: Archips crataeganus; assembly: GCA_947859365.1. Taxonomy (NCBI): domain Eukaryota; kingdom Metazoa; phylum Arthropoda; class Insecta; order Lepidoptera; family Tortricidae; genus Archips; species Archips crataeganus. Next base: position 6,406,643 of record OX402064.1, read on the forward strand.
TTAAAAAAAGGTAAAATGATGAATAATTTAAAGTTGCTCAAGGTGCTATGGAAAGGGCTCTATGCTCGGAGTTTCTCTAAAAGATCGAATTCGTAACGAAGTGATCCGACAGAGAACCAAAGTCCGCCGCACCAGCCCGCTGAAGTGGCAATGGGCAGGCCATATAACCCGAAGAACCGATAACCGTTTGGGTAGACGAGTTCTTGAGTGGAGACCACGGATTGGCAAACGTAGCGTGGGACGTCCTCAGACTCGGTGGAGCGATGATCTTCGCAAGGCGGCTGGCAACAGATGGATGAGAGTGGCCGAGGATCGTGCTCAGTGGCGTGCCATGGGAGAGGCCTATGTCCGGCAGTGGACGAACATAGGCTGATGATGATGATGATGATGATGAATAAATATCCTCGTGATTAGGAATACCCCAAGCCAAAAATTGAGAGAAGAAGGAAGCTTGGATTTTCCCCGATCAGTTCATTAATTGGTTTGTTAATCATTTCTGTATTAAAACAATATGACATTCTCAGATACGAATACAATGGAAACTGACCAAATTTGTGATACTTAGTATAATAATCACCAGAGCTGTTGTAGTAGAGTAGATAATAAACGAAACATGTGTATGTATGTTTATACTGGGTAATCTAAAGACCACTTTAGAACTGCAAGAAAAAACGGTCAGATTGCATTACAGCGTTCGATTGATCACTTCAAACTGGTTCGCTTTATGGCCGCGCAATGCAATGCAACATTTATTACTTTATATTTTTTTTATTATGAGTTAGAGATCACTGATCTGTTGCCGGCCTTTAAAAACACAAAAAAAAACCATGCACGAATTTTCTTGCAAATCTAAACTAGGCTTTTGTCTATTAATAAGAGTTGTTACATACAAATAAATTAAGTTACACTTCTCCCCTTTTAACCATCAACACATCATACAAGTAATATACCAATAGAAACAAACAGCCTGGGATTTTGTCACAGTAAACTTCAAACGTCACAAACACTTATACCGCATCGTAGTTTAATACGACAGGGTTCCTTTCACTTTGTGTTGTACAGGCACTGGCAGCCCTATTCCAGGGGCGTGTCAGGGAAGCCTAGGCTGGGAGTCACGGCCAAGGTCGCCCCCCGTCCCCGAGCGATACCAGCCAGCTCAATGAGACACGCACGCTTGTGACTCACTACTACTTATGTATGTATGACGTACAGATATATTAGGTTTTATGAATAAAAATAAAACAAGAATCTTTGATTTTTAGGTTTCCCTACCCAAAGGATGCTAACGGGACCCTATTACTAAGACTTCGCTGTGTACGTCCGTCTGTCGCAGGGCTCCATGTCTTGAACTGTGATACACTTTAAAAATTTTCCTGATTATGTATACTGTGAACGCTATAAGAACAAATACTAAAAATAAAGTAAAAAATTAAAAGGGGTCCCGACTAACGAATACAAAATGATCCCGTACATTTTACTTAGAAGCAGGGCTCCGCTAGCATTGGATTATTATAGTTACGACAGTTTACGGCGCACATTTCGACATACTTATCTAAAAATTTGTAAGGAACCTTCGGTGCGCGAGTCCGACTCGCACTCGGCTGGTTTTTTTTTACATTCAGCCACTCATACAAAAAATCATCGGCTAACATGCTAGCTAGCCTTGTCGCCCTTTTCGCTCAGTGCTCATTAAAAACAACTTGCATAGTCCTACAGAACTAGTTAACACCTTTCCTATCCGGGTGCCCACAATGAGGGTGAAGCTTTTATTCAGGAGTCCGTGCTTTCACCACGGGTTCAAAACTTCAGTGGAAGCACACTTGGACGTGTGACTTTGTCAAATCATTATGTATGGGGACAGTGAACGTGTTAAAATAAGAATACGCTAAAACAAAAAAGAAATGCCACGAATCTAGGCTAAAACCGCAAGTTAGATAGCTGCAAAATATATTATACGTTTGATGACTCAAAAATATTTTCTCTTTCACTATTCTATTAACAGACAATAGAGTAAGAGTCTAAAGAAAATATTTTCCAATGGTCGACCGTGTTTATATTTTTGGAGGCGACTGTGAAAGAAATTCTGAGTGACGAGCCTGAAACAGAGTGCTGACCCGACTGACTTACTCATTGATGCCAGGGTCCAAAACCTTGGATCTAGAAAGTTTGCATATGGTTTCCGTTTATGATGTAGATTCCGTTTTAAACTTTCGCGACTCATAATTACTATACTAAACGGGACTTATCAATTAGTAATAATCTTATATGATTCGTATGGAAATAAACAGTTCATAAATTTAAATCTAAATCCTATAATTATAATGGTGACCAAATTTTCAAGATAACCCGACACGCACAAATATTAATTATTAACTTAAAAAGCCTGTATCATACAACAGTGGTGTAATTTCCCTAAAATTCTAAACGAATCTCCGTATGCTCCGCGAACCAGGCTTTCATCGCTTCCTCACACTAAGAAAGAGATGTCAGCTTAATATCCGCGACCAAACCTAGTGTGCTAGGTGGCACCTTTGTACGGTAAATTGCTTATAATGGAAAATACCTAAGTGTACCGGCAACGACGACATAAGCCCCAATAATCGTCAGAGTTAGATAACGCTATCTGCCTTTTTCTATATACACCGTAGTTAGTACTTTATGGGCTGATGAAATTGTAGCTGTTAACTAAGTATGTAAGTGGTAAACTGACAATACACCTTTCAAAAAAATAAAATGATAAAACGGAGTCACAACCACCGATTATTTAAACTCCAACGCAACTCATAATTCATTGCTTAATATTTTTAGAATAACAGAAAAGAAAACTGGTCGATAAAATTAATGGTCATCGTCATTTTTCTCGTCGGTCGTCTAGTACCGTACAAGCTTTGCTTAGTTTGGGACTACGTCGATTTGTGTAAGATTGTCCCCTAATATATTTAATATTATATATATATGTATATTTAATATTTTTAATTAATCAGGTAAATACTTCGGTAGAATTTACTTTAGGTTTGGAAGCGCTTTGATAAATAGTATAAATACCTACTCTTGCGCGTATCAAAAAAAAACTAAATAAGTAAGTAATAGACAGAGTAATAAAACACGCAAAAAACTTTTATTTTAAAACAATTCATAAGACAGTTCTCCAACAAGGCGGGTGGAGCATTATTCACACGTATCGGTGCTGATAATGTGATAACACTGTTTGTTTGGAGTGAACTGAACAGTGCGCGAAACCGATCGGAGATAAAAACGAACGGAAAATAGAATAACATACCTACCGTTACGATAATGGTATCGAAATAAGAGGAAAATGCTAAAAGGTCAAGGCCCTTTTTGTGGGTGTAGTGTGAAGGGATCAGTTCTGATACTACTCCACACGATCTACTAATACGAACCGATACTTCCATGTCATCATTATGACATGACCGTAGTACCAGTACTTATTTATTATTTAATTTTAACAGTCGGGTTTTTGTCAGCTGAATCCAAAAAGGTAGGATAGGAATAGACAGATGGCTTTAGTAAATCGAAACTAAACTCGAAATCATTATGGTTTCAAAAATTAACCGCAAAAGAGAACCAGACGTATTCGCTGTATCAATAAAACTCTCGAACCTCAATACACAATGTCCTCCGATCCGAAGCCGAAGGTGATCGCCCATTGGAAACGGAAGCACGATTTGTTGCCTAACGCATCTAGACGAGGCCGTGCGTTTCACCTTTACCTCGTTGCCTGCCTTTAGTTAAGATATTCTGGCGTCGGCGTCGATTTATGAAACCACCGAATCGATATCACCCCTGGATAATACATGAAGCTGGCGACATAATGTTACTACACGACCCGAGAACCAGATACATATTTAAACGTGTTTTAGGCAAACTAAAGGCTTTGTCCCTTTCATTGATTGCTACGGCTTAAACATTCATTGTGTCTATTTCGCTCCAGTTTCACGTAAATTTGCTTCTTATTGTTTATAAACTAAGCCAAGCGTCTTGTTTTTAAATTCGTAGCAAATCAAGATCTAGCTACGGGTATAGTTACTATGTAAACAAATTCAGCATTGCGGCGGAACTCTATAACCTTGCTCGAGATTTCGCCGAAATAGTCTGTTTATTGCGTCTTTGTTAAGGGAGACACATGGTGTTTATTACGATAACACTTGCAGGTACAAGCCTGAGAACCGTGGCGTGAATCGAGCCAGTAAACTAAGACGGCAGTATTGTTTTAAGGCGTTAATCTAACCCTACAACAATGTTAGAGAAGGCCATGCGGGCAGTTTCCACCCTCGCGGACCGGAGGGGGATGCCCATTCAGAGTCACCAAGTCTGGCGGTCTATTTTTATGCCCGCATACACCTCCATAAAACGTTTGATGCCCGGACAAGCAGTAGGCACTTATGGCATCTTTGGAACTCGGCAATCATACTTTTATCGCTTCTTCATTTACCACAATTTATTGCGAACGCTCACTCAGTTACGTTCAAATTAAATTATAGGATAACTTTTCGAATTACTGTCTATACACCGTGAAATTTTAGTGGTTGTTTTCCCGGAACGAGGTGATTTAGTATCGATTGTACAATTGATTTATAATTACTATTTTGACTAGAGTCAAAAATCCAATTGTGAAAATCGAAAGTCGAAAATGACCGCAAACCAATAGTAACGCTTCGTCGGTACAAGTAGCGTACGATCGTACGATAGGTTAGGTACCAACGAAGCGTTACTATTGGTTTGCGGTCATTTTCGACTTTCGTTTTTCACAATTGGATTTCTGACTCTAGTCAAAATAGTAATTATAAATCGATTGTACAATCGATACTAAATCACCTCGTTTCGGGAAAACAACCACTAAAATTTCACGGTGTATTAATTACTAAAGTACTCTCTTTAAGTACGCATTCGAGTAACATAAAGGCAACATCATATAACAGCAACATTGCAGAAAAACATACATCTTTCTGAAAATTTCGAGTTGTTTCGTTGCACAACGTCATTTGTTTATAGAAACAGTGATACAAACGCGGGGGCTCGGGGACGCGATACCCTCGTCCTGTGAATGCATGCGCTCGGAATCATAATGGCTCTCATTCGTCTGGTGCCCGGGGCAAGGGGGCTTCGAGCCTTCATTGAGCGCTCCCGGGCTCAGCCGTCTATTTTTAGGGGCCAGGGTGGGCCCCCGCGCTAGAGCGAGGGGGCGTGACGTCACGCGTCACCCCTGCGACCCCCACTCGCGAACGAAGGCGAAATCTACGAAGACGAAACATATGTACAACAGTTCCTGCGGAAAATTAGAATTGGATCCATAATTGGCTTCGGGCTTCTTTTTATTTGTAATTAATTGGCTATCATTGGAGGTCGAATGTTAAATTGACCACAAGAACAATTTCGTGAGCTATACAGTCAACTCAGTCCATTTATTTCAGCTTGTTACGCTAGTTTGACATTGAAATGCAATTTCATTTGACAATGAGCCGAGTACTAAAGTGTGCTTTCATTATAGCGGAGCGAAGACAGACGTTCAGAATCGACCAATCACGTTAGACGTCGCACTATCACTACCAGGAGAGCGGGCCGAGACGTGCATTTCAACTAATCGTGCGTAGTAGAAGCGCATCCTCAGAAATGGTATTATTTTTAATGCGCGAGCAAAATTTGAAGGTAGGAAAGAAATGTTTGAGAAAAGAATATAGCAAAACGTGTTTCAGAAACAGTACATTAAACTGTTGGTCGAGTGGGTGGCAGACTAAAATACGTAATTATATAAATGCTTTCAACTCTACAGCAATATTAATAAAAACTTTTGTAAAATGTAAGTTTCTACCTCCAACAATTCTTTAGAAAGCGTCCATGTAGAGTAGACGTAATATCAACATCACGCTTTAAGTAATAATGACGTTGAAATTATACAAAAGGAGTTATAGAAAACTAAAATAAAACATAGCGCAGGGAAACCATAATTAGCATGTTATAACATGAGTTAAGGAAGAGCATGTTCTAGTAATCTTAGAGGTATCCTATATTTAAACAAGCAATATTAGTATGTTTTAAGATCCGTAACGATTTCGATGAAATTTGGTGTAAAAGTTGAGGTAAATGTTGAGGAATGTTGAGGTAAGAGCCAATTTTTCTTACTTAGCAGTCGATGTCAATCACATTTAAATTGGAATAACTTCATTGAGGTTTTTAGGGGGAAAAAATCGATCTAATTCGGTGTCATAACTGTCATAAGTCGGAAAACACGTTTTTCCGATTTTTGAAAACCTACACGCGCAGCAGGTCGAATGAAATTTCAATCGGTTTGTAAAAGCTAATAGGTAGAACCTTTGAGTACGGTCCAGTTGAACAGTTATAGTTAACGTCAACAGCTACGATTCTTTTTTCCACACTTTACAGTCAAAAAGAAATAGACCGGGAAAGTATAAGTATTTTTACTTTTGACAACAATCTCTGCTTCTAAAAAATCCACAAAGACTCACATTAACTAGTAAACGAAACTACGCCACGAGCATAAATAATCACGCCCAACATCTCCTCTAAAAACTTGTAAATGTATTATGTACAGTCACCTGCAGAGAAACGTGACCCCCACCCCACTGCATACAAACTCTCGATGTAGGGGGTCACGTTTCTCTGCAGCTGACTGTACGTATTTACAAGTTTTTAGAGGAGATGTTGGACATGAATACACGGAAAAAATAAAACACGATCATACCGCAAGTCCATTGGCTCGTAAATCATGACGCTTCTGCCTCACTATTATTAAATTCATCACATTCCGACTGGAATCCATTCAAACGATCTTTCTGTTCCGTCAGCCACTAATTAGGTAAGTGTTCACTGTAACCAACACTAATATAGTTATTAAAAGAGTAATAAAATCACGCACAACTTAAATGGAGCACTGGAGGTAAATACTTTAAAGTCAGCACTCTCAGCACCATTGAAGTAGCTTATTTTATCCCCCCGCGAGAGAGAAGCTGCGGTATACAGATAGTTGAGATAGTATTGTAGAAAGAAGGTAGCTAGTATTAGGTAATAGCTAAGTTTGCATGTGGTTTGCGTGCACCATAGCAAGATCGTTCTCATATTTTTGGCGGCTCTTTCAATTTTTCAGTATAAATATTCTATTGTCTATAAAACGAATTTTTCAGCGTATTTTTACTAAATTTTTAAAGGCAATACTGCGATTTTGTTTAAGATTTCAAATCTATAAGATGGTGGAATTTTGATTCAACTTGGTAGACGTACCGTAACGCGGGTAGAGACGGCAACTGTGAGCGATGCTACTTAACGGCATGACGTTGGTTTCACAGCACCCATTGTGTACCGTGGGAGCTCGTCACATGTGCTAGAAATATGCCTTGCCACTAATTACGTTCAAAAGAAAATGTACAGAGACGAAGAATTTTTTAATGTCCGCATGAATGCAATTGCGTGCAGTTTCAGATTAAAACTTGACTAGATTATTAAAAGCTGGTGATTTAGTAATCTACAGCTTGTCACTTCTACAGCTTATTTATATATATACATAGCTTATATATAGCCGCGCCGGTATTTCTCGGGAAAACGTTATAGAGTGCCGAAATAAACTTGTGTCTGAAATTGAGACTTCCCTAAAAGAAGTTTCAGAATGGGGTCGACTTAATTTAGTCCGTTTTAACCCCACTAAGACACAGGTTTGCGCGTTTACCGCAAAAAAGTCTGCGTTTGTCGCGTCACCTCTTTTCGAAGGCACTCCCCTTGCTACCACAGCCAGTATCGGAATCCTTGGTATTGACATCTCGAGTGAAGTCCAGTTCCGCGACCACTTGGAGAGTAAGGCTAAATTAGCCTCGAAGAAGCTCGGCGTGCTCAACAGATCGAGACGGTATTTCACTCCAGCCCACCGCCTTCAGCTTTATAAGGCGCAGGTTCGCCCACATATGGAATACTGCTCTCATCTGTGGGCGGGGGCTCCCCGGTACCAGCTTCTCCCTCTGGATCGCATACAACGGAGAGCGACTCGAATAGTCGGCTGCCAACGAACTTCTGATGGGCTTGATTCCTTGGCGCTGCGTAGAGATGTAGCTTCACTGTGCATCTTCTATCGCATGTACAACGGAGAGTGCTCCGAGGAGTTATTCGGGTTGATCCCTGCCGCATCCTTCCGCCACCGCCCTACGCGACAACACTTCCATCCTCACCATCTGGATGGTTGGTTGTCTTCTACTGTGCGTTTTTCCAGAAATTTCCTGCCTCGCACAGCAAAGCTCTGGAATGAGGTTCCTGCTGCGGTATTCCCGGACCGATATGACCTTCAAGCTTTCAAAAAAAGAGCGTACTCCTACCTAAAAGGCCGGCAACGCACTTGTGACTCTTTTGGTGTCGCAGGTGTCCATGGGCGACGGTAATCGTTTACCATCAGGCGATCCGTCTGCTCGTTTGCCCCCTATATCATAAAAAAAAAAAAAAAAAAAAAAGCTTCACATCGAATCAACTCCACATAGATAACGATGTTTGTATGTACTATGTTACTGAACCAGTGGGCTAAATCTTCGGCCTCATCTGCACTCACTTAGAGGTCAATTGCCTGTCAATTTGAAAGAAAATGTGTAAATTTGACCAACAATCACACGTGAGAATTAAAATTCTTCAAGTTGAATTTATTTATTTGTGCAAATTACAATGATTTTAAGTTCATACAACATTTTCTGGATCGTCTGTATTCACTCAAAAGTTTTTGAACATCCCACGGCCGAGAATCTTGTAAGTTTAAATCGACAAAGAAATCATTGTGAAATCGATACGAAAAAGTTCCACAGAGGTACGCGATTCTGTTTCGACTGTACCTTTACACAAAAATGACATACTGCACCACTACCATGAGTTTACAATGACCGTACTCGATCGATTTGTATGGAGACTCCATACAAATCATTTACGCAGTCGCTATCGAGTACCGCCACTGTAAACTCATGGTAGTGGTACTGACATTCCGACGGCTGCCAGACAGGCATTATAAAGTTTGTTGGGAAAAATTCAAGATTAGTACAGTCAGCATCAAAAGTAGCTGGTCAGTTGTACCTTGTCGCTTTACAGTCAGGTGCAAATGCCATACATGATTGACAATGTGTTATCACGACAAAGTACAAAAGTGACCAGCTGCTTTTGAATCTGACCGTACGCGATTCAAGTTCTTCGTCGCCCTCGTCGGCTTTGTAAAAAATATAAATAGCAAGAACACCGTTGCTGATGCAAAGAAAGGACCTTATATTTGTCCTTCAACTATCTTTTAGTACCTAGATTCTTTTGAGTTCGGGTCGAACGGTTTATAACTACCAAACCAACTAAACTATACTAAGGATTACTAAGTTTACACGTGAAATATAACGACCTGTGAAATGAATCAGAACAATTCTGGCTTTTTACTTCACTTCGTACAGCGAAATTGGTTTTTTGCTAACAATTCACAACGAATCATGCCAAATAATTGGGTACAATTTTGCGTCAGTGAAATAATAGCAACCGCGAAACAGAAACCTCTATCAGGTGGTATCGGTTCGGTATATGACTGCTTTTTAAATTGCCAATTATAAACATTTTGGACAAAGGAATGGTATTGTATTTAAGTCAAGTATGCATCAACTGATCACTAGTGGAACCAGCCTTAAGGATGACTTTCCGCTAGTTTCCACCACTGTTAAGAGTCGATGTATATTTAGAGTGCGCATTCATAGAAGAGGATCTAAGTGAAAAATCCGACTACTCGTGTTTATTTGAAAATTCGCATCTTGCCCCGCTTCGCCCTGTAATATGACAATGTGAAATAGATTTCAACTTGTGATTGTTGATCAGATTTTGCACGTGGGTTTCTATGCCAATTGGAGATCGACAACGTGTCAAATTGACAGGCTTTACGATACAAAGCACAGTACTATATGACTAAATGCGACATTGGTTATCGTCGGTGCAACTCTCACTAAAAAAAAACATTGACTAATAAACTTCAAAGTAACCAATAAATTGGTTTTAAATTTTAGAACATATTCTGATGTTTGAGCCGCGGTTAATTTCGATCCATCGTAAAGTTGGTAATCTAATACGTAGGCGGTATATTAACAAACCATTAACAAACTCATCCTAAATATGGGAGGGCTCAAAAGTTTCACAACATAGGTGGCCTGTATGTACTCTGTACTATCGAACCATTCGATTCCCGACTCGCCGTAGGACAATTTCATGGTAAGTTTCATAGTGAATTTCGTTGTAAACCAACACGATGTCATTATGACGTTTTCTGTGAAAAGGTTCCACAGTGGCTTGATAGTACTAGTACTGTCTCCAAGTTAAGATTTGCAGCTCAGCTTTCTTCGTCTCATACACGACTAACATAGTGTTTTTTGTTCGTTGCCCTATGCACTTCATGAGGATCGTTCGCCCTCCATAATGTAGTAGAATAACATTACAATCATAATGAGACTTGTTTTTCCGAAATAATACGAATATAGCCGAGGAAAGAAGACTAAATAGTTCCAGTGTACAAGGTATCAACAAAGCAGTCTGATAGATTACGCGAAACTTCGCACAAAATTTCCGCTAGCCAATAAATACTCGGCAAATTGTGAGATCGTAGTTTTTTTTTTTTTTTTTTTTTTTATGATATAGGGGGCAAACGAGCAGACGGATCGCCTGATGGTAAACGATTACCGTCGCCCATGGACACCTGCGACACCAAAAGAGTCACAAGTGCGTTGCCGGCCTTTTAGGTAGGAGTACGCTCTTTTTTTGAAAGCTTGAAGGTCATATCGGTCCGGGAATACCGCAGCAGGAACCTCATTCCAGAGCTTTACTGTGCGAGGCAGGAAATTTCTGGAAAAACGCACAGTAGAAGACAACCAACCATCCAGATGGTGAGGATGGAAGTGTTGTCGCGTAGGGCGGTGGCGGAAGGATGCGGCAGGGATCAACCCGAATAACTCCTCGGAGCACTCTCCGTTGTACATGCGATAGAAGATGCACAGTGAAGCTACATCTCTACGCAGCGCCAAGGAATCAAGCCCATCAGAAGTTCGTTGGCAGCCGACTATTCGAGTCGCTCTCCGTTGTATGCGATCCAGAGGGAGAAGCTGGTACCGGGGAGCCCCCGCCCACAGATGAGAGCAGTATTCCATATGTGGGCGAACCTGCGCCTTATAAAGTTGTTTACTGACCTCGATATCAGCTTATCCAATATTCTGTGTTTACCTGAAACCATGAAAAAAAAGAACCATTAACGAAACGTGAGCAAACAACTTGAATATACTAAATTACTATACTAACGTTTACTCGCGGCTTCGCTCGCGTGAACCATTAGGTCCGGCAACTAAATTGAAGAACCGAGATTATACTAAGGAATACCTACACAAGGTTGCGCAAGGTTGGTTGGTTGGGTTGGTTGGGTTGGTTCGGGATCGCCTTGGATGCGGATGGCACGGGACCGAGCCTTGGGGAGGCCTGTTCAGCAGTGGACGTCTTTCGGCTGAAATGATGATGATGAATACCCAAAAATTACACCGTGATCTTCATTTACGCTGCATAAAGAACACCCATCCAATATTTCATTCATTTCGCTTAACTGAGCGGTAAAGATTTTGAGATTTTACATGTGTGCATTTCGATCCCGTGTGAATATCGTTATCCTACGTGTTTTCCAGAGGTCCAACCATCTACGGACTAAATTTCATCTGTATCCGGCCAAACGTTTTAATGTCTAAAGTGTAACGAACACACGAAAACTGTCACGTTTATAATTCTCATCATCACCATGAGCCTATTATAGCAGTTCTCTGCTGACCTCGGCTCTACGTATTCAGCTTCTACCAGCAGCGTTTTGCAGACCGGCACTCCACCTGGCCCGAAGGCGTCCCACACTACGCATGCCGAAACGCGTTCTCCACTTAAAAACTCATTTATAATAATTAGTATGACTAAAATACACATTCACTTAGAGCGTAAGACCAAGAAGTAATTTGTAATTTCTAGATTCCACTTTGCCGTCTGTAATTAACAGAATTTGAAAGTTACGTCTCTGGTATAATTACTTACCAACTTCGGACTTATTTGGGTGAAGTTCTAGAGAGTATAAAGTCAAATTAAACTAGGTTCGCTTATTAAATTTAACTTTTCGAAGATGAAATGCAATATTGAGCTATTCAGAGTCCTTTATTGGGGAGGAAATTACACGAATTATTCGAAACGAGGTTAGGACTGATCCAGTTACTGTTACGGTCCAACGTATCCCTTCTAAATGAATTCCAGTAAATTCCAACTACAAAGTACGACTCTAAACTCACTTACACGTTTCGTTCAATACGGAATATAATATAATAGCTCTATAAAATATAAATAGGAAAATAATTAATTACACTTTGGCAGCTTTGAACAAGTACATTATAATACATTGTGCATCAAGGGCCGTAAGTAGGGGATTACTAACGAGAGCCTATTAGAAACTTTAATGGCTTTTTAATGACTCGAGTTTGTAATCCCCTTACTACCCGTGATACACACAATGATTTTCATCACACTGCGAGGGAAAAAAATCCAAAAATGAAATTATTGTCTCTAAGCACTTAAATTACATAAATAATGGCTACCCGCCAATATAGATTGTCACTTTTTTCAAGTCATCTACCATAGATAATAGAAAGAAAGAAAGAAAGAAGACATTTATTCACTTTTACAAGACACACAAATACAAGAAAGTACACACAAATTCATACAAATAAACAAGGTTCACAAAACAACGAAGTAATAAATACACAGATCTGCATGTGTGTCCATGCAAAAGTGAAACGGTCGCTGACTCAGCATTATGCTGAGGCGTTAGACGCCTAAACTGTGTTTAGAATTCGAATGGCCATACGGCCACATTCTGCCAACATGTTACAAAAATACTTACTAAAATTATTGCAAAACTATTTGATATAAATTTAAAACATAAAAATAACGAAGTTTCATGAAGCGTAGACAAGTTTTGTGTAGTAAAATTGGGTTAAGTATAGCTAAATTTTAAACATATAAATAAAACGTTGGCTGACTTGAAACTTCCTTAGTCTGTTTGAAAATTTTAAAGTTAGAACTCCCTTGGGAAGAAAAACTGTACGTAAATCCATAACTCCCTTAAGAACAAATTAGGCCTTTGACATTTAGTATACAGGCATGGAATAACACCATTGACGAGCAAGCGTGATGAAAAACTTGTATTAAAGTACTAGCTTATTGCCCGCGATTTCGTCTGCAAATAATTCGTTAATCGCTATCCCGCGGGAAATATGGAGATCTCCATACCAAATTTCAACTTTCTAAATCGGTTCACCGGTAAATAACGCGTGAAGAGGCAAAATACAGATAGACACACTTTCGCATTTATAATATTAGTATGGATTGCAGGTAGTATTAAAAAAAAATCATTCATCAAACGGGAGCGTGTCTAGTGGCATAAAATTTTTAGTCATAATGTAATGTTTGTCATATTTTTCCCCCCGTCGAAACTATAAATTTTTGAGAAATTTTTAAATGGTCATTCTGTAGAATTCTATAGGTTAGGTTTGGTTTGTCAACCGACGAAAACAAAAGGAGGAGGTTCTCAATTCGACGTGTATATTTTTTTTATAACAACTCCTCTGTACAATTAATGGATTCAGAGTAAAAAGAGTTATGAATTTGAATTTGGTGGTAGATTCTTCGACGTTCATAGGAGCCTAAATTTTGATTTGATTGATGCCTAAATTGAATAAAGAATTTTGACTTTGACTTGACTTTTTTGAAATACTTCTCGATCGCGTTTACGTAAAAATTTCAATTCTATGGAAACATGGACGCGCGCGCGCGGAGACGCTGTCCATGTTTCCCTAGTAATTGATTTTTTTACGTAAACGCGATCGAGAAGTATTGAAGTGAAGGAAAACTTTTACTAAGCATACTGATAAAACGCTCGCCGCTGCCGCCGGTCGCGCGAAGTCGTGGCCGGGCTATAAGCATTTCGAAGTCGAAATAGAAAATTGCTTATTGCTGTTTAAAGGTATTGTTGTGAATGCAAGAGATACCACGAAAAACCCGCGACCGCCCGCGGGCTGGCCTTATTTATACATATAAGTTTTTTTTTTAATGAGTCGCCAGAGGGGCCAAAGACGCGAAGTCTTTGCTGTTTTTTACTTTCAGGATTGGAAGGGTGACTTGTGCTCGGGAATAATCCCTTCGGACGAACTGGGAATGGAGGGCCCAGACAGTGTCCGACTTGCACGGACTAAAAAAACCCGGTCACAAGTCCCCTTCTCTATTGGTTATCAAGACAATAAACAGACAACAGACATACATATACATATAAGTTATATACTACGAAATTCTATTTTTAAACTACGTATCGTGCCGTTCCGTTCACGCTAATAGTATTAAAGAGAAGAATGAAAGGGACCACACGATATGAACATTAAATTTCGTAGTAGCCCCCCTGGACGCCAGCGGTACGAGGTTCCTCGTAAAATTACGAGATCTTGATATAGGAAATTTTGGTAACGTGAATTTTTATTGTAGGCAACGCTTTACAGCGTAAATATTCCAAGTATAGCGATTGGGGATATTCGCGGATCTTAGTTTTAATGTCAGCGCAACCGTTTTTTTTTCTCTCTCCCCGGTTTGCGTGCAAGGAAAGTACGAGGTTTCAAATTCAAAGCCAAAGTACGAGATAAGGTTAGCAACTCTGAGCGATATTGCTCTCGAGACGACGTTAGCGTACTTGTTCAAGTTTCAGCGCTATGCGGCACATTGTACGATTACTTGTAACGGTAGTCAGTTTTCGATCGAGTTGCCATAGCAAAGTTCATCCAATGCATAATAATGTGGCCAGTTCGAGGAAAACTCCCACTGGTTGGCCAGTATATACGGTTGGCACGCGACATTCCTTTGCAAGGGAAAATGAGATTTGCAAATTCATGTGTGTATGTTCGCATAAAGAACATAAGCTTGACTTAACCATTACAGTGTGAGGTTAAGTCGAGGCCTTAGCAAATATCAATATAATTTTTTTTTTCATTTATGTTTAAAAAGACCAGCGATTGGCCTCTATCTCGCCTGGTGGTAAGTGCAAATAAGACCGAAGACACCAGCTGTAGGATGTAGTTCTAGAGTTTTTGATCTATAAATAC
Source organism: Archips crataeganus (assembly GCA_947859365.1). Taxonomy (NCBI): domain Eukaryota; kingdom Metazoa; phylum Arthropoda; class Insecta; order Lepidoptera; family Tortricidae; genus Archips; species Archips crataeganus. The sequence continues at coordinate 6,421,816 of OX402064.1, forward strand.
TACTGCTGTCAGTAGGTAGTTAGAATTTATAAAAACGTGGCAGTATTATTGTTGGGGTTTGAACTATTGGAATATTTTAAAAGTCACCCTGAAATTAATGACAGTGACTTATATGAGGATAACAGAACAGTCTATGTAGAAGGAAGATTTTGCTTCATAGGAAAACAGGCGCATCAAAAGAACATGTCAAACTTGGCTTGTGAATCAGGCAAAATAACACTTAATGCAATAAAAAACTAAAAACTTTGACGACAACTTAGTAGATTTTTGCACATATAAGAATGTCTTTTAAAGGTAAAAGATAAGTAAAATGCAGTCATGTAGCATGTCGTCCATATATGCGTAGGCGCAGCTGTTTACAATGGACTCGTTAGGCGTGCTAGATAGTATCGAGTTGAAGTTACAGACCGACGTATAGACCGATAGCGGTGGGAATCGTCCAATAGATGATATTTATGGCTAAGGATCACACCAACTCGATTTGGCGTATGTATAATTAAAAATCAAATGAAAGACTCCACAAAGTACCTAGCTATGAGTAGTAGCACAGTACACGTCATTTTGCTTTAACTTAATACTTACTTTCATTAATACCTCTAATTGGCTGATATCAACTTTATTTTCTTTCCCTTTCTTCTTTCTTATTCTTTCTCATTTTTGATTCATTCTACCATAACTGGGAAGAACGTACTATAGCTATAAAGTGGAAGTACCATTTTTATTTAAAAGTGTCTGTAATGAATGGATGCCAGCTTTATTATCAAGTACTCGTATTGTTCGCCTTAGAAAATTACGCATAAACAACGGTCTTCAATTTCTTAAGCAGTTAAACGCTATGGACATATTCTTGGTGTCATCGACACCAGCCATTACGGATCTGACGCTACAGCATCTAGTTCAACGGATGGTATGAAGCTAAACAATCGGTTGTTATCTTGAACGTAACGAATAGGCAAACATTCGCATTCTAGGGAGCAATGCACTCTGTCAATGCAATTGCATTGGCCTCGGCCACATGCGTCACTTGGTACTTGTTTTGTGTCAATGCGTGTGGCGGGCTACGAGACCTTATTAGAAAAGTAATAGGAGTTCAGAGAAGAGAACACTCAGAAACTCCATAATGAATTACGATGGCTAGAGCTACGTCTTTACTCTATTATTATAAATGTTTATTACACGGTGTAAATTTATACAAGTAAAACATTGCGCATAGAATATATTTGACATGCACTGCCGTACCTATATCTAATAGAAACAAAAGTTGTAGTTTATTTATTTGTATTTTATTTTTATTTCCAATATTGCAGTTTTAGAATTACACCTTAGAGTTATACACCTGCGAAATCTCTTTAAGTATTTTTTTTTTCAATCTGAAACTTACTATACATAGAGTTAGTTTACGTTTACATTCATTTACAGAGAAGAGATTTAAAGTTTCTACGAAAACGAATCAACGAATAACCAGGACAGAGACTGTTGTTAATTGGAAAATAATGAAACCCTTTAAAATGCTAATTCCGTACGCTCCGTATATTCATCCACGTTGACTACATTAATAAAATGAACGTTCCACACGCCTACACGATAATTTTCGTCGGAGTTACAAAGGCCGCTTTCTCCAAACTATTAGCTGCGTGACAGCCGTGTCTTTAGCTACGGCTACATATATATTAACATTACGGTCCGCATGTACACAATAGATAACATGGCCCGCGGTCTAGCCACAGCACACACGGCGACAAGAGGTTCCACGACAAGAATACTATCTATATGTCACGCGAGACGTCGGCATACTTCGATACAATGCACCGCTGTGACGAGCCGATGCTTGACAGTGGAAAATATTGCAGAACAAAAGATAACGAGTAGATACGCAAGGCTTTGTTTAAAAAAACATTCATGTGAAAACAATTTTAACCCAAGCGTGAGTCGACCGTTACGACGGAGATGGATTTTTCATTTACATGAGAACATTTTCTTCTAACATATTACATCGTTGATCAAGATAAAAACTTTTTAACAAAAAATTAAACCGCCGAAAAAACTGAAAAGCAAAAAATAATACCTTTTTTGTTTGACCTTAATCTAGGTACCAGTTTGAAGTCGGTGCCTCAGCACTTAGCCAGGAGGAGTGGACCTATAATCGTCTACCTGATTGGCTTCTATCACTCCTCCTGGCTCGTGCTGAGGCACCGACTTCAAACTGGTACCTAGATTAAGGTCAAACAAAAAAGGTATTATTTTTTGCTTTTCAGTTTTTTCGGCGGTTTCATTTTTTGTTAAAAAGTTTTTATTTTATACTTTTTTTCCATCCTTGGGGTATTTTTTTTCCAAATTTATAATACCAACTTCAAGGTATACCCTATCTATCCAATAAAAAAGAATTATGAAAATCAGACTACTCTGTAAAAAGTTAGTCAATCATCCCCTGTTTTCCTACCCTTAGGGTAGGAATATTATTTTCAAATTTAAATGGGATCACCCTTGGGGTATACGCTTTCCAATAAAAAAAGAATCATCAAAATCCGACTACTCTGTAATAAGTTATGCGTGGTCATATAGTACAATCAGTAACTGAACAATCACTCATCCCCTGTTTTTCTACCCTTAGGGTAGGAATATTGTTTCCAAATTTAAATGGGACCACCCTCGGGGTATACGCTTTCTAATAAAAAAAGAATCATCAAAATCGGACTACTCTGTAAAAAGTTATGCGTGATCATACATATAAAAAAAAAAAAAAAAAAAACAAATATACACGTCGAATTGAGAACCTCCTCCTTTTGTTTTCGTCGGTTGAAAATGCAGCTCTGTCGACCATCGTTTAGTAGAGCGACCGGCAAACGACTCTACGGAGAAATTACCAAATAGATTTTTTCTCTTAGTGTATGTCGCTAAGTCTAAGGGAGACTCTAGGCTTCGAGACAAGCAAGTTCTTTAAATTTAAAGCCTGTAGCTCGTACATTTTCGTGCAAGTAGCTTGCATGCCTGAGTCACATTTGTACGGAATTCGACGTACGTACGTACGTACCATTGCCCCAGACGGCAGATACCCATTTTCAAAACAAATTTGCTTGCAGCCGTTGATGTTTATTGCTATGGATTGTTATGGACAGATGTCTAGCCACTGCACGCAAACTGGGCCTTTAAGGTGGTTATCTGGCGCTTGGGGCGATTGTACGTACGTGCACAAAAATGAGCTGAGCAGGCTACAAGCATGACCTTAAACATTGCTGTAAGCTTTATAGTGTGAAACTACCAACGGAGTCTGGAGAAAATATTTATCCCCAATAAACGAGGCGGTGTCGTGAAAACGCTTGAAAAGCACTCTCGTGGTAAGTTGAGGGGCCTATGTCAGTCAACAGACTCTGTATTAGCTAGTAATCCATTTAAAATTGTAGTCATAATTAAATCATCCTTTTAATAATTTTATCTCTCAAAACTTTTGATTACAGACAAGAAAAAATACATGTATCCCTAAAACAGTGAATGACCAGTTCATGGGATTTTAACGGTACATTAGACAATTTTGACGAAGTATTCACAAGCAACCAGTACGTGATTGTCTTCACGAATCGCCTACTTTCGTCGCCTTGAGCCGACAGGCACATTTTCATTCGATTGGATTTGGTTTGATGCTGTTAATTAGTGGCGACAAAATTATTACTTGTGCGTAGTTAATTAACTCGTTTGTTTACCTACCTGACCTTCGTGAAATCAGAACAAAAGATTTACATTAACCAATTTATAGTTTTTTATTCGTTTCTATAATTAATGAGTGTTAGTTCGTATAGAAATCAGCATCAGAAGAAATAAATAAATACAATAAATAGATAGATAAACAGTTGAAGACATAAACGATAAGGCCATGAAACTATTGTAAAGAAAAATAATTGAAGAGTGAGGAGTTTAGCAACACCTACTGCGACCTGAAAAACTGCATGGCCAACGTTGTATTGGAAAAATATACAAAATAGTGTCACAACGATGCTTCAAACCTCACTATTACTGTATCTTCAGGTATCCCACCTAACAAACAAATACACATGAAATCTAATTCAATATTAATGTTTAGATCCTGAGCCAAATTCATAACCTATTACCTAAACAAACCTCGAATCCGAGATTCCAAAATGGCGGTATTACAACAGTATCTTAATAAACATTTGATTTATAGTACACCGAGATAAGAATAGTGAACTAAAAACAACGTTAAATCACAAAGTAATATGTTCGTTTTTTTTTTTTGATGTAGGCAAATCAAATAAATAATGCTTGAGGATTAAAATAAATCGAGTGCAAATCTTCTGGCGGTAGCTGCAAAATGGAACGATTATGTTTAGACTACAGGAAGTCATCAAGACAGGTCCTTCAGACATTATTTCAGTCTTTCTATTCAAAGCTCTAGACACTTGCGCAGTGGGAACCAACTTAACGATATTATAATGAGGGCTTATTTTATGCGGCAGGTTTTTAATGGAAGCGAGACGTATTGCGTAGGTAACCGTCGAAACCGGCTTGAATAAACAGTGAATTTTAAAAGCAACGACCTGTCACAGCGCAATGCTGTTCGATGATAGATACGACCTAGACGGCGCCTACCGTACCGACACACATACAAAGTAACCACTTTTAAATAGAAAGCCGAATTGCCGAAAACGTTCTTCTAAAAGAAATTGAAGATGAACAAGCTTTCGAAGAACATCCCTAATTACTAAAGAGTATGTATTGACTAGGCACTTCCACGTCAGACTGTAGGGATTATTCAGCTCGAGACTAATAGCTTCTTGACATCATAATAAATATCATAATTGGCAGTAAACTGCAATAAAGTGAAGCAGTTAATAAATTGACTGGGAGAGTTAACACGACAGTAGCAGGTAGGCCACGAGGCCGGCGGCACGGTTACGAGCGAATGTATCGCCTGACATCTACGCAAACGGAGCCGGGTCGATGTCGACTGGTCTTGAGAAACCCTTGAGTATATCCGAGTGAATATATTGCTGAGTTAGTTATTTCATCCACACGTATTTTTGTCATTTGTGCCGTAACTAGAACACGTTGAAAAAAAAAACAGAAATGATAAGCTGGGGCCCAGAAACGAACTCAGTTCCTCGTCAAACCGTGATGCATGCTTCACCATACACCAACCCGAGCATCGGGGTACACGCCGAAATTTCTCAATGTGTTCTTGAGACAGATATTATTTGCGAATATTCTTGTCACCAAGCCAAGGTGACAAGAATATTGACAGAGTGACAGAGTGTAGAAACCATCGAAAGACAAAAGTTTCTCTCCAGGTTTCTTTACCTTCTAAACATTCATTTCTCCAATATTATTACCTCCTTTACCTTATAACTTATAACAAGCGCATTCCATACAACTACAACATGGCATTTTTTTAAAACTATTCTAATGCGATTCAACGAGACGGCATCATAGTACAAGCGTATTTTCTTAGATGATCCTAGAGTTCCAACAGTTCAGGTGAAAGTTTGTGACACAGACTAATCGCCCGTGTCAGGGCGGTCTTTTTTATGCGTTTTTGGCCAACCACGAAGAAAGTTTACTACGACGCAGCCAAGAGAATGGTGAAACGTCTGCTAAACGATCTATCAGTCAAAATTGAATCGCAGCAAACAACAAACACATGGACACGAGTAATTTTATTTTCTAAAATATTATCATTGTGTTGTTTGGTCATAGATAACAACCGCTTTAGCGTAGTTGGTAGTGACCCTGCCTACGAAACAAGAGGTCCTGGGTTCGAATCCCGGTAAGGGCATTTATTTGTGTGATGAGCATTTGTTCCTGAGTTATGGATGTTTTCTATGTATTTAAGTATTTATTTATCTATATAAGTATGTTTATCGTCGTCTAGTACCCATAGTACAAGCTTTGCTTAGTTTGGGACTAGGTCGATTTGTGTAAGATTGTCCCCCCTAATATTTATAGATAACTAAAGTTTTAAGCACTTGTAAGTATAGAACCTTAGTGTTTTTGTTTTATGAATGCATCCAAGTTAAGTTATAGTTGTCCGACCAAGCTTGATACAGATACCACCATAAACATAAAAATTAGGATCAATAAACATCTGATTCATATAAGCTATAATGACTCTTTTTTTTTTGTAATTTTGCAAACGTCCACAGCATGTTACGAACAAAAGTATTGCAATAGCATTAAGATATAATAACAATAGAAGTGAATCACAATGGTTTCATAACGCATCCAAAATGTCAGTTATCTGTTACAGGCTTACAGTTGACATACATTGTAGGCCAGATGGTTATCATCAGAGCGACGGAAAACTTACGAAACCAAATGCTTTAGATGGGGATAATTAGAGTCAAGATATTACTTAGCGATTAATTTGCACGTGATATGAAAGATAGAAAGATATGTGATGGATTGATCGACGGCCATGAAAACGACTATGGCGATTGGTTGGGATCGCGTGCGTCGTTATCAGCGACATCTTGAAAGTTAGCGTAAAATTCTTGAAAATATTCACGTCGGTGTAGCGAATTTCAGATAAACCAGGCGGTTAAGATATAATGATAAGGTGAGATACCAGATAAGCATGGGCCGGTAGTTTGAGCTTTGGCAATGTCGCTGTCAATGTGGCAACGCCGCGGTTACGTAAGCGGGGCGCGAAACATCAGGGTGACTGACCTGTATGGTCCGCCGGTGCCAATTCGCCCATCACACGACATCACGAGATCATTGCACAAACGATGCAAAACAGAGATGAGCGCGATCCTGTCCTGTTAATCGGACCGGGCGTCGTTGCAAACATGTATTCAGTTCCATCTGGTGTACCTAATAGTGACCAGCCAGGAAGCCGCCTTATATTTCAATTGGAACACGACTTCAATGCACCGTACATTTCCGTAACATATGGGCTAATCTAAACTAGCTCATCAAATCTTTACGAGCAAGTAGGAAGGCTAGCATTTGCTGGAAGCGGATTCCAGTTATGTTAAGGATAAATCGAAACTATACTCAAGAACGAAGTAAGCGTGCAATTATAATCAGAGCAAAATGGCAGCCACAGGAAACACCTTGGGGTTTTCAACTTAATCAGAGCAGGAAACGCGCTACGACGAAATGCCTCGCAAAGTACGACTACGAGCAAATTGCGACCGGCATCTGTCGCGACATCCGGGAGCCGTCCTGTCCTTCCTAACGTTTTTCCAGCGATTCTGGTGCGCACGAGGTTTTTTACGATTGTGCAACGATCCGCGAAATCGGCACAGCATAAGAAATTTCGGACGAGTGGCAACGTCGCAACAATGAAACAAACGTGACTTTGAAAATTGATCGTGTTGTGAAATGATTGGGCGAAATCGCTGGTGGAATAAAGCCGTCGGTCGCAACGGTGCACTGAAAGATGTAACAGCCCACTTAGCAACACACGAAAGGGGACATATTTGTGGAACAAAAAGAAAGCTCCTCCGCCGACGCAAAATAACATTGCTTGTGGATCTTATACGGACTTTTACAAAGCATTCCCTTTCAGCTTCCAATTGTACGTTTTTGTATAATTGAAGTAACTAGAGTGCACTCGATTATTGGTACCTCATTTGCCTTTCGAAGTAAAATGTAATCTCAAACCCGAATAACCAGGTGGAAAGCAACCGAATTAAAGTAATTTGGCAAACTAGCCGCACGGCCGGTTATCGCATCGAAAACAAGATCTGGGCGTATACTCAGAAAGGCGAAAACATAAAACTCCGTTTGCCCTGTCTCTTTCACTCAGTTTCGTTTATAGCTGTAGAGTGAAAGGGACAGAACGAAAGTTTTCGAATATTGTCCTGGTACAGATGTCCTGCCTGGTATCGCGGTAGGTATGTGTTTATAACTGGTATAAAGCGGTTCGAGTACCAGACGCCATTTTAACAAAGTCAAAAGTAACAAGCGCCGTATTAAGGCACGAATGAGTTTTTTGGCTGTCCATGAAGCACCGCTGTATTTTTTCTTTTCATACGAGGCACGCTATTTAAATATTTTGAAGAAACTAAAACTGCTTGTCTCTTTTTTTTTCTATAATAAATTTAATGGCAGAGATGGAGGGATGACCTAGATGTTTCACTTGGGAAGACCGAAGGAGCCGATAGGAGAGATTGGAGCAAGAGAGGAGAGGCCTTTGCCCAGCAGTGGGACACCAAGGCATTCTAGTAAAAACAATATATATATATAATAATGCAAACACGCAATATACACATGTATTGTGTCAAAGAAAAAGTTATTTTTTATAATATTGAGGGGAAAAATCCAACACCAGTTATTTCAAATCATTAATTAAAGAAACATTGCCAAAGATAATACTTATTGTACAGTCAAGTGTAAAAATATGGGTGCATACAACTTGCTCACAAATATGTCCCATAGCTCTCTTATGTCGTCGAATTAAGGTAAGAATTATAAGCGGGTGAAATCGATACATATTTTTGCACCTGACTCTACTTTGGGAAGAGAAAAGGCTAGGATCCAAGCAAAAGACATCAGATCAACATCTTCATCATCATGATGTTTTCCCGAACTAGATTACTGTGTTGAGTTCCTAAGTATGCCGTATCCTAAAATTAATCCAAAATTACATCCTATACACCGTGAAATTTTAGTGGTTGTTTTCCCGAAACGAGGTGATTTAGTATCGATTGTACAATCGATTTATAATTACTATTTTGACTAGAGTCAAAAATCCAATTGTGAAAAACGAAAGTCGAAAATGACCGCAAACACACACGTCATTTTCGACTTTCGTTTTTCACAATTGGATTTTTGACTCTAAAAAAATAGTAATTATAAATCGATTGTACAATCGAAACTAAATCACCTCGTTCCGGGAAAACAACCACTAAAATTTCACGGTGTATTTGAGTTCTTCCTAATGAATTCCTGCATAAACTTTTCACCGAAAATTTTCAATGAAGATGTTACGATCTTTGACACATTTGTCAATCAAAATTTAAAAATATTTGAATACTTAAAAAAGTGTGTTCAATTCAACCTAGATCCAATCAAAGGCTTTATTAGCCAAGTAATTTCTCACGTACAAAAGAATACTTGCCGAATGTTCTATAAAGATAACAAATTTTTCAATGAAATGAGAACTTTGAATATGATGAAATTTACAAAATCACAAAACTGCGATGTATCAGCTCTGTTTGTAACTATGTAAATTATAGAGCAGGACTTAAGACGATATATCTATTATATAAAAATCTCGTGTCACGGTGTTTGTTACCGAACTCCTCCGAAACGGCTCGACCGATTTTTATGGAACTTTTTTCTCTGTATTCGTTAGGTCTGAGAATAGGTCGTAGGCTACTTTTCTTCGCGGACGGAGTCGCGGGCAACAGCTAGTATAATATACTAGCCTTCCGTCCGCAGCTTCGCCCGCAATAAATTAATTTTCCCGCGGTAAAAAGTAGCCTATGTCACTCAATGATAATGTAGCTTTCTAACGGCAAAATAATTTTTGAAATCGGTCTTTAGTTTCGGAGCCTATTCAATGCAAACAAACAAACAAACAAACAAACAAACAAATCTTTCCTCTTTATAATATTAGTATACAGGGTTATTTGTAATTCACTAGCATCCTTTTAACCCTAAACTCCTACCACTTAAACAAATGTTTTTTTGTTTTACAGCTTTTGTCATCACTTAATATTTTTGGTGTAATAACGTTTTGAAAATTTGAGATTACCTCTTATTTTTACGATACTCTGTGTATTTGTATGGGAAAAAAGTGCTTCATTTTAAAAAGTCGTAAAACAAAAAACATTTATTTGAGTGATAGGAATTCAGGGTTAAGAGGATGTCAGTGAATTAAAAATAACCCTGTAGATAAATAAAATAGATAAAGAAGCAATGAAAACTATAGATAATTAACTAAATTACAGCAAATAATACTAAATATAGCAATGAAATAGATTTTTTTTAATTTCCCACGGGTTACGGAAGACACGCCGCATACGTAAGTTAGCAACGAAAAATCTTTAAGAGAAATTCTAAATTATCCAAAATGCTCTTAATTTTGGGTTCGTATCAGGAATAACCGCACGACTTGGCAACGTCGTGCGAGGCTCGCATGCACGTAGCCACTCCGCTCGTGTAAACAAACAGTATTGCGTCACACCGCGCGCCGGACAAAAACAAGCCTAATCACGTCCTGATAGAGCACATTCCCGCCTAGGTCGCTTTGTTGATTACATTGTTATTCACGAAATTTTCGCTCTGCTATAATTTGTGGGCATTTAATTTAGTGAAACACTGGCCGTAGTACACGGCAGGATTACATTTGCGAAATATGTATTCCATTGCTGATCTTCGTCTCATCTCTAGTCTAAGTTCCTAGGGTATATTTTACGCGCAAACGATCCCAAAAGCTAGTAGTACAAAAGTATCTCTAATTTATCTTTATCTACCTCAGCTCCTTGTCCCACTAGTGAATTTTGGCAACCAGCTCAGCAAATATCTTTCCGCCTCTCCAAAGACGAAGCAATTTGTGCAAGATGTTTCAGGATAAAATCAGTTACTTACGCATGTCCAATTGGGAATGTCTAAAAAAAATTTCCAGTGGTTTTTATATTTTTTTTTGTATAGAAAAGTCAATTATAAGAAACTAATTTCAATATTTTGTCATTTAGTTCTCTACTTTTTTCAAAATTAATTATTGAAACTATTTTAGTTGATGACGTCACATTATAATTGAGGGCTCCCACAATGCCAAATTTCTAAATCTATCTAAATGCGTACGATAAGGCAACCCCTTTAATTATTTTTTGCGTAGTGGTACACTATACACTGTGTCACTTTACTGGCACTGTCAAAGTGCTAGATGTCAGACAGCGGGTCCAAATCAAACTCCGTAGTATCCACGCGTAAATTGTGAAGAATCTAACCACACACAATAAAGTAAACCGGTCACGCAAAATACACCAATATCAAATGAAAGTCATTGCTTATTTCTTATTTAATAAATTCATTACGTTATATAAAAAAATAATAACTACAGAAAACGAGTTAGAAAGCATTTATCTCGAAATGGTTTTCGATTTACTATACATTGCAAAAAAATAGACATCCCCAATTGTTAAAACCACAGCAAAATATAAACGAATGCAATCAATTGATGTACAATGTACATTTCACAAGTAATTAGAACGGGTCAAGCGCACTTCGCACACGCTGAAGTCTTGCATAGATGATTGATTACTGATTACGTATCGTATATTATTTAATAGAGCAATACCTCCTCGATTGCAGTATTAGGCTTTAAAAGAACACGATAACTATAATGATTTCATAGAAATGTTATATGACAGATTTACAGCTTTTTCTAAAACCACTCACAAAATAGAGCTCAAAGAAAAGGTGAACGTTGAAAGAAAAGGTAATAATATTCCTAACTACGTTCTAACGGACAAAATATCAACATCTTATCGTCTAAAACCAAACGTATTCAACCAATCATCATACTTGAAAACACAGTACCAACCTAAATTATACGACGAAACTGCCAATAAGAATGTATTCAGTCATGAATTAAACAATACAACAGAAATCTTCCATTTCTAGAGCTGGGGTTTCATTTCAAACAATACACGAAACCATTTCATATGCATGCCGTGGATAATGTATTCTGTACTGACTTGGATCAATGGCAGCAGATCCAGAGGACGTTCTATGCGCTGGACTCTCCGTCAAGATAAAATCTCAACAATTGCGCCAGAGAATCGACGGTACAATTGTTCGACGTGCTATATGACACAACTAATCTGTCAAAAGTATCCGATAAAGTTGATCACGTTGGGAAGTCACGGGGTCTGGCTGGTGCCGCGTGACTTCGCTCAAACAAGGGAATAGCAATTATTCCGAAAAATATTTGATGGCCGCTGTCACGTGTATTTTTTTTTATTCCGAAGCGCTGTCACGTTATTGGGCGCGTGGCAAACTTGGGGAGAAAAATCAGAAAGTACATTTTATGGTTTCATTGAAACGGAATCATAGCTACAGTCGAGGAAACTGAATTGGGTACCAACCAGGATAGAACTTTTTTGTTACAAATGTCATGTAATGGCCGGCGCCCACTGACGGCATGGCACGGCGTGGCATTTTATTACTATCAAGTTATTTTGAATCTTATTTCAATGAGTTTAGAATTCATGTTAAAAAAATTCAGTCATTTCGATACCACGATACCGCGACGTCCTGAGGGCCGATGCCACGCATAACCAATAAAGTGACATGAATTCTAAACTCATTGAAATAAGATTCAAAATAACTTGATAGTAATAAAATGCCACGCCGTGCCATGCCGTCAGTGGGCGCCGGCCCTTAACGTTCCCTACGTCTGCCAAAGTAATCACCGGGAAATTGACTATGAAGAGGTTCCACCCTGGTACGCCATTCAGTTTCCTTGACTGTACCTCTACTAATTAAACTCTAATTGGTCACTATTCGACGTAACATTATGTACAAAAAATTACCCCAAGAATGGGAAAAAAGTATAAAATAAAAACTTTTAACAAAAAAATTAAACCGCCGAAAAAACTGAAAAGCAAAAAATATACCTTTTTTGTTTGACCTTAATCTAGGTACAAGTTTGAAGTCGGTGCCTCAGCACGAGCTAGGAGGAGTGATAGAAGCCAATCAGGTAGAAGATTATAGGTCCACTCCTCCTGGCTAGTGCTGAGGCACCGACTTCAAACTGGTACCTAGATTAAGGTCAAACAAAAAAGGTATTATTTTTTGCTTTTCAGTTTTTTCGGCAAGTTCATTTTTTTGTTAAAAAGTTTTTTTTTATACTTTTTTCCCATCCTTGGGGTAGGTCATTTTTTTCCAAATTTATATAATACCAACTTACCCTATACAATAAAAAAGAATTATGAAAATCAGACTACTCTGTAAAAAGTTAGTCAATCATCCTCTGTTTTCCAACCCTTAGGGTAGGAATATTATTTCCAAATTTACATGGGACCACCCTTGGGGTATACGCTTTCTAATAAAAAAAGAATCATCTAAATCTGACTACTCTGTAAAAAGTTATGCGTGATCATACATAAAAAAAATATATATTATATATATATATATACACGTCAACTTGAGAACCTCCTCCTTTTGTTTTCGTCGGTTGAAAAGTGTCGAGCGCGTAGATATTAGTTATACAAATTAAGCAACCGCTCTTACATTTTTTTTTTCTTTTTTTTTTTCGAGGCTTATGTGCACCTGTGTGATTATGCCAGCCTCATTGGGAGACTCAATGGCCAATTATGGTCAAACAATAACAATTTAAATTAACAAAGAGAAACAAAACACTAAAAACATACCATTACATCAAACGAGGAAGCGTCAAGGCGTCATAAATTAGCGGCACGATTTTGGAAAGGAAATTCGATATTCTGGTAAAAGTAGGCTCCAAACATAATAAAGGACCGTAACAAGATTTCGGTGCGTTGTAAAGCAAAGGAAGGCAACGAGGCGGATACTTTCAACAGTGCCCCAGATGCTGGTTAACGGTAAAGAGGCATCTCTCGCGACAGATGTGCGAATGCATATTGCAGCCGACGTTAATTGTGAAAAGTAATCCCTTTTAAATCAATATGAGCTGCAGCGCATGCAAAGACGCGATAATGCACTCCATTCACCGAACACTGAAATCCATTTTCAATTTAACTGTGACCCGCTTTAAAATTGATTTATCTGTAAACAGCACTAATGTGATATACCCGAGCCGAGGGGGACATGGAATAGAACTCATCATTTAGATCATGATTACAGGGAGCTTGATTGTAAAGAAGATTTAAAATCAAAATGGCTGTTCATTTAATGATGTAGAATGGATCAATCATTTTAGACAGGATGATGATGATTGATCTATGGTTAGAATGGTTGAGCGTCCATTTTCTTTCAGCTTTCCCGAGCTTGGTTGCAATGTTTTTACGGTTTTGTTTGAAGAGGTTTCAAACATCGGATCGGATTTCCTTTTATCAAGCACAAAGGAGTTGTTGGAAGCCGTGTAGAGCCGTTTTAATACGAAGGATGCTATTTTCAGGCCGGATTTAATATCTTCCCAGTTGGCATCAGACTCTTGATAACACAAACTGACCCGACAGATCAATTCAACAGACACATAAACACATAGCGATTGCGCCACAATATCGCACGTAATTTTACAGCACGTAACATTTGAGTGTTCTCAAAATGATCGCATGTATTTTGGTGAACCATAAAACAAGTTCAAAGTCTGGTCGATAATGTAACCAGATGGATGTTTATCAAGCACAAACCCTTTTTTTTCGTTCGTCCCAGACACTATAATACTTGTCGCTACATAACATTTCCATGATAAATATTCGAGCGTCTCTAAAAATATGCCGCGGCGTTCTTACTTCGGAATGAACTCGAGTCAACTCTCCTCAGCTCACGGACCATTGGTCCGACTTTTCCATTGGAAAATAATAATTCAAGGATTTAACATTTTCTATGGAAATAACACGCTCCATTTGCCACCCAACCGCGCCCTACGATATGCGGGGCGACAGCAAGTGTTGATGTGGTTAAATAAATTTAATATTCATCAACTACCACGCACGCACTGGACTGACGTTCAATTTAATTAATATGAAATATGCTTGCTTCGTAAAGCAGGCACTAATTTTAATGCCATTCAGAGTAATTTCTAATCGATATCGTAAATATGATCAGTATCAATATGCAAATAGCTGAATTTTTATGTAGAAATTCTTTACGAAACTGTTTTATAGCAATTAAATGAAGATGATCTCGCTAAATGCATAATTTACGTTCGTCACCAGAATCCATTAGGTAAACTAACTGGTCCGAAAGGTCGTACTGATATTGTGTTTTGTTTTATTACACGAAATGATACCATAAAAAGTAATGTATTCGGAATCGGATGGGGCATGCCAAACGAGTAAGCTACGATTTTACCGATTCCTTTTGGAGATTATAATGCCCGTTTAAGTAACTTCATAAAACGCGAACTGATATAGATATTAAAACGCACATGTTTGAGGCAATCTCAATAACGAAGATAAAGAATGCTATCTTGCTTTAGCAAAATGAAAGATGTTATTGTAACCTTTGCTGCGTTGTATTCGGTTCATAAATTTTGCTATGTAAATACTCCGCGTGCGTGCTTATGTCGCAAGGAATTTTCCAACGTTATTTAAATAATACTCAATAATTACACTGACACAGAATACACAACTTTTAAAAGAGATGTCGACATTCCGTAGAAAATATGTCTATTAAAAACTGTTACTGAATTGTTGTGTGATGTGTGAGTTGTGTTTTCCGGACCGCATGACGCAATGTATAGGAAGGCCTCCAACAAGATAAAGCGACGCCTGGTTAAGGTTGCATGAACGCGTTGAACAGGGATGATTGAGCAGGATCGATCTGATTGGCGAACCTTGGGGGAAGGCCCATGTTCTGCAGTGGACGTCATTCGGAGATGAAAAAACCGGCCAAGAGCCATTACGAAAAAATCAAGTAATATTTTTCTAAGGATTTCGTATGTGTACGGAATCATCCATGTTTAGGTATGTTTTATACCTTAGGCTACTATTTACTCTTAAACTACAAATAATTTCCAAGCAATCTTAGCCGCTATAATTTTCCTAGTAAATTTGATATATTTACTACCCTTCTGAATTTTTTCAAATTTTTCCACCCAACAGTTTAGATTTTAGAGGGGGGGGGGACGGCCGATTTTAATGAAAATTTTCACTTTAAAGTTGAATATTTCGCAAACAGATCACTGAATAGAAAAACCATGTTAGCAACCCCGCAATGATTTTAAAAGACCTATCCAACGATACCCCACACTATAGGGTTAGCCGAGAAAAAAAAAATCACCCCCACTTTACGTCTATGGGAGATACCCTAAAAAAATTTTTTTTACTTTTTTTTATTCAATCACTTTGTCGGCGTGACTGATATATATATATTGATGCCAAATTACAGCTTTCTAGTACTAACAGTCTCTGAGCTTAGCCGCGGACAGACAGACGGACAGACATGGCGAAACATAAGGGTTCCTAGTTGACTACGGAACCCTAAAAACTGTTAGTCATTGGATCGCTACCTTGTAGCTGGTGTTATCCTGAGCGGCGTGTTGCAAGACAGGGCTCAGCACGCGTCGCTTCTTGGGCAGATGGCGCGCCGGCGACACTGCCGGCTGGTACTCTGGCTGGCTGGCTGGCTGATTGCGATATTGCGCCGTCGGCTCCGGGTACATGACATGCATTCCCTAAAAAAAAAAAACATTTCTTTAGCACTATTTCAGGCCCCGTCTAGATACGCTACTACTAAATGAATCATTGTGTTATATCGTTTACCTCTGATTCAGTTGCTCATTTTACTTTTTGTGATTCACTTTAAGGCCGGCGCAGACCAGATGCGTGTGTGTCACGCTACAGTTGTAATTAATAAAACTGTAAGAAAGATGGCACACTATGTGCATACATCTAGTGGACCATCTTTCTTACAGTTTCATATATTACAACTGGTACGTGTGCGTGACGTGACACGCACACGCATCAGGTCTGCGCTGGCCTTTATACGCTTACATGTTGAGCGTATTGTTTGAGCAGAGGCTAGCAGTGGAATATTTTCGAGCGCATCGTTTTAAGAGGGTACGATGCGCACCATTTTTCCATACAAACGTAATCCCCTGTTTCCTCCCTGGATAATGGGTTTAGAGCCAAATTTTTTTTACTGTGTAATCTGTATCTACCACAGCTATGCCCCTGTGTTTCGTTTTTTTCCATATTTCAATTAACATAAGAAGTATGAGCTTTCAAAAACTGAAAAAATTGCCCATTTTCAACGTCATTTTCAGACACTCATCAGAAAAGAATCCCTCCTATAAACAAAAAAAGGAAAACATAGGGGCATAGCTAAATATGTCCTCTAATTATATATGAAAAAAATAAATTTATTGATCTAGATTTCGAGAAGAAAACAGGGGACTACGAAATGCTGTTTTGATCAATTTTACGCGCCTATTAACGGTCTGAGCTGCAGTTGTCCCGCTCTCGCTGTACTGACACGGAGGGGTTCGGGCGAGACAGCGACATTTCATTAAAATACCTATTTCTCAAAAGTCTCTCAGCCATCGTACCCTCTTAATACTTCAAAAAACAAACAGATCTAAATTCTAAACTAGAGATAGGCGATTATAGAAAACAGGAGGTGTGGTGTTGTGGGTTGGCCGGCCATAGTGGAAAATTTAAAGCTAAGATATAAAAATCAACAATCCTAATTGGTGGCCTAGCAAATTACTGGTTGAAAAGCAAACTTAGAAGGACAAGGTTAATTTCAATTAAGATATGAAAAGTAGCGTCAATTGATTTTACTGATATCATAAACATTTTCGAGTCATTAAGACTTGTAACTTTGCGATGACTAATTGTAAAAGGAAGGATATACCCAATTTCGCTGTTAACATAAATATTTTTTCCACGAAGTTAACACGAGAGGAATAAGGAATGTGAAGACAAATGAAAAAGAAACGGTATATTATTTTTTCCGTTTTCAAAACTTGCCTAAGTGGTATCCCAGACATGTTTGAGCTTGAGTGTTTCGTATTTGTCATTTTAAGGTACTGATGTTTGTCATTGCATATTTTCGGAGTGGATGTGCGCGTGGATTTTTTTAAGCGATGTTTTTGCTGGTTTATACTATATTATACAAAGATACTTTACAGATGTTTTCGATGACATTTTTATATACATATAGGAATACTTTATTACTATTTTGCAGCATGAAAATATTTAATGTTATGCTATACTATGACTCTTTTTGTCAGTGACTTAGTCGGTTGGAAAGTAGTGTCATTGTTAATAGAAACATTCTTTGTGCAACAACAACAATTTTTAGCAATAATTTTGAGGACTGATTCTAATCTAAATTAAAAGTTTAAAGCACAGTAATTTCGCAAAATTAGACCTTTATAAATAATTATACTACGAACCCATGAACTTTTAGTTGACAACCATATTCATAATTTCAAAAGTGGAGGCCATTTCAATACTGGGGAAAGAAATATCGAGAATCGCCCGAACTTAACGATGGGCCGAAGAGCGCGAGGAGGATTTTAATATTTTCGGCTTTAGTGGCGAAGTAATATAGCGGATTGCGTCGTAAAAATCGAGTTTTAATTTGCTAAGAGCCGCTATTACCTTGAGGCATGTCTCCGTACCGTGACTTCCACCCGTAAAGTACTATGGGAAGTAATGCGAGACCGGGTCAACGGCAGGTTATAATGGGAAATTGAAAAATACATTATGAAGATCCTTGCCATTCTTGGCACTGCGCCATGCGATGCCGAAAGACTAATTGTAAATTGTTATAGACCGCAGTCGGAGCCATTTGGTTTTTTAACTTATTTAAACAGTCACGAATTTTATTAACTGCTACTGCCTTTCAAATACTAGAAACGAACGTGTGGCCTAGGAAATATGAGCGGATCAAAACAATCTAGACTTACAATGAAACCTGATTCTCCTTGAGCTCGAGACAAAGAATTGCGCAGCTCCGACGGACCAGCTAAATCCGCTTATTATAATAAAATCGGAGACCAACCATTTACAAGGTTTCAGCGGGTGCTTAACGGGCCTCTGGTTTAAGCCTCGCGACATTTGATACAGGCTCTTAGCCAGATGTGGTTGAGCGGCATAATAAATACGAAAGATAACTACGCATTTTAATGATATTTTGGTAACAAGTCTCACTACTGACCCGTGTATTTAGACATACAAGCAAGAAACCTTAAGTCGCATTACTTTGCGGCCCTTGAGTGACTGCTTTAAGCTCGTCCGCCTTACCGCCAAGCAAAGTAACTTGCACAATTTTACTTGGTCTAATACTGGGCCCTATTTTATAAAGCTACAAGTTACAATTTACAAGCGGAAGGCTCTTTCTGACCCTATGTGTATGTGTGTGTATGTGTTGTAAATTGTAACTTGTAGCTTTATAAAATAGGGCCCTGGGCTTAACGCACGGGCGCTCGCGGTAGCATTCACCATCTCTTTCTATCTTACCCTATATCGTTTGACAGAAATAATGGTGATTCCAAATGCGTTAGACAACATGTCTTCTGGCTTCAGCGCGGTTCGAATGTTACACCGGCTTGCTACGCGAGTCAGTATTCGACGTTTTGCTGCATCATTACTATCATTAGAAATACGTCTCTGACATTTTTAAGACGTTTCTGAAATTTATGGCATTAATACAAAACAAAACTAGCTTTAGAAGAACAAATATCCTCAAAAAGCAGACAAACAAAAAGAAAAGGCCTCATCTTTGCTTTCTATCAGGTATGATTGTGGTGAAACGCAAGCCTATATTTTATTAAAAAAAAAACACGACTCAGTTAAGCAATAATATAATGACGCTATAGTATTATACGTTAGTGTACTCGTAATTATCGCTATCTTATCTTTGTTACCTAATATAATAAATTATTGAGCGCTTTAGGTAGATTAAATTCCTAACAATATTATTGTTACCTAAAATTACGTATAATTTTGTCAAATTTCACATGACTTTCGGTTGCAAAAAAATCACGCATAAGGAATACCGATTATACAGGTCTTATACTACGAAATTAGATTTTCGAATGTCGTATCGCGCCATTCCGTTCACGCTAGAAGAGTGAAACAGCACGATACCTTCGAATTTCCTAGTAGCCCCAGAAACAAAAGCTATAATTTCCTCTCCATATCCTCATAACAAGGAAGTGAAAATATCTGTCAAAATATACACCATGATCCTATTGTTGGTGCGAGAACAAAGGTAACTAACTAGTAAAGGTAACAGCTCGCTATCGCGGCGCCATCGACTTTCTAAAACGAAACGTGGGCGACCCGACCCGCGGATGGCTTTCCACAAAAACAAGGGAGTTTTCGAACACTTCCAGAAAAGTACAATTCGAAAAAGAGAAAACTTGTAATACAAGTCCAGTTTAATAGTAGACAATTGGAGATGTCTATTTTTTTGTAATGTATAGTAAACCGAAAACCATTTCGAGTTCTTGCTTGAGTTGGTGCTTTTGAAATCGTTTTCTGTAGTATTTTACATCTAATATATAAAAATCTCGCGTCACGGTGTTCGTTATCGAACTCCTCCGAAACGGCTTGACCGATTTTTATGAAACTTTTTTTTTGTAGGTACTCTGTAGGTCTGGGAATAGGTCGTAGACTATTTTTTATACCCCTATTCTTTGCGGACGGAGTCTCGAGCAACAGCTAGTTTTTAATATAATATTATAATGCATTTATTACATATCAAATAAGCAATGACCTTTATTTGATATTGAAATATAAATGTCATGAAATATAAGTTGTACTTTATTCCGTGTGGAATAGAATTATTTAGAATGCAAGCCGCTTCCAACCGTTATGATCGGGTATCAATGATTAGGCCTACGTCTAACAGTGGACGTCCTACGGCTGAAATGATGAGATGATGGTGATTTTACTTTCATTTTGAAGTGAACTAAATGAAAAAATATTGAAATACGTTTCTTAAAATTGGCTTTTATTCTCATAATAGGTACAAGCAAGACAAAAAATATATAAAAGACAAAAATTACATGGGTATCGATTCGAAATACAACTTATTATCATTATAATGACATGAAATGAATGGGGTTCCATCGCGTCATTCATTCGTCTTTGCACAGCCCAGTTATCTAATGGTTGATATTTTCCACCTTCCACCAACTCTCCAAAAGGCACTAATACGCAGTCCAATTAGTCGAGTCGCATTTATCGGCTATATCTCATCGTAGCCAAGGGTATGGGCCTACCTAGCTATCGTAGCAATTCCAACTTAGGTATCGGCCCGAACATCAAATTGCTAACAAGTGAATTAAAGTAGGCCTCTATAATTATACCTAACCTAAGGCATGTTGTAACAGTACGGGTTATGTCGAAAACGTGACTACAGCATTCGACGTCTGACAGGAAGAGTAATCACACGTTATATCGCGAACAGTACAACAATGCCTTCTTATTTTGGCATCGAAAGATAACTATACTGCTTATTACCCTACCAGTACACCTTAAATGTAAAAAAGATTAATCTTGCTTACAGCTTAGCTTACAACAAAGTGAGGATTCAACGTTTTGTAAGTTGTAACACAGCCAAAACCCATTAAGGCGTCATAACTTTTTAAGACAAAATATTCACAAAAGAAAAGTTTACGTTTTTAGAATAAATTACATTAATCGTGAATGATAGAAGGTGAAAGTTGAAGGGGCCTAGAAAGGATTATTTGTAGGAGTATTCAACAAAGAATAAATGTTTTATTGATTTATTGCCATTGCGTTAGCCATGGAATAAGAAAGCAACTATTTCTTTCTAAACATTCTCTAAGTTATATTTTTAGTTTTAGTAATTAAAAAAATATATGACGTAAAAATAAGAGCTAACACATCTCCGTAAACTCAAAAGGCAGATAGCCTAATCCAAATATGTGCGTTGCCAAAGTTTAGGCATACTTTGTTGCTAACAGTACCAGCTAACGGTTCGGCGACATTTCACGTTCGCGGTGAGCGGCGCATGCGCTCGCTTCGACCTTTGGTGGGTGCTACAGTGTATTAACTGAACAAGCAGTATCGCGAGGCAGAGATTGAGGCACGATTTAAAAAAAAATCAGGTGTAACAAATGAAGACTCCTCAGGAAAAACAATGTATGTCACTTTTTTTTGTGAAACTGACCTTTTGAAGCCACCAATAATACACCAATAAGTCAGTTCTGTGAATATTTCAAACGTCTACCTGTTGTTGTTATCAATATCAAGCAAAAAATCACTTTAAACATAAAACTACCGTGAGACTCACTCATAGTGAAAATAAACGGATCACTCACGTCTTAAAACAAGTTTAACTCGTCAAAAAATCGAAAATCAAGTTTGTTGTATGGGAGCCCCTTAAATATATTTATTTTATTCTGTTTTTTAGTATTTGTTGTTATAGCAGCAACCAATATACATATCTGTGAAAATTTCAACTGTCTGGCTACCACGGTTCATGAGATACAGCCTGGTGACAGTCGGACAGATAGCAAAGTCTCAGTAATAGGGTCCCGTTTTTACCCTTTCAGTACAGAAACCTAAAAATTAGGTGAAACAAATGTAGACTCCATGACAAAAACAATGAATGTTACTTTTTTGTGAAACTGAGCTTTTAATGCCACCATTCACCAATTAAATATCAAATTATGTCTATTTATCAGGCATTTGTAGTTGCTTAGTTTTAGGCCAGCCGCATAGACGCGGAATTTTTCTTCGGTTTCCGTACGGAATGACGTGTGCGAGCGAGACAATGCTATATACTTTCGTAGCCGTGTCTCGTTTGCACGCCTCATTCCATACGGAAACCGAAGAAAAATTCTGCATGTATGCGGCCAGCCTTAGATGCCTGAATTCTCTTGGCACTTTTGAGCTTTCATAGGGACTTCTCATTTATCAACTACAGATATACAATTACAACAATAAATACAGAACACAATATTTAATGTATGATTAAGAGTATAAGTACACAATAGGCAGTCTTATAGCGAATGAGCAATCTCTTCAAGATAACCTTTGGATATCAACTTTTTTGGAAATTTTAAACAGTATTTATAATAATAATATTTTATAACACACAAAATTAACATAATTAACATTAAATATAGAAATATTTTTTTTATCAAGTTAAGTTACAAATATTAAAATTACACAAAACTAAATTAAATCAAATAATAAAATAATTAATAAATCCAATTAAATTAAAAAAAAAAAAAATCCATAAAACTAAAACAAAACAAATAATAATAATAATTTAAAAACGAAAAAAAAATATATATCAAAAATCCCCATCCCAACAAAATCCCGACCCAATAATATTTTATTGTTTGTTATAACACTGAACTGAACTGATTAAATTAAATGTGAAATTGTTAATTATTAACTTTCCATTTCATATCTCTATTGAATAGAGTGCTGTTTAGTGATAAAACCACCTTTTATTTAATGTTTAATGTTTAATAAGAGATGACTTTTTAAACATTACCTCTACTTTTAATTTTCTTTAATATGTTGTGGTCTATAATGTATGGATATAATATGTATATCAGAAGTCGATAAATGAGAAGTCTCTATGACAGCTCAAAAGTCTCACCAGAATCATAAATACCTAAATTATCTGTTCTGGTGTCCTAAATAAATAAATAAATAAATAAATAGCCTAAAATAATGGGCAAAGGTTTTGGTAGTACCTCTTTAGCCCTTTACCTACGGGCACAATCTGAATAAATATGAATTCTCTACCTAATGACAGTGACAGAAAGTCTATTTTATACTACACATACTGTCAACTATAGTTGACACCCGTCGGTAAAGGGTTAAAACATTGTTAATAATGATGCAAAAGATTGGTTTGAGTCATTTAGGGCAATTAACTAGGTTTTACAAGAACATTGTCTCACTATTTTTGTTTTAATGATGCATTTTGACAGACATATTACTTAAATCAATATGTTAACTGAAAAACATTATGCATATAGGTACCTAGTTTGTTTTCTTTTTACAATTTTAATTCCTGTTTAACTAACATATAGGCGCTCGATGGGAGTTTGAACTCAAATTATATTTACATAGTGTATTT
The DNA here is from genome assembly GCA_947859365.1 of Archips crataeganus. Lineage (NCBI taxonomy): Eukaryota > Metazoa > Arthropoda > Insecta > Lepidoptera > Tortricidae > Archips > Archips crataeganus. Next base: position 6,445,513 of record OX402064.1, read on the forward strand.
ATTCCATTTACTGCAATATGTTGCTTAGATTGTGTCTCCATTCAAGTGTTGATATGGTTTGTTTAAAAAAAAACTTATGATCTATGGGCGGACAATGCAGTGTATTTAAACTCTTACCTTAATAACACATAATTACTAATTTATTTTTAGTTAGCTAACAGTGGCCTATGCTAGAAGGCACACTGAAATAAGAGATGTTTTATAGAAATAATTGTAAAAAGTGTTAAATTAGGAAATAGATGGAATTTTAAAAGTGGCACCCTAACAACTTGGCTCCTACCAGAATGCATAAGTTTTTTTTTCTTTGGCTTTCACCCTTGCTGTCTTAGCAAGGCATATTTTGCCAATGTTGACATAAAGATATTAACACACATGAGGAGCATGTTTGATTTTGCGAAGGATAGGGATGGGTGGAAAGAAAAAGCGGAAGTCTTTGCCCAGCAGTAGGACATCAAACAGGTTAGTAAAAAAAATTGTGATAAATATTAATAGGTTTATGTTGACAGAGATGACTTTTTATTCTATTTTCATATAAATGACATTAGTGTATAAGCAATATTACCATATTAATTAATAAACCATTACCATATACCTACTAGACTAATAAATACCTAATGTTACCAGTTTCTTGACTTTTTTTATACTAATAATTGCTAGCTCCAACATACACACCTACCTATGCCAATTGAAAGACAATTTGAATAAATCATTTCTGATTTATAAGTAACTTTGAGTTATGATTATAGTGTAGGTACCTGTTGAAAATAAACCAAATGGTCATTTGGATAGCAGCCAATAGTTAGAAGAAAATATAGTTTTAGTTGTTGCTTTTGTTGAATCATGTCAATGACTGCATTTTAATATTCATTAACATATGAACAACAGGCCATAAATTTCTGTTTATAGTCACACTGATTCTTCAAGCAAAATTTTAGTATCAAACAGTTTTAGCTGTTGGCTCAAAGGAAATTTCCAATGCAATCTATTGCGGTTGCTATTAATGTGCGGTAAAATTCCAATAAGAATCATCTAATAATAAGCAAACACATATGTTTACGTTGTTGACAGCTGGCCTGCTTGGCTAGGAAGTACAATCCAAGGTAAATTGACCACAGCTCGACCTATAAGCCGCAAAGGGGCTATCAAATACTCCAATCACAACCTGATAACCATAAGATATGGGAGAAACTTACACGTCAATAAGCATTTGGTATCGCTCGCTCGCGTAGAAAGCAACGAACAGGCACCTCACTTCGGCGGGTCCTTTTCCACTCGAATATCTACAGGAACCACTACAATATAGCAACTCGGTTTCTCACCTCTCTAAGTCAAATTTCTGACTGTACGATCCCACTACCATGCTGAAAGAAACGCACGAAACCGGACAAAGGTTCCATCAAAACACAGCCATTTTGAAACCGTTCCTACGAAATGTTACGTGTACCACTATCGTCCAGTGTTATTGAAACCGCAAAATAATAAAGCACAGCTATCCGTTCGCACTCATTTTGGATTCTTAACACAATAAAAACTACCACTAAACATTTCACACACTAAGGGTACGATTTCACTTCATACTTTCGCACACACCCGATTACGTCGCACAAAAGCCCGTCGAGCGGAAGCGACGAACTCGCACGAATGCGAATGAAGCCGCGGATGGTGGTACGATGGCAATTGGTTAGTGTTGTCAGCCTAATGTTATAAGCTCTACTAAAGTTACTAATCAAACACATTGGGAGTAAAGATAATGGGAAACATTGTAAAAAAAATATGTTGTGACGGCTTGGATTACTTATTGGGTCTTATTTATGGTTGAATTCTTTTAAAGTTGTGGTAAAGTTTAACTTAATCATCATCATCATCATCATTGAGGTTGGAACTTTTGGATGCTTATCGTGGTTCTAGAATCCATGGAGTCAACATTTTTTTTTTTTATGTTAGAAAGGCCAGACAAACTAACTAGTGGGTCACCTGATGTTAAATGATCACCACTGTCCATAGACACCCGCAGCGCTTTACGCGATGCCTGTGCGTTGTCGGCCCTAAAGGAAAGGGAATAGGGGAAGGGGGTGAGGGAGGGGGGGAGGGAAGGGGTGAGGTATTGGGCCCCCGGCACTCTCACTGACCGTACGAAACGCAAGCAGGATTACTGCTGCTTCACGCCGGTGTTCTGTGAGAGGGTGGTACTGCCCCGGACGAGCCGGCCCATTCGTGATGCAGCGGCTAGCTACAACATGGCTCTACCACTACTAACATTATGTTAAAATAAAATTTTCGAAGTCAAAGTCAAAGTCATAAAATAAATTTTATATTAGAAAACGTAATTTATGTTTTTACATCGTTAATAGACACATTATAATAGATTTGATCGGAAATATGGTTTTCTACAAACATTTTTTTTTTGCTGCTTTGAAGTACACATCACATAAAGAACAAAACATACTCTGTAGACTTTTCTTCATCATATTTTAACTCCTTATATGGCTCTAACCAGTAATCAATTACGCCATTGCAGTCGTAAAATGAAACAGTTTAATTATATCAGTAACTACAACTCTCAACTCAATTAAATCAATTCTTTTAATCATATTTAATCAAAAGTGACAATTTAATTCTCAAATGCGTACATGGGGGTTTTATTCTCCTCACCTCCATAACGCCGATTTTGAGCCGAATATATTTCTAAGGATTTTGAGTATTTGACAAGACGCGGTATCCAAGGCCGCCATCCGTTGCCTAGCGTCGATGTGCGTCGCTAGGTGAAATCACCTCCGCAACCAATTAAAAAGCAGAATTTGTGACGTTCCTGTCCCAAATCAAAACATTCATAAGTCAAAGCTGCAGCCTTCATATTGTGTTTTTAATTTATGTTATTATGTGTTCTGTTTGTTTTCTGTTTACTTTTCTTATTTACAGCTGTTATATTATTGTTTATACCTAAGTTTTATCCTATGTCGCAGGCTATTCCCTCCTCCTCCTCCTCACAAGGTCAGTCTAACAACGATATCGCCTTCAATTATGTGAAATGCCAACTTTGTTCACAACCAAAGTTCTTCAAAGGCAATAGAGGATTGCAAATACATATCAGTAGAGTCCATAAACAGTCTGTTGATGTCGCCAACCTTTCAGACGCGGTTCCCTCTTCTCCTAGCTTACACACTCTTTCACCTCCCCAAAATAGTCTTCCTCTGGAACTTGGCCACCTCAAACGCTCCGTGCCAATCGTAAGGAGAATTCCACGAGGCGCACGGATAGCAGTCGCTACTTACCTGTCTCTTGCGATTGATAAAGTCGTCTCCGAAAATTCTCCGAACGCTTGGAGACATTTACTTACTTTTGCTTACCGTACACTCAACGCCAAAAAATCTATAAATAGTTCGTTAACTCAGCAAATCAAACGTAATTGCACTAATCCAGCCTCTCTTTCACCTTCTCAACCTGAACACCATAGAATCATTCCTTGCAGAGATTTATTTAAAAAAGTGGAACAGAAGGTTGATGATGGTGATATAAAAGGTGCTGCTCAATTACTTTTTTCCAGTGACACCGTTGCTCCTGATTCTCTTGAAACTTTAACCTCTCTTAGATCCAAACATCCACTACCCGCAGCGTCACTCATTCTGCCCGACCCTCCGAACTCAGAAAATGAAAACCATCAAACTTCTGAGCAAAACGTACTTGCAGCAATAAAATCTTTTAAAAATGGTTCCGCGGGAGGCCTTGACGGTCTTTCGCCACAACATTTTAAGGATCTTATCAGTGCGGCAACAGGTGACGCTGGCTCTACTCTATTAAAGAGTGTAACCAACCTCATTAACTTTATGTTATCCGGCTTGGTATGTTCTGAAGTGGTTCCTACCCTTTACGGCGCCAATCTATGCGCTCTTCAAAAAAAAGATGGTGGCATCAGACCAATTGCCATTGGCTCAACATTTCGGCGCATCTCATCCAAAATTTGTAGTAGACATATTTTTCAAAATCTTTCTGAAAATTTTCAGCCGATACAGTTGGGATTTGGCTGCAAAGGAGGGTGCGAGGCAGCCGTACATGCAGCGCGCACCTACCTCAGTAAGGGCGAGTGTGAGGTACTTTTAAAGGTGGATGTTCGGAATGCTTTCAATTCTGTAGACCGAGGAGCAATGCTGTCACAGGTTAAAAGTGTTACCCCAGAGATTTATAGCTATCTATGGCAATGCTACAGCACTCCATCTCACCTGGTTTATAAAGACAACCTATTAAGCTCGGCAGTTGGCTGCCAGCAAGGCGACCCACTTGGTCCCGCCATTTTTAGTTTGACTATACACCCGGCAATTACATCTCTAAATTCAAAATTTAACACCTGGTATCTTGACGACGGGACCTTTGGTGGCGAGGGAAAGACAGTCCTTGACGATTTATGCAAAATTACTTCTCTATTTAATACAATCGGTCTCGATCTAAATTTTTGTAAATGCGAAGTTTACTTTAAGGAAAATTTACCTCTTCAAACTTTGACTGACTTAACTTCTAAATTTAATACACTGGCTCCGAACATAAAAATCATTCACAATAGTACGCTTCGTCTTTTGGGTGCCCCCGTCCTCCCAGAATCTATCGTTCCCCTCATTAATGAACATGTCTCCAAATACAATGATTATTCCGATAGACTCCTCAAAATTAACCCACACATGGCTTTGTTCATTATCAGATTTTGTTTATTTGTTCCAAAATTTACTTACATTTTACGATGCAGCCCTGTTTGGAAATACAAAGATTGCTTAATTCCTTTAGATGATCAGCTCCAAAAAACACTGTGCAAAATTCTAAATTCTGACATATCCGGACGCGCATGGACACAGGCTACTCTTCCGATCCGTTTTGGTGGCTTGGGAATAAGAAATTCTTCTCAAGTCGCCCTCCCGGCATTTCTTTCTTCTGTTCACAGTACTCAGGCTCTGGTGAATCAAATATTAAGCCCCTCCGTGGGTTGCCAACCGCCCGAGTGCTTTGACGAAGCTGGGGATGCCTGGACGGCTGCTTGCCCTAATACAATTTTTCCCACTGTCCCCAAGTCGCAACGGTTGTGGGATGAACCGCTCTGCCAACTTATGTCCGAAAGACTCATTAACTCTGCAACAAACCAAGCTGACCGCGCCCGCCTGTTAGCCGCTTCTGTGCCAGAATCCGGATATTGGCTCCAAGCTCTGCCTTCTGCCAATATTGGTACTTTATTAGACCCCATTACTTTATCGTTTGCGATTAGCCTGCGTCTAGGTCTTAATGTCACCCAACCCCATAGATGCCGTTGTGGAGAACCTGTAGATTCTCTAGGCTATCATGGCCTCTCCTGCTCGAGAAGCGCAGGCCGCATCTCTCGTCACGCCTCTCTGAACGACCTGCTCCGGAGAGCCCTTGCCACCGCCAACGTGCCGGCTATCCTAGAGCCGAACGGTATCGCACGTGACGACGGCAAGAGGCCCGACGGCATGTCGCTTATTCCTTGGAGGCAGGAGGCAGGGCAGGAGTCTCGTTTGGGATGCGACCTGCGTCGATACGGTGGCACCTTCTCACGTTGCTACCACTTCAATCCGAGCAGGTGCGGCGGCCACTGCGGCTGAACACCTCAAACGGCGCAAATATGCCTGTATAGGACAGTCGTACTTATTTGCACCGTTTGGAGTAGAAACTCTAGGCGCATGGGGTCCAGGCGCGAAGGAACTCGCAAAAGAGATTTCTTCGCGCCTGGTAGAAACGACTGGTGACCAGAAGGCAGGTGGCTATTTCCGCCAACGATTAAGCCTGGCTATTCAACGCGGTAACGCTGCCTGCCTTCTGGGAACTATGCCGTCGGGTGACATCCTAAAAGATATTTTTTATTTATAAATTTTTAGTTTTAGGTTCAGTTTTATTTTCCTTTATTTATAAATTGTACATACTTTAGATTATTACTATTTAAATAAATAAATAATTCTCAAATGTTTCTCAATTTTAAGTTAGGAAAAAGTTTTCAGTAGTCTGTCACAACACAATTACCAAAGAGGAGGCATAATTAGATAAATCATATACAGGGTTATTTGTAATTCACTAGCATCCTTTTAACCCTAAACTCCTACCACTTAAAAAAATGTTTTTTGTTTTACGGCTTTTGTCATAACTTAATATTTTTGGTGTAATAACGTTTTGAAAATTTAAGATTACCTCTTATTTTTACGATACTCTGTGTATTTGTATGGGAAAAAAGTGATTCATCTTAAAAAGTCGTAAAACAAAAAACATTTGTTTGAGTGATAGGAATTCAGGGTTAAGAGGATGTCAGTGAATTACAAATAACCCTGTATATATCGCGTCATCTATGAATTGTGACTACTAAAATTATACATTATAGTTTAATGATAAAATAAAGATATAAGTTAGAAGATTTTATTTGTCAAAAAAAAGTCAATTTTACAAAAAAGAAATTCAGTCAAATAAACCCGCGCTCCTAGTCGCTTCTGGCGCAAAGGTGCCCATAACACTTGCGGCATTTCCGCGCTGGATCGCCAAGGAAAGCCTTTGCCTCAGAAACGATTCGGAGCGGGGATCTTCACCCCTCTGCCTAAGACGACGGCCTATGTCCTGCACAAGCCGTCTCGCGTCCTGCCCCCAGCAACCCGCCGTTTCCACCGCCAATGGGACAAAATGGTACCCCTGCCCCAAAGGGGCATACTTCTGCCGCTTCATTGCCGCCTGAAATTCGGCCGCAGCTCCAGCCGTGCGAGCAGTGCGGCCGACATGGGAAGCGGCGAAGGTGCTGACACACGTAGCTTCCCACACCAAACACCGCCCCCTTTCCCACGGCACTAAGGTCAGTCCGTCGGGCCGTTTCCCGTCAGTGCGACTGAGGCCCGGCGGCTCAAGCACAGACGGAACGCCCGCTGACCTGAGCTCGCTAAAATAAAAAATGATATGATAAAATTAATTGCACTCCATTATAAGGTATCAACGTATCTACTAACGATGTAACAATATAAATTATGGTTTCTAACATAAAATTTATTTTAAGACTTTGACTTTGACTTCGAAAATTTTATTTTAACATAATGACTACTCCATGGATTCTAGAACCACGGCAAGCATCCAAAAGTCCCAAGCCTAATCATCATCATCATTTCAGCCGAAAGACGTCGACTGCTAAACATAGGCCTCCCTCAAGGCTCGCCAAAACAGATCGGTCCTGCGCCATCCGCATCCAAAGCGTTCCCACAACCTTAACCAGATCGTCGCTCCATCTTATTAGAGGCCTACCGACACTGCGTCTTCCGATCCGTGGGCGCCACTTGAGAACCTATCGGCCCCATCGGCTGTCAGCGATGTGTCCTGCCCACCGCCACTTGAGTCTGGCGATTCTTCGAGCTATGTCGGTGACTTTAGTTCTTGCGCGAATTTCATCATTTCTAATGCGAGTAAAATTTTACTTACTGCTTGTTTTTGTTTGCTCTAGAGATACGAACACCATTTACTAAATAGGGTTGCTTAGTAGTGATTGTTATTGCCATCCTTGGCTTTAGTCCTTTAAATATCTGAAATAGCAGAAAAATAATTACGTGACAACATTTTTCCCAACTGTCAAACCATAGACTATTCGGAAAGGTTTTTTTAAGGCGTTTCAACCTTTAAATAATTATTAATATCTAAAACATTGTGAAATATTTCAGTGTCTTAACCAAATTACACAACAATATTAAAATTAAGAATAATTACTGCGTTTTATTTTCATGTTTGAATTGTCATTTAAACCGTAATAGTATATTTCCATGAGCATAGACAATCTAGAGACCGCGCTTTGTTGCGCGCGATATTCAATTTAATATCCGTTGCCTAGCAACGCGATAACAATCCACCATGCACAGTAGTTTTCGGGCTTTTTTGATGGTTGGTCGGTTTTAGGATGGTTAATAAAGATTATCCTAATCTAACTTTGTAACAATATTCTAAATATTGTTTAAAAATGCTAGTAATAAGTAGTGATAAATAAAATTCGGTCGCGATAAATGTTAAAATACAACTTATCGGTGTTATTTCGACTAGTAAAACATGTTAATGAGTGACGTAGTATTTTCAATATTTTGTTATTTAATTTTTTATATCTCGGCCGAGGAATATGATGATGAAGAACGAAGTAAGTACCTACTTATTGAGTTGATTACGTCTTGCTATGGTTTTTGGGATTTCTGGAACTTTTTAGGTGGTCGATAAATTTTATTAATTATTCACAAAATTAGATCACACTGTGCAAGCATGTTACATATAACATATCTATGTCACACTTTTCGTTGGTAATAAAATAAATGTTTCAGTTTGAAAATTTAGGAGTTTTATTTTGGTCTGACGCTTACAAATATCTGCATCACTTGAATCCACAATTTCACACAAAGTTTTCATACCCTCCTGAGGCCCAAACTATTTTTAGGACGTTTGCAATAACGACCCAGTGTATTTATAGGCACATGACTGGTAGCCCAGGACTTCAATTATTACAAAATCATTATACATACATGGTAATTTTTTATTGAGTGCACAAATTTTAATATGTGATTCTGTGTCGTTAAAATAACAAATTTCAGTATTTTTCGTTTAATATTCATTATTTTTTTTTTGTTTTTCATAGTAACTCGACCAATTATTGGATGAATGAACAACCCAAATTTCAAAATTTAAAAAAAAAGTCTTGAATTGATAATCGTGATCTATCAACGATACTGAATCACGTATCAAAATTTGTGCAAAAATACCCTGTATACTTTGATATATTTTAGACAACATTGTAATTGCAAATTAGTGCGTGTTCTTATTTTGGACATTGGGACGCTATTTGATGAATTTTAACATTTACTTGGGCTGAAAGGATTACATTTTACCGTTCTAAAAATAGGACGTTGGGCCTCAGGAGTTTATAAGTACTTACGTAAATTAACCTCCTTTAAAGCTCCCTTTTAATCTGTTGAGGATAAGTTCGCTTTTGTTCATCCGTTTTCCCCTGTAGTCTATTCGCATACATATATAAATTAAGTTATTGGATTATTAAGAAGAGACCATCCCTTTTAGTGAAATAAATGAAAAGTGAACGTTAGTTGCACACTATAAATATATGTGATCTGCCACCAATACAAAATAAAGCTGCTTTTATCTGGGAGTTATTTTTTTTCTTAGGAGGTAAATATGTAAAAAAAGTTCGGACTTTTGTTTAACCTAAAAACTTCGAACACTTCGATAGGTTTAATTTTTACTTTCCTCATTGCGCGGGATTTTTTTTTTAATCTATCAAAGGCAAGGGTCATCTCTATACGGTCGGCTGCGTCCAGTATATGCACATCCGTTGTCCACACAATAGAGGCGCGGACGACCGCGTAAAACCACCGCCATTTATGCAGCTATTATATGCCTTTTTAATGCGTTGTGTGTCGTTATAAAACCTGGTTACCGACAGGATGCGTGCTCTAATTTTAGTCTGTATGCCGATGCTTACCTACAAAAATCCTGCTACGCGTACTTTCCTATTCCTGTCTCAATTGACCTCTTTTTAATTAGTTGCATGGTAATAAGGACCCACCGAGTCTAAATTCATGTCGATAACTCTACAAGTTGGTATTCCTGTAAGAATATCTTCCTAGTAAATAGGTACCTATCATCTGTTCTTCCGTTTTAATATTGAATTTATCAATCTAGTTATGCGCATGCAATGCTTCGTGACGACAGTAATAAAAGCTTCCTATTGCTTTTCATAATTTTGGCCCAGTTCAGTACCAGTTAAATATATGTAAAATATATTCATGACTAGCGACCCGCCCCGGCTTCGCACGGGTGTAACTTTGAAAAATAGGTGTGAAAAATAAAGAAAGTCTATAATTTAAGGTGGTAAGTTTATATATTTACCTCTTTTTCCCCAAACTACAAAAACACGAAGTCGGGGCGCGTCGCTAGTTTTATGAATAAAATTTCGACCCGTACATTTAATTTAAACGATCGTATTCTGTTAATCACGCCAACTGTCAAACGACTGGCAGTTATGTCAAACGCCATAAGGTTACATTAGAAAAGTTATTATGGACGGTAATTTTTCTTATATTTTCTAATTTTCCGCGCAATTTTCTTAATTTTTTTTTCATAAGAACCTTCTCCTGACAATGACGAACACAACAAAAAAAGAATTAGTGAAATCGGTCCAGCCGTTCATGCGTGATGCCGTGACCAAGGGAAATAGGGATTCATTTTTATATATATAGATATATAAGATAAGATAAGATAAGATAAGATAAGATAAGATAAGATAAGATAAGATAAGATAAGATATAAGATAGATACAATTTTATTAGTGTGTACCTATAAGTTTCGGATCTTTAAATTATGTTAAAAACGAAAATAAAATGTCTTTAAGTGGGTAGTCAGTCACCTGTTTCATGAATCCATTGTATAGAGCTCGGGTGAAGACTAAAGGCCGGGGCAGACCAGATGGCACACTAGATGCGTGCACATGGTGTGCCATCTTTCTTACAGTTTCATTCATTACAACTGGTGCGTGACACGCACACGCACCTGGTCTGCGCCGGCCTTAAAAAGGGTTCTGTGTTGTTCTGTAAACAGCAAGCAAAGACTTCATAGCCAAATTTTTTTTTCATTTAATCTTGAAAATCGTAGAAAGTTGTAATTAATTTTTACTTCTTAAAACTAGCGCAGTGGGACTTCTCTGACGCATTTGTACCCACTATCAGGGGGGGTTCACTCCGCAGTTTAGGTATGTTCGGCCGGCGCTCCGCCCGGGCGGAGTATGGCAGTAGGTTGTCAATTGGCCTTCAGTTCGCACGCTAGCCGCGTCGCGCGTAATTAAGAATCTTTTTTTTTGTGATTTTTGCAACAAACAATGACTTCTAAACGATCTTATAAATAACTTACTTACTTACTAAAGGTGGTTTACTGAATTAATACACACTGTTATCTTTCTTGATTTTTATACCTACCAAACATCGGCGAGTCGGAACCCTGTGCCCTTGGTTTCGGATCAGCGGTGCCCAACGGAATATGAACGCTCGGATCACACGATAAGTTTCAATTTCGCATGCAAGCAGTAAGAATAGACAAGTTTTTATACCTAAAGCTGACTTTTGTTCGAGAGTGATCCTTCTGTACGTTAGTACTATTACTTATTCTGTGCCACTATTTCCAATGAAATCCTATTCGTTACCCCTCACGAAACAGTGTTTTACCCTTTTGGGGGTAATTATCCTCAGGTTCGGAACCATTGCACTGCTCTAATCGAACCTCGTTCACAGAGTCATCGCTGTTTTTTGTAGTTCATTATTTTTTTCTTTATTGCTGAGAATGGAGTAATACTTAAAAGTACTACGTATACCATGAACGTAGTACTTTTTACTACCATATTACTGGGGCTTACAGAGGCTCTACAATCCTCCAGTGTTTGTGATCCACACGTTACAAATCACTGCTTTAGAGAATTCACACGGCTTTTATATGTGCTATTTAGGAGAGGGACCAAAGTGAACTCACCTCCCTTCATATATCTACTTACTGGAACTAGAAAGAAAGTCATAATGGAGTACCAAGACTGCAGTTTTGCATTTTTTATCAGTCCGTGACGAAGTGCCCCGAGGTAGGATCGATGTCCTGGCGCATTGCCACCGTAACTTTACCGTTTTCTTAATACTATTATTAATGTGTAAAATATGTCTATAAGTACATAATACCTAACACAAGAAATACCGAGCAATACCGATCAGTAATAAGCAACTATAGTAGTTCCAATCATTTATAAACTAAACGCCACAGCACCTAAGTATGTAAGTACTGTAAGTAAGTAGAGCTATTGTTTCAATCACGAACATTTTTGTAACGTTTTTCTGTGCTCAGGTTTTGTCCTTCTTCTGTCTTTAAATTCATACTTGTGGTAGACGTCACTATCCGAGCAGTTGCCGTCTACATGGCCTACTACTACTAATAGACTGCTGTCACCTCTAGAGGTGGACGCAGTCTATATTGGGCTCATCAAACACTAGGACATTTACCTTAACCGATTATTTGATTAAATTAATAAAAGCACTGGAGCGCTAACTTCAGAAATTGCAAAAACATCGCTGGAGGATGGAAGGCTTTTATCCATCGTGGCATCGTATTGAGGAAATGCGTTTTCTTTTCTATATAACGCGGGGATGGCACGGACTGGTGCAAAAGTATTTTCCCAATATGTTGGTATAAGTTTAGAGGGAAGAGCGGGGTTTCAAGGTTCAAATATGCTACATCGTAGGCATAGATTAGGTTTATTTTAAACGTTTTGCTCTACTTTGTCTTAGGCAGATGCACTGGGAAATTGAAACTCTGGAAAACTAGACGAGCGTACGTACGCGTATGAGCGTACATAAATTTTATACTTTCTGGGTGGAACCAAACGAACGGTGGTTCATCAAATTCTTATCAAATATCCGCAAGAAGTCATATTATGATACCGTATATGAGTGCGAGGAGTACGAAAGATATTTATCTCTCGTGCTCTTCGCACTCGTGCGAAAGATTAGCAGAGGCCGACTACCGGTGCCTAGCTGACTACTGGGTATTTTAGCCTATGACCATGCCGGTAAGACTTGTTATAAATTAAATAAAAAATAAAATAAATAAATAAATATCACAGGACAATTCACACCAATTGACCTAGTCCCAAAGTAAGCTAAGCATAGCTTGTGTTATGGGTACAAGGCAACGGATAAACATACTTATATAGATAGATTAATACTTAAATACATATTAAACACCCAAGACCCGAGAACAAATATTCGTATTATTCATACAAACATCTGCCCCGACGCGGGAATCGAACCCGGGACCTCAAGCTTCGCAGGCAGGTTTTCTACCTACTAGGCCATCTGGTCATCTAAATTAATATAAGAAATCGCCTTATTAAACCACTGAAGACCCATCAAATATCTTTTTGTTGACATCAATACAACCACTCTCCACGCCAAACGCCTCGGCTATAACTTCAAAAACTTTGAGCTTTCTGATGTTCGCCGCTTGTATCTCCTAAATTACAGCACCACGTGTCCTGCGAAGCCTGCCGAACCAACCCAAGGCAATAAACCCGTACAGAGTAGCGGAACGTCACGCGATGCAATCGTGCTCCGGCCTGTCATCGATGTTTCCTTGCTTGTTTAATAAATTTGATGTTTTCTTCGTGATGAAGCGAGACATACAAATCTATGAAATCTATATCTACATGGGCACCCATAGGATTATTTACAGGAGGGTGCATCGCAACTGCATCTAGTCATCCTTATAAATAAAAAAAAAATAAAAAAAAATAAAAAAAAATAAACTTTATTTGCATTTAACAAAGGTTCTTACATATAAGGTTGAGACCTCCCATTAAGTCGAAACTTGTGTTAGGAGGCCTCGCTCTTCCAAAAACTAAACATTGAGTATACAATTAAATAAAGAAGGTAGGTAAGTTATAATAAAGATTATTACTAAGACTAGAACTAAACATAACTAACTTAAACAAAGTGTGTGAGTGTGTGTGTGTGTGTGTGTGTGTGCGCGTGAGTATGTGTGCGTGTGTATGTGTGTGTGTGTATAATTACAAGTTTTATTCTGCTTCTTAGTCTTGTTCTGTATATTTTCTTTTATGTCAGTTGGATACAAATGCATCCCCATCCCGAAACAGACGAATACATCCCCTTGCACCCCCATCCCGACGCCTAAGTGTACCTAATCAAAACGTATAAGTTCACTCGAACCGAAAAGTTTGTACCGAATTTCATACTTTAAAATAAAATTTGGAACTGACATGATCAATTTACCTGATCAAAGTTCCTTAAAATAAAGATTTAAAAAAAATATTCGAAATAGCTTATTAGTCCCGCAGAAGGCACCTTTTTACAAGAGGGGGGTAGGTTTGTTTAACATTATCATTAAGCCTAGATACCTAATCTTTAAATTTATCTTGTTTTATATTGTTATATAATTTCCAACAGTGTACCTCCTCGACTCACCTGATCAGCACGAGCGTACGCCACGCCTTGAGGACTTCTTCTGGACCGGATCTGGAGACGGTCCCCCACCCCCGGAATCTCCTCTACCAGTACCTTCTCAACCCTCACCGGTCGTACGCACTACTACTGTCCTCGCTACCGTTTATTTGGACTCATTTCCACCACAGGTAAAGATCCCGCGATCAGAAATGAATATGTAAAGTTTCGCAATTAAAATTACTAGGTACATATATTCTAATTTTATACAGGCGGTGACGGATAAAACAACAGGAGAATGTGTACTAAATTGTGGGGAACCAATTGTTCCCGACAGTCTAGAACCGGAAATACCTGACGATCGGCGGTACTGGCTTCTTACTGTTATACAGGGGTCTACTCCTGACAGTTTACAGTTAAAACTGGCTAAGCTCTACCAAAAGGCATTTCTCAGGTAAGTGCCACGGTAAAGATAGAGCACAGTAAATAGTAGATTTTAGTAAGCAGATGACGGACTCATGACTAAACTCCTTTGAAATGTTGTAGACAGCAAGAACGACACCTCGGAATCATAAAATCCCTTGACGCTCCAACGACAAGAAAAAAACACGAAGTACATTCATTTGTTGTGAACAAAGACGAAAATTATAACCAAATAGCTTCAACCAATACTCCGCTAAAATACCTGGACAGTTCCATGATTGCTCCTTCTATGACTGAAGTCCTAAGGGCAACAAGACTTCTAGATTACTCTAAAATAGACATTCCTATTGAAAAAGAGAATGTCACATTAAAACGTGATATAAAACCAACGAGACTAAATGATGTAGAGTCATGGGTGTTTGTGCCTCCTACAGTCGTAGTTAGAAAGAGAGAAGTGGCAGATCAAGAAGAAAAAGATGAGAAAGATGAAAAGGAGGAACTGATAGATCTTCCGTTGGAAGAAGACAATAGCAACGAGACTTTATTGTTCAAGAGAGAGATAATAAAGCCTGAACAACAGCCTCCGGTGCAAGTGCACATTCAAAATATTACAGAGGTAAGTTAAAAAGAAACGTGAGTTCATTGCTGTTTACCACGTGTTGATAATAATTGTCATAATTCTTGAAATCTTCAGTCAACAGAAACAGGCAGCGTTCAAATTGTCTACGTAGTGTTAGTGGGCGGTAGAGCAGTGCCTGCTGCAGTGGCTGCCAGGGATATGAGGCTTGTACGTGATGCTGAAGTGGCGAGAGAATTAGGTGCAGTCGTCACCACTAAAGCTGAGCGTAAGTAGTCATCTTAAATAAAGAAAGAAGTAATAATGGCATAAAGAACTGATTCAGCCATTTGGAGCATTGAGGACTTCCATGACGTAAGTATGACTTTGTGAAGGGGCTCGTAAAATTTTAGGCTTGGATTACGTGGTTGGGCAGTTTTGAATGAGAAGTCCTCTTAATGGCCCGGTCACTGTGTTCATTGCGCGGGACAGTGGTTACCTAACGGCACACGCAATGAACTGAAAAAACGCTCGCCGTGCCGCTGTTACTGATACTGCCGGGGCGTAAGTGTGTCCCTTCACTTCTTTATTTTGATGATGTGTCTTGTGTGTGATGTTCTGATGTTGTAAATAAATGTAATTTCTTTCTTTCTTTTAGCACTGTTTGTTTTGTTGTTTAATCTTTTGTTGTATAATTATTTGAATTAGTAAGTAATATTTTGTTCTCGATCCTCTGGGCTGTGGCAGAATACCAGTGTTTTGCTCCTATGAGCAATGTTGACCACTGAGCCACGGCCCTTTTGCACTACTGCAGCGCATACAGACAATATAAATGTTTTACTTTTAAGTTTATATACTGATTTCTGTATTTTTGTTAATCTTGATTGTGTGTGCTTGCAGTACCAAATAAATGTCTTTATCTATCTATCTATCTATCTTTTCTTTCCTTCATAGTGACTTTAGCTTGAGGCTAGTTTTTTCCTTATTTGGTAGGTAAGGACAAAATCGATCTCCCTATAATAAGAGTACATAGTATATCTTAACTTTTCATGCAGAGCATAATAATGCAAATTATTGTATGTATGTATGTATGTAAAACTCTTTATTGTACATAAAACATGAAAATAACTAGTTAACAAGAGATACAGATGTACAAAGGCGAACTTATCCCTTAAAGGGATCTCTTCCAGTTAACCTTAGAACGATTGACAGGACATTAGAGACAAGAGTAGGCATACAATGCTGAGTAAAAAAAAAAAAAAGAGCCGAAATCAAAAATAAACCCAAACTAACAAAACATAAACAATACCCATACTTACAAAGAATACACACAAGTACACACATATATTATATAATGAATACAATAGACTAATACATATCATACCAACATAAATAGACTACATAAAAACTACAAATACTTACATTAATATACGCATATACACTAAACAAAGAACACAACAGAGGTAGTCTCAATTTAAGAGGAACTGTCAAGCCAGTACGCCCCTAAGCGATTCCGGAAGATGGCTATTGTTGTTATTGTTGACTTAAAACAAATTTTCTAAAGTGGGAACCCTTCCAGCAGCGTACCTGAAAGCAGCTGAAGGTTTGGAAGGCGAGGCAGCCGTGGGCGGCGTGCATGGCACAGAACTATGGGCGTTGGCCGTTGGAGCCACCATAGCTGTGCTACTATTGCTGGTCCTGTTTGTTCTTCTATGTTTCGCCCATAGGTGAGGCTATATGCTTGCTGAAGTAAGACATACAGTCTGATTGATGGCTCACGTGCCATTAAGTAGGGTGAGGCCATCGGAAATCCCGACTTGCACAGAAGCAGAAAAACTTTAACACATTTTAAAATTTAGGCTTTGTCGAGAACTTTTTATTTCGAAATCATCCCATTCAAATTCAACCACTCATCATTTACTACCATAATATCATTTGTTATTTATGAAACTGTTAAAAATTCAAGCTCTACCTACGTACAATTTGTCTTGTTTTTATTTTAGACGAAAAACAATAAAATCGGCGGCGTCACTTCGAGTATACAGAAATGAAATGATCAGAGAAGCAGAACGTAATCAGTTGAAACAAGTCCACGAGGAAAAAGACGGCAAAGTAAGGAATAAGTATCATATTTTTTTATTTTTATTTATAAAAGTATACTTTATAATGCATTATAATGTTAAATTAGTTATTAATCATAACTATTGTTTATTGCAGCTAATTAGCGTGGTTTCTCCAAGCAGGACCAGGCCGAGTAGCACATTGTTGCCTATTTACAGAGCCGCTAGTGCTTCTAGGTAAATTTCATGTTCAATCACTAAGATTTGCTTAAATCTCTATCAGTTCCGCCATTAAATACAATCGTTCTGCGTCAGTAAAAGGTATTTTGGATTCATCTCTGCACGCACGGGGCCTATTTAACTGTTTAATTTTGCTTCTAAATTTGAGAAATGAATAGCGACATATTTTCTCTCTAACTTAATGTTGAAATAAGATTTTGTTAAAAATTTAATTTTTAATGCAAGCTTTTTCGCTAACTATACTTTTTGTTGACTGTACTTGCATTGTTATCCAACTTACACAAGTAGTATACCAAATTCAGGCGAATCCGACTCGACTACTGCAAGTGGGTCAAATTCGCCTTCCAAGATTTGACCCGTAGGTACATACATACATAGGTTCATTGCAAGTTAAATAAAAGCTTGTAAAAAGCGGATCATCAAGCAAATTCAGAAGAAAGTGCAAATAACTCCAAAATTTTCAGATATCCCCATCTTAGCCTCAATTTAAACCTGACTTTAAGTCAGGTAAGTTACCTACTCGTAATAATTTATCACTTATCTTCAAAGCTCATCCACAACATCCTCCGGGGTATCCGAAGTGGCGACGGTGGTGCGTCGTCGGCAGAAGAAGCCGCACGGTCTAAGGCTCCCACAGAAGAAGCGTGTTGGGACTACGGACAGCTTGCTAGAAGCGGCTGGGTTAGACAGTTCGGATAGCGGCCAACCTTCCGCGCCGCAGACGCCGACTTCGTATCTGTCGATGCCTTCTGTTAACTCTTTTCCAAGGTGCGTAATCTGGCCACGGTTAACCCTTAAATGCATGACTTAATATTGTTCGTCGAAAATATGAAAAATCGTTAGAAAAAACCGAGAAAAATACTTTAAAAATCAGGGTGAAAGTTCAGTTTTTTAATGCTAGGTATCATTTTTGACACTCCATGCAAATTGCAGATACAATTGAATTCTGCTTGCAAAATGGAGTAAGGTTACAGTCATATAATAAAAACAGTTAGATTTTTTGGAGAAAATGTTAAAACTTATGTGATGCCTTAGATACATAAGGGTTAAAATGCTATAAGTATGGTCGCGCGGAGAGCGTTTTCTATTCATTGCACTGCCTAGACGCTCGTCGTACAGTGGTTACCTAGCAATACCCGCAATGAACAGAGAAAACCCTCGCTACGCCATCGGCTGCGCATGTTGTAGCCGGGCGCTTGGCCATAAGATTTCAAAGTCAAAGTTAAAGTTTTAGTCAGTAGCTTAGTGCTTTAACAAGTTGGTTTTCTTGGGGGACTTTAATGCTCACCACGAAGACTGGTTGTTCCCATACCAAGTCACAGATCATGCGGGAAGAGAGGCACGCAAGTTTGCACTTTCTCTAGATCTCACCCAGCTTGTTCAACAGCCGACTCGCGTCCCGGATGTTGCTTCGCACACGCCAAACTGCCTGGACCTTCTGCTGACGACTGATCCGGATAGGTACAATGTGTCAGTGTCTTCCCCTCTGGGTACTTCTGACCACTGTCTGGTTAAGTTTGTGTCGCAGTACTCTCCTCCCGATTGCTCAATCGGTTCTCGACGAGTATGGCGATACAAGTCGGCAGATTGGGATGAGATGCGTCATTTCCTTGCATCCTATCCCTGGCAGAAAGCTTGTTTCTCCAGTGATGATCCGTCGAGCTGCGCGGAGGCTGTTACCGATGTGTTGCGTCAGAGTATGGAATATTTCATTCCTTATTCTGACGTATCTACTGGTAGCAAAGCTCGCCCATGGTTTAACGCCGAATGTGCTCAGGCTGAGGCTATTAAGCACTCTGCTTACTTATCCTGGGCTGATGCTCGTTGTCGCAAAGCTCCGGACGTACAAGTTAAGAAACAGCTTTTCAACAAGGCTGCCAAGTCCTGTAAAAAGGTCATGCAGAAAGCGCGATTCCTCCATGTTGGTCGTATTGGTGCCAAACTTGCTTCCTACCCCTCTGGGAGTAAAGCGTTCTGGTCTTTGGCTAAATCGGTGGAGTCCAATTTCTGTCGCCCGTCACTGCCGCCGTTGCTGAGGTCAGATAAGTCGCTAGCTCACACTGCAGTGGAGAAGGCGAATCTGTTTGCCTCTTTATTTGCGGAAAATTCACGCCTCGATGCTGCAAATGCGGTGCCACCCTCCATTCCTCATTGTGGAACTTTTATGCAGGAGGTTAGAATACACCAGAAGGAGGTTTTAAGAGCACTGCGTTCTTTGGACGTGAATAAAGCTAGTGGCCCTGACGGTATACCTGCGATTGTCTTGAGGACATGTGCTCCAGAACTGTCACCTGTTTTGACACGTCTGTTCAGGCTTTCTCTCAGGATGGGCCAAGTCCCGGTATCGTGGAAGATTGCCAATGTGCAGCCTGTACCTAAAAAGGGCAGTCGTGCCGACCCGTCAAACTATCGACCCATCGCAATCACCTCCATACTATGTAAGGTTATGGAGCAGGTATTGAACGCCAAACTCCTGGTTTACCTTGAGGGTAATGATCTCCTCAGTGACCGACAATACGGGTTTCGTCGAAATCGATCTACTGGGGACCTCCTGGTATATGCCACTCACCTTTGGGGTGAGGCTGTTGAGAAACATGGTGTGGCTCTTGCTGTGTCTCTTGACATTTCCAAGGCGTTCGATAGGGTCTGGCACGAGGGCCTTCTTGGCAAACTCTCTTCGTATGGGATCCCTGCTGACCTTTGCTCTTGGATCTCTGATTTCCTGAGGCATCGATCTATACGAGTCGTCATTGACGGGTGCTCGTCGGATCTCATGACCATTAATGCTGGGGTGCCTCAGGGATCGGTTCTCTCTGCTACTCTTTTTCTGCTGCACATCAACGATTTGCTCATACCCGGTATCTATGGGTACGCGGATGACAGCACAGTCACAGAGAGGTACCTATCTTACAGCCGAGCCAGTGGTGACGAGATCGGGTCACTCAGGGAGGCTATGGTACAACGGACGAATAAGGCCTTGGAGGCCGTGTCCGACTGGGGATCGGCCAACTTGGTCCAGTTTAATGCTGCCAAGACACAGGCGTGTCTGTTCACCGCAAAGCGGAGTCCATTCACCTTGGCTCCTACTTTCCAGAATGTATCCTTACCACCCAAAGACCACCTTGAGCTTCTTGGACTGAGCGTGCCATCTAATCTCAACTTCGGCGCGGCCATTGAGTCCAGGGCGAAAACTGCTGCTAAGAAACTTGGTATCTTATATAAGGTGGGACGGTATTTCACGCCGGAGCAACTTTTTACTTTATACAAAGCACAGGTCAGATCATGTATGGAATACTGCTGCCACCTTTGGGACGGTTCTGCCAAGTATCAGTTGGCGGCGTTGGATTCGGTGGAGCATCGAGCCCGAAGACTCATTGGTGATAGTTCGTCAATCGGTGGTAGGCTGCAGAGCCTCGAGCGCCGTCGTCGAGTTGCTTGTTTGTCTGTTTTTTATCGGATACATTTTGGAGAGTGTGCGCAGGAATTACATGATTTAATTCCTCCATCTCCATTTCACCATCGGACATCCAGGCGGGGGGAGCGTCTTCATCCTTATGTGGTTAGTATTCCAGTGGCCCGTACGAAGCGCTTCGCGTCATCCTTCCTAATGCGAACTGCTAAAGAATGGAATTCGCACCCGTCGTCTGTATTTCCTGATAAATACAACCTAGGTCTCTTCAAGGCTAGAGTGAATAGGCTGTTACTGAACCAGTGAGGTACACCTTTGGCCTCATCTACACTTTTCATCAGGTGAGATAGTGGTCAATCACGGGTCAGTTTTATGTAAAAAAAAAAAAAAAACAAGGCACAAGCAGAGGGTCATGAATTCGAGCCCGGGCTCGAACGGTGGGAGTTTTTCGAAATTTTTATTTGCGGAATTACACTTGAAATTTACCATGAGATTTAGGTGAAAGCAAACATAGTCAACCCGTCGAGCGTCCTGTGCGCACGGGTGTGCGCACACCGGCGCTTAGGATTTTTAGAGCCGGACGCTCCACGAAGACTTGCGAAGAAATTCAATGTTGTGTGCGAAGTTCCCAATCCAATTCACGCAGTTCAATGTGGCATAATGTCTGACAAGCATAAAACATTATTTATTCAGAGGCAACGTGGTAGAGCCACTCTCGCGCATCCTGGAGCCAGTATCGGTCCGTCATCTCGACATCGACTCTACCCCCACCTCGCCCAAGACCAGCCTGTCCAAGGAAGTGGTCCCTCGACGCCAGATGGCCTCTCAGCTCGTTAGGCTGGGCAGCATTGACAAGGACCCTGGAGTCATAGGGCCACTGGTTTGGGATTTGCACTGCCAGAGGATTAAAGATGGTAAGAGCTCGTAACGAGGAGCCAGTAAGTCTGTGTTTTGATAAGTGTTTTAATAGCTTCACCCCTTTTTAGTGCATTTTTTTAAGTCTTATAAAGCTCACTACTTTTTTTTTGTGTCACGGTGTTTGTTACCGAACTCCTCCGAAACGGATCGACCGATTTGTAAGAAACTTTTTTCTCCGTATTCGGTAGGTCTGAGAATAGGTCGTAGGGCATTTTTTATCCCCCCTCCCCCATTGTTCGCAGACGGAGTCGCGGACAACAGCTAGTTATTTATAATAAAATGATTTTATTTAGTTTGACTTGTTTCGCTGTTTGAAATCTGTAAAAAATGTGTAAGTAATGAAATCGTGTAAGCTAAATTTGATCCACTTTGCGGTTGAACTGAAATTTTGCACGGATATTTTATTGAAGCTGAATTTGATGGAGCTGAATTAACGCTGGAGCTGAAAGATGTTCATGGGATCTCTGTAATAATAATAATACGACGCAACTCCATCGAGTTTGGGCTGTTTTGATTCTTCTTGACAAGTAAATACTCTGATCCTACCTGACATAAGGTATTATGATGATGTCGGAAGGAGCCATCAGTAATAAATTTTAATTAACACGTAATAAAATAAAGCCTCATTTTAAGATACCCGTTTTTTGGTTTATTTTGTACATGCAATTACCTTAAAATCTGACGTTTTCCAGCATCCAAGCCCCCCAGTCCCGCAAAGTCAGCCACGCCCCGTAAAGATGGCTCTCGAATGAGGCAGCGGTTCAACGAACTCATGGACGACGCGTTCACACTGTTCGGGAGTGCCGGTTCTTCACCCAACTCACAGGAGACCTATGTGGTCGATAAAGAGAACAGAGGTACTGGTATACAGATATTCCTTGTATCTGATGCAGAGTGATAACCGATGCAAAGTGCAAAGTCCTTGCACAAAGTGGTATAGTACTTATAGACAACCAAGATATTCCTTTGCCAGTCTAAAGGTAAACAGGAGGGGACTTTGGGAGGGGGGATTGACGTGAGCATTTGCTCGATGTGAATATTCGCATCGAGCATTTGTTCTGGAGCAGCTGCTCCGGTCGCTGTAGGTAGGTACCGCCTGACGTGCCGAATATTCGACTTGTAACCTGCTGACATCGAGCAAATGCTCACGTCAGTTATAGTTTGTTTCAGTTAAAATGACGAATTTACAACTTCTTTTGTTGCTAAATATGAAAGGAAAAGATAACAAAGAGACATAATAAAACTGACCGAAGTGTGGCACGCGTGGCATGTGTACTGGAGTAGCTCAATTTGTTTGTTCACAGTATACTTTGGGCCTACCGACACACCTGCGTAATTGTTTTACAATTGTTTGTGTTACTTGAAGATAACAATTAAACAATAGATGTTGGAATAAGTACTTTTCGTCATTTTAACTAAAACAAACTATACCACCTTAAAGTTCAATGTCAGCGCTGCATGGCTTAAAACATCAAAAACGAATGAAATATAATTTTTATGGTATCCTATTATCTCGCCTCATTCGTACTTCGTTTAATTCTTTTTTCATCTCATTCTGTATTCGTCTTGTTCGCTATCCGTCATTATCTTATTTGGCCAAATTCTGTAACTTGTCTCTCTCTTAATAAGTCTTATTCGTTTTTCGCAAAACCGGGAAGAATGGCGTGCATTAGAAGAGACCTACACTCAGCATTGGGTGGTGAAAGATTGAAAAAGAAGAAGAAGAAGAAGTTGCAGAATTTGACCAAAAAAGATAGTGACGGATAGTGAACAAGACGAAGACGAATACAGTACGCTTAGTATAAGTTTTACTTCACCAAAATACTTCTCGATCGCGTTTACGTAAAAATTTCAATTTTATGGAAACATGGACGCGCGGCCGCGGCGGCGCTGTCCATGTTTCCCTAGTAATTGATTTTTTTACGTAAACGCGATCGAGAAGTATTTTGGTGAAGTAAAACTTATACTAAGCGTACTGAATGAGACGAAATAAGAATTTAACGAAAAACGAATGAGGCGAGATAATAGGATACAATTTTTATGAAATAAAATACTTTAACAAAAGGAACGTCGATGATTTGCCTAGAGAAACTTGACCTCAGCAAGTCTTTAATAATTCACCATGATTTTTGATGTGTCATTCATTATTCTCATGGTTCTTCAGGGTTAGACGCGGGCATTGCCCAGGCGCGTAACGACAACGTTCGGCTGCCGGGTTCGCCGTACACCGCCCTGGACACCGTGAGGGGACGGTCTGCTGGTACCAGGTAAGGAGTCTCCAATCTCGTGATGTTTGTATTAACACCAGGCCACCGGAATGTTGGATTATTCGCGGTAGTTCCTTTGAAGAAACTTACGTTTTTTTCGCACTAGTTCCTTCACAAGAGATAGGAACTGTGTTTTTTTTCGCCTTTGTTCCTTGTCGCAGTAGTACCTGCAACAAAAACGCTCGCTATACTTAGTTCCTTCGAAGGAACGGCCAAAGGAACTACCGCGAATAATAAGGAAGGCTACCGATAGAGAGGAGTAAGAAGTTGAGCCAAGCTTCAGATTTGGGGTTGTCAATTTTTTTATACTTATACATAACCCGCACTCCCTCTATTCTCTAATCCAGCTCTACTCAATCTACTTACGGCCCCCGGACCACATGTGGCCCGCCAGTGCCGCCAGCTTCCCGCCAGGCTTCTATAATTGGCCCACTTGGCATAAAAATTATATTGATATATTACCATTTTAATTTCCAATGCTGTTTACAATCAATGGTGCGGTCCAATGTTGTGACACATTCGTGGCCCGTCCAAAAAAATATTGTACAGGGCTCTAATCTACAGGGCCGGATTTAGGAGAGGGCATCCGCGGCCACAACCCCGGGGCCTCCACAATAGAAACTTCGAAAAAAAAAACTTAAATTCCGACGAGTAATTATTTGGAAAATAATTTGTGGTCAAGGGGCCTCCACTCCTTTTATGACCCGAGACCTCCAGACCTCTAAATGCGGCCCTGCTAATCTATACTCTTTGACATCGTGTTTACAGTAGAGGCAGTACAGCGGCGATCATAGAACCTACGGACAGCCGCCCTCGCACCTCGTTCGCGCGGCCGGTGGAGCGCCGCGTGCCTCCCGCGCGGGCCTGGGGACCCACTCCACCCCATGTAAGCACCTTAACCTCGTAAGGCCCACCTCTAGTTTGGCAACCAGATCCGGCACGATCCTAAAACTTATTCACAAACACGAGAAGCTTGTCCTGTCAATTGTAAACAGGCTCGAGAATGGTAAAGAATTGTGTTGGATTTGAAAAACGAGCCGTGGTGGCCTAGTGGTTTGACCTATGGTTTCTCAAGCAGAGGGTCGTGGTTTCGATCCCGGGTTGACACCTCTGAGGCTTTCGGAATTTACGTGCGTTACATTTGAAATTACCATGAACTTGACGGTGACGGAAAAATGCACACTGCGACAATTTAGTGGTGTGTGTGAAGTTCCCGAACCATCCTGGACCAACGTGGGAACTACGGCCTAAGCCCTCTTATTGTGAGACAAAGGTTATGTTTTTTTTTATGATGGGATGATGATGAGTTTTGGAGCCAAGCCAGGCATCGTACCTCTTTAAATATATCTTCATATTTCCATTTCAGTCGCTAACCCGTCCCCCGCCGACGCCTGCCGTCAACCCAGCTCTCATCCTAGCCCAGGGTCAACTCTCACCAGAAGACCCCGCCTTGCCTCTCATATCTGCCATAAAAAGCGAGATCCAACGCGTCAGGGAACAACACAAACCCAACGCATAGTTAAGATGATGAAAAATAACCCAGTTTTGTGTTCATGTAATAATCGAAAATAGGTTAAAATTTGGATGGAAAACCGATTCTACGAGCTTAATAATAAAACTCAAATTATGTTAGGATCCTTAACAAATTAAGGCAAAAGTGCAATCTACATAAGTTATAGGTATAATTAGTACAGAACAGCACAATCATCAAGTGCGATTTCAACTTGTTTAGTAGAAAATAAAATTTGAAGGTTCTCGAGTGGCGTCCACGGACCGGCAGACGCAGTGTAGGTAGGCCTCCAACAAGATGGAGCAACGATCTTATTAAGGTTGCTGGAACGCGTTGGAAGCGGATGGCACAGGACCGATCTGTTTGGCGAACCTTGGGGAGGCAGTGGACGTCTTTCGGCTGAAATGATGAAAAAACTTTGAAGCTGACGTAGGTAAACGAGATTTAACAAAACTTGGTGTCCGCTCCACACCCTACAAAAGTAGACACTACCTATGGTAAGAGCTTTGACAGCTGAAGTTTAATTAATTGCCCTTAAAATATACACTTACGGTCAAAAAATCGGCCCACAGTTCACCTTTTATACAAACGAGGTCACTTTTGATGTCTTGGCCCTCCACTACGCGGTGCTTTGGCTGTGATCTGATGATGGCTACTTCGAGCATTGATAAAGGACAATCAGAGTTCCTACGATACCCACCTGATTGAATCTCGGTTTAACACGGAAATTATACATGTTCAAAAAACATCTAAAATGGCAATAAAATGAATGAAAATCTAAGTGCTGATACAAATTCTCTCGCTGTGGCGTGAACTGCTTGTTGAACCAGTTGCGTATGTTGGGAACTCTGGACCTCCATTATCGATGCTCTGGATATCCATCATCAAATCTCAACCGGGCACCGCCCTGTACCATGGAGTTTACACTAGTTTACAGTGACCGTAATCGCTAGCGACGGCGTAAATGATTTGTATGGAGAATTGTACTTCTTTAAGTGACCGCTAAAGGCGCTGTACAATTCTCCATACAAATAATTTACGCCGTCGCTAGCGAGTATGGTCACGTAAACTAGTGTAAACTCATGGTAGAGGTACTGGTGGAGAACTAAGGCATCAAAGTGGCCTTGTTTGTATGAAAGATGGACTGTGGGCCAAATTGTTTGAGCGTGACTGTACAATTCACAGACGTACCTACAAGTACAGTAGGTACTGATATTAAATTTAAAAAAGGATTGGTATTTAATTTTTCAAGTTTGCAGTTTCTAAAAATGTTTTCTCATCTAATGGATTTTATTATAACGTGGCGTTGAGAGAATTTAGGCAACCCCATGTGAATTGAGTCGTTACGGCACCACGCCACTACACCCTATCCTTAAAACTCTTTTTTAACAATTTAAGAAACGATTTTTAATATTTTACGATATATTTAGCTATAAGAATTAATTAAGAGAAAAAATCATGAATTATATATTAAGTGCGACGGTAAATAGTTTTAAATTATGTAAACATGTGACTTATTTACTACAATCCTAACTAATATTACAAATGTGAAAATGAGTTTGCGCTTTCACGCATAAAGTACTCAAACAATCGTTATGAAATTTGGTATGGAGATAGTTCGAGACCCTGGGAAGGATAGGATTGTTTTTATCCCAGAAAATTGTGTAGGTCTCGCAGGATAGCAATCGAATTCTTCGCAGACGAAGTAGCGAGCAACAGTTAGTGAGACATATTTTGGAAATGTGTCTTACTGAATTAAGTAAGGCCGGGGCCGCACTGGTAAGGCGACCGGCGACGCGACGCGACGGCGACTAAATCAAACATAGTTCGAGTTAGGTGAGCAGCCGAAGCGGCCGCAGCGGCGACGGCGACTAAATCAACTATGTTTGATTTAGTCGCCGTCGCGTCGTGTCGCCGGTCGCCTTACGGCACTTTCACACGGGCAACGTCCCGTTTTTTGCGGGTTCGGTTTTTTGCAGGATCCCGTTTAGTAGCATACGTGCTACTGTGGTAACATTCATACGAGCATTCGGTTTGCAGGATACCGCAAACCGAATGCTCGTATGAATGTTACCACAGTAGCACGTATGCTACTAAACGGGATCCTGCAAAAAACCGAACCCGCAAAAAACGGGACGTTGCCCGTGTGAAAGTGCCGTTACCAGTGCGGCCCCGGCCTTAGGGCCAATAGATGCAGCGTATTACATACGCGCAGACGACGCGCGTTTCGCGAATGCAGTGCAGAACATTAATATAGTCGGCCAAGAAATTCCTTTACCACCCTTAGCCCCTCGTATGCGGGAAGTGAAAAAAATCGTGCATTCTAGTCTCAACTGTTTCATATAAATCCAATGATACAGATTTAAAAAAAGAAACAAAAAAGTAGCCTTAAATCTGGTGCACAAACAGCGGAGGCGTGGTGGTGCGGTGGTGGTGACGGTTGTAATATTCTAACTTGTATGAACGAGTTCGCGGTACGGTACCGCACGGTTGACCGGTTGAACGGTTGTTCATATATTATTTACAAGTTAGAATATTACAAGCTTTACCGCCACCGCACCGCCACGCCTCCGCTGTCTGTGCGTTTGGAGCTTAAGAGTGAGGCTCCACTAGTGCGTTGCTCGCTTGACGCTGCGACGTTTTACATTATACATTTTTTATATTTATTTTTGGCATGCCACATTATGCGGTGCGTCGTCACACGCGACGTTTCAACGGATCGACGGACAAGGGACGAAGTGGGAGGAGGGTGATGCCGCGGCGCTGTTTCTTTCTAACAGTATTTTTTTGTCGTGCGTCGACGCAGCGCGGGTGTGGCATACAATGCGTCAATGTCAATGACCAGTAGAGCCTCACCCTAAGGTTCAATCTCATTTGTACAGCTTAAAACATCAAGCACTTTACAAGTCAATGGGACAATCAGCCTTATTGTATTGATTTTATTTTGTTATAAGAACAGTCATGAAAAATTACTTGGTCTACTATACTAGATAAATTAGATAATTGAATTTCATCTGTGCGTAAAATATAGCCCTTGATTATAGGCACTTATTTATTAAGTTGATATTGTTTTGATATTACGTTATTTGTTAATTACTTGTTTTGTTAATATTAATGTTATTGATAAATTAGTAGAGTTAAAATAACACTAGGTGTAGGTGTACCTAACATCAATGATGCCAATTGAATTTCAAACCAAACTACCTGAAACTGTACGTGTACGTATATTTAAAGTCAAGTTTCTTAACAATTTTATAATAAACAATTTTTGAATCGACCCTATGTTTTTCTATACAATAAAGTTGGGTTAGTTTGCCCCTGAAGGGTAACTTAACGGAGGCCATATTGCCTCTTGCTGTCTCATTCACCATCTCTTTCTGTCACCATCTTATACCGTTTGACAGAAAGAAATAGTGATTGCGAAAGCAAATGATCACGCGTTAGACAATAAGCCAAGGGCGGATCCAGGATTTTTTTCTTGTGCCCCACAAGGGACGGACGGTCAAAAAATCAACAATAACTGTAAGAAATAAACTTAAAGTATCATACTCCACAGTACACAAAAATACCGTCTGGGGGGGGCATGTGCCCCCGTGCCCCCCCCCCCCCTTAAATCCGCACTTGCAATAGGCGTACAGAGGCCGGATTATCCGCGGTATATCCTTTGGCTGTTCTTTCGAAGGTACTTGCGTTTTTTTCGCACTAGATCCTTCACAAGAGATGAAGGAAGAACTGGGTTTATTGTTTTGCCTTGCTATAGCTATTGCTATTGCTACAGCGACAAGGAACAAAGGCGAAAAAATAAACGCATCTCTTGTGAAGGAACTAGTGCGAAAAAAACGCAATAGTTCTTTCAAAGAAACACCCAAAGGAACTACCGCGAATAATCGCAGAGCGCGTATCTAACGGGCGGGCGCTTGCTATCGCTTTAGCCAATCTTATATAGTTTGACAGAAAGTCACACTGATATGTGGTTGGTTTTCGCTAACGTTTTATATATTTTTATTAGACCCTGCTATATGTTGATTTCGTATGGGCCAAGGGCTCCTTTGGGTCTATCCATGCTCGTAGGTCTATCCCCACCTCAAGCTATTTAAAATAAAACTACCATTTGGTGCAATACATTTTGTACTTGTTTAATTGCAATATAAAAGTCTACAATACTTTTCTACTCAGTTCTATATATGAAATATATTTACATACATACAAAGACAAGGTACGTGGAAAATAGACGATTGCACTTGGTTATAATTATCTTTGGGCTAATAGAATTGCAAAGTAAATTATAAGTACAAACATTCAGGTCAGGGAGAATATTGCGTCGGTTGACCAATCTCTTATGACTACTCGTATAGCTAGACCGCTTATGGCCGGCGCCCACTGACGGCATGGCACGGCGTGGCATTTTATTACTATCAAGTTATTTTGAATCTTATTTCAATGAGTTTAGAATTCATGTTACTTTATTTCGACACCACGATGCCGCGACGTCCTGAGGGCCGATGCCACACAGAACCAATAAAGTAACATGAGTTCTAAAATCATTGAAATAAGATTCAAAGTAACTTGATAGTAATAAAATGCCACGCCGTGCCATGCCGTCAGTGGGCGCCGGCCCTAATGAGTCCTCGCCCGCGCGGTACAGGGGCTGGGGGGGGGGGGGGGGAGAGGGGGGGGAGGGGGGGGATGAAGACAAAGGGGGCCGGAAGATGTGCGGGCGGCAGGCACACGAGAGCGAGGACTCATTTAAACGGTCTTGCTATAGCTAAGCTGTCCCGCAAAGTCAACAACGACAGTAGCAGTAGACAAGATCTTCA
Organism: Archips crataeganus; assembly: GCA_947859365.1. Lineage (NCBI taxonomy): Eukaryota > Metazoa > Arthropoda > Insecta > Lepidoptera > Tortricidae > Archips > Archips crataeganus. The sequence continues at coordinate 6,475,704 of OX402064.1, forward strand.
CAAAAAGTAATTGGGTCATACACAGCATAAGAAACAAAATTTGTCCCTCCTGTGGACATAAAGTTAGCGACGCTGGGTCAGCGAATGACTTATTTAAATGGGCTGAAAGTTGGCCAGGCGTCCCACCACACGCCGATGTAGAGTTAACTAAACAATATTAGCTCTGGTCTAGACCCTCAACTTTTGCCATGTCTACAGGAGAGACGCATAAAAAAATGTGCATGACACAATAATTATTTAGAGTCACTTGAGTATTCGTTTGTTTTGTTATCGTTTAACTAATCTGGTAGAAATTAAAGACAAAAAAATATTTAAGAGCGCCAGGGAATATAATGTTCCCGATATGGTTCTTGCTGTGTCCCCCAAAACACCAAAGCTTAAAGATAGAAGAATAAACTTAATAGTACATTACTGCAGCGGCCGCGAAATAGGGGATTGCCGGCCGAGTAGTAATAGATGGCGGAGTGTTAACGAGGCCATCTAGAGATACGAGGCCGGCAATCCCTGTTCGTGGCCAAGGCTTGTATAGTGCTTTTCTCAAATAAATCCAAGGAAATGACACGAATGTTCAACTTATATATTCATATTTAATTCAAATTGTTTTTTTTTTGATTCCCGCCAAAATATTTTTTTTCCAGCAATTTATTTGTAAGCTGTTCCAGTTAATGTTTTTGACGCAAAATCTTGAGATGATTTATATTTATTAAAAAATTACGAACACAATAAACGCCTCCTTATTTATTTTATTAAATCTAGCCAAGCAAGATATTAAAAAGTAAATTCACAAACTAAATTTTTCTTAATTGGCAGTATGTCATTGATAGTCAATAAAAGAAAATACGACCCACTAAAACAAAAGACAATCTCTTTGCTGGCCTTTGCCAGCAATGTTTGTATTAAAATTCCATTATTGTCGTCTAATTTGAAATTAGAACGAATCTTCCTCAACTGCTATACAATGGCATACTTCGTGTTGTATTGTCACGACTATAAGGACCACATTTCCTTGGATGTTTGAGAAAAGAAATTTATAAATACCTAGCTAAAAAATAAATTTAAGCAGTAATCTGGAAACAAATAATTTAATTTAACAATATAACACATTATTTGCACGTTGCCTGAAATAGAATATTTTGACTTACCAAGGTGACGGAATTTAACTTTAGACTGTAGTGTAGAAGTCATAGTAGAGAGGGGGGGCTTTGAAGCATTTCAACCCCCATATCCCGTGTGTTACCAAAACCAAAGGAAAGAGGAAAAAAGGCGGAAGGGAGAAGGATGGAAGGATGGGTCGAGAATTCTGCGACGACACCACACCACGCCACACGTCGTGGGCATTGGGATTTTTAGTTGACGCACTATAGGGGGGTGATCAATAAAGAATATGTATTTGTATTGTACAGGATGTTCATTCGAGCGTTTCAACCTCACTCATCCTCACCTCATTTATCTCGTCACTTTTTTAATAAATGACTGCAGATTTTGATGGGGCTTTCGATTATATATTAGAGGGCCTATAGGTTTACCATATAACTGGAAGGAAACTGTATCAGAATTACCTATCTGCCATTTCTTAAAAACCGGCCAAGTGCGAGTCGGACTCGCGCACGAAGGGTCCCGTACCATTATCTATAAAAACGAGCAAAAAAAATCACGATTTTATTCTGTTTTGTTATTTAGTATTTTGTTGTTATAGCAGCAACAGAAATGCATCATCTGTGAAAATTTAAACTGTCTAACTATCACGGTTCATGAGATACAGCCCGGTGACAGACGGACAGACGGACGGACAGCGGAGTCTTAGTAATACGGTCCCGTTTTACCCTTTGAGTATGGAACCCTCAAAAAGTGACCAGATAAATGTGGCGGTTGAAACACTCGAATAAGGGGCTGTTTCACCACTTTTCTTAAAGTTCGGATTAGCTTAATCATAACCTTATTTGACAGATGGAATTAAAATTTCTGTTTCACCAGTCTCGATTAGCGCTAAGTGACGGACAAACTGTTTCTTAATTTGACCATCAGATCAGGAGGCATTTAGCATTTTTATCCTTCACATAAAGTTAGTTTATTTTTTTGTGGCCATGGTTGGAGAGCCCTTCAGCCGGTTTCAGAAAAATAAGTCATAGTATTTTTTATTTTTAAAGAAAGAGGTCATGCTAAATTGCATAAAATAATTTAAATATCAAGATTTGAATAAAAAAATGTAGGTACACTTTTAGTATGTAAAAATAAATCCAAAATTTCGTAATATTTTTTGATAACAAACTTTTTTTCAGTGGCTCAATCGTTTGTTCCACCTGAACTTGTATGTCGCCATTAAAAAAAAGTTTATCTGTCAAATGGTTTGGCGCCACTTTTCGATTCGTTTTACGTGATTTTATTTTTCTTTGTTATTGTTAACAAAGTATCGTAAATAAATACCGTTTTTGGATCAATTATAATGTTACACATTTGTTTATGCAAAAAAAATAGATTTATTTAAAAATTATATAGTTAACGATTTCTTTTGCTTTAATAATGAGTGACTCTTTGAACAAAAGTGTGCGAACAGGAACGCGTGGTTGTGAAATGCGACGTTGCCATTCCGACTTTTTGTTAAACCCACGATTAGTTAAGTGGTACTTAATTTGCACAGGACCGGCGTGGTGAAACTGAAAAAACACTAGCTGACAGATTTGTCCAGTACTTAGTTTATTCATTGGTTACGTGACCAGTAGTTTGACAGTAAGGTGGTGAAACACCCCCTAAACGTCCTATAACTAGTCGATTTTCGTCAAGCACGGAATACGGCCGTTCAAACAATTCAGACCTCCGCCCAGTACAGTATTTAACACCACGAACCAACACACTCTCGATTTTGTATGGTAATACTGAACCGTGCCGTCATTTGTCAACAAACTCGATTGACTGTTTATTTCAAATTTACTAAAAATCAAATATCCTATTACAAACACATTGTCAATCCTTAGCAAACTTTGTAAACATTTTTTCAAAGTCTAATCTGTCTATGAAAAAGTTTCTTTTAGGTTCAAAAGTCCGTGGTGGTACAATCATCAACGGCAATCCATCATGGTTAACATTTTAAGAGGGTTTATACCTGCTGAGCTGGCAACGTTGCATTTTTGTTAGTTTTTCTCGATTACTCCATAAATATTGAATGAAAATTAAAAATGTTTTGTATACAAATTGTTCTAATATATTAGTTAATGTGTCTACTGCAATAATAATTCGTGATAAGACTTTTATTTTCTTTAAAAACCGTTAGGTAATAATTTGTTCGTTTTCATTGTCATGGGCGTTTTCGTTGTAAAATTACAAGTTACCTAGAGAAGAAGTCACCTGGTGAGATTGGCATAATTTTACTATTGTCAGTGTCATTATCATAATGCACTATTTTGTTGATAACGTTAAATAAACAGGATAAAGTTGTTTTAGTGTTTTGATCATTTCGCCCACACTTAGTTATTTGATGAGGAAAACTATTACGTAATTTTGAAAGAACTGATCGTTTAATTAAGAACTGCGCATGTTTATTAAGCAAAATATTGGTGTATTTAGTACATTTTCAATTGAAAACGATAGTAAATGTCAACGTCAAGTACTTCGACTAGACATGACGGTCTGCAGTGCAGTACATTGCTGGCCCGATTAATTTTCTTAGAAAATAATATAATCTTTTTTTTCTTTTTAAAAAATTTAAACCACTTGGACTTAATTACTGATTAGTTAAAGGATGTATAATTTAATTTATTGATCGTGTTAACGGATACACCCTGTATATTAGAACAATTTGTATACAAAACATTTTTAATTTTCATTAAATTTTTATGGAATAATCGAGAAAAAGCAACAAAAATGCAACGTTGCCAGCTCAGCAGGTATAAACCCTCTTAACAAGCCTCAATTTTGACTTTTACATTTTTTTAATTTTGCTATAATTTCGTCAGGACCTTTATTCATATTATTCTAAATCTACTCTAGCCGTATCTTAAATACTAGAGTAACAATATCATATACCAATAATGATAGGCATCTCAATACCGCTTGTGTGAACCGAAATTAATTAAAATCCTAATTTTTGCACAAGTTTAAATAATATGTTTTTATTGGATGATTTCAATCAATTTTTATTTACATGATTTACACACAGGCAGCTCTTAATCGCCATCACTGAAACCGGCATACCTTATTTTTTTTAAATAACAACTAAACATAAAAACAATAGTAATAATACTATCATACTGTATTAAACACCGCTATCATAAAGTGATGTTAGCACATAGAAAACTCTTTCAACAAAGTCTTGTAGCCATTGCCAGCCAGTCTTAATAAATCAAGGTAAGAATACTCGTAAATACATTGAGTTCAATATTAAGAGTTTTACCGTTTTTTATCCATTTACCCTCTCAGCAAATATCAAATACAAGCTTTTGCCCGAAACTTTGTCCGCGTAATTAACTCCTGAATAGATCGAATGTGCCTAATGCATTCTTTTAGTGGTCTGAAACCATCTTCGCATTATTGCAAATGAAACCGGGTTGAGGCATATAAGTTGGATGGTTTCTAAGTTTGTAATGGGCATACATAGGTAGAAAATATTTTGTGTTTTATGTAGATTGTTAAAGGAGATGACCCTTAAAATTAAAGTACAATCAAAGTTGTAGCAACTTGTACTTTCGTTGTGGCCATAAACACAGGAAGGTAATGACGTTTGACCAGTGAGGTCAATTCAATACATTCGAAAATTCACTCATTCATTAGTGACTAAAACAAAGCGTTCACAGTTCTGAAACAGAAATGGAGGGATCGTATCGTCTTCATGGCAATTGTAAGTTTTCGCAGCGAACGAGATGCCGTCATTCGCGTAATTGATTGATTAGATGTTGCCTCTCCAAAGCAAAGCAAAGGCGTCAAGAATTGTCATCCATTCATTGAAGATCAGTGGATTTATGACATCCTCTACAAAAATTCTAATCACCCTTCGATGCGAACGAAGTAGAACTATGCACGCTTACCTTGACAATGACAGGGCTTATGACATATGTCACAGACAATGTTGAAGATTTTCGAACGCGGCAATTACTTCTAACATTGCTCAATAAGTTCAATCACACAGTACGTCTACTGGGCTTTACATCCTTGTCGTACAAACACTGGCAACATTAATAGGCAGTGCGTTAGTTAACACGTCAGGTGTTTCAGTCAATCTGCACATATTCCACTTTTATTTGCTAGGCGGATTGCACTGGCTGGTGAGGCGCGAGCCGCCTCCAATGGCTGCGCTGACGTTCTTGGGACTCTTCATCCTGTGAATTAGTTAACAATTTAGTCAATTGTAAAAAATCTTTCTGAGCAACCATAATGTTATAATTCACTGGTGGAAACTACTTTGGCTTTTGTATTATCTAAATTTCAAATAATCACAATTGTTTTTTTATAGGAACTTGCACTAGGCACTTCGTCGACTATACAGCGGTGGGTTTCCCCAGTTTGAGAACAAAAGGAAATTCTTTACCTGAATGATGGTAATGGAGACAGTATCTGGCTTGATGTCTTCCAATGGCTTCTGGTCATCTTCTGACGTCTGCTCCACGTGTTCCATATTCATATTCCTACACATATAATTGAAATAGTGGGTAAGTACATGAGGATATAACTCAATGTCGTCATCATCATCATCATATAAGTCACAAGACGTCCACTGCTGAACGAAGGCGACGGAGGCCCCAAAGAGTACCACAACTAGGGTGACCAGATGTCCCGTATTTTACGGATTGTCCCGTATTTCAGGCACGAATTTTTCATTGTCCCGTAATTTGGCGAAACCAATACGGGACAGTACATTTTTCCGTAATTTTATAATTCAATCAATAGCATTTAACCCCTAAAGCAGAGAGCGTAGAGGCGATTTAGCGACCACTTGAATTGAGTTGGAAATTTAACCTTATTACAGTTATTACATACATCATGCAATAATCACTGTCTTAGGTGATAAACCAATTTATTCATTATGACATGGTTCTATAATGGCCTAGGAATCAAATTGGTTGACTGTACTCTGCCCACTGCCGCTACAAGTCTCGCCACCGTCCGAGCTATGTTAGTAACTTTGGTTCTCCTGCGAATCTCCTCATCTCTGATTCGATCATGCAGAATTGAATGCAAGAGAAATACGAGTGGTTTTGGATTTACCATTCGAACTGTATAGCTATGAAAATTAGCTCTCAGTACAGTACATTTCTTTGCTTGTACGCTTTTATGATTTGTTGAACTGCAAACATGATTTAAAAGTAACGCATTTCACTGGGTACTTTTGTAAAAATGTGAAAATTTTATCTTTAAAGCTTTATAAAGAATTCGCAAGAATTCCTAATTTAAATACGCATTTTAACAGTTGATCCGAAATGCATGCAGATACTTACTTTCTACTTCCGGAATGGAACCTGCCACCCTCCCCTCGTATTCTATTCATCGCATGTCTGTGCCTCGATTCATGTAGATATTTCTAAAAAGAGAAACAATTATTTTAAATTTCATCACCATCACCATGCAAAAACGACTCAACTAAAGCATAGCTCTTCACAGTATAGGGTCTCCCCAAATCTATCGACGTGGAATCGACTTCTGCCGATCGGAAAAAACCTTTATGTCAATGCAATAAGAGCCCGCCCGGCTAGACGGCCCGCGCAGCCGAGCCGATCGACGTCTTTTTCGCTCTTATTGCGTTGACATAAAGATCGGCTCCAATCGGCTGAAGCCATTTACGCGTCGATAGATTTGGGGAGACCCTTAGGTACCTACAATATGTATTGCCCTGTTCGTGCAGCTTGGCCGCAGTGTTGCCAGGTCTCCTGATTTCTCAGGAGATCTACTGAATTCCAGGTATGGCTACTGATCTACTGAATTTCCACAAGAATCTACTGATTTTCTACATCGGGAATTTCGATTTGCGAAATTAATTATTATATGTAAAAGATACCCATGACTATTGGCATTATTGGTAACTGGTCAACTTTTTTGAATAAAATAAACGTCAATTCAATTCGGAATATCGAATGCGTAAAATGAAACGTATCGTCAATCAATAAAATGTGAAACATAATGTTTATACACATAGTGTGCACTACCAGCCAAACCCAAAAAATAATATACATTGAGGCACCTCATGTCAACATTGTTACAATACGTTTACTTTTAGTTTACCACTGACAGATGGCTTGCCTTCATTTCATTTCCAACTTTAACACCATACAAATAAAGTAGCTATTACAAAATCTGCAAGCGTGGGTAACAGTATTCTAAAATTGGCTTTATTTGTAGGTCGTTAAAGTTGAATATGAAATGAAGGCAAACCATCTGTCAGTGGTAAACTTTATGCAATTTTACTGTAATGTTTTGGCGGGAGGGAGCCCGAAATGAATGGATAGCGCACAGGGATCGCGGGTAACGAATCGTCACGAGGTAAGTTGCCTCAATGTATATTTTTTGGGTCTGGCTGTAGTGCACACTATATAAACATTATGTTTCACATTTTATTTATCTGTTGTTTGTCTCTGATCTCTTGTTTCTTGTTATAGGTAACTTTATATTTTTGCAGACAAAATTAATGTAAAGTAACATTAATTAGTTAAGCAATTAAAAAATATATTGATGAAATAAAAAAGAGAGTCGCCAATCTGTTGCCGGCCTTTAATGTAAGTATAAACCATTTTCTTGAAAGACAGAGTACAGAATACTGACCGGCCTCTCCTTAGGTATCTTGCCCTGTTCGTGGAGCTTGGCTCTCGCCGCGCGTCGCTTCAGTATCCGCTTGTACTGCCTCGCGTTCACGTACAACAGGGGTTCTTCGTCAGAGGCGTTGGCAGCGGCGCTGTCTGACGGGGCTGTTGACGTGCTGGCCGTGTTGTTGTTGTTGTTGTTGTTGTTGTTGTTGTTCACCATCTGTTTCATAATCAAAACGTTTATTCTGCAAGTAGGCCACAAAGCTTTCGCTGTTTTTTTGCAACATTGCTACCAGGGCTTTCGGAAGAACCATCATTGCTGGGAAGAATGCGCCGCAAGAATCTTGGCAGAAAGTCATCTTTTGAAGGGAAAATAAAATAAATAATTAAATAAAACATATAAATTACAATATAAAACGGAAGAGAAATTACATTTTTAAAAATACAGGGATGTATGGAGTTCCCTTAGTTAAGAACCTAATACTAAACATTTAACTATATCTACGTTCCGTGGAAGTGTAGAATGCTTCCACCGACAAAAATAAACAGAAAAAAAATATTGGAATATTGGATGTCTTCCAATGTTTGCATTAGGTTAGGGCAGCGCGTGAGGCGACAGTGGTAACCGTGAATTAGGTATTTCAGATGCCTCGCAGTTAGTGTACAGTCAAGGAATTTAATTTCCTACCCACCTAAGTTTGAATATCCTACGGCAAACTGTCACCATACGAGCTAGCAACGATGTAGTTTTAACGTGTTGCAAATGACATTTCGACCTTAATGCATTGCGAATATTACACGACATTTTTACGAAATGGGTAGGGAATTAAATTCCTTGAGTGTACATAAGCTTTGCCACACTTGTAATTTAAGCAACCCAATAGGAATCGAGTTGTTACGACTCCACGCCACTGGTGCAGTCGAGTCCTTCAATATGTGTACAGCCAGAACTGTTTATAAATATCTAAACATAAATCTTTTGTTACGGTAATAAGATCTAAGTATAGATATTTATGAACGGTTGGCTGTACAGATATTGGTGAACTCGACTGTACGCACATTACATAATATTTTTGGAAACGGATATCAAACCAAATCTCAAACGGATATCAAAAAAATAAGGCTCGAGTGGCGTCCACGGACCGGAAGACGTAGTGTAGGTAGGCTTCCAACAAGATGGAGCGACGACCTGGTTAAGGTTGCGGGATCGCGTTGGATAGCGTTGCCAACAATAGATCGAACTATCGATAGTACTGGCAATACTATTGTGACCTCGAAAAATAGTAAGTAACAATATCGATAGGCCTATCGATAGTATTGATAGTAATTTCTGACCAATACTATTGATAGACATCAGTACTATCGATAGTATCGATACTATTACATTAACAATACTATTGCATTTTTACAAACTATCGATAGTGCAATACTACCGATAGTATTGATAATAAAATATCAATAGTATCGATAGTATCGATACTATTGAAAACAATACTATCGATACTATCGATATTATCGAAACTATCGATAGGCCTATCGATATTGTGACTATTTTTCAAGGTCGACTATCGATAGTCGAGCTATCGATACTTATGCAACACTAGCTTGGATGCGGATGGCACGGGACCGTTCTGTTTGGCGAGCTTAGGGGGAGGCCTATGTTCAGCAGTGGACATCTTTCGGCTGAAATGATGGTTGTGATGACACAAAATTTAGGTCCTGCACCGCCACCGGGTAGATCTTGGGAACGAAAGAAAAGGGGCCTCGCTGATGCGACTTCGCCTACGTCTATATTAGTCCACGCTACGCCACTGACTGATAGCGGTCTAAACGCCTTAGAACTACCCTTATGAATTCCTTTCCATGAAAATTTATAATACTTCATAATTACAAAGAAGAATACTTACCATGACAATGTTGGGTTGATTAACGATTTGTTGTTGCTGTTGAACACCCGCCACTTGCACTAGGTTGCCATTTAGGTTGATTACTGGAAAGTTGAAAGTAGAAATAAAATATTACATGTATGATTCTGACTTTACCTGTTCATGCTTAAACCGATGAACCGATTTAACCCTTAATAAGGCCCCATTTATTGGAGCATACTATGACAGATTCAAAAGCAGCTATAATAAAGTATATTTTTAAAGCTAGTCGTATTTTCAATAATTACAATGGATATTGTAACGTCCTAAAACAATAAGGTTCAATTTCCAAAGCAAGCTATGAAATATTGATGTTATGTTCCTTCTAATAGGCCGCGAAGTGTCACTTTTCAGGCGCGGCTAGACGAAGAGGTTGTTAACATAATTTCATTCAAAATTGCAGGCCTAGATTGCAAGATGTTCTTTTTTTAATTTCCATTCCACATAAATTTGTGACACGGCATCATGGCGTTCAGCCATTAAAAAAAAACTATAAGCAATATTTGCCTTTTGGTTCATTTCATTACGATTCTGTCACTAGGTGTTTATTAAAAATAAATATTCATGAATTATCTTATCTCTATTTTTTATTAAATCCGAGTTGACTGGTTGCCAAAAACCATAATAGAGTTTTGAAAAAGACAAATGAAGTCACAATATGCTTACCAGCAGGCTGATGTATGATCTGATGCTGATCCATGGTGGGTTGTGGGGCGCTCGCTGAAGGCTGATATATAAATGTTTGTCCATCTGCAGTTTGGACCAGCTGCATTGGTTGGATACTGTTGCTTGTACCTGAAATATTATACAACTTTTAAGAACACTGCTCAGAAATGTGTAACTAAATTCAAAGGCATAATTTACACATATTCTAAAACATCACACAAATGGCAGTGGGCAGGGCACATCGCTCGTAGAGCTGATGGCCGATGGGGCCCAAACGTTCTCGAGTGGCGTCCACGGACCGGAAGACGCAGTGTAGGTAGGCCTCCTGACCTGATTAAGGTTGCGGAAACGCGTTGGATGCGGATCGCACAGGACCGATCCGTTGGGCGAACCTTGGGGGAGGCCTATGATCAGCAGTAGACGTCTTTCGGCTGAAATGATGATGATGATGAAAACACCACAAGCTTTACGATTAAAGAAAACATCGTGAGGAAACCTCCACACACCTGCAAAGAAATTCAATGGCGTGTGTGAAGTTCCCAATCCCCACTGGGCCCGCATGGGAAATACGGTCCAAGCCCTTACATTCTGAGAGGCCTATGCTCTGCAGTGACTTTTTTTATACAGAAAATATATATATATATATATATATATATATATATTTTTTTTTTTTTAATTTATTTATACAAAAACAAACAAAAGAAGTACAGAAATACTTATGTTAAAATACATCTGCCAAACTGCATAGCAGTTTGTTGGCAGAAAGTTTATAACTCTCACTAGGTACTTAAATTAATACGGTTCCGACACTCACTTGTCCGGTTTTATTAAAAATTCAAACCCGGTGCCGGCTGCGTAGGCGCAGCGCGCCGCGGCCCTTTGCTATTGATTAGGTACTATTCTTAATTATAAGGGTGGAATTACGCTGTGCGCTGCACCGCACGCACCGACATCGGCAATACCAATAAAACAATGCATTATACAAATTAAATAATAACCGGCCAAGTGCGAGTCGGACTCGCGCACGAAGGGTTCCGTACAATTATCTATAAAAATCACGTTTGTTGTATGGGAGCCCCTTAAATATTTTTTTATTTTAATTTAATGATTTATTTTTATTTATATAATTAAATATTCTGTGAATATTTCAAGCGTTTACCTGTTGCCGTTATCAATATTGAGCAAAAACGACCAAAAAAATCACGTTTGTTGTATGGGAGCCCCATAAATATTTATTTTATTACATTTTTTAGTATTTGTAACAATAGCGGCAACCAAAATAAATCATCTGTGAAAATTTCAACTCTCTAGCTATCACGGTTCCCGAGATACAGCCTGGTGACAGACGGACAGACAGACAGACAGACAGATGGACAGCGGAGGCTCAGTAATAGGGTTCCCGTTTTTACCCTTTGGGTATGGAACCCTAAAAATTACCTTGAAGACTGGACAGTGGCAAGACCTGCAGTTGCTGCAATTGCTGCCCACTAGGAGTTGTCATCTGCAAAAATAAAATTATGTATAGAGTATTTTATGTTTTCAGAAACGTGAAAAAACAACTTAGAAAAATTCTGAATTCAATTTTGAGCCTTAATAATACTACTACCTGGATTTGCGGTGTTCCTAACTGTCAGCATGTGTAGAAAAGAATAGAATAATTAATCACCTTTTTTAAGGAGCAATAATAATTATGAAATTTTTGAATCAAAACAGCAGTAATAGTTTAAAATTATAAATACACTGGCTGTGATGGGCTAATCATGCTTATCGCCTTTCTGTTCATATCTAATCATGTGTTATTTATATTTTTAACCCTTTTCTAGGCCCCGCCTATTTATATGTTGAACAAATTCAATTGATTTTCTACCATATTGTAAAGGGAGCAAGTTCGAATCTTTGTGTAGATGTATGTGGTTGCTTTATGTACTATGCCTGGAAAAGGGTTACCGTGCCGCCCGGTCACGACTTCGCGCGTTTGGCGGCGCGGCGAGCGTTTTCTGTGTTCATTGCGCGGCCGAGACGCTCGCCGTATAGTGGTTACCCCGCCGCACACGCAATGAAGTGATAAAACGCTCGTCGCGCCGCCAGTCGCGCGAAATCGTGGCCGGGCGGTTAGGGTCAGTACAGACGGACAGCATTTAAACTGCATCCCAGCTGCAAAATGGCAGTTAGAGTGCAGTTCTGATGCAGTTGACGCAGCGTTTTACGCGATGCCAGTGCGTTGTCGGCCCTAAAGGAGAGAGAATAGGGGAAGGGGGAGAGGGAGGGGGAGAGGTAAGGGGTGAGGTATTGGGCCCCCGGCACTCTCACTGACCGTACGAAACGCAAGCAGGATTACTGCTGTTTCACGCCGGTGTTCTGTGAGAGGGTGGTACTGCCCCGGACGAGCCGGCCCATTCGTGATGCAGCAGCTAGCTACAACATGGCTCTACCACTACTAAAACTGCATTAAAACAGCAAACCAACTGTGCAGCTGCAATGCAGTTCTATTGTAGTTGCTCTGACTGCTATAGGACTGCATTACAATATAGGTGTGCAGTTGACAGGACTGCATAGCAACTGCAAGCGGATTGCGCAGTCGGTTAGCAGTTTTGATGCAGTTACATCAACTGCATCAGAACTGCACTCAAACTGCCATTTAGCAGCTGGGATGTAGTTCAAATGCTGTCCATCTGTACTGGCCCTTGGTTACCTTTACTCGCAACTTGGCTCCTGTAAACCATTTGATGTAGGAAATAGGTTAAGAAAAATATCAAAAAGTATAAATATCAAGTGAAAATTATTTTGCGCTAACCAATAGACTTCAACTTTAGCCATAAAAATTCTAATACAGAAATGCCACCTGTTAATTAAAACTGTTATAGCAATTTTTATGACTGTTTTGCAACCAATTAAGTTCTCCAATTGGTGGTGTATGCAGTCAACATTGGTACTTTGCTTGCCACAAAAACTTTATAAAACTTTATTCAGAGATGACCCAACTTACTGAGTATGGCTCGCCATGAGGCTGATAGTCACATTTTATGTAATTAATGGTCATTAACCCTTTACCGACGGGTGTCAACTATAGTTGACAGTATGTTTAGTATAAAATAGACTTTCTGTCACTGTCATTAGGTAGAGAATTCATAGTTATTCAGATTGTGCCCGTAGGTAAAGGGCTAAAAATTAGACTAAAAAAATACTCAAAGATGAGACATGAGAGATAACACATCAGATGGAAAATATTTACAATATATACCTGAATAGTCTGTGCAGAAGTAGGTATAGCATGCACAACAATTTGCTGTCCATTAGGGCCTTGGATCATATGAGGCCCCGTATTGTTCATCTGGAGAACCTGGAGCTGTTGCCCATTGATGGTCATCACTTGGGTCCCATCAGAACTCTGGATCTGAGCATGCTCCATGACTCACTGGAATTTGTGAAATTAATAAATGAACACACTTTAAGCCAACTTCTGGTTGCAAGGGGGAGCCATTAAATGGTGGTTACAGTCAGTAAATTACTAACTAAACCTACCAAAAGTTGCTAGTCACACAAATAAATATCACAAGGCAATTAGGTGACTAAAGTAAACAACGGCGAATTTCACATCTAATATTTTTGAGTTTTGAGATAAAATAAACAAAGTACCTACTATGAATCAATTACTCATTTTATTTTTCAAATAGCTATTTATTAAATTTTAATCTTTTTACAAGGTTGTGGACATAGTGCGAGCGGTAGGTGCAGAGTTAAGATTACGGTACCTACTTGCTGCATAAAATTATAGTAGTAGCTTCGAAAGAAATTAATTATTGAATTAAGTGGGATAGTTATTACATGAGCAGTATTATGTTATGAGACGTGGATAACGCGATCCGGCGTTTCTGGAAAATTTAATTGATACGTGGAGGGCAAGACGTACTATTATCATTCCCAAATACGTCACGCACTAGAAACATGAAAAAGGCAACGTAATCAAAATGGCCGATTTCAAGTTATTTCATCAGATTCAAGTTTCATTTTCCAGCTCAAAACTAAAGTTTTGAAATAAATAGAATTCCGCACTTCCATTCCCAAAGTAATATTCGGCCAAATTTGTAAACTTACACTGGGTCTCCTTACTGGTTTTTCAATGATTGGTTGACAAAGGATAGACCAATGGCCGAACTCAATGATCACGGGAACGCAGTAGATTGGTTCGACGCATTACCACTCCCAAACTCGCTCGCTCACCAATCGCTCACACAATTAAAATCTCGTCTATGGTTGGCTTTCCATTTAGGGATACCATACTCGTTCGAAAAATAGCTGCATTTGAACACGTTACTTATCCAAACCAAAAACTATTCGACAATTACTATAGTTTCAACATTTTTCGTTTTGCAAAAAGATCATTATTTTTTTGCAGCGGTCGCTTATTTTTTTTTACTTTGTTTTTGACTGACAAATAGCCTCGTAGCTGTGTGTGCGTGTCATTCTCAATTGTAGAATTACTAATAATTAATTGGTTAAGAATTAAAATATTTATCAATTTATTTTATTTACTTATTAACGAAAATATATTAACAGTCATTACAGTTTTGATACTAATACCGAAAATATATTAACAGTCATTACAGTTTTGATACTAATTAACTAAGAAAATGAAACCCGGGACCCGGGTATGTCCTAAAACTGCGCCCAGTAATACTGGAGGACGGACAGCAGCGTCTTCGATATTTTCAGTATCCTACTACTGCGGTCGCCAACCCGCCTGTCAAGCGTGGCGACTATGGCAAATACCTGGCCGAGTCCAAAAAAGAACGCGTTGCGAGAACGCGTTGGATGCGGATGGCGCGGGACCGATCTGTTTGGCGAGCCTTGGGGGAGGCCTATGTTCAGCAGTGGACGTCTTTCGGCTGAAATGATGATGATGATGATGATATAATTCCCTAAATATGCAACTTTGTTTTACGCTGGTATTATACTTCTGCCAGTTGATCATAGACAACCGCAGATGTTTCCAAAAACTTCTTTTTATTGTGTGTTATTATGTAACTTAATTATAATAACTATGATTATACAATGTAATCAACATTTCAATTTTATAAAAATCAATCTTGCAGTTTCCGAAGTTTTAGAAGCTCCACCTAAATATTACATTAATATATATCATCTAAAAATTTTATTGTCTGTGCTGTAGTATGTGTGGTCTAACTAAAACTAAACGCACGCTGTCCCTAAAAAATGTAGATATGTTTGTTTGTCTATAGTTGCCAATTTTAGGAAGACGCTTTTTGTTTCGTGAAATTGTTTAATTTGTGAATTAATCTTCGAATGTTAATAAATATAAATAAAAGTGCTAACATAAGATGTATTCTACAACATCTGAAGACTTAAGCCGGGATCATTTGGCTTTGCAAGTTACGAATTGTCTAAGTAGGTTATGTCACAAAAAGTTTTGTTTGAGGAATTCAACTGTTTTTCATATCCATGACAACCGCATGACATTGGTTTATTATGTTTTAGAGAAAATTTTGGAGAACAATCAGAACGTCACAAAGTTACACAAGGAACTGGTGGAAATTAATCTCTCTATTACTGCATATGTACAAGAGAGTAAAAGTCGCCTTGAAACTCAACGGTTAAATCTAGCGCACCAAGCGAAGAGTTCCCAGGAAGTTGTCGATTTACTCTCTGAAAAATGTAAGTACTTCCGATTAAGTTGTATTGTAATCAACAACTCCACATGGCATTCAGTCAAAATCTTTTATCACTCTTTTCATGAGAGTAGAACTGTTTCATCCCCATTAGTGCAAGACATATTATTATAATCTTGATCTTTAAAATGAAAAAGTCTTTTTACTTATCAAAGAATGTCAGTCTCTTGTACTATAAATGTTACTTGCATTTCCAGAATTCAAAACATGTCAAGATCCCCAGCATCACCACGCAAAAGAAGCAATCTAACTAGAACATATAATGCTAAAATCTATAAAGAAGACAATAATAATGCCAGCAACAAGTTCTCGGAGCGTCAACAAGCAAGAACTTTCATCCAATGGTACAAACGCATGGTTGACCATGATAGACAGAACTTTGCTCTGTATTTATCTGATGATGCAATCCTGGAGTGGTTTGGGAGGACTATCAAAACAAGGAAGAAAGTGACCTTGTTCCTGAGATATGATATGCAGTGCTCCAGACACGATTTTACCACAATTGAAAGCATTCCTAAAATAAAATTGAGGCATGAAAGATTTAACAGGTCTGTATTTGTATTTTCACTGTAATTGCTCAATAAATTTTCTTCTAACATAAATATGTTTATTTCAAAAACACCTTCCCACAAATCGCACCCCCAACCGAATAAAGCGGTAATATGAAATAAAGCAACCGGATAAAGCTTAGTTTACAAACTAAGGCATTTCATATTACTGCTTTATTTGGTTGGGGATGCAAAATGTGACTTTTAAAATAACAGTCATTAGAGTTGCCAGTTATAAATTTTAATTTTTTTTTTATATTTTTATAAAAGCTGCTATTTATCTTGCAGAAAAGAGGATACAATTCTAGCTAGTCCACTTCATTCACCAGAATTGATAAAGTCCAAGCCATCTAAGAAAAGAATTTTGAGATCCACCTGTAGCAGCCCAGAATGGGCTGAGGGTTGCCAGCCTGAAGAATCAAAGAGCCCTGAAAAGAAAATATTAAAAACCAAACACATTGAATCTCTACTTGATGACCAACACAACAATTTAAAAAGAGTTTATCCAGAGGATGAAATCAGTAGCAATGGTGATGGAATGATTGAAAGGAGGCCTAAAAGGAAATGTGTGGCGGTAACACCACCAAACGAAGAGTTAGGCCAAGGAGACTGCTTGCCTTCTACAAGTAGCAACAACACCGCATCCCATGAAACATTAAATGCGCAGTTGCCAAAACTGGCCGTTGAATGTAACGGTTATATAGAATTCATGAGAACTAGAAATAATCGCAGCACAGACTCTATGAAGTGGGAAAGGAAGTGTAAGGTTCAAATTAGTTACTCAGAAGATCCATTAAATGTGGGTGAGTACATAATTTGGGCTTTGCATTACATTGATGAGAGCAAATGTCGAAGGAATCTGTTGGCTGCTTTTGAAGAAGTGGCAAGGGAAGAGGAATCGAGAAAGATCAAATGATTGTGTTTTTAGGGCTTTGTTTTAGCTTTTTTGTTTTGTTGAAAGTATACATTACAAAGTGTTGTCACAAATTTCACAAGAATTTGGTAATATGTTATGGCCGGCGTTTTTCAGTTTGCAATGTGTAAAATATTATTAAAAAGGACAATTAGATAAAGAGGACTGTCAGCATCTATAAAATTGTGTTCCTAACCCTTTTGAACCGGGTTGAATGATCGTGACGTTTAATAGCAATTAAATTTGAACTTTACTATCATTTTGGGAATTCTAAATTTAAAAATACTATTAGTACATTTTACAAGCTATCATACTCAGTTTGGCTGGGATTTGCTAAAAAATATTAAACCTGTCTTAGGTAGTTTTAGAGGTCTCTCTATGTTTCATTTTGTATGGCACTTTGGCCTCTGCATAACAATAGCACCACCTCATCATCAACATCATTTCAGCCGAAAGATGTCAACTGCTGAACATAGGCCTCCCCCAAGGCTCGCCAAACAGATCGGTCTGCGCCATCCGCATCCAACAACCACCACCATCACCTATGAACTCTCTATAGAAACTAAAGAGAGATAGTGCTATTTTGTTAGCAAATTCACTGCTAGCAACGCATATATGCGTTTTCTTGACTTTCGCCTAGTGCCGCTGTCATGATTTGACAGCCAGCAGCGAATGGGTTAAGTGGAGGTCTAAGTAACATACAAAAATGAGAATAGTATAGAGACCTCTATAGTGATAGTTGCTATGGCAGTCTTATTATTTTAACCCTTTAACCGCTTAGAATTTTTCGTCGTGCATTGTTCATGTCGCGATACAAAATAATAATAGTAATCTTGGTTAACCCTTTAACCATTTGACAACCCTGTCAAGACATTCGATTTTGGACCGTCAATGTTGCCAATTTGAATCTGTATTGATTTCTGTATGACGGCAAATATCTTGCCATTACCCACTAAAGGGTTAAGTCAATTTAAATAAATTATGACGGAGCGATCAATGTCCTTGATAACGTAAATCAAAAATTGGTCTTATTTATCAGACTGCGGCGAAATAAGATGGAAATTTTGTGTCTTATACAGGGTAATTTTTTAATCAGTGCACAAATTTTGATACGTCATTCAGTATCGTTGATAGATCACGATTATCTGTACAAGATTTTTTTTCAATTTTGAAATTTGGGTTCATAGTAATTCATCCAATAATTGGTCGAGTTACTAAGAAAAACAAAAAATAAGTGATAAATATTGAAGTTTGTTATTTATTTATTTATTTGTTATTTATAATGAAAAATACTGAAATTTTTTTGTTAGTCCCGTGATATTTATTTATTAAAAAATTATCCTGTATATCAGACTACGGCGGTTAAAAGGTTAAAGGAACGCAATATGGTGCAGACATTGGCAATCTTCTTGATTTGATCTTCCTAGGTTATTAGGGACAAATACATCCTTACCTTTTGAATGCCAACGTCGTCTATAGAGGACAATATGGTAATACAAAAATTTACCTACCCTACGGATGCATAAGAATCAATTTTGTTTGTAACAAAAACAATGTGTGGTGGTCAAAAGGTTAATGCACGGACTTCAGCGTGTTGAGTATATAAACTGTCACAATATCCAATAGCATTTAATGCAGTCTAGAAAGTGAATGTTTCATTTATAAATACAGATTTAAATGTAGGATCAAACTAAATGTTTTATTTTAACAATGTTATATTTTGTGTTGCTGTACTTCACACAAAATTGTATATTTTATCCACTACTCAAGAAGTAAAAATTAGTTTTAAATTTGACTGTAAATAAATATGTTTAATTATGTTAGGTTATGTTAACGTACTTTGTATTCGAAATTATGATAAGAATGTATGAAGATTGACACATTCAGAGGCATCAACGCATATATGCGTTTTCTAGACTTTCGCCTAGTGCCGCTGTCATAATTTTCCAGGCAATCGAACGCACATGTGCGTTTGCGGCACCTAACGAAGTCCCGAGTTTGATAGCCGGTGGCGAATGCGTTCAGAGCCTGCCTTTGCCTTTTCGGTCTGGATTTTTTATTATGTGATATAATAGTTCTATGGATTTTCAATATACACCGTGAAATTTTAGTGGTTGTTTTCCCGAAACGAGGTGATTTAGTATCGATTGTACAATCGATTTATAATTACTATTTTGACTAGAGTCAAAATTGTGAAAAACGAATGTCGAAAATGACCGCAAACCAATAGTAACGCTTCGTTGGTACCTAACCTATCGTACGATCGTACGCTACTTGTACCAACGAAGCGTTACTAGCGTTAGTTTGCGGCCATTTTCGACTTTCGTTTTTCACAATTGGATTTTTGACCCTAGTCAAAATAGTAATTATAAATCGATAGTACAATCGAAACTAAATCACCTCGTTTCGGGAAAACAACCAGTAAAATTTCACGGTGTATAGCTTTACTACTTTATGTTCCTGATTTATGTGTATTTACAATGTGACAACCAACTAGGTGTATGAATTGACGGTTACATTATTACTTTTAGGTCATTTGGCCATACACAGAATTTTCTATTTAGATCCATGTCTTTTCTGTAGCACTTCATTTGTTTTCCAAGGAAATAAATTAAAATTGTTAGAAAATAAAAGCATCAGAAATAATTATTGAAAAAGTATTTGCAGCAACATTTTGCTATAAGTTCTGTTTGTTGCCGGTACTTGCCGCTAGAGGCGTCTTGATTATCGAGACGTCAACGCGAACGCTTTCGATAAATTTCGTTGCGAAGGTCCAGTGAAAGTAACACTTTATGAAACGCCAGTTGAATTTAATATGTTTAACGAATTATGAGATAACTATTTTTAAATCATTGGTATGCCAAGCACTGCAGCACTGGATCTACTTTTAAGTCTTGTTGATCGAAGCGTGCCAATCGCTGGAGAAACTTGCACAGCATGCATCCTTTCCCATCTTTCTAGTAAAAAGTAGACGTATAACGCTACTCTACTATTATTATTTTTTGTATCATTGCTCGCTTTATGTATTTGTGAACTACAGAGTACTTATATTTATATATTTTTACATGTAATGAATGGACTTCTGATTTTATAAGTGATACTAACTAAATTATATTTACTGTCACTAGTATGCATGTTTTTTCGTCTCACTCTTTTGTCACGATGAAAGGGGAATAATAGGTGATAGATAATACTCTTTGACTGTATTTTTTTAATTTAATAGGGAATGTTTCGCCAGATATCCAGTGTTTTAAGGATCTTTTTTTTCTTGAAGTTTTACTAAACTGGCGGTGGAGTCACTAAATACATTGGTTACTTTATTTCTAAATTCGATCAGAACAAGAACTTAAAATAGTAGCACGATATTTCCTGTACAGTTTCCTCAAGACTCCAAAATTTCCTCATTAAAAAAAAAGTGAATGGTAGATACTTTAAATTGAAAATGCGCATGTTGAAAAAATGGAGCTATGTTTAATATAAAATTTTGATAAATGGAATAATTTATACCGCAAGCACACTATCGTTTTGTAACAACCATCCATCCGGCCTGGCTCATTTCTTCAATATAATAAAATGCTACAGGATACATAGCGGTTGAAACACTAGTTAACTACCCATTTCTTTACTGTCTTCTATTCTACAGTTGTACCACCGATTTATTTTGTTTTATTCCGTAGGAATAGTTTATTTAGGATATGTTTTAGTTTAGTTATTCGATAGATTGTAAATGTTTGTAACAGTTGTATGTTTTAAATGACTTAAATATTTTTTGACAAGTTTAGCCGTATGTGATGGCAATGTAGTATCTAGAAATGTTAAACATACTTAATATAGCATTATCGTGTAGGTGCCAAAGGTATCTTTAGCATAATCCAAAACAGGCCGTATGTCAAACAGTAAAGGTTCAAATTGTGAATAATGGTGACCCTTACAAGATTGTGTACAAACTTAGGATTCTCGTTTGTGTAAAATATTTAATTTACTTCCTTACATTTTATAACTTGTAAATTTACTATTCAAACCATGAGTTTGTTCACTAAAACTTCAACAAATGTGCGGTTTTTTGATTGACAAATGTATTATTTACGTGTAATGAGATTCAATTATATCTTAACTATTTTTAAGTTGTTAGTCATTACTTGGAGTAATGAGCGAATGGATTTTTGTTTCATTATGCTAAAATGTATAAGCACAATAAACTTGTTTCCATATTAAATTAGTTTTATTTAATCACGTGTAGTGCCACCTGTTGTCTAGTAGCCTCCTACTCGGTAAAAGATGGTCCCACCTAGGGTTACCATATGACAGGTGTTTGCCGCATTTGACAGGCATTTTAAGGTTTAGACAGGCGTGCGGCCGGCATTGGTCTGAGACAGGCATTTTTAAAAATCACATCCTTCTTCATTATTATCTGTTGGCTTTTACTTATTACTCACAGCGTTTTGCTTTAGACAGGCATTTTTCTGAAAAAATCAGGCATTTTAGGTACCATAGACAGGCATCCCTCTATTTACATATGGTAACCCTAGTCCCACCAAACTGAACTACCGGTTGGATACTGGCGTTAGTCCCACCTCGTAGCCAAGTTTGGTATCTGGCTTCCGAATGGGAGAAATAATCCCGATTTGAAGCTGGCTACGAAACGGGAATTCTTGTCGCATCTTTTAATTCTTTATCATTTCTTTAGTGTAACGGGTTTGCGTGGGTAGTAGACACACTTTCGCATTTATAATATTAGTATGGATTACATAAAAATGAAGCATTTGTAATTTTTAAGATTTATATTACTACCTACTTTAGTTAAAAATATGTAATATAAATACATAAACGACATAAAAGACGCGAACATGGCCACAAGAGTTTTTTATTACCTAAATATTCTGGCGTTATATTTTTATCCAAACAGCCAGCCCTGGTGTTTCTGTTGATGATACAAAGCGATAATTTAACTTTATACTCTCTCAATTAGGTACATTTTTCAATAATTACAATGGAAATTGTGGCGTTCAATGAAATCTGTAAGGTTGAATTTCCAACTCAATTCATGTGGTCGCTAAATCGCCTCTACCATTTGTTTGTTTTGGCTGCATGTCTACGACGCATTTAATGTTGAAAAATATTATCTGACACCAAAGTTTCCTTGAAAATTAACTCTCTATTGTAAGTTATAAAGTCGTTATTTCAATGAGCTATTTTATCTTATATTTCTGTTAATTTTAAACTGAGGATTGTGCACTTGAGGACATAATAGAATACATTGCCTTTGTTCGAAATGTGGGCTGCTAACGAGATCGGGACACCTCAAAAATTCGTACTATAATCCCGATTTCAAAAATCTTTATCGCAAATTGCGGAATGAAATTTTTTTACCGACTTCAAAAAAGAGGAGGTTCTATGTTCGACTGTATGTATTTTTTTCTATGCACTATTTCAACTCATATTCTTTGGACATCTTCGAATTTCGGTACCTAGACATAACATACAGTCAATATCAAGTGGCAGACTGAGGTGGGTGGTGCTCAAAATGATCTAAGAGTACACACCCCCTTATTACTGTAGCATCGTGTGTATGTAGATCATTTTGGGCATCATAACCGTTCATCCACTTCTGTTGCTGACTGTAGCATACCGCAAAGAATAAAAAAAACGTTTTTAATGTAAATATACATATAATTAAGATTTATCTAGAGTAGGTACACAATGACAATGACCAATTACAACACAATAATGTTATCAAATGAAAATTTAATACTAAATCACACAATTCGTCTCATCTCATCATAATCATCATCACACATAATTTTATTGTTTTCCTACACATTTTTTATCTACAAGTAAAACAACACTTAACAACCAATTAATGAAATAACAAGTTTTTTTTACATAGTATGGATAATAAAACCACAAAAATTCGAGACATAATTGATAAGGTGAATAGCCGGGTTTCCAATGAGCGAGCCGCCTCGCGAGGCAGCCATTTTCGGTGCGATTTTGAGCTTTGTGTGTGTGTGTTTGTTTGTTGTGAGGCGGCTCGCTCAGTGGAGACCCAGCTATTGATACAATTATTGTAACAGAATCCCATACCAAAAATCTTTTCAAAATGTTTTCAAAGGAAGTCAGTCTTTCTTTCAGATAACCATATTACATTTAATTTCTTCAATACCTTGCACAATGCACCAATTTTTGGTGGCTTTTGTTGAATATTTCAAGGGTAGAGATCACGATTTTTCATAAACATGGTCCCAACCAAAACAAAACTCAATCAGTTTTTCCATAAACTATAAATGGTGAAAGTCAATAAATACAAATTTGTATGCGATTCAGAAAATAACAGTAGAGCAAAATTATGTGCCTTAGGTTTAAAAAAATTGTAAGGGTCGCCCCACATGAAAAAAAACCTTTATGCCAACGCAATAAGTGCGAAAAAGACGTTGATCGGCTCGGTTCTATTTCCCTCTTACTGCATTGACATAAAGGTTTTACCGATCAGCTGAAGCTGATTCCGCGTCAATAGATATGGGGAGACCCTTAGTTGTTAATTTCGTTGACCTAGACTCTAGGACCAAGACTGTTATCAAAAGAAATAAATTAGGTTGGATTCTAAACACAGTTATATAGAATCTGACCCGTTTTAATTGTTCTTGAGTGTAATTAAAGCAAAATCGAAGTCATAAAGTTCATAATTTTCTAAAACTTAAGAGGAATAATTACATTTTTTTCAATAACTCATAAATATGTGATGTCAAAAGCGAGTCTGGTTGGAATGAGTCCACAGATGTATATGTAAGCAATTAACTATAAAAAAATTACTTTGAACACACAGACACTATTATATGTATAAACAAATATTGAGCAACAAGAATAGAGCAGGACAAAACAATCAGATCTAATACTACAATTTGTGGCACCATCATGGCTTAAACTTAATTGAGGCATATTATTGCGTTTCACTAACTTATTTTAAGATCAGAGTATGTTATTTTGTAGACTGGAGTTTGTTCTTATCTTTGAGATAGAGAGCATCTACTTGCTTTGTGTTTTAATGGGTTTGTTGACTTACGAGCTATCAACACAAGGTTTATATCAGAGATGCACTAACAGAACAGACATATTTGCATTTGCCTAGACTTTGTCTCATGTGCTCACATGTCCTCTTCATGATTGTTCATAAGTAGAACACGAGCGAGTTGAAACATAAAGATAATACAGCTGTTTTTCAAATAGAAACTGATTTTTAAGCTGAAAATATATTTTGATTTAAATTAAAATATGTTTTCTACTATTACTTTTTGTGATGTTAACATTGCTAAAGTTTTTATTTCATAATCTATTCCTAAAATAAAGCAATACAATTGGTAGGTATACCTTAAAAAAAAAAACAAAAACACAAATTCGTTTTCTTATTGCAACATGATACTGTTTTAAATTTGTGTAATATCCTCTGTAGGAAAGTTTTGGAAAAACAGTAGTAATAAAATTACTTCCTCATAATAATTGCTTGAGGAAGTTCGGCCTAAAACTAGTAATATGTATAACAATTTGCATTAAAATATGCATTGCATTTTGATTATATAAAATAATACAAAATAAATTTGTGAGTCAGCCATTCATTATGGCATAGAATATTTAATTTGGCTATCACTTCCATTCCTAAAGTGCAAATGGCGACTAACAATCAATTATCTTTGACTGGTTATTTTAAGTCTTTTATTTCATCTGTGGGTCAAAATCCTGGCCGTCATTTAAGGCATTTGTATCGTCAATGTCCTCTTTAGCATCATTGTCAAGAATCGGCTCATTCAATGGTTCATGGGCATTCAATGCAGAGCTCAATTTGGGAGGTTGAGCTGCAGGAGTCACTTTTGATGACACTGCTATGTTCGGAGCACTTTTAGTGGTCAACACTGACTTTAATCTCTCTACTTCCTTTTCTAGTGTCTCAATTTTCTTTTTACGTTCAGCTAGCTGAGTTGTCAAAGTTTCTTTCTCCAGCCTCAAAGTTTCTATGATACCAGTTTTGCTAACTTGAAGACTTTCCAAAGAACGAAACTCTGCTTTGCACATTTCAACATTCACAATAGAGCTGTTTAGTTTTATTTCAGTGGCAATAAGTTTTTGTTTATATGCGTCGATATCACTCGACATTTTTGCTTTATGTTTGTCATAGTCTTCTAATTTAGACACGTAACTTCCTTTTTGCTTTAGAAGTTGTAAAGTCTCTTGCATGCATGCAGTCTGTTGTTCTGAACACTCCTGTACTTGCACACTCAACTCTGCGACTTTGTTTCGTAATACTGTGAGCATACTTCCACTATTTAACAGTGAAAGGGCAAGTAAAACACATAGTGCGAACATCAAGTACATGGGCCAGCGTCGCATATTTTCTATCCCCATATTATTTCACCTATCTATCGTAAATGAAGATCCCAGATTCACTTATATTCAGTATTCACAACAGAAAAAATTCACTTTGTTTTATTTTTACATAGCAATAACCACTCGCTTGTTGAGACAGCAGAATTCTCTTTCTCCGAGATCCGAGAATGAATAAATGGCACGCACACCACAAAATCACACAATTGACACTTGACAGTTTTGGAATTTTGGCATATGTCAAAACTATTTTTTTTTATTAATTGATGTTACACTGCGTGTTTACGAGACTACTAGAGATTATTGTTAAACCAATAAATAAATGCTTGTTTATTTATTAACATAATACAGTTAAAAACAAATCCCTCGTTTTTTTTTTCAGCATGATAAATATTTTGTTTTAAATCTAGGAAATACCAAAAGAGACAGATTAGTGAGCATAAAACAAGTTGGTAGCAGACTTTGTAAAGTAAAGAGTGACCAACAACGAAAAGTCAAAAATCAGAGACAGCATAAGTTTATTTTTAAATAAAGGCGGCTATAGAGGAGATAAGATAAATTGATTTATTTAAAATTAGAGCTGGTATTACTAATTTTGGTCACGTGACCCTTTTATAATCGCTCCAAAAGCCCATAGACAATCCTTCATCGACTTCTTTGGTTTATAGCCACGAGGTTTTTAGCTATATTTCAATTTATTAGTGGAAATAATATAAATACGCTTCGTTTTCTTTGAACAAAATGCCACCAAGTAATCCTTTACCGCCTAAAGAAAATGCTTTATTTAAAAGAATTTTGGTAAGTGTAATTGTAAACATATATTATGGTTTAGTGAAGCTTGTCATCCTCGGCGATTATATTGCATTATAAAATAATGCACGTCGTTTCGAAGACAATTGAGTGGACTATGTAATGTTATTATAGCCGTAATATTAATTTTAATTGATTTCTGTTCTACAGCTTTAGTCTCATTAGTCATTATTTAATCCGATATCTTTTGACTGGCCTTGCATCTACGACGAGAGCTTGTATCTAATAATACATAGAGGTTAATAATTAAATAACATATAATAATAATTTTACAGCGTTGTTACGAACACAAACAATATAAAAATGGCTTGAAATTTGCCAAGCAAATTCTCTCCAATCCAAAATTTGCCGAGCATGGAGGTGAGTGCCCTTTCGTCTGTTTTATTATGAATATAACCAATCGTTTGTAGTAAATAGATACAAAATTAATCTTAAATTTTAAGTTAATTCAGATCATGACACTATTTTTTTTAATTTCAAATTTTAGTATGCTTCTTTTTATATAAGCAATAATTTGCATTTGTTGAATTGTTACTTTTGTGCCAAGTTCATTAGTGTTGCAGGTTTATAATTTCTTTTTTTTAGAAACATTGGCAATGAAAGGCCTGACACTAAACTGCCTGGGTCGGAAAGATGAGGCATACGAGTATGTACGTCGAGGCCTCCGTAATGATCTCAAGTCTCCAGTTTGCTGGCATGTTTATGGTCTTCTGCAGCGGTCTGACAAGAAATATGATGAGGCCATCAAATGTTACCGGAATGCCCTCAAGTGGGAAAAGGAGAATATACAGATTCTCCGGGATCTCTCTCTCCTTCAGATCCAAATGAGAGATTTAGAAGGATACAAGGTATGATACATTTATTTTGTAAGCATGGAAATTGAAATATCTTTGTACTTACAATTTTGGATATTGTTCGTAACATAGTAGTCCTGTAAAGTTTTGGTAATATTTTGATTACATTTGGCTATCTGACTCCCAAGTTGGAAATCAATTGTAATATTCATGAAAATATAGCTGGAAATGGAGATCTGCTTGTCACAGGCTATTTCACACAGTCAATTAATTACTTTTTATGAGCTGTAAAAATGCAATTCCTGCATAGATCTTATGGTAATATTGATTTGTGATGTTAAATCAGGTACGCAATTCAATTTAACTATTTATTTATTTCAATTTCAAACCTACAAAAAATAAACTTTTATATGTAATTCATTCAAAATAAATCGGTTTGCTGGGCTAAAATGTAATAAGTTTTTATTAGAGCTGTACCATGGAAATATTGGTCAATGGTGTCAAGTACCCTATTTTTCACACAATAATATTTATGTTACTTGGGATAGTAAAGTTATTTTCTTAATTATAATTGAGGCAGTGCACCCATGTGTGCCATTCATGAAAAATTCCTTTAGCTGCCATTAAGATTCAATAGAGAATCGGGTGGTAGCCAGCATTTGCTGCCAGCAAGGAAAGAGTGCTTGATAAATCAGTTTCACTTTTTTGATAGTGGTTATTGGACTTTGTCTATTTCATCACTGACCCAGGATAATTATATTTTGACAATCCAGGCATGTAACAGCAGGCAGGCAGGTATTTCATACCGGGTTAGCTTAAAAAGATCCCTTTTAGGGATATTTTTGCCTTTGTACACTTTTTTTTTGTTGTGGTTTTGTATTATTTTTTGTTTTAGGTATAATAAAGTAAATTTACATACATACATATAATGTGAAATAATAGCATAAGTAAAAGAGCCAGCTAGACTTGCCACATAGTTTGTGTCACAGGTGGGTGCAATTTGCTGCAGTTCTGACACTCTGAAAGTTCTTAAACTTTCTGACCTGCCATGAAGAAAGTTAGCCCACCACTGGTCTAGGTTAGGTAGTAACGGGCTATTTTCCGCAACTCGACGTCACGAAAATATTAAGTATTGTACGTAAGCAATGTTAACACTTAACACATAATACTTGTTACCTTCAGGACACTCGGTATCAGCTGTTCATGCTGCGTCCAACACAAAGAGCATCATGGATTGGCTTTGCGATGAGTTACCACCTTCTTGGGGACTATGAGATGGCCAACAGCATCCTGGATGCCTTCCGTACCAATCAGATGAAAGGCCCGTATGACTATGAGCATTCGGAGCTCCTGTTGTACCAGAACATGGTTTTGGCTGAGTCGGGGCAGTTTGACCGGGCGTTATCCCATTTACACAAGTTCCAGATGCAAATACTGGACAAGTTGTCAGTGAAGGAAACGAGTGGCGAATATTATTTGAAGTTAAAAAGGTCTGTAGAATTGTTTCTCCAACAAATCCTTTATTTATAAGTAGCTATTGTTCCCAAAGAATTTGGTTAAGCTCCAAACGCACAGACAGCGTAGGCGTGGTGGTGACGGTTATAATATTCTACAACCAAATATTTGAAGGCGTAGCCTACCTAGTGGTTTGACCTATTATTGCCTTGATCACACGTACCAAGTAAACGGGCGAGACAGTGCTCTCGGCCGAATACTAGGTGCGTGTAAACAGCGCCGAATGCTGGGCCGAGCGCTCGGCCGAGCGAAGCGGCGAGACAGTAGCTCGGTCCCCGTTCTATCTACTAGGCCGAGCATGTACTAGGCACTGTCTCGCTCGCTCACTCGGCAGGTCTGAACGTTCACTGTCTCGCCACTCGGCCACATGAGAACTGAACTGACTGAGCTGAACTGAACAGCTACTCGCTTACAGCACTGTCTCGGCCGAGAAACATTTTACTGTCTCGCCCGTTTGCTTGGTACGTGTGATCAAGGCATATGGCCTCTCAAGTAGAGGGTTGTGGGTTCCAGGCTCATTTCGCACCGTTTGAGTTTTTCGAAATTTATGTGCGAAATTACTTTTCAAATATACCACGAGTTTTATAGAGGAGGAAAATATATTGAGGAAACCAGCATGACATATGAGAAAAAATGGTATGTGTAAAGGTCCCAATCCGCGCAACCCCTCTCATTGGGATAGGAGGCCTGTGGCCTGCACTGGGAAGTATAAAGGCAGGGATGATGATGAATATTAATAATACTTTTTGATTAGCTTATGACTCAATGATTACTTTTAAAATTGTTATGCATCTGATCACAATAAGGTCAACAACAACTCCGATTGAATGATCTATCAATGATGCAATATGATATAAAAGACATTTAAATTTACACCAGAATACAGACCACTTACACCCTTTTGTGTATTATAATTTATAAGCAGACGGATTAGCGTTATTATTCGCAATATTGTGGATATGACTCAAAAATTAATTAATAGGATAATTAATTCATTCATTTCTTGAAACTAAATTTGAATTTCTCGAGATAACAGTTTAATTAAAGTATATTTTTGATATAAAAATGAATAAACTGACCAGAGAAAAACTAAAACAAAAATGTTTAATTTCTTAAAAATGTAGATTATTTTAAGAAACCATTTTAACGCATCACTTGTAAACTAGGAATCAAAATTAAATCGCAGGCATGAAATTAATTATTTCATTCATTTAATTAATTTTGGGGGCATGTCCACATTATTGGAAACAATGACTCCAATTCGTCCAATCCTTGATTATAAGAATATTAATAATATAATGTATTTTGAAACTATTTTACAGGTTCAAAGAGGCTGAAGCGGTGTATGAAGACTTATTGAAGAGAAACCCTGAAAATGTAATGTATTATCAGAAACTTATAGAAGCTAAACAACTAAGTGATCCTGATGAAAAAGTGGCCTTCTTTGAAGTATATAAGTAAGTATACAATATTTTCTATATATCAAAACTTTAGATTATCTGCCTTATTTTGTCCACGCCCCCCATAGGGCCACTTGCACAGTCCAGGGTTAAAAAATGAAATCGTTAACCCTGGGTTAAAAATGACATTTCCATGGTTTAGCAGTTAACTCGGAGTTAAGTAGATAACTCAGGTCCGCGCAAGCCCGCCTTAGAGAGTTTTTCTAAAGTTCCTATGTTTCTTTCACTTACTATGTAACACCTTATTTTGCCTGAGCGTTCTACCGCCACTGCCCCCTTTAAGCTTTGAAGGGGGTGTTGTCGCCTACAGACAGTGAGAACCTATCGCTCCTTAAGAACTATAATGAAATGACACATCGTATTATTGTCATTTCAAAAATAAACTCTTTAAAACGAAAAACAGGTTTAGATAAATCATATCTAACTAATTTGAAAAAAATTAGTAGAGCTGTTACTGTTGTGTGTTCTTTTTATATGTTTTACAAGGAAAGTACACTGATTTAGAGCCGTTTTGTTTGAGCATGAATTATGGTAGAAATTCGTGAGAATTATATGTTAAGACTTACGCTTATTTACCTCTATCTCACCTGATTGATGGCATAATGCACTTTAACACTGAATAGCCCTAAAAAAATCAATAATAGGAAATAATCGAAATTAAATGTGTTGTTGTTGTCTTATCGTATGTCTGTATGTTTCCAGGAAAGAGTATCCCAAAGCAATAGCGCCGCGCCGGCTGCAGCTGTCGGAAACGGGTGCTCCGGCGGCGTTCGCGCGGCTCGTAGACGAGTACCTGCGGCATGGCCTGCATAAAGGCATCCCGCCGCTGTTCGTCGATATTAGGTAACCAGTCTTTACCTAAAGCATGCGCCAGACGGCATTCTACCACAGTTTCTGCCAGGTGACCTCGGTATAAGCGCGGTAGAAGCGCTGCTGTCTACATGGTTTACAACAAGCCGCAAACTTCAATGTGCTCGAAGCGTTTGTGCTGAGCTAACGTCGTGCGCAAAACTCCTATAAACGCTATGGCCCCTTTGTCTACACTCGGAGCGTGCGGCTGCTAGACTGTCCTTCGAATGGTTTACAGCAGGCGGCCAGACGGCATTCTACCACTGTTTCTGCCAATGGTTTGAAGCGCACGCCCGTCTACCAAGGGCGTTTAAAGGTCAATCGAAATTTGGTTTAAAACCACTGTTTTTCTACCAAGGTCACCTGGCAGAAACTATGGTAGAATGCCGTCTGGCGCATGCTTAAGACTTCGGACTTTATAGCTAAACCTTTTAAATGAGTCGGGGTACAGAGGCGCGGGGGTAGACGACAAAGGGGGCCGGGAGCGGTGAGGGCGGTAGGCACACGCGCTCGCTGCCCGCACCTCTCCCGGTCTCCTTTGTCGTCATACCCACAGCTCCTTTACCGCGCGGGCGAGGACTCGTTTAAACGGTTTAGCTATAGTTCCGTTTGGCAACCAAAATTTTGTAACCACCCAGCAACGCCAGCTGTGGCTGTAGGCAGTTACGAAATTTTGGTTACAAAAAGGAACTACCTAAACCGACTCGACGATTTGGTCTGGCAGGCGAATTGAAAATACGGGATTTTATTAAATTATCGTGGAAATCCCGAAATTTGTATAGCGGTCTTCATTTACATTGTGTCAAGAACACTTGTGCTAAATTTCATGTTTCTACACTTATGATTTTGATATTTTGCATGGATTTCGTGAGAATTTCGGGATAGTAGCCAGAGATATGTCGCTGGATGACAAGCAAAACTCACTAAAATTTCTGTCGCTGCTCTTCAAAAAGTCGTATCTAGTAATTTCATACTGAGATACGAGCTTTGTTTTAAGTAGGTATTTGGTACTTAGTGACTTTTATTTATTTATTTATTATATGTTTATTTATTTATCTATACTAATATTATAAATAGGAAAGATTTGATTGTTTGTTTGTTTGCATTGAATAGCCTCCGAAACTACTGGACCGATTTCAAAAATTCTTTTGCCGTTAGAAAACTACATTATCACTGAGTGACATAGGCTACTTTTTACCGCGGGAAAATACCTTTTCCTGTGGAAAAATTAATTTATCGCGGGCGAAGCTGCGGACGGAAGGCTAGTTTATTATATGTTTCGTACATAGGTACTGCAGTCTAACTAACGAATAGCGGCTTCGACTTCTTCAGACAGCTTGAAACAATCAATAAGTTTTTTCTGATTCTGATTTTTGTAGACTATATTTGCATTGTCTCTTATCTTTATATTTGACCAAATTTCAAGTAGAAAGACGTCCGCTACTGAACATAGGCCTTTCCCAATGTACAGTCTCACCGCTGTACATTTTTCTGTTGACGCTGCGACCTACAAACGGCCGAGCAATAACCTTTTATAAATACTTGTTTTCATAATAATATTTAGAGTGCTTAATCAAGTCATACGATAAACATCAAGAGAAAAGAAAACTAACTAATTTACCTATTTACTGTATAACTTAACGTGAATAAAGCAACATTAAAACTTCGTTCTTTCTCTGCACTCCATCAACAAACTACTACAACTACGATACAGTGTACACATCTAACTGGATTGTACATTTAATGGTCCTTCGAACCTTGGCGAAGATCTACGGGGCCTTCGAACATAAAAGAAGATTTTGCAGTCCTTCAAGGAAACTATAAGGTAATTTTGTGTTTTTTGTACCTTTGTTACGATAGCGAATCGGTTTGCTGGCTTCCCACAAGCGGGTTCCACCAGTGAATTGAGAAGGCGCATATATCGCAATCAAAGGGCAGGAGCACTGATTACCAAAATCCTACGTGCGACAGCAAAGTGCGGCCGTGAAGAAGGACGAAGAAGAAGCCCCAGATTTTCGTGAACTAGTACGGCGGGATATATCTAGAAAAAAGGTTTATCTATTCCGCATAACCTCAACTTTTCAACTTCAACAAACTTCAAGTATAACTTTTAACTAACTACTTAACTACGACTAAAAACCTTAAACGACTTATCAACTGAATAACTCAAGATGAGCAAGCTTCTGCAACAACAAGAATGTTTCGAAAACATAAAATCATTGTGCGTCAACTACAAGAAAGACGGCTCAGGTAGAAAAACTCGCGACTACTTGAAAAAGAAACTAACAACTCTCGACGCTTTATGGGGCGATTTTGAAAACCTACATAAAGAGCTTGAACTGGAAATCGAAGATAAGAGCATGAATTACTTCCAAGAAGATATTTTCGGAAAAACTAAAACTATGTATGAGTCTACCAAGGGCGATATACTGAGATTAATGAAACTAACGGAAGAAAGAAGTTCTATCAAATTTGATCTGGCCGGTCTTTTAGATGAAGGTCAAGATGAAAATGTCTATCTTCTACTGAATAAACAAGAGTGTAACTTCAAGGCCATTGATCGCGCGATGTCAAAAATCGATATCGCCACTAACAACGAAAAATGGGAACTGGAAGACAATCTTAACATTCTAAAATCAAAATGGTCGGACATCGATAAGTTGCACTGGGAGATAGATGGCTTACTAAAAGGCTCTCATGAAACTTACTATACTACATTCGTCGAAATAGAGTCAAAGTACGATCATATGCGCAAACAACTTAATAGCAAGATTTGGTCCACAGTACACTATCAGCAAACTGCACCAAGAATCGAGATCCCCGAATTCTCGGGGAATTATAATCAATGGATTTCCTTCAAAGATCTTTTCGTGGAAACGGTGCACAACAATCCAACAATCAACAAGGCACAGAAGATGCAGCATCTTAAAACGAAACTCCGTGGCGAAGCGGAAAGATTGGTCCAGCATCTAACTATCAACGCAGACAATTATCAATCGTGCTGGGATATACTGAACCAACGGTATGACAATCGCCGACTTCAATTTACTTCGTTCATGAACACTATGCTAAATCTACCTACCATTCAACAACCCGATGCCTATAACTTAAAGAAGATGCATGACATCATAACGGAGTGTTTAAGCGGATTAACTAACATCGGCTTGGATATTTCATCTTGGGACCCGATCATAGTGCATTTAATGACGCTAAAACTAGATACAACTACGCACAATGACTACGTAAGGGACCTTCGAGACCACCGGGATGTCCCTAACTTAAGCGACTTTCTTTACTTTCTTGAGAATAAATTTATGGCTTATGAAACAATGAAAAGCAACAAAAAGAGCGCCATCGTACAGCAAAAACCACCATTTGTGAAAAACTTCGACAAGGAATTTCCAGCCAAGAAAATTAACTATAACTATTATAAAACTAACTCCAAAACTTATCATACAACATACGGTCAATGCCCACTTTGCAACGGGGACCACGTGCTCATGCAATGTCAGAAGTTCATTGACCAAGAGCCATCGCAACGGAATACTACAGTTGCGAAACTGCAAGTATGCAAAAACTGCCTATTCAGTCACGGCGATCAGAAATGCAGATCCAACAAAACGTGCAAGGAATGTCATTTAAACCATCATTCACTATTGCACAATACGAATACTTCGAGAAAACAATTATCAACTTCATACTATAAAAAATTTAACTCCGAGCCAAAACCGTCCACTTCGACTCAGCACGCTTCTACTCACCACTTAACTACAACAGATATGGAAGTCCTACTAACTACGGTTCAACTTAAACTTCAGTCCTTCGACGGAACCTTTATCGTACTTCGGGCCTTACTTGACCAAGGTTCGCAAGTTAACTTAATAACTGAAAGCGCTGCGCAACTACTTAAACTACCCAGATCGCAACTAAATGCAACTGTATCCGGAATCGGAAATTTATCCGGCAACTGTAAAGGAAAAACGCAACTAACATGCAAGTCCCTACATTCCGGTTACACTTTCCAAACTGAAGCATTAATCCTCAAAAGGATTACTAACAACCTGCCTAACAAAACTTTCAAGAAAATCGACTGGCCACATTTAGAAAACTTAAAACTAGCCGATCCCGACTTTAACGTGTCGCGCCCCGTAGATTTGCTTCTTGGGGCCGACGTGTACGCTGATATCATCATGGAGGGTGTCCTGAAAGGGGATAATCAAGCTCCTCTTGCCCAACAAACGCACCTGGGATGGATTTTATGTGGAAAATTGATAACTTTCAATTGCCATGTAACATTAATCAACGTGGACGAGCTAACTAAATTTTGGGAAAATGAAGACATCGCCCAGAACAATGAGGATATCCCGCAAGATGATCAGTGTGAACAATATTACAAGAAAACTGTTCAACGAGGTACCGATGGAAAATACATCGTAAAAATGCCACTTTCTCCAAACCTAGAAGAAAAACTGGGGTATTCAAAACAAATCGCCATCACGCAGTTTCTACAACTCGAAAAGAAATTGCAAAGGAAAAATAAACTTGCAGAGATGTATAGAGATTTCATAAAAGAATATTCTGACCTACATCATATGAAACCTGCAACCTTAACTACAACTCAAGATTGCTTCCTGCCCCACCACGGTGTCTTGAGAGACAACGCTACCACAACAAAACTAAGAGTCGTCTTTAACGCGTCTCAAAAAACTTCCAGCGGCCACAGCTTAAACAACCTTCAAGAAAAAGGTCCTAAATTACAGAAGGACATACAAGCACTCATCTTAAAATGGAGGTCTTACAAGTACGCCTACACAGCAGACATAGCAATGATGTACAGATGCATCTGGATCTCTGAAGATCAGCAACAGCTTCAGAAGATAATATGGCGAAACTCACCCTCTGAAAGACTTAGGGAATATCAGCTCTGTACCATAACTTACGGACTAAAATGTGCGCCATGGCTGGCAATGCGAACTCTCAAGCAATTAGCCATTGACGACGGGCACAAGCACCCTGAGGCTGCAGAAATACTGCTGAACTCATTTTACGTAGATGACCTTATCAGTGGGCATAACTCTATTGAAGAAGCAAAAAACCTACAACAATCGCTAATAAACCTGCTTCAAGGCGGCGGTATGAACCTACGAAAATGGTCAACCAATCATCCAGCGTTACTAGAAGATCTATCTGAAAATCAAATCTCCACCCAAAAAATATTCGACTTCAGACATGAAGAGTCAATGAAAACTCTGGGTCTGGGCTGGAACCCCAATACAGATACCTTTGTCTTTAACTGGAACTTAGATTATAATACAAAATCTCCCATAACTAAACGGGTTCTACTATCAGAGATATCACGCCTTTATGACCCTATAGGCTGGTATAGTGCTGTAACTGTGACAGCTAAACTAATATTCCAAAAGGTCTGGAGCAGTCAAAAAACTTGGGATGAAGCGCTGCCAAACGACATCCAAGAAGAATGGCTGAAACTGAAAAGGGAACTTCCACTTTTAAACGACATTAAACTAAACCGATGGATTGGTACCACAACGAAGAAAATTGAACTTTTGGGCTATTGTGACGCAAGTGAAAAGGCATTTGCTTGCGTCATCTACACTCGTGTCAAGGATGAACACGGAAAGCCTAGGATATCATTGTTAACGGCAAAAACTAGGGTTGCCCCAATATCTCAAAAAACAACTTTACCGAAATTAGAACTATGTGGCTCGTTACTTCTTTCCCAACTTATGAAGAAAACTATGGAAGCATACAAAGACTACGACATAACCGTACGAGCGTGGTGCGACTCTCAAGTGGTCCTAGCTTGGTTGCAAGGAGATGTGTCTCGCTGGGAAAGATACGTGGCTAGTCGAGTAACTAAAATTAAACAAATAATACCAGCTGAGAATTGGCAATACGTGAGATCAGATCAAAACCCAGCAGACTGCGCTTCAAGAGGAATGTACCCAAGCAAACTAATTAACTTTGACCTCTGGTGGAAAGGTCCTTCGCTTCATGAAACCAACGAGAAACAAGACCACCCGAACTTGACTTGTCATTTTACAACAAACATTGGAACTTTAAAAAAGGAAGAGGCAACCCTACCTACAAAACACAACGATAACTTTATTTATGAATTATTGGAAAAATACAGTTCCTTAACACGAGTAATCAGAGTCACCGCATGGATTTTGCGACTCACAGAAAGATTACGAAACAAACATAATAATATACCTAACTACCTAACTTCAAACGAACTGCGCGCAGCCACGGAACTTGTAACGCAATACGCTCAGCGAATGGCATTTCCTATTGAATATAAACAACTATTGAAAAATAAAACTGTACCTAAACAAAGTTCTATCTACAAATTGATGCCTTACTTGGACGAAAAGGGAATCATTCGTGTTGGTGGTCGACTAAACAACTCCAGCCTTCCTCCGGGAATGAAAAATCCCATCATTCTACCCAAGAAGGGGCGAATGACCTACCTTGTGATTCATCACGGGCATACCTCAACATTACACGGCGGTGCGCGACAAGCCCTTAACTACATACGTCAGCGTTATTGGATTATTAGCGGCAACAGGGTTGTCAAAAATCAACTGAAACATTGCGTCCGCTGTCAGCGCTTTAAGCCGAACAATAACTATCAACTAATGGCAGACTTGCCATCACAGCGAACCCTAAAACGTCCCATCGTCAAACTTACGCCACTCCCCATTGAAATAAATGCCGTACAAGAAGAACAAACACAACAAACAAACGAAGAAATCCAACGAAAAAACGTAAAGAAACCTGCACGTCCCACAAGAAAAAATAATAGCGGCAAAAATAGCTTATTAACTTTGTTTACAACTTTAGTAACCATGTGCGCTTTGATTACCGGAGCTAACGCCGGCGCATCGATGTCAGCACATATTACGAGTTTGGAATCAGAGCGGCCGATCTATTACGACACATTGGGAAAAATACAAGTAATACACAATGAATGGACGTTACTTATGTATTACAACTTAACGAACTACTGGGACGGGGTCCGTCGTATTAAAACTTACCTGTTTGGAATAGATGACTGGTGCCAGAAGACTGATCCCAGATATTGTAAAACTACTTTGGAGCAACTATACCATGAAGTAAAAGTTATCGAATACTATAATACTATTCTGTTAGCTCCGCACAAACATCTAACAAGTCGAAAAAGACGTGGACTTATAGACGGAGTGGGCTACTTAACAAACAGCTTATTCGGTATCCTGGATCAACGGTTTGCGGATAAATATAAGAACGATATTGAAGCAATTCAAAACAATGAAAACTATTTGTTGGAACTAATCAAAAACCAAACATCAATAGTAGAACTGGAAAATAGCGTTTTGAGAAGACATGAAGACAACATCAAGAGGCAATCTGACGTGATAGAGATGTTCATGAACCAAACCAACCTCAACTTCGCTAAGATTGAATCAGAGATAGAAATCGTTATGGCCACAACTTATTTCAATTCGGCAGCTTTATCTGCATACCTACTGATAAACAACTTACGAACTATGCAAGAAATGCTCTTCAACTCGTTAACTGACGTCTACAAGGGACATATAGACGTGCACCTGATCCCACCAGTCAACCTAGTCAAACAACTGAGTGAAATTTCTGGAAAATTGCCAAAAACACTATCTCTGCCAGTAGACAGCATCCGAGAAGATATTAAGGATCTCTACAAATTACTATACATCAAAGCTAGAGCAACAGATAACCTTTTTATCTTTGAACTTCACATACCATTGATCTCGGACGAAGACTTTTCATTGCATCGTGTCATCCCGCTGCCCATCAATACTAACTCAGGATTTACCATCGTCAAAACCAGTTCGACGTTCATCGCTATAAACTTTCACAAAAATACCTACGTATCATTACAGAAGGATGACCTGAAACAATGTGTTCAGATGAAACCTGGGAATTTTGTATGCAATAAGAATTTGCCAGTCTTTAACCTACATAACAACAATATCCCGTGTGAGGCGAAACTATTGAGTCATCGAGCGACGTCACCGTGTGACGTCACAAGAACGTCATGCAAAGAGGCTTGGTTCGAGTTGCATACGCCAAACGCTTGGCTTGCAGTGTGCTGTGAAGGTTGCGCACTGCGCACTATTTGCGATAATGAAGTTACGTCATACACAATGACATCCTCGGGACTAGTGACTTTATCCCAAGGCTGTGTGCTACAATCGAATTACTTAACTATTAACTCTCACAGCCAGTACAACAGCAGAGTCAATATGAACTACAACTTCAACGTGCCTTCATTAAATTCGTCGGTGAACAAAATTATAAATCTAACATCAGAACATCAGAACATCAGAACACCCCAGGCTCATACCTTTCTGAAAACGAAAACGAAGAGGAGATCTACAAGAGACTACACTCCCAGAAGGAAAATGAAAACCATCTCCCCTCCGTGCTCACAACCCACGACATCCATCAATACGCTGTCTGTTATTCTCTGTTGGCAGCGGCTCTCATTGTTGTCATTTTGTGGGCCACAAGAAGATATTACCCACATCTCTGTACAAAACGAAAACAACGAAGCCAATGCTCACTGCAATCAGTGAAGCGACATTACGAAGAGATAGAGATGACATCTATACCAAGAACATCCAACCACAGACAAGAAAATACATCCCAACCGTCGAGGAGCCAGGCGCAGACCTCGCAGCAACTCGTCGGACGAAACAACAACATCGCATTCGACTTCGATTAACGTTATCAATTATCATAGATTTATCATAATTATTTAAAATAATGGTTTGTTTTCTCTTGTTTGGGGTTGCCAATATGTACAGTCTCACCGCTGTACATTTTTCTGTTGACGCTGCGACCTACAAACGGCCGAGCAATAACCTTTTATAAATACTTGTTTTCATAATAATATTTAGAGTGCTTAATCAAGTCATACGATAAACATCAAGAGAAAAGAAAACTAACTAATTTACCTATTTACTGTATAACTTAACGTGAATAAAGCAACATTAAAACTTCGTTCTTTCTCTGCACTCCATCAACAAACTACTACAACTACGATACAGTGTACACATCTAACTGGATTGTACACCCAAGGTTCGCTAAACATACCGGTCCTGCGCCAATTGCGCCATCCGCATCCAACGCGTTCCCGCAACCTTATCCAGGTCTTTCGGCTGAAAATGATGATGAAATTTTAATTCAACCCTTATTAGATAACTGGCTGTGGGTAAAATTCGACTTGCAAGGTTAAAAGGATGCTTGTAAAACTGTGTCAGTAACGTATTGTGTAAAATCTTAGATTATTTACACACTAGATAGAGCTTATAGGCGGCATAAAAAGTCCCGAAAATATAAGACAACCGTTGGCTTATATGTCATTTGCCCCCTCCAACCGAAATGACGTAACGCAATCATAAGATGAAGCTGTCAAATGTGTTTTTGGACGTTTTGTACTCAGATCAAATAAAAAGTTAAGATAGAACGCTACGAACAACGAAGTGAGGCCGGTCAAACTACACCAATCCGTGTGCTTACACAGTGGCACGCACACACTTGCAATCCAACTACACCAAAACCTTATTACTTCAACTACGCATTCCGGTGGAGCACAACGTATTTTTAAATTCGATATTATCACTAATAATGCCAAATTGTGTAGTGAAAGGATGTAAAAACTATTCGTCCAAAAATAAAAAGCAGGATGGAATCACTTATCACACGTTAGTCAACTCAAAAACCAATATTTTCAATAATAAATAATAAATATTGCTTAGATACCAAAACGTCAACACTAGTGTTGCCATTATAATGTTGTAGTTACCCTATTATTGGGTAAATGCCGCCTATCCCTCTTATCTTATAGTTTCTACTAACATAGTTATTAAGCACTCATTGTAACTAACAAAGAAGGGATCCCAGTTATCCGAATAAATAGAATTATTATTATTATTATGTAATACAACCTTTTCTTCTTTGATTTTAAATTCAATTCTTTATTAGCACGTCTTAAAACGTGAGAACGTGACACGCAACGTAAAGCTGTTTGTTTCTTGTAAAAGTTTACTAACTTCTTTTAATGTAGTAACGGTATTAAAGTGTGAAAGTAATTAGTACATAAATATCGTACGGGCTAATTACCCGACTGCGGCGGAGCCGAAAAGGAGGGTTATGTTTTTTACCGTCATGTATGTATGTACGCCCAGTACCCACGGCTTAGATGATTTGACAAATGACGTATCGTTGAATTTGTCTTTGCGACGTGAGTGTCAAAGGCTACAATTTTTCCGTAGTTTTTTGAAATATATATATTTACTTGTATACATACCGTTTTAAGTTTTTTTTCACATTTCCAAAGCGCAATAAAAATGTTACAGAGAAGTGGATTGGAGTAATTCGTGATAATCGGAATGAACCATTATGGCATCCAATTGCCCATAGCGTAGTTTGTTCGGCTCATTTTAAAAGCGACGACTTGTACTACACAAATAAAAAAGGGTTTTCACAAACTTATTAATTTGAAAAACAAAGGAGGTCTTTGCTTCCCGTCCAAGGATCTTTTTGAAATTTGTGTCATTTGTGAAGCAGTTGTGCGAAAATTATTGGTTGAGAACATTTCATTAACCACGGAAAAGAAACACCAAACTATCGTGATGAATATATTTAAAAAATTCATTGGTAATAATCAGGTTTTCTTCAATTTAGATATTGAACATGAATATGCTGGACAGGAAAATAAAATTAATTTAATATGGTGTGTAATAGAAAAATATTTAAGTATAAGGTTCCACCACATAGCCAAGTTGGAAAATATTTCAAAATCAATAGACAGTAAAAGGCAATCTTATAAGAAATTAATTCAACACCAAGGTCTGTAAATAAATTGAATAACACGTAGAAAATTTATACCCTGTAATTTCATTTTCTATACACTTTTCCCATTTCCTTCCTATCCTACTACCGCCACTACTTTATGCCTACACCACACGTCAGAATGGCTGAGGAACTATTTCAGTTTCAATTTTTAATAACGCTATTAAAACGTTATTAACGGTAACGATATTTTTGTAGTATCAGGGTACTAAGAATTATTATGGCAACATCGGCCTACGCACACATGTTTATAAAACCGGCCTCATTCGACTATCCACCGCGCTCTATCTTTACTTTTTATTTGATCTGAGGTTTTGTATTGCAGTGTTTGCTACTGACACTCTTGTCTAGTGTATAAATAATCTAAGTGTAAGTGTAAAATGTAGCTGTTAATTCTCTCATATGTGTGAATAATACAAATGTTTTTGCTCTAGTCTTGGGTGTTTAATATGTATTTAAGTATGTTATATACGAACCGCTATTAACGACCGCTTTAGCCTAGTTGGTAGTGACACTGCCTACGTACCAAGAGGTCCTGGGTTCAAATCCCGGTAAGGGCATTTATTTGTGCGATGAGCACGAATATTTGTTCCTGAGTTATGGATGTTTTCTATGTATTTAGGTATTTATTTATCTATATAAGTATGTTTATCGTCGTCTAGTACCCATAGTACAAGCTTTGCTTAGTTTGGGACTAGGTCAATTGGTGTGAATTATCCCATGATATTAATTTATTTATTTCAGATCGTTATACTCGGACAAAGTGAAAGCCGAAACGATAGAGAACCTAGTCCTCCAATACGTAGAGAATTTATCCAAATCCGGCACGTTTAGTGCGGATCCGAACGAAGTGAAACAGCCCGCCAGCGCGTTGCTATGGGCGTATTACTACGCCGCCCAGCACTTCGATTATAAGAAGGACACGGACAGAGCTTTGAAGTATATCGACGCTGCGATAGAACACACTCCGACTTTGATAGAGCTGTTTATTGTTAAAGGAAGGATATTTAAGGTGAGTGCAAATGTATGCTGATAAGCAATAGCCGGGTCTTCACCGAGTGAGCCATTTTCGGTGCGATTTTGAGCTTTGTGTAGAACAAAATCAAGCCTCGTGCGCTTGCCTCGCGAGGCGGCTCGCTCAGTGGAGACCCGGCCAATAACGTGAACATTCAGCTGGCCAAATGAAGTCTTAGGACACTAGTGCCGCAACTGTTATTGTTGAAAAGATAATTAAGAATTAAATTTAATTAACTATGCGCGGATTATGTACAACTAAACTAAGCTGTGCTGTCTATGTTAGAACACTGTCATACATATTTGACACTAACTTTTCGTAACTCTAATTTACAATGACTAAACAGATGGCCGAAGGTCGCTTCTAGTTCGGTTCTTAGACTAAGGGGCTGTTTCACCACCCATTGATTAATTTTAACTGACGGATAAATGTGATGCCGCCTCCGTTTATTCGAACAAAACAAACAAAGACTAACGTAACTAGTAACGCCTGAATTGATCAGTTTTTTTTTCCTTTCCAGCACGCCGGCGACCCCATATCCGCGTACCAGTGGCTGGAAGAGGCGCAAGCTATGGACACTGCGGACCGCTACGTAAACAGCAAATGCGCTCGCTACATGCTGCGCGCCGGGCACGTGCAACGCGCCGAGGAGATGTGTGCCAAGTTCACCAGGGAAGGTACTGACCGTGTCTACTACCAAGCTAGTGCAGACCAAGCTGTGTCAACAGCAAGCGCGCTCGCTGCATGCTGTGCGATAGACGCGTGTAATGCGCTGAGATGTGTGCCAAATTCACCAGAGAAGGCACTGCTAGTTGCTAACCGTGTCTACTACCAAGCTAGTGCAGAGGCGTGCATGGCTTGAGGCGCGAGCTATGGACACTGTTGACCGCTGTGTCAACAGCAAGCGCGCTCGCTGCATGCTGTGCGGTAGACGCGTGTAATGCGTTGAGATGTGTGCTAACGCTAAGTTCACCAGGGAAGGTACTGCCCGTTACTGACCGTGTCTACTACCAAGCTAGTGCAGAGGCGTGCATGGCTTGAGGCGCGAGCTATGGACACTGTTCACCGCTGTGTCAACAGCAAGCGCGCTCGCTGCATGTTGCGCGATAGACGCGTGTAATGCGCTGAGATGTGTGCCAAATTCACCAGAGAAGGCACTGCTAGTTGCTAACCGTGTCTACTGCCAAGCTAGTGCAGAGGCGTGCATGGCTTGAGGCGCGAGCTATGGACACTGTTGACCGCTGTGTCAACAGCAAGCGCGCTCGCTGCATGCTGTGCGATAGACGCGTGTAATGCGCTGAGATGTGCGCCAAGTTCACCAGGGAAGGTACTGCCCGTTACTGACCGTGTCTACTACCAAGCTAGTGCAGAGGCGTGCATGGCTTGAGGCGCGAGCTATGGACACTGTTCACCGCTGTGTCAACAGCAAGCGCGCTCGCTGCATGTTGCGCGATAGACGCGTGTAATGCGCTGAGATGTGTGCCAAATTCACCAGAGAAGGCACTGCTAGTTGCTAACCGTGTCTACTGCCAAGCTAGTGCAGAGGCGTGCATGGCTTGAGGCGCGA
Organism: Archips crataeganus; assembly: GCA_947859365.1. Taxonomy (NCBI): domain Eukaryota; kingdom Metazoa; phylum Arthropoda; class Insecta; order Lepidoptera; family Tortricidae; genus Archips; species Archips crataeganus. Next base: position 6,520,449 of record OX402064.1, read on the forward strand.
GCTATGGACACTGTTGACCGCTGTGTCAACAGCAAGCGCGCTTGCTGCATGCTGTGCGATAGACGCGTGTAATGCGCTGAGATGTGCGCCAAGTTCACCAGGGAAGGTACTGCCCGTTACTGACCGTGTCTACTACCAAGCTAGTGCAGAGGCGTGCATGGCTTGAGGCGCGAGCTATGGACACTGTTGACCGCTGTGTCAACAGCAAGCGCGCTCGCTGCATGCTGTGCGGTAGACTCGTGTAATGCGCTGAGATGTGCGCCAAGTTCACCAGGGAAGGTACTGCCCGTTACTGACCGTGTCTACTACCAAGCTAGTGCAGAGGCGTGCATGGCTTGAGGCGCGAGCTATGGACACTGTTGACCGCTGTGTCAACAGCAAGCGCGCTCGCTGCATGCTGTGCGATAGACGCGTGTAATGCGCTGAGATGTGCGCCAAGTTCACCAGGGAAGGTACTGACCGTTACTGACCGTGTCTACTACCAAGCTAGTGCAGAGGCGTGCATGGCTTGAGGCGCGAGCTATGGACACTGTTGACCGCTGTGTCAACAGCAAGCGCGCTCGCTGCATGCTGTGCGGTAGACGCGTGTAATGCGTTGAGATGTGTGCTAACGCTAAGTTCACCAGGGAAGGTACTGCCCGTTACTGACCGTGTCTACTACCAAGCTAGTGCAGAGGCGTGACCAGTGGCTTGAGGCGCGAGCTATGGACACTGCCGACCGCTGTGTCAACAGTAAGCGCGCTCGCTAAATGCTGTTCTGACTGTCTTACAGAGTTAGTACAGAGACATGTTAGTGACTTGAGACACTACTTTTAGTGAACCAAATCTATCTCTGTCTTGAAGTTCGTCTAAAGCGGCTAAAAGAGGCGACACTGATCAGGGACAGCGCGAGAACTAGAAGAGTCGTCACATTCTCACTACTCATGGGTTCTCCAGTGTTCTCGCTAGATCTGTAGGCGTTATTACGAAAACTAGCTTTTGCCCGCGACTCCGTCCGCGTGGAATTAGTAATTTGGGCAGCTTATTTTTTTTATCCAATTTGCTTGCCCCCCCCCCCCTCACCCCGCACCCCCCAACGCACCACCCCGCACACCCGCGTTCACATTCACCACCGTACTCCCAAGTCGAGCGTGCCTATAGAAGTTTTACTTCAACAACCCCCGATTTTGAAACATTCTTCATTGCTGCTCCGCTCCTATTGGTGTTAGCGTGACGATGTATAGCCTAATAGCCTTCCTCGATAAATGGGCTATCTAACACTGAAAGAATTTTTCAATTCGGAGCAGTAGTTCCTGAGATTAGCGCGTTCAAACAAACAAACTCTTCAGCTTTATAATATTAGTATGTAGGAAAATAAATACTTGTTACTTACATACCATTTGTTGGCCAGGTGTGCCTGCGACGGAGAACCTGAACGAGATGCAGTGCATGTGGTTCCAAACGGAGGCGGCGACGGCCTACCAGCGCGCGCAACTCTGGGGCGAGGCGCTAAAGAAGGCGCACGAAGTTGATAGGGTATGTATTCGATGAGCTTTTCATAACTAGCTAACGCATGCGGCTTCGTCTCGTTGCAGATTTATTTTATAACCTCCTGAGGGGTTACCTATCAAAATTTAGATTTTTTTTCCGAATATTTTAAATCCGGAATGCTTCATTTATCCGAATGCATTTTTTTCTGAAACAGTAAATATTTCAGGATTTTTATAAAACAACCCTAACCTAAACTAAAGGGATCTACACGATGGTCCTGAAATAAATCCTGAAATATTTACAGTTTCAGAAAAAAATGCTTTCGTACAAATGAAGTTTTGCGGGATTCTAAACCTTCGGAAATAAAATTTTCTAAACATCGATAGGTTCCCCTCCTGAGGCCCGCGAAAATATTGTTTCAATGAACTTTAAACTTTATCTCACTTACGAGTGAGTTCGATGTCACATTAGAAGTAAGTCCTATATAAAGGTCATAAAGTTTAAAGTTCATTGAAACAAAATTTTATCTCACTTACGAGTGAGTTCGATGTCACATTAGAAGTAAGTCCTATATAAAGGTCGTAAAGTTTAAAGTTCATTGAAACAAAATTTTATCTCACTTACGAGTGAGTTCGATGTCACATTAGAAGTAAGTCCTATATAAAGGTCGTAAAGTTTAAAGTTCATTGAAACAAAATTTTATCTCACTTACGAGTGAGTTCGATGTCACATTAGAAGTAAGTCCTATATAAAAGTCGTAAAGTTTAAGGTTCATTGAAACAAAATTTTCGTGGGCATCAGGAGGATAAAGTTGCTTTTAATTCACGGATATGGACAGTCGAAGAATCTGAATCGCGTATCAATGTGAAACTGTTTTCACAATCAATTTCATCGTAATTTCTTTGGCATGCATGTAGAATTTCAATATGACATTTACAGCGAAAAGATTTTGCTCTGGTTTGCGATGCAGTTTCTTCAACAGGACTCCGTAAAGTAACAATGAAGATAAATTGACCAAAACCATCGAGCCATTCTTAAATGCGGAAGCCAAACATAAACATAAAGCTACTGCAATAAAACGCTTGATTAAGACAGAAAATAAGTAAATAAATAAATAATTCATGGGGACAATTGACACCACCTGACCTAGTCTCAAACTAAGCAAACAATGGGTACAGGTTGATTCACAAGAGTTGGCACAAATGGATCGAATGAGTGAATGAAAGTATCTATGTGTTACCTATTTGAATACACTTCACACAAATATGAAAATGTCATGCATCAGTCATTTTCCTACAAAAATGTCAAAGTGACATTACTTTAGATCAATCCATTTGTGCCAGCTCTTGTGACTCGACCTGTACTAGACAACGGATAAACATAATCCAAGACTCAAGCACAAACATTCTTATTTTTCACACAAATATCTGCCCCGACCGGTAATCGAACCTGGGACCTCAAGCTTCACAGCCAGGTTCTCTAACCACTAGGCTATCCGGTCGTCAGTGCGATTATATTTCCTCTAAAATACTAATTTTAACGCACTTGCTTCCAGCACTTCTCCGAAATAATGGAGGACCAGTTCGACTTCCACTCGTACTGTATGCGCAAGATGACGCTGCGGTCGTACGTCGGCCTGCTCCGGCTGGAGGACGTGCTGCGCGCGCACCCGTTCTACTTCCGCTGCGCGCGCGCCGCCATACAGGTGTACCTGCGGCTGGACGCGTTCCCGCTGCAAGACGTCCCGCAGACGCAGGAGCCCGACACAGGTGCGTGATGTCATTTATCTACTCTCATATTGTAAAATTCGAATTATAAAATTCAAAAAGAGTTTATATTGACATACTTTTTAAACACAATACCGAAATATTTAAAAAAAAAACATATTATAACACTTTTCTTCTAACCAAATAATGTTATAATACAATTTTTTTTACCATTACGATACAGGGCAAATCCAAAAAGTTTGTATCACCAAGTTTTGATTCCAATTTTCACTTGTCTGGGGCAGCGCCCGCTTTAGCGCATGCGCGCACATGCGCGGTGATGTACTGGGTTTTAGCGACATTCCATTCATATGTGTCGTTTTGTTGTACGAATTTTCGTGGGATATTTTGTTCTTGCTTAAAAATATCTGATATCAGTGAATGCGAAGAAAATTTGATTCTCCCGATATTTTAGATGCGGCGAAGGAAATGACTCATAATTTATTACTAGCAAAGTTCAGAAAATTATACGACAAATGCTATCAAGATTTTATGGCTTGAAAAATGCAAAAAGGCTAAGTACTTCGTTTTTGGAAAAATGTGTGAGAGAAGATAAAATATTGTATGCAACTGTACGTAATTTGGCCTTAAAACACTCATGTGACCCTTTATGAAACTCGGCTACGCCTCGTTTCATGAAACCACATTCGTGTTTTAAGGACCCCTATTACGATACAGTTGCATAAATAGCTATTACTGGCCGATTTATCGCCCCATATTATCCCGCAAGAACCATGCAATCTGAGAAGATGGTGTGGGGCCATCCATAAAGTACGTCACGCCAATTTTGATCAATTTCGACCCGCCCCCTCCATTGTCACACTTATTTATTACTATGAAAGGCGCCATTATTTTGTTCTCATGTCACAGATCGCTTGACCCCCCTCCCCCCCCTAAATGTGTGACGTAATTTATGGAAGGACCCCATTGAGAAATAGGAGTTCTGCCAAGCGGGGCTTTTGCAGCTCAATCCCGTATGGTTAGATCAATTTACCAAAATTGTTATATCCTAGTCCTAGTAGCGAAATTTTCATTCGCATTTTTTACCAAATGCTTTTTTTTTCACGTTTTTGACTGTGACAACATTTCATTTTTTTAACATCTGAAAATTACTACAGGAATCGAAAGAGTTTCGCCTCCTGAACATGGAAAAATATTTATTATATTTTATTTCTTCATATTTAAAAAAATACAACATATTTAAAAAACATATGAGTACTTACCTGTACCTCCACAGAATAGATATGTTTCCTTTACCCTTTTCACTAGAAAAAAGAGCTCTCATAATTTTAAATTTGATAACAACCTTAATGTCAAATTTACGTCATCACTTTTTTTTAATAGAGACTAGACAAAAGTAATGGATCTATTCTATCGTTACGCTCTTTTAGAATAAGTACATCTTTAAAAAATTGTAATAAATTAATTAATAATCCTAGTGAAAATTTAAAACTATCAGCGTCTTTCTCTTTCCAAACAGTATACAGAGAACGAATCAAATTATAGTCTTAGAAATATGAAATGTTGTCAGGGGCGGTCTTAATGAACAAGCATAAAAGCAGTGCCTACCTTATCACATTAACATAAATATTTATATTAAATTAATTAAGTTACTTTTTATTTTACTTCATATTTATTAATGTTACTCGTTCAGTTCGTATTGTATCCGCTACCAACTTTCAAAAAGAGCGCGCTGAGCGTATGAATTTCCTCCCTTCATGGCTTACGATTTAATAATAAGCGCAGGTAAGCACAGCTCATGGCTGCTTATGTGAGCACACAATGATATACGGTACGCCTGTGTAAAAAGCATCCGTGAACTACGTACTGATAGACTTCAGGCCACTACACTTACATTCACACACACAAGCATAGCCATCAATTTATTTTTGTATAGGTTCTCAGGAACGGCGGCCGGACCGGGAAGTGTTGCCATTTCTGTCCAGATTGGGCGACTTGGGCGCTAAACTTGTATTATAGAATTGTTTACGCTTTTCATTTGGAGTATTTTGGAGTTAAATATTTGTTTGAAAATTGTAAGTAAACATAATATTGAACATAGTTGATAACCGATTTTCCATCAAATGTTCGATAGTTTGCGTAAAATATTTTGTAGAGGATCAAAATAGTTAATATCCAGAAAATTTCGCTTCGTGCTAATGGCTACATTCACTGCTAACATCGCGCGATCGCGGTATCTTTCTCTCTCTTGTATTAAATATTGTCAGCGTGAGCGAGATAGCCCGACTGGCGTTCACGCATGCGCCAAGCCCACAACCCGGACAAATTATAAGTGTCACGATTTTGTATATTTATCACAAACGCTCGCACTTTTAAATTTGTCAGGTTTTTATTTTGGTCTATTATTTGAACTCGGTATGCAACTAGCGTCATGTTTGTTTTTATTGCGAGAGACCGGGTCATTATTTGTAGAATTATTGGTTTTATAGTAATTTTCTTTTGTTATTAACTTAGATTGTCTTGGGATTTCACCGGATAAGGATTTAAATAGTGTTTTTGGTAAACTTGAGCTTAAATTGATTAAAAAATATGTGTTTTAGTTGTGGAAAATGTGTTGACCTCGTATGTTTGCGAAAGTTGATTAAAGGCGAATTTAGTAAGTTTTCGTTCGAAAACCAGCTTGCAGTAGTTAAAAAAGGTTGGTGTGTTCCCGAGTTAAAACCAAGTCAAACTAGAGGAAACATAACTCGTCAATTTCATGCGAAATATTATGAAACTTTTAGCTGGCTTACAGGCTGTGTAGGTACACACAGAGCGTTTGTATTGTTTTTCGTGCATTTTATTCGGAAATTTTGTAAATGTTTCGAATGACACGGGTTATGTCGACTTAAGAAACTCCCAATTAACAAAGAAGAAGAAAGAAACAACCTTTTAAAAAAACTGCTGAACTTAGCTATGTTCTTCAGCCGGTCTTACGTTCAGGAGCACTGCACGCTACTGAATGTTGTCAATTGCGTTTTTTTCAAACTTTAATCGACACAAACAATAGGTAGGTGTAGGTTATGATAAGTTTGCATCGGCCCGAAGGGCTAAAAGCACACAGAAGCCGTCGACTTTGTTTTTGTGTCAATTCAAATTGGGAAAAAACGCTACCGTGAAAATAAGCTTCAGAACAAACTATAGTGAGAAAAAAAGCACTTGGGGAAAAAATGTAGTATGTGTATACACATTCAAATTTTAGTGGTTGTTTTCCCGAAACGAGGTGATTTATTTTCGATTGTACAATCGATTTATAATTACTATTTTGACTAGAGTCAAAAATCCAATTGTGAAAAACGAAAGTCGAAAGTGACCGCAAGCCAATAGTAACGCTTCGTTGGTACAAGTAGCGTACGATCGTACGATAGGTTAGGTACCAACGAAGCGTTACTATTGGTTTGCGGTCATTTTCGACTTTCGTTTTTCACAATTGGATTTTTGACTCTAGTCAAAATAGTAATTATAAATCGATTGTACAATCGATACTAAATCACCTCGTTTCGGGAAAACAACCACTAAAACTTCACGGTGTATTTGCAGGGTTCACGTTTAACTGTGCTTGATGTAAGACCTTTACACTACGTATGAGCATAAAGATAGTAGCAAACGATTTTGGTAAATTGATCTAACCAGTCTCAATCCCATTGGTGTGCTTGCGACTGGATGCCTGTATATTGCAAGACGTGCCTTGTTTATCGCTCCTTTTCGTTATCCCGCGGGAACCATGCAATCTGAGAAGATGACGGTATTAAGGAATAGGAGTTCCGCCAAGCGGGGCTTTTGCGGTTCAATCCCATTGGTGTGATTACGACTAGACGCCTGACTATTGCAAGACGTACCTGAACGCAAGAGCCCGACACAGGTGCGTGATGTCTACTAGTGTAAGGTCGGCTTCAGTAGTTGCTGAACATTTTAGTAGGTACTTTGTCACTTTCAATAACGTGACATACTTCGAACTTTTATTTATTTATTTTTTGCGGATCAATCACATTGGTGTGCTTGCGACTGGATGCCTGCTCATTGCACGGCAAGACTTGCCTCACTCAGACTTCTCTTTATAGAATTAAGATTATATAATGAAGTTGAGTAGAACAAATAGGTAAATCTAATATATAAAAATCTCGTGTTACGGTGTTTGTTACCGAACTCCTCCGAAACGGCTTGACCGATTATTATGAAACATTTTTGTCTGTATTCGGTAGGTCTGAGAATAGGTCGTAGGCTATATTTTATCCCCCCCCCCATTCTTCGCCGACGGAGTCGCGGGCAACAGCTAGTATTAAATAAAATAATGTTCCTCAATAGGGCAATTGACATCACCAATAAACCACCAATTGACCTAGTGCTAAAGTAACCAAAGCTTGTATTATGGTAACTAGGCAACTGATAAACGTACTTAATTAGATACAGTTTGATTCACAAGAGCTGGCACAAACGGATCAAACAAATGTAATGTAATTTTGACACTTTTGTTGGAAAATGACTGATGCATGTCATTTTCATATTTGTGTGAAGTGTATTCAAATAGGTAACACATAGATATTTTCGTGCCAGATTTTGTGAATCGACCTGTACATATTTAAATTACAATATTAAACACCCCAAGAGTCGAAAACAAACATTCGTATTTTTCATACAAACATCTACCCCAAATCGTGTATCGAACCCAGGGTTTCAGGTGCTCTAACCACTTGGTTATCTGGTCGTCAAATCAACTGCTGCCGTTACTGCTGTATTATGTTGTTACCAGTAAAGTGTGGTGTCACTTGTTACCCAACCCAATTGACTAACTATTTATTTATTTCAAAGCTATTAGTCTGATTTCATGGAAAATTAGTTGGATTTTACGAGTTAAAATTACATGGTTATTTATTAGTGTCTTGGTATTTTTGTTAAATTGTGTCAATTACCCTATTTTTTCAATTTCTTTAAATAGGAAAGTGAGTCTCAGATACATTTATCTAATTTTTCTATTTAATCGAAAAATCTTCTAGATCCTGAAACATGTTTTTTAACATTCTTCTCACTCATTTATCACTAAACTTCTATTGTGTTGCTTAGTTACGAATATGGAGAGTAAAAAAAACAGATGAAAAGTTTACATTGTTTTATTTTACTTTTTTATATTCTTTGTTTTAAAAATACAGTACAAAATCACAATGATTCGTTATTATTAAATATGTTAAAAATAACAATCATTCATAATACAACAATGCTCAGAACACTGTCAATTGTCACGCATATCATATCACAACATTCCTAACAGTCCGAGAATACTGACATTAATAAATAACTAGCACTATGCATGCACCACATTCTCTTAAGAAATAATTTAATAAATAACGTATCAAAAGAGCGTCCGTACCATCGCTTATTAACACTTAAACTCGTCTACGAAACTCGTTTTTCTCTAAATATATGGCAATACGGGCGCAAACCCGCTAGTCTTTTCTTACACTACTTAGGACACTTAAACATCACATTTGCGCTTTATATTTACACGGTCGTCGCGAGCGACGGCGTTAACTGTTCAGACTAGAGCTTTGGTTTCACCGACCGTATCCCCCGCCTTGCGATCTGTACCGTTCCCGTGTCTGTGCCGCTTGTGGCGTCAGGAAATAAACGTGAGCGCCTTCGCCAGGCAGTCTGTAAGACACGAACGATCCCGGCCGGCCCTCGCCCGCCGCGTTCACAGGCGATATCCACTCGGCATCCGGGTTGACCGGCGGCAGTGGCCGTCTGTAGTTCACAGCAGTATCCCCAGCTAAAGATGGTCTGTTCAGATCGTACTGCTCTCCATTGTATTGCGGTCTCTGAACTTGCGATTGCACCCTGTACTGCTGCGACCGGTAACCCGGATTAGGTATCGGGATGAATTCGCTATCGGGGTTGATCGTTGGCCGCGGTAGACGATCGTTGACCAGCGTATCGTCGGCTAGTGACGGAGGTTTCTGTGGCTGTACCAACTCTGCGTTGTGGTGTCTTATTGGCTCACTATCGGGATTTACCGGTGGCCGTGGGTGTAGATTGTTGACGAGAGTATCTCTGTCTAACGACGGCGGGTTTGGACTCTGAGACTCGATGAGTTCGTATGCGTATTGCAAGTTGATGTTGTTGTCTATCGGTGTTCTGACCGTCCCTATGGGAGGCGTCACGGCCAAACCGTTCACGTCGTGTGTACTATCTTCGATCTTCTTGCCGAAGATGTCGAAGGAGTTCTTAGTGACGTCGTCTAAATATCTCTCGTCCTGTTGGGTGTAGTACCCGTGGCTGATTGGGCTGGGAGTCACGTTCGGTACTCTATTAACATGATGGACTGCGGGCTTGTCGTTTTGTATCGGAATTTGATTTCGATTGTTCTTCGGTCGAACGTCCTTTATGATTGGACTATCGTCGTAATCCTCGTCCCTTGTCTTCGTTTTAGGGTAGTACCTTGTTGAAGTGGGCGTCTCGGTGGTTACTTGCACGTTCTCGATCAGGTACTGTTGGTGATAGTTCGGTGAAACGGATGGAGTGATAGCATTGAACTCGTTGTCCAGATTAAACGGCTTGCTATAGCTGACCATGGGACGGAAAGGTTCAGGATCCAATTTTGGAGCACGGAAACTGAATTGCTCTTGTCTGGGTTTCGATTGATAGCTGAACTGATATACAGGTACTTGCACTGGTCTTGAAGTGATCGCTTTCGGTTTGTTAGTGTATTGCCTGTGTTGCTTAGGCCTTTTCGTCGTAAACAAGTCTATGGTCTGTTGAATGTCAGCTATTTGTTGATAGAATGCTTGAGGCCGTTGCTGGGGTTGCGGTTGCACGTACACAGGCTTTTGAATACTGAAATATTCTTGTGTTAGTGTTCGAGGACCTTGTTTCTGAGGCCATAAGAATAATGCATCAGCCTGATCTATAGCACCGTAGGCTACGTCCACCGACGGGTTGAAGCTTTGCTGGTTATTGATGTTTTGATGGTGCTGAGGAGATGCTTGGTTGATTGGAACAGTTTTGTAGTAATTTCTCCCATCAAAGAATGAGGCCGGAGATGACGATGTTTTCGGTTGTTCATCGTAAAAGTAGAACGACGCCAGTGCGTTATCATTATTCGGCTTACGGTTGTAAACCGGTTGCAACTTTGTAATGGGAACATTATTGTTTTGCGTGTTTGAGTAGTATGCTCTTAATGGCACTGGTGTTGACGTAACCAAGTTATCAGTGACTACGTCTGGCGTTTTTTCTGGCACATCGTATAATATGTAAGGCTTCTCAGTCGTGCTTGGCTGTTTAGCGTCGTACGTGGAATCAGGGTAGTCATAAATAACAGATACCGACAAGGGTTTCGAAGTAGCTTTCGTTCTGATTTTGTACACTGGTTTTTCTGTTTTTGGTCTCGGTTGAATTTGTTCTGGTAAGTTTTGCACACGCACAGGAACTCTTTGCGGTATTTGCACAACGCGTTGTGGATACCTTGGCCTTGGTGTTGTCACTATTTCCACCGGTGGCGGTATTGTGATTGTTGTGGGCACTTCTGTTGTGCTTGGGTATTCCGTGGTAGTGGTGGGTCGAGTCTTGTATTTATTACGATGCACTGACGGCGTTGGACTGGGTCGTTTGACCGTGGCTTTAGGTCTAGAATAAGTCGAAGTTGTTGTAGGTCTTGTTGTAGATTTAACCGCTGGCGTGGTTGTCTTGACCTCCAGAGGAGCAAAGAAGTCTGGTGGTGGAGGCAATATTATTCCAGGTACTAATGGTCCCGCCGGCACGCTGTTATTGTAGTCGGTGCGGTAAGAAAAATTGTAAGGCGGCGGATAGTAAATCGAAGGGTCGTCTTCGTCGTATAGGTCTGACTGGTTGCTCGGTGGTGGTAGAAACGCTGCGCCCGGTGGAAAGCCTTCTGGAAAAGAGCCGTTCATGGATGGGAGGAAAGGGAATGCTCCTTCGCTCGCATTCCCGGGTAGGAATGGGAACGGAGGAATTGGCAACGACGCTCCCCCGGCAGAAGTGTTTCCCGGATTGTCACCCGAGGGGTAGGGCGCTCCCGGCGCGAAGGGGAATGGCGGAGGATATAGAGGGCTTTCGCCTTCTCTCGAAGCGTAGGGAGGGAATTGGGGCGCAGGGACACTGCCGTTAGGAGTAAGGAAGACGAGCGGTCCGTCGTCGGAGAGTCGTACTGGAAAGGGCGGTGGCACTTTAGGTTTCTGCGGTAGCTTTACTTGCCTTCTAGGCGCCTCGTAATCGTCGATCGGTGGCCATGGCCTACGGCCTGTTTCTTTCGTTCGCTCCGGGAACGAGCCTCCTTTTAATACTAAAAGATGGTCTTCGGCGAGCCAAATTTCATCCTTCTTGAGTCCTCCGAGGGTTTGAATATTATCCTTGTCACTGGTTTCTGGATTTGGCTCGTAACTGACGATGCCAGGCCGTTTAGGCGTTTTGGCAAAAATTTCTTTCTGAATGAGACCATATTTGCCTTCGGCCACCTGATCGGAGAGCGTCTTTTTGTCCTCATCAATTTCTTTGGGTTTCACGGGTTCCTTCCCTTCGCCAGCGCTGGACATGAGCATGCCGTCATCCCAGATACCCTGGTTCCATCCTACGGTGCCGCCCGACTGGTCCGGCACGACCACGCCCACGAACTTGCCGGTTTCGCTTTTGGCGTCGTACGCGATCGCGTTCTTAGTGTTGCCGTACTCTTTGTCGGGTTTGATTTTGATGTGTCCGCCGATGAGTCGCTTGATGGTACGTTGCGACTCGGAACCGTCGGCGTCGGGAGGCGGGCCGAGGCTACGCTGGTCGCGCGCGAACGAGTCGGGTGGCAGCACGTAGGTCGGCACGAGGACGCTAGCGCGTGCCGTACACGCCCATGCCAGCGCCAGCACGAGCGCTATCGCCGCCCCTCTCACCATCTGAAAGTTTAGAAAACATCACCTTTTAGTTATACACGTCACACTATTACGTTTCACTACTCGGGCATTGTTAATCTATGAATGAACTCATCTAGGCAAGCGGATTGTTATTCAAATACGTCCCGTCGTCGTTCATAAACGCGCGAAGTGAAAGGACACGCGGAGACAAAAGCGGCGGCCAGTGTTTCGGGCACTGCTGCGCCGCGTGCCGGCACTCGCCTTTTATCAAGTTTTACAGAGCGACCACCTCCGACCCGGCTGGCATTGAGAATCAAGCGTTTAATTGGAAATTGAATGGTCAGTAATGACCACGAGACAGGAAGGCCAGCCTTAATACTAAAAATCCGAGTGTCATGCTGTTTGGCTTTGACTCCATATTCTGTTTTAGCTTTAATTAATCTCGGGGCCTCATTGTTTCAGACCTAGTTTACGAATCTCTAACCTCGGCTAGAGAAATGCTCATTAAGCCGCAATCGTTAACGACATGAAATCTACGCGAGTTTTGAAACAATGATCGGATAATTTTTCAATATCGGTCGGCACGAGCTTGTAATGCAATTTTATGGTTGTAGTCACGATGCGGCTTTTATGTTAGTGCAGTGCTCTGTGCAGAATTGCGACTCTAGTTGATTGCCGCGTGGGTTGACGTGTGACACGGGACCCGAATGTGCCGTGAAACACTTGAACGACATTATAGTTGCGAAACGTGTTTATGAGGTTAATTGCAGCGAAAGCGCTCGGAGGCTGTATTGAACTGTATAATAGAACTAGATCGAGAGCAGTTAGGGCAGCGCAGTGAAGGCAAAGTCGCCGGTGTCCGGTGGGCGTTCCCTGGGCGCCGTGAAAGGCACGGTCACCCGAGTTGGTCGACTTCGATAAACTAAGCACGAGCCCGTGTCTGATGCAGAAAGTGTACCGGCCCATTAAACTCTGAAATAGAGGGCCGCGGCGCGTGCGCCTGCGCGCCTGCCCGGCCGCGCCTTGCAAAACTGCGCGCTATCAATGTTTTTAATTGGTTCGATTCCGCGCCAGATTGATGCAAATGATTACCCCAATAGGTTACCGTGGCCTTTTGACTATTTCGCTTGGTATTGTCGACGAATTTTTATGAAAGAAGGAAACAGAGCCAGGCTCATTAGACGCCTGAGTCACAGCAACCTTGATTTAGTTAATAATCGTATTGTCGACGGGGCGCTTGGGCAACACTTGCATAACGCCCACCGGCTGTTTGCTTTCCGAACCCGATAACTACCAGTTATACCTACCTATATCATCAGTGCATTGAGCTTATTAAATTTTATACATAATTCTGCAATATCATTGTGTGAGTCGAACTAAAGTTCAAAGTAAACACTCAATAGGTACTGACATTTGCCGACGCATCTTCTTAAGTGCATCCTTTCGTTTACGATATCTTGTTAGCCTTCGTAACAATAATGTCGCGATTGTCAGCAGCTAGTGCCGTGCACTTTTATTTAATTAAAAGCTGGTACGTTGCTGTCGTAACGAGCCGACATGAGCGATGGAAACTAAGACAAGAGCACTCGGCCTTGCTACGGCAAGGTGCCCGATTTTTTTGCGGTCAGCACAAAACGTGAAGTGATTAAACAAACCAGCGGTTGGTTTGGGAGTGTCGCCGCTCGACAATGCCCGCCAGCCTTGCGGCCGCGGCCCGCCCTAACCGCTGATCAGAAGCACACAAAGCCATTGTTTTTCTTCATAATTTGTAGCGATCTCAATTCAAACGTGGCTGAGCTTTCTTTACGTTCTCTTTTCACTGCGACAGCGTTGGGAAACGCTCGGGTGATGCATTGTTGACGATTTGTATTCAGCGCTCGGATCGCCAACTTTCCACCGGCCTTTGTTTGTGTTCGCGTCCACAGCAACACCAGGATGTGTTCACTGGTTTCGTCACACGCATTTTTCAAACGGACTTTGTGTGTTTAGCTGTACCGAAAGCACGAATTAATGTAATCACATCGGCGGAGACGGCGGCGCCGATACTGTTGCAGCTCTAATTGCAGGCATTGATCTCCTTGAGTTTACTGAACGACGGAAACCTACGCGTACCGACACTTATTTATTACAGCCTATGCTAAGCACCAGCTATTTGCAACCTGTGGCGATACAACGCTGTGTCATTACATACTTTGATAACTTGTCCGTTAGGCACACAACACAGAACGTTTGGTCCGGTCTGGACACGCGCTACATTGTGCAACGCAACACAAATTCGATCGTATCAATCGATATTATAAAATAAGAATGTTTGAACACGTGTGAGGCTGGTTTGTCGCGGCTTTCGAAACTGTAACAAATTGTTAACTGTGGCATTGGTTGCCTCAAGCGATACAATTATGCACTTTGTCCTTATACGACTTTGCCAGTACGCGTAACGATGTGCATAATAATAATATAGTTATTGTCAATCTTTTGCCACCATGAGTATTCGCCGTTAATTGTTTAGGGAATGTAAACATTGCCAAGTTGTGTCTTTGTATAATAGTTTGTCTGCTAGCAATGCCGCTTTAACCTTAACACGTTACATGAGTTGACGTAATAAAAAGTTTCTGGTTCTAGCAGAAGCAACCGGATCAGCGGTTAGGTTAAGATACGCACGCGTCGCGTCGTTAACTCGGATCTATTAGACTGTTAGGGTTGGTTGCTACACAAAAAAAGAACAAGAAATTAATGTGCACGATAGAATAAATATTTCTGAACCTAACTTGTAATTTGATGATGGTTGATAAGTTTAGGACTCTCAATCAATACATTTACTAGGAGACTTAACTTTACATTGTACATACCTAATTTAAAATGTTTTTTTTTTTTATTATTCTGCTCAGCATATCGCACTGTTGAGCTTGAGGATCACGTAACTACAGATCTTAGATTAAATTAGCGACTTGCTCAATATCAGAACGTTACTTCTGTGACTACGCATAAGCAAACATTTCTCAACCGTGCACGCTCTCATTTGCAATTTCCGCTAATCCCTACAAAAAGTGAGACTAATTGAAATAACTATGAATGTTATTTTGTAACATCGCTGGCAGCCCTAATGATCGCGCGTGCCGTCTTGACTGATCAATGGCCTCATTACCAATGGCTATTCTAAATCTTAGCAGTTTAACCCAACCTCCTGCTAGGCCTTTGTTTATGGCATATTAAATTAATTTGGATCATTGTTACTGTTGCTAGTTAATTAACTTAAAACAAAAGTATTCATTTTGTCAGGTAATTAAAATTAAGGAGTCACGTTTCCCTTTCTTCTTTTAATCACAGTCGCTTTCAAGGTATTAAGTAAAACGTTTGGAAAATTGAGGACAGCACGAAATTTATCAAATTTTCAAACGCATTAAATGAGCCAATTGTCTTGCTGCATTGTTAAAATAAAAAACTGTTTAACAATTAAACCGTTTGACCTTAAAGTGTGATTTTGATTTATTTGACTGACACAGAATGTCGGCACTCTAAAGGTTGAGTGAACACTGAACACCTATAAGTACATAACAAACCCTTTGAATGCTAACATCGTGAATCTTCCCATATCTACAAATGTCGCCTTCAGATTTTATCGTAGTACACAATTTAGTTTTCTATTGTTCCATATTCTATGTGGTATGCAAATAGTGTCAGGGCTCGATACTGTCGCCGTGGTCAAGGTGAATGTAACCTGTTTGGTCCGACGCATCCAGCCGAGGTATGATCGTGTCAATTAACACAGATTTCTAGTACTATCTCAATGTGTCCATATTCTTCTATATAAAGAGGTTTTAGAACTGCATGATTGCAATTATTAATTAGGTTCGCAGCAATATTGTGAGGTCGCGTCTGATATTGTGGGTTTTAATCTTTCTGCATCTCCCCGGTAATCTTGCAAACTTGAACATCGTTCATATTGTTTGACAGTAACTTCATCTCTGGGATAGTATAGAGTATTGGAAGCAATATTTTCAAATTGTGTATCTTTTGTTTCCTTTTACTTCGTTGTATCTTTTAGATAATGTTGCATACTTAATGACGTATACTTAAATAGCAAAAAATATATAATTTTATACAAATGTATGTTCGCCTGTAGTGAATATATTCGCCACGCCTGGTTAAGGTCCCCCTCGCACCGTCAACCTTGCATTTTAATTCACTTTAATGTGGGAATTCCTTTTATAATGTCTTCAACTTCGTTACTTTTGAATTAGATTATCTCGTTTAGAAATACGTTGCGGCAATGAAATTGTTTGTTCTGTGCAAATATACTTGTTTTGGAGCGGCAGAGACGACCGAGATCGATTTGTCGTGGGTGTTTAATAGTTGCTTAATGCTCTGTTCCAAGCTATTTCTTCTTACTATGCCGAAGCGATTCGGGTTTGACTTAAAAATGTACGCAATAAACAATTTATTTTCTGTAGCAATATGTCAACAATCTTTGTTATTTTATTTAATGGTATGAGGTCACCTTGTAAAATCGATCTAATTCTTTGGAATCGTGACTGGGTATGGTCGTGGTGCGCGCACGCGCCGGGGCCATTTCGCAGTGAAATATTCCGAAGCATTTTTCTACGAGCTCTGTCATGTGGCCCATTGTTGGCGGATTTATGATTTATAATGCCTCTAAACTTCAAGGTAACTCGTTTACTACATTGTGTAAGCATTTCTAAAGGTACAATAATGGATATCCACAAATTGATTTTTGGCCAGATCTGATAGGTACATGTAGCGCGTTCTATCATTCTTCTATTTATTTAAATGAACGCGATGAATAGAATCTCACCCTTGAGTCTCAAAAAAAGAACAACCTTCACACCAATTAAGTTGAAAACTTCCGCATACTGTTAGCATTTGTTCGCGTCGTCTAAACGGACAAATATGTCACGCCGGGTCCATTATTTAGCGTATCACTATATCTTACGGATCTTGATAACAAAACGCTTGTAACAAAAACATGTTTTCATTCACCGGTTAATTAAACGAATTCGTTATAACTTATAGATGCTTGTCCTGTTTAAAGTGTATATGTATTTATAATCATTAGCGCATGATACGGTTACATTAGGATGACGCTTTCTTTTCCCAGTCGCAGCTTTCTTGTTTTATTGTTTCGTAATTCCGTAAAGTGGTCGCATCCAGCTTTATTGCACGTAATCTGCCGTGTAATGCTCGGACAGTGCGCTCTCATGTCATACGCCCGTAATTGCTATTACGGCATCTTAAAATTTTACCTCTTTCTCATGTATTTTGGTCGTCGTCAAAGACTACGTGCTTCGTTAACTCTTGAACTTCTTTATCATTATCTCAAAAAATTAATCAAGTTTGTTCTTATTGCCTTGTTAACATGTTTCCTTATTGTTACAGGTAAGGATTTAGTACCATTCCTATCTATCATCTCGGTGAGTACCTGTGTTATTAGTGGCCAACGAATCAGATCGAGAGAGATGTGCACTTACGTGTGATATACCATTACTGTGAGGTAAACATCAATTAGCTGATATATAGATAATGTTGGCTATTAGTTAGTTCTGTATTGTTTAATATGAGCCTCTTTTGCAACGCGTTTCAAAATTTTTCCGCCACTATGCTTACCTTTTGGTGTTTTTCGGAGCGTGGCGGATAATAGGCAACCTTAGATTGCGCCCGAGTCCTTCGCACGGTGCGCTGCTCGAAAAGCTGCATATTTTAATACTGCATTTTGTAACTTTATTTTCGAGCAATTACGCTAACGGCAATTTGGATAGCTATCAGATTATCGTTTACGGTAATTATTCTCAAGGCAAACTTTTATTTCTGTTGCGCTGCAAACCTACGTGCTTAGGGACCGTAGGCATTATGGCTGACAACGTTATACTTATAATAATCTATGTAATGAGTGATGGTTGCGGTTATTTTGTCTCGTTAGTTCGTTGATGACGAAGCGCGACTAACACAACTATTGTTTAACGGAAGCCTCTTGCTACATACGCGGTTACTAAAAATCATTGTTTTTTTTCATATTCACTCTTTTGTCTCTTTCGGGTTTTTCCTGCCTCTGAGACTGCTGTAGTTTTTGTTGCACCCATTGAGCCGGATTTGAACTTCTTTGCTGTCTGACGTCAAACTTTTAAATTCGATCTCAAGTGGTTATTTAAATTTGATGGTATGTTTACTAATTATCCTAGCTCGTGTCAACATGGTCGGATGGCTACGCTACGCCGGCACGCGCTTCACGTCTCGTTTAGCAATGCGTCTGTTACTAAAGCGCACGTATTGTCGAACTCCGTGTGAAATAGACCGAGGACGACGGTCTTGTCCATTCGGTCACATACGAAATTTGATTCTGCACATGTGAAATATGATACGATTTTGTGATACTTTGCTGCCAAATCTTCCTAGTTATTACATTCGATCTGTCAAACATTTTGCACTTATTAATCAGATCCGATTGTTGCTTATACCTACTTTTCCAATAACAACAAAAGTTATGCATATGTCCTGATTCACCACTCTCATTTCAAATTCAAGGCAAATACTTACATATGGCAGATGACATTGTCGTACCCAGCAAGATACAAGAAGGTTAACAAGCTATATGGAAAATGAATGTGTCATCGCCAGCACTTGATATAATACCATAACGGTCAGACGGATTAAATTCCACGATAACATCGGTTTTATGTGCGCTGAATTTAATATTAGTTGGAGCACTGTGCGTCTGTACATAAAAGTGAAATTCTCTTTACTTTCTATGCATGCAAATGGTTTTATAGTCGTACAGCAGGCACTTCTGCCAGTTCGTAATGTACGGTTCTAACACAAAACCGCGGTAATTATATTTGCACGATCTCAAATAACGTATTATTCTTGCTTTATCGAGACTTCTATCTTCGCATATACCTTTTTTACCGCATTTAACTGGTTTTTACTCACGGATATAATCAAAGCTAGTTTTTGTATCCGCATGTTTAATTGATATTTGTATTATTTTCACACGATTTACCTAAACGTTTGTTAGCGAAAAGAAAAGGATTTGCTATTGTTATTGTTTACTTCCTTACTGTATTTAAATCGCTTTTATATTACCTTATAGCGTAAACTATTCGTACGTTTATTGACTTGTTTTTACTGTTACGTCACTACGTGTCGGCTTTCGAAGGCTGTCGGTGCATTTATTTTAATACTGAACGCGATCGGAAGCGACCAATTTACTCTCTAATATTGATAGCTACATGATCATTATTCATCTCCATATTTTCACATGCATGAATCAAAAGTACTTTCTTTGATTAAAAAAGTCAGGCGCAATAAAACTTGATTGCCTATTATATTTTGAACCTACTCCAAATATGATCGTTAGTCTAATTACCGATTATGTACTTATTTATCGTGTTGATTAACGGACTTGTCCGTGACATAAGAGCTAACTGAATCAGGCTACGACTATTCAAGTGTATCGAACTTAAATAGTCACGTAATTCGTACCGATACCTTGATGCAAATACACAATTAGCACTGCATACACGTAGAAGGACGTTTACCGTTACCAGAATTTTATACCTTGCTCGTAATACAGCTCTTGAATGTTTAATTCCTATACCTACCCAATAAAAAGAACATTCTAGTTATAAATTGATTCAAGGACCGTTAAGAAAATTATCCTCTCCAAAATTTTGCACTGAAGTTACATTCCATTGTGCATGAGAAAATGTGACAGCCTTTTAGCCAAGTCTGGTGGTGCAATTGAATTAACCAAGACTCGTATCCTATTAGGGCATTTATCTTTAGGAAATCTCATTATTTCTCATATAGACATGTAATCTTCTGGTAGAAGATCTTCGTTTCAAACGGGATCCGTCGATTACTTTGAATGAGTTGTTACTATGATGGTCGATAGCAATGCTTAGCATCAACACACGCATATCCATTCATAAAGTCCTACGCTTGATTTGCGATAACGTATTTGAATTGTTTTCAAGCGGTATAACGTGTGGGTTATGATTTTGACATTGTAGGCGTTTTCAGGTCATGTATTATTGTTATACATTTGCGAAACTGTTTAGTATGCGACTGTTTACATCGTCGCCGGATTATGAGAATATTTATAAAGAGACCGATTTGTCACGTTTTACATCGAATCATAGATGTTATTATAGGAAGCTAGGTACAGATAGGGTTACCATATGACAGGCGTTTGCCGCATTTGACAGGCATTTTAAGGTTTAGACAGGCGTGCGGCCGGCATTGGTCTGAGACAGGCATTTTTAAAAATCACATCCTTCTTCATTATTATCTGTTGGCTTTTACTTATTACTCACAGCGTTTTGCTTTAGACAGGCATTTTTCTGAAAAAATCAGGCATTTTAGGTACCATAGACAGGCATCCCTCTATTTACATATGGTAACCCTAGGTACAGATGCGATTCGCTGAAACACACTTTTGTTTTTGCATTTTCCCACAGGTGTTTCTTTATCCGTGCACGTCATTGAGTTTTATGTCGAAGGCTGAGCTCTGTGAAACTTTAAGTTTAATATTTGTGTCGCGATACCGAGCCGCATTGTTTCTGGAGTTATTGTTGCCGCGCGACGCCGACGCCGGCGTCGTGAGATCTGGGTCGGGGCTCTACTGAAGGCATAATTGTCATCGAACCTCTGATAAAGCCATACAAAAAAACCTAAAACAAATAAACATCAGCTTACATTTCCTTCAACGGTTGAGGCTGCAGCTTTATCAACACTTCTTCAAATTCACCCTTCAGTCGCACATCACACGGATGCTTAAAGTCACTTCACAGTTTGTTCCGTTATCACTGGTCAGTCACTGGCACATGTCGGGAACTGTCGCGGTGGTCGGTCGGTGCTAGAATGCTGGGTCCCGAGGGTCGCCGCGCGGCTAGTGGTGGGATGCACGTGTGTTCGTTGGGTCTCGCGGCGCATGAGTGGCGGAGTGGTAGGGGGCGCCCGGTGTAAATACTCCGGCCGTAGCGCGTGCGCAGCCTACGCACACATTGTCATGCTCCACGCACACGTGCACTCGACATCTCGTGGTGACGTGAGCCGATGCCGCCGATTAAACATCTAATGACGGCTCTTTGATACCAAATTGATGGGGAGCCCTAATGTCCTCGTGTAGACGGATGTCGCGTAAGGTATTCTATTGTACACGCACGATGATGTAAGCTGTTTATGCTATGAGTCTGTTTAAGATTAAATGCAACCTGAGTGGGAAGGTGCTAGTCATGAAGGATCATGATGGTTGAGGACAACCCTTTGATATCTGTGAACTATGACACATTCATTATTTTAACGAATCGACGATATTGGAGAGTAGTTTTTTTTTTTAGAGAAACCAAATAAATTGGGAAATCCAACTTTTTACAACAATGCGATATCCTTTGGCGTTTTATTCAGATTTAACACATTTTATTTGTTTTATTATTTTATTGATAACCAATTAGTGCTAACGATCGGCGTTTCGTGTTTATAACGCGTTGCGTAACGTCATGACGTGTCATCGACACTACGTCCTCGGAAGGTCGCCTCCGGTCGGACCCCGGACGGAATCCCCAACGCATTTGCATAATGTTTACCACAATCGACTTTTAACGTTTTTTTTATCCTCCCGGATCTTGTGAGTGCATTCCAGAGAGGGTAATGTGTTTTTGTTGCCAGTTCCAAGTATGCTTAGAGTTTTAAACCAATCGGAGGGTTGAACGACGGACCTACCATACCCATAACCGTTATGTGTAAAATCATTTACATCGTGTGCACTGTGTGAAGCTCAAGTTAGTGTTTGAGTATTTCGTTATTTGTATGCGACGTGATCGAAAAATGCATTACTATACATTTTGTATACGTACGCTACATCATCATCCTCAGATTTTTGTGCAAAGAAGAAGTGCACATGATATCTTAATTTGGCTTAATGCTCTTATCTAATCCCTCATTTACACTATCGCTTCGTGTACTGTCTGTTCCTCGCCTCGAGAGCACGAACGTAGTGTTTACTACAAAGTTACTAGATATTCACTGGTACCCAAAAATCGCTCCCGACACAAGTATCGCAGGTGTCGAGGCTAGTCACAGCCCCTCGCTTACACTCTTGCCCTAAGGTTCACCATCGCGTCTCTTCTCGTCACTGGCGCGAGTGTAAATGGGCTATAACAGCTGTCTTAAGTTTGGTCGATAGACGCCTGCTGGTGGTCAATGTCCGGGAAATTGTTCTGGGTATTGATGGTGGCAAGCATCTTGTTTGGGTTAATTCTTTTTATTTATGTTTTTGTGATGATTGCATTAGTTTTGGTACCTGCTTGAAATAATTTGGCTCGCTGTTTATCGAATACTAGCTTGCGTCCCATTAACTTCTCGGTAGAATTTCCTGTTCTTTGGAAATTTCTATCTTTATTGCTGATCCGCTGCAAAATTCCAGCTTTTTAAAGTTCAGTCAGTCAGTTGGTTTTTTTTTAATATAGTAAGCTACTGTCTTAATTCAAGTTCTGTGCGTGACCTGAGCGTTTGAAAATCATTAGCTACAGGAGTGTGTTACCGTTTAATTTTAATGTACCTTATTGTCATGAATCATGATACAGTACCAGACTTCTTGCCTAGCTAATCCGATGTATGAGGTAACTGGGTAATTTTTTTGTTCGCGTCTGTCCTGTGGACATTGCAAAAGATAAGAGTCCATAGCCAATATTTTTTAGTCAACTCTATATCAGCGTGTGGGACGCCTGGCCAACTTTCGGCCCATTTAAATAAATCTTAAGTTTGCTGACTCGAAGTCGCTAATTTTATGTCCACAGGGGAGACGACTTTTGTTTCTTTTGCTGTGTATGACCCAACTGTTAGTTCAGGTGTATTTAAGTCCATCCTTTGTCTCTATAACCAAACATTGCGATATTGTTGCGTTTAAGTTTCTTATTACTTGTAAATGTATGATTTTCTTAGGATAAGGAAAAATAATATATGTATTTGTGGATAATCGAAATACCTAATGCCTTCTTACATTTGTTATGACATTAGTCGGACGAGTTTCTATAACTTGTAACACTTAAAACACCCACATAACGATATCATAACAATGTGCATAATCTGCATACAGAATTAAGTATTTCCTGTTGTTTCCTTAACGACCTAGCGCTTTTGATGACCTTTAGCCTATTCTTGAAAAAAAAAATAGAAGACGTCCTTAAATGGCGCCACGGCTATGGGTTGTTTTCCGCGGTCGTTTGTTATATTTTTCTTCGAATTGAGTTTCGGTGGTCGAACGGCATCGGCATTCCGCGACAGCGAGGCGCTTGCTCGGCGACCGTCTGACCACACCATAACTTTACAATTTACCACTTTCGGTGTCTGTGCTCCTTTTCTTCTCACGCATCCACTAAAATAAGCAAAGTATGCACACTGCGTCGCGAAGCGGACTTTTATTAATCACCTACATCGGAATTTTCAAAACATGTGCAAGAGTTCTTCATATTTTACTCATTTGTTCTGAATGCGGACAAGATGAACGTACTTATTTTTACTAGGTATGCGTATGCGATGTCAATTGAATTGAATAGCATCGATCTTGATGACGTTATCGAAAAATTATTTTATTTGCACAAGTATGACGGGTAAACGTTTGTTTGGTTTAGCCAGTTTCAGTGATGATTAATTTAGCTGCCTAGACCTAACAAAACCATCTCTTGTATTAGACAAGCTTTTATAATTTGACTCTTGATCTATACATGCATTTAGTTGATACATTAAAAAAGTGTAAGAACAGTTACGGTTGTATTGTATGTACCTGTAAACATCAAATCGAGGTGAGACCTCAATATCCGGCGAGGCGCCGGCGCTCTCGGTCTGTCCACTTAAATTATGTAATCGAATATTCATGACTTTTTGGTGCATTGCTTTTTCATCGACATTATCTTCCGCACGTGGATAATTGGTGTGATCTTATCGGTAAATAGAATCGATTTCACAGTTGTCTCTTTAACTTATTTTTTATTGTTGGTCACCGGTGCAGTTTTGTTTTATTTTTTAGTATCTATGCCTTCGATTGTTTGTGCTGCTTCCGCTGTTAAGCAATCTAATTTAGTTATTAGATTGTTACGAATACTTAGATATTTTTTATATTAAAAAAAAAACAAGAAAGGAGACCGAGTATTTGGAATCACCTGATGGTTAGTAATCACTACCGCCCCTAGACACGTGAGACATCAGAGAGATCAGATTTTAGCATCCCTTGTGCATTATAGATTACTTATGGATTATTCAATCTTAATTGCTTATGATCATTTACATTCGCGTCAAATATTATATATTCAGTGACGCCATCTCATTTACAAGGATGCTCTATTAATTTAAAAACGGATTCGTTGTTATTTTTCTTATCTGGTAAATAAGTTTATTTGTCCACGCGAGGTGTGTTGAATTCTTTAAATTCCTATATTTTGACGCAAAACTGAGAAACTGGTCCGATAAATAACTAAATAGGTGACAAGTCGGAATAGGTTAAACATTAAAATATCGCAGAAATATCATCTTTATTCTATTTGTGGAAGCTAGAGCTAGTATCATTATCTAGATCCGTTTTTGGTATTGGTCCAGTAACGCGTTAGATTTCGCGCGATTTGTGTATTATGTATGAGCAATTATTATTCAAAGAATAAACTGCTCCGTCATATATCTAAAACTTCATTGAATCTTTGCTCATCTAATTTTATGCCTCCATTCAAGCGAGTACTGCGTCATGTTGCTACGAATAGCTTTCCTTCACCTGTTTATGTCGTCTTATAACATTTAATGTCGTCTCTCAGAAAATTGTTTCCTTTATTTACGGTGCCACATTTATTGTTATGAGTGCTGGCTGTATCAGTCAGTCAGCTTTAGATTTCTTGGTATTATTGACGACGCTTGCCAAAACCCTTATGAATCAATTCATCAATTCTGTAATTCTAGTTACATCAGTATTATTAATTTTTATTTTCTTTTCAGTCTCGGCTCTCTGGGTGTCATATTAGTCCTTTAATGTCGTCATTATTATTACACACTTCGACGTCGAAGTTGACGATGATCGGAGTAGGGTGTGGTTGGTTGGTGGTTATTTATCATGTCATGACATTACTGGGTACTTAGGTTTGCACTAACCTTTACTAGTTATTGACTCATTGACTCAACGTTGTCAACTAAATTCATGGTTATAATTGGGTAGTTTATATAAATAATTTTAAGTTTATGTTGATGTTATTGTTTAAGCCGTGGTGGCCTAGTGGTTTAATCTATGGCCTCTCAAGTAGAGGGTCGTGGGTTCAAATCCCGGCTCGCACCTGGTGAGTTTTTCGGAATTTATGTGCGAAATTACGTTTGTAATTTACCATGAGCTTTACGGTGAAGGAAAACATCGTGAGGAAACCTGCATATACCTGCGAAGAAATTCAATGGTGTGTGTGAAGTTCCCAATCCGCACTGGGCCCGCGTGGGAACCTACGGCCCAAGCCCTCTCATTCTGAGAGGAGGCCTGTGCCCTGCAGTGGGACTTATGTAGGCTGGGATGATGTTATTGGGGATGTCTATTTTTTTGTAATGTATAGTAAATCGAAAACCATTTCGAGATAAATGCTTTTTAATTCGTTTTCTGTAGTTATTTAATTTTAATATAATGTAATGCATTTATTAGTACATATCAAATTAGCAATGACCTTCATTTGACATTGAAGTAAATGTCGTTGACGGTCCAAGTTGTACTTTAATCGGTGTTGAATAGCATTATTTAGAATTCTTCACAATTTACGCGTGGATTAAACTACGGAGTTTGATTTGGACCCGCTGTCTGACATCTAAATCAAAGAACAGTGCCAGTAAAGTGACACTAGTTACAGCGTACCACTACGCAAAAAGTTATTAAAAGGGTTGCCTTATCGTACGCATTTAGATAGATTTAGAAATTTGGCTGTGTGGGAGCCCTCAATTATAATCTGACGTCATCAACCAAAATAGTTTCAATAATTAATTTTGAAAAAAGTAGTTAACTAAATGACAAAATATTGAAATGAGTTTCTTATAATTGACTTTCCTATACAAAAAAAATGTAAAAACGGTTGGTAATTTTTTTTAGACACTCCCAATTTGTACATTGTGCCTAAACATAATTTTACTTGCTCTTTCAACTTACTTCAGCGATGTTTATCTTGTGACAAGCGACTAGATATTGTTAACTAAAGACATACACGTACCTAAGTCCAACCAATGCTCTCATATGCCCATGTTAATACGCGAGCCCCACATTGAGTTAAGTGCAATCATTTTTCTTTAAGATGTGATTCCACCAAAGTCGCGTGTAGCACATTTGTTAGTGAACGAACATTTTGTGCAGATCGCAAATAGTGCTCGCACTGAATGGAATGTGTATCCACCGCCGAAGCTTTACGTAACTTTTGTTAACGTATGTACAGTGCAGCGCATTTGTACACAAACATGTTCACCTCAAAAGTCCTTTGCTCTTTGTTCAGTTATATCTAAACTTCCTTCCCCATCTTCTCCCTTCAATAGGGACCCAAAATAATCTTCTATTTTGTCATAATATAACCTTAGTCGAGTCGCAATTACAATTATAGCTGGCATATTAGTGTTTTTACTAACATAGCCTATGGCTTTGTTAGTAATACTACTAACTTTTCTACACTGATGGAATCGCACCTTTAGTCAATACAGAGGAAACTATTTCGCGACACGAGTCGGCAGATCAACACAACATATCTCTGTCATGTACAGTCAACCAGTTTGATTCGTAGACCACCATTGAATCTTGTCATCATTACATTTACGAAATTCGTTATTGATATTGAGAAATAATTTAAATTAATTTTCTACTACGTCGTCCATCACTATGGAGCCACTGCTCAGAAATCAGATAGGTATGTTGTTTCTTCTCACTTTATTTTATTAATGTCCATTAACAAATGCATTTATCTTGTTACAGGTCAGTGAAGGATTCCTTATCTGAATCTCTGAGGTACGTCAATAATCTCACGTTTAATTGAATAATTGATTCCTCATCCTAGAACCCAATTAAGGTTCCGTGTTCGCGCTATGATACATTGAATTCTATTGTTAGGTGCTTTTTAACATTTTCTCATAAAGTTTTGCAATTCTGGACCTCGCTCTGATTTTCGCGGGTATTTAGCGCGCTTGTTAGCACCCTTGCTTGCACGCTTGGGCCTTAGTTAACATGCGCCGTGATGAGTAACTTTTTAATTGAAATTGCGAAATGAAACATGTCGTTATTAAATTTTTACTGTAGACGTAGATGTTGGAAGAGGGAATGGCTCAAGGTTATGCCTATATGCTAAAAGTTTAAAAAGTGTGATATTGCAAATGGAAGCTTCATATTTTTATTGAGCTTCATTTGATTTTTATGTCTTAAGTTATTGAATTTCATTTAATGTAACTTCATTGAAGTGGCTTAGTAGAATAGGTTTTTCCTCAAAGTTTAGGCTTTTATTCGTCGCGAAAGGGGTGCACGGGTGGCCAAAGGGTTGTGACAGAAGTGACAAATGTCAGGTCATTATTTAACGATCAAGATAATGATGATCCGATGATCAGCGTGATAGTGACCGGATTCAGTTCACACCTTGTCCTCGTTAGGCAATTTTTTCAAAAAAATTGTAGTAGCTTAGTGATTTGACCTAAGTATAATCTGTCAGCCAAACAGATTAAAAGTATGTTCTACCTTTCTTTGTGCCTACTCACGATAGTCGGAGAAAACAATACACTTTTTTCTTGCGTAGTTGCGTAAAAAACCGCTCCGTTTAAAGTGACACCTCACCTTTATTATCCAATTACAATTAACATACCGCTAACCCTTTTGGACAAGATATACCTTTACAAAGGACCCGTTATTTTAAACCATTCGAGAAATGTTCGTTTGGTATGTCAACTTTGATTACTCGAACCAGATTCACTTCTTTTGGTTTATTGCATAACAGTAAGACGATGTTAATTCTTTATTACGGTTTTCGTATGGCCTTTTTAAATCAGGGTAAAGTCATAAATATTTAAATATATAAATATCACGGGACAATTCACACAAATTGACCTAGTCCCAAGCTAAGCAAAGCTTGCACTATGGGTACTAGACAACGGATAAACTTACTTATATAGATAAACGCATACTTAACCCCTCTAGCGACCTAGGCTAACACGGCGGTGCCTAAACTAACTGTCAAAATTTGCTAATTTTTGTTTCTAGTTTCGATCACCTTTTAACATAGGGTACTTAGAAAAAATTACCCAAAAAAGTCGCCGATCGCGCGACGGGTTAAATACATATTAAACATCCAAGACTCGAGCGCAAACATTCGTATTTTTCACACAAATATCTGCCCTGATCGGGAATCGAACCCGGGACTCAAGCTTCGTAGTCAGGTGCTGTGTACCAGTTGTAAAAAGGATACCGTATTACTAAATTTAATTTGATTGACGTGGATACGGGATTGCGTACACAAAATGAGGGCCTAAGTGAAGTATTTCAGCAAAAGTTTATGCAAGTTTTACCAAACAAACCCCGTAAAAGTTCGTCTCGAATTTTTAATTGAAGTTGATAAATGTTTCCATACATTGTTTAGTGACCAGCGTCAACGGTGTGACAACATTTTGAATCAATAATTTCGATGGGTATTTCAATGATATTCCAGATTCGCTGTGTATTTACGGATTTAAGGCCGGCGCAAACCAGATGCGTGTGCGTATCACGTCTCACACGCACCAGTTGTAATAAATTAAACTGTAAGAAAGATGGCGCACTAGATACGTGCACATGGTGTGCCATCTTTCTTACAGTTTAATTCATTACAACTGGTGCGTGACATGCACACGCATCTGGTCTGCGCCGGCCTTTATCATCACTGACCAGGTTGAACTGTTCATGCGTTAGTTTGATTGAAGTCGCTAATAGGTTTGAATAAAAAAAAATAAAAAACCTTAAGAATTTGTTCATATGTTAAATTCAATTTAATACCTACATCAAAAAGATATACTACGATAGAAAAATAATTCGTTTATCAAAGAAATTAATAGCTTTACCACCTGTTTCAGCACCCCGTTCAATTCTTGTTATACCTACTATGATGCCGTCTCTAATTATTTTCTTTGATTACATAGAGACTGTATCATATCACAGGCATTTGTCATATAAAATTTATTCTTCAATCATTTCCAATTCAAAAAAGTATTACAAGTGTGATTTTTTTTAAATCTTGTGATGTCCGACACCAGCATGCAATTAACATTTATGTTTTTATCAATACCGCACCTACGTCTTAAATTAGTATACAGTAAAAACCTCAATTTAATTAGGATTTGATATGTTTTTTTATTGCCCATAAAAGAAAAACTGTTTTTGGCGTAACTAATGAGCTGTCGACATAGATGTTGTTTACTGGGGGTTTAAAGTTATTGAAATCTCCGTAAGAACTTATTAGAATTAGAACACGTTATTATGCGGCGGGCAAAAGCTAGTATAGTAATAATAATAATAACACCATATAATATTAAGCAATACAGAAACCAAGGTACACAGAGAAAGAAAACGGTGTAAGCAATAGGCGCTTCAAAGCGATCTCTTCCAGGCAACCTTTTACAACAGAAAGAAGTGAATAGATTTCAGTTGGT
Organism: Archips crataeganus; assembly: GCA_947859365.1. Taxonomy (NCBI): domain Eukaryota; kingdom Metazoa; phylum Arthropoda; class Insecta; order Lepidoptera; family Tortricidae; genus Archips; species Archips crataeganus. The sequence goes on from OX402064.1 coordinate 6,550,201, forward strand.
GGTGCAATCAACTATCAAGATACATCGAGTTTCACGATCGATTGTCTCAATCTAAGACAAGCCATATTATTGCTACCTACTATTGTTTTTCAGAAGTTCAATACTGTCAATTCTGTCTGTATTGCACTCTGTCAATGGTATTGTCTTGTTCTCAATTTGATGGATAGGAATGGCTATCGATAGGCCATCGTTAAGCGACTATCGATCGGCAATCGCCGTTTGCGACGACAGCTTCTTCAACGTTAATCTCGGCTTAGTACGCGTTTAATCTATTTAATAACTAACTTTTGCCCTTTTTCCTTTATCGTTATCCCGCGGGGACTATGCAATTTCCCGTGATCTCAAAGTACCTAACGGTAGGTATCAAATTTCGCTTCAATCGGTTCAAACCAACAAACTAAACAAACATATTCGCACTATTAGTCAGGATTACTATTCATAATATTATAATTCTTATAAAAAAATACTCTAGAATTTCTCACCTTCTATCATTGCCCTTGCTTATTCATAACGGCTTGTAAAACACCAAGGTCGTCGCACTGTAGAGATTGCGGATTTCGCTCGACCTGCTTCGGCTCCGGACTATGTAAAAACGTTATGAAAAAAAAAACTGTAACCTGCCGGGATTTACGCGGGGCACCCCAGATATAGAATGCCAAGAGGTTCATCAATCGCGCTCGTTAGTATTAATAGGGTGCCTGTCGTATCGCACAATGTAGATTGTCCTAAAAAAATTTGGCCGAGAATGTTTGGCATAACTTTGAATGGCATACTACTCGTTTATCCTATTCAATTTTGCGCATACACATTTAAAAGTCCAAATGCATGTTAGTCCTGAGCCTGACATTGATAACTCGAACATCGAAATAACTAAAACGTTATTCATACTATTAATTGTCCTATGAATTATTTACCCTATCATTCAAATAATAATACTATCATAACAATAGGACTAACAGTTTTATGCCACCCGTAGTAATAGCATATTTAGTACGAAGGATCTGTCCATTGCCTTAGTTCCTTTCATTTTATCAGGTTACTTTTAAAAAATAAGCCTTCGATTAACAGTGTTCACTTAAAAAGCGGCAAACCAATTTCAAAACTGACCTATAGGTGAAAAACTTAAGAAGATGACCTGTTGTATGTAGTAGTAACGTGTCCGTATAAACAAATTGACGTTCCAAATTAGAATAAAAAAGTAATTAAAAAAACTAAAAACTCGCCTGCGGTGTAAATAAAATAATAAATTAAAAAATCAAAAAACCCGCCTGCAGAAATACTGAAAAGTTGGAAACAAGATAAAATATTCAATAACAATAAAACGTCGATGGCAGTCTTTCAAAATTTAATGCAACGATAAAATGCAGTCGGAGGCATGCATGAAGTGACATTAAATCCCATGCAGCTACTGACTCCCATGCCTCCGACTGCAATTTATTGTTGCATTAAATTTTGAAAGACTGCCATCAACGTTTTATTGTTATTGATCATTTTATCTTGTTTCCAACTTTTCAGTATTTCTGCAGGCGGGTTTTTTGATTTTTTTATTTATTATTTTACTTACACCGCAGGCGAGTTTTTAGTTTTTTTAATTACTTTTTTTATTTCTTGCTTTTTACTGTAACCTCCTGAGACCCAGATAAATTATTGAGTATTTGAATTAGGAATCCGTTGCTATTTAGTTAAAGTTCAAAACCAATTTTGAAATATGTAGGTACAGTCAAGGGCAAAAATATGTATACACTTTAGTACCTTGTCACTTTAACCACTGTGACAGTTCATATATGGCAGTTCAAATATGACGAAAATAGACAAGGTACTAAAGTGTGTACATATTTTTGCCCTTGACTGTACTTAATTTTCCACATGGGTTTCATAGAGAAAATTATTGCTCAAAGATATCTTAGTAAGTAGGTACGTCGTCGTGTTAATGCATTGATTGCCAATTTTCTATTCCAAATTAAATTAAAACACATGACTTGTACATATATATTTTTGTAATCACTTTTAAAATCCCTTTATTTTGATACCCTACACGATAGGTTTGAATAAAAAAAAATTTTTGAGGGACACAATTTGGCGCCAAAAATCCGCCATTTTAATTTTTCAAGAATTTCATGTATCCAGTGTTACTGGCGTTATCAAGACGAATCCAATGACGTATCATTTATCAAAATCGGTTCAACCGTTGTGTAGTTACGAAAGGACATAGGAATGGACATTATTGGACATACATACATACAAACGGGTCAAACACATAACCCTTCCTTCTTCGCAGTCGGGTAAAAATGACTTATGCAGCCCCATATCAATTCTGTGTACTACTACATACAACAGGTCATCTTAAGTTTTTCACCTATAGCGCCATTAGTCATCTCAGAAAAATACTGAATATTAGACCGATCATGTGAATTACCCGTATAATTTTCAATTTACATGGAAACTCAAATTTTCCTGGCTTAAAATAATATTTATTTTAGATTCATCATCTGTCCATCTAAGTAAGCGGTCGTTGTGTAAATTTGCTTTGTTAACTTTTCCTCGTTATTTCTCTAGACGTAGAGAGAGATAGAAGCGATCTTCTCCAAATTACTTTTATGGTTTCATGGAACCAAAAACCGCAGAATTTCTTTTTTTTTTGTTTTGTGCTCAGATTAATGGTATCTCCCGCGCACCGGCTACCTGTGTTACCCTGTATAAATTAAGTTTCAGAAAAAGGATAAAACTTTGAACCGAGGGCATTTAATTCTTATCTGATTATCGTAATTTGAAACCACACACGATCTCACGATCTTGACGCCGTATTGAATGTTGTATAATTCGTTCTTTTGCTTAAAACAAAATTTGATGTCACTAGTTTTGTCGTTGCTCTCTGAAAAATGTGAGTGAGTTTCGAAGATCCCAATTCCATGGAAGTATTGAGCTGAACAACGAAGTTGTTCCTAAACTGGTAGCTCGGATAGATTAATTTATGTGGCATAGGTCCCCATTGTTTGTTATTTTGGAAAACTTAAAGACCAGCTAAGACTATGGAATAACGCGCTTTAATAATCATATGAGAAAGATTTAGTTCTAGGTGCTAGTTATCGAATTGTCTTTGTTATAAATTTATTTTTGTCACATGATTTTCTTGCTGACTGTGTTTTTTGTTGACTGTACTTGCATTGTCATCCATACTTTATACCAGATTTCAAATCAATGCTACCACTGGTAGAGCTTGTCTAATTTAAAATGACGCGCCCCACCACCGCATTTACGCACAGGATTTGAAACTCAATTTAAGCTGCAATAGAGAAATATTTCTCTTGGCAGATATGTGCATAAATGCGGTGGTGGGGCGCGTATTTTAAATTAGACAAGCTATAGTGGTAGGTTACATTCGAGGTTCGACTTCCAAAATTCGAAACCTACGCAAGTTAAACAAAAGCTTCTGTATGGGTCATTGTCAAATTATGTGCAGGTCAATTTGACCCTGCTTAGAGGTACTGTATTTGGTAAAACAATTTCTTTATGTTGTTATGTGTGTGTGTGTGTGTGTATACATAGATGAATTATTTATCGTCAGTGCTAAGATAAACATATATCGTAATTGACCATAACCATTCGTTATAACACACACCTTTGTAACAGAGTTGTAGTCTCATGTAAAATGTAACAAGTGACCTGCACGAATTTTGACAATGAACCTTATACGTCAATGCAGACAATAAAACCCTAATCCTAATTATGGAGTGACATGCTAGTAGAGCGGAGAGGTCGTTGTCGTTACGCAACGGATACAAGTGTATCCAGTTCTGTTTCTCTAGAAAGTGGTCTGGAACTACATGAGCCAGATGCTCGTAGTAGGGAAAGGGATGTTTAGCAAAAACTACCGGCGGAAAGAAATTATAGGATACAAGTTTTTGATTAATTGGTGTTAGGGAATGTGCTGGTGTAGTTAGAGAATGTGTGCATTAGCTGTGGTTATTCCTGTACGCGTCGGTATTATCGTAGTTGGTATCCGGTGGTTACCATTCCGGTGAAAATATGATGTCGCTCGTCTTGACAGTGATATCAGTTTGTAGTTAATAATATTATTGCTTCCGCGAGGATTTACCGCTGTTGTAGAATACCCTATTCCGTGAGAATTTTGCAAAATCCTTGCTTACTCCTTGTAGTCCTTGTCTATATCATGAAGGGAATCTCTATGTAGAATTTCAACTTCTAGGATCATGGGTTTGAACTGGGCGCTGATTAGTTAGTATTTACGTCAGGATTTCTCTTTTTATGTACACGATTTTAATATCTTTTCTATCTTATTCTACATTACGAAGAACGTTTTGCTTGTTTAACTACCTTGTTGAAGTTATACATGAATTCTCGTATGCGTTTGGTGCTTAATTATTTTTAAACAGTCAACAAAGTACAGTACCCTCTAAATTTTTTTGCCTGCTTTATCATCATCATCATCCCAGCATATATACGTCCCGCTGCAGGGCACAGGCCTCCTCTCAGAATGAGAGGGCTTGGGCCGTAGTTCCCACGCGGGCCCAGTACGGATTGGGAACTTCACACACACCATTGAATTTCTTCACAGATGTATGCAGGTTCCCTAACGGTGTTTTCCTTCACTGCCGGGATTTGAACCCACGACCATCTGCTTGAGAGGCCATTGTTCAAACTGCTAGGCCACCACGGCTTCATAATAATTGCGAATTGTAGTATATAAATAAAATAAATAAATAAATATATATATAAATAATATATATATATCTTATTAATAATTAATTTATGAAGTCGACGACATGGCCTAGTGCATGTTCCCACGTGTAAATTACTACGAAGACTGTTCATCACTAACCATCCGGAATGGTGTCTTAGCCATTGACCGCAATTCGATAAGCCTTTTCTCTGTATTATTCACGGATACTGTTAATTTTAGTCGCGTATTATCCATATTAATATTGATAATCAGTGATGTATAGAAACGTGCCCCTATCAGTCCCTCCACATTATTGAACTCCGGTCACGCGTCGAAAATCTAAGATTAACTGGAATTTGCATATATAACACGTTCATAACATATTCCTTGTAGGCGCCATGTGTTATCTTAATATGTCTTCAATGTACATATTTGTCATGTTATGTTGATGAAGATGGTCGGTCACCCGACAAACAATCAGTGCAAAAAAACAAAACACACGTTTTACAAAGCGAATGTTTTCTAAACGATTCCGCTATAAACGCTTAATTAACATAGCAAAGAATGGTTATAGAAAACAAAACGTATCCTCGAACCATTTAAGGATGCGTTCAGCATTCGGCACATAAAACATTGCTTTTGATTACCGCTACGTGTAAACAAGGCAAGCTCTTAACAGATTGGGGTCATTGATCCCCATTATTAGTGAGATAAAAATGGTGTTACTAATGCAATGCATAGCTCAAGCAGTCGAACGATCTAACGAATTGTGAATCATTGCGATCGTCCAGTCGTCTGTAACCACTTATACAGATTACCGATTCGGAATAGTTAGACTTACTTAACATTGACATTGATCGGAGATTACGTGATCCGTGGAGCAAATCAAACGTTATGCTCGTCGTGAACGTCGATCATGCGAATGCGGGCGTCGGAGCGGGCTTATGCTAATAAGTACAGCAAAATATGCCGAAAACCGCGGTCATCTCCGCATTCCACCGGCGGCGTGCGCATGCGGCGCCGCGCCGCCGACGCGGGAATCCCAACCGTCTAAGAGAAGACACCTATTTTACAACCTTCGCCCGACGCGATCACAGTATATTTCGCAGTGCCACAGTGTAGCATCCAAAAAAAAGCGCGAAAACATTATTTCTTCTAATGTGGACTTTCTCGCTCAGTGACAAAGTCGAGTTTTAACGTAACAACGCCATTGGCGCCAAGACGTGTGCAAAAAATGGAATATTCGATTATGAGTGAGCTATTCTGTTATAGAATTGTTACCGATTTGATAAATTATTCAAAAGCGGTGATTAATGATGGACTTAATATAAACAACCAATAAAATCCCCCCGATTTGGATACGCGACTTCTGTATTAGCATATCCCTATTTTAATTAAACGATATTTTGATTCTGTGTTTCTTCTAAGAGGTTTTTATGGTCCTGTTGTTATGTCGTAAACACCCTATTATGATGTTAAAGTGTTTGTTATTGATCTGGTTGATCCCTTACGCATTAGATACTTGTTTTCGTTTACGTAGACTTTATTTACTAGATCATCGACCTTGATCATTGCAAATTAACAAATTTTAAGCCATTATCTATCGTGCTCGAATAGAACGCCTACGCTGTCCAAACATAAAAAAGCCAAATGAAAAATATTTATTTATTCACACTTAATTAAACATAACTTTACAAGGGAACTGAATCATTTTCGGACTACTTATTTTGGTTGTGGTCTTTTAACAAAAGCTAATGGTACCTACTAATGGTCGACTAATCTGGGCAAGGCGATTAGTTACTCGACTCTATATTGAATTATAGTTTTAACATAATCATAAAACGGAAACGGCGACTGGCAAAAAGGCCTTGAAATTTAGAGCAATCTGAATAACCCTTTTAAAACTATAGCATTAAAACCGATTATAAAGCTACCGGTACCTGATAATTAACGCAGCAAGCGGGATGAAAGGAAGCTGATTAAAGTAATTAAACGAGATCCGATAATGCATCGAGGGAATAATTCACTTTCATTGTAAGTATTGTGTTCACAAAGAAAATTTTCTTTTTTCTTCCGCTCCGTACGCTAATCGTTGCATGTTCACCTGCTTGAGAATTAGTATCTTGTCTCAAAGAAATGGCCAAGACTTCTGTCATAGAAAAGTTTTTCTAGAAGTAACAAATATTATTTTGTGAATAGACGTACATATTGAAAACATCAACCTCCTGCAGTTTTCGAATGTCGCATAAAACAGTTGTTATAATTTTAATGATAATCAAATTACCTTTGAAATGGCGGTGACCTCAGATATAAGAAGATGATGAATATTTTATCGAAATTTATTTGATTTTTGCTACCGTATTACTGAATCGTCTAAAAATTATGTGACACGAAGTCGGACGTAATAAGTAATAAATATTATTAATATAATGACACTTATACAATATTTATATACAACTGCCCTAAACTAAAAGTATATTAAGAAAAATAGTATATAAAGCACTTTATGAAAAGAGTCCTCTCAGCCAAGATTGTCAGCGTTCCCTCTTTTAATAGCTAAATTAAATTCTGTTTAGGCACCGAATTCGACTTTGTCCTATTCGGTGTCGAGACCATTGGACCGTGGGGTCCTAGCGCTATGAGGGTTTATAAAGAAATAGCAACGAAGTTAGCTGACGTAACAGTGGACCGAAGAGCTGGCAGCTTCATCGGACAAATTATTAACGTAGCTATTATATGTAGCCTCTGTCAGATAATATAGGTGCCTACTGATTGATCTAAGCAGATATTATTGCCGCCGAATTTCATTAAGATTGGGATCAAAATAAAAGCCTTGAAGTTATGCAAGCGATCAAAATCTGGGGTATTCCGCCACGTGGTATCTATTGTGAATTTTAATCGTTTGCCAGAACACGATCTATTTGTACAATATAGCATCAGGATACATTTTGAAAGTTAATAAATTCTTACTGACGCATTCAAGAGACGACTAATTGATTTTGACTCGTTCCTCTGCGATTATGATACTTCATTTCATTTCAATATAATTAACTTTAAGTGTACTAGTACTTTTATTAAGATAAACTGGACAGGGAGAGGCGGACCTCCAACCACTTAGCAATGAATAATTAAAATGTTCTGTATTCTAAACTGCTTCTTCCATTCCACCTGATATCTTAGCCGTCAAGTTTCTCACGGGAAGCGAGCACTAAACAATGACACAGCCTCGACACTGACAATCAAATGATAACCCGACCACTTTCCACTTTCCCGAGACTTCCCACAAGCAGGCGGGCTCGTGAAAAGCGGTATACTTGGCGTGGAAACGTCTACCACAACGCTACTACTGTTTTGCGTGGCTTTTTGTGCCTATGATGCACTTTGGATATAAGGGCTGTCAAATACTGCGTGAATATATCCCAAACAAATCGATGTTTAATTACGAATTTAAACTTGCATAGGTACACCATTCATTAGCAGGTCAGTAAGAACTGAACACCTAGACCTAGACAATCTATTCGACGAAAAATGTAAAACCGTTTCACCCCTGAAGTACTTACCTACTTTGAATTGAACCGAACTACAAACCACAATCGAATAAATCACTATAATAATCCGCAATTCCCTACTCGCACAGCTTTATCGTCGATCGAGAATTTATAGTAAAGTGTCGGGATATCATAAGTTACAACCACTTAAGGTGGTTAATGTCAACGAAGAACACATCCATCTTATTTACTTGTGCGTGAGTCGTGCCAAATATGTTTGGCGTTTCACTTATGAAAATTTCTTAGACCTTGTTTAATAAATTTAGCTTTCTACTCGGACTAAATTCTCTGGCTAAATCTAGGGTAGATTAAGACAAAAAGTATATACGTTACCGCCAAGTATTCACGTCTTATCAAATAATATAAATAAATAATTTCTTTTATTTCGGACTAGTATAGGCATGGTATATAGGTAGCATATCAAATTAAGTAGTTCCTCCGATGTCTTATTTTCAAGGAGGAGTTATTTCTTGTATGTAGCTCCTTCGACTTCTTTGTTACTTGTTGGTTTATTTTCCTTAGTTTCGATAAAGCAGGTGCTAGATTTACATTTCCGTCCATATTTCGACACCTAATCACTACATGCGCCAGGCAACTGCACATTTTCTCGGTTTGTTGCGTTACGATACTATTACTGCACTCCATGTAATCTACATCGTTCTACTTTTTATTTGCACTTTTGCATCGGAACCCCGCGATTCGGTTACAGTTTTTTCGACGTACTTCAATAACCTTACCTCATCGTCTTCTCTTTTTTTTAATGAACGCTAATTGAGGCAATATAAACTTTACGCGCCCACACCAATCATCGAGGAATTTCCAAATAACACTGTTGTCCACTAAGCGTTGATTGTGATTTGTTGCTTTATTAGTGAATAACATTTTTTTTTTAAACTCCTCATCATATATCAAACAAATATGACTACAACTATGATGTTTTTAATATTTTCATGTCAGATTAACATAGCTTTGTCTTCTTACGTGTAACTTGAAGCATATTAGTCAAGAACGAGTTTTTTTCCGAACTTGGGAAACCCAATCGATACTCGATTGCTTTTTGTTTTTGTTTTTCGGAAAATGTTTTCTCAATTTTGACTTTAATGTTGCGTAATAAACACATTTTAAATTACATTATTGAATGTTTTTGTTTGAGTTGTATCTTAAAGATTATGCTGATTTGGCACGGTGATTTTAATCTTGATTGAAATTAGTTGTAACATTGCAAATATGATGCAAAAATCTTATTAATTAACCTTGTTAATCTTGCTTCTTATCTTAAAATCGATGACTAATGGACAATACGTAAGCCTCTAATCCGGTGAGGTCGTGTCGTCTCATACATTCAAGATGGTAGGTCAAGTTTACGCATTGCCATCGCTTCTACATTCGCGCTTGGCTGACCGCAGCATCTGACCCCTGGCTCGTGACCGCCTTAAGCCTAAGGCGATCAATTGAGGACGGCATCTGGTTTGAACTGCTCAATTTCATTAACTGTTATTAATGGTTCTAAACTAAACTTTTTTATATTCTATTAACTTATATTGAAAAATTACAATAACTATAATTAAAATTCTGATTAAAATACTACTTTTTCTTTTACAGATTTGCTATTTTTATATAAATCAACTTGATGTTATTTGTGGCAGTAAAACCTATCGTAGATTGATATTCAAGCTTTATAATTAAGACCAAGGTGCATACGTTAAGGTTGATCGAGCATATTCATCGTAAGTCAGCCTGTTCTCTCGCTACGTGGCAATTTATGATTAGATATAGCGTGTATGTATGTAATTATTCAAAAGCAATTGTTTTGGTGCGACTGTGTTCATTGTTTTACTTTTTGCTTCCACAATTATAACACTATAATATCTTAGAATATGGTGCTAGAGTATCTATTTATTATTCTTTTAACAAGCGTACAAAGTTTATTAGATCTCTACATTAAACTTCAAATGAAAGACTACAGACTACTACAGTAACCTCGATCTAACATGAGAATAAAAATAGCACCGGAAGAATTCGCAACACTATAAATGCTATTATAAAGACCAAGAGATCGAATTCCTGTTGTTTCATTGTTCTGATCTCAAATCAAGTCAACCGAGTCATAAAGTACGACAATGGCCTCGTGTGTCACTATATAAGTCTATTAGATCATACATTACACAAATGGTTGGTGCGAGATCACAATCTACGACCGTGAATGATTTCTCTAATGTATTTTTAATTTAATCATACTTTTAACTCGCCATGTCCGAACGCTAACTGATCAATTTGCACCAATTGTTATTCTAAAGTTATCTAAAGGTCAATAGACCTTTAGCATACTGCTGCTAGTTGCTCCGATTTTGCAAGAGCTGAATATATTTCCACGCCTTTACTATTTATTTTGTTTACTTTTTTAAGCTAAATTATTATTCATAAGTTATTTGATTCTATGTAAGTACTACATTTTAGTACCTGCATGTTTTCATTCTTTCGACGATATCTCTATTATGTTTGTCTACTAGTATTATGGTGGACTGAGCAAAAAGTATCGGCATTCGAAGCTCATTGCTTACCATTGTTTCTCGGTCTCCCATGTTAATGTGGGAACTATACAATCCCTTGTAAAGTGACAACTAGCAAAAATTAATTTCTACGTAAGAATGCGCTCAGTTCCATGACCATCCGTTTGTATCCACAATATATTTTTTTTTAAAGATTAAATGCCCAAAAACCTCTTTAAGTATACATATCTACTCGAGACTTGTGCTATTCGTCTGCCATTAGATCGTAATGACACTACGCAACCGATGCGCACCTCGCCGCAGCGAGCCGTGAACTTGACCGTTTCGGATGCGCCGGCGCCGGTCAGCCTTCTCTGAATATGGCGATCGCAATGCCGTTGCCGCACACCGTCCGCTTTGATCTTGATCTTCTCTATGTTGAATGGAGATTCTGCAAGCTTTAGAAAAAGTCACGAGTTGGATGTCTTTGTTAGATGATTTAGAAAAATATATAATAGTCTTTGCTTCTGGCTTTCTATTTCAAAATTTTGGTTTTGAAAATTTTGGTATTCTCAACAGTAACGTATCCGGAACTGCGTTGCATTGTATACCTTATGAATTCCGTCGGTGCCAAGAAAAATCTCGCATCTGCGGAAAGAGTTTCAAAACGGGTCATTACTCAGAAATAAATGTGTGACTAATGTAATATTTGATATTCTGAAGGTTCAACGGCTTTCATCGACCCACAAACACGGCGCCACGTTAGAAATCGTGACATATGCTTCGCAAGTTCACCGTTTTACGGTATTATAATTTTGTCGTAATTATACTTTTGATTGATATAGCCTTTTTGACCTCAGTTAAAGCTGCATCGTAAAATCGTGTGTCTATCAGTCGCAATTTCCGTTGGATTTAGAAAGGTTCAAGACTTGTTAAGCTACATTTAAATTACATTAAGAATAGCTACTAGGACTACAATACAAAAGTAACTTAATGAACTTCATAGTACACTTTTAGCTAAAGCTAAGGTTTTATCATAACCAGTCCTCTATTATACATTACAATGGTACGTTAAAGGAACCTTGTCGATATCTTTACCGACTTCATAAATCGAGTCTAGCATTGCGACACGTTCACGTTACACTTAACGCCATGCTTCAAGCTCGCTGGTCATGGGCTCATGGTATTTGTAAGAGAATTCTTACCGACCTTCATTTTGTCTGTCGTGGCTGTCGTAGCCTTTGCATGTGGAAAGTCCATGTCGTTCGCTACGCCATTGACAGTGATATTGTTTGAAAGTTTTACGTTTAGATTTATTGAAACATTAAAGAGTTTTGAAATTGGGTCAAAATTATACACATGATAGAAATTGTATTTACCTGGACAATATTTGTTTTGTCACAGTCTAACAAATTCTAGTGTAATTAAACACAGCCTACATATGTCACTCGTAACTGTAAAGCGTAAACATCAACTTGATTTTTTTTCTTAAACTAGTTGCGATATTTACTTTAGTTGTTTGTTTTATTAGTCATTACAGTTTAAAACTGATGAATCATTATTTAGGATTGCAAGCTTCAAGGCTAAGAAAGTGGCGGGCAAAGGTCACGTGGGCGCCTTTACTGAGGAAACTTTTATTAATGATTCCAAACATCCATATTAGACGATGCAGTCTCATGACTTAATGATTCACATCGCAGTAAACTAACCGATGCCATGTCCTTTGCAGGAAACTTATCATATCACTTTTGCGGTCTTGAATAGGACACCTTATAAGGAGAAATCTGCAAATCCTATTTATATTTTCATGCATATTCAAATAACACTAAACTGGAATGATTATCCCAGTGGATTTAGACTAACGTTATTCAAGATCGCTTTAGTATTTTTGTTATTCTTGGGTGTTTTACTTAACGACAACATACATATTTCCGACATCAAGCCATCTTCAGTACTTAAGATGGGAATAATAGAGAAATTGAAATGGTTTCTTGGTATAATGGTCTGTCATAGTCGCAAAACAACGCTGCCAAAAAATCTTGGAAAAATATTAAGCTACACTATGTGTTAACCACAAACAATGGTTAAACTTAAACATCACTTTTATGCAAAGGTCAGCCTACCCACTTGATTAGGCCGAAATCACTCTTTGTTTCTGTTGGTCCACCATATGCCCGACGCGATCGCAGGGCGTGGTTTATTTCCTAGTGTACGAAACACGACTCGGGCATTGTTGTAGTCGATAAACCTATTATTGTTGAAATGAGAATGTTTGTTCACGACTTTAAATGAGATCTGTTTGAATGAACTTTGGTTAAGCCTTGCACTCCAGAAAGCAGGTATTAAAACAGTACGCTTATTGTCTAACTCGCGGGCTTGCTATCACATTCACTATTTCTTTCTGTCAAACGGTACGAGATGGTGACCGACAGAGATGGTGAATGCGATTAACACAGTCTTTGACCAGTGTGTGTTACCAGTGATGACTTATGGCACTGAGACATGGCCGCTAACGATGGGCCTCATAAGAAAGCTCAAAGTCACTCAGAGGGCGATGGAGAGGGCTATGGTCGGAGTTTCACTGCGGTATCGCATTAGAAATAATGAAATCCGCGTAAGAACTAAAGTCACGGACATAGCTCGAAGAATCGCCAGACTCAAGTGGCAGTGGGAAGGGCTTATCGCTCGTAGAACGGATGGCCGATAGGGCAAAAAAAGTTCTCGAGTGGCGTCCACGGACCGGAAGACGCAGTGAAGGTGGGCCTCCAACAAGATGGAGCGACGACCTGGTTAAGGTTGCGGGACAGATCTGTTTGGCGAGCCTTGGGGGAGGAGTATGTTCAGCAGTGGACTTCTTTCGGCTGAATTAATGATGATGATGTGCTAAACAATAATGGACTTAGGAGTAATTGAAAAATATATTGAAGAGCTAGCACGCACTGTTGGAGCGGTACGATCACTTAACGATAGGCGAGTCTGCAATGAACGTAGACACATCGGCAAAAAGTTACATACTTAGCGATATTATCGCTCAAACCATGTTTACTATTTACTGCTAGAAAAAATCGACGATATGGCATAAAGATTAACATAATTGCAACGAAGCGATCAGTCGGTCGGCTGCATTCTACACAGTCGACCTTGCAAGGTCGATATACACTCGAATATGTTTAAAAGTCTTATGCGGATTCTGGTTTGCCACAAGTCTTTTTTTTAGCTAGAATGTTCTTGTAATAGCCATCAATATTTGAATATTATATTTAAACATTCCTCGAACTTCGAGAATTTTTGAAATGCTAAACCGTAGTTCTTCAAAGGTGGTGAATATTTTGTAGTTGTAAGTTTACTATTTTTCTGTTTCATTTTGGATTGTTTTTGGGACACCTGAGGCCTTATTGTCTAACCTTTAGACTCTAACGTATTCGGAATCACAATCGTTCTCACCACTTTTTGTCACACGGTATAGGATGGAAACAGTATAGGAGAAAGAGATGGGGGATGTGATTGCGAACGTCAGCGCGTTAGACAATACAGCATCTGGTCAAGATAATCTGTCAGCATTATGTTCCATTATGCATATGTTCCTGAATATTCTTTAAACTAAGTGTGACTAAGGGTAACTATTTGTTCTTCCAAACAAAAAAAAAAAAACAAAATTCCAGTGTACTTTTGTCTCAAATTCGTCTTGCCCCTTAAGTTAAAATGATGTAGTATAGTATATAGCTGAAAGGGAATGGTTGTTTTACTTTCAATGGCAATAGAAACGTTCGTAATAACAGTAACATACCTGTCCACGTCAATACTCTAGCGCTTGTTTACCTAATCAACCAGTTTAACAGTTACGCAATATTATGCATTGCGCAATATTAATGTTTGTATTGTGTATTATATAAACAATACTATGTTATTGTCGCTTACTTATATTAATTTTTACACCAAAAACTTTACGCAATAATCGTGAGAAAACTTTCATGCATCTTCCGCATTGTTACATTTTTTAATCTGTTCCGTGTAAAATGTACTTTACGGTCCATTTAGAGTATCATCTACGTTATATGATAATTAGGTGCGTCTTAATAAATTAATTTATTTACTACTATACACCGTGAAATTTTAGTGGTTGTTTTCCCGAAACAAGTTGATTTAGTATCGATTGTACAATCGATTTATAATTACTATTTTGTCTAGAGTCAAAAATCCAATTGTGAAAAACGAAAGTCGAAAATGACCGCAAACCAATAGTAACGCTTCGTTCGTACCTAAACTATCGTACGATCGTACGCTACTTGTACCAACGAAGCGTTACTATTGGTTTGCGGTCATTTTCGACTTTCGTTTTTCACAATTGGATTTTTGACTCTAGTCAAAATAGTAATTATAAATCGATTGTACAATCGAAACTAAATCACCTCGTTTCGGGAAAACAACCACTAAAATTTCACGGTGTATAGGCATACAATGTTTTTTTCAGTCGGTATTAAATATTCTGTGATGTGAACATACAAGACATGAGAGAACATTTTAGAGCTGTGTAGTGTGTGTACTTACTTATAGCCGACCAAGTAAGCATGATGCACCATGTTAATATACCTAACGATAACCAATGTCAAATCAGCCTTCAAATCTGCAGTTAAGTACAAGTTATAAATATGTACAAGGTTTCAAAATTTAAATTATTTAAAATACTATTATTTTTTCTAAAAACTATCTCGTAATCGTCATTAAATTAGTTTACGAAAAAATTATTTAGGTATTTAGCATTTATAGAATTGTGTGGATATTGTATAATATATTTCTTCCTTCACATCACCCAGTCTGTTAGTGCTTCTTATTTGATTGTGTAATGCGAACTGCAAATAATATTGTTATTTTCTTTGAATCGTAGAATCAAGAATCGTTGTCTCGTTCATTACCATTAATAAACTTTAGAATATTCTTTATATAAACTTTGTTAGGTTTATTTGCTCTCATGAATTTTAACAGTTAATCCCTTTGTATTGTTTTTATCTTTGAGATTTGTTTGATTTCCATGAAATATTTTGTTAAGTGCCAAACTTGACGTGTACTAATATTTTTCCATACAAATATGTAAAAACATAAATAAAATGTGCGTCAAACGCTTTGATAAATAATAAAATTATGTGGTTGTTGTCAATGCTTTTAATGAACTTGTTTTTATGTTATATCGAAAACACATGAAATTTATTTATTTATTTAATCAATTCAATATTTATTACATACTAATAAAAATATTTAAATTGCCAAATTGGGCAACCATAAATATGCCGAAAGATCTTATGATTATTTTGGGAATCAGAAACCATTACAATGATTTTTATTGCGCCTGCTAAAAACATCCCTTGCAATGGAAAACCAATCAATTGATTACTATCTTTGATTCTACTTTAAGATCTACTATTGCAGAGTTAAGTTCGCTACGTGTCTGCCTACTACACTTGCCCGCATTCCGATTGAAGGGATTATGTCGTGCTTCGCGAGTGTGGACTAGCATTCCATCTTATCTAATCCTGCTCGAATACCTGTTAAATCAACCCACGCCAAGCACAAGTCTTATATTAATTAGTTACCAATGTTGCCCAACTGATAATCAGATTATCTTGTCTGACAGACCAACGATAATATCAGCATTTATAAGCGATCTTGCTTTTATTTTACCAACATCTTAACGTTCTCAACCAAAGTCTGTAATATCCCTGAGAAGAAAGTTGTTCATTCCTCGCCTTAGGAACTTTCATATAGACTAAACAGGAAATGCTATTGATGAATTGTATTGTAAGCTTGCTGAATAATGAATAGACACTCGTCATGCAAATTTGTTTTGCTAGACAAAAAACTGTCGTGCTATCCCAGGAAAGTTCTAAGTTCAAGTCATAATAATAAAACATTACGTAAATGAGTTTTGTTTCTCATGTAAATAAGCAGATGCTTTAGTGCCTCACAATCAGCTTGATTGGACGTCGTTTAAAAAATCCGCATACAATGGAACTGTTGCATAGAAAGATCCGGCGTGCTAGAATTTTTCACACGCTCTGCCATCTTGAGTTTAACATTGTATGATTTTCAATGGGCTTCAACAAAAACTTGCCTTTGGATAATGGCAGATACAAAACGCGTCATTTGGGGTAGGTCTGAAAGTGCACTAAAGCAATTATATGAGGTAGTTGGAGTTGATATAGCTCTTACGTTTTCATCTAATGATACATAATTCGATTCTCTGATAATAATTACTGAGTGATACTTTGTAGTCAGGCAATTGAGATAAAATTGATCATGATCATTTATAAACACTTTTCATCTGTAGTAGCTGCTATGTTAGAAAAGATAGATAATATCAATATCATTAGTTTGTGCTGTAGTTTGTACCTTATTCTTGTTTTCAGTAATTATTTTGCCAATTTCATGCTAATCTTGTGTAACTAGTGTCATATAGTTTCACCTATTCGTAATTGTGATATTGTCTTGAGTCAGTTGACAGCTTTCTTCAACGTCTAGCGTAAAAGTGAAACTGCCAACGTTCAATACCAATAGCAGAATCGTGATTTTACTTAATAACGGCTTGTACTATTGCATTAGACAACTTTATTTAGTAATTATGTCGCCAGCTATAGATAGTTTTATCATTTACCTTTCTCTGCAACTATCGCATGTGGTATTTTTATAATATCGATGGTTTTTGCGTTGGCGTCGATGGCATCACTAAGCTATTATGTTTGCACACAGCATAAGGTTTTCTTGATTATTCATCTACAAGGCAACGTTCATTATCTTAAATACCATTAATCATATTTATAGCACCTCCACGCGGCAGTTTGTTCTAAACAGCTTGGGAGCACTTCATTATGTTTGGTTTTTACGCTTTCTCTGGCCACTAACTAACTGCTGCGAAAGTCTTTACAGGTGACAATTGTCACACTGTTTGCGACTTTTACCGTGCCGTCATTTCGCAACATTTACACTTAATTGAGGTTCGTTAAGTAATAATTATGTGTTAAACTTCTTAAACATTGTAATATTAACAAGTAAAACAGAAATTAGTTACTTAAGTAACTATTTTGAGTTTTCTCGTTGACCTAACGTCACGTAGCCTATTCAGGCGGCAACATGTAGAAATCTTATACTCGTATTTGACTAAAAATAAACCGTGTTTTAAAGTAGTAGGTAGAAGTCGTAATATTTAGACGTTCATTTATATGCACCTACATCAATTTTAACGAAATCCGTTGCTTAATTTGGTCTAAAGACAGTGATTGTATCTTGTTTTTGATTGATGATACATCTTCACCTTTCTTGATTTAATTGACGTATTTACTAGAAACAGTTTTAATACGAATATAATTACAATACACTCTAACAATAGACATAAAACATTCTCGCTCACTGATGCTTCATTGCATACATATGTAGACTAATGGCTTTGCTCGTTTTTAAATATGAAAATAATTTTTAAAACGTCTGGGATCTGGTCTGGTGCCTATTGTTCACGACTCTAATCGTTATAAGTATCAATTAGGTCTCAATTTTAGAGTAGACCTTCATATTACTGAATTGCAACAAAAGGGAATCATAATCAAGCGAAGTATTTGGTGGAATATTGTTTAATTGCTTGTTTTCCACTTCTACCCTTAATTGTCACTACACGCGTTCTTAGTTCCTCACGTGTGTTAATTTCATCGTAATCCATTATCTGATACAAAATCATTTCAAGATTTTCTTGCCTTTGCTCATTGTTATAGCGCTAGCTATAAACTACTTTCGTTGTGTCTGAAATAAACCCTTTTTCCTAGTCTCGCGTGACTGGAAGCGATTATAACAATTTCTCATAATCATTGGCGTCATCGATATCTTAATGTGACGATTATACGACAGATTCTTATTATAATTACAAGTTCTATGAAATGATTAACTGCTATTATGGCGTATTTATTACACGTTTATAATTTTTCATGCACATGAGGTTAGCAAGTCTCATATTGTTCTACTTTGACTTCAACTTTTGCTATTAACACAATGTTGTGAGATTTTATATCTTTAAACAGTTAATATTTTATTAAAAAGGTATGTTCGACTGTTTTATTAGTAGATGTTTTGATTGAACGTTATCACCTCCGTCATCTCGTTTATCTAGTTTTGATGCAATAGTAACATCGCGTGCCGTTTTGTTACGATGTATCGACTTAGTTGCGTCATATGTAGACGACTTTTCACTTACCTAATACAATTGTTTTAGTCCAATGTGATTGTTGATCCCATACGTTACGTTAGTATTAATTAATATATTCATGCGTTAGGTGGGTATCCTAATTAATTTTGATAATTGTTTAATTAATTCAATTTCATTAATTGCCCACGTCAAAGATACAAACTTCAGAAACGTAAACATGTCTGTTTTTAGATTGTTCTCAGATAGATCCGCCTAAAAATAAATGATGTTTATGTTCATGGTTACATAACGAATAACGATAATTTTGATTTTTGTAGATCTCGCGTCTGCAGTAATACTCGATCTTACCTGTGAAGAACACAAAATTTGCTTCGCAGCGCAACTGGTCAAATACTAGGTCAAAACAGTGGTCCGAATTAAATTCCTTCATAATAACACATCGCACCAAACGGTTGCGTGAAATTGAAAATTATCGTGCACCACCTACAATCATAATCTATTATTATTATTATGATGAGTTTTATAACCAGCGCATTCATATAAATAGGTGTTATTTGATTTGCATACTTTAGTTTCTGACGACTACTCATAACAAGCCATACTAATGCACCATTAAAGCAAACTAAATGACGTGTTAGAATATTGATGATTAAAATACCCGGATGCCGCTCTAGTTTAAATATGGCTTGATAAATCTTTTAATAAGCTGCAAAACGAACATCAATTAAAATAGTTAATAAGTGCGTTTATCGGTGTTGACCGAGATGTTGGTGCATGGACTTGGATGGACTTCTTTCGAAAACTGCACGATAGTCAAAACAAAGCAATAAAGTTAATCAGAGTAAAGAAATAATTGGCGATATTTATGAACGCTTATATTGCTTCCACTACAGTATACGTAACCAACTTATATTCATTAAGGGCTCAGTCAGTATTTTATCAAATTACCATATGAATGCAGATAAATATCGATGAGAATGCATTTGCTGTCTGTATGCAAATGCTGTAGACATTTAGCATACTTTTAATTTGCTGAAAACGCGTACGCATACCGCGCCGGCTCACTTGTCTTTGGAATACGCAATTGGTACAGTCAGCAGTTTTCGATTCGATGGTTTTTTGGCCAACAACTTGACAGTTTGAAAGTTACTCCAGTGTTGCAAAAGTGAAAATTTAAAAAACGTTAAATTGTTCAGCTAAAAATCGGGAGAAATCGGGAAATGTAAAACAACTGTATTATACACTAATAACAAACAAACTATTAAATTATTAAAATACTAGCCTTCCTTCCGCAGCTTCGCCCGCGATAAATTAAAATTTTCCCGCGGTAAAAAGTAGCCTATGTCACTCAGTGACACTGTAGCTTTCTAACGGCAAAAAAATTTTTGAAATCGGTCCAGTAGTTTTTAAGTTTATTCGTTACATACAAAAATGCAAATCTTTCCTCTTTATAATATTTGTGTAGATATATATGTTATATATATGTAGGTTTAGTGATTACTAATTATTCATGTTCATACCATTACTTTTCTATAATTGATTCAGTGGAAAGTTTGTTACGCTGTTTAGTTTTAATTAAATTAATCGATGAAAATATTCAGTATGAAACTAAGTTTAAATTTCGTATTTCGAAGTAGCCTGCCTGTTTTTTAGGGAATTTCCCGCATACACCCACCAAACAATAATAAACTCTATTTTAGGGCATTAAGATTAAATGTATGTTGTGGGTACTACATTATTGAAAGGCTGTGCGTGAAGTTTTGGGGAATCCCCGTGCATTGTTTTAATGATACCAGGTTACCTTTAACGTTGTCCTCTTAAAAATACTGTTTTAATCGTCACTTTATTTCGAAATATAGAAAATCGGGAGACGGGGCCGCTAAATCGGGATATCGGGAGGGAAGAGCCGAAATCGGTAGTTCTCCCGATAAATCGGGAACTTTTGCAACACTGAGTTACTCATACGTGACTGCTTAGAATGAGTTGCTTAAATTTCGTAACGAGTAAACGAACGAGTAAATTGTTTTTCTGCTCGACGAGTCGCGTGTAAGTGATTTTGAGCATCACTACTGCTCATCCAGTTTGCTGTTGATTGTCAGTACATAATATAATGTAGATTTGATGATGCAAAAAAAAAAAGAAATCAATAATGTTGTATTTTTTTACCAAACTTTTATTTCCAATCACCGATTTAAAAAGAGTGGACCGATTGCAGAACACAGAACATATCGTTGCTTATCTGAAACAACGGCCTAATCCAAAATACTACGGTGTGCAACGTAATACTTTAACTATTGCAAATAAGGTGTATAATTACTCAGCGTATCATTTCGAATTAGGCCGTTCTTTTAGATAAGCAGCGAATCAAGTTTGGCAGGCCCTTAGAGCCATATATATGACTTGGTGATTTGCAAACGTATCTATTAGAAGCGGAGCAAACGCGCAACGGATTCGCAGCGAATGCGCAAAGTTTTCGTCGCGAGCGCGCAGCGAATTCGCCGCGTCTATAGGGCTGGGACGCCATGATGTACAAAAACTGAATTAGGTAAAATAGATGTTAGCTGACGTAGTGCATCATGGCGTCCTAGCCCTATAGACGCGGTGAATTCGCTGCGCGCTCGCGATGAAAACGTTGCACAATCGCTGCGAATCCGCCGCGTTGCGCGTTCGCTCCGCTTACAATACGTTCGCAAATCACCAGTGTGATATGGCTCTTAATGGTCTATCTAACAGCCACCCTTTGAATTACACGGAAACTTTAATAAATATCAGTTCGCTTCTCGACAGAACCCAGTCTTTACTGTTGTATCAAGATGATAGTTCTGCCGACTGTATGGCGCAGGAGTGCATTGTGTCCACATCATGCGCGCGTTGCCGGCTCGTGACCGGCGCACGCCTGCGCCACCTGCCGCATACCGCCTATAGACCGGGGGTGCTAACTAACTATACCTACTTACTTACATAGATAAGACCGTAGATAAATATTTGAGAACAATTCTCAATCATCGTCATCTCATAAGCATCACTAAAAGATTGAAAACGCCTGTCATTTTAAAAACCTAGTTCTGTTTTCTAAGTTGATATCATCAATATTTATTTCAATAACATAATATGTAGATTGTGAACGAACTATTCCCTATGCGGGCCCAGTGTGGATTGGGAACTACACACACACACACACACACACACACACACGCACGCACGCACGCACGCACGCACGCACGCACGCACGCACGCACGCACGCACGCACACACACACACACACACACACACACACACACACACACACACACAATATTGAATTGTTTCGCAACTGTGTACTACATTTTTCTTTATGTTTTCCTTTATCGTAAAGCTCGTGGTAACATAGTTTTGTACATGAACTCTGAAAAACTCAGGGGTGCGAGCCCAGACTTGAACCCAGGATTCTCTGCTTCACAGGGCATAGGTCAAACCAATAGGCTACCACGGCTATCTTACTGGTTTGGAATAGAAAAGAGCGCAATGCCCAACAACTTAAGTATGAAAATCTTCAGTGCAGAGTAAGTTAATAGGTATATCTGTCCTTCGAAACCTTACAGGTTTATTTATTATTATTGGACTGTTAACTCTAGATGTTTGTGCACCTGCCATGCTAAAAATTCCCCATTTGTTTCATACACCTTACTTTTCACCCGATTATCGAAGGAGGGTTATGTTTTTACTTGTTCATGCAACCAGTCCCTGTCCAGTACACCGATATGCTCTATGTGCACCCGCTCTATTTATATTGAGTTCCTTACGCAAACTTGATACTGCACAATTAATTGAGAAATGCACGCACATTTGTGTTGCCAATGGGCTTAAATGAATTCCAATGGCCGCTCCCCTCTCAGTTTGGTGGGAGAAGGAAAGGTTCCATTGCAAGATGGAAAGTATTTAGTAAAAATGTATTTTTTTTCATTTTTTTTGAGGCAGATAGTTAAACAATAATAAGAAAGGGACTTTACCTAAAAATAAAACGTCAGTACAGCCCGGCCACGACTTCGTGCGACCGGCGGCATGGCGAGCGTTTTCTCGTTTCATTGCGCGATCGAGACGCTCGCCGCACAGTGGTTACCTGGCGGCACACGCAATGAACTGAGAAAATGCTCGCCGCGCCGCCGGTCGCGCGAAGTCGTGGCCGGGCCGTTAGACCATTTATACGCAAAAACTCATGTGTGCAAAACCCATTACCCACATACGGGGATTTCTTAAGCTATTTACATTAATCATCATAATAATATTTCACAATAATGACAATGACTCCGAACAACGTCAATCGATAATAAAAACAACCTGAATGATATTGCAGTCGTACCTACTTACGGACGGAAAGCCGGATGCATTTTTTATGCAAGTGCCAGCGAGTCCTGCCAAGATTCCGTATTAAAATGCAGTTTGCAAGTTAAATACTGCAGCGAATTATTCACGTCAGTAATAAATGCATTCCTTTTTAAAACTTTATATTTCTACGCGAAGGGTAATGAAATGACAGAGGGAGGTCTTGTTTGGCTAATAAAGGAATATATCATTGTAATAAAATCGGTGCCAATGACAACGAGATGAAACCTTATGATTAAGTTATTTTTCCATATGATGTAAACAATGATCTTGGCTTGTAACTGACGTCTCCACAAAGTACAAAAAAAACTTCAAGTCAGCATTAATTTATTGTAATCTCAACTCTGAATCTATGGAGCATAAAACGTACTTAGAAGTTCTATCCATAATTTTTAGTGCCAATCGAATTTGCGTCTGTGAGCTGACAAGGTCATGCTCACTCGATGTGATTTAACCGCAATTAAAACTTTGTTTTGACACGTCATTCTGTAATTACAGGTTCGGAAAATTGCTCGAACTTTGGGCGTAGGAAGTTGTCTATTACAAGATAATTGGTTGTTCTTTTTATTGGCTTCGCTTTTAGACATTACGTGGTTAAGATTTTAGCTATACTATTATTAAGGCATCAGTTCCGACTGACCTATCAACTAAACGAAAATAGTTATCCGCGTTTTATTCAACGGGTCAGATTGTACAAGAGACTGGCAACACGGAATGAGAATAAAAAAAAACGATTACTAACATAAAAGCTTTGTTTGTAACTTGAATGAACAGCAGATACATAGCATAAATAATAACATCACACACAACCCTCAACTCTTTACAACTATCACGCGTGCGCAAACATATTAAATGCGAGTACCTATATTTATATTTAATGACCATAACACATTCTGAGCTACAAATGGCCGGCTGATTATCACGGACGGTTTGAAGTGGCTAAAACGACACTTATCTTAATAGTGATCGCCTTGTTAATGGTAAAGCTCGACGTGAGGTCTGATGTACGTAACGTTGAAAGTAAAGCTTCCTGGTTGTGAATGCTGATCTTTTATTATTGAATATTTCATTTGTATGTTTATAAATTGCAAAAGGGCTGAGAAATTTCGTTTACGAGTAACTAGAAAATTTCATCTCTGCGATCTCATCTAACAACGTGTAGTTCGTAACCCGGTCCGGTCTGGGTAAATACCATTACCATTTTCCCGGGTACCTTTTTCGAGTCCTTATTTTTATGAGAAACCTTTTGGCGAATAGTGAGTATTACATGCGTTCTGATGCGCGCTGGGAAAAAAACTAAAACACAAACTAAATTTCTCTCTAAATTCTAAAACTTCCAGATGTCAGTTATCAATATGAAGTCACTTTCTATGGTTTCTAAACGTTCGACGACTCATTCCTACAACAGGCTTTCCATTTTATTGCATCAATTGCCTTTATTTCACTGAGGGGTATAGTAGCTTAGTACCTAATTTATCCCTGGTGTGTTCATGAAGTGTAATAAACATAAAATTACTTTTAATTAGTCACATCGTTATTCGTGCTGCCCTATCAAACATGAACTTTTGTAATACCCAATTTAAGTCAGTTGTAATTAGTAGCAAGTTGAGGACTAGTCCTTTTATAGGAGAATTCTTCGGCAAAGTGCTGCTAACTTTATCTAAAACTTAGACGCAAAGCACTCTTATCGGGGTATCATTTACAGTTTATTTCCCAAAGATTTACTTCAGCCCTCTAAAAGCGTACAGAAATACGAGACAAAAGCAGTGGTAACTAGGTTAGGATTAAAATGATCCTGGTTTTTGTGATGATACTTCATTACGCTCGCACTAGCCTATTGTCCCGCATGTCAACGACACCCGGTAAACACGGATGATGAATATTTATGTCACGGTTGATCTTGCCCTTAGTCAAATCCTGTATAATCTATCTAACAATAGAACTGCAGGCTGCCAAACGAATACGAGCTTGTAATTTCCACATGCATGCCATAAGGGAAGGGTGGTAGGTTTAAACGTTTATTTTTGTAATCGGCTTCATTATTTCCTGTTTGAAGTTGATTACACATACATAATTTAGTTTACTCTTTTCTTTGACATTGATATTGCCTTTACCGCAAGATTTAAACAATCAGAACTGTACTATCTACCCTGGTACTTGTACATGTGAACCATTGACAACGAGTTTAACCTGTGCTAGTTATTTTGTATCGTCATTGTCATGGTTTTGTTCTTAGTTGCATCATAAAAAAATGCAGCTTAAAATAAGTTTTGACCACATCCTTCTTCACTTGAAAGGCCCAATTTAGACTGAGTTCTTAGTTAATCCTCTTATTCACTTGACCACTTCCGTTTCCAAACTACAAACAATTTGTTTTGTGCAATTGCAAACGAGCGTTACAAACGTCCAGAACGAGTAACAAAATATGCGTAGCGAATCGACAAATTACTATGTTGAATTGTGGGCGAGATGTGATGACTCCGTAAAAGGACACCTGCCGGCGCCATGATTCACGGTCCTTCGTCCATAAATGGTAATCAATCATTATTTAAGGATTACTTGGAATTTAAATGTTCATATTTGTTTAATCCTAAGAACAGTTGATTCTATATAATTTTTTAGTTCTTCGTGTTCTCTAATCATAATCACAGTTCAAGTCGCAGTTATATGTAGTTTAATTATTACTTCACCGCGTTTTTCCATTTTTCATTGCAACATCTTTATCATGCAAATGAGCATTTACATAGTAGTCATCGTAAAAAACCCCACACCAAGATTTAAACAATAAGATCGCGTCCTTGTCAACTAGAGATTTATTTGTTCCCACAGAATAAGTTATTGCACCAGGATCCTCCACCTGTGTGTAATGCCCTATTCTCTTCGTATATGCAATTATCTATTTCCTAGTAGTAATATCGCTATTATCTCTTCAATTCATTTTAATATTGATGAGCGTTTGATTCCGGTTCGGCACTTCATGTTATCGTCAATCTCAGCACAAACTGATTCTATCAGAATCGTTAAAATAAAATGTGCCAACTCCATGATTTAATTGTTGCGCATAAAAAGAACCATAAGGACTTTTATGGAGCGATTAGCGATTACAATAGATTGCAAGTTTCATGGAATAGGTAGCTATTAATATAATGGTTAACCATATAGGACAGACAGGGTAATCAATCTGATGACTTTGAAATGATGTCAGTAGTATGATTCCAGCAATGTTCCTTGCCTTAAACCACGGAATGATATTCTTTGAAATCGGTACTAAAGTTTCCCTATTTTGTGGGCCGAAATTACCTTTCGGGTAAGTTTTACTTCTTAGCTTTTGGGTTTGTCTTTTTTAGGGGTTTTGGTTTGTCTGGGTTCTAATTTTCTGTTATTTTTTTCTTTTAACCCGAGGTCACCTCTACCCTTTTTGGGCTATTTGTCCAGCCGTTATATCTTGAATACTCGGAGAATAATTTGTAGAGACGGATCGGGAGCCCGTTCACCATACGTCGCTAAAATCGACTTCGGGTTCATCGGAGTTTCCTTTATATTACCTATTCTATTAAGTAACTCATTTATCCTCTAAATTTCTGTTTTTGACGTAGCTAGCTACATTTAATATACGACCTTTTTAAATTTAAACCGTAACTCCACTATGTACACGGTGTAGGTACTGATTAATTAATCGGACGTATTTTTATTTTATTTTTTATTCTTTTAAATTTCAAAATACCCGATTGTAGGTAATTTTCCTTTGGCAGTTTCTTTGGCGTAACGAATTTCTTATAACTTTTTTTTATATCTATTTTATAATACTTGTGACAGCCCTAATTTTACTTGTTTCCAGTGTGTTGTTCTTTGAAATATACCTTTATTGTTGAACCGTCCAAACTCTACGTTATTTCCCGGGCAGCCGCCCGGGAGTTTGTCAGCTTAGTCAGTCGGTTTTTATTATATATCGAAGCGACTGGTTATGCTACAGAAAACACTAACAGTCGTTAAGGCGTCTAAATTGGGTGGAATAATGTTTTTTTTTAACGATGTTAGCGGGGCGTGCATTTGGAATGAAGAGCGTTTATACTGGATTTGTTTTATTCTCCTCAAACTCATAAACGTGTTTTTTGACCATATTCCTTTTCGCTGAGTATTTTAATCCCGGATCTCTGCATTGAAGCAAGTTTGCACGTACTCGGCATCCGGGTCGCTGGTCTTTGCTTTTGTTGCCATTTGCCGATCCTGATTGCTCTTTTCATTAAAGTTTTCTAAATCGGATATAGCGCTTAGTCATTCACGATCATCGCTTAAAAAAAGTTCTGGTGCGACAAATTCATTAATGTTACAATGATTCACATATCTGTTTGCTGCTGCGGTGCTAAGATATTCGATGTCATATTCTTTGTCATCGTTTAGTTATGCTCTGACGTTTTCTGTCATAATATTTCAAGCGTACTTGAAGGTGATGTCATTGTGGTATTGGGCTCGTTCCGACGCCAGTGACGTCGTACGAAATGGTCTTCGGATCTTTGAGCTTTTGGTGTCGTCACTGTGGCTTTAGAAGCGCCAAGAAAATTGTTATTTCTAAATTACGTGGGTTGCTGCTTTATTTATCTTGTTATTGTTACTTAACCTCGCTAATGGTTTACTAAACATCATTATCATCTATTATTACCGAAGCCCAATTATCATGATTTAATCTAACTGCACCTTGACACGTTATCTTAACCATACTTAACGTTACGATGATGTATTGTCTGCTTCCGCCGACTAGGCAGAAAGGTCAACGTTTTATTTGGCCTACGTCACTCCCACGTTTTCAATTGCCTACTAGTGTGATGAGGCTGTGTGCATGCTCAGCACGTGCGGGTCGCCTACGCCGACAGCACCCTCCTCAGGACACCATAACATCATCGTGTTCGTCACGCAACAGGAATCGTGTGGGTTTTTCTCGGTAATGTTTACCACGTTGGCGGTGATGCGGACGACACCCGACTGCAAATTTGACGCCATACGGATGTGTATCGTGTGGATTTGCCAGCTGCTAATCGACGTGTTTATGCGTGCGTGACTGCGACTGTGTGTTTACATCATATTTGATGCGTGAATTGTTCAGATCTAATCACGTCGCCTTTAGGGTTCATCCTAGATTTTTGAACAGCTTTAAGTTTTGCGTAGTACACTGGGTTTTGGTTATGCATAATTGACGTAATTTGTCCGTCACCGTCCTTGGCGGTCTCACGAACGCTGTGATGACAATTAGATAATTTAACTTGCAATTATGCAAAGCTATCACAGCCGTAATAATTCGACCTGGTCTAACGGTGCGTCCGTTTCTAGATTATTTGCTGACTCATTAGAGTTAATTTTGTTTCTGACTATATTTATATTTGCCAGTTCGAGCAAATTCACATGTATTAGTGAACTAATAGTTATTGGTTTATAATTCAACTTCAAACGATTCTTAACCTTATTACTGTCTGTATACAGTCCAAATAGCCATTTATTTTGGCCCTTTGCGACACAGCTCGCCGGCCACCGTTTCAGATCGGATCTGCCACAACCCTGCTCGGGACATGCTTTCTATTTCGAAATGTTATTCATAATTCTCGTTACCTGCATGCGTAAATAAACGATTTTGAAACAGATCTGATGAGGCTACACGAGTTGATCAAAATGAACCCCACAAGATTAGCTTTTCCTTGCTAGCTGAACCTGTTCGAGTACTTTTTAAAGTTCTGCTCATTCAGAAGCGTTAGATATACACCGTGAAATTTTAGTGGTGGTTTTCCTGAAACGAGGTGATTTAGTATCGATTGTACAATCGATTTATAATTACTATTTTGACTAGAGTCAAAAATCCAATTGTGAAAAACGAAAGTCGAAAATGACCGCAAACCAATAGTAACGCTTCGTTGGTACAAGTAGCGTACGACCGTACGATAGGTTAGGTACCAACGAAGCGTTACTATTGGTTTGCGGTCATTTTTGACTTTCGTTTTTCACAATTGGATTTTTGACTCTAGTCAAAATAGTAATTATAAATCGATTGTACAATCGAAACTAAATCACCTCGTTTCGGGAAAACAACCACTAAAATTTCACGGTGTATAAGTATTGGAACTTTCTTTATTTAAGATGTCTTATTCATATAATCAGTGTGATATGATGTGTGAAATGTTATGTCTGCGGAAATATTTATATTCATGTGCAAGTTATGTTGAGCGGAGATTATGCACACTACGAAAGGTGAGAAATCGATTATAAAGTAAATATAATAATGGAGCAATCCCTCCAAAGAAATCTCTGTTTGGCATTAATTTATTTAGTTACGCGTCGACGGTATCTTTGTTGTAATTTAAATTCTACACTATCGCATACGTTAACTAGCGAATAACAACATTTCATAATAATTTATTGATATTTATCCAAATGTAGGACACCGGCGCAACGCGGAACAAAAACAATATCACTGTAGTGTAGCAAGTGCAACTCCAAAAGCAGACCATAGCCAACCTAGGCAACCCAGATCTGTCCTATAATAGCCACTATAGATTGCACACCATTCATATTATTAACTGCTATAGGAAATGACACGTCCTGCTAGTTACACGTCGATTACATTGAGCAAGTAAAAGCGGCTCAGTAGCTTTACATTGCGGGGTTACTATAAGTTCCAACTGGACGAAAACAATATACACCAGTCGATGTAATATTTACTTGTCATCTTTTACAAGATCAATGTAATCTACGCTTGTGAGAGTGGACTAGTTATAACAGATACCTTCATTAAAGTGTTATGCTGACCAACTTTTATACAAAGCCAACGTAATTGGAAAACTAAAGACAAACAATCACAAACCAAATAATAATATCTAGCATGTCAATTTAGTTTAGCAGAAATAGGCTTATCATCTACTGACAAAGACATGACATGTATTGCGGTCAAAATTCACCTTATACACTCATAGGCGTCACGAGAGACAGAAAAGACTTCGTGAGAATCGTGAGATGAGCAGTCTCCATAATTATATAATTATATTACAATAGAGACCAGTAGGTACAATAACGACAAAGGCCTTCTACCCAACAAGTACGCGTACTTGCTCGCACGTTTATCTAGAACAGGGTTTCTCAAAGTGGGGTGCGCGAACCCCTAGGGGTTCGCCATTCGACAGTAGGGGGTTCGCGACAAGAATTACGCATTGGTGGCTTGATGACTGGCAGGCACGTGCGGCACTTGATACCGAGTCAGAATTAAGGTTAAAATCGGCCAAAATTATCCCGAAAAAGCCCACCCATTAATATTAAAATTATGGGTTTTGCTGTCACCTGGAAACTTTAACAGGGGTTCGTGGAGTCAAAAGTTTGAGAAACCCCGATCTAGAACTTTTGAACCTCTTGAAACATTGACATCTATTTACTGAACCCCAGAGATGCGATCCCATTTGCGTGTTATCTGAGTGTTTGGGTTTGTGGCAACAGACCGCGGAAAGAACAAAGTCGAAATTATGAAACGTTTAAGGTAATATCTACTCTCCAAAAAAGTAAATTACACAATAAGTTATATAACCCTTCGATAAGGATGCCCTTAAAGATATCTTAACAACTACAAAACGTGATTCGTTATGGACTTTCTCACAGTTTGTCGCGAGTTACGGACTGTGTTCCAACTGGACATTGGGAAACTACTAGTGTGTAGGTACTTACTGGTGTCTAGTTTACTCTAAAGATGTAAAGCGTAAATTATTATTATAAACGTGTTCTTCTTGGCGATTTGTTAGATCATTTTGCCACAATCGTTATTTCCTAGAGCAAAATTTTCGTTCGCATTTTTTCCCAGATACTTTTTTTCTCACAATTGTTTTTTACTGAAGCTTATTTTCACAGATGCGTTTTTTCCCAATTTGGATTGACGCAGAAACAATGTCGACGGCGCTTCGCTTTCTTCTGTGTGCTTTTTTCCCTTCGGGCCGATGCAAACTTGACATAACCTAAACCTACCTATGTTTCTGCGTCGATTAGAATTGGGAAAAATCGCGATTGTGAAGATAGATAAAAGCATTTGGGAAAAATGCGAATGGCAATTTTGCTACTAGGAAATTACGATTCTGGTAAATTGACCTAACCATCTCGGCGATTAACTAAAACAAATAATGAAATGCCTTCAGAAATAAAAGTTTATGTGATTGTTTGCCAACGCTTGGCTGATCATTCTAGCAGTTTGTTGATAAATACCTAAATAGACGAAATAATTTTATTCTATTCAGTTAGTGTAAGACACCCGTAGACGGATTTCCGTTGTCAACAACCATCAACTTGCCTACAAGAAGAAAATAACCTCTCCATTAAATGATGAGACACAATTGGTCTCGTTGGTGCTCTAGCGATTTGTCCTTCCGAGAACTGAACGTATAAGTGTATCACTGTAAAGTCCTTTAATTTACTTATTACTAGAGTTTGGACCAATGCCAACAGGAAAATCCTCTAAGCTCTCAAGTCAAGGGATTCAAGGTGTAAGAACTATAAGAATTAATACTTGAGTTAGAATAGTATTGCAGAATTAAGATATTACCTTTAGTGATACATCAGTTGTATCATAATAATGAACTGGAAACCATTTATTTTAACAAAGTTAAAGAGAATAAAATAAATATGACAACGAAAGTAATATATGTTATATACTTAATAATATGTATTATGTACAAGTTAATTCACAAGTTAATTCAAAACTCGAACCCGTAACAAAACTGGTAAAAAATTACCTTCATAAAGCCGAGTTTAAACCTGCAAGAAAACCCGTGCAAGTTGCATTACATTGCGGCGCTTGATTGACCACCTTAATCTTTTTCGCCTTACTGCCTCGCAATGTAATCCAACTTGCGCGTTTTTTCTTGCAGGTCTAAATTCGGCTTAAGATTTAAAAATAACATCCTACATTGTCAACTATCCTCTGCGGTCGTGGTTTGACAGTTGACTTGACTCTTCTTTCAATGTATTGTTAACAATGCGAAAATAAACACTACACACACATACTCGTACTGTACGCAACTTGTTTTGCTTACAATTTTCTCGCCCCAATACATAAGTTAAGTTTCTGTTACTCGACTATATTATCATAACTCATAACCGCCTTTGTATTCAAATGTAAGTCGCACAATGAACGATCGACCCCAAATTCCTATATTGATATGTAAATATTATTTTCTGCCAGAACTTTAACCCCAACGACTGACAAAGATCAGTTTTTACTTATAATTCAACCATTAGTCATTAAAGTTATGGTGTTAAAATAGCAAGAAGTATTTAAGATAATTTTAACGAGACCTATTAAGTTAGCCATCCGTTTCTAATGAATTAGTTCCACTAGCCAATTGAGACATCACCGATCCGAGTGCTCGATCTTACTAAATTAAGAATCGAATCATTTATAAACATTATACAATAGACGTCTCAACAATATAAATCAATATAAGTGGAACACAAATGGACGCTTAACCGTAAGAAAGCTAACAAAGCTTTGATTGAAAAAGTTACATAATAAACCCATTTGCGTGCTGTTTGTTTATCAAACACAAGTGAGGTAACTAATACAAGGACTCTTAAATGAATCAGATCATTGAAGAAGCCAAGTGATTGATGCTTTAAACCTGTTCGATGGTAAATGAGGACAAGCCCTTACAATTTGTTGACCTTAACCAACAGTATTCATGAAAATGTTTTAAGTACTCTCATTATATGGATGTATGAGAGCGGTTTGAAGTGGACATTGATGAGACGGGCGGACGGCGGACGGGCCGTATGAATAAAGAAAATAAGAAATATTTGAAGTAAATGCTTCAAAATATCATTGCGGAATGCTAATACCTATAAGGATTTGCAAATGTCATAAAAAAACAATTGTATCAAGTATTATAATAATAAGTAAAAGCATATCCAGAACAAACAACGCATCAGAGGTTTCTTTAAAGTTGCTAGCATCTGCGACAAAATGGCGGAAAGTCACTTACTCTTGTACGGGCACATCATGAGACGCGATAAGAGCCACATACAAACGCGACAAGAGCAATAATTGAAATGGAGGAAGGTAAGAGGCCGTCCACCAAGGATTTAGATGAGCACCATAACTAGCGATACAAGAAGCAACAAACGTCGATAAATCAAAAAATGACAGCTGGATCGCACTAAGTGGTAACACCAAATAATAATGAGAATTATAAAGGCCGGGAAGAAAGGAAAGAGAGGCTGATACTTTTCTTTTCGTGCGAGCCCATGAGTCCTGCAAGCAAATAAGTTAACGCATATGCTTCTGGCTGTCGGACCTTTCGAGTCTTCGTCAAGTGTTAAAAACGCACAACTGCGTTCAAATAATTGTACAATTATGACATTGGCACTAGGCAAAGTCACGAAAATGCATATATGCGTTCTCAGCATTAAATGTGTTAACCTCACATGGATTCCATAGATTATTAATATCTGCTTTTCTATGAAGTTACTTAGTATGGAAACAGACACACATTGTTTCGTCTTTTGAAAAATGTGAATAAGGTCTTTACTAAATAGGTATTTTCTAAGATTATGACAACGTAACTAATGCTCCTGATGGAAAAGAACATTGCAAATTGTGTTCACTGATAGCTCATTAT
Organism: Archips crataeganus; assembly: GCA_947859365.1. NCBI lineage: Eukaryota > Metazoa > Arthropoda > Insecta > Lepidoptera > Tortricidae > Archips > Archips crataeganus. The sequence continues at coordinate 6,584,094 of OX402064.1, forward strand.
AAATGTCCATCGATTGGATTTAATCCAATATGTATCAATGCCGGCATCCTAAGCGTTTCATCCTACCTGTACTAAGCCAAGTGGCTCACCTCGTATTATTGCCCTGTTGCATTATTGTAGGCTATAGGCTGCTTGGAGATTTCCGCCATATTCAATGTCATGTGTCTCGCGGTGCACTTTATGCATCGTAAGTAACTTATTTACTGACATATAACATATAACCTTCCATAAATCGCTGTTTTCTTTGTTATACCTTTTTTTTTTGCTTACAATCGCCTAATATGTATCGTATCTTTGTTCGTTTTTATGTTTTGCACCTGCTGCACCTGCAGTGTTTAACTTAGGAATAGGTCTCCAAAACTCGATTAACTAACCGAACTTATCTTAACGGTGAGTAAAATAATTCTGCTATTTACATGAAGGATATGGTAACCGCAGCTGGTTTAACGTCGTAAAGTTAAATCATGTATGCTTTGAATCAAGTTTAAAGTTTGCTAGTCACTAGTATGATGCGAAAACGAACCCTACGTCTTAAATATAATTTTCTTCAAGCGCTAGTAATCTTGTAATCAAATTCGTTATGACCAGGTAACTAAAAACGGTACGCTCACGCCCGAATAAGGGGTGTTGTCCAATGGCTTAGACTTCGTAAATAACAGATTTATTGCTCGAAAAGCGTTTGGAAACAGTCGGTTTGGTAAACGCTGGATTGTACCGCTCCGAGTTCGATTAGCCGCCATTATTGTAATTTTGTTCTGATCCGGCAATATTTTACAATATTTATGTCGAAGGCTAACCCACGCGATCGGTAGCCATTCGAACAGAACTAAGATTTTACCTTTTTTTAGGTAACTCAAGGTGTGGGTTATGAGGTGTAAAAAATATGTGGTAAAAGATGATGTTTATTTGTAATCCAATGTTAAATGAGATCGAATATTTAGGTTAACAAGCTAATGTTATCAAATATTATTTTCTTGCATGTAAAGTTTTTTTTGTGTAAATTACGCAAAAATTACTAGTTTTGATAGTTGCCATCTAAATACAAAAACAATTGACATTTTCTGAAGCGCGAGCGTGCAGTACCAGTTTAACAGTGCCGTCAAGTAACCTTTTTTGGGTTGATGGTTTATACCTCGTAGCTGCATTGATATTGTGGATAACAATTACAATATCTATTACTGTTTACAGACCGCAATAACCGCAAAGTTCAACACATCCACGCATTCTTACAGCTGGTCTGCTTTCACAACGCGAACTAAACTGTCATTAATCTAACCGCATCGTTATTAATGACAGACAGATGGACACGCCGGTTTCGTTAAATCGTATACATTCTTAACGAGTTCTTTGTAACGTTATTTTTGGTTTGGTCAACTCTCTTACTAAGTCAAGGACCAAGTTATGACAGAAACCTCACAAAGGGCAATTTGCGTTTCTTCAAAAGTAACACAATGCTTTTTTGCAAGAAGTTGGCGGTTAAATGAGTTTTCATTTAAAAGTAAATGGAGAATGTGTGTTTAAGGAATTGTCTTTCACGCTGTAGGCGTAGGTTTGAAAAAGAATTAGAAGCAATTATGAGATTCATTAGTTTTAAGTTTGTTTGTTATTTGGATGTTTGAAATTTTTTGAGTAGGTGTCGTTAAAGTTTACGCTGCACGGGGTATGCCATCTGAGCGAAATTTGTAACAGTGTTGCGGGTGGAAGTAGTACATAATACTTTATGATGATGAGTGTCTATTAGACACATGCTATGCATCAAAAACTTTATCTACGTTTATAAAAGTGCGGCAAATAAACGATGGAGATCTTAAAAAAAAAAAGAGATAGTTAAAAAAAAACAATGATAAATCGCGTCTTCACATCAGGGCCACCAGTTTCATCGATATTGTTATGCGTATGCATCCCTTGCCTAATACAGAAATCAAAGTGATCATACTTGAAACTTTGTTTCTATTCTTAAAATTATGCTGCTTAATTGGCAGGTTTGAAAGTGACACACGACAGAGACAATTCCAACCATGACTTCGTGCAAGCACTTCTAATGGCCACCTCTACTTCCTCTCCAATATCCGATAAACAAAGCATTGCATAACTCGATTAGGAAGTGCCAGTGTCCTTCTTGTCTGACGCGAGCAGGTGCCGACACAGCGGGGTTATTAATACGTGTCACGACACGTGTTTCTTTCACCATCCGTCGCGCGCCACCAGTGTTACCAACTCTACCAACAACAGTGGATTTGTTATAATTTTTTGATACACCCGTTTTTTGTTTTTTATCGAACAACGGCAACTTGGAGTAGGTATATATCGTAATGAAAATCATATAATTTAACAAAATGTCAACGTCATTTATTAAAGTTAGCTCTAAAAATTGGAAATCGTCATTATTTCAGTCAAAAGACGTCCACTACTGGACAATTGGAGTCCTACACCGATCTGGCCTACGCTGCCCACATCTAAGTGGTATCTGCGACCTTTACCAGATCCAAACTTAAAATAGGTACCCGATTGTAACTCACATTTCAACATCATCACAAATCATCAAATCATTTCAATATAAAATGTCTTCGATTTTTGAGAGAAAACAACCGAAAACGCTTAAGTAACGTGAAGGGAGACATTTTAATTCTCTATAGAATGTACGACTTATAATCTTCCATCATATGAACAACATGCCTTTTTTAACCATTTAGTGTTTTCTCCTATGTTTAATGTCAGTTCGATGCTTTTCCTTCAGTGTCGTAGAGTTGGCAACACTGCGGCCGGTCTCGTTGTGCCACCATTTAATGCGGACAATCAATCTGCGGATAAAGATGATGTTACATGGTCTTATGTAATGACAGGTGTTAGTCGTGCGCATGCTTGCAGCTTGCCGGATTAAGGTGATTGCGATGTGACTTTTTGCAATGGGGCTTTAGGTATTTTAGTTGATTCATGCTAGGCTAGGTTAGAACTTCTGTTACTCGAAGTAAGAAAAAAACCGGCCAAGAGCGTGTCGGACACGCCCAAGGTAGGGTTCCGTAGCCATTACGAAAAAATCAAGTAATATTTTTCTAAGGATTTCGTATGTGTACGGAATCATCCAAGTTTAGGTATGTTTTATACCTTAGGCTACTATTTACTCTTAAACTACAAATAATTTCCAAGCAATCTTAGCCGCTATAATTTTCCTAGTAAATTTGATATATTTACTACCATTCTGAATTTTTTCAAATTTTTCCACCCAACAGTTTAGATTTTAGAGGGGGGGGGGCGATTTTAATGAAAATTTTCACTTTAAAGTTGAATATTTCGCAAACATATCACTGAATAGAAAAATCATGTTAGAAACCCCGCAATGGTTTTAAAAGACCTATCCAACGATACCCCACACTATAGGTTTAGCCGAGGAAAAAAAAACACCCCCACTTTACGTCTATGGGAGGTGCCCTAAAAAATTTTTTTTTACTTTTTTTTATTCAATCACTTTGTCGGCGTGAGTGATATATATATTCATGCCAAATTACTACTAACAGTCTCTGAGCTTAGCCACGGACAGACAGACAGACAGACAGACGGACAGACATGGCGAAACTATAAGGGTTCCTAGTTGACTACGGAACCCTAAAAAAAGAATGGGCATGTTATGACAAAAATGGGTTATTTTCCCATCGACTTTTTTAAAAACAAATGATAGAGGTTCTATAAAACCTGCTTCTTTTCCTTCTAATAAGTCATTACGCCCATACACAGTTCAATCCTAAACAACAAAAAAAGTAGCATTCCTGTCTACACACGTAAAGGTGAACGAGCAGAACGAGTCACGAACCAAACAGTCTTCCGAAGAATTTGCAAGTCCCTGCATATTCACATCATATGTACCTGCGTACTTGCTCTACATGGCAACCGTAGAGTTTCAATATTATTTCAACAATTATCGAATAATCATTTACAAACTCGACATAACTGTTTAGGCTTGACGCACACGTGGGTAGTTTGTTTTATAGCTTAATGCAGCTGCAGCTCATTTAGATGCTATTTAGATTAGGATTAAAATTGAGATGTCCTTGAGTGTAATTGTACGAGACTTAATTTTTTGCCCGCGATACGGCCTTTGTGCGAATAGGGCGAACACAATCTTGTTCAATAAATATTTTATTAATAATAATTAATGATGTCTACACTTATACCATAGATAAACCTTTATTATGTTCTGAAAAAGACTTTAAGACGCGGCACAATACTAATATAATTTGAATTAGGGATCAATATTCTTAGACGGTGTTTAGCGTGAGATAACCCTAGAAATCATTTATTTAAATTATTTAGGTATATTTAATCTTTCTTAATGATCTCGCAGAAATATAACTTTTGTAATCAAGCTGGTTCAACAGAAATCTTTTGCAAGTCTCATTTCGAACACATAATGAAACATTAATCCAAATTAAGCATGTAGGAGCTTTTCTTTATTGCATTGCAAAACGTGCGCAGGACCAGCATCTGCCTACCGTGCCTGCGAAATTAGATTTAAGCTCATATGCTGCAGCGAAATAATTATCATTGCTCTACATACAGCAGAGCTTGCTTGACGTTCTTTTATACTCGAAATAACATTCTGTGGGCATGCTAGCGATTAATTTCTCAAGTTTCCTGTAACTAAATCGACAAGTACAATTTTATCAATAATTGAAATGACATACCGTTATAATATTAGTACGTTTGTTCACAATACCATAGGGTAGTTAATTTACTGCAGAGTAAATGTAAGACGCTCGAGTTTTTATTAAGTACTTGCTTAACGAACCTTAAATTCCAACATTGTACAAGGTCGATGATTAGAATACACCTTGTTGAAAATTTCCGTAACCATTCAGCGCAATGCACTATTTTTTCTAAATTCATAACAAAATGTTTGACCTCCGGCGACCCGATCCAAGCATGCGCCGGCGTTTCGTTTGAGTTTTACGAAACGCGAGTGAATTAGAGCAGCAATTTATGTGTGCGACGTGTCCTAGACGGATTCGGGCACAATGCGGTTTGCGTAACACGTTGTTAACTAAACCTAAAACGACGCGAGCACAGCTGGGACGAGATTTATATCACACGGATCGGAGTCCTTTGCACTTCCTTGTGCCGCTTTTTAAGGATCATATCTTGTTGAAGTATGATAAGTAATGCTACTAATGATATAGCAAATCCATAGGTTCAGACGATTTCCTCAAGTGCAAACTTAGCATTACTTCTTTGCTACAAAGAATCACGTTATTCGGTGTAAACTGCGTCATATAAAGCTTCAAATTTTGAACTGCAATATGAATTTGATTGTTTAGAGCTTTCAACTTTAATCATCGTCGCTGTAGGGCCATTATGACTTCTAATATGTCAAGTGTCAACTGCAAAAGTCTCAGTTGACAGTCTGTTCTGAACAGGAATGCAACAAGGTGTGCCGGATACAAACATAATGCAATATAGCATAGCAATTTTAAATTGAATTATTTAAACCTTAAGCAAGTTTCGCAATTTCTATTTAGATATCAGTTGTTTCGATTTACGTAGTACCTGTTGTGGGTAAGGTAGGTATTTTAAAAGTTCTTAGTAAAATGAACGAAGCTGATGATAATTTAAAATGAAGTTTTCGCATCATGTTTGTGTGACAGTGGAAACACTCACGAAAGGTTATAGAATCTAGTGAAACTACATTTCTCTCAATGTTACTTGCTTCCCTAAAGTAAATGCTTTTGTGAAGTGCTCGTGAGATGTCTCTACTAAGCAGAATATATGGCTCCTTACAATGCAGTGGGTAAAAATTCTCCAACTTAATCCGACAGTGAAATTAATAGATCCCACTAATTTTATAAACGTGAAAGTTAGTATGTACGTATAGATGGATGGATGTGTGGATGTTTGTAACTCCTTCACGCTAAAACGGTTTGACGGATTCTGATGAAATTTGACACACAAATACTTAGTTTATAACCTGGACTAACTTACAGGATACTTTTTATCTCGGAAAATTTCATAATTCTTGCGGGATAGCGATAAACGAATTCTTCGCAGACGGACAACAGCTAGCTAATTTATAATTGCTAAAAATATTACAAAACTTCCTCAAACTTTACCAGTCACTAACCGTGTCCTAATGGATCGGCGTTCGTTATCGGTCGATCGCAACCGGACTTGAGAGTAAAAGTTAACTGAACCACCTGTTCATTGCAGGATTTGATATTATTAAGTCATTGTCTAAATTCCTATTGGCTTTGTTGTGGTCTATGCCGTAAAAAGGTTAGTGATAATGTTAGAGATCAGTGATGACAAAAATTATAATCATTTTACGACATTTAAAGCTATTATTTGAGAACGAAAGATTCTTAAAAGTCGGATGTATTTTCTAACGGTGCGCAATTATATATTTTCTTTTAAAAGTTTGAAACAGCCCAAAGAACCAAAATTAAGCATCCGTTAAAAGTTAAATAATGCATGAATATTTTTAGCTAACGCTTATTTTATTACGTGAATAAGTTGTAATTTAAATCATATTAAATTTTCAAATATCATGCCCTATTAACTTCACTCTGATTGACTAGGTACATAAATTGCCTAAGCATACTATGTCCAAATAAGTTTAATAGAATGTGAAACTATATAAATAAGGTTAATATTCATACCTATTTCACATTAAATGTACGGTTTCACTCCTATATAGGTATGTTTAACGTACCAAAATTTAAGGTAGGGTCGAAGGTCTATACTCACGAGAAGAATAATTGCATCACTTGGCATTTATACATGTACACCTAATAACTTTGTGAACCTTTATAATAACTTTGTAAAATTTTAAAATTTCATAGAGCTTAAATTTCAAGGAACAGCATCACTTAAAAATATTTCAGAAAGCCAAGGAAAGCCGGCTATTGGGTGCACATGAAAAAGCAAAGCGATGCAATTATTCTGTTCGTGAGTGTATTTTGAGAGGACTTGAGACATTCGACGTTAACATCAAAATAACACAAGCATGCTTTGCCAATAATTTTACAACTTTTCAACTCTCTTTACAAACTACCGTGTTTAGCGCTCCATCGCTTATACAGGGTGGTATAGTATAAATCTTCCCAGGTGAATTTTTCGCTTCGAGCCCTTATCTTTCAAAACAAACAGTATCGTCATAGTATTAAGGTTCAAATTTAATGTAATGTCTCGAAGCAAAAAATTCACCTGGGAAGATTTATACTATACATTTAGAATAGTCAGTATGGGCAGGTCTGTAACTATAAAACATACAAATATCTGTCATTAGGTTAGGAACCATGTCATCGATTGTAGGGGCATGAAAAACTACGTTCAGAAAAAAAAAATTTTTTTGAAAAATTTCATTTTTAATACAATTTTTTTTGCTGACTGTACTTTTGCTATCTGTATTTGTATAGATACATCCTATCTAAACATCTATCTATACCATATTTGAAGTCAATCCGACCACAAAAAATGGATTAAAATGGATTAAAAATGGATTCTTGATTTGGTTAGATATTGATAGACGGGTACCGGGACTGGAATGTAAATATTTTTCGCTGACATGACCGGGTTTGATTCCCGAACTAAGAAAGATTTTTTTTTGAAATCTACTAATGCAGTTTTTTTTTGTCACTAAAATCGAGGGCACGGTTCCTAAGAATAGACATTTTTATGTGTTATAGTTACAGACTTGCGCCCATACTAACCGATCTAAATGTACCACCCGGTATATCTGTACAGCCTACAAACAGCGCAGTAAAAAGTGGTCGCGATACGTGACTGGATAGCGCTTTATTGGTGCAATGTTATGCATAACAAGTCCCGATTGCCATTGATTCGATAGGTACATAATAATAGATCTTGGGGTGCGGTGCACCCGTAGTAGGGACACCATTCTTGAAGGTTTACATTAGAATGGTAATAACTTGAACGGAAAACAGCATTTAATCATTGAATCACTACGTAATCCTTGAAGTAGTCAACGTGTTTAGTGAATTAATTCTGACTTTTCGAGCCTTCTTCATTGATATGAGTAGGACATGCCACGAGGCTGTGAGACCTCAGGACTCGAAACCTTTGAATTCGTGAAGTCATTAAACGCGGTCTTATAATGGCTAAGACAACAAATTAGAAAATCTGAAAACATACACGTTTAAATGTTTATATGTATGATGTTTTACATGCTAACTTGTAGCACCGGTGCCAGCGCCGCTGAGAGTTATGCTCCAAACTGAGTGACAAGTCAAACGAGAGAAACCGTATCTGTAAGCAGGTACCCCATTCCATTTTGATGCTTGATATAAAATAGCAGTGAATAAGCAAAGAAGGATAATTTGATAAAGAGGCAGTGTGACGTAAGAAGTAACACTAGAAGAAGAAAGAAAGAAAAAAGAAGAAGAAGTAGAAGTAGCACTATTTAATCGTCCGTTTTTCTTCCACAATGAAATCAGTCTCAATATCCTTGACATTGTAGTATGCAATAATGACTAAACACTGGACACTTATCTGATAAGTTAAAACGATGAAGAAACAATCACCAGTTTCCGGTGTTCGTCTATACCGCTATTATAACACTCGATTGACACCAAAAAAAAAAAACAAAGTCACATAGTTATGGTTACCCCAGACGGTGCGCGTTGCCCGCGTGCGCCAGCGCCATGTCGCAAAGCTTGCGAAACCTTAATGCCGCTATGGTCAGCGACCTTAATGAAACCGCCCATTGTTTGATGGGGATAGCGAGTGATAATAGCAGCTCCAATAACCATAAGGGAGTAACCGACGTGGACTTGATAAACTATCCGACCGTGCAAAAAAAAAAAAGAGAAATTGAAATAGCAATTAACATCCAAGTTTCAAAATATAAAATACTGGCATTTGCCCGCGCCTCCATCTGCGAAGGATTCGTTTATCGCTATCCCGCGGGAACGCAATTTTCTGGAATAAAATCTATCCTTTTTCCTTCCCAGGGTCTCAAACTATCTCGATACCAAATTTTATCCGAATGGTTGAGCGGTTTAAGCATGAAAGGTAGATCGGCAAACAGATAGACAGAACTACTTTCGCATCTGTAATGTTAATAAGGATTATTTTAAAATTGCAGGATCTGCAAATCAGCGTTTTATGAATTGTGATACAACATTTTGAGGCCCGACTTTTGGATTATTATTAAGCTGCAGTCGTTGTCCATGTCGCTTATTCCCTTTTGCTTGTCGGCTTTTCATATAATCGTGGCAAGTTTGTCATGGTTTGGGTGTAAGTATGTTGTTTCATTTTCGGCCACACTCGGTGTCCTTAGTCTGCGGTCGTATTAACTATTAGCAAATATTTATAGGAGAACCACGATAACGTGACAAGCCTCAATGATCTTATACCAATGGATTTAGAGGCACGATCGCCTTGATCCATAGAACTTTTTTATTGTTTTTTTTTTCATTCACCCTAATGGTTGTATTATTTTTGCCGGCGCGTATTTCGCAAGTTTGCTTTCAATTAAGAAATTTCTCAACGCGTCCTCATGTAAATAACGTCTAATAAAATTATATGTATCGTAGTTCCGCTTCTCATATTTTATTTATGGTAGAATGAACAACTTGTTAAATGAACACTTATTTCAAGCTGTATCTAGCAGTAGTGTGAACTGAACATTTTGGTTAACTCGAAGTGAGATAAGTGCGAGTTAGGCATACCTAAGTACGAGGTGTTGCTTCCGAACACATATCTTCGGGTGCAACACCTTGCAGTTAGCATACATACAAATTTACACAACCTTTACTATAGTCGTATTAAAAAAATTGGCAACTCGATGGGGATCGAGTTGTTACGACTAAGAGTATAGCCTTGAAGAGACCTATACATTTTTTACATTACAACTGTCCGGAAATACAGCATTTAAGAATGATCCCGATTACTTATACTAAATTTATATATAAATAAAATAAAAATAAAAAAATAAATAAATATCATGGGACAATTCACACCAAAATATAATATATATTTTATTAAAATATGTACTTGAATTATACTACATGCTATGATGTAATGCATACGGTATTCAAAGCTACCCCTTTGCACAACATTTAATTCGTAGGGCTATGAGCGGTGTTAAAGATCTGTATCTATCTGTCACTCGGTCGTGACACGCGGCCCTAGCCGTGCTCACGCGCAGGGCATATCACCGGATCTGACTTTATAAGCCGCACCCGCCACTTTGATAACAGTTGCCGTGCAGGCTACAACTTTAACGAAATTCGCGGACATGATATGCGAAATGTGTGTATCCATTTTGATCGTGGATCCCTGCTCTGGCATCTCGAATCATCCTTTTGGCTTATTAGGAGTCATAATCTACATAGGTAGTAGGTATACTTAAAAACACTTAAGATTATTTAAAAGCGAAAAAGTTTTTCGGGTGCGCCGGTGGGATTCGAACCCACGTCTCCAGCCGAGCAGCCGTACTGCTAATAAAATAAATAATATTTAAAAACACTTAGGGGCTGTTTCACCACTTTTCTTAAAGTTCGAATTAGCTTAGTCATAACCTTATTTGACAGATGGAATTAAAATTTCTGTTTCACCAGTCTCGATTAGCGCTAAGTGACGGACAAACTGTTTCTTAATTTGACCATCAGATCAGGAGGCATTTAGCATTTTTATCCGTCACATAAAGTTAGTTTATTTTTTTGTGGCCATGGTTGAAGAGCCCTTCAGCCGGTTTCAGAAAAATAAATCAAAGTATTTTTTATTTTTAAAGAAAGAGGTCATGCTAAATTGCATAAAATAATTTAAATATCAAGATTTGAATAAAAAAATGTAGGTACACTTTTAGTATGTAATAATAAATCAAAAATTTCGTAATATTTTTTGATTACAAACTTTTTTTCAGTGGCTCAATCGTTTGTTCCACCTGAACTTGTATGTCACCATTAAAAAAAAGTTTATCTGTCAAATGGTTTGGCGCCACTTTTCGATTCGTTTTACGTGATTTTATTTTTCTTTGTTATTGTTAACAAAGTATCGTAAATAAATACCGTTTTTGGATCAATTATAATTTTACATATTTGTTTATGCAAAAAAAAATAGATGTATTCAAAAATTATATAGTTCACCATTTCTTTTGCTTTAATAATGAGTGACTCTTAGAACGAAAGTGTGCGAACAGGAACGCGTGGTCGTGAAATGCGACGTTGCCATTCCGACTTTGTTAAACCCACGATTAGTTAAGTGGTACTTAGTTTGCACAGGACCGGAGTGGTGAAACTGAAAAAACACTAGCTGACAGATTTGTCCAGTACTTAGTTTATTCATTGGTTACGTAACCAGCAGTTTGACAATAAGGTGGTGAAACACCCCCTTAGTTTAATTTTTTCACGTTTTTAAAAAGAACTTTTCTAGAAGGTACATTGATGGCGTACATAATGGTACACACACACACACACACGCACGCACGCACGCACGCACGCACGCACGCACGCACCCACACACACACACACACACACACACACACACACACACACACACACACACACATTTTATCAGTATCAAAGTGTTCTTAGTTTTAGTTATTATTTAGTATATTTAATTAATAATACTCTTGTTATTGGTTGTTCACATATGTAATTGCTAAACTTGAGGAAGAGCGGGATCTCCTAACACAGGTATTTTGTACTTAATGGGAGGTCCCAACCTTCTCTAGCTTATAAAAGTGCTGTCACCAATAAAAATATTTTTGTTTTTTTTTTTTTTTTGAACGGTGAGCTAGTAGCGGTCGTAACAAAAACGAGTAAATTAACTTAACTTTTTCTTCTAGTTTCATATACCTGCCTTGTTTGAAAGTGGATTTTACCTTCAGAGCGATAGAAGTTAACTGGTTAAAACTTGATGATCTATATTGGATAATGTGTGTGATGCGTACTCCTCCTACGCAGAATCTTGGAAACATCGCTCTGTTTCATTGTTCAATCCCATTATACCACTTAAATAAACGAACTCTGATATGTTATTTGTACATTGGATATTATTTATTTCCCTTTTTTCATTTTAAACTAAAGTTTCTTCTTCTTTAGTTAGCTGTTCTAATGGTATAAGAACGTGCTTTTCTGGTCACCCTACCGCGTTGACCTTCAAAGTAAATTGTATCATACTCGGTAACAGTGTCGGTATACCCTAAAGCGGTTGCTAACACCTGGCCGTCACTTAGCTTAGGTGGCAGACCAATAAGTAATGTGTGCATGAAGTTACCTTAGGCAGGTCGTAGACGATTGGTATCAAGGCCTCATCTGTTTAAATAAAGCGGTCAAGTGCCAGTCGGGCTCTTACATGAAGGGTACCTCCGTACAATTTTTTAAAAACAGTTCTGTAAGAAGTCTCCAAAATGTAAGCACTAAAATCGCAAATTTATAGATAGGTAAACACCCGAACAGCATAGGTCGCTCGCGTTGCCTAGCAACCTGCCGGCTGTCGCGTTGCCTAGCAACTGTAGCCGGAGATAAAAACGCTGAAATAAAAAACACGTTTCTTGTATGACGACACATTTTACTGTTTAACTTTATTTTAAACATGAAACTTTATTTAACTTTATTTTATTTTTAGTATCTGTTTCAAGTGTCGAGCTACTTATTACGGTTCATTTCAAGAGAAACAGACAGACAACTAGTTTAATAGTGCTATCAAGAATTTCAGCATAAAATCACATCAATTCTGTGCTCAGTTTTGAAGCTAAAGAATTTGCATGAATTATACAATGTTAGGTAATGATTTTCATTTAACTTTGTTGCCATACGTCCGTTTTAGGGAACAAATCGACCGTGGGTGTTCATTAAGGAGATATACTCATTCAGCCTCATTAGTAGCAATCGAGCTTCAGTATGAAGATGTACACCGTCATCTACACGCTAATTATCTTATTAAACCACAATTCAGCTCTAATTCGCATGTTTATACAGCTCTAACCGCCTTCAATCCTTATACGACACACTTCGTTAGAGCGCATGAATTTTAATATCCCGTTTACTTACGCGTATGGATGGCTATTATTACGTTACGACGCGATCTGTGTCATGTCAGTTATATAAACATGTATTTAACTACGAAAACGAGGTTTTTATCGTGCAAAAAACAATGTTTATATAGGTATGCTTGTGACGGTTGATTGAGTTAGTTGTTTGTTTGTTCGCAGAAAACCTGGCGCCGTCCGAACTGAAGAAGCTCAGGAATAAGCAGCGGAAAGCGAAGCGCAAAGCTGAGCAGGAAAGCATGTTGGCCGCACAAGTTCAGGTGCGCCAAGGAATATGAAGTTTTAATTTGCTTCATGATATAAGGAGGTTTATTTAGCTCTTACGAATACGAGATGGTAGGTTGACTTCTTGACTATGAAAAGGATCAGAGTTTTTGTCCGCGCAATCGACTCGTGAAAGGATAGAATGTGCCTAACGCATTGTTTTAGTGATCTAAATCCATCTTCGCCTTTCAAATGAAACTGGTTTGGGGCACATCGGTTGGATGGTTTCAAAGTTAATAACGGACATACCTAGGTAATTTATTTTGTTTTTTATTATATATATTGGTTCATAAAGAAGCTGTAGTTTAAAATAAAAGCGTGTTAATAAAATTCTATCTTCTCTACTCGACTACTACTACCGACAGTTCAGATATTAAACATGGTTATTTTAGCCAGTCACGTGGTGGCCTGATTCGGTTTTAAAATAAATTGATTGACTATAATATCATATTAAATAAATTGATGACTGTTATTGATCATGATCATCAACTGTCACCGTTTTCTCCCAGCGCCTCCTACTCAGCTCTCAATTCAGTTGTATGTAATAACTATACTAGTGATGGATCTCAATTGATAGTTAACGTGTGATCTTTCAGGTGAAGCGCGAGCAGCATCATAAGGCGCGGCAACAGCAAGAACAGGGCGACCCGGAGGCGCCACAACTCGATGAACTCATACCCGATAAGCTGGCAAGGGTATGTACATACTATTAATTATGTATCACCTTACTTCGTCCGTGTAGCTACCGCCTTGTTAAGTAGCTAGTTGGGACTATTACACAATACACAGTGCAGAGCATTAGACACCAACACTTTTGAAAGCAATAAATCAAACAAATCAATAACTTCCTGATTTCTTTAAAATATACACTTTTAGGACAAGATAAATAAAATCTGTACCATAAAACTGCGGTACTGTCATGTCATGCGATAGCCGACTCAAGTGTGGCTAAATTTCATTCAATCACGCCTCCTTCCCAGCACAGGGATTGGCAGAGGCTATTTGTTTCCACCTGCTACAATCCTTCCTGGCATATGTCTTTCGCTTCAGCAACACCCATTAGTCTTTGCATACATGCTCGCCGGTTTCGGGTACTCTTGACCTGACCCTTCTTCAAGACATCCCCAATCTGATCATGGAATGTCCTTCTTGGTCTCCCTCTTCCAATATTTCCATCTACACTCGCATTATATACCTCTTTCGTAATTCTTCCTTCGTCCATCCTCTCCACATGCCCAAACCAACTTAACATTCCTTTCTCTATACGAGTCACAGCATCATCTTTCATGCCACAACGTTCCCTTATTAGAATCATTCATTCAGTACATTCTTGTATGGTTTTATAATAACCCACTGCACTGCGACTGATAATAATCAACATATCATAATCTCTGGCTTATTAACGCCAATGACAGTAGTTGCAAACATAATGTCGGATCATTAAGTCGAATGAGAAGTCACGTGCCGATGGACTCGATCTTAAGTGATATATTTTTGCTGAGTCTATCAATCATGTTCATGTCACGTTGTTTTCAATGTTGAGTGCGGGAGTACGCCCAGGTAACAATGTTTCATCACCGCCTCTTTAAAACGCGACACCTGCTTTTGTTTATATATATAATATTGCTATTTTGTAAATAACTAGCGATCCGCCCCGGCTTCGCACGGGTGCAATGCATGTATTATACATAACTTCCTCTTGGATCACTATTAAAAAAAACCGCATCAAAATCCGTTGCGTAGTTTTAAAGATCTAAGCATACATAGGGACAGACAGACAGCGGGAAGAGACTTTGTTTTTTACTAAGTAGTGAAGATTATATTTTATTAAACTTAAATAAATCGCTGAACTGAACTAAGTATGTATTTTGAAATTACGTTAATTTTTCATTTACGTATGTAAATATTTGTTGTTTTCAGGCGGAGGATCCTCTAGAACAAGCGATTAGGTTCCTGCAGCCTCTCCGGACGCTCGCCAACGATAGGATAGAAACACATTTAATGGCCTTCGAAATTTATTATAGAAAAGGTATGTAACATTTTTAAGGACGCAGATGTTGCGGTATCAGTCAGATATATATATCGGTCCTGGGTTCGAATCCCGGTAAGGGCATTTATTTGTGTGATGAGCACGAATATTTGTTCCTGAGTTATGGATGTTTTCTATGTATTTAAGTATTTATTTATCTATATAAGTATGTTTATCGTCGTCTAGTACCCATAGTAAGCTTTGCTTAGTTTGGGACTAGGTCGATTTGTGTAAGATTGTCCCCTAATATTTTTTTTTTTTTTTTTTTATATGATTTTAGTTAAATTCGCAATTCTCAGATCATTAAGTAGACGCGCGCATCACCCGTATCACTTGGCCGGTTTCAGAGCAATTAGGGTCTACACTAACGAATAAGCTGTTACTGAACATTGAACCAGTGAGCTACATCTTCAGCTTCATCTGCACTTAAATAATAATATTTTTAGAGTTAAATAAATAAAATAAAAATAATTTATTTCAGGACTAGGAGTCCCATATAATACAATGTGCTAGTTACATTCTTAATACCTATGTTAATAAGAGCATAAAATAAAATATGAATTTAAAATCAAAATTAAAACACTTAAAACATTTTTTTTATGTTAAATTAGTGTTGACGAAATATTTGATGGATGCAGGTAGAATCTAATTATTGTATGGGTTATTGTATTGTTAGCTGTAAGGAATTCAAACACAATCTTGTATTGTTAAAATGTGTCTATGTCCAGGTAAATAAAAGCTTGTAAAACAGTAAAAAGTGTGCCATTCTCATCGTCGGTTATCGCGATTCCAGAGAAGCCCCTCCTGATGCTGCAGAGCATAAAGCGCGCGTGGCGGCTGGACAGCGGGCACCATCACCTCCACGACTGCCTGGTGCGGTTCCGCGGCTGGCTGGACCGGCACGCCGACCTGCCGCCCGCCGTCGCTGAGGTCGTGGAAAAGGAGACGAGGGAGGTGAGTGATTAACTAGAGTTGGCAAGTGCCTAGGGGCCTCGCAATCATCATTTCAGCCGAAAGACGTCCACTGCTGAACATGGGCCTCCCCCAAGGCTCGCCAAACAGATCGGCCCTGCGCCATCCGCATCCAATGCGTTCCCGCCACCTTCGCCAGGTGGTCGCTCCATCTTGTTGGAGGCCTACCTACACTCAAAGTCTAAGTCAAAGTCAAATTGTTTTATTTGCTATAAGTATAAGTATAAAAATTGGATAAAAAAAATAAGCTGCCCAAATTACTAATTCCACGCGGTCGGAGTCGCGGGCAAAAGCTAGTAGGTATTTAATATAACTGAAGCAAGAGTTCCGCTTGTAATATTAGTATACTTTGTATGCAAAAGGCCCCTGGTTGTCTTAATCCACAGCTAATTATTTTTCGTCTTAATTCCAGTCGATGCGCGGGCGCACGGCGCGGCAGATGGCCGAGGAGTTCATGAAGAGTTCCGCCCCGCTGTCGCAGAGCGCGGCGCTGTGGGGCGCGCGCGCGCAGCAGCGCCTGCTGCCCGACACGCGTGCGCACGCGCTCGCGCTCGCCACCGCGCTGCACCACCCCGACACCTCCATACAGGTACTGTGATGGTGATGATGATGTCGTCAACGTAGATGCCTATTAGGGTATGATGATGATGTATGGGGACGCCTTGCTGAGTCAGGCGGGCTGTCGATCGTTTGCACAGTCATTCAGCCCAGTTCCCCGTGGTTGGAGCCGACAGGTTACTGTCCCAGCAGCGCTCCCACACAGCAATTCTCCTCGAATCTTCTCGTTCTCCTGCTGAACAAAAGGACATCTTTGAGACAGACATCCTTTAGCTCCTCCTCCCTCAGCTCGTCACTCCCAAATACATCACGCCTCGCTGCCGCGTACATGACACACTCGGTTAGGACGTGCTCACTCGTTTCCTCCTTCCCACAATGTGGACAGGAGGGGTCACTTTTTATACCTATTACGCTTAAGTGCCTATTTAACAAATTATGGCCAGTAATTATGCCAGTTATAGTTCTTAAGCTACTCTTACCTAGATTTAGGAGATACCTAGTTCTTCTGTGGTTTATGCCATCCAGCATCATCTTCGATTGTCTGCACCCTACAGCCTGTTTCCACTCACTGTTTGCTTCCTGTTCCTTCATTCTATCTATAACCCCCTTGGTGACTTCTGCAGACATTGGAAGTACCGGTTCAGGACCTATGAATCCCGTATCCGCTCCCTCCCTTGCCAGCTCATCAGCCTTCTCATTACCTGTCACTCCCTGATGTCCTGGGACCCAGGCCACCGGCCTATTAGGGTAAGCGGAACCCTTATTAGTGGTGGGTCGTCGACGATTTTACAGTCGACGGAACGAGACCGTTTACCGTCGACGATAAACTAGTTTAAAAAACAGTCTAATTTTCGACTAGTTTACGTCGTCGTCGAAAAAACAAGCGAGCGCGAAGAAACAGAAAGCGGTCTATTCTGTTGGCGTCGCGACTCCTCGCTCGCGTCGGCAATGTTCGGGTTCACTCGGTCGGTATCGGCCAGACGCTCGCGACACGACGCGACGCAACGGATTCGACTCGCGACTCGTAACCAGTCGACGAATAAACTAGTTTATCTGTGAACTATAAACTAGTTGAATCGTTCACGTACGAAAAACAGTTTATGTAAACGGTTCGTTCATACAACGCCCACCACTAACCCTTATAGGATCACTTTGTTGTCCGTCCGTCCGTCTGTCAAGACCCTTTTTCTCAGGAACGCGTGGAGGCATCAAGCTGAAATTTATATCAAATACTCAGGTCTACTGTCCCTTGGAGGCTGGAGCTGTAAAAAAATCAAATTTCTAAGCCAACGCAATCATTATACAGCCATTTATGCCGCAAATTTTCGACACTCGCAAGGGAATCAAAACCTACAGGGTACTTCCCGTGAACTCAGAATCTTGAAATTTGGTACGAAGCAAGGTCTTACAGCACAGATAAAGGAAAAATTGCGAAATTTTGAATTATTTTCGGTATAGGTGAAAAATTTAAGTTAATGTCCTATTGTATGTAGTAGTGCACAGAATTGATATATTGATGGATTGGATGGATGGATATGGAGCTTAAGTCGTTTTTCAAATTTGGAGCGTCAGTCCTTCAAAGGAACTACCGCGAATAATCCCTAAAAACCCGACACAAAATGAGGGGAGTTATAAGTTTGATCGCTGTTTGTGTGTGTCTATCTGTATGTGGCATCATAGCTCTAAAACGGGTAAACTGATTCGGATGCGGTTTTTTTTTATTTGAAAGCAGGTCTCTAGACGATGGTTCTTAGACATGTTTCATCAAAATGGGTTCAGCCGTTTCAAAGTCATCAGTTCTTTTGTTAGTTGCGGAAGGGATCTTAGACGCATAATTGGCATTTAGTTTATTTTCAAACATTAATTAATAATTAAATAATTGCGTTGGGGGTTTTTATTTATTTTTACTTATAGTTATGGTCTAAGTTGGCAGCAGTGGCCCTCACAAAAATCACGATCAAAGTTTTCATGGCTCTTGCGGGAGAGCATGTCAAAATATATCCCACCGCCGACAAAAGTATTGAGATCTAAATGGGTGCCAAGTTTTGCAGATAATCCTGAAATGACCTGACCATGTCCCTCTGTTGGCGAAGAGTTACCAAAACGAAGTACCGCCATAACCTTTAGTTACCGCATCGCGTGCTGCGTCGTATCCTAATTTTTTCAGAAATACATGATATTAATATTTTGATTGAGTTTTAGGGTCGATAGATCGATGATCCATCAATTGGTTGGGTTTGGATGATCGATGGATACCTGTCCACAAACGACTCGTTTGGTGTGGTCGGCTTTGGTGTAGTATAGAAACTGTCGATCGAAGTCAACCAATCCATTCTACCATCGATTGACGGTCGGAGTAGAAATCGATCAGCGATCGATCGATTGGAGTGGATACCTTATGTTGTATACCAACAGTCTCAAATAGTAACTTCCTAGTGTATTATATTAACCATTTTTATCAATTCACCAAAAATCAACAGATGCTTGAATTTTGACCAATGAAAATTAGTTTGAGGCAAAAATGACAACAGACTTGGAAAAATATAGCCAATAGCCTGAAAGTTAAACGAAACTAATAAAATAAATTGGCCAATCACGAACAATTCGTTATGCGCCACTGCGGCGCGCGGGACGCTACCGGCCCGAAAAAGTTACGCGCCAGAGCGGCGCGCGGGACATTCCACGGGTTAACACAGTGGCTAACATAGTTACAATCTCAACTTTCAGGGTTGCGTGGAAGTCCTAGAGAGCCTCCGGGAAGGCGACTTCGGGCCGTGCGAGGCCGAGATAGAGCAGTACATCGCGGCGTGCGCTCTCAAGTTCCCGTACGCCATCGCATTCAAGCCGCCGGCCGCGCAAGCTGACAACCACGTCGCCGACGCTTTACAGCCTAAAGAGATAGCCGTCAACAACTGAACACTAACACATCACCCTTGTTTACGCACATATTCATTGTAGCCACAGGAAAAGTAAGAGATGCGCTTTTGTTTACAGTGCTACCCGCTGCTCTGCAGGTCCTACAACACAGTAAGAGCGAAAAAGCGATTAGACCATCATGTACCTTACACTGCGCTGGTTATAGTTCAATATTCAACAAACGCAAAAACCCTCTTACTGCGTTTTAGGGCCTGCAGGGCAGCCCGATTAACCTCTTGACCGCCACAGTAATTTAGGACCGTCAGTCATTTTGTGACTTATTTAGGGTTATTTTTCTTAGGGGCTGGCCTCTAAGATGTCATGACCGACGACGATGCAGAGTTGTTACCCTTATCCTAGGGTGGACACTAGACCATTCTGGGGTGGTCATACCCCCCTCCGTCTATGAACGTCTCTGGTCGTGACAGCTAGTCAAAAGGCTCGCACGCCTGCGTCATCAATACATGACCAACATTCAACGTTTTCTTGCTGCTGTCAATCTGTTGGCGAATTGCAGATTCAATTCAACCGCAAACCTGTCATCGTAACTGACATTGGCCCAAGCCTTAAGGCCGCCATTATGGGAAATAATAATAACTAAAAATTAAACCTTCTACAATGGAAATATATGGGTGCGGTTAAAACACGACCTGTATTTGTCGACCCGGAATGATCGACAATAATGCACGCGTAAAAGTCAATTACAAATAGGTAATTGCATTTGTTAACACGACGCCATAACTGTTGGTTGTTAATGTTTGTTTACATTAAGTTGAGTACCTAAACATTTCTAGTAGGGACGATTAGTTCCGTGGCGTCGTTATACCAGCGTCGCTATCATCTGATTCTCTCTCTCTCTTGGAAGGTTATCGGATCTTTCGCTCGCACTAATTAATGCACATCACACAAGCCGATACAAAGTGCGAGCGAGAGATTTGATAACGGTTTTACGGCCCTAGAGCTCAGATGATAGCGACGTTGGTTTTTTTACAGTCCTTTCGTAGTGTATCGGTCAAGAGGTTAAAGCCTCTTTTATGTGATGCGAGAAACATCGTGAAAGTTGCGGTACATTGCCGTTGATGATCGATCATTTATAAATTCATAGTAGCGTGGACCAGCAATGTCCACAATTAGCACAATTCTTGCACCATTTTAATGAAGCTTAAGGTGGCTTACTAATAGCAAGGTTTGGATATGCGGTGATTCGTCAAGCGGGACTTCATGCGCGGTCTTTTTATTTATTATCTATAGCTATTGGTTGATTGTATGATTGAAATGATAATGTAAACGTTTAATTCATCTTATTCCTACGAACGTAAGGTGCAAAAATGTATGCATATGTCTTCGGCTATACCATTGTGCTTGGTTTACTCTAAAAATCATTGACGTTGCTTTGATATTGAAATATGCACTTCGTTTTGTGATCACAACTATTTATTTAAAAAAATGCTGTTATACTTTTTAACATCGAGATTGCCTATCTGTATCTGCGCGAATGAATATTTCTGTATATGATAGTGAGTTTTACTGTACAATGAATATGTGAGCACACAACTCGCATACCGTAAACTAGGGTTACTTTGAAATGCGCCTACTTCAGTTTTTTACGCCGTTTCCTTATTTTTTTAGACCATCTGTGGCAGTGAAATAACTACTTTGACAAATCACCTAACTTTTTACGTCATTTGCTCAATCGAGCTATGAATATTTGCGTTTTTATAACCATTTTAAATCTATCAAAGTAGCCCCAAAATTTCCTAAAGTAACCCCAGTTTACCGGTACATACTTAGGCCGACGCCACTCATGCCGCTGTTGTAAGGCTTGTAGGTCATTTTGGCTTAATTTTCGAGTGTTACCACTCCAATCGATCGATCATGATCGACGCCATCAATCGATATCGATCGATTGGTGTAGTAGGTTTGGCTGATCGACGGCCGATCGATGCTGCTGTTCAACGTCGATCGATTGGTGTGGTAGGTTTTGGTGTAGTAGAAACTGTCGATCGACATCGACCAATCCATTGTAAAATCAATCGACGATCG
The DNA here is from genome assembly GCA_947859365.1 of Archips crataeganus. Classification (NCBI taxonomy): domain Eukaryota; kingdom Metazoa; phylum Arthropoda; class Insecta; order Lepidoptera; family Tortricidae; genus Archips; species Archips crataeganus. The sequence continues at coordinate 6,605,879 of OX402064.1, forward strand.
TACGATTGATGTGGTAACACCCTTTCCGGGCTTACTTAACCGGCCAAGCGCGAGTCTGACTCGCACTCGCAAGGGTTCCGTGCCACTACAATATTTAACTATGTTTAAATGGTTTAGTAAAATAACTCCAACAAAACCGTTTCCTGTATGGGGAATATCTTTAATTTTTAACTTTATTTTATTGTTATAGAAGCCATTCGCGTAATAGGATCCCGTTGGCATTTTTAGGGTTCCGTAGCCAAATGGCAAAAAACGTAACCCTTATGGATTCGTCACGTCTGTCTATCTGACACAGCCACTTTTTTCCAAAACTATAAGAACTATGCTGTTGAAACTTGGTAATTAGATGTATTATGTGAACCGCATTAAGATTTTCACAGAAAAAAAAAAACAAATTTTGGGGGTTCCCTATACTTAGATAGAACTGAAACTCAAATTTTTTTTCGTCAAACCCATTTTTTTTCATCTATGGATCGGTCTTCAAAAATGATATTGAGGTTTCTAATATATATTTTTTTCTAAACTGAATAGTTTGCGCGAGAGACACTTCCAAAGTGGTAAAATGTGTGTGTCCCCCCCCTCTGTAACTTCTAAAATAAGAGAATGATAAAACTAAAAAAAAATATATGATGTACATTGCCATGTAAACTTCCAACGAAAATTGGTTTGAATGAGATCTAGTAAGTAGTTTTTTTTAATACGTCATAAATCGTAAACCGCAATTATTTATAGATAACGAGCTGCTGCCCGCGACTCCGTCTGCGAAGAATAGGGATGTTGCCACCACCAATCAACTGACGTTCTTTTTATGAGCTGTCAAAACACAATCTCCCATAGAGTTTGAATGACAATAGCGACTATGACGTCATTGTTCGCATACTCAATCAACTAACTATTTATTTGTTTTAAAGCAACAAAAAATCTAATTTTGCATTTAATCGAAAATTAATCTGGCTTTCAGGGCTGAAATAAAGCGTTTTTTTACTGGAGTCGTGTCTTCAAATTCTTTTTTAATGGTGTCAACGTCCCTATTCGTTTATCGCTATCCCGCGGGAACTATGCAATTTTCCGGGATAAGAAGTATCCTATATGTTAATCCGGATTATAAACTATCTGTGTGCGAAATTTCATCAGAATCCGTCAAACCGTTTTAGCGTGAAAGAGTAACAAACATCCATCCATCCATACTTACAAACTTTCGCGTTTATAATATTAGTAGGATGGTACGGAACCCTTCGTGCGCGAGTCCGACTCGCACTTGGCCGGTTTTTTTAGGTATGGAACCCTGAAAACCAAATTACTAATTATTTGAACTAAAACTACAGTCGAGTTCTCCAATATCTGTACAGCCAACCGTTCATAAATATATAAACATGAACCTTATGTTACGGTAATAAGGTCTATGTACAGATATTTATGAACGGTTGGCTGTACAGATATTGGAGAACTCGACTGTACAGTCGACTACAAAAAAATCGATACGGCCAAAGTTACAAAAATATGTATACACGACCTTAATGTTAAGTCAATAAAGGTGTGTATACATATCTTTGTAACTTTGACGGTATCGATCTTTTTGTAGTCGACTGTACCATGAGACATAGATGTAATGAGTAAAATAAGTCACATTGGCCTTTCACATATTAGTAGGTACCTTATTTTACTAATTATACTTGACTGTTCAAAAGTCTTTACAAGTTTACTGCTTATGTGTTAGAGGAATCAACTGAAGATACTTTACAGATTACAATACATGATGATCCATTTTTGCAGTCACTCCTTATAAAAGCAGGAATTTTAGGGCATTTTCTCAAAAAAGGGTATGAGGCGATAAATAATTAACTTGTCTTTTATCAAAGTATAGTTTTATTTTGTACATTATCATAATGAACAAGTCTCATGTGTTACATATACACATCGGTAGGTTATGTTATGGTGTACGTCGTTTTTGACCTACAAATATCAACCGCTCAACTTTCTTAAGTGTCACAATGGTGTGTAGCGACCTTTAGGGCGAGTTGCGAATTTTTGATTACTTGATGAACCCAATATAACTTGACCTTTCTTGACCTACTCTATAAACGTTATACCTCTTTTTGGTAAGCGAAAGTAGGTTCACTGTCATATACTACTGTTTCTTTGGCGGATATTATCAACAAATTATATCGTTTGGTTAGTCTGTATTTCGGACTTAGGTTAAAATTTTCATTTCAACAATATTGTCAACTGATTCTAATTAAGGCAAAATGAAATGTGTTTGTACTTTAATAAAATTTATTTTTAATCTTAATATTTCTTGAATATACTAATGTAGACAACGCGACGTCGAGTCCCTCTTGATTCGATATTGGTATTCATATCAAACTAGCTTCAATCGCAATTATCCATACCGGAATACATCAGAAATAGTCCGAAATCGTTATCTTGCTGAAGATCTTTCTAAAAGAACGTAGTGATTCATGACAATCATGACATATTTAAATATTGTATGAAAGTTCAGTTTTGTCACAATTTTGTTGATAGAATTATATTACTATTTCAGTGCGGTTGCCAACCAACTTCTTAGGCATTTGGCGACGTGATGGGGCAGAATGATACATTAAATTCGCTTCGCATTATAACTAGAGAAGTTTGCCGGCAACTGTAGTATGATAGTTTATGGTTAAATTATTTTGTCAGTCACTTGTCCACAAGACGAGGAGTAAAATTATTTTTGGCATTTTTAATCATCGGTTCTGGTCTGGCAGATACATTGCTTAAAATATATGTTCCTTTTATAGTTGTTAAGTTCGTTTGTGTTTGTTAAACTATCTTGCAGGCCGCATTGAAACTCGCAGTGTTTGTATTTTTATCGGATACACCATTTTAAATGAACTGCAATGATTATAGAGCAATGTTTGCAAATAATTAACAATTGTTGTACCAAATTAATTAGGAACAATTTATAGCAAAATTGTCTTATGATTGGTATGGAGAGCGCCCGTAGATCTAGTCCCAAGTCCGCGCCGGTCGCCGATTGCTGCGATCGGTACAATAAACATTTAACTAATTAGTGTAAATTTTTCAATAATATAAGCGTTTCGTATAAAATCTGTGTAATCTCTACGATTCTTTTGTTGAGTTAATGGTGTGTGGCCTCACGTGTTCAATTCAAGTAACAATCGTATTTAGGATTTTAATGACTGGTTTAAAATGTGTATAAAATTGTGTGGCAATTTCTCGAACCTCACGCAATATAGACTCTGAGGTACGCTTTGTAAATAATTCTTATATTTAAGTTTGTACTATACAATATTGTTAGAATTCTGCAGTCAGTGCAGCTGCGTTGACTCAAAGTATTGACTGCTGCTCGGGGCACTAGATATTATTTTAAAAATTTCGAATAAACAAGGACTCAAAAATAAAGCATTAGTTTTGTTTTGACAGCATATATTTGTAATGTTTGGACAATAATTAAATAATTCAATACACCAAATTTTCTTTTAGCGCACACTGGATGTGTACATTAACATGCACATGTTAAAGCTTTTATAGTACTTTGTTTTATCTTCAACATAATTGTGTTAAAGAACAGCCATGTTGTTTTTTTTTTGTATCCAGTTGTATGATTGGAGTATTTGTACCCCTGTCATTGTGTACATAAAGTAATAAAAAATATTTTACAAAATTGACCTATAATTTTATTTTATAAATTTTATAATTGAAATGAATCTGCAAATCTAAATTTATTATTATGAAAATAATCTTACCCAATATGGTAACAAATTGCATATTTAAAAATATCTTATAAAAATGTCATTACTTATAATAAAAAGCTACCAGAGCTGCGTCATTTTCTAGGGCTCACATTGTTCCAGTCAATGTCAGAGAAATTAATTTCAATTTTTCCATTCTTTGGGGTGAATTGCCTGAAATAAATACTTAAGTGTTTAGTCTGTCAAGTTTCCATTTACTTGATTGAAATCGGATGAATAGTCTAGACGCTACGGTGGAACATCCGTAAATACAAACATACATAGACTGCTATAATCATTACACTTTACTTTTGGCTTGGCCATAGTCATGTAGAAATTAAAATAGTAAATTAACTTACCAGTACTTGACTCCTACTGCGTCGAACATCCTTTTGGAAGCCACAGTCTCAGGCTTGTGTGCATGCTTGTCAGACAGATAAATTACTTCCTTGATCCCCGACTGAATGATTATCTTGGCACATTCATTGCAAGGGAACAGACCAACATAGATTGAACAGTCTTTAACATCTGCTGCATTCTTATTGAGAATAGCATTCATTTCTGCATGACACACTGAAAGGGTAAAAATTAAAAACTGTTAAAATGGCGCAAACACATCTAGATGCGAGTTTTATTTGTTTAAAAGTTAAGGATTATCTGAAATTAAATATTCTACGAATTTACCTATGAATAGTATCATAGACCTTGCCAATGAACGAATTTGAATATGGCCTTGCAAACTCCTTGATCGTTTATTTAAAATGCACTCTCATTGTAGTAGGCTTTTTTTTCATCAACATATTCAAAATCTTAATGGTTATTCTGTAAGTATGCACGCCGCAAAGAGCTTTTAATAAATAAATAAATAAATAAATAAATAAATATCATGGGACAATTCACACCAATTGACCTAGTCCCAAAGTAAGCTTAGCAAAGCTTGTGTTATGGGTACTAAGCAACGGATAAACATACTTATATAGATAAATAAATACTTAAATACATAGAAAACATCCATAACTCAGGAGCAAATATTCGTGCTCATCACACAAATAAATGCCCTTACCGGGATTTGAACCCAGGACCTCTTGCTTCGTAGGCAGGGTCACTACCAACTAGGCTAAAGCGGTTGTTAAAACCTTTTTTATGACTATTTTTATACTACCAGCGCTTTCGGAAAGACCACCATTGCCAATAAGAATGCGCCGCAAGGAATTTGGTAGTATTGTTTTAATGAAAGTTTAAAAAAAGAAACATCAGGCAAATTTTACTTTCTCACTTCTGATTGTGACCTAATCCAATTTGATGTATTAAAATAATTTCAAGAGGCTCTCTAAAAATAAATAATAAATAAATATGATTGTAATGTGTCTCAAGAGGTCTATTCCCAGCATTCCTACAATGTCAAAATATGTGGGAAAGGATTAGTAACTACTTGCCATATAGATATTTGCTATCTAGCGGTGAGGGAGTATTTTTGCCCCACGGGAACACCTCGTCGTCACATCCTGAAGGCATTCCGTTGTAGCTGAAAAGAGTTTGTGGCCTAATAAATAATAATAGAGGGCTATTCTATGTTGCCTGTTGCCTGCACTAATTTAAAACTACTGGTTTTTTTTCTCACTTGTCTGCAGTGCAAACGACTGAGAAATAAAGTTTCGGTAGTCCAAAATTAGTTTTGATAGGTGTGAACTACAGACAAAACCGTTTATAGCAACACCAATTACAACGACATATTGGAAGTAACAACCAAGAAAAAACCCAACACAATCTTATATACCAAAGTAACACTCACTAGTTACAATGACCAACCGTGTTTAACAACCAAATGGTGCTGTCCCTTGAATGTTGTTATAAACGGTTTTGACTGTATTATGATTTTTACCACGCTTGTGAACTGGAAAAAAAATCAATAGATTGCTGCGTAAACAAAGTGGTGCTGACAGTTGGGAATAGTCCATATCATTAAAAATTCATTACCTATAAATCTACACATTTAATGACTTCAGTTGACATACATTAGGTGAAATAGTTAACCTAAATGACCTGTTGTATGGAGTAGTAATGTGTCTGTCTAAACAAATTGATGTTCCAAATATGAAATAATCAATTCTGTCCATTACTACATACAACAGGTCCTTTATTTAAGTTTTTCACCTATATCACTACATTATGTTGCAAATAAACAATAAATTGCAAGCTGATAAAATTGATAATGATAACAAAAACTCTGATAAGGTTGCATTGCAACTTGCATGTTGATAATTGATAAGTTTGCATTCATATCACATTGTCCTGAAGAGTATTTAGGCGTATTCTTACGAATGAGTCTCACCGCATTTGCCCCCACCATTTGGCATACACCTCCCTAATTTTTTTTAACTAACTTAATGAATAAATAAATAAATATCACGGGACAATTCACACCAATTGACCTAGTCCCAAAGTAAGCTAGGCAAGCTTGTGTTATGGGTACCAGGCAACGGATAAACATATACTTATATAGATAGATACATACTTAAATACATATTAAACACCCAAGACCCGAGAACAAACATTAGTATTTTTCATACAAATATCTGCCCCGACACGGGAATGGAACCCGGGACCTCAAGCTTCATAGTCAGGTTCTCTAACCACTAGGCCATCTGGTTGTCTAACCAAAAAGATCACATTTTGACACAAAAATTGGGTGATATGCCTGTTGTTATGCAACAATCATTTAATGAAACAAGTTATGTTAAATAGCTTGTATATTGACCTTGGTTAATGAAGTCAATGTGAACTACAAAACAACGAAGTTCTATAATCTTGGATATAGTGTACTTTTGCACTCTGATGTGTCAGGCTGTCTTCAAAATTAAATTTCAGTATTTATTTTTATTTCTTATTTTAAACTGACTAATGATTAAAACAGCAATGGAAAAAGACTAATAATTTTATGAAGCAGTAAGTGTAAGTGATGCACATGATCCAGTGATATGGCAACTAATTGTACAGATTGAAGTTGAAGCCAATCATGGTAAGTATTAAATTATTAGAGTTGTTAAATACAATTAGTTTTAATTGTTTTAGCACTTGAAAGTAGAGTGAAGACAGCCTTATTAAATTATTTATATATCAAAGTCAATAACTGACAATGTGTAAATAAATGCAGTCTGGAGGTCTCGGAGCAACCAACAAGTGGAGGCCATAAGGCGATTAAAAAAACTCAAATCAGATAAGTTCACAGTAAGTTCTGGAAAGATAAACCCTCATTTTCTATAGGGCTGAATAAGTTTTAATGGGACTTCAAAACATGTCAAAGTAAAAGAGAAAATAATAACTAGCTTCATGCATTTAAATCTTGCATTTTTACAAGCTTTAATTACATAATCTTTTTTTCTCAACACCAGCAGAATATTACTAACGGGATTTCTACTCAGTTTTAGAGTTTCATGCTTCAGAAGGAAAAAGTAAATATTATTCCTCCTATCCTCTCATAACTATTAAAAAAATAAGTTTAGAATAAGAATTGTTTTTCCAGTTCTTGTAAAGCAACAAAACCGAGAAAGAAGTTGCAGTGGTTCACTAGTGCAATAAAAATCACAATAGTTCCATTGAAGGTAAGTACTGCAAACATGCAACTGATAATCAAGTATTGATATGACTTAAGGTAATTACCCCGGTGTTTGATACTTTAATTCCAATAATCAACACTCTGCATGTTGCCTTTATTGCTACAAATTAATATCAAAAGTGTTGGCTACTGGGGCACCGTCAGGCACTGGGGTTTTTACCTTATGTTAAAATCCCAAACCTACTGATTTGTTTAGACCTAAAGACCTTTTCACTTGCTGTAGGGTTTCCTAAATAATAACCAAAATAACTTTTATGCAAAACTATGAACATAATTGTAGTTTTCCACACAGTTTGCTTTGAGTTGACTTACCCAATCCCGACAATTTTATTTTCTTTGTTGACAACACATGCGCCGACTTGTGAGCTTGGGTCTTTACTCCGCTTGGCTGCAAGGAACGCCATCGCCATAAAGTATTCTCGCCAGTCTATGTAGTCTTCACGTTTTTTCTGCACTTTACCGTTTACACTGTAACGCAGAAATGAGGATTGTTTGTTGTTGTTGTGTGTGTGTTTTCTTAAAAACTGTTACTTTATGAAAGTTGCAGACAAAGCACTTGTTTTGTGCAAAGGCGATGATATATTTTTAAAAACTGAAGCTGAAACTTTACGTACAAGAAGTTTAAATACTTACCTTTGTAAGGACATGTTAGCAGTCATTTCTGCGAGATCCATCTTGTAAAATATGTAATTATAACACGTCTAATGTTTTCACCTCAAACCTTAATCATAACTCGTGCGTACGACCTAACCACTGGCTGCTGACGACTGACAGGACAGCTGTCAAACAAACTGTCGGTATCATGTCGGTATTGATGACCATAGACAAAAATGTTGATTTAAAGTACGCCATTCATGAAAAATATTCTGTTCTATCGCTACCAATTGATTTTTAAATTAGAAAATAAATAATCTAACAATGTTTTATTTATTTACAGAGACGGCATTGATATGTCACTTTGCAACTTCAGCTGAATCACTTCAATCTTAAAAAAAAAACAAAAGTTAAACTCTATCATAAAGTTTTGCCGGGAATTTCAAAGTTTATCCAATATGGCTACTTTGAATAGAGCTATGAACGATGCTCTGCTCACATTGCAGTCGTCGGCTAGGAGCTCCAGCTTGTTGCGATGGTTTTTACAAACACTGGCTATTTCTCAGGCTATAATGCCGACAGGCTGGCCTGCAACGCACAAATTAAAAGGTAAGTAAGGAAAATTGACAACTTAATTAAAAATGGGTAAAGATAACGATGCACATTAGCACGTTGTGATTGTACTCTTTTGATTTACTCGTTGCTGCCGAATGGGAATCGGTTATGAATGTTGTCATCACGATATGTTAACGACTACATCTAACTTGTTCATCAAGGCAACACGAATGAAAATATGTAAGTACTTACTTACCTTTAATAAACAGCAGTGGGTGGATTTCAACTAAAACTTGATCAAACAAGTAAATGGGAGTACTGTATACTGAAGCTACCGAACAACGGCTAAACGATAGTGTCTTTCTCAACTTCTCAACTTAGATATTGGTAGAATCATCGATAGTATCGATGGAGTTATATTTTTAAGAATTGAATTGAAGTTAATGGGACAAATTGGTACCATTTAGAGAGTGCTTCCATGTGTGAAAATAGCAAACATTTCAAACAATATACTTCAAATAATTTTCTGCTGCTGGTCCACAGATGGCGAAAGTTTCGACTTCGTGGTCGTTGGAGCGGGGTCAGCCGGCGCTGCGCTCGCGGCGCGACTCAGCGAAGTGCCGCATTGGAGCGTGCTGCTGATCGAGGCGGGAGGAGACCCGCCCCCGGCCAGTGTGGTACCTGTCAACTGACTGACTGACTTACAGACAATGCTTAGTCTAAACCACTGAAAACTAGAAACACATTCCTTGAGAATCCTGGAGGTTCAATAAAAAGGATAGAGAGCTAGCCACTTTTTATCAACAAGAGCGTAGCTGTGAACTTAAGCTAGTTTATGTGTAGTGTATGAGCACAAAATAATAAAAAGTCCAAACAAAGTTTAGTATTCTTAAAAATTGCCACGGAAATGATTTAAACTAAATTAATGTCGTACTCGATACCTACAAACACACATAGGTATCGTTAACAATAGATAAATAAACAAAGGATAATTTACTTAAACTAGACGCATGCATGCTCATACAACATTGTAGTGCAGTATCCATATGGAATAGATATTAACTCATCATGCGTGAATGAAGGTTACGAATTTAGTAGGTATTAGTTACCTTGATCTCTAGACCAGTGGTGGTGTAGGGGTATGGCACGCGGCACGGAATGCTGAGGACCTGGGTTCGATTCCCAGCATTGGTCTTTTTTCTGGGGTTTTTTCTGTGCATCTATATTTCAGTTTGTATTTAGTACGAAATATATGATTTCACGGGATGACCGTAAAAGTAATAAAAAAATGAAGTTGAAAAAATAAGTACAAAAAAAAAAAAAAAGATACTTCATAGCTAACTTGTTTAAAGTTGCACAGTAGCGCCATCTCTTGTCCAGGTGAGCGGTTAGTTCCGAAGGAGTGTTAAAATCTCTCGATGAGGGTGTAACATAGATGTGCGCTTGTCACTGCATAAGGTGATGATTTAGCAGATTGAAATGTATGATGTATAGGAAAGATTCGTGTCTAATCTCTAGACCAGTGGTGGTGTAGGGGTATGGCACGCGGCACGGAATGCTGAGGACCTGGGTTCGATTCCCAGCATTGGTCTTTTTTCTGGGGTTTTTTCTGTGCATCTATATTTCAGTTTGTATTTAGTACGAAATATATGATTTCACGGGATGACCGTAAAAGTAATAAAAAAATGAAGTTGAAAAAATAAGTACAAAAAAAAAAAAGATACTTCATAGCTAACTTGTTTAAAGTTGCACAGTAGCGCCATCTCTTGTCCAGGTGAGCGGTTAGTTCCGAAGGAGTGTTAAAATCTCTCGATGAGGGTGTAACATAGATGTGCGCTTGTCACTGCATAAGGTGATGATTTAGCAGATTGAAATGTATGATGTATAGGAAAGATTCGTGTCTAATCTCTAGACCAGTGGTGGTGTAGGGGTATGGCACGCGGCACGGAATGCTGAGGACCTGGGTTCGATTCCCAGCATTGGTCTTTTTTCTGGGGTTTTTTCTGTGCATCTATATTTCAGTTTGTATTTAGTACGAAATATATGATTTCACGGGATGACCGTAAAAGTAATAAAAAAATGAAGTTGAAAAAATAAGTACAAAAAAAAAAAAAGATACTTCATAGCTAACTTGTCACTAGGTAATAATCATTTTACTTAGTCGGAATCCACGTTTCGTTCCACTTCCCTTGTAATGTGACAATATGATGTTGTATTTCGATTAATGTGATTGTCTGTCTCCGCTCTATGAAAGTACACCCTAATGCTTCTGTTGAGCAAGTCGTAATCACACTTAATATAAAGGCGAAAGTTTGTGAGTGTGTATATTTGTTACTTCTTCACGCTAAAACGGTTTGACGGATTGTGTTGAAATTTGGCACACATATAGTTTATAACCTGGATTAACATATAGGATACTTTTTGTCCCGGAAAATTGCTTAGTTCCCGCGGGATAGCGATAAACGATTTCTTTGCAGACGGAGTCGCGGGCAGCAGCTAGTACAATATAAGTACATAATCACCTTGCCATTCGAAAAAGTTCCCAGGCTTGTTTTTGAAAGTACAATGGTAATATTAGTCGGAAATGGTGAAAATGTGTATCATGTTTGAAATACTATACGAGTGAACTCGTAGATAATATAATTATAGTCTTGTTTTACTGTGTCATGGACGAAAATTGAATTCAAACGGTATGTTTTTAGCAGTTTACACATGTTTACCATTTTCGCATGATATTTTCACAGGTGTGATTTCAAAATGTAACCCCTGGTTGCATTGATATTTACTGTACCAATTAAGAATGTGTTCATTTCCTTTTATTTGCAGTCACCCAGTCTGTTTGCAACTTTGGCGCACACCAAATACGATTGGGCTTACGAAGCCTTACTGGACCAAGGGGTAGGCAGTGGCCACCCTAATCGCACTATATTCATGACCCGTGGCAAGATGCTTGGAGGCTCTTCCTCCAACAACTACGAAATTTACTCCAGGGGAGTACCAGAGGACTACAACGAGTGGGATAAAATAGCCCCCGGATGGGGATGGGACACGGCGCTACACTATTTAAAGAAACTCGAACACATGTCTGACGCTTCTGTGGTGAAAAAGAATCCAAATCTGCACTCGACAGAAGGTCCAGTTGCAATATCAAGACCAGACCCAAATATTTACTTCGCAGCTGCAAACGATAGGATCTTAGAATCCCTTGAAGAGATAGGAGTAAAAAGATTACTAGAAAATAACGGCCCCGAGATATTTGGAGCTTCCACACCACATTTTACGTTTTCTGGAGGCAGACGATCTAGCACAGCAGAAGCATACCTACTACCCAGTAAAAACAGACCTAACCTCCTTATAGCTAAGTTTTCAAGAGTGACGAAAGTACTTGTCGATCCGAATATGCATCATGCGTATGGTGTTGAAGTCACGACAAGATCAGGCAAAACTGTGAAAGTTTTTGCTAATTTAGAAGTTGTGTTGTCCGCTGGTTCTATAGATACGCCTAAGATTTTGATGCTTTCTGGTATTGGGCCTAAAGAGGAAATGCTGAGGTTGGACATAGAAATGATTGCTGATCTTCCAGTCGGTCGGAATCTACATGATCACATGTTGGTTCCCATAGTCTTTCAAGGGCAAAGAGGTTTGCAATCAACAGCTCAAAATCTAGCTACAGTTACGGAATTGGATTCTTTTCCCGTACCAGTTCAGTGCGGTTTCTTCAAGTTAAATATGTCATCTCCTAATTATATAATAGAGAACAAACCTCAATTTCAAATTTTCAACGTTCATATTGGTGCCAGCGCGTCTCCACTTATAGAGATGGGCTGCAGAACAATAACAAATTATGCTACTTCGTTCTGTGCATCCATAGGAGACGCTAATATCTACAATGAGATTGACTTCACACAGCTTGTCCTGTTGCATCCTAAATCTCGCGGACAAGTGAAGTTGCGAAGTAAGAATCCTTTAGACGACCCTCTAATAGAACTGGGGTACTTCAGGAACAAAAACGACCTTGATGTTGTTGTAGAAGGTATCAAGTATATAACGCGCTTAGCTAAGACGTCTTATTTTAGAAAAGTGGGAGGACGTGTTGCCAGACTAAACGTTAAAGAATGCAGAGGATTGAAATGGGGATCCGATAACTATTGGCGATGTTATGCTAAGAACGTCCCAACTTCATTGCTACATCCTGTAGGGACTTGTGCGATGGGGCCGCAGGGTGTGGTGGACGAAGCCTTGAAGGTTCATGGCGTTTCTGGACTGAGGATTGTAGATGCCTCCATCATGCCGACAATACCTAGCGGAAATACTAACATACCTACGATAATGATCGGCGAAAAGGCGGCTGACTTAATTAAGTCTGATTACCAAGCTAAATATGCCAATGAACTAGTTAAATTTGTGTTAAGCACCTAATTATAGTGCTACTGTTTCTTTTAGGTGGGTATATTAACTAATCATTTATTTTGATTTAGTCTAATACAGTACGAAATACGTAACCATTTCATTTCGCAGGTCGGAAACGTTATTGTGAGATTGATTATATAGTCATATTTTTGTCTTGATTCTTAGTAGGTACATGCTTGATGGATTTTAATATGTGTTAAACCGTGTGTCTAGTCAATAAAATTATAAAATAAAAAGATACTAAATAAAAGTGATGTTTAGTCGCTCCATTATATTCACCGAAACTAGAATTCAGGCGGTGTTTATGTTATCCTTGATCTGCAGACAGTTAGATAAGGGCAAGGTCGTAACATAAATATCATAAGTATAGGGAAACACGCAACCATAAATTTACAGGATGTCCCAGAAGTCAACGTCAAGCTGAAATCAGATGATAGGCCAGCTTATATTGGTCATTAGAAAAATATTTAAAGAAATCTAAGTTATGTATTTAAAAAGTTAAAAGCATTTTAAAAAATGGAGAAAATCATCACCTGTGACAGTCTTTTCGCTCACAGGATATTTACTTATTTATATATTTATTTTTCTTATGTAATCCTGAATAATGCTTCTGTGAATTGTTGTTTAAAATTTAGAGACAACTACTACACATTCAAAGAAAACGTCACTTTTTGCCCAACCAATAATTGAAAAATAATATGTCGCCTAATTTTAACTAACTATATTGAAAAAAAAAATATCACACGAGTTTGGCGAGTGACTTTCAAAATTGGTGCATTCAATGAGAATCACGCAATAATTACCACGACGTTTCGGCCACATTGCAGCAGCAGTTAGCATAGTAATTATTATGAGTGAAAATCACGAAAGTTTAAAACAGTATACATTTTTATTTATTTATCACATTACATCTATCTTAACCACAGAAATAATAATAAAGAGGATAGAAATGCCTTAGTTCCTATTTTCTTCCGGAACTCGTGTCGCTACTTCATCCCCTCTACTTACTGTGTTAATGCACACATGCAAAAGACCGGAACCGTACTACGCAATCACGCACACAATTACTAAAATTTTTGCTTACAAACAATTATGAACCTTACACCTTAGAGATAGCGTTGAATAACACTCAACGTAAGTCATACCAACATTTACACAACGGCGCCATTTATTGGCCGCGTCGGCATTATGTCTGTACTAGTCGTAACCTGTTTTGTTTCCGTACCACGAACTTTTGTGCAAGACGGAAGGGTTATCAAAAATTACTTTACATTGCTGCGTATAATTCAAAACGATCTGCGTTTTTATGGGCATGAGTAGCAATGGTATATGAAGTTCCGTGTTAATAACGTGTAAACCAATATTTCATAATGAAATATTTTCTCAAGTTGTATTTTGATATAAACCGCATTATTACATTAAATTAATACATACCAATGAAATTTAATCCCCTTATTAGTGTAATTACACAGTGTGGACGAGTTTCCGCAATTGCTAATGCTGCAAAACACCATTTTAAAGCACTTGTTGTCATACCCACGTTTCAAATAGCACTGAGCCACAAGTCGCGCGCTTGTGACCTACGAGTCACAAGCGCGGCGCCAAGGTCACGCGTCTAAGGCACTTCTATCCTCTTTATTATTATTTCTGTGATCTTAACAGTTACCCAATACGATAGAGTAGCACATTTCACTTAAAATGTAGGTAATTTATAATTTAGTTCATTAGTGATATAGCAAAATACAAATAAAGTAACTCTTGTGAACTCATTAAGAGAGCAACAGAAGACATCAAGTTGGGTTGGGAGGCTACTCGGTTTATAGTGCGCGGCGCGCAGCACCCCGACACGCGCAGGCTTATCGTTGCCAGTAAGTACAGAGGGATTGCTGCTCTTTCCTTGCAATAGTTTTAGTATGTATAAAGAGACGGCCAATTCTCTCCTGACCTCTAACTTGTCGTATCCTACCATTCCCAACACAAATAATGTGGGATATATCAGTGGATTACGGATACACGCCATACAGTTTTAAGTACAGGAGTCTAACAAATTTATTTTGGATTTTCTCCAGCATAAAGCTATATTTGGCCTCGCTCGGGCTCCAAATAACTGAGATAGACTCCAAATGGCTTTTCACGAGTGCTTCGTAAAGACCGCGTATAGCATTCAAGTTAGAAAAACCCTTCGTCTGGCGCATTACAAATCCCAAGTTTCTGTACGTTTTTTTACAGATTAAAGTAATGTGGTTTTTAAACGAGAGATCAGCAGTAAAATGTACTCCTAAGTCCCTCACCTCAGTAAGGCGCTCTATCGGGGCTCCCTCCACCACGTATCGATGATGTAGCGGACTGCGAGACCGAGTGTAGGACATAGATGAGCATTTTGACCCGATTCATCGATTCAACCCGATCAATGTCCGCCTGCAACGCGCAGCAGTCCGACACATCCTCGATTTTTCGCACTAGCTTTTAGTCATCGGCAAAGAGTAGTCAAGTACAATCCTGCACAACCTCTGGAAGATCATTAATCATCAGCACAAATGTTAGCCGACCCAGATTACTGCCTTGACTAACTCCAGATCTTGTGTAATATGGTTCTGATCGGTAACCAGCGCAGTCCACGAACTGGCGCCTATCCCGCATATAATTGGCCAAAAATGCAAGCATGTGCTGTGTACTGTGGGACTTAGCTAGAGTCTAGGTAGAACTAGTACGGGGATACGCGCGTGATGCTAAACTTCAATAAGAAATAACAATATATATTTTTATATGTGGATTTATTCTTTGAGATTAGTATAACTACTACAATATTATGTCCAGCACCTTTGGCTGTTCGGAGCAATCCGCCCTGACTCGCATACCGCTGACGCTTCTAATTTATTTTTTATTATTTACAAATTTTATACATAATAACATTAAACTCACCTGCCAGTTGGACAACATTTTACCACTGGCTAGCGGTATCGAGCCGTGCCTACAGTACACCCTGCGTCCGCCAGTTTCCGCAGTAAAGTGTCGTGGTCTACCACGTCAAACGCTTTCTTAAAATCGAAATACATAACATCAACTTGGCCACCCGTGTCCACCACTGGAATCACCTGGGTCATCAGATGCAGCAGGTTACCCGCTGTACTGCGACCTGCAAGGAAGCCGTACTGCGCATCCGATAACTGGGAACTCACTTGTTCTTGTATAAATGAAACAAGTTATGTAAATACATGGCCTTGAAGTCAATGTGAGATAAAGAGATTACTTAATAAAATATTCTCGGATAAAACTTAGTGTTGTTTTGCGACCTGATCGGCCAAGGTGTGTTCAATATTTATTATCAGGGTTTTCTTTTACTTTTTGAAACCTTAGAAGTCATAAGTGATATTCGGTCATATTTCTCAATTTAAATCAAACAGATGTCTATGAGATGTACCTACATACATATCAAGTGATACATAGGATCCATTGCAGTGATATGAATTGCTAGCACGGAGCGAAGTTAAAGCTGCCCATAAATATCAACAACTCAAAGGGAGTCACTGATCTGTTGCCGGTCTTTAAAGGAAGTATACTTAAATATGATCCTTTTCTTGAAAGCCGATGTCATAGTTGTCAAATCAATAGAAAGTCATTCTAACATGTGGGATAGAACACTGCTTCTAGAAGTTGATTCCACAGTTTCACTATACGTGTCAGGAAGTGACGAAGAAAACGTACAATGGTAGACTGCCATTCATCGAGATGGTGACGATGGAACTTAGATTTTCGGCGGGAAGTGCGAACACTCGCCGTGCTGGTAGAGCCTATACATAGAACACACAAAGAGAACCTACGTCCCTTCCTTCGCATGGACACATGAAATTTTCACAGAATATTCATTGCTATAGCCATTATTACAACCAATAACAAAAATAAATTCTCTGGACTCGCACTTGACGGGCTTTTTTCCTTTTTAACGCCAACGACAAGCCAAACGACACATATAGGTGTCACAATGTACAGTGTCAAAGTGATCTTGACACAATGACATAAGATTCAAAGCAGGTTTACGTTTTGTCGAGGCGTGGCGTTGAAAAGGTTTGTAGTAATAGGACGCAGAAAGCGTCTTCGCTGTCAAAGTGCAATTTTCTTTTAGCCAATCGTAAGCGAGTGATTCTAGGTTAGAATCCTGAGTGCAGCGAAATCAAACACGCAAGATGCAAAATAAAATAACTAATTAAAATAAATATGGAAAATCCACACCGTCACGCAATTCTGCAACCCATTAAATAACTAATAATTTGACCCACTGATCTTTGGTACAGGTCGATTCACAAGAGTTGGCACGAATGGAATGAACGAAAGCAATGTCACTTTGACATTTTTGTTGGAAAATGACTGATGCATGACATTTTCATATTTGTGTGAAGTGTATTCAAATAGGTAACACATAGATACTTTCATTCACTCATTCGATCCATTTGTGCCAACTCTTGTGAATCGACCTGTACCTACTTCATTAATTAGGCTGAAAACTTACTGTTAGTAATTAGACAAACCCTCAAGTTAAATGTATTTTATTTCTTTCATAATTAGTCCATCCGGAAATCACAAAGTCTATCAAAATATGGCTACATTGAACAGAACTGTGAATGGCGCCCTGTTCCGATTGCAATCATCGGCTAAGAGTTCCAGCATATTGCGATGGATTTTACAATCACTGGCTATTTCTCAGGCAATTTTGCCGACAGGGTGGCCTGCAACGTACCAATTAAAAGGTAAGAAACTACTCAATTATAGCGTGGGTTAAGGTAACGACGCACTATACAGAATTACACAAAAAAAGGTGATACATACTCAGTTGATGCTGGACAATAATGCTCCAACTCATTTGTTTTAATTAGTCTTGTTAAATTTGAGGTGTCCATACATTGAGTTCGTGATTTCATTTCAACTAAGTATGAACAACCTAAATTTTATCACACTAATTTGAAAAATTGAGTTAATGCATTATACAGGGTTATTTTTAATTCACTGACATCCTCTTAACCCTGAATTCCTATCACTCAAACAAATGTTTTTTGTTTTACGACTTTTTAAAATGAAGCACTTTTTTTCCCATACAAATACACAGAGTATCGTAAATATAAGAGGAAATCTCAAATTTTTAAAACTTTATTACACCAAAAATATTAAGTTATGACAAAAGCCGTAAAACAAAAAACGTTTGTTTAAGTGGTAGGAGTTTAGGGTTAAAAGGATGCTAGTGAATTACAAATAACCCTGTATTGTCCAGCATTAACTGAGTAAGAAACACTAATTTTGTATCACCATTTTTGTGTCACCCTGTATATAGAGCTCGTTTAGGTATTTTCGTAGGAAATGACACAGTAACAGTAACCCAGGGATCATCGGGAATCAGTTAAGAGTGTTGTCAACGTGATTATTTTGTAGTAAGTAACACACATAAAATATTCATAGCCTGAATGAAATTATATGTATACATACCTTCAACAAACAACAGTGGGAAGATTTCAGCTTTTATTTGAAGGGTCCACGGAAAGAATATGTTTAGTCACCAAAGCAACTTTTTGAGTTATAATGGTTTGAAAGTTAGTCATCTCATCACGAACAATTACTATGGTAACCATTTCTTTAAAAATTTTAAATAAAAAATAGAACCGCCTTCAAAAACACCCAAAAAAATATTAAATAAAAATTTAACCGACTATAATGAGCATTATAATATCATTCTACTAATCTGTTTGAAGTCGGGCCTCAGCACGAGCTAGCAGGAGTGGTAGAAGCCCAACAGATAGTAGCTATAATAGGGATAATAGGTAGGTAAGTTAAATTACTACTATAAAGTTTGAGGTCCCAGGTTCGGTTCCCGCGTCGGGGCAGATATTTGTATGAAAAACACGAATGTTTGATCTCGGGTCTTGGGTGTTTAATATGTATTTAAGTATGTATATATATATCTATATAATAAGTATGTTTATCCGTTGCCTAGTACCCATAACACAAGCTTTGCTTACTTGGAGACTAGGTCGATTGGTGTGAATTGTCCCGGGATATTTATTTATTAATTTAATTACTAGGTCCACTCCTGCTGGCTCGAGCTGAGGCCCGACTTCAAACAGATTAGTAGAAAGATATTATAATGCTCATTATAATCGGTTAAATTTTTATTTAATATTTTTTTGGGTGTTTTTGAAGGCGGTTCTATTTTTTATTTAATTTTTTTTTATTTTTGGCTTTTTAGTTGTACTTATTGGTATAAAAAAGATGCGTAGGCGTAGCCAGTAAACGAAGCCCCGCTTCTGTTGACGGTCTGAGGATCGCAAGGTAACTAACGAACTTAACCAGGGTAAACGGGGGTGCTTTGAAGGTATTTTTTTAATGCGGGAAGCTCTGCCCCCCGAGCCCCCCGTTCCAGTAGCGAGGCTTCTATTACCACTCTGAGGGACGCAAGATAACTGACGAATTTAACCAAGTGAAACGGTAGATGGTTTAACAGATTTTTTTATTGCGGGGGGCTCTGCCCCCCGATCCCCCCTCCCCTCCAAGAGCGGGGCTTTTATTTTCACCCTGAGGGACGCATGACAGCTAACTAGCCTAACCAGGTTAAACGGGAAGTGATTTGAAGGTATTTTTTATTACGGGAGCTCCGCCCCTCAAGCCCCTCTACCGGTACCGAGGTTTCTATTTCCACTCTGAGGGACGCAAGATAACTGACGAATCTAACCAGGTTAAACGGGAGGTGGTTTAAGAGTATTTTTATTGCGGGGGGCTCCGCCCCCCGAGCCCCCCTCCATGAGCGAGACTTCTATTTCCACTCTGAGGGACGTAAGATAACTAACGAACCTAACCAGGTTAAACAGGGGGTGATTTGAAGGTGTTTTTATTACGGGGGGCTCCGCCCAGTACCAAGGCTTCAATTTCCACTCTGAGGGATGCAAGATAACTAACGAATCTGGTTAGAAGTTAAGTATGAAGTATCTTTTTCTATTTATTTTTTTATTTTCTTCAACTTCATTTTTTTTTATTACTTTTACGGTCATCCCGTGAAACCATATATTTCAAACTAAATACAAACTGAAATATAGATGCACAGAAAAAACCCCAGAAAAAAGACCAATGCTGGGAATCGAACCCAGGTCCTCAGCGTTCCGTGCTGCGTGCTTACCCCTACACCACCACTGGTCTAGAAGTTAGCGACGAATCTTTCCCATACATCGTACACTTCAGTCTGTTATAATCACATTTAGGCAGTGATAAAGCGCATCTATGTTATGCCCTCTACTGAGAGACTTCAACACTCCTTCGGAGCTACCCGCTCACCTGGACCAAGAGATGGCGCTACTAGGCCAACTTTTACAAGTTAAGTATGAAGTATCTTTTTCTATTTATTTTTTATTTTCTTCAACTTCATTTTTTTTTTATTACTTTTACGGTCATCCCGTGAAACCATATATTTCAAACTAAATACAAACTGAAATATAGATGCACAGAAAAAACCCCAGAAAAAAGACCAATGCTAGGAATCGAACCCAGGTCCTCAGCGTTCAGGACCTGGGTTCGATTCCCAGCATTGGTCTTTTTTCTGGGGTTTTTTCTGTGCATCTATATTTCAGTTTGTATTTAGTTTGAAATATATGGTTTCACGGGATGACCGTAAAAGTAATAAAAAAAAAATGAAGTTGAAGAAAATAAAAAAATAAATAGAAAAAGATACTTCATACTTAACTTGTAAAAGTTGGCCTAGTAGCGCCATCTCTTGGTCCAGGTGAGCGGGTAGCTCCGAAGGAGTGTTGAAGTCTCTCAGTAGAGGGCATAACATAGATGCGCTTTATCACTGCCTAAATGTGATTATAACAGACTGAAGTGTACGATGTATGGGAAAGATTCGTCGCTAACTTCTAGACCAGTGGTGGTGTAGGGGTAAGCACGCAGCACGGAACGCTGAGGACCTGGGTTCGATTCCCAGCATTGGTCTTTTTTCTGGGGTTTTTTCTGTGCATCTATATTTCAGTTTGTATTTAGTTTGAAATATAATCTGGTTAGGTTAAACGGGAGGCGGTTTGATATTTTTTTTTATTGCGGGGGGTCTGCCCCCCGAGCCCCCCCCCCCTCTAATATCATTTTGAGGAGCGCAAGGTAACTAACGAACCTAACCAGGTTAAACGGGGGATGGTTTGAAAGTATTTTTTACAGCGGGGGCTCCGCCCAACGAGTCCCTTTTTCGGTAGCGATGCTTCTGTTTCCACTCTGAGGGACGCAAGATAACTGACTAATCTAACCAGGTTAAACAGGAGGTGGTTTAAGAGTATTTTTACTGCGGGGGGCTCCACCCCCCGAGCCCCCCTCCAAGAGCGGCGCTTCTATTTCTACTCTGAGGGACGTAAGATAACTAACGAACCTAACCAGCTCCGCCCCCAACAGGGTTTAAAACAGGTTTGGTTTTAAACAGAGGGTGGTTTGAAGGTGTTTTTTATTACGGGGGGCTCCGCCCCCCGAGCCCCCCTTCCGGTACCAAAGCTTCAATTTCCACTCTGAGGGACGCCAGATAACTAACGAATCTGGTTAGGTTAAACGGGAGGCGGTTTGACAGTTTTTTTTATTGCGGGGGGTTCCACCCCCCCAAGCCCCTAATATCACTTTAAGGAGCGCAAGGTAACTAACGTACCTAAACAGGTTAAACGGGGGATGGTTTGAAAGTATTTTTTTATTGCGGGGGGCTTCGCCCCCCGAGCCCCCCCCCCCTCAGACGTCACTTTGAGGAGCGCAAGGTAACTAACGAACCTAACCAGGTTAAACAGGGGATGGTTTGAAAGTATTTTTTTATTGCGGGGTCTTCGCCCCCCGAGCCCCCCTCCGCTAGCTACGCTTCCATTCCCACTCTAAGGGACGCAAGATAACTAACGAACCTAACAAGGTTAAGCGGGAGGAGGTTTGTAGGTATTTTTATTACTCCCTTTTCTTTGTAGGTGCCATACCTACTTACTATAGTTTAGGTGAATTACTTACACAATTCTTAGGACTGCTTTGGCCAATTAATAGTAGTAATAATACGTTGTAGGTAATTCGATGTTCTTGTTATCAATATAAGGACGAACAAATATGCTTTAGGACTTACAACAGTATGCCAAACACTCTTCGCCAGAAAATTTTAGAACAATCAACTTTATGCGATACAACAGGCACTCTTTGCTGACTGTACTTTTTGACCCTGGTTACCAAAGTACTCGTTAAGACGAATCAAACGAGCCCAAACTCGATGAGGTTATGTCGTTTTATTATGGAGTTCTTATGGTCACCTTCCAACTCCATCTTCAGACCCTAGTTACCATCTAGGATTAAAGTACTCGTCAAGACAAATCAAATGAGCGCAAACTCAATGCGGTCGTATTGTTTTATTACAGAGTTTCTATGGCCATCTTTCAGCTCCATCATCAGATCAGCTCCATGTCATAATAATATTGCATTGACATCCAATTCACACATGTCTGCAAAATTTCAGCTCAATGGGAAACCGGGAAGTGGGTCAAATTTAACTTGCAAGATTTGACCCGTTGAGGAGTTCCGTTGGCCATCTACGGTCTTCTTCATCAGGTCCAGTTTACCAAATGATACTTTCTGAATGCAAATACTTTACTTGATACTAAAAATGCTAAAATCACTATAGGTTTGCCTGTAAAATTTGAAGGTTGCTCTCAATTTCTCTAGGATCCCATGATCAGATCTTGACTTGGTGTCAATGGGACCACCTCAGAAGTATACTGTTTCAAACAAAAAAAGACTTTTGAAAATCGGTTCACAATTGAGGGAGTAATCGCGTAACAAACATAAAAAAAAAAAAAAAAAACATACAGACGAATTGAGAACCTCTTCTTTTTTTTGAAGTCGGTTAAAAAGTGAAAAATATACATATTATTTTCAGATATCAATCCAATGGTAAGTTATAGTACTTTACGAGCTCTACATTTTAAGATTAAAATCTCATTTTTCAGAAAAGGTGGACTAGACATGTTGTACTACCTATTTAGGGAGAATTCATATAATGTGGTTTGTCGGATTTTGCTCATCTCTGCTCTGTTGTTTCAATGGAGCGTACCACACTAACACTTACAATTCAAGGACTACCTTAATTAATACTACATCCGGGACAATCACAACAATTTATATGCCAATATTACCTGGAATTTTCGCCCTCACTGCAGCTGGCGTGGACTTGAGTAGACTACTGTATGGTATGTCTACTTGTAGAGTGTGTCTGCACTGCACTTCTAGAATGTTTTCTGCTGGTCCACAGATGGCGAAAGTTTCGACTTCGTGGTCGTTGGAGCGGGGTCAGCCGGCGCTGCGCTCGCGGCGCGACTCAGCGAAGTGCCGCATTGGAGCGTGCTGCTGATCGAGGCGGGAGGAGACCCGCCCCCGGCCAGCGTGGTACCTCTCCACAATTGGTTTACTACTTAAAAAAGAATGGGTGCCCCTTATTTCGCATAACATAATTGGTATAATATGAATTCGCGTTGCAGATTTGGCATAAAATCGAACTGGCATAATAATAAAAAACATAACACTTATTTAGCATAAGTACCTGGTCGTGTAATAGTAAAAATCTGTATTATATCTATCTGGAATACGAATGTACTGGAAGAAAATTGCAGCGTTGATTTTATTCTATCGACTGGACGAAAATTGAGTTAGAACGGTAATTCTATCGATCGTATACCGTATTGGAATGTTGCATTCACAGGGTGTGATTTCAAAAATCGCCTGTCTGATTGATTACAGTGTACCAATCGCGTATGTTTTTAATAAAGTTACGTATTCATTTCCTTTTATTCGCAGGCACCCAGTCTGTTTACAGCTCTGCCGCACACCAAATACGATTGGGACTACAAAGCTTCACTGGATCAGGGGGTAGGCAGTGGCCACGCCAATCGCACTATATTTATGACGCGTGGCAAGATGCTCGGAGGTTCTTCCTCCATTAATTACGAAATTTACTCCAGGGGAGTACCAGAAGACTACAACGAGTGGGACAGGATAGCCCCTGGTTGGGGATGGGACACGGCATTACACTATTTCAAAAAATTTGAACGCATGTCTGACATTTCTGTTACAAAAGAGAATCCATATCTGCACTCTACAGAAGGTCCGCTTGCAGTATCAAGACCAGACCCAAATATATATTTTGCAGCTGCTAACGATAGGTTCCTGGAATCCCTTGAAGAGATAGGTGTAAAAAGAGTGCTTGAAAATAACGGCCCTGAGATATTTGGGGCTTCCGTACCGCATTTCACGTTTGCCGGAGGCAGACGGTCTAGCACAGCAGAAGCATACTTACTACCCAATAAAAATAGACCAAACCTCCATATAGCTAAGTTATCGAGAGTGTCGAAAGTTTTAGTCGTCCCGAATATGCATCACGCGTATGGTGTTGAAGTCATAACAAAGTCAGGCAAAACTATGAATGTTTTTGCAAATTTAGAAGTTGTGTTGTCTGCTGGTTCTATAGATACGCCCAAGATTTTGATGCTTTCTGGTATTGGACCTAAAGAGGAAATGCTGAAGTTGAACATAGATGTGATCGCTGATCTTCCAGTTGGCCAGAGTCTACAAGATCACCTGTTCGTGCCCATTGTCTTTCAAGGGCAAAGAGGTTTGCAATCAGCAGCTCAAAATTTAGCTATAATTACGGAATTAGATTCTACCTGTTCAATGTGGTTTCTTCAAGTTAAATACGTCATCCTCAAATTACATAATAGAAAATAAACCTCAATTCCAAATATTTAACGTGCATATTGGTGCCAGCGTGTCTCCACTTATAGAGATTGGCTGTAAAATATTAGCAAACTATGCTGATTCGTTCTGTGCATCGTTTGGTGATGTTAATATTTATAATGAAATTGACTTCACACTGCTCGTCTTTTTGCATCCTAAATCGCGCGGACAAGTGAAGTTGCGAAGTAATAATCCGTTAGATGATCCTGTTATAGAATTGGGGTATTACAGGAACAAAAATGATCTAGATGTTGTGGTAGAAGGTATCAAGTTTATGACGCGCTTGGCCAAGACGTCTTATTTTAGAAAAGTGGGAGGACGTGTTGCCAGATTAAACGTTAAAGAATGTACAGGATTGAAACGGGGTTCCGATAACTATTGGCGATGTTATCCTAGGAACGCTGTAACTACGATGCTGCACCCTGTAGGGACTTGTCCGATGGGGCCGCAGGGTGTGGTGGATGAAACTTTGAAGGTACATGGCGTTTCTGGGCTGAGAATTGTAGATGCCTCCATCATGCCAACAATACCTAGCGGAAATACTAACGCACCTACGATAATGATCGGTGAAATGGCGGCTGACTTAATTAAGGTTGAATACGAAGCTATGTCAATGTACTAGTTAAATATGTCATTGTATTAAGTGCGCAAATAAAGAGTAATTGGTTTATTTCGTTTTAATTAATGCTTTATCTAAGCAAATTAGTAATTTAGTTTTTTCCAGCACGAACTACGTTATTTCTAAACTCAAGGGCTACTTTTGAATACGGGCAAAATAAAGCAATTTTTATTTCTTAAAATAAGTAAAACATTAGGTGTGTTTCGAAATTAAGGTTCCAAGTTTTACTAAAAAAAAAGGTTAATGCTTAGTGCCAAAATGCATGGAATTGTCAAGATTAAAGCAGGTTTAGTGGAAAGATGTAGATTTATTTTTCCATCAAGTATATTGTTATAAATCGTATTAAGGCCTAGTGGTTTGACCTATGGCCTATAGCAGTGGTTCGTGGGTCCAAGCTCAGGCTCTCACCTCGTGAGTTTTTCTGAATTTATGTGCGAAATCACATTATAAATTTACCATGAGCTTACGAGGGGCGTTCAATATAAAGTGAGAATGAGATGCAAACTCTTAATATTACGAAATTAAATACTGGCCGGTAAAGCTAATCTATCTAGCTGATTGCTATGAAAAAAAAAACTAACTGTCTTTTGTTTAAAAAAATATACGGTAATTTCTTTGCAATGCTATTGAGTACGTTAGCGAAAATGGAGAAAATTTAACTGCGCGCCGTTATCAAATACTTGTATTTGAAAAATTTTTCTACGGACCAAGTCAATTTGGATTTGCGGGACACTTTAGGGTCTAATGCTCCTCCGTATTCGACAGTCGCACGTTGGTGCGCCGAATTTAGACGTGGAAGAACATCGACAATGGACGACCCCCGCTCCGGACGCCCTACTACAGCAGTAACTGAAGAAATTGTGAAAAAAGTCGAAAACTCAGTTTTGGCGGATCGTCGTGTCACAGTTCGTTTTATTGCTGAAAATGTAAAGATTTCAACGGGGAGCGTGCATAATATTTTACATGAACGCTTGGGTATGAAAAAGGTATCTGCGCGTTGGGTACCAAGAATGCTTACTGACACGCAAAAACAAACTAGACTAGAGATTTGTCAAGAAGCTTTGAACCTGATGCAGCAAGACCGGGAACTTTTTTTGGCGCGATTTATAACAATGGACGAAACATGGCTCCATCATTGCGACCCTGAAACGAAACTGCAGTCTATAACATGGAAAAGGCCATCATCTCCAACTCCAAAGAAATTCAAGGTGAGCCCATCTGCCGGTAAGGTTATGGGCTCTGTTTTTTGGGATGGTAAAGGGGTATTAATGATTGAGTATCTCGAGCATGGAGCCACTATTACGGGCACTTTATACGCCAAACAAATAGCAACATTGCGCAATGAGATCCGCGAAAAACGGCGAGGTAAACTCTCGAAAGTTGTGCTGTTCCACCAGGACAATGCCCCGGCACACAAGTCCGCCGTTGCAATGGCTGCAATTCGTGATGCTGGGTTCGATATCCTTAAGCATCCTCCGTATTCACCAGATCTCGCTCCCAGTGATTTCTACCTATTTCCGAGATTGAAACAATACCTGAGAGGCCAGAAATTTGAAGACGACGACGCGGTAGTCGCTGCAGTACAAGATTTTTTAAGTACTCAAGATGAGACCTTTTTTAAAAATGGAATTTTAAGTTTAGAAAAAAGATATACTAAGTGTATTATGCTAAAAGGTGACTATGTCGAAAAATAAAATGACATTTAGTAAAAGTTGTTTATAACATACTCATTCTCACTTTTTATTGAACGCCCCTAGTACCTTGCTCACATCACACCTGCGACGAAAAATAATGGTGTGTGTGAAGTTCCCGATCCACACTGGACCCCGGTGAAAAATACATGTCTCGTACAGTCCTTATTTTGTTTAGTACTCTAACATTAGTAATAAGTAATAATAAAAATAGTTAACTAACAATTTTATGTCATATTGTATGAGTTGTGTTTCTCGAAATAAATGTTTTCTATTCTATTCTATTCTATTCTATCATATACACCTTGAAATTTTAGTGGTTGTTTTCCCGAAACGAGGTGATTTAGTTTCGATTGTACAATCGATTTATAATTAAAATTTTGACTAGAGTCAAAAATCCAGTTGTGAAAAACGAAAGTCGAAAATGACCGCGAACCAATAGTAACGCTTCGTTGGTATAAGTAGCGTACGATCGTACGATAGGTTAGGTACCAACGAAGCGTTACTATTGGTTTGCGGTCATTTTCGACATTCGTTTTTCACAATTGGATTTTTGACTCTAGTCAAAATAGTAATTATAAATCGATTGTACAATCGATACTAAATCACCTCGTTTCGGGAAAACAACCACTAAAATTTCACGGTGTATATTTGACGACCAGATGGCCTAGTAGGTAGAGAACCTGACTACGAAGCTTGAGGTCCCGGGTTCGATTCCCGCATCGGGGCAGATACCTATTTGTATGAATAATACGAATATTTGTTCTCGGGTCTTGGGTGTTTAATATGTATTTTCACACCACCTGCTCGACAATGGCTTATTATATATCATGTAAACCTTTCTCAAAGTAAATCATTATAGCCCTTGGCTTTCGCCGGGGTGTAGTGTTGTATTTAATTTCATTATAACCCGCCGGGCAGTAATGTGATTCTCACTTTTCATAGTTCTTATTGTTATGCGTTTGAAGTCTAATTTCGTCAAAATTGCACGGCGCGCGTGAAGGCCGTGCTGCTGCTGCAGGCTGAGGTGGTGCGGGGGGCGCAGGTGGCCGTGCGGAGGACGCGCCGCGCCTCATTTATTTGCAGCTCCGCGGCCGAACGAAAACCAATTCAAATACTTAAAACAAAAGCCGCGACTGTTTGAATACGCTGCAATTTTTAGTATCAAAACTGCAAAAGAAGATAAAAAATTAAGAAAATATCGAGTGACGAAAGTGATTTCACTCCGGATTCCATTAAATTAGACGCCTAGAATTAGGGCCAGTTGCACAGTTCAGGGTTAAAAAATGAAATCGGTAACCCTGGGTTAAGAATGACAGTTCCATACATTTTAACACTTGTTATGTTAACCCAAGGTTAGCAGTTAACTCGGAGTTAAGTAGCTAACCCAGGTCCGCGCAAGCCGGCCTTAGGCATTGTTAATAATCTAATTCCAGAGAAGTCAAAGGAAAAATACTTAAAAGCTTAGGACGATTTCGACAAATGGAAAACTGCGAAAGGCGCAAAATCTGTCGGAATCAGTGCTTCTGGGTCTATATCGAGTACTAGCTTTTGCCCGCGACTACGTCCGCGTGGAATTAGTAATTTGGGCAGCTTATTTTTTTTATCCAATTTGCTTTTTCATCAATTATGGCTCTCCTTAGTTCCTCGATAATAAAAAAATTACCCCCCGCCGCAACCCCCCCGCACCCTCCAACCCGCTCCCTCCCGCACTCCCCCCGCAGAGCAACCCCGAACCCCCCCCGCACCCCTCCGCACCCCCTGCACGCCCTCCCACACAGCACCCCCGCACACCCGCGTTCGTCCCATCCCAAGTCGAGCGTGCCCTATAGAAGTTTTACTTCAAGTTTTTTTTTGTCAAATATCTTGAAAACGGTGCATCCTACGGCAAAATCAATGAAATTTTCATCCCCCCTTTAATATCCCACACCCTCTCCCCCGCACCCTCGCCCGCACCCCACACCCTCCCCCGCACCCCCCATCCCCTTGGTGTTTTTGTCAAATATCTTGAAAACGGTGCATCCTACGGCAAAATCAATTAAATTTTCATCCCCCCTTTAACACCGCACACCCTCTCCCCCGCACCCTCCCCCGCACCACCCCCTCAACCCACCCCCCCAACCCCCTGGGTGTTTTTCTCAAATATCTCGAAAACGGTGCAAATCAATGAAATTTGAATCCCCCCTCCGAAGCCCCCGCATCCCCTCCCCCGCACCCTCACCTCCCCCCCCCCATCAACCCCCCCCCCCTGGTGTTAACACTAAGAATTTCTCAAATCGTAGTAGTAGTTCCTGAGATTAGCGCCTATATAGAAGTTTTACTTCAAAACCCCCGATTTTGAAACATTCTTCCGCTCCGCTCCGCTCCTATTGGTGTTAGCGTGATGATATAAAGCCTATAGCCTTCCTCGATAAATGGGCTATCCAACAGCTGAAGAGTTTGTTTGTTTGTTTGTTTGTTTGTTTGAACGCGCTAATCTCAGGAACTACTGCTCCGATTTGAAAAATTCTTTCAGTGTTGGATAGCCCATTTATCGACGAAGGCTATAGGCTATATATCATCACGCTAACACCAATAGGAGCGGAGCGGAGCGGAAGAATGTTTCAAAATCGGGGGTTTTGAAGTAAATCTTCTATATAGGCGCTAATCTCAGGAACTACTACTACGATTTGAGAAATTCTTAGTGTTAACACCAGGGGGGGGCAGGTGAGGGTGCGGGGGAGGGGATGCGGGGGCTTCGGAGGGGGGATTCAAATTTCATTGATTTGCACCGTTTTCGAGATATTTGAGAAAAACACCCAGTGGGTTGGGGGGTGGGTTGAGGGGGTGGTGCGGGGGAGTGTGCGGGGTGCGGGGGAGAGGGTGTGGGGTATTAAAGGGGGGATGAAAATTTCATTGATTTTGCCGTAGGATGCACCGTTTTCAAGATATTTGACAAAAACACCAAGGGGATGGGGGGTGCGGGGGAGGGTGTGGGGTGCGGGGGAGAGGGTGTGGGATATTAAAGGGGGGATGAAAATTTCATTGGTTTTGCCGTAGGATGCACCGTTTTCAAGATATTTGACAAAAAAAAACTTGAAGTAAAACTTCTTCTTCGTGCCCTATGGCACGCTTGACTTGGGATGGGACGAACGCGGGTGTGCGGGGGTGCTGTGTGGGAGGGCGTGCAGGGGGTGCGGAGGGGTGCGGGGGGGGGTTCGGGGTTGCTGTGCGGGGGGAGTGCGGGAGGGAGCGGGTTGGAGGGTGCGGGAGGGTTGCGGCGTGGGGTAATTTTTTTATTATCGAGGAACTAAGGAGAGCCATAATTGATGAAAAAGCAAATTGGATAAAAAAAATAAGCTGCCCAAATTACTAATTCCACGCGGACGGAGTCGCGGGCAAAAGCTAGTCTATCTATATAAGTATGTCTATCCGTTGCTGTTCAGGCTCGTGCCAGAGCCTTCTAAGAGCGCGTCCGAAACTAGTCGATCATGTAACTTTGCTCGTGAACTTTTGATAGGCGTTATGTGGGCTTTAAGCTTTCGCCTACCGTGTATTTAAAAATTCACACACCTTCGATAACCTTCGCACGATTAGCATTCTCTGTAATTTATATTAGTATTTTTATATTAAAGTACCATTTTGTAGTATTTTGAGTTTCATTGAGGCTCCTTTATGTCCGCGAAGACAGTTGCTTAGTACCCATAACACAAGCTATGCTTAGCTTACTTTGGGACTAGGTCAATTGGTGTGAATTGTCCCGCGATATTTACTTATTAAAAAAAAAATTATACGATTTAATCCAGCGGAACAAGGCACCGATGCGCCAAAGCTTGAGAAGAAGTGTGCAGTGGCAAATTTTATCAAATGCTTTGGCGAAATCAGTGTACACGGCTTCTACACAAGCACCTTTATCCATTGCCACTAGAATCTCATTAGTAAAAGTCAATAAATTAGTAAGTATCCACTGAGCGACCTTTATAGCAACCATGTTGGATTGGAATTATGTGATTTTTAACTATAGAGAAAGTTGATCTGTAACGATCTTTTCAAAAATTTTATTAAATTGACATAGTTTTGAAATGGGTCTACTGTTCAATATCTCGGCTAACTAAACCTTTAGGAATAGGTGTTACATAAGCTTTTTTCCAAATTTCGGGAACGCACCCTGATTTTCATAGATTTATTAAATTATTAAATAAAATAGTTAGTGGAAGTGCTAAATTTGAGGAGCAGTTCTTAATAAAAATAGGATGAATGCCATCCGGACCAGCACCCCTTGTTGACATTAATAGTGTTTTATAAGAGTTTATGGAATGAACAGTACTACTATGATTAATTTTGATAGAACTTATATCGATTAAAGGTGGCGTTAAATAGTCATTATTAAAAAGCGAACTATTACTCGATTTATCGAATACGGAGTGAAAGTGATCGTTAAAAAAATTACAAATTTCTTCACCGTTTGAGGTCCTATCGGAGACCTTATAACTCATAATTTGAGGTAGTTTATATTTAAAGTTTTTCGATTTAATAAAGGTCCAAAGAAAATTAGGGTTTGATTTTATTTTTTGTTCCGTGTAATATATATAGTTATAACATTGTAATTTCATTTTATCTGCGCGTTTTCGTAATATTTTAAATGCCTCATACTCATAATCTAAAGGATTACCGTATTGTTTCCACAACCTATGATATTTGCGTTTTTCATTGAGCACCTTTTTAAGTGGTCGAGTGTACCACATTGGCACAGACACATGCATTCACCCTACGTCTTGGGATATAGGTACTAATCAAATTATTCAAAACACCATAGAAATTTGTAACACAACTTAAAAAGATACAATCAGCGAAGAAATCACACCAATTTATTTTTGATAGCTCCAAGTTGATCATGTTATAATCACCAGAATTAAAATTATAAATTAAATTAGGGGTCGGCTTAAGAGTGGGTTTGAAATTTAATTTTAAATCTATAATGACGGCTTTATGAATGTCTTCAGGGGCGAGTGGCAGGTCGCAAGCATTTACTGTACATTCAGTGCTGCACAATATTAAATCAAGAATACGATTATTGACGTTACGAAACAGTTAAATTGTTTCAAATTGGTGATTGATAAAAAATCTTTAATAAGTTGTGTTGCATAACTGTGTAACGGTGTGCCCGGAGAGGGCACCGTACATTTAACTCCGGCCGGGAATCGAACCCGGCTGGGAGTATATGACGGTAGACTTCAGAGAATAGGAATTGGGGAAGAAATAAACAACCGTTTACCAAATATACATGCGGAGGGCTTTTATGCCTGTTTATTGTATGTATAACAATTGACCTTATGCTAACACTACGACTGGTGGATGTCGCCTGAGGGCGTGACCTACCGCGGGTGGAATCTCGGGAGATTCCCGCGCCTAGCCGGGGTCCCTACGGGGAGGATCGGGATACCTTTGGCCGCACGGCGTGGATTCGACCTGCCGCGCTGGTCAAAGTCGGATACCCGAGGGTACAGCGTGGTATAGACCAGCCGCGCACCTCGGAGGGTCGGTTGATGGAGTCGGTGTGGTACCTGACCGACCGCCTTCCACCAGGTGGGAACCCGTCAATCGCTCAGCGTGGTGATGACCGGCCGTACGATTTCAGGGAGAGGTCCTGATAGCACGGTTTGGGGATCGACCAACCGCGCTATTGCAGGCCAGGAACGGGGAAGGAGTGAGCAGAGAGATAAGTTAAGTATGAAGTATCTTTTTCTATTTATTTTTTTATTTTCTTCAACTTCATTTTTTATTACTTTTACGGTCATCCCGTGAAACCATATATTTCAAACTAAATACAAACTGAAATATAGATGCACAGAAAAAACCCCAGAAAAAAGACCAATGCTGGGAATCGAACCCAGGTCCTCAGCGTTCCGTGCTGCGTGCTTACCCCTACACCATCACTGGTCTAGAAGTTAGCGACGAATCTTTCCCATACATCGTACACTTCAGTCTGTTATAAACAGCCTGCAGCTGTGTGTCTGCTTTATCACTGCCTAATGTGATTATAACAGACTGGCCCTATACTACGAAGCGCGAAATTCGAACTTCGTTTCATGCCGTTCCGCTCACGCCAATGGTATTTATTACGAGAGTGAGAGGGACCGCACGATCCGAACTTCGAACTTCGAATTTCGTAGTAACCCCCCTGAAGTGTACGATGTATGGGAAAGATTCGTCGCTAACTTCTAGACCAGTGATGGTGTAGGGGTAAGCACGCAGCACGGAACGCTGAGGACCTGGGTTCGATTCCCAGCATTAGTCTTTTTTCTGGGGTTTTTTCTGTGCATCTATATTTCAGTTTGTATTTAGTTTGAAATACAGAGAGATAAGGCAGGCAGGGGGCGTACAATCGGATACCTCGTCCGCAGAGGGCACGAACCGTGGGATGCGGGCCGTACCGTTTCACGTTAGACGTGAGGTATAAGACTGCACACGGATCGGCGCGCTCGGCGCCTTTTTATAGGAACGCAGCTGCTACGCGCGCGATACGTGCGTCGAGTAACGTGCGGCTACAACACTGCGCGCCGACGGCCGACCGGCGCAGCGCGTGTAGCCTTCCGCTGGGTCGTCCGTTCGACTCCGGACCGAGCTGCGTGCCTCGGTTGTGGTGATGGTGTATGTGGGGGGTCACCAGCATCACAACTGTTACCCGGTATTAAATGCATTCCTGCTGATGACCGGATCACCCACTCAGCCTCAGGTATATTGAAATCGCCGGTAATCAGGAATAGGTCATTAGGCCTTTCAATAATTATTTGACTAGCGCTATCGAAAAATTAAGTTAACGATTCCCTATAACCGGCACCTCGAGGAATATAATTTATCTAACTCATTTCTCAAAAAAATGCGCGGTTGGTCGCTTTCTACACAACTATGGCCTTAAAAGAGGGACACTTTTTTTTATTGCTTAAATCGATAGTGCTTGTGATTCTGAGTAGAAAAAAACAAAAATTTGTTAGGTTTTAAAAAAGTACAGGGTACACTTTTTTCTGAAAATGCCCAAGTAGATATCGCTCTGCACGCCGTGACTGATATATGTGTCGTTGGCGTCGAAAAGGTTAAGTAGGTACTTGAAAAAAATTATATAGGGAACGTGCACATCGACGGTGCTGCCAACTGGTGCCATCAATTTGAATGTTTTACCCTGATAAGTTTCTTTTACTGTCCGCATAGTGTCTCTTCTGTCGAATTAGTGCTGCCGCCTACATATAGTTACTGCACGTTCCCTATAGAATCCGTCGCTTACTCGTGATTCAAAATCAACACTCGCAGTAAAAACCAACTTTGCTCTCTTTTTGCGCAAAGGACTATTAAGCTGTTGTTATTCAACGTTGACCCTTCTAAATGAAACAAGTTATATTTAATACATGACCTTGTTTATTGAAGTCAATGTGAGCTACAAGATTACTTAATAAAATATTCTTGGATAAACTTAGTATTGTTTTGCGTTCTGATCGGTCTGGGTGTGTTCAATATTTATTATCAGGGTTTTCTTTTACTTTTTGAAACCATAGATGTCATAAGTGATACTCGGACATATTTCACAATTTGAATCAAACAGATGTCTATGAGATGTACCTACATATCAAGTGATACATAGGACCCATTGCAGTGATATGAATTGCTAGTACGGAGCGAAGTTAAAGCTAATAGTGGTAAGTAGATGTCGAAAGAAAAATATTTAGGGTGCCTAGTGGTTTGATTTATGGCCTCTCAAGCAGAGGGTAGTTAGTGGATTCAAATCCCGGCTCGCACCTCTGAGTTTTTCGGAATTTATGTGCGAAATTATATTTGTAATTTAGCATGAGCTTTATGGTGAAGGAAAACATCGTGAGGAAACCTGCATACGCCTGCGAAGAAATCCAATAGTGTGTGTGAAGTTCCCAATCCGCACTGGGCCCGCGTGGGAACTACGGGCCTAGCCCTCTCATTACGTGGGATACAGTGGGACGTATATAGGCTGGGATGATGATGATGATGACCACAAGGGTGACAACGGGGCCCTATTACGCGATTCCGCTGTCTGTCCGTCCGTCTGCCACAGGTAGGCACAGACCAACTTTAGTGTACAGATTTACGGCACATTTGCGACAAAATTGCGGGACTTGTTTTTAAAATGCGGGACTTTTTCACCAGGGCTAACTTTATTATACGTGTAGCGACCTCTAGCGCCATCTAGTCGTCAATTAGAGAAACTATTACTAAACTATTACTATAATTAGTCAAGGACTTAAATTCATGAGCCACCGTGGAACCTTTTCAAAGGAAATGTCATTACGATTTTCCTTGTTAATTAATGCGATGTCACTATGACGTTTACTGTGAAATGTTTCCATGGTGGCTCATGTATTAAAGTTCTTGACCCTAGTACATCGTGCTATCGAAGTTTCCAAACTCGGCTGCATAAATACGATGCCCAAATCTCTTTCCTCGGACTTCCGTCCCCAGGCATAACATCTGTCTGGAGAGAGATCTATCCCCACACATATTGGTATTTTTATATGGGTCTATGCAGCCTGAAATAAAAATTTTCTATTCTATTCTATTGAAATTCAACGTATTGAAAGGTGTGAAAAATTAAACCAGATTAACTTACAGGACAGTGCTGAACGAGCGAGTAAGCACGTAATGTTCGCGCGCATTAACGCGGTAAGTATCAAATTGACGTTAATTTCGGTGCTTATAATCTATCAAGGGGAGCGTCCAAGCTCGCAAACGCAACGCAATTTTTGGAGATTTTTGACCCCCCTCCCCCCATGTAACGCACCGTAACGTTTTTATGTACCCCCTCCCACTAGCAAAACTTTTTGTAGTAACCATCAAGTGACCATTTTTACCTAAAAATATTGAGAAAAAAACGTTTTAAAAAATGCGTCAGAGAATCTCTGCGCAACCTTCAGAACGGTTAAAAAAAATAAAGTTACGTAACGCGTAGTTCAACACCCCCTCCCCCCCTGTAACGCATCGTAACGTTTTACAAGACCCCCCTCCCCCCAAATTCGTTCGTAAAGGTGGCGATTGATTTGTAACCTTGGCTTGTAATGTATCGTTCACGGCGATCGTGTTACATTACAGTTACATTACAGCTACGGAGCGAACGCTCGCCTTGAGCGCTCTGTTCGCTTGTGCTCCATTCTGTTTCTTGCTTGCGAACCTGTACTGACTTGTAATGTAACACTCAAAGGGATTCGTGTAAAAACCGACAGCTGAGTGGAGCACGCGGCGCTCGCGTCGAGTGGCTCGGCTCGCTGCACTGACTGCTGTAATGCTCGGGTTGTATCATGTAACATTACACCGAAATGTTACAAGTCAGTCGCCACCTTTTTACTTGAACGCTCCGTAGTCTGAAAACGGGTCAATCGGCGTCCCGCGCGGTCCGTTTGCGGGAGGCATACTCTAGTCTAGGGCTCCAGAAACGGGACGTCCCGTGTACAGCGGGACGGTTGGCAAACCTAGTCACAGGGCTCTATCTCTTCAATCGTAATAGCTAAAATACTTAGACACTTGTAATTTTCACCGATTATGTATTATATTGGGGTCATAGGGGGTTACAAGAAACGTGTTTTTTCAGCGTTTTTGACTCGATCTTTATATAATGGCATTATATTATTATGAGAGGGAGGTAAACGAGCAAGGGGGTCATCTGATAGAAAATGATCACCACCGCCTATAAATATCAACAACTCAAAGAGAGGCACTGATCTGTTACCGGCCTTCAAAGGAAGTATATACCCCTTTCTTGAAAGTTCCGATGTAGTAGACTGCCATTCATCGAGATGGTGACGATGGAACTTAGACCTTCGGCGGGAAGTGCGATGGTGGAATTTCGCAGCAGGCAGCAAATTAAATAATTCTTCGGAGCACTCGCCGTGGTAGAGCCTATAGAACACACAAAGAGAACCTACGTCCCTTCGCATGTACGCTTGAAATTTTCACTGACTATACATTGCTATAGCCATTATTACAATAAATAACAAAAATAATTTCTCTGGACTCGCACTTGACCGGCTTTTTTAACCGACTTCAAAAAAAGAGGAGGTTCTCAATTCGTCTGAATGTTTTTTGTAGTAGGTACTTAATAGGAGGCAGAAAGCGTCTTCGCTGTCAAAGCTCAATTTTCTTTTAGTCAATCGTAAGCGAGTGATTCTAGGTTAGAATCCTGAGTGCAGCGAGGGATTCAAACACGCAAGAAATAACTAATTAAAGTAAATATGGAAAATCCATACTGTCAAGCAATTCTACAACTTATTAAATAACTAATAATTTGATCCATTGATCTTTGGTACCTACTTTATTAATTAGGCTGAAAACTTACTGTTAGTAATTAGACAAATCCTCAAGTTAAATTAATTACAATTAAGACAAAATCATTCAAACTTCTGTGGCAAAATTTAAAAGGTTGCTCCTTCTTGTTGGTGTTTCTGCAAGAACCACTCGCAATACGCTCGACGAACTGGGGAATCCCTACGTATATAGTAGTCCATGTACTCTAAATATTACAATTTTAAATCTTTAAAAGGTGCGTGTGTGCGTGCGTGCGTGCGTGTGTGTGTGTGTGTGTCTGTGTGTCGTCTGTGATATCATAGCTCTGAAACGGGTGAACCGATTTGGATGCGATTTTTTTCATTTGAAAGCGGGTTTCTTGGCGATGGTTCTTAGATATGTTTCATGAAAATTGGTTCAGCCGTTTCAAAGTTATCAGCTCTTTTGTTAGCTGCCGAAGGGATCTTACACGCATAATGGGCATTTACTTTATTTTCAAACATTATACACCGTGAAATTTTAGTGGTTGTTTTCCCGACACGAGGTGATTTAGTATCGATTGTACAATCGATTTATAATTACTATTTTGACTAGAGTCAAAAATCCAATTGTGAAAAATGAAAGTCGAAAATGACCGCAAACCAATAGTAACGCTTCGTTGGTACAAGTAGCGTACGATCGTACGATAGGTTAGGTACCAACGAAGCGTTACTATTGGTTTGCGGTCATTTTCAACTTTCGTTTTTCACAATTGGATTTTTGACTCTAGTCAAAATAGTAATTATAAATCGATTGTACAATCGATACTAAATCACCTCGTTTCGGGGAAACAACCACTAAAATTTCACGGTGTATGTGTAACTAAATTGCGACGGGGGTTTTAAAAATTTTATTTTTTAATATTAAGTGCATTTATACCTGCTGAGCTGGCAACGTTGCATTTTTGATAGTTTTGTTCTTAAGTAAAACTTGAGATAAATTTTCATTTCCTTAATGTATATGTATCTTCATACAAATACGGAGACGTCATTTCATTGAACGCAAATGCTAATCGCACTTAAGAG
Organism: Archips crataeganus; assembly: GCA_947859365.1. Lineage (NCBI taxonomy): Eukaryota > Metazoa > Arthropoda > Insecta > Lepidoptera > Tortricidae > Archips > Archips crataeganus. Next base: position 6,644,200 of record OX402064.1, read on the forward strand.
GGTGCAAAAGTGCAAAATCGTTAATTTGCAACGGAGAGCGACTCGAATAGTCGGCTGCCAACGAACTTCTGATGGGCTTGATTCCTTGGCGCTGCGTAGAGATGTAGCTTCACTGTGCATCTTCTATCGCATGTACAACGGAGAGTGCTCCGAGGAGTTATTCGGGTTGATCCCTGCCGCATCCTTCCGCCACCGCCCTACGCGACAACACTTCCATCCTCACCATCTGGATGGTTGGTTGTCTTCTACTGTGCGTTTTTCCAGAAATTTCCTGCCTCGCACAGCAAAGCTCTGGAATGAGGTTCCTGCTGCGGTATTCCCGGACCGATATGACCTTCAAGCTTTCAAAAAAAGAGCGTACTCCTACCTAAAAGGCCGGCAACGCACTTGTGACTCTTTTGGTGTCGCAGGTGTCCATGGGCGACGGTAATCGTTTACCATCAGGCGATCCGTCTGCTCGTTTGCCCCCTATATCATAAAAAAAAAAAAAAAAAAATTTGGCCTATATTTTCGTTGTTACTTTAATGTGCATGAAAAATTATGCAAACCTGTACAGTAAACACTTATTGATCTTTCTCTATGATTAAGTAAAGTTGCAGTTACGTCTCTGTTATTTTAGTTGTGCAAATATGACTAGTACGCCTCTGCTGAAATATCTTATCTTATTACCTAAAATAGTACAGTCAAGTGTAAAAATATGGGTGCACACAACTTGCTCATAAATATGTCCCATAGCTCTTATGTCGTCGAATTATGGTATAGGTATATAACGATGGGAGGATTTAATCGAAACTTATTTTTGCACTTGACCGTACATTACTACAGACGCCGGCAATCCCTGTTCCGGGCGAGGTTTGTATAGTGCTTTTCTCAAACAGGCAATGAAATGAGTAAATAAAAAACTTCAAGAAATTAAGATTGCAAAGAAAGCAACTAAGTATTGCTTATGTTTTTTTTTAGGGCTGAACTGAATGCCATGATGCCATAGACTATAAACGACCAGATGCTTGAGGTCCCGGGTTCGATTCCCGTGTCGGGGCAGATATTTGTATGAAAAATACGAATGTTTGTTCTCGGGTCTTGGGTGTTTAATATGTATTTAAGCATGTATCTATCTATATAAGTATGTTTATTCGTTGCTTAGTACCCATAACACAAGCTTTGCTAAGCTTACTTTGGGACTAGATCAATTGGTGTGAATTGTCCCATGATATTTATTATTATTATTATTTGTAAACGTCATGAGGCTGTGTCACATGAAACAATAGACGATCGCTTTCCCGGCCTAGGCCTGCAATTCTATATGAAAATCCATTACATAGCACTCGTCTAACCGCGCCCGCGACGTGATACGTCCCGGCCTATTATTTGGAACGTAAGGTTAACATTTCATTACATCTGTGAGAAAATACATTTTTTGTTTACAGAGACGACTTTGACATATCACGTCGACATTTGACGTATCATTAGCTGTAACTTCCTGATTTAAAAAAAAACAGTTCATCCGGGAATCACAAAAACTTTATCAAAATATGGCTACATTTAATGGCGCCCTGTTCCGATTGCAATCGTCGGCTAAGAGTTCCAGCATATTGCGATGGATCTTACAATCACTGGCCATTTCTCAGGCAATTTTGCCGACAGGGTGGCCTGCAACGTACCAATTAAAAGGTAAGAAACTACTCAATTATATCGTGGGTTAAGGTAACGACGCACTAGACAGGGTGACACAAAAGTGTATGTAGAACTCTTTTAGGTATTTTCGTAGGAAATGACACACAGTAACAGTGCCTAACCCAGGAACCAATGGGAATCAGTTAAGAATGTTTTCAACGTGATTATTTGTAGTGACACTTGTGGGCCACAGACATTTTTTTATTGGCATCTTTCCTGCGGTCATGGCAAAAGTTAAGAGTTTATGACCAATATTTTTAGTCAAGTCTACATCAGCGTGTGGGACGGCTGGCCAACTTTCGGCACATTTAAATAAATCTTAAGTTTGCTGACTCGGAGTCGCTAACTCTATGTCCACAGGAGAGACTACATACTTACTCATGATTATGTTTTGAGAGATTCATGAGCGCAACGCCACATAAAATATTCATAGCATGAATGAAATTATATGTAGGTAGATATACATACCACCTTCGCCAGACTCAAGTGGCAGTGGCACTAGTGGGCAGGGCACATCGCTCGTAGAACTGATGGCCGAAGGGGCAAAAAGGTTATCGAGTGGCGTCCACGGACCGGAAGACGCAGTGTAGGTAGGCCTCCAACAAGATGGAGCGACGACCTGGTTAAGGTTGCGGGATCGCGTTGGATGCGGAGGGCACGGGACCGATCTGTTTGGCGAGGCTTGGGGGAGGCCTATGTTCAGCAGTGGACGTCTTTCGGCTGAAATGTTGATGATGGTATCAAAAAGCAGTGGGAAGATTTCAGCTTTTATTTGAAGGGTCCACGGAAAGAACATGCCTAGTCACCAAAGCAACTTTTTGAATTATAGCGGTTTGAAAGTAAAATAAATAAAAATAAAAATAAATATTGGGGGTCAATCTTACACAAATCGCCCTAGTCCCGAACTAAGCAAAGCTTGTACTATGGGTACTAGACGACGATAAACATACTTATATAGATAAATAAATACTTAAATACATAGAAAACATCCATAACTCAGGAACAAATATTCGTGCTCATCACACAAATAAATGCCCTTACCGGGATTCGAACCCAGGACCTCTTGCTTCGTAGGCAGGGTCACTACCAACTAGGCTAAAGCGGTCGTAAGTTAGTCATCACGAACAATTAATATGGTAAACATTTTTTTAAAAGTGAAAATAATACAGTATATTATTTTGAGATATCCATATTTAATAATAAAAAGCCGTGGTAGCCGGTAGTGGTTTGACCTATGGCCTCTAAATCAGAGGGTCGTGGGTTCAAATCCCGGCTCGCACCTCGCAGTTTTTCGGAATTTATGTGCGAAATTACATTTGTAATTTATCATGAGCTTTACGGTGGAGGAAAACATCGTGTGGAAACCTACATACACCTGCGAAGAAATTCAATGGTGTGTGTGTGAAGTTCCCAATCCGCACTGGGCCCGCGTGGGAACTACGGCCAAGCCCTCTCATTCTGAGAGGAGGCCTGTGCCCTGCAGTGGGACGTGTATAGGCTGGGATAATGATGATGATCCATATTTAATCCAATGGTAAGTTAGTATAGTACTTAATTTTCTCAAAAATATCGGTAAAAGTTGTCATTATTCATTACATATCAGAACGCGAAGTGCATAGTTTAAGGTCAGTAAAAAGTTAAAAAGTTAAAAACATTGCAGGCTCGATAAACTCGACAACAAATACAAATTCCGTTACTAAAATAAATAAATAAATAAATATCATGGGACAATTCACACCAATTGACCTAGTCCCAAAGTAAGCTTAGCAAAGCTTGTGTTATGGGTACTAAGCAACGGATAAACATACTTATATAGATAAATAAATACTTAAATACATAGAAAACATCCATAACTCAGGAACAAATATTCGTGCTCATCACACAAATAAATGCCCTTACCGGGATTTGAACCCAGGACCTCTTGCTTCGTAGGCAGGGTCACTACCAACTAGGCTAAAGCGGTCGTTACTGTCGAGTCTCATACTTTTAAAAAAGTTAAAACGGCCATGGTAATAAGTTGGCACTATTCGTATACAAATAAAGAAAAAAGAAAAAGGAAGGACGTGAAAGGAAGTGAAGGGCGTGGCATCAATGTAAATGGCGAATACATCACTCACCTTCGATTTGCCGACGACGAGTCTCCGAGAGAGTTGGACTTAAATTGAACATGGACAAGACGAAGGTCATGTCGAACGCCCATGACCATGAACGACCGCTTTAGCCTAGTTGGTAGTGACCCTGCCTACGAAGCAGGAGGTCCTGCGTTCGAATCCCGGCAAGGGCATTTATTTGTGTGATGACCACGAATTAATTGTTGAATTGTTGTTCCTGAGTTATGGATGTTTCCTATGTATTTAAGTATTTAGTTATCTATTTAAGTATGTTTATCGTCGTCTAGTACCCATAGTACAAGCTTTGCTTAGTTTGGGACTAGGTCGATTTGTGTAAGATTATTAAATAAATAATAAATAATAAATAAATATCACGGGACAATTCACACCAATTGACCCAGTCCCAAAGTAAGCTAGGAAAGCTTGTGTTATGGGTACTAGGCAACGGATAAACATACTTATATAGATGAATACATACTTAAATACATATTAAACACCCGAGACCCGAGAACAAACATTCGTATTTTTCATACAAATATCTGCCCCGACACGGGAATCGAACCCGGGACCTCAAGCTTCATAGTCAGGTTCTCTAACCACTAAGCCATCTGGTCGTCACAAGAGTGTCCCCTAATATTTATTTATTTATGTTGTACCAACTCCCGTCGTAATCGGAGAGACTTTGCTCGAAGTTGTTGACGACTATATCTACCTGGGACATACAATCCAATTAGGTAGGTTCAACTTCGAGAAAGAGGTCAATCGACGAATTAGACTCGGCTAGGTAGCGTTCGGGAAGCTCCGCAATATCTTGTCATCCAATATCCTCAGTGTCTCAAGTCAAAAGTCTTTGACCAGTGTGTGTTGCCAGTGATGACTACTAGGGGCGTTCAATAAAAAGTGAGAATGAGTATGTTATTAACAACTTTTACTAAATGTCATTTTATTTTTCGACATAGTCACCTTTTAGCATAATACACTTAGTATATCTTTTTTCTAAACTTAAAATTCCATTTTTAAAAAAGGTCTCATCTTGAGTACTTAAAAAATCTTGTACTGCAGCGACTACCGCGTCGTCGTCTTCAAATTTCTGGCCTCTCAGGTATTGTTTCAATCTCGGAAATAGGTAGAAATCACGTGGAGCGAGATCTGGTGAATACGGAGGATGCTTAAGGATATCGAACCCAGCATCACGAATTGCAGCCATTGCAACGGCGGACTTGTGTGCCAGGGCATTGTCCTGGTGGAACAGCACAACTTTCGAGAGTTTACCTCGCCGTTTTTCGCGGATCTCATTGCGCAATGTTGCTATTTGTTTGGCTTATAATGTGCCCGTAATAGTGGCTCCATGCTCGAGATACTCAATCATTAATACCCCTTTACCATCCCAAAAAACAGAGCCCATGACCTTACCGGCAGATGGGCTCACCTTGAATTTCTTCGGAGTTGGAGATGATGGCCTTTTCCATGTCATAGACGGCATTTTCGTTTCTGGGTCGTAATGATGGAGCCATGTTTCGTCCATTGTTATAAATCGCGCCAAAAAAAGTTCCCGGTCTTGCTGCATCAGGTTCAAAGCTTCTTGACAAATCTCTAGTCTAGTTTGTTTTTGCGTGTCAGTAAGCATTCTTGGTACCCAACGCGCAGATACCTTTTCATACCCATGCGTTCATGTAAAATATTATGCACGCTCCCCGTTGAAATCTTTACATTTTCAGCAATAAAACGAACCGTGACACGACGATCCGCCAAAACTGAGTTTTCGACTTTTTTCACAATTTCTTCAGTTACTGCTGTAGTAGGGCGTCTGGAGCGGGGGTCGTCCATTGTCGATGTTCTTCCACGTCTAAATTCGGCGCACCAACGTGCGACTGTCGAATACGGAGGAACATTAGACCCTAAAGCGTCCCGCAAATCCAAATTGACTTGGTCCGTAGAAAAATTTTTCAAACACAAGTATTTGATAACGGCGCGCAGTTCAATTTTCTCCATTTTCGCTAACGTACTCAATAGCATTGCAAAGAAATTACCGTATATTTTTTTAAACAAAAGACAGTTAGTTTTTTTTTTCATAGCAATCAGCTAGATAGATTAGCTTTACCGGCCAGTATTTAATTTCGTAATATTAAAAGAGTTTGCATCTCATTCTCACTTTATATTGAACGCCCCTCGTAATGGCACTGAGACGTGGCCACTAACGATGGGCCTCATAAGAAAGCTCAAAGTCACTCAGAGGGCGATGGAGAGAGCTATGCTTGGAGTTTCTCTGCGGGATCGCATTAGAAATGATGAAATCCGCGCAAGAACTAAAGTCACGGACATAGCTCGAAGAATCGCTAGATTTAAGTGGCAGTGGGCAAGGCACATCTTTTTTCGCTGAAATGATGATGATGATGATGATGGTGATTCGTATACAACCAACTCAAATGACCGGTATCAGTTGTTTCTTTTGTTGGAACTCCGGACTTTTTTTATTGTGTTTGAAACAGCTTGTGGTGTTTTCGGTGGAAAACACACCTGCTGTTTTTTTTAATGAAAAAAGGCGGGAAAGCTTTAAATGACATTTAATTTTAAGTGATTTCATGATTTGCAATTCCTTGTACGTTAAGTTAATAAAAGTTTATTCTATTTTTTTTCCTTCCACATTTTTGAGAAAAGCTTTATATTAGTCTCGGCTGGAATAGCAATTGCCTACTTCAGGCCACGACAATAATTTACACTACGAGCTCTACCTACATTTTAAGATTAAAATATCATTTTTCAAAAAAGGTTACTAGACATGTTCTTTTCGAGTATCATTTACTAAATAAATACCTAGAGCAGACAAAGTTGTACCCATTTAGGGAAAATCCACGTTACGTCACATTGGGTCCGGAGAAAGCTGATGATTCCTTTTGAACGCCACGCATCGTTCTTTTTAGGAACAAAATTGATTCTTATGCTGATGCGGGTAGGTCTAATTTTGTATTACCGTACTGTCGTCTATAGCCGACGCTGGCGTTCAAAAGGTTAACTAAAGTAGGTTTGTCGGATTTTGCTCATCTCTGCTCTGTGGCTTCAATGGAGCGTACCACACTAACAATTACAATTCAAGGACTACCTAATTAATTACAAGTTGGTTCAGTAGCAGAAGCGGCGGAGAAACTTAAGGTAAATAAAGTATTGGCTCTGAGTACAACTTTGTTCCATTTGGGGTCGAGAACTTAGGTCCGTGGGGCCCCAACGCAAAAAGTCTTTACAAAACCTTTCTAAACGGCTTTGTGATGCCACAGGAGTCCATTGAGCTGGCAGCTTCCTCGCACAACGTATCAGCATTGCTATACAGCGAGGTAATGCCAGGCCTCTTGCATGCCATGTACTTACGCGCGATATTTACCTACCGCGGGGACGATCTGCTAAGATCGAAATTTCAGTAGGTTGTCACAAGCGCGCGCCGACGCACGTTCATTCGTGTTCCACGGAAAAAATATGCCGCCTGGACTTTTATAAGTGAATGGTGAAACAGGGGGCAAATTTTAATATGACTATGCTAGAATTAATAGCTAATATAACAATTTGGAAGTTCGTATCGTGATGTCCCTCTTACTCTTCTATAAAAAGCTATAAGCGTGAGCGGGATGGCACGATGCGAAGTTCGAAAATTGACCTTCGTATCTAGTATAACGCTAGGGTACTGTGAGCATGACAATTTATTCTGCGTATTACAATAAAATATCCTTTTTGTTAGGATTCCAGAGCTAAAATGGCAAAAAGGGAACCCTTTTAGTTTCGCCATGACCGTTTGTCCCTTTGTCCGTCCGTGGCTTAGCTTAGGGAATATTAGTGCTAGAAAGTTTGCATGGATATATGTATATAGCAATTATCCCGACAAAATGGTAAAACAACATGTAGAAAAAAAATTTATCCAAACTGCCAGCCCTTGTCACTGTCGGCACGCACACATTCTTAAGGAGACGGAGTAGTATAATCTGTGGCTATAATCGCGGTAAGTACCAAGATTTTGTACGGGATGCAGTATCTGTTACGAAGTAACTATTAATTAATCTGTGGTAATGTGGTAATCGGGGGGAACCTTTTGTTTATTTTACCTAGCTGTAGTGTTGTTAATTTTATTTATCTATATAAGTATGTTTATCGTCGTCTAGTACCCATAGTACAAGCTTTGCTTAGTTTGGGACTAGGTCGATTTGTGTAAGATTGTCTCCTAATATTTATTTATTTATTTTTTTATTATTTTATTTTTAATCATAGTTTTAATTTGTATAAAGTTAGATATTTGGTTTATATTTAAGTTTTATTCATTGTTATTTTTCCTTAATATTTGTTTTCTTAGTTTCAATAAAAGTTTCCTTGTAAATTAATATTACAACAATTTATATGCCAATATTACCTGGAATTTTCGGCCTCACTGCAGCTGGCGTGGACCTGAGTAGACTACTGTATGGTATGTCTACTTGTAGAGTGTGTCTGCACTGCACTTCTAAAATGTATTCTGTTGGTCCACAGATGGCGAAAATTTCGACTTCGTGGTCGTTGGAGCGGGGTCAGCCGGCGCTGCGCTCGCGGCGCGACTCAGCGAAGTGCCGCATTGGAGCGTGCTGCTGATCGAGGCGGGAGGAGACCCGCCCCCGGCCAGCGTGGTACCTATCACTCCAGAATTGATAAATTTACTACTTACAAAAGAATGGGTGCCCCTTATTTTGCATAACATTAATTGGTATAATATGAATTCGCATTACAGATTTCGCATAACATCGAACTGGCATAATAATAAAAAACATAACACTTATTTAGCACTAGCTTTTGCCCGCGGCTTCGCTCGCGTGTACTATGAGTATTCCAAAGAACCAAGATATCAAGCAAGCAAGCATACAGGCAAGCAAGCAAGCAGGTCCACAATTGATCGAGAAATCGGTTAACATCCCTACATAAAAAAATACATAAAGTGGAATGCATAACCTCCTCCTTTTTTAGAAGTCGGTTAAAGTGCCCTTTGCGGCCTACTTACAGTATAAACTTATGAATTTTGAAATTTTAGCTTTCTACAACCAGTAAAACGCAAAATCCCGTTTTTTCCCGTTCCCGAAAGAATTTCGGGAAATGTTTTCTTAATGCTCCCCTACACTCCCCAAGGAACCCACTTGCCAAATTTCAGCTTTCTATGACCAGTAAAACGAAAAATCCCGTTTTTCCCGTTCCCGTGGGAATTTTGGAAAGTCCCCTCTCAATGCTCCTCTGCACTCCCCAAACAACCTACATGCCGAATTTCAGCTTTCTACGACCAGTAAAATGAAAAATCCCGTTTTTCCCCGTTCCCGTTGGAATTTGGGAAAGTCCTCTCTCAATGCTCCTCTTCACTCTCCAAGCAACCTACATGCCGAATTTCAGCTTTCTACGACCAGTAAAACGAAAAATCCTGTTTTTTCCCGTTCCCGTGGGAATTTTGGAAAGTCCTCTCTTAATCCAGCTCTACACTCCCCAAGAAACCCACTTGCCAAATTTCAGCTTTCTATGACCAGTAAAACGAAAAATCCCGTTTTTCCCGTTCCCGTGGGAATTTTGGAAAGTCCTCTCTCAATGCTCCTCTTCACTCCCCAAACGACCTACATGCCGAATTTCAGCTTTCTACGACCAGTAAAACGAAAAATCCCGTTTTTTCCCGTTCCCGTGGGAATATGGGAAGTCCTCTCTCAATGCTCATCTACACTCCCCAAGCAACCTACATGCCGAATTTCGGCTTTCTACGACCAGTAAAACGAAAAATCCCGTTTTTTCCTTATCCCGTGGGAATTTCCGAAAATCCTTAAACCTGTTTTTTGCTATTATAATTACCTACTTCTATGCCAAATTTGAAGAGTCTAGTAATTATAGTTCATAGGATCCCGTTGAACTGAATATATAAATCCCGTTTTTTCCATATCCCGTGGGAATTTTGAAAAAACCTGAAATTAATATTTTAAATAATGTAATACCTACTTGTGTATCAAATTTGAAGAGTCTAGTTATTATAGTTACTGAGATAGGGTCACTCGGAATCGAATATATAAATCCTGTTTTTTCCCTTTCCCGTGGGAATTCCCAAAAATCCTTGGATGCCTACATTGTATAAGGTATCTATGTGCAAAATTTCAAGTCTCTAGGTCCAGTGGTTTGGACTGTGCGTTGATATATCAACAGTCATTTAGTTTATTTAGATATTTCAACCCCATCGCACCCCATCCAGGGAGATGGTATTTTACGTCTGCCACGTCGGATTTTAAAACCGTTGTTGTTTTCATAACCAGCCACCCGATAAACCATAGAAAAAACACCCATGTTGATTTTCAGACTTTGTTACCCCTTTCCCCCCTTTTAGGGGTTGAATTCTCAAAAAACCTGAAACACGTGTTTACTCATTTATTATTTAGTGTGCCACTTCTGTGAAGTTTCGAATAAAATAGTCGAACTAATCTTGTTTCCCCATACAAACTTTGGACCCCCGTTTCACCCCCTTAGGGAGTGAATTTTGAAAAATCCTTTCTTAGTGCACCCCTAGACCTTATAAGGAACCTACATGCCAAATTTGGAATCTCTAGGCCCAGTGGTTTGGGCTGTGCGTTGATATGTCAGTCAGTCAGTCAGTCAGTTTCTTCTTTTATATATATAGATAAGTACCTGGGCGACCGAGCTCCGCTCGGGCTGAAACTCGACGCCAAGCGTTTTCCCAGAGTTAAAACCAAGCTAGATCAATTTGTCATCCCCGAAAACCCCCAGATACCAAATTTCATCGAAATCGTTGGAGCCGTTTCTGAGATTCTGACTATATGTATATATTATATATAAACAAGAATTGCTCGTTTAAAGGTATTAAGTAGATAGATAGATAACGGGTCCGCATAATTGAAATATGCATAATGTTATCTTACTATATATAATAATAATAATAATAATAATAATATACGTTTATTTCAAGCTCGTGACTCATAATTATGTTAGTAACAATAAAACTTAAAAACTATTGTCTTTAAGTTTTATTGTACTTTAATTGTCTTAAAATGAATTCGCATAATTTTATGAAGCGAATGCATTAGACGGGTCAGGGTAAAACCGACTCTGTTAGGTTGGGTTTAGATGACTAAGGAAACAAATAACATAGTCATAAGTAGAACACTAATAATATATGGATCCTTGTTGTCTGAATGAAAAAAAAAAATTATTATTATTATTAAGGCGGGAGCGATATGCAAATTAATATAGACCCCAAAAGAATAATATGACTGACTGACTGACAACGCATAGCCTAAATTATTGGAGCGTGCTGCTAATCAAGGCGGGAGGAGACCCACCACCGGCCAGAGTGGTACCTATCACTCCAAAATTAACAAACGTTCATCGTTCGTATTCAGCAAGCTGCATTATAATTATCATTCGTCCAGAAGTTCCCAAGACCCCAAGTCGATTTTTGAAACCTCACCTGTGACAAATACCAGCGTGTAATGGTAAAAATCTGTAGTATATCTATCTGGAATACGAATTTACTGGAAGAAAATTGCAGCGTTGATTTATTCTATCGACTGAACGAAAATTGAGTTAGAACGGTAATTTTTTAGCAATGTAAGATCGCATTGGAATGTTGCATTCACAAGTGTGATTTCAAAAATCGCCTGTCTGATTGATTACAGTGTACCAATCGCGTATGTTTAATAAAGTTACGTATTCATTTCCTTTTATTCGCAGGCACCCAGTCTGTTTACAGCTCTGCCGCACACCAAATACGATTGGGACTACAAAGCTTCACTGGATCAGGGGATAGGCAGTTGCCACGCCAATCGCACTATATTTATTACGCGTGGCAAGATGCTCGGAGGTTCTTCCTCCATTAATTACGAAATTTACTCCAGGGGAGTACCAGAAGACTACAACGAGTGGGACAGGATAGCCCTTGGTTGGGGATGGGACACGGCATTACACTATTTCAAAAAATTTGAACGCATGTCTGACGTTTCTGTTACAAAAGAGAACCCATATCTGCACTCTACAGAAGGTCCGCTTGCAGTATCAAGACCAGACCCAAATATATATTTTGCAGCTGCTAACGATAGGTTCCTGGAATCTCTTGAAGAGATAGGTGTAAAAAGAGTGCTTGAAAATAACGGCCCTGAGATATTTGGGGCTTCCGTACCGCATTTCACGTTTGCCGGAGGCAGACGGTCTAGCACAGCAGAAGCATACTTACTACCCAATAAAAATAGACCCAACCTCCATATAGCTAAGTTTTCAAGAGTGTCGAAAGTTTTAGTCGACCCGAATATGCATCACGCGTATGGTGTTGAAGTCATAACAAAGTCAGGCAAAACTATGAATGTTTTTGCTAATTTAGAAGTTGTGTTGTCTGCTGGTTCCATAGATACGCCCAAGATTTTGATGCTTTCTGGTATTGGGCCTAAAGAGGAAATGCTGAAGTTGAACATAGATGTGATCGCTGATCTTCCAGTTGGCCAGAGTCTACAAGATCACCTGTTCGTGCCCATTGTCTTTCAAGGGCAAAGAGGTTTGCAATCAGTAGCTCAAAATTTAGCTATCATTACGGAATTAGATTCATTCCCCCTACCTATTCAATGTGGTTCCTTCAAGTTAAATACATCATCCTCAAATTACATAATAGAAAATAAACCTCAATTTCAAATTTTTAACGTGCATATTGGTGCCAGCGTATCTCCAATATTAGAGATTGCCTGTAAAAGATTAGTAAACTATGCTGATTCGTTCTGTGCATCGGTTGGTGATGTTAATATTAATAATGAAATTGACTTGACACTGCTCGTCTTTTTGCATCCTAAATCGCGCGGACAAGTGAAGTTGCGAAGTAATAATCCGTTAGATGATCCTGTAATAGAACTGGGGTATTACAGGAACAAAAATGATCTAGATGTTGTGGTAGAAGGTATCAAGTTTATATCGCGCTTGGCCAAGACGTCTTACTTTAGAAAAGTGGGAGGACGTGTTGCCAGATTAAACGTTAAAGAATGTACAGGATTGAAATGGGGTTCCGATAACTATTGGCGATGTTATGCTAGGAACGCTGTAACTTCGTTGATGCATCCTGTAGGGACTTGTCCGATGGGGCCGCAGGGTGTGGTGGATGAAACTTTAAAGGTTCATGGCCTTTCTGGACTGAGGATTGTAGATGCCTCCATCATGCCAACAATACCTAGCGGAAATACTAACACACCTACGATAATGATCGGTGAAAAGGCGGCTGACTTAATTAAGGTTGAATACCAAGCTATGTCAATGTTCTAGTTAAATATCTATTAACTAGCTTTTACCCGCGACTTCGTCCGCGTAGAATTCCAATTTGTGGTAAAGCTTCTTCATCTCTTTCATTGTATAAAACCACAGAAATAATAATAAAGAGGATAGAAATGCCTTAGTTCCCATTTTCTTCCGGAACTCGTGTCGCTGCTTCATTCTCTCTACTTACTGTGTTAATGCACACATGCAAAAGACCGGAACCGTACTACGCAATCACGCACACAATTACTAATATTTTTGCTTACAAACAATTATGAACCTTACACCTTAGAGATAGCGTTGAATAACACTCAACGTAAGTCATACCCACATTTACACAACGGCGCCATTTATTGGCCGCGTCGGCATTATGTCTGTACTAGTCGTAACCTGTTTTTTTGTCCGTACCACGATACCACGAACTTTTGTGCAAGACGGAAGGGTTATCAAAAATTACTTTACATTGCTGCGTATAATTCAAAACGATCTGCGTTTTTACACGCTTTATATTAGCTTCACCTGTATGTTTGTATGTATGTTTGTATGTTTGTATGTTTGTTTGTAACCGACTCCTTAGGGCGCGATTTTGACCCACTTCCCGGTTTCCGATTGAGCTGAAATTTTGCACATATGTGTAAATTGGATGACAATGCAATATTATTGTAACATGGAGCTGATCTGATGATGAAGCTGGATGGTGGCCATAGGAACTATGTAATAAAACAACACAACCATATCGAGTTTGGGCTCGTTTGATTCGTCTTGACGAGCACTTTGATCCCATATGGTAACCAGGGTCTGATGATGGAGCTGGAAGATGGCCAAAGGCACTCCACAATAAAACGACACAACCCCATCGAGTTTGGGCTCGTTTGATTCGTCTTGACGAGCACTTTGATCCCATATGGTAACCAGGGTCTGATGATGGAGCTGGAAGATGGCCAAAGGCACTCCACAATAAAACGAAACAACCCCATCGAGTTTGGGCTCGTTTGATTCGTTTTGACGAGTACTTTGGTCCTAGATGGTAACAAGGGTCTGATGATGGAGCTGGAAGGGGGGTAGGTAGCGGGGTGGGGGGGAATGGGGTATGGGTTAAGGGGGTCGGGGGTTTAGAGGGTTGGGGGTTAGGGTGTGGCGGTTGGGGTTAGGGGATAGGGGGGGGGGGTTACGGGAAATAGGGTGGGGGTGTTGGGGGGTTCGGGGGTAAGTGATTTTGGGGGGTTGTGGGAAATGGGGAGGGGGTAAGAGGCCTAGATGGTAACAAGCCACCAGAGCTCATCTTCAGAGTTACCACAACCGTATGCTATGCTACCAAATGTTAAACTCAACATAACATTTGGTTTAACATTTGGTAGCATAGCATACGGTTGTGGTAACTCTGAAGATGAGCTCTGGTTGAGTTCGAAACGCGTCAGTGTAGCTTGGTGGTGGTGATGGTTGGGTTTATGTGATTTGTGTGTGTTCGTACAGTGTGGAGGTGGAGGAACTGCATGAACGCACATTTCTTGCATAAACGTAACAATTGTAAGGTCGCGGGTGAGCAAAGTAATTGTTTTAGTTCATTTGTTAATTTCATGTATTTTATTATATGTTATTTTATGTACAGATTTTATGAATAAATGTTGTATATTTTCAGATACTCATCTGTATTATTTATTCAGTTATAAAAAATAATATTGTCGTATAAAATGGTTCGAACGGAAGACCAGCGTCGGCTGCAAGGCCGAAATCATGCTGAGTTGGGACCATTTCTTGACAATTTTTTATTTAATAAGTATCTGTTTCCGTTTCTTCTTCTTGTAATTTTCTTGTCACGAATAAATGTTTTTCTTTCTTTTTCTTTTCTCTAATCACACCTGCGATGAAAAATAATAGTGTGTGTGAAGTTCCCGATCCGCACTGGACCCCGGTGAACCCACTCATTCTGAGAGGAGACGTGTGCCCTGCAGTAGGACGTATATAGGCTGGAATTATGATGCTGAAGAGATTGCTATTTTGCACACAGTGGTGGAGCTTAAAATACAAAACCTTGCTTAGCCAAATCATATCAACCCTTTTTGTCGAGCGAAGTTGTTGGTGCTTCGGTTCCCTGAATTCTGAATAGGCTCCATGTCAATAAGGTGAAGGAAGACAAAGACAGCGCAGTAATTGAAGCAGTGTCAAGGGTGCCGGCGGGCCGTGTAGCGACGTATTAACATCACAAAGCTACCCTTTAGCTTATGCTAATTTTGGCGGAGATTCTTTCATTGTTTTTCAGCGCAGATAGAGTTAGGATGAGTTTAGTTTAAAAGTTAAAATCAGATTTCTGTCTTACTTTTTAGTATACAGATCTATTTGATAATAACGTGTTAAAGTGGTGACAAGTCAATGAAAAACTTATAAAAGAGATAGGGCCAGTGGATTCAACCAAAATAGCTTCAATAATTAATTATGGAAAAGTAGGTAGTGAATTTAATGAAAAAATATTGAAATCTGTACAAAAAGTTATAAAAACCATTTTTTTTTTAGGCAATACCAATTGTATAAAGCTTATACTTAAGAATAATTAATTTTCTTTTTTTTAATACTCATTTGTTTCAATACAGACGGGAAGTGACACCCTTTAAAGTCATAATCAAGATGGGCTGACCCTTGAAATTGAGCGGTCGCTCGATGGCAGTCGTAACAGCGTCGTTTACATGACAAAGTCTTAGCTGCTGCTATTACACCATGATTATCCTGTGGCGGTGCTACTACAGGCTCTTGCCAATCTCACTTGACATCTCTCCTTGAGATTCAAAGTAGAACCAAAGTTACTGACATAGTTTATAGAGTTGCCAGACTTAAGTAGCAGTAAGGTTCTAGTGTAGAGATCGTGAAGTAGGAAGTTCCCCTACAAGATGGACCGGCGATCTGAGGCCGTAGTGTCTAACGCTTCTGACGCTCGCCTTCGCTTTCACCGTCTCTTTTTGTCATCATTTTATACCGTTTGACAGAAAGAAATAGTGATTGCGAAGGCAAGCGTCAAAAACATTACACAATAAACTGCTGGTAAACGTTCAGGAATAGTACATTACTGCAGAGGCCGGGACTTAAGGGGTTGCCGGCCGAGTATCTAAGTTGACGGCCGAGTGGTACACGAGGCCGGCATGATACGAGGCCGGCAACCCCTGTTCCGGCCGAGACTTGTATAGTGCTTTTCTAAAACATGCACCATCACCAGCATCATCATCATCGTCGTCGTCATCATGATGGTGATGGTGATGGTGATGATGTAGATGGTGGTGATGATAATGATGGTGGTGATGGTGATGATGATGATGATGATGGTGGTGATGATGATGATGGTGATGATGATGATGATGGTGATGGTGATGATGATGATGATGATGATGATGATGGTGATGATGATGATGATGGTGATGATGATGATGATGATGATGATGATGGTGATGATGATGATGGTGATTATGATGATGATTATGACGATAACGATGATGATGATGATGATGATGATGATTATGACGATAACGATGATGATGATGATGATGATGATGATGGTGAAATATTTCTCAAGGCAGATCACCATTACCATCACCATCACCATCTTACCTTACCTTAAATAAGCGTAGTGGCAGAATGTCATAATGAACCAAAACGCAAATATTGCCAATAGTTTTTTTTTAAATGGCTAAATGCTATGATGCCATAGACCTATTTATAAACATCATGGTGCTGTGTGACATGAAACAATAGACGATCGCATTGCCGGCCTAGGCCTGCAACGGTGTATTTTGAGGCCTGTTTTAAGGAACACAACGTAAACATTACATAGCATGTTTGAGAAAAGATCGTTGTGGACATTTTTGGGGGAGGCCTTTGCCAGTAGTGGACGTTTATTGGCTGATATGATGACGGGACTCTAAGGGCAACTACTGAAAAAAGTGAAATAGTTATTTGTGCAACAAGAGAGCAAAGTTGGTTTTTACTGCGAGTGTTGATTTTGAATCAACAAAAAATAATTTTATTCTCCGTTTTTTGCCGTTTTTGGCGTACGAAAATCGATTTTAATAAAATTATCCGAAATGTTGCAATTGAATAAATACTGAAATTCAACATTAAAGAAGGTTTGGACGAGCCACGTTGGAACCACGACACCGTAATAAAAAAAATAAAAATAATAAGAAACACAAAACATATATATTATTAGAAAAAAAAGAAAGAAAGAAAGAAAGAAAAAACATTTATTCGTGTCAGTGACAGTTACAATAGGCATACGAGATAACAATGTAAGGCAAATACAAATATCACGAAACGGAACCACCTCAGCATAATACCGGCTCGAGAGCCAGCGCTGGTCTTCCGGTGGGACCGTGAGGCCGTCATTTACTCGCTGCACGTACGACCGAACCGTGTCTAATTGTGAACGCAACGCGACCATTTTATAATCAGCGCTATCAACACAAGTGGCAGCGTTAACTGACATTGACAACTGACACGGTCAACCACACGCGCAGCAAGCAAAACGATATTTAATTAATTATTCTAACATGCAACAAATTAAAAAAGAGTGACAATGTGAAAAATAAAATTATAATGAAAATGAAAATTATAGCAATGACATATTTAAAATGGATTGGGACAATAAACAAGACAATAAACAAGACACGCACATCACAAACAAGATCGTGTCATAAAATAAAACAATAATAAAGATAAGAGAAAATTTTAAACATGAAACACAATCGTTCGAAATAAGAAAGAAGACAAAAAACCCATCAAAACTTTCACTAACGTCATATTGTTAAAAAAATTGTATATTACGTGTCACGTTGTTTGTCCGCGATGGACTCCTAAACTACTTAACCAATTTTAATAAAATTTGCACACCGTGTGCAGTTTGATCCAACTTGAGAGATAGGATAGCTTACATCTCAATTTATAGTCGCAATATTGTTTTATTGCAAATTATTTGCTTCTCCGGATCACATAACATAGTTGCACCCGTGCGAAGCGTGGATCGTAATATTTATATGGCAAAACAACGTTTGCCGGGCCAGCTATATACAAGATAAAGGTAACAGACAGACAAGACAGAGTTACTTTCGCTTTTTTATACCATTGGTACGGATTAATTTATTACCGAAGTGTTTTAAGAAGTAAACGAAGCACGTAACTTTTTTTCTTATATTTTTTGTCACTAGATACGAACAAATTCATAAACGGTTCATATACAGTTTTCTGTACGCGTCTCTCCTGTGGTCATGGCAAAAGTTAAGGGTCCATAGCCAATATTTTTTAGTGAAGTCCACATCTGCGTGATGTACGCCTGGCCAACTTTCGATCAATTCGAGTAAATCTTAAGTTTCCTGACTCAGAGCCACTAATTTTATGTCCACAGGAGAGACAACTTTTGTTTTTTTACGATGTGTAAGATCCACACTATTAAAAAAAAATGACCTAAAGCTTATGAACTTCTATGTTTCGTTTTCGTTCTGTTGTTTCGTGTGTCGACTGTCAGCGAGAATTAAGTGATTTCGAGACCCGTTGTAACACCGAGTGCGCGTAATGACCCGCACCGCTCATGCCGAAATGGGGCTTAATGGCTCGGAATACAGTCGTTTGTGCCATCAACCCCTGATGATAACGTTTACCACTTGACGAGTGATACACCGAGATAATGATGATATTCACTCATCGTCTTGCTTGGCGATTGCCGATAGCAACTGAAGATGACTTGGAGCTTAAATTCCGGACGGTAAGGCTGGGTTACTTTGGCCCTTGGTATTAATTCAGTCCAGAGCTCGTATTTTATATCACTTGGAATTGGAATGGCGTTTACCACTTCTTTCGTCGAACGATATCAGTGGCGTAGCGTGCCTTGGCGTGACTCCGTATAAACTTTTTTTTTGGTGCGAAATTTAAAAATAAACTAAAATAATTTTTAGTGTGTGAGTGCTTTTATAACCTTAATGAATACTTTTGTAATAAATATTAAAATTCTTGTAAAATAATATTAAGTAATTAAATTGTACGTCCGAAATGGGCAGACTGTTGAAACTTCTTGATGCATAAGTGTTAACACAATTTATACACGGTTTTAAACAATAAACGTTTCTTATTTCTTATTTGGGGCCCTTAGGAAGGGTAAAGAAAAGACTTCTCACAAAAGAAAAAAAATGTTTGCATAAAATTAAAAGAAACATTTATTCATCATACATAGTTATCTATCTATCTGTCACTTTTTCCAAAAATTTTAACATTTTTTTTTATTAATTTTTGCTCACGCACGTCGGGGGCCCCCGTGGCCCGGGGGCCCCGTATAATTGATACGGCTGATACGGCGGTAGCTACGCCCCTGAACGATACAGGATAAGGGTAGAAAGAGATGGCGAATGCGATCGCAAGCGCCCGCGCATTAGTCAATACGGCCTCAGGTTTTACGATTGCATTGATATTTTTATTTTTATTTTTATTAATTACTAGCTACCTCCGACAATATCAGGAGCCTATGTCTACTGTTCATTCATTCCAGTTCCATCTGGTGCTACTACTCGTACTTCCATGCTGCATACTGGATCTTTCTTTTTTCCCATCCTCATTCCTTCTGTTGGGTTTCCGACCCTTCAACTAATCTAACTAGCTAACTTATTAACTATTATACAAATACACACTTTTTACTTTTGATTTCCTTTCTAACATTCCGGCCTCTTTGTCATTCCGTCTATCAGTTATTCTGGCCACTTTATCACACGTCATCTTGTATCCTTTCTTATAACTAACAGGGGGGAACAGATTCCAGGGTACAATCGTTGTTTTTAATAATACAATAAAAATTACAACAGTACAACAATGTTGACAATCTGATTATTAACACTATTTTTATAGATAAAACATTTAGAATACAATTAACACAACCAAGTTACAGGCATAGGTTTCTTTTAAGTTCTTATTTTCTATCTTACTTTAACATTTTTAATTATATTTAGTTTACATACTCTTAACTAATTACATTATTTGTCTATTTCTATGTATGCTACATATTAATATATTCCAATAAATTATTTTAGCATACTATACACTACTATTTTTATTTTTTACTATCACCTTGTTAACAATTTTCACAGAATATTTCAAAAACTTATCCCTATTTTTCCCTTTCATTATTTCCATTATACTAACTCTTTTTAAATTCCATGTCTATTTCTACTTCCAGGTTATATCTCTCAACGCTGTACACCGGACACTCAAGGATCAAGCGAACCACATCCTCCGGCACCCCCGGCTCACAGGAGCACGATGGATCCTCCTTGCACTTGAATCGGCTCAAGTACTCTGAGAATCCACCGTGCCCCGTCAAAACCTGAGTTAACGTACCACGGGGATTTATGCATTGATATTATGGTACATTCTCATATGACTTGTACCTATTTGCTGGCCGGCCACGCTTTTATTTTTTACGCGGTACAGGGATGCGGGAGAGGTGTAAGAGTTGCAATTTGCAATTTAACGACCGCTTTAGCCTAGTTGGTAGTGACCCTGCCTACGAAGCAAGAGGTCCTGGGTTCGAATCCCGGTAAGGGCATTTATTTGTGTGATGATGAGTTATGGATGTTTTCTATGTATTTAAGTATTTATTTATCTATATAAGTATGTTTATCGTCGTCTAGTACCCATAGTACAAGCTTTGCTTAGTTTGGGACTAGGTCGATTTGTGTAAGATTGTCCCCTAATATTTATTATTTATTATTAATTGAATAAAAATACTACTCAAAATAGTAGGTATACTGAAAATGTAACGTTATTCGTATGGGATTAAATTAAATTCCGAAACGTTCCGACTTGTTTCATCATCTTACACCCGACGCCGAAAGTGAATTACGTTTGCACAATTGCATTTATCGGCCATTCTCCAGATTTTTGCACCCATCTTATTACCCGGCCGCTTAAGTATTTTGCACAAAATCGACGTGTAATTTAGATCAAGTTCACAAATATGGAGAATGACAACCAACCATTTGCCAGATTTGTACTTTAAATCTAATAGGGATTATGACATAGTATAAAAGAATAATTTCAATACGTGACACTAGTAAAAAACATTTGAAAACCAGATTTATTTACAGTTAATTGCAAAATGAGATTTTTAGCAACTTTTATTTAAAACAAAAAAAGACCGTGTTTTAACAGTTCATTGTAAGTAAATGTAACGTGTGATTAGACATAGTGCACAAATCTGCAGAGTGACCGATTTAAACGCTAAGTAAATCGTGCACCACGAACTTCAGCATTTCGAATTAATTACAACGACACCTCCATGATCCCCACAAAGCCTTTTTAACAGGCAAAACGTATAATTTAATAATTGGCGATCCATTAGAGGTAATAATGGGTGAAAAATAGCGGATTTGTGCATTAAATTGAGTAATTCGCGGCTGCGGGGATTCCGCAAATGAGATTGCGGATAAGCTCCGGATTCCATTTAGAAAAAGTGGGGCTTACACGTGGAAACAAAGGGAGCCTCGACCGACATCCATATTAAAAGCGGCTCCGGATGAGTTACCGGGGTTATCGTGGAAGCTATCTAGGAAAACAACGAGGAGTTAAATGTTCACTTGCAAGAAATAAAATTGCCTCTGACTTTTCCGAAATTTATACTTGAAACTTACCATGAGCTGACCTGGTCCAAGAAACTTCCACACAGTAAGACATTCAAAGGTGTGTGTGAAGTTCCCAATCTGCGCTGGGAATGCGTAGGAACTACTACGGCTCAAGCCCTCTCATTTTAAGAAAGGCCTGTGTCCTGCGATGGGACATTATACAGGGTGATCAATCCAAATGGGTCAGTATGGAGAAATCAGAAACTATGAGAGATAGCGGAATGTGTTCTTAGGAACCATGGCTTCGATTTTAGATTTAACAAAAATGGCATTCAAACATTTTTTTTAACTCTCATACATAACCGGGAATCGAACCTGGTCAAAATTTCTGTACCTAATAATTTATTTGTTGTTATTGTTGAAGTTAGGTATTAGAAGTCCCAAGAATCACATTTTTCAATGGAATTTTGTTTAAATAATTGTAAAATAAACTCAAAGATTACAAAACAACTTTATTTAAGTAAGTAATTATTGGGTCTCCACTGAGCGAACTGCCTCGCGAGGCAGCCATTTTCGGCACGATTTTGAACCTTGTATCGAACAATTTTGTTCATGAGGCATTATTTAATGCCTCATGCGCTAGCCTCGCGCGCGAGGCAGCTCGCTCAGTGGGGACCCAGCTGATGATCAAAATGTTAGCCATTTTCCTGGATGCAAAGATTACCTAATTCTCTTGGCTAATGCACAATCGCGTTCCGTATTTTTGTGGGGTGCATATTCAGCCCAAGCAAACATTCCATTTTTAAATTTGAAATAAATTGCATGGCACGCCCTCTGAACGAATGTGTTCTAATTTCAAATAAACGCAATTTGCAGTGGATTACTATCTAAGTAAGAATAATTGTAAGGTAGCCTATTCAGATAAATTATTCATATTGATGAACTAATGACGATATTTTGCAAACTATTTAATTGTGGGACTTTCTGTCTAATGTTTTACACAAGAATTCATAGCAAAAGTTGGTCGTTATATTCTAGGGATCAACTAAAATAACAAAACGACATGTGAATATTTAGGTACAGAATTTTGATCAGGTTCGATTCCCTGTTATGTACGGCAGTTAAAAAAAATGTTTGAATGCCATGTTTCTTAAATCTAAAATCGAAGCCATGGTTTCTAAGAACAGATTTTGCTATCTCTCATAGTTTCTGATTTCTCCATACTGACCCATTTGGATTGATCAACCTGTATAGTCCGAGATGATGATGATGATGTTACCTTGCTTTTCTGTCATGCGTGTAAGTTACGTCTGTACGTATGTAAAACCAGTAAAACTCTTTATTGTATATAGGTACATAGAAACATGAAAATTAACAGTTAACAAGAGAAGCAGACGTTAGACGTTCGTTCGTTCTATGAAACCGACGCTTCTGACGCGTCATACAAATTACAAATCCGGCTTTAAAATGAATCCAGTTTTTTTTTGTAATTAGCAACCAAATTCGATTGTAAATGTTTTTCATCGGAATTTCAATTTCAAATTACATAGAAAGTTGATTTTATGGTGACACTAGCTTTTGATCGCGGCTTCGTTCGCGATAAATTTTGAAAAAGCCAGTAGACTTATTTACAGAAGTGCGTCCGCGAAGTTTCGAATAAAAAGTCTATCTAATCTTGTTTCTCCGTACAGACTTTAAACCCTCGTTAAATCCCCTTAGGGTGCGAATTTGGAAAATCCTTTCTTAGCGGATGCTTACATCATAATAGCCATCGGTGCTAAATTTCAGTACAATCCGTACAATGGTTTGAGATGTGCGTTGATAGATCAGTCCGTCACATTTGCCTTTTATGTATATAGACTAGCTGTTGCTCGCGAGTCCGTTTGCGAAGGATAGGGGAGGGGTATAAAAAGTAGCTTACGAACTATTCTCAGACCTACCAAATATAGAGAATAAATTTCACAAAAATCGGCCGTTTCAGAGGAATTCGATATCAAACACCGTGACACGAGATTTTTATATATTAGAAGATTAAAGCCAACTAAGGGATCTCACACATTCAATCACTTTGCACTTAACAAATAATTCTACTTTAAGTTCCCCAAAGTCGGGCATTTATCACGTACATGAAAAGCGAAATAAAGCAATAGACTCGACGAGACAGCCACTGCGTTTTCCTCAGAGGGTGCGCCGAATACGAAATTTCTTCTAAGTGATGCGCTTGCAGCTTGGCTTCGATGGCACGTGATTCGCAGGAACCTTGGCGGTATGCTGCTTCTAAAGGGAGGTCCTATTTGTTCTAAAAAACTGCGAAATAATGAAGTAACAGAGTTGAAAATCATACCAAATATATCAGTTCTATATATAGAACAAATGGGACATACCCCTACTCCTTCTAAAGGCAGCGTTGGCGCAGGACTTAAATTTGATGTCGGTAGGATTTATTGAAATAACTAGCTGTTTCCCGCGACTCCGTCTTCGAAGAATAAGGTTATAAAAATAGTCTTCGACCTATTATCAGACCTACCAAGTAAAGACAAAAAAATCATAAAAATCGGTCAAGCCGTTTCGGAGGAGTTCGATAACAAACACTGTGACACGAGATTTTTATATATTTTCTAATATAGAGACAGACAAGCCAAAGCACTGTGAAATTCATAAAATAGTAACAAACACCACATGTAGGTATAACGCGTAGCACAGAAGATAGCAGGGGGGTTACTACGAAATTCGAAGTTCGAAGTTCGGATCGTGCGGTCCCTCTCACTCTCGTAATAAATACCATTAGCGTGAGCGGAATGGCATGAAACGAAGTTCGAATTTCGCGCTTCGTAGTATAGGGCCAGCATTACCAATTCACAAACAATTAAGTGAAGACGTCAATCCTTCGCCTCACAGGACTTCATACACTCACTCAAAATTTAGGTAGTCTTGTGTAGGAAAGCCCAAGTACTTTAATAAAACTATACCTACTTAGAACCTTAATTTTGATTTTTGATATTTAGTGATTTTAAAGGTTTATCAGATAACGCCGAAGACCGGCGCGCTGCATACGTGCCGCAAATGCTAAGTGCAGTGTACTCATATAAATGCATTTCGCGAGTGAATGTGGTTCACTTTCTGCCGCCATGCAAGCAAATCGAATGTTTACCTGTACGGGAGCCAATAAAGCGGGTAACGCCGCGCTTGTAATAGTATGTGTGTATGCCACAGTAATTCCAATATATGAGTGTTGGGAAGTGAGGGTGATTTTGAAACTGTTAAGGTTAAAGTAGGAACAATAAGAAAAAAAAACACTAAAACATAATTCTGAATTATTATTACTTACGTAAAAGCCTGTCGTTTTCAATGGCCGCTGTGATTTGCTGATTGTTCCACTCATCCACTTACTATGTAGTCTCAAAACAAATCTTCCTCGTTATTTTTGCCTAGTGGAATAGCATAATTTATCATTCCTCCCTCACATGTACCTAAGTAGCGGGATCCAACCATCGATCTCGCTAAGTGTATTGTTTCGAGGAGCCCATTTGTCTAGCCTCACAATCTGATCGAGATGTGTTCTTCGGTATCAGGTGAAGGCGCGATTTTAAAGGGTTCCTTTGTAAATTAAACAAAAGAAAAACCGGCCAAGTGCGAGTCGGACTCGCGCACAAAGGGTTCCGTACCATAATCTATGAAAACGGCAAAAAAATCATGTCTGTTGTATGTGAACCCCCCTTAAATATTTGTTTTATTTTAATTTAATTATTTATTTTTAAAGTGAATATACAACTTAATAACCCGTGACTATTTTAAGCGTCTACCTGTTGCCGTTATCAATATCGAGCAAAAACGAGCAAAAAAATCACGTTTGTTGTACGTATTTGTTGTTATAGCGGCAACCGAAATATATCATTTGTGAAAATTTCAACTGTCTAGCTATCACAATTCATGAGATAAGTACAGCCTGGTGACAGACGGACAGACAGACAGACCGACAGACGGACGGACAGCGGAGTCTGAGTAATAGGGTCCCGTTTTTACCCTTTGGGTACGGAACCCTAAAAAAGAAATAGACAAGCGTGAGTCAAACTCGTGTGGAGAGGGTTGTGCGACAATAGTATATGCAACGGTTGTTTAAGGCGAGTGACGTGAGTTGCGATATGAACGAAGTGATATCGCAATGAAAGACGGCACGAGCCTTTTTAGACAAAAATATGCACCGTTGCATACAATATTTAACGACCGCTTTAGCCTAGTTGGTAGTGACCCTGCCTACGAAGCAAGAGGTCCTGGGTTCAAATCCCAGTAAGGGCATTTATTTGTGTGATGAGCACGAATATTTGTTCCTGAGTTATGGATGTTTTCTATGTATTTAAGTATTTATTTATCTATATAAGTATGTTTATCGTCGTCTAGTACCCAAGTACAAGCTTTGCTTAGTTTGGGACTAGGTCGATTTGTGTAAGATTTGTCCCCTAATATTTTTTTTTTTTTTTATATTTTTTCTACGTCATCCATTTTTTCTTCTATTAAATTTAATTATGGCAACTATGGCAAAAAAATATAAAATGTTTGACATATACAAGCTAATACCTAGACTATTTGTAGTATTTATTTTAAAAAATTGAGTACAAGTGCTTTTGGAGATTAGGGCCTGGGTCGGCATTTTCAGCTACTTCATTAAATAGGTAGTTAGTGCTGCGAGTGCCTTCCATTTTAAAAAGTTATGCTTACTAGCGTTTCAACCGCAGCATTCTGTTCTGATCTGTGACGACACAACACCTCAGATAAATATGAATGCGGCTTAATTGCGTCATTCGCAAATAATTAAATAATCCATACTTTCTGTCTGTCTGTTGCCTCTACACGCTTAAAACCGTTGAACCGATTTAGATTAAATTTGGTTTAGAGATAGTTTTGACTGTTTTGAGTTCCAGGGAAAAACATAGGATAGTTTTCATCCCAAAAATCTTCCTTTAAGGCGGTGAAAAGGGGGTTTGTATGGGGAATCAATAGCCTCTGAACCGACTTAGATGAAATTTGGTATGGAGTTAGTGAGAGTTTAAGACCCTGGAGAGGACGTAAGATTGCTTTTATCCCGAAAAGTTGCACGGTTCCCGCGGGATAGCGATAAACGAATTCTTCGCAGACGGAGTCGCGGGCAACAGCTAGTTCCATAAAAACATATATATACATTATAGGTTACAAATTCTCTCGGGTGTTATTAGATATTTTGTAGCCAAACTTATTCTCATTACAAAACGTATGTGTTCTGCCGAATCAACTGTCGTAAAACGTGGCATGTTATTGAATACATGGTAATTTATGTGGGGGTCCATAAAGCTGGCCCTCGCTCGGGTTCCGTACGAGGTGACAAGTGCGCGGGTGCTTTTTATTGGAACCCGTGGACGCACGGAGCAGAGATTCGACGGAGGAGGAAATTCGTTTTATACGATACTTATTGAACCTCTTGACCGCCGCACTACGCATACATTGACGTACGTGAAAGCGAATAGGGTTTTTTCATTGTAGAAGGTTTCATTTTGAGTTGTCTGTTGGTCATGTATTGATGGCGTTCGCATGTAATAAATTTAATATTTCTCTATCACGTGGGAATTTCGGAAAATCCTTCCTTAGTGCACCTTTACGTTATTTCAGGTACATGTAGGTATGCCAAATTTCAAGTCTCTAGCACCAGTAGTTTAAGCTGTGTCTTGTCAGTCAGTCAGTCACGGTACTGTTTTATAGGTATAGATTAAAATATGAAGAATTTTAAAAAATAGAGACGAAAATGATTTTTCATATAAATATCGTAGATATTGTTTATAGTACAATATAAATAATTCAGTTCCCGTTCCAAAAGGTTTCTGATTTTGAAAAATATATATAAAAAAAAAAAAAATTAATTCATTTTGAGCGATAAGCCTATTGTCTGCCTGATTTTTTATTGTTATTAATTTTTTTTTCTGTACTTTTTTTTTTGGTGATCAATAAAGAATATTTTTATTGTATTGTATTTGTATTAAAAAAAAATCATAATCAAAGCTGTTCTTGAGGACTTTGATCCAAAAGGCTTCGTTGACGTGACTATTTGTATGTTAAAATTATCTATGGGCTTCTGAATCGGGTTTTGACCATTTAACTTAAAGCTAAACTTAAGCAATCGTTCAGGATTGTGTTCAGGATTGTTTAGCAGTTAATAGAAAACTGACATATTTTATTCATACTAAAACCTATGAAAACTCAAAAAAACGTACGCACATTAATCGCTGGAGAGGTGACATAGGGATGTTGACACCACCAATCAACTGACGTTCTTTTTATGAGCTGTCAAAACACAATCTCCCCTAGAGTTTGAATGACAATAGCGACATATGACGTCATTGTTCGCATACTTAATCAACTAACTATTTATTTGTTTTAAAGCAACAAAAAATCTAATTTTGTATTTAATCGAAAATTAATCTGGCTTTCAGGGCTGAAATAAAGCGTTTTCTTACTGGAGTCGTGTCTTTAAATTCTTTTTTAATGGTGTCAACATCCCTATTGGTGACATCGATTATAGAAGGAAATATACACGATAAAATTTCTAGTCTCGGTATACTCGTACTTCGTTTTTTAGCAGCAGTTAAAAGCGATCTTGACGAGTCATTTTATTGAAAAACACTTTTGAAAAATAAATCACAGCAAAAATGTAACAATCAGCAAGGACTTATTTTATTATTATTTAAATTATTTTAGTTTCCTAATACTTAATTACTATTTTTTCGATAATAAGACGAGTCAAGATTGTTTACCCTATTTATAATGCTAAAAAAACAAATTATAGGGACGTTTCGCAATGCCTATAGTCCATGGCATCGCGATAAAGTAGCCCTCAGCGCTAACATAGATCGCACGCGGCGCTACCTTTGTGTCTTCAAGTACATGGGTCCCGTTTCTACTTTACACTACTGACTCGACTCTAATAGGATATCCGATATGATTAACTAATGGTCATTTTCAATTGGAAATGTGTGGCTTTTTTTCAGAATTAGGTAGTTTTAAGGTTTTCTTACTCAGAATCAAGAGCGTTATTTATTCACAAAGAACATATGGTTACATAAGGTCTTAAATTGTATACTATTGCTTCCCATGACATGTTCAGCCAAGTTAGGCATGTGAAAATATTGTTTTTTTTTGTGAAATTATTGATTTTGATAATGATGAAAAAATTACCCTAATTTTCCATCCAGATTTTTGTATCCTAGACCTTTAAATCCATTTAGCCGTTATTGTTTTTTTTACAAGAAACTAACCCGTGTTTGACCCGTAGCTCACCAGTACAGGTGAGGACAAAGGTATATCTCACCGGTTCAGTAACGGCCTATTGCGTGATTGAGTAAAAAACATTTCCACAAACTTCCTCTTTTATCATATTAACAGCATTATGCCAGTAGACATATTGACATCGATACTCTGAAACTCAGTCTCGGGATTCCGGGGGACGACTCCAAACGCGGATTCGAAGTTCGCATCATACCATCCCTTTTACTCCCCTATTAAATACTTTTAGCGTGAGCGGGACCGCACGATACGAAGTTCGCATTTTTAACTTAAGAGTCTGACAACATTTACGCTAAGCTTAAGGAGCTAAAACCGTGTAAGCGTGTGATATACAACGTTCATGTTTATAATCACAGGCGCACTAATCCTGACAGGAGCGAGGCACTCACGTCGCCCCATAATCCCCCCCAGCTTACCTCTTTGATGCGACAACATGCTTGATTGACTTGTCTGTAATTTTAGACGTCTAATTGCGCTTTGCCTCTTGTACTTGAGGTAGGTACACTAGGTACAGTTGAGCTGAATCGCGTACGAGTGTCATGGAATAAATAATAGTACAAGTACAGCAGAACCTCTCCTTTGATCTGTACGAAAGCCATCTATTTATTAGACTACGCATAATGGCCGCTCCGAGGTCGCCGACTCCAGCGCAAGCCAAACGGAACGTTATGTCTGTGTAATAACGCTGGAAATGCATTGGTTCGCTTCTTGCGTCACCGATAGCAAGGGTTTTCAACGTTTTGTAAATAAATAATAATAGCGTGTTGCGTATTTGTAAAGCAGTATATTCATATTCATTATTTTTTTTTATTTTTTATTTTTTATTTTAATTTAATTTAATATATACAAAACATTTATTGAAACTAAGAATACAAATATGAAGAAAAAATAACAATGAATAAAACTTAATTATAAACTAAATATCTAACTTAGAACCTACCTAAGTAAAATTAACTAAATATGTACATGTCACTATAAAAATAAAAATTATAAAAAGAATACCCCGTCCAAAAGATCTGACTGTGGCAGGGTTCCCATGATGCTGGCCGAATTACCCCTTTGGACCGCAAGTGCGATCCGTTGGGATAAATATGCGCCAGCTCTTGGGTTCCCAGAGGTGTCGACCAACCGGGAAGAAAGGGCCTTCATAAATGACTTCATGTCGGCTGACCAAGGCCCTAAGGTCTCAACAGCAAGCGCTGCAAACTCGTAATCCTTTAATAAAGATGAGTACTTGCGGCGCTTGAGGAGTTGGGCCTGATCAGCCGCAGCGCCGGCTTGTGAGCTAGTTGCCTTGATGTGGGACAGAGCGAAAGTATCAACGCATGTAGCGTCCCACACCAGAGCCCTACCGAGCTTCCACGGCACCAGTGTGACCCCGTCTGGACGCTTGCCATCGTCCCTTGCCATGCCAGCCGGCTCTAAAGCCGAAGGCACTGACGCGGTGATAATTATTTAATTATTTATCTATTATTTATATTTGTGTTTGTAATTACTTTTTCACTTCTCATGCTCTAAAAGTAGGTCAATATAGCCTTACGAGGCGGGAGTAAAGTGAGTGCTTTAGTCCCTAGGGAGTAAAAGTTATTAATTTTTTAATTCATTTCGAGTGACTTAGATAAACTCATTAACAGCCAGTACTTGCTTAGTGGCAAAACAAAATATATATAAAAAAATAAGATTGTGTGGACCATTTTCACGACGAAAATGTTACGTTCTTAGTCTACGTGGTCTTAGTTCTATGCTTTTTCCGCATAGAAGGTGGCGCCATTCTATTTTTTCCAGTTTATGTATGGGCGGGTTGAGGGCGGGTTGTGATCGGGTTTTGGGCGGGTTGGGAGCGGGTCGGGCGCGGGTTGGGGGCGGGTTGGGAGCGGGTTGGGGCGGGTTGGGGGCGAGTTGGGAGCGGGTTGGGGGCGGGTTGGGAGTGGGTTGTGAGTGGGTCGGGGGCGAGTTGGGAGCGGGTTGGGGGCGGGTTGGGAGCGGGTTGAGAGCGGGTTGGGAGCGGGTTGGGGCGGGTTGGCAGCGGGTTGGGGGCGGGTTGAGAGCGGGTTGGGAGCGGGTTGGGAGCGGGTTGGGGGCGGGTTGGGAGCGGGTTGGGCGGGACTCCACGCACTGTTTTTTTTATTAAGTCTTTTTGTACTAAACTGACTATTTTTTTTCTCGCAATTGAAGTGAAAAATAGAGTTTTCACCTGGCGACTAAAAGTCAATATAAACCCTCGGATAAATAGACACCCTCGCTAAAGTTCGGGTGGCTAACCATCTCGGGTATACATATATTGGCTTCTTTTAGTCCCTCGATAAAAAATATACTATTTTAATAAATAAATTGTATTGTAAGTTTTATTTATCAAAGCAATAAAATATAAAGAATAAACTATTAATTATTCTCCTTAAGAATGATTTTAAATAAAGATTCTGATAGTTCGTTTTACCGTGCCTTCTGTTACGGCAATCTAACCCTAAAGTATGAAATTAGAATGAACCTTGCTTAAAAATAAACTAAAATGATTTCTTTCAGCATTTAACCAAACACCGTCACCGTAAAACATTTCCCAATCAATTACATCCTTAAGTGCCCCAAGTTTCACCACATTGCTCCTTATAATCAGGGTTCCACCAGTTCCTGAAATCCTCATACACTGTATGCGTTTCCATCTTCGTCTTATTATTGAGAGCAGCGCATAGCCCGCACCAGTTGTCAGTAACTCGAGTTATGTACATATAGTGGTTCCTCCATTTGAAGAGTTCGGAGTATACCTCAGGAGATGCGATGATGCCAGCCATAATGGAGGCGAGGTCGCCAGGCTTGTATAGTCTGGCGTCGATGAAGGAGCCAGGAGGCAGAAACCTGGAAAATACAAGATATAATCGTGCGTATGTATATGTATTTAACTGGATCGAAAACGACTATTAAGAATCAAAGTTTTGGAAAATCCAGCACGTGGGTGATATCAATAAGTAACAAAATTACTAAGAGTTTTTGAAATGGTACTTCTGCCATTTATTACATACTCATGATTCGTTAGTTTTTTTTTCGGAAATCATATCTAAATGCTTTAGAAGAAAATTGTTTACACATGACTTATACAGTATATCATAAATAACACTAACCTTGTATAATTAGATCCACCGTAAACGATGGGCACAACAGTATTTCTTAGGGCAAGCAACACCTTTTCAGAAACAAAGTCTTCGACACAAGAGTTCTCAAATGCTAAGTAGAAAAAGTACCCGTCTCTGAGCATGGTTTGGCAAGGATCATGCGGTCTTTTCGGTAAACATTTTAAATCTCCGCATTTACCATAAATGTCCAAAGTAAGGTTATAGTACTTTAATTCATTTTTCAATCTTTCAGCATATTTCTCTCTATTGCACCTTGTAGTGCAATCGGAAACAAACCAAGCAGCTGCTTTAGTTTTCTTCTTTACTGTTTCTAAAATATTAACATTTACTCTTGACATGTTTTCTATCCAGTTCATATTTATTCTGGGCCCTACTTCTTCACCAGCCATATTCTTTATGATGAAAAAAGAGTTCAAAATATCAGATTTTAATTTATAAGTCGCAGTCCAATTGAAGAAACCATCAAATACTGGGTCACAGACTGGCTGGGTGTCTGAAGGCCCTAAATTCATAAAAATATATTTCTGGTGAGGCGATCTTGCTTCAGGTAGGTCAGAGTACAGCCAAGTGTTGGAGCTCCGTCTATTGAAAATTATAGCGTCAAACTTGGTGACATCACCGTCGAGATAAAGTTTATTGTTGGTAATGTAACAATTAGTATTTGGACATTTGCTTTTAATAAACGCCTTTTGCCCAGTTTTCAAATATAAAGGAGGTTCAGATAGGTGTGACGTCCACTGTAGAATGTATTTAAGTTCTGTATTACTTTTAAGGACATTGCCAGCTTTAGGTTTCACTAACTTCTTGGTTTTGGATGATAATTTATCATTGAATACAGTTGGAGGCGCAGCTAAATTGTCAGGTGCTTCAGCTGAATTGTTATCTTTCAACGCGACAAAATGTCGATTTCTAATGGTGGCTAAATTATAAGTCTTTAATGCCTCTAATTTGATTCTTTTAGAAACTAATTTGCCAGTTTTTGAATCAAGTAATCTCATGTCATCGTCATCGTCATGTTTTGGCTCAGCATCTTTTATATCGGCTTCATTTTCTTTCTTTACCTCAACAAAATTGTCTACTTTCAATTCGGTTAAATTGAAACGAAGGTGAATCCACATTGGTATAACCGTTATTATTGAGAGCAACAGTAGTATCTTCAAGAACACTCCTTTTCGTTTGGTAGACAACAATAATTTAGCCCTACTTCTATTGACTACATGGTATCCATCATGCCTATTCCTTTTGAACCAAGGCAGAAGGTGTAGAAGAACCATCGTAGTTGATGCAGAAGATTGGATATATCATAATACCTACTGTTTTCTAATGCTAAACATTAGTCTTTCAGTATTCAATATGGAAATGGAGTCATGTATCTTTTAGTTACACTTAAAGGTATTTATGAACGACTTTTGCTTGTTATAAACAATTCGTTTTCTCCTGTCTGAAACAAGGAAATAATAAATACTTAATGTAACTTGTATTATATTTCGCCAAAGAGCAAAAGCAAATTTTCTGACACAACTATTAAAACGCCTTAACAATTCAATTGTAAAGTGTAATTTAGGTTTTGAATAAATAAAATTAAAAGTAACGTAAGTTAAGTAAGAAAAATAGCGCTAATATTTGACTAAATATATACGAGTACTACTCACATACCTTAATCCATTTGGCTGCATTCATACATCAATTTATTGGTTGTTTTCCTGCTTTCATTAAACCTACTACAACAAATTATGATTCGGTAGTTTTTGTACTACGAGTATAATAAGTAGTAAAAGTAAGTAGGTAACTAGGTAAGATCGAGAGACGTGCGATCTTTCTTAGATGGAATAAAGACAGAAACAATACGCACGAAATGGAATGGAAAATGAGCCATGTAATTCAAATAAACCATAAAATTAGTTTTAATAACAACAGTAATAATCGCATGACTGAAATTTTTCATAATCGCAGAAAGAATTGTTGTCAACTCAATAATAATGGAAGTTAATGAATTAAGTCAGATTAAAGAGATATAAAGCGAGCGACTGAAGTGAATGAGCGATTGTGGAGCTCAAAATACTCAAAGCCCTTATTACTTAGGTAAGGGTAAGGGTGGTAAGGTATGGAAAGGTTACAATATTGAAAAGTTTTTTTTGAAACCGTAAACTTTTAAGACTGATATAAAACTAATAAAGAAATAATATATGCAATTATGCATGAATTTGGCAAATATTTCAAATACATTTTAACATTATGTATGTATTAACCTCAGATTTAGGTGTAGTTCAGATTTAGTTTATGTGGCCTTGCAGGGCGTCATATCATGGACTAACCTATTAGGTACACTAAATTGTAACATCTTTATATTATGTATACGAAGAAGCCGTGGTGGCCTAGTAGTTTAGTTGTTATCTATGGTCGAGTCCGGTCTGGTAGTCTGGTGGTACGAGTCCGGGTTTGCATCACTGAGTTTTTCGGAATTTAAGTGTGAAATTACATTTATTAGCTTTAAGTTTATTAGCTTTACGGCAAGCAAGGAAACCTGCATACACCTGAGAAGAAATTGAATGGTGTATGTGAAGTTCCCAATCCGCACTGGGCCCGCGTGGGAACTACGGCCCAAACCGCCTCATTCTAAGAGGAGACCTGTGCCCTGCAGTGGGACGTATATAGGCTGGGATGATGATGATATTATGTACATGACTATACAGTGAATAAATAAATGAATGAATAACGTGTAAATATAGTATATACCAGATTTTTTCGAACTTTCACCACGTGCCTTTAACTCATATAATAAGCACATAATAGCGGTTCATAGAAACACAATAACGTTATACTTAATATGAACTTGAGAATATTTTCAATGAATTCTTATACCTATACTGTGTTCAGGGCATTGGGTGAAAGTCAACAAAACCCAAAACGCTTATATGCGTTCAAGGCACTGGCGTAACGTAAATACCATTCAATCTAACTGTACACTTTAAAATTAAATGATCAGTAACTTGTGCGTGCTATAAAGTAGGCAATACATTATTCGCCAGTTCGCTACCATTACACGCCATCGTAATGCAATTGATACTGCGTCGATATCACGATTTGACGTCGTAATGGTTTTTGCTGGACTAATTTCATGCGTCACTCGTGAGGGGAAAATTGTTTTAAATCTCTTTATTTCTGTTAATGTAAGATTTATTTGACTTCTAAAAACTTGAAATTTGATATGGACATGCAGATGACACAACGATAAATGCAAGTGAAGGGTATATAAGTAGGTACATGACGACTAGTCACCTTAAAATGAGATTAATTTTAATTAATTAAACAGTGAGGCGTGAGATCTCATCTAGTTATTTAAATTTTGACTGTTTTTTTTTAACTGATCATCCATTAAAAATCGTCTTGTATAGGAGATTGATTCAACCACATTCTTCTACCCAATCGATCTCTCTCATTACAGTCTACCTCCATCCATCGCGGGCAGGCAATAACTTACTCCATCCGCGGAATGAGGGCGGACGCGCGTTACTTATGCACGCGCCCTTAGCGGGGATCACCTTGCGGCGAAACTGATTGAATTCAGCGCGCGGTCGCGGCGTGGGAAGCGGGGCGGGGAACGGGGCGGGGAGCGGGGCGGGGAGCGGGGTGGGCAGCGGGCGGGCACCGGAGCGAGAATCGGAAAGAATAAACAAAAATGTGAATGTTTCACGTAAATACAGTGGTAAACGGCTTGTGGGACACGGATATGTCCGAATATGTCCTAAAACTGCGGCCAGTAATACCGGAGGACGGGCAGCAGCGTCCTTGATATTTTCGTTATCCCACTGCGGTCGCCAACCCGCCTGCCAAGCGTGGCGACTATGGCTGAGTCCAAACAAGAACGGCCCCTAGTCTCCGGCGGCCCCGCTATTCCAGTCTATGGTAGCGGCCTAGGTAACGGCGAGCAAGGGGTGCTGATGCGGATGGCATTGGACCGATCTGTTTCGCGAGCCCTGGGGGAGGCCTATGTTCAGCAGTGGACGTCTTTCGGCTGAAATGATGATGATGATGTGTAAACAACAAGGAACAGTTAATCAAGCTGGTGCGGCAGCAGAGACGGCTGAAAAACTAAATGCAGAGGTATCTGCTCTAAGTATAACTTTGTTCCATTCGAGGTTGAGTCCATAGATCCGTGGGAACTCAGCCCCAAATTTTTTTTAATGGGGTCTCTAAACGGCTATGTGATACCACAGGGGACCGAAGAGCTGGTAGGTAGCTTCCTCGCACAACGTATCAGCTTTACTATAGAGCGAAGAAATGCTGCCATCATCTTTGGATCTATGCCGCGTGGGGAAACGTACGGATTTTTTTTTCTAGTTTTAGTTCAGTTACTTTTATTTTATTTTTAATTAAAGTTTTAATTTAGTTTAAGATATTAGGTAGGTACATAATTTATTGAATCAGGCGTTACTTTGCGGAGGTCCATATCAATGAACTGAAACAATTACATTGCTCACCCGCGACCTTGATTGGTGGTAGGTCGCGGGTGAGCAAAGTAATATTTTCAGTTCATTAAGATATTATGTCATGTAATAATACAATTTTATCTGTTTGTTGTGTAGGTAATTCTATCCCGCATTAAATATTTTTGAATTTGAATTTGAATCAACCAATCCCAAACGTGACACAAATGTCAAACGGACTTCACGATGCTTGCGCCAACTAGCTTTCATACCCGTTGAATTCCTGTCACTGTGTCCACAGCCTGCCGGTGCGTTACACCGCGTCGTACATTATTCACCGGACGAGAACCACTTTTATTTGTCCCTCATTGCATCTCTCATTCACCTCGCGTTACCCAAAGTCATATAAGTCATATAACGTGATCACTTATTCAGCTTACTGCAATCTTGGATAACTTTACGATTAGTAGTTATTCGTTTGTTGTTGTTCAAAAGCTTGGGTTATAAAAAAGAAAAATCTAGCGTATTTTCTTCACATGTGGACCAGAAGGGGTTTGATTAAGAACCTTTTTGGGGTTCCGTAGCCAAATGGCAAAAAACGGAACCCTTATAGATTCGTCATGTCTGTCTGTCTGTCCGTCTGTCTGTCCATCCGTATGTCACAGCCACTTCTTTCCGAAACTATAAGAACTATGCTGTTGAAACTTGGTAAGTACCTAGATGTATTCTGTGAACCGCATTAAGATTTTCACACAAAAATAGGATAAAATAACAATAAATTTTGGGGTTTCCCCATACTTAGAACTGAAACTCAAAAATTTTTTTTCATCGAACACATACGTGTGCGGTATCTATGGATAGGTTTTCAAAAATGATATCGAGGTTTCTACTATCATTTTTTCTAAACTGAATAGTTTGCGCGAGAGACACTTCCAAAGTGGTAAAATGTGTGTCTCCCCTTGTAACTTCTAAAGTAAGAGAATGATAAAAGTAAAAAAAATATATGATGTACATTGCCATGTAAACTTCCAACGAAAATTGGTTTGAACGAGATCTAGTAAGTAGTTTTTTTTAATACGTCATAAATCGTAAACCGCAATTTTTTATAGATAAGGGAACGGAACCCTTCGTGCGCGGGTCCGACTCGCACGTGGCCGGTTTTTATACAAACGGTGAAGGTCTAGACTAGCGGCAGCCTGTCAAGCCAAGTTCAAGCAAGAGAAACTGGCGAAGCAGCGCCGTGCGTCATATTACATGAACTATTTGGAACCACTTTTGTCACCTTCATAACTCAAAATCTTATGAATACAAACACACCAAATTTGGAGTATTTATTGATACCAATCAGATTAACTAAAACCCCATATTTCATAAATGCAGCTTAAAAAGTTATTGAGATAGAAACGTCTAAATATCGCCATTTTTCCACTGCCTCGCTGATTGACATATAGATTAAAAACCTAAACCACTTCCGGATGTCTTAGGAAGTTCAAATTTGATATCCTGTTAGGTAATTGCGTTTATAAAAAAGGAAAAACCAGAAAACTGATTTTTTAAGATTTGAAATATTTTCCAAGCAACAGATTTTATTAAGTAAGCGCCAATAAAAAATATAACTATTTATATGCATATATGTATATAACAAAAACTTTATTTATTTTAGCTTCGGTTTTTGATTGGCAATGCAATATTATTCATCATCATCAGCCTATGCTCGACCACAGCTGGACATAAGCCTCTCCCATGGCACGCCACTGAGCATGATCCTCGGCCACTCTCATCCAGCTCTTGCCAGCTGCCTTGCGAAGATCATCGCTCCATGAGTACGTCCTCCACTGTGGATGGTCTCCACTCAAGAACTCGTCTACCCCAACGGTTATCGGTTCTTCAGCTTATATGGCCAGCCCATTGCCACTTCAGCGTGCTAATGCGGTCGACTTGCGCAATATTATTATGCCAGCTGATCTGATGATGGAGCTGGAAGGTGGCCACAGGAACTTTGTAAAAAAACGACCCCATCGAGTTCGGCCTGCCTTGATTCGTCTTGTCGAGCATTTTGATCGTAGATGGTAACCAGGGTCTGTTGATGGAACTGGAAGATGGCCAAAGGCATTTCATAGTAAAATAACACCACCCCTACAATATTTTGATCTTGCAAACTTAAAAACTTTTTTCAAAGCTCTAAGGGTGTTGATATTAATTTCAAACTGATATACCTCTATCCCGAGAAAACAGCGTCTTTAATAAATAGGCGGACAAAAAATCTTCTAATATATAAAAATCTCGAATCACGGTGTTTGTAATCGAACACTTACGAAACGGCTTGACCGCTTTTTATAAAAAAATTTCTCCACATTTGGTAGATCTGAGAATAGGTCGTAGGCTATTTTTTATACCCCTATTCTTCGCAAACGGAGTCGTGGGCAACAGCTAGTAATCCTATGAGAGTTTATATTTTCCTAAAAATTAAATTAATATGTAACGCATTTTTAATAAGCATTCGTTACGCGTCATTATTATTTGACAGCTGATAACAGTCATAACTATTACTATTCGGACCTCTAGAGCTGAAAGATAACACATGCAATCAAAACAGGAAACACGACATATGGCCACTAGCCAGACGCCGTGTTGCCGAACGCATGGCCGCTCGCAATCGCATTCACCATCTCTTTCTGTCACCAACTTGTACCGTTTGACAGAAAAAATAGTAAATGCGATAACAAGCGCCCGGGCGTTAGATAATTACTGTACAGGGGTCGGCAACCTGCGGCTCTTTCGATGTACTCGTAAAGTTGTAGCTCTCCAGTTCTATACGCAAATATAAAGTACCTGGGCGACCGAGCTTCGCTCGGGCTGAAACTCGGTACCAAGCGTTTTCCCAGAGTTAAGACCAAGCTAGATCAATTTTTCATCCCCGAAAACCCCTACATACCAAATTTCATCGAAATCGTTGGAGCCGTTTCATCAAATTCTAATTACCAAGAGCTGTTAACTATAAGTCACAAAGCTGACTTAAAAATAAGGAAACTTTCTTTCTTTATGAAAATAAATAAAAAAAGTAATGGCACACTTTAAAATGGAAATGTCCAGGGACCTAGCCTATTTTCTATTGCTAATACGGAGGCCAGGCCACGCAATAACGCTAGTCATATTAGGTCCGCTTCATCCCTTAAAGATTCCTCTCCCAGTCAATTTTTTTTGCGCATTAAAAATGTGTTGGCTCGGAGTGGAATCAACCTATAATTCCTCCAGACAATACGCTTAATTACCGCGTTTAGTTCAGACCATACGTTACTGTTATTGCGTACTACGTTATAAATTATTGAAAGTATTGCTATAAAACAACCCCTACGAATTTCCGCGACATGTGCTTTGAATGTACGAAGTTTGCAACTGGGTACTGCTCGGGCGGCCATGTGTTACATTTGCAGGATGTAAGTGTTATCACGGGATTAAAGAATGGGTCTCTATTAAAGTACCCAGTACCCAGTTTTAACAGTATAGAACACAAAAACAACAACGATGCAATTTGTTAGATGCAACATAATCTGAGGCTCTAGTGAAAAAGGGGTTAATTCTGAGAAGTTGAACAGCTGATTTCGACACACAAACACACACACAACACGCACATAAAATAGAAAAATTGAAAATAGCTCTTTAATTTCTGCAGACTTAACCCCTTTTTCACTAGAGCCCCAGTATTCAGGGTGTTGCGCCATGCAACTGCGTCAATGTGAGGTGCAGTATTTGGCCCATTTCAAAACTACATAATACAGGTTGTCCAAAAACAACGATAATTTGGTGTAGGTAGCCGAAAGGTCAAGTTATACCAGATCTGGAAAAACCATTTTACGTAGTTAAGCGATAGTAGAATCACATAAAATATCACTTTTAATATTAAACATTTTCGAGAAAATGTCTACTATGTTATCTTTTAACTGACATGGATTTTTTTCTTATTTTTGCCGGAACTGTTATAATTTGGCTAAATTCTCGCCTGGTACATTTTCGTTGAGTTTTGAGACGCTCTAAATAACATCACATCACATATTTAATTCATTCATAATGTTAAATATATCAAGTCTCTAGCTCCATTGGTTTAGGCTGTTCTTTCTCTGTCTGTCAATCAGTCACATTACTTTTTATTTTTTCTATACTATGGGATTACCCGTTAATAACAAGTATTTTTCTCGATTGCGAGGGAAAAGCCGATATTTAGTTGGGAACTGTTCCGGGCCGGCACCGCTTAAGCCGAAACCTTAGAGAACTGCACTCGTAAAGCCGACGAACTCGATGTGGTGACGGCTAGCGGAAAAGCTAACTTCAATTGGTTGAAGCCAGATTCTAAGTCGAGAGTCATTCTATACGTATTTATTTAATATGTGGGATCAACTGGGGTAAATATAAGATAGGTAAAGATAAGATAGGGTGACAGCACCGGTAATGGACAAGGACCAATTATGGTCATTTTTAGGGTTCCGTACCTCAAAAGGAAAAAACGGAACCCTTATAGGATCACTTTGTTGTCCTTCCGTCCGTCCGTCCGTCTGTCTGTCAAGACCCTTTTTCTCAGGAACGCGTGGAGGTATCAAGCTGAAATTTATATCAAATACTAAGGTCTACTGTCCCTTAGAGCTGTGAAAAATCAAACTTCTAAGCCAACGTAATCAAAAGATACAGCCGTTTATGACGCAAATTTCCGCGTATTTTCGAAACTCGCAAGGGAATCAAAACCTACAGGGTACTTCCCGTGAACTCAGAATCTTGAAATTTGGTACGAAGCAAGGTCTTATAGCACAGATAAAGGAAAAATTGCGAAAAGCATATTTTTTTTGTCTGTCTGTCTATATCAATAACCAATCTACAATGACCCCACACTGCGCACATTTTGCTTAGGAGCAGGGGTCTGCTAAGACTGGATGTTCATAGATACATATATAAATTTGTACGGAGCCCTCGATGCGCGAGTCCGACTCGCACTTGGCCGGTTTTTTTTCCCGTAAACCCAAATTTCAAGAAACATACACACTACATTTTTAAATTATCAACACTATGCTCAGATTACTGATGATTATAAGTGGTAAAGTCCTTGAATGGTGGGCTATAAGGCATTGAATCTTTGCTGTCCATTACTGGGCACTACTGTGCTTAACATGTCCATGATTGGTGCCGTCACCTAGGCAATATTTTAGGTAAAAATAAGACAGAGTTGTGAACACTCAAAAACTCTTCGATAATCATTCATATTTAATTAAAAAAGAAAACAGGGTTTCTTACTAATCTTCAATGTTAAAAAATAACTCGGATCACTATAATCCAAGGCTTTAAAATTAAATTTTGTTTATGAGTAAAAAAATTGGCGCGAAAATTTTCAATCGTAGTCGTCCAACTTTGCTTGTGGTCGCTTGCGTCAAGATCGCACGCTCGCGGTACCAGGTACACTTTTATTTAATTAACTAGCTTTTGCCCGCGACTCCGTTCGCGTGGAATTAGTAATTTGGGCAGCTTATTTTTTATCCAATTTGCTTTTTCATCAATTATGGCTCTCCTTAGATCCTACCGGAAGAAGTGAAACTTCATAATAAACCAACCAGCTCCCAATCCGCCCCAACCCGCTCTCACCCGCCCCTAACCCGCTCCCAACCCGCTCTCAACTCGCCCCCCACCCGCCCCCAACCCGCTCTCAACCCGCCCCCAACCCGCTCCCAACCCGCTCCCAACCCACCCCCAACCTGCTCCTGACCCGCCCCCAACCCACTCCCAACCCGCCCCCAACTCGCTCTCAACCCGCCCCAACCCGCTCCTAACCCGCCCCCAACCCGCTCCCAACTCGTCCCCAACCCGCTCCCAACCCGCTCCTAACCCGCCCCAACCCACTCCCAACCCGCCCCCAACCCGCCCCCAACCCGCTACCAACCCGCCCCAAACCCGCTCCCTACTCGCCCCCCCCACGCGCTCCCAATCCGCCCCCAACCCGCTCTCAAGTCGCCCCCAACCCGCTCTCAACCCGCCCCCCCAACCGCTCCCAACCCGCCCTATCTAACTGGGCTATCTAACACTGAAAGAATTTTCCAAATCGGAGCAGCAGTTCCCGAGATATAGACGTTTTACTTCCAAAACCCCCGATTTGGAAACATTCTTCCGCTCCGCTCCGCTCCTATTGGTGTTAGCGTGATAATATATAACCTATAATATATATAGCCTTCCTCGATAAATGTGCTATCTAACACTGAAAGAATTATTCAAATCGGAGCAGTAGTTCCTGAGATTAGCGCGTTCAAACAAAAAACCTGTTCGATAAATTCTTAAAATAGACGTATCTTTCTTATTTGGGAACCGATTCAAATGAAACAAATACTAAATGTTAATCCAAGAAAATACCAACATATCAGTGAAAACCGCATCCTTCTAGGTTAAGCCGTTTCTGAGATTAGCGCGCACAAACGCACAGACAAACAGACAATAATTCTAAAAATCATTGTTTTGGGTTCTATTGCGCTAATAAATAGCCCTAGTGACAGTTTTTCTCAAATATCTTCAATGTACAGACACCGACTTGTTACAGATTTATTATATGTATAGATATAGATTACGAATATTTCAGCAGGTTGGTTTAGTTTCACTAGTTACATTACAACACTGGATGTTTGTGTTATAAGACCGCAATTAGAGTGGGATTGAAAGATTTGTCATTTCATTTCACATAAAATTTGACATAACTATATGGAATTATTGTCAGCCAGTGTTGTTGCAATAGCGATAGTTTCGCTATCGATAGTTTGACCTTAAGTAATAGACAATAGTGCGATAGTATTATCGAAAATATCGACATGCTGCATTACTATCGATAGTATCGATACTATCTAACAATCTATCGATGCGTTTCGACAGTATCGATAGTATTGATCTTTAGCAATAGTATTCCTTATTTTCATCAATTGACAGCATCGATAGTGTCGATACTATTGATCTACAGCTATAATATTACTTATTTTCATCAATCGATACTATTTATAGTATCGTTAAGGGTCGATTCGATAGCACTATCGATAGTATGACTGATTTTCAAGGCTACGATAGTATTAAGATCGATGCTATCGCTACAACACTCCATATTTCCACTCCGTGAGACGTTCTATGATCCCCAGGTATTGTCTTTACAACGCTGTTTGTAATCAGGGTTCCACCAGCGCCTGAACTCCTTGTATACAGTACGTGTTTCAAGCATGGCCTGGTTGTTCAAGGTTGCACATAATCTGCATACGTATTCGGTGCGGTGGTAGGTGTATCGGCTCTTCCACCTGAAGAAGTCGTGGTAGGCTGCCGGGGTCTTGATGAGGTGGGTCATGATAGACGCCAGCTCTTTAGGCTCGTGCTTCCTCGCGTCGATATATGACCCAGGAGGCAAAAATCTGCGAAAATAAAAGAAGAAACTTCAGTCATGTTTGGAGAAATTTTAGTGTTGAATTAAAGAACTGGAGGTTTGAAATAAACATTATTTTTAATATGGTTTTGTCGATCAATGAGATAGCTTTGCTTAGTGTCTAGTGTATTTTTTCGTTGTTCGGTAAAAAAATCTAGGAAATGAATTAGGTGGAGTTCAAAAAGTTGGACACCTTAAGGACGGTCGGTAGTTAAAATTTGTATGAAAGTTTCCACTGTGACAAGAAAATTAACTATAAAATT
Source organism: Archips crataeganus (assembly GCA_947859365.1). NCBI lineage: Eukaryota > Metazoa > Arthropoda > Insecta > Lepidoptera > Tortricidae > Archips > Archips crataeganus. Next base: position 6,688,392 of record OX402064.1, read on the forward strand.
GTATACAATTGTTTACATGTATATTTCCCAAACTAAACCAAATCGATCTGATTTTATACTACACTAGCTGTTGCCCGCGATTACATCTGCAAATAAATAATTTATGATTTATGATTTTTAAAGAATTCGTTAATCGTTATCCCGCGAGAACTATGCAATTTTCCGAAATAAAAAGTATCCCATATGTTAATCCAGGTTATAAACTACCTATGTGCCAAATTTCATCAGAATCCGTCAAACCGTTTTAGCGTGAAATAGTAACAAACAACCATACATCCATACAAACTTTCGTGTTTATAATATTAGTATTAGTAAGATAAGATAAGATTTTTGGCTTGGCAAAACCTAAGGAATAAATTTTTTAGGGTTTTTATATCTGTCAGTTTACTCATTGGTCACGGTGTACACCTACACCAGCTCAAGCAATTGGAATATACTTACAGCAAAAATTTCTCAATGTGTTCTCAAGCAGTTTTTTTCAAACACTGAATTTGAAGACTGTCATAGCATAAAACAGACCTGGAATAGTTAGCTGCTCCGTAGACAATCGGTACAACATCATCCAGTAAAGCAGTTTTCACTTTTTCTGTTATATAATCTTCTGCAAAAGAGTTCTCAAATGACAGGTAGAAGAAGTAAGTGTCTTTAAGAAGCTCAAAACATTTAGATTCATTTTTTCTTGAGCACTTCACGTTTCCGCATTTACCGTACACGTCCAAAATCAAATTGTGATGGCGCAATTCATTTTTCAACTTTTCAGCGTATTTTTCACGCCTGCTTCTGGTATAGCAATGCGAAACAAACCAGGCAGCAGCCTTTGTTTTATTTTTATACGTTTCATTGTATTCAGGCATGTCATTCTCCCAAGTCGTATCAATCCTTGGTCCCACCTCATCACCATTCTTGTTCCTGATAAGCATATACGATAAAATGATATCAGAATTTAATTTATACGTCGCAGTCCAGTTGAAGAACCCATCAAGCACTGAATCGCAGATCGGCTGGTTGTCTGACGATTCCATGTTGAAATATATATACTTTTGGTGATACGATCTTTTTCTTGGGAGATCAGAAGCTTGTACGTCCTTAAGGTTGCGTCCGTTAAAGAGTAAAGCGTCGAACTTAGTTAAATTACTACCAAAAAAGTCCCTGTGGCTTGTTAGGTAACAATTAGAAAACTCACATTTGCTTTCGACAAATACTTTCCGTCCAGTTTTCCAAAAGCTAAAAGGACTAACATTAGCGGGCGTCCACATCAATATATATTTCAGGTTTTCCGTTGTTGACTCGTTTGTTTTAATATTATCAGGACTTTGATACATGTAAATAAGTACACATATACTCGTTATGAGTAGGAACCTTTTAGTGTAGTATTTACATCCATTTGGCACTGAAGTGTCTTCCTTTCCAGGTTGGTGCCAATTTCCCGGAATCATATTCAAGACTCGATTCTGAAAAACCAACCGTTCCTTTTTTATTTAAACAGAAACATTATTTATCATTATCACAAATAATCTATAATGGCGTAGTAGAACTTATTTAATATGTTCTGACCATTCATTACGTAATTTCACCGTTTTGTTGTGTTCAATCTATAGTGCACAAAAATTGTTTCTATCTAGGTATGTCCTTTATAGACTTTGAAACCATCCAACCGATGAGCCCTAGTTTAAGGTGCTATCACATGCGAAGATGCGAAGATGGTTTTAGATCACTAAAACAATGCATTAGGCACATTCAGTCCATTCATGAATCGATTGCGCGGACGAATTCGCGGGTAAAAGCTAGTAAGAAATACTTGTATTGTTCTATGAAGCAAGCTAAACTACATTATTATTATTAATAATAATAATAAGAGACTCAAGAGACTCTCGCTAGATGGCTGGATCAAGGGTCAGATACAGAAGGCGGTACTCCTGGACACTGCGCGGATAGTCAGGAGGTTCCTCTCTCTGTCGCCCTAACCACCGATAGCTTAGGCCCCGCCTCGCTGCCGGTGGCACCCTAGGTTAGGTTTTTATAATGATTTTATGTTTTGTATGTATTTGACTTTTTGTATAATTATTGTAAAAATCTAACCTAAGAAAAAATATAAATAAAGAGAATAATAATAAATTTATTTCAGATATGTATTTTTTTTAATTAATTGTTCGTCTTTCAGTTAACTATACAATGTCTTATCATAATTTCAGCCTAAAGACGTCCACTGCTGAAAATAGGTATCTCCCAGGTTTGCCAAGCACTATAATTGCATCTAAAGCGATCCCGCAACCTGAACTATTTAGGTCATCTTGTAGGACCTAGGTACATTGTGCCTTCCGGCCCGTGGACGCTATTCGAGAGCTTTTTGGCACCATCGGTCACACACGACACAACGTTTTATACAAGCTTTTAGTTAAAATTTAATATTTTGTGTAATGTAGGATTTACGTACCTTTATTAAGTTCATTCTACTAGTCGGAAGTCACCCACTAACACTTTTTTTAATGACAAAATTGAGTCAGTCATGCTCGTATTTACGCACATTTTTACTGTAACGAAGATAAACTAGACTATGTATGTCCCCTTCCGCTAGCCTTCCACGTTTGACACACAATGATACAGGGCGCGCATGTGATTGTGTAGTGCTGATTAGTTAAAGCCCATGTATACATAGGCTGATTATAATTTCAATGTTTTACAAGCACGGAACTTCTGATAAACGTTCCATCTCGACGGTTCTCTGAACACTATAAATTTGGCTGTTTTCAAGTTACGGTGAAAAAGCATTTACTAGGCAAGCGTGCTCCATCGCAGGCCTCATCCTTTCCATCAGGCGTGATTGTGGTCAAACGCAAGCCTATTGCATAAAAAAAATCTCGACGATTCCGAAAGTGTATTTCATAAATAATATTTAAAATATCGTACTACTAACACTGAAACATTTATGCAGCGATATATTTTTCACTATTATTATTATTCGTAACTAGTTTTAAATCGACTACGATACAATTGGGCGTCAGAAACGCGGAAAGAAGAAAAATATTTTTATGATACCTTTTAAGGTAACGGCAGCGATTTCCGTGGTATTCAAAATCGGCATTCTATTCCGTGGTATTTTTATTGATGCGTTTTGTGATGTATTTAAGAGACTTGCAGTAAATTTGCTCATACAGGAATAAAAAGTAATTTTTTGTCAACGAAATTAACAGCACTAATGAACATATATCAAGCAAGGGGCCATAAAAATTGTCAGTAAACGCAACGTTGCCGCAGAAGCAGGTTGTGTCATACAAACGCAATATACCTCGCGTAAGTACAACCGTGTTTCTAATTAGTGATTTGGATAATAAATATGACAGTTACTTTAATGTTGCGGTTTTGTAATGTTAGATAGTAGTTTCTTTTATGACTTAAGATCATAATTTTTTTCATATTTTTGGACAGAAATACGTTAAAAACGGTAAATTAAATACAGCGGAATAAGCATCCATATTTTTGCAGTGGCCTATTATTCCGAGGTATGCCTCGGCTTAAAATGTAACAATACTTTCCATTCCGAGTTAATTTATTTTAAATTTTGCTTAGCACTTATATTAAATATTTATGGAAATGTAATCTTTAGCTAATACAGCAGGTAAAGAGCAATATCCGTGGTATTAAAAAGTGATCAGAACTCTTAATTTTTAAAGATTCGCTGATCACAATAAAGTATGTTTTCTTAGAAACCCTTAAATATACACGTCATTTTACTTTTATGAAAAATTGAAGTATTTTGCTTGTTAAGATATGAAAGTTGAGTTTTTTGTGAAGATTGGAATATGAGCTTTCGATTTACATTAAAAAAATCTCTGTTTACTTGTTTTTTTATGGGTTTTTTGATAACTTGGATTGAAGATAAATCCGATGGTGGGAAAACCCCAACACACGGAAATAGCATATATGGGAATCTAAATCCGTGTTACGAAGAATTTGTACCCCTCGGAATTATCTTCTCATATAATGTAATTCCGAGTGGTATTGCCAACAAAATTGAAATTTAGGGTACCGTAAAATTGGATATAAAAAGTCACTGTCAATTGAAATTGCAAACAATGTAAAACAAACCTTGTATTTAAAATGTCTTTAATTTCCATTTTCCCTCATCAAATACTGCTAAATCCATGTGTTATTTAATCTATACTTACCACAACATTATCCTAAACCATTAAAACTATAAACAAGTGCTACTTAGAATATAGATATTTCATTAAATGGTTTATTTACATTGTTCGCAATTTCAATTTCGCGATTTCATTTGATAGGTACAGTCCTCAAAATTAATTTATTATTCTTATTTAAGTATCTCTACCAGTAAACCTTTCTTTTCTAACCTTTCCATACTTTCTGGCCATTATTAATTTGATCTCTAACTTGTGTCCATAGTTCTGTATTTTTGTAGTAAATCATACTAAATATTTTTTTAATTTATTATGTGTATTTTTTTAGGATAGGTTATTAAAATATTTAAGTCTGCGCAAAATATACAGACGCTACAAAAAATATTTTTATTGTACGGAACCAAGCAAAATATTTAGTCGTTACCCACGGAATTGTCAGCCAAAACACACGGAATTAGATTTACTAGCTATGGATTACCACGGAATAAGAATTTTTCACATTCCTGCCTTTAAAAAATATTTTTTACTATTAAATCATCCAAAACAAACTACAAAAGTAAAAAAAATCAAAGTTCACTTAAGGTACTCGTAAAAAAAAATATTTTCTGACTCTATTTTATTCAGAAGTGCTTATTTTTTTGATGTATTTGAATCTTGATCATTGAGTCATTGAATCAGGCGTTACTTTGCGGAGGTCCATATTAATGAACTAAAACAATTACTTTGCTCACCCGCGACCTTACAATAGTTACGTTTATGCAAGAAATGTGCGTTCATGCAGTTCCTCCACCTCCACACTGTACGAACACACACAAATCACATAAACCCAACCATCACCACCACCAAGCTACACTGACGCGTTTCGAACTCAACCAGAGCTCATCTTCAGAGTTACCACAACCGTATGCTATGCTACCAAATGTTAAACTAACAAACCAAAACAAATGTTTTAACTTGTCACTGTAACTTCTCAAGTACCCACTTTATTTTTCTTATTCTCAAACTACCCCACAAAAATTAACTTTTATTGACATATTATAAAACTACCTTGAATTTTTTTGTTTATTTATTTATAAGGCATATTTAATTAATACTAACTGTTCAAATTCGACCCAAGCCGCAGTAAAGGAGAAGATAATAAATTTACCTGTTCATTAATAATAGACCCCATAGTGTTGTACCTAATTATTTCCATGCATTCCAGAGCATCCAGACGCAACCCCTTGCCGCAATAATGTAACACTTCATAAGAATCTGAATCTAACAATGAATGATTTGATTCCAACAAATGTTTTGCAAAATTCGATCTATCTGGATGCTCATTCCTATATGCCGAAACATGCTCTTTAAATCTAGTATTAAAACTTCGGCCTGTCTGTCCTACGTATATCCCATTGCAGTCATTACAAGTAAGCTTGTATACCCCCGATCTAGTTCCCTTATCTACCTGTTCTTTGTGGTTACATAGCCTAGAGTACAAAGAGTTGTTAGTCTTAAAGGCAACATTAATATTGTTTGATTTTAAAATGCCATAAATCTTATCAGACAAACCCCCAACGTAAGAGATGCTAGATCTATATTTGTCAGTAGACTGAGAAGGTAACGCAGCGTAAAGCATGCTATTTACTAACCGTGCCTGCTTCTTTTGAACTAAACTATCTACCATTGATTTTGTATAACCATTTGAGATCGCTATCTGATAAATAGTACTCAACTCTAAATCAAAATGTTCCTTAGAAAGAGGCACAGTCAACAATCTATTAACATAACAATGGAAAGCAGCCAGTTTATGCTGCCACGGATGATTAGAAGATGCTGGTATAACAGCATCTGTGTACGTGGGCTTACGGTATATTTTAAATTGATGTTTACCATTTAATTTTGAAATCGTTAAATCCAAAAAGTTCAACGAACAATTTTCCTCCAATTATTTTTTGAACCTTATCTTTACGTGCTTGTTATTCAAACCATTAATAAACACGTCAAGCTGTCTCATACTCCCTCTCCAGCATAGGATCAAATCATCAACATACCTAAAATAGTACACAATATTACTATTACCCACAATATACTGATTCTCAAAATGATCCATAAATATATCTGCCATTAAAGGACTCAGAGGTGAACCCATAGCTAAACCATCACTCTGTAAGTAATAAAGACCATTGAACCGGAAATAATTTTGTTTCATGCATAAAGTTACCAAATCTATTAATTCACAAACTTCACCCGGATGCAACCGCTTCCTTTCTAAGTGGTCTTTTAGAATTTCTAGTGTCTCACTATATGGTACGTTAGTAAATAAACTGTCTACATCCAAAGAAAGCAACGTTGCATTCGGCGGTATGCTGATGTCCTTAATTTTACTAACCAAATCTAAACCATTTTTTAAACTATAAGAAGGTTTAAAGGAAGCCTTCACACGAATAATACTATTTAATTTCTTCGCCAATTTATATGCTGGAGCACTCACGTATGAGACAACTGGACGAACAGGCACATCATCTTTATGAATTTTAGGTAATCCATATAGAATTGGCGCCTGCGGATTCATGGGAATTACAAAATTCTTTTGTTGTTCGGTTTCAAAGGCAAACAAAGAACCCTTTATTAGTCTCTTTAGATCTTTGTGAACGCTCCGATGTGTATGATGACAACTGTACTGAGCCATTTCGACGAAAGTTAACGGATATCAATGAGAATACGGTTTACAAATGCATATATTTTATTCTTAAATTTAAAAGTATACTTCTAAAAAAAACTTCTAAAAAATTTTTTCTACAACACTCGATATGAGATGATTTGGAAATCAATCATCATTTTGAATCTCTTCTACTTTCGAACTCTTTTACTGTGTAGAAAACCATAAAGGTTGATTCGGACACCGAGCGTGTCAGACACATGCTATATCAGACACCGAAAAAATATTCTTTGCGCATATTGGCCGGCCATGGCCCGTGTGTGCGATCGTGTTACGATAGATAGGTATGACTTCGTTAATAAAAAGTATATTGATTCTATATAGTTTTTTTTATTGTAGAAGAATATTATTTTGATTATTTTATCTGCCATGGCATGTGTCTGACATGTTCGGTGTCTGTAGTTATGAATCAACCTTATTAGAGAGATCTTCATCGAACGAGTATAACGAACTAGCTTGAAAAACTTCATGATCCCCATGCCTTCTTTTTACACCGCCTTATATGGCCAGGATTCCACCAGCGTCTGAACTCCTCGTATACGGTATACGTCTCAACCATCGTCTGGTTGTTCAAGGCTGTGCACAACCTGCATACGTAATCTGTAGGTGTAGAGTGGTAGGTGTAGTGGTTCTTCCACCTGAAGAAATCTTGGTAGGCTTCCGGGGTACTAATGAGCTGTGTCATGATATACGCTAGGTCTTTAGGCTTATACTTTCTGGCGTCAATGTATGATCCTGGCGGCAAATATCTGCGAAAACAAACAGACAATATAATATGGTCATTGGACGCGACGAGATATCGGACAAAATAGGATGTCAGGCCATTATTAAGATCGCTTCAGAGCAAAATGCACAAAACGCAAAACGTGCACTACACGCAAAATGCACACAACGCATATTGTGAAACACCCGGAACGTACAAAAACAAAAACGAGGAAAAAAATCACGTTTGTTGTATGGGAGCCCCCTTAAATAAATAAATAAATATTAGGGGACAATCTTACACAAATCGACCTAGTCCAAACTAAGCAAAGCTTGTACTATGGGTACTAGACGACGATAAACATACTTATATAGATAAATAAATACTTAAATACATAGAAAACATCCATAACTCGGGAACAAATATTCGTGCTCATCACACAAATAAATGCCCTGACCGGGATTCGAACCCAGGACCTCTTGCTTCGTAGGCAGGGTCACTACCAACTAGGCTAAAGCGGTCGTTAAATATTTATTTTATTCGGTTTTTTAGTATTTGTTGTTATTGCGGCAATTGAAATACATCATCTGTGAAAATTTCAACTGTCTAGCGATCACGGCTCATGAGATACAGCCTGGTGACAGACGGACAGATGGACGGACCGAGTTGCCCTTTGGGTACGGAACCCTAATAATCTACTAAACCTGTTTTAATATATTTACATACCTATATGTGTGTTTACCGAAACAAGGTATTTTTAATTTACCTAGAATATTTCAGCACATAGGTTAGCGTGATCTAAAGTCTAATGAAAAAATATACCATGCCTAGCTTTTTGCCGGATTCTTTTCAACTGAGATCTTTACGACCTTTTTAACTTATAAAAGTCTGAACAACCTTGTAAGGTTCATTCATCATCATAATTTTGGATTCCAAACGTTCGATACTATTTGAACATCGATAAAAAATGGAAAAGTTTGTCAATCACAATTAAAAAATCCTTAGAAACATTAACAGAGATGTTCAGTGAAACTATTCTAACCACCTGCTGAAATAATCCAAATTTAATGTTGAAAGTATTCTGAGTATCCGTGTAAGCCGTGGTGGCCTAGTGGTTTGACCTATGGCCTCTCAAGCAGAGGGTCGTGGGTTCAAATCCCGTCTCGCACCTCTGAGTTTTTCGGAATTTATGTGCGAAATTACATTTGTAATTTACCATTATCTTTACGGTGAAGGAAAACATCGTGAGGAAACCTGCATACACCTGCGAAGAAATTAATGGTGTGTGTGAAGTTCCCAACTCACACTGGGCCCGCGTGGGAACTACGGTCCAAGCCCTCTCATTCTGAGAGGAAGCCTGTGCCCTGCAGTGGGACGTTATAGGTTGGGATCATTGATGATGATTCTGAGTATGAATTACGATATTTTTACCTTGCTTCTCGGCTAGGTACTAAATTTTTACCTTGCTTCGTGCGACACGTACGTGCAGATGATGTGATGCACAATTAAACTAGTAGCAGAGAAACAACGCAAAAGTATCCTCGTAGTTCATTGATATTGACCTCCGCAAACTAACACCTGAAACAACCAATTATTCCGAGTATGCCAAAATAAAATAGAACTGACCTGGCATAATTAGCTCCCCCGTAAACAATTGGCACAACATCGTTCACCAGTGCATTATACACTTTTTCCGTGATATAATCTTCCGCGAAGGAGTTCTCAAATGACAGATAAAAGAAGTAATTGTTTCTAACTAGATCATCGCAAAATTGTTGATTATTCCTTGAACACTCATTCGTTCCGCATTTACCGTACACGTCTAACGTCAAATTGAATTTCATTAATTCTTTGAACAGCTTTGAGGCGTATTTCTCTCGTTTACTTCTGGTATAGCAATGTGACACAAACCACGCAGCAGCTTTATTCTTTGTATTTAAAGACGGCAACAACGTTTCATTGAATTCAGACATGTCATCCACCCAAGTCATGTCAAATCTCGGTCCTACTTCATCGCCAGTCTGGTTCCTGATAAGCATATATGGCAAATATATATCAGATTTTAACTTATACGTCGCTGTCCAGTTAAAGAATCCGTCAAGTAACGGGTTGCAGATCGGCTGATTGTCCGAAGACTCCAGGTTTAAGAAAATGTATTTCTGATGATACGACCTGATTTTTGGGAGATCCGATGCAGTTACGTTCTTCAGGTTGCGGCCGTTGAAGAGTACTGCGTGAAAATTAGTTAGATTACCACCGAAAAAGTCCCTGCGGCTGGTAAGGTAACAGTTAGAATACTGGCATTTGTTTTCTAAAAATGTTTTTCGTCCAGTTTTCCAATAGCTTAACGGGCTCGTAGTGTGGGGTGTCCACATCAAAATAAATTTCAGATTAGCCGTTCTTGATTCATCTCTTATTCCTTGAATTACGCAAAATAATGTACAGATACTGATTAGCCATATCCTTTTAGGGTAACATTTGCGTGCTTTTTGTACCGAAGTGTCGTTATTCGCAGGAGATTGGCACCAAGACGACAAGACCGTTAAAATCATTTTTGTAACCAAGATTACCAGGAGTGTGTCGGTGAATCTGAAAAAAATTATGTTAATGTTACATACTTTTATAATTTGTATTTTTTTTTACTTATTTTTAAGGGGGCTCCCATACAACAGACGGGACTTTTTTGCCATTTTTATAGATAATGGTACGGAACCCTTCGTGCGCGAGTCCGACTCACTTGGCCGGGTTTTTTAGACCCTTCTATATGTGGTCTTCATACGGGCCGAAGTACGCCGACTTTACAGTAGTAAAGTGTAAACACATAAGTATTTGACTGTACCTAACTATTATTATTAGTTTACTAGCTGTTGCCCGCGACTCCGTCTGCGAAGATAGGCGTATAAAAAACCTACGACCTATTCTCAGACCTACAGAATATAGAGAAAAAAGTTTCATAAGAAAGAATGAAGTCATTTATTTGCATTTATTCACTTTTACAAGACACACAAATACAAGAAAGTACACACAATTTCATAAATATGGACATACACAGATATGCATGTGTGTCCCCGCAAAAGTGAAACGGTCGCTGACTCAGCATTATGCTGAGGCGTTAGACGCCTGCAGTGCTGATTTTCTGCCAGAACCGTCTGTGACTCACGGAACGATACACAAATATAAACCACTTAATAAAATGATAAATTAATAAAAATAAATTAACAAACACCGTGACACGAGATTTTTATATATTTTAGCTGTTTGTTTAGGTTCTATACAACTTTTGTTAACTTTTGTTAGCTTTTGCTAACGACTTCTTGATTTGGTATAAAACCACGGACCGAAACCATGGTAAGGTCCGTCCGGATCACCACCACCATCTTACTCGCTAACCCTGCTGTGAAACAGAGCTTGCCCTGCTATGTTCCAGGGTGGAGAATCAAGCTCTTCGTACACAACACTATGCAAATCTTCGATAGGTATCTAAAGATTTTCGTCTTTAAGCGACTACCGCAACACGGTTACCTATCAAAATTTAGAATTATTTTTTACGAATATTTATAATCCCGAATGCTTCATTTATCCGAATGCATTTTTTTCTGAAACTGTAAATATTTCAGGAGTTCTATAAAATAACCCTAACCTAAACTAAAGGGTTCTACACGATGGTCCTGAAATAAATCTTGAAATATTTACAGTTTCAGAAAAAAATGCTTTCGGACAAATGAAGTTTTCGGGATTCTAAACCTTCGGAAATAAAATTTTCTAAACATCGATAGGATCCCCTAAGGTTCATATCTATAGCCACGTGTACGAAGGGCCTAAGACAACCAGTGAAATTACTGAATCATCAGGGATTCTATCTTAGTTAGACCTCTGGCTCGCAACGTGTCTTTTCCAGGTCTACTTACCACCAGGTGACACTTGCTCGTTAACCGCTCTACTCGTATTTAATAAAAAACGTACAGAAATTCACCAGCTTCTTCCATCACCAGCCACCTCGCTCTTACGCAGTGCTGATGCAAGTTTGTTGCATGCAAGTTTCACACTGATCTCCGGTATACGACGACAGACATATAAAGGAGTGCTCGAAATGGGACGTGTTGTGATTTACCAGGAATCTACGTCTTATACGAAAGAAAATGAAGTCACAATTCTGGTGAACTTAAGAATAACAGACCATCCATTCCAATCTTTCGCTTAAATACCTATTCTTAGTTACCTACTAGAGTACTTGGTACCTACCTATTATAAATATATTTGTTAGGACTCAGGTGAGCATTCGGTCAAAAACTTTGTACATTTAATTTTGAATAATTTATTGAATCAGACGTCCGTGCATATTAATGAACTGAAACAATAGGCTACTTTCCTAACTAGTCAGTCTTTTAGATTATCAAATAATATTGGACACGTATTTTTTATTTTGTCAATTAAACAAAAAATTACGAAGATATGGCGCGTTGAAGTTTCGCGTGACGTCACTTGTTCCTACACTTTGTATGAGCGTTTTAGGAACAAGTGACGTCACGCCTCGTCACGCGGAACTTCAACGCGCCATATCTTCGTCATTTTTTGTTTATTTGTCAAAAGAAAAATTACGTGTCTAATATTTTTTAATAATGTAAAATACGGACTAATAAGAATTATTATTTTTTTACCTAGGAAACATCCCTATTATTTATTTATTTATTGTAAAAAAGTTTACACGGCATTACAGTGAACCCAATACACCGAGAAACTTAAACTACTTAGATAATAACATTTATAATCTACATACAAATACATTATTTATAAATACTAGACAGTCTAGCATCAATCCTTTCGCAGAATCTCAAGCATTCTGAACACACAGTCAGCCATCGACTTGCAATTGCAATTATGTTGCACACCCGCGACTCGCGACCTTACGACAGTTCCGTTTATGTAAAAAATGCGTGTTCATGCAGTTCCTACACCTTCACACTGTACGAACACACACAAATCACACAAACCCAACTATCACCACCACCAAACACACTAACCCGTTTCGAGCTTAACCAGAGCTCATCTTCAGAGTAGGTACCACAACCGTTCGCTATGCTACCAAATGTTAGACTCAACATCTAAACTTTGGCCTGATTTGTATGATTTCTGTGTGTTTGTACAGTGTGGAGGTGAAGGAACTGCATGAACACGCATTTCTTACATAAACGTAACTATCGTAAGGTCGCGGGTGAGCAAAGTAATTGTTTCAGTTCATTTAATTGTGGAGTCCGACTTGCATTGTATAGAAATTTAGGTACAGATAAGTAGCGTGAATGCAACCAACCCTATAACACAGCCTCCCAAAATGTCCTAATTCATTTATATGGAAATTTCCTTTTTTGCTACCAATAAATCTTAGGACGCTGTGTTCAGTTGCATTTACGCTACTTGCTTGTAGATTTCTATGCAAGTCGGAGTACAAAATTAAACGTATAGTAGCGTAATGAGAAGGTTCGTCACTTTTTGACCTTAACTCGTTGACATAGAGTCGAAAAGTGACGAACCTTTTCATTCCACGACTGTATGTACAAAGTTTTTGAGAGATGTTCAGATACGGATACATCCTTACTACGCAGCGTGGATTTTGAGATTTGGCACACAAAGTTTGTGTTCTGGATTAACATCTACTTAAGTACTTTTTTTATCTCAGAAATTTATACATACATACTTACGAGCTCAAATAGCGGGCCACTTTGAGTAGAAACATGCATGAATCACCTGTCGCAACCCCTATTCTTCCCAGACAGAGTCGCAGGCAACAGCTAGTTTTTCATATAAATATCTGCTGACTTCAAGCTTCGTATTCAGGTTATCGAACCACTAACTGCGTCTGGGTCCGTCAGTCTGTCTTTAGACTATCATTGGGGATCCAGTCTGGTGTCATAAAATTAATTATTCAGGAATTTTGAAACGATTATCCTGCAGGACTCTATTAAGTTAGATTAGATTTATTGTTTAACATTTCTGAATTATAAATGGTTTTTAGAAATATTTTTTAGGTTTTTAGGTATTTATTAGGTAATCCATGTTTAAAATTGTAGATACAGTAAGTACTCTACAAACGTTTTTCGATAATCTTAGTTTGTTCCTTGATTCGTTTTTTTCCGCAAAGTTCGAATCAGCAATTCCTTCCAAAGTATTCGAAAACATCTTTGCTTCCCGCAACATTGTCAACAATCTGTTTGTTAGTTTACGATCGGTCGAATTGCGATATTTACATCGAGTCGTATTGCGTCAGTGAACGAACTGTATTCGACGAAACAAAAGTGTGCGTGAAAAAATGTAAACGAATCAAATAAATAAAGTGACTTTTGCGATACAATTTTGGAAAGTGCTAATAAAATATGAAAACAAGTATGTATAATTATTTATTGTACGTAATACAGCTATTTAATACATATAGTGTATATCATTCGTCATCATTCCAGCCTACACCTATACGTCCCACTGCAGGGCACAGGCCTCCTCTCAGAATGAGACGGGTTGGGCCGTAGTTCCCACGCGGGCCCAGTGCGGACTGGGAACTTCACACACAACATTGAATTTCTTCACAGGTGTATGCAGGTTTCCTCACGATGTTTTCCTTCACCGTAAAGCTCATGATAAATTTCAAATGTAATTTCGCACATAAATTCCGAAAAACTCGAAGATGCGAGCCGGGATTTGAACCCACGACCCTCTGCTTGAGAGACCATAGGCCACCGCGCTATAATGTATAATTACATCGTTATTATCATCATCCTCAATCCAGCCTAATACGTTCCACTGTAGGGCACAGGCCTCCTCTCATGTTTTCCTTCACCATAAAGCTCATGGTAAATTTAAAATTCCGAAAAACTCAGAGGTGCGAGCCCAGGATTGAACTCATGACCCTCTGCACGAGAGACCATAGCTCACAGCACTATAGGCCACCACTGCTGAACTCGCACAGCTCTGGTAGAATTTTATTAGCAGTCTCACGATGCATCAAGGTAATTAATAATTAAACTATCGGTGCGGTCTATTTTATTATCCAAGCTGTTGCCAATTTTTTGTTTGTTAGCAGCAAAGAGTTTATACTATAATATGAAACAGAGAGATGGTTAGAGTAAAATTTTGATTTGCTTTCTACTTGGTAACAATTTCATAATTTAAAACCACACTACACGATTTGATCGCCTATCTAGTCAAATTGTTCGTAAAATTATGTCGTGTGAAAGGGGCTACCTGACGCTGTCACGTCTATCAGCGGTGCATGAAATCTTGGAAACAAAATGATATTTATACATTTGCGATCTTGGCTATCTAAAAAAGGTCTGACTGTAAACAGACTATTGCTTATTACAAGTGTTTTATGCACGTGTCTGTGTATGAATCTAATATTGAAAGCAAGAACATCAAACATGAAATACATTCTCGAGTGGGTACCCAGTCGGCCACCTATTGAGCCTTTTACAATTTGGAAAACAGGACAGCTAGAATTTGAAGAAAGCAACTGCCGTTTCACTAACTGCTTCCTGACTGAAGTTAGGTACAAGTTTGGATTCGATTTGTCTAAGTTCGATGCTATAATCTTCAACGGTCAGAGTCTCAAGCTCGTGAACGAGTCTGATCTTCCAACAACTAGGTGGTACCACCAGAAATACGTTTTCTTAAACACGGAATCTTCTGATAGCCAGCCGATCTGCAACTCACTCTTCGATGGATACTTCAACTGGTCTGCGACGTATAAGTTGAACTCTGATATAAGTTTCTCGTATATGCTGATTCGGAATAGGAATGGTCTTGAAGTAGGACCAAGAGTTGACATGACTTGGGTGGACGATATGTCTGAATTCAAAGAATTCAAATCGTTGCAAATGTTTAAGAGAAGAACTAAGGCTGCTGCTTGGTTTGTTTCACATTGTTATACTAGAAGCAGGCGAGAGGATTACGCCGAAAAGCTGAAGTATGAATTGAATAAACTCAATTTAATTTTGGACGTGTACGGCAAATGTGGGAAATTAAAGTGTCCTAAAAGGAAACGTTCATGTGAATATCTATTTAAGAACACTTACCATTTTTATCTAGCATTTGAAAACTCCTTCGCAGAAGACTATGCTACAGAAAAAGTGACCACAGCTTTACTGAACGATGTTGTGCCCATTCTTTATGGAGGAGCCAATTATTCCAGGTTTGTCGGTTTTTGTATGTTGTAACAGTGCTGTTCCAGGGTTTCGTTTTATTTTCTTTAGGGTTCCTTACCCTAAAATTACAAATTAAATCCTGTCGTACACAGGAGGAAATTGGAGTTACTTACATAAAATAACAAGATTTTTATACATGTCTTTAATTTAAAATAAAATGAAATTTATGTATGTCCTAGGTTATCGCCGTATACCTGTTTAATATAAGTGGTTAATTTAACTAACTTAATAGTTAATTTACCTACTCTTTCTGAAACAATTCCTAAAATAAATCGACATAAATTGCTTACAATTTCTTACCGTTATATGTATGACAATTAGTCAAATATTTAGATGCCTTGAAATCTAGGGTTAATATGCATTCAGTCTATTAAATAGTTAATTCTTAAGCACATTCTAAAGCACAGCAGTCTACGACACATGCGTAGTTAACATTAATTTTGTTAATCATCATCATCATCCCAGCCTATATACGTCCCACTGCAGGGCACAGGCCTCCACTCAGAATGAAAAAAAAAAAAAGTAAAAATTTAATTATTGTTTATTATAACAAATTCCACATTTATTATGCAAGTAAAAGTATTTTAACTAGAACGAAAACCGATGCTATCTCCTTTTGTCTTTGCAGATTTTTGCCGCCTGGGTCATATATTGACGCCAGGAAGCACGAGCCCAAAGAACTGGCGGCAGTCATGGCGCAGCTCATCAGAAACCCGGCAGCCTACCGCCACTTCTTCAGGTGGAAGAACCACTACAGCTACCACCGGCCCAAGAACGTATGCGGGTTGTGTGCAGCCTTGAACAATCAGACCATGCTTGAAACACGAAGTATATTGGACTTCAGACGCTGGTGGAATCCTGACTTCCTGGAGCGGTGTAAAGACGGTCTTAATTGGGGAACGTAGGGTCTTTATTCGAGGGTTTTAACCGTTTTACTTTCTTGGTCACATTTTCTATGAATTGACTGTACATTTTGATGGCGTTTTCGGTTATTTATTAGAGGTCCTGAAAACTGTATCAGAATCTTCTGCCATTTCTACAAAAATGTGTCCACGAAAATGACTCGGAACAAACGCTCAAATAATGACCCAAATACTACACTATAAATAAAATAAATAAATAAATATCACGTGACAATTCACACCAATTGACCTAGTCCCAAAGTAAGCTAAGCAAAGCTTGTGTTATGGGTACTTGGCATCGGATAAACATACTTATATAGATAGATACATACTTAAATACATATTAAACACCCAAGACCCGAGAACAACATTCGTATTTTTCATACAAATATCTGCCCCGACACGAGAATCGAACCCGGGACCTCAAGCTTCATAGTCAGGTTCTCTAAGCACTAGGCCATCTGGTCGTCTAAAGTATGAGAAGTAGATTGTACCTAATTGACAGATCCAGATTCGATCGAAATATGGGTTAAATAAAATGGGTCAACCAAAACCACAGAGTTGCCTAGCGAAATCTTGCCGTGAGTACTTTTCTTCTTGTTTTCCAAAAACAGACAGAAAGACCATCATCCATTAGTTCATTACTATCGATATTATCGATCGATAGTACTGATGTTACTGATGGTATCGATAAGCTTATCGATATTGTCATTATTTTTCAAAGTCACGATACTACCGGGTAGTTCTACAAACGTTTCAAGCGCTATCAGTATTATGTCGCATATATCGAAGATATGTGGTGTCGGGTTAAGAATTACACCTCTCCATTGTTTTAGTAGATGTTGTAAGAAGCAACTAAGGACGTAGGTTAAGGTATATTGCAGGCGATAGGCTAGCAACCTGTCACTATTATACCACTTTTACCTTTGAACCTAAAATTGCTAAAAGTGGTCTCGAAACGTAAATGTAACGTTTCGTGTGTTCTGCCCACCCCCTTAGGGATTACAGGCGTGATTTTAATCGTAAAGAAATGAGCTACAGTTAGTATGAAATTTTAGCAAGCACACTGAACTGTTTTATGAAAAAAACTTCTTCAGCTCCATCTACATATATGATGTATATATATGTATATATATACATGCAGCTGAAGAAGTTTTACTTCAGTCGTGTGCTCTAAAGCACACTCGGTTTTTTTTCATAGTACTTTGCGAGCTCTACATTTTGACATTTGAAATAACTAAGATTGTACATCCTGGTGCGCGCTGCTGTCTTGTACATCCTGGCGTTCACTACTCTCTCTTGCCCCCACACCCCCCCGATACCACCTCCCCGCGTTCGCTTCTTTTCGTAACGCGTTCGCCTCTTTTCGTGACGCATTCGCCAGCTTACCCCCCAAGTCAAGCGTGCTTAAAGAAGTTTTACTTCAAAAACTTCCGTTCTATGTGGCTTCATATCCATCACCCATGATAATACTGATTGCGGTTGAAACGCTGGTGGAACTACCCTACCGATAATGCTATCGATACTTCAATCTAATTCTAGCAGCAGTAACTTCAAAGGACGGAAAACGGATGAAAGGGAATTTAAATGGGTCTATCGCCGCACTTGTCCCATTCGCACTCTGATCGCATGCGCATTGTACTTCTGGTTTCGCTAGTTTTGTCGGTTTTGGCAGTGCAGCCCGTTTCGTGTAATCGGCTTATATTTTAGCCAGGAGGCTTGACTGTCGTAATAGAGGTTTTCAGTTGTAGACTTAATTTTAAAGGACCTTTCGTATGTGAGTTTGAGGTTTGAGGTAGTGGATGCAAGCCGCTTCCAACCGTAATGATTGAGCATGAATGAGGGAGGCCTATGTCCAGCAGAAGACGTCGGGGCTCGTTTTAAAAAAAATGTACATAGCTTAATGATGAATCACGATCGCTTCCTTTCTGAACGAAAGTTAGTCATACAAACTACACTTTATGAGTAACACAAAGGTATCAATTAAGTTTTGTTTTAATGAAATCCTTTAATTGTGTAAAAACTTTTTGAAAACCATGATAGCTTAAATAATTTCTTGCTAGATTCTTTTCAACAGAGGTTTTCGAATCGGTTGTAGATTTACCAACAATTCGCATGTGCTTGAATTAGGTACCTAAGTATAGACATTTTGACTTGATTTTGGTTTTGACTTACCGCAGGTGATCCTGTGGTAGCATAATGGTTTGTCTTTATGGCTTCTCATCTTTATGGTTCGCACCTCTGAGTTTTTTTTTATATAAGAGGGGGCAAACGAGCAGACGGGTCACCTGATGGAGAGCGATCACCGTCGCCCATGGACACCCGCAACACGAACAGTTTTTCGGAATTTACGTTGCGAAATTACATTTGAAAACCATGAGCTTTACGGTGAAGGAAAATATCCTGAGGAAACCTGCACACGCGAAGTAATGCAATGGTATGTGTCT
Source organism: Archips crataeganus (assembly GCA_947859365.1). NCBI lineage: Eukaryota > Metazoa > Arthropoda > Insecta > Lepidoptera > Tortricidae > Archips > Archips crataeganus. The sequence goes on from OX402064.1 coordinate 6,707,473, forward strand.
GAAGTTCTCAATTCGCACTGGGACGCGTGGCAACGATGGCCAAGGCCTCTCATTCAAGGCCCTGTGCCCTGAATTGTGACGAAGTCGGTATCGAAAACTATGTAGACTATAAAATAGGAACGCACTTCACCCTATTTTTCCGCTTACTCAATAATCTTAGTATCACAAAGTGTTCGCAGCGGGAGCCCACACGCCGGCGAGCTGCGGGACAAAGCGGGCGAGTCAGCCCGTGGGGATTATCCTTCGGAGATTTATCGTGTTGTCCGCCTAGCTTATAGTCAGCGTTCTTTGAGTTCGTCTTTTGGGCTATAACGTAATGGAGAACGTAATGGATGTAGATGGAGATTTGGAGTTTATTATCGTCAATCTACCAATACTAGCCCACAATTGAACATCATCATCATCATTATGACAGCCAAAAGGCAAGGATTAGACTATCAATATTAACGTGACACTATTATTGGCAATATTATCGTGGATTTCAAATCATCCGGAAATCCAAATCGGTTTTATTACGATACTGCGATAAGTGTCAATACTTTTGTGATACGGATCGTGATATGCGTGTATTACGTGATAATATTGACCGTCTAATCCAAATCAAAGACGCCCACTGCTGAACATAGGCCTCCCTAAGGTTCGCCAAACAGACTGGTCTTGTGCCACCCGAATCCAACGCGTTCCCGCAACTATAACCACATCGTCACTCCATCTTGTTGGAGGTCTACCTACACTGCGTTGTCCGGTCCGTAGACGTCACTCGACGAACTTTTGGAGATGTTTCCCACTGTCACGTCACAGACTCAAGTGAGTTTTGCGATTCTTCGAGCTATGTCGGTGATTATAGTTCTTGCGCGGATTTTATCACTTCTAATGTGCTGAATAAAAAAACCCGAGCAAAGCCCTCTCCATCGCCCTTGGCAGTGGCCTTGAGCATTCTTATGAGGCTCATCGTAGTTTTGTTGAACATAGGCCTCCCCTAATGAGGGCTATTTCTGTATTACAAGTACTTCGGCTCTACGCATCCAGCTTCTATCAGCAGCCTTTCGCAGATCGTTACTCCAACTGGCCGGTGTGGCCGTCCCGACACTACTGTTGCCGAGACGCGGATATACAAGAACTCGTTTACTCTAAAGGTGGTCAGTTCTTCGGCAAATATGACTAGCCCACTGCCACTTTAACTTGCTAATTCTCTGAATTATGTCGATGACCTTAGTTCTATATCTGATACTTTATCTCATTGCGAATTATTTTCTACACGTGTGTAGTTCGAAATAAAAGAAGCTTAATTCAATTAATACCCATGTTCAGCTAATTCTACAATGTTTTTTAAAACTTTCGCACGCGTGAACCTTTAGGAACCAGTTGTATTGAAATTTCGGGATCCCAGAAAATTCCCACGGAAATTTCAAAAGTTTACATCATGTTTTTAATTTACGCGACACGACGAACATTTTTGTAATATTTCATGTCCCTAGACATAAAAGTCGTGCATAATAAAAAAATCTTAGTACCGATTAAAAGCAGGCATGGCGAACGAAACATCCTTCAAAACATACACAGTCAATGTATAAAATAATTGTCTTCAATCTTGGGACAATTTACACCAGTTGACCTAACTCTAAAACTAAGCAAAACTTTTACTTTGGATACTAGACAACGAATTAAACATACTTATATACTTAGATAAATATTATCATCCATGACTCAAGAACAAATATTCATATTCATCATAAAACAAAACATTTTTGCCCTACCGGAATTCAAACCCGTAACTCTTTAGTCAAGGTACAGTCAATCAATTTGATTCCTAGGCCACTATAGAACCATGTCATAATTAATTAATTTGTTTATCTTCTACGACAGTGATACAGTGAGACAGTGAGTCTTAGACGACCAGATGGCCTAGTGGTTAGAGAACCTGACTACGAAGCTTGAGGTCCCGGGTTCGATTCCCGTGTCGGGGCAGATATTTGTATGAAAAATACGAATGTTTGTTCTCGGGTCTTGGGTGTTTAATATGTATTTAAGTATGTATCTATCTATAAAAGTATGTTTATCCGTTGCTTAGTACCCATAACACAAGCTTTCCTAAGCTTACTTTGGGACTAGGTCAATTGGTGTGAATTGTCCCATGATAATTTTTTTTTTTTAGTGGTTGTTGCGTGAAATATGCCATGATGTCATCTCAATCTTTGCTAACATTGTGTCAACGATAATGAATAGGAAAGGAGTTTCCTTATAACTTACAACTTGAATTGTAAAGTGTCCGTCTATCAAAACTAGTTTTTCTTCTCATGTCATGTCTTTACGTTTATTGCGTGTTGTGATCGGAAAGTTGATAATCCTTTGACCCGCACTGACATTGTAATTATATAGTAGTAATATGCGACAAGGTTCTACAGTGACCTAGAAATCAAAGTGGCTGACTGTACCACTAGGCTATTCGGTCGCCAACCTTTTGAACCCTTGAACATTCACGCAAAAACGCCGAACAATTCAAAACTCAAACTCAACCGACTCCCCGCAGTTATTCCACAAAGCGTGTATAACCGCACAACTTTCTATTGCGGACAATACAATAAAACACATAATGGTAAGAAATAAAAGGAATAATGATAAAAAATAATGTCGCCTTTGTACAACTGCCGGGGGGAGCTCGCTTGGAAATTTAAATTCAATTCACAATGGGAAGAAATTATCTCCTAAAATGCTGACGGCTGTCCTCGAAATGGTTTATATTTTTGTCTATTATATTTATCTGTGTTTTGCACGCGATTTCGTATTCTATTTTTCTATAGTCGACCAAGTAAGTGCTTTATAGGGCGTTTTCAATAAAAGCTGTACCCCTCACTTTTTTAAAATGAGGAAAGACCCATATATAAACTGTGTGAAAAAAACGTCACAAAACTGACCCAAAAATTAAGGACACTTTTCTTTATGAAAATGAATAGAGCTCGTGATTTTGAATAAGAAAATCCCAAAATTTTCTCATTTAAAAAAGGTAAAGGGTACACTATTTAAAAAAATACCCTTTACTTATTTTATGACAATCATCAGAATAAAAACAATAAGGCTAATTTTCACATTGACTTGTAAGTGAAAATAGCCTTTGATCTTTTATAAGTTTTTTAGTTCAGTTAACTGCAAAATTAGATTTTAGCTGCTAACACAAATCAATAGTCGATTGATTTGGCAAAGAAGTGACGTCATAACTAGCAATTGCCATACATAATCTATGAGAGAATCGTGTTTTAGCATCTCATTTATAAACTACGGTTAACTGGGGATACTTTAGGAAATTTTGGGGCTACTTTGATACTTAGATTTAAAATGGTTATACAAACGGTTCTGTGATCGGACGAGAACCGGTGTTTTGTCAAATATCTTGAAAACGGTGCATCCTACGGCAAAATCAATGAAATTTTCTTCCCCCTTCAACACCCCCGCACCACCCCTCAACCCCCCGCACCCCCCCCCCCCTCAACCGCCCGCACCCCCCCTCAACCCCCCGCACCCCCCCATTAAAAATTACCCGAGCGCTAGTACTAAGATTGTACATCCTGGCGCGCGCTGCTCTCTTGTACATCCTGGCGTTCACTACTATGTACGGGACATTGCGTCATCTTTTTTCGTGCGTGCAGCCGGCGTTCATCGATTTATCAGACGACCAGATGGCCTAGTGGTTAGAGAACCTGACTATGAAGCTTGAGGTCCCGGGTTCGATTCCCGTGTCGGGGCAGATATTTGTATGAAAAATACGAATGTTTGTTCTCGGGTCTTGGGTGTTTAATATATATTTAAGTATGTATCATCTAGATAAGTATGTTTATCCGTTGCCTAGTACCCATAACACAAGCTTTCCTAGCTTACTTTGGGACTGGGTCAATTGGTGTGAATTGTCCCGTGATATTTATTATTTATTATTTATTTTTATTTTATCACACGTTGTTACGTCAATAAGGCCACGGCGTAATAACTGTTTTCCTAAGTAGCCCCTGCATTTTAAATTACTTAAGTTTACGGTACTTCAGTTGATTGGTGGGGTCATCATCCTATTGCCGCTGAATATCAATTATTTATGCAACTATGACGGCTACAAATCATTATCAGGTCAAGCTAATCAACGCTTGCTAATAAACGTAAACATCATGATAGCGTTAAGTATCGATCTTTGACCTCGAAACACAGTAAAGAAATTATACCCTTTCTTACCTTACTACTGCTTGGCACTACCAGTAGTGTCATGGAAAATTTTGTTTTCCTATGACGCTTCTTCTCTGCAGATTGGCTCATTGGACACATACAACAAAATTACCCGTGATCTACTTAATTACCCGTGGCACTACCATCCAGTGGATTTGGATTTAAATATTCGTTTGTGAACATTAAAGAAATTGAATGAAAACGCCAAAATCACTACTGATTGGGTTCCAAGCGACGGGCACCGGAGCAGAGGTAGGCCTAAAAAAAGGTGGCGGGACGATTTGGAGCGATTCCAGCCGGACTGGCAACACTTTGCCGAAGCCAGGGACGAGTGGAAGGAGAAAGGGGAGGCCTTTGCCCAGCAGTGGGACACTGTATAGGCTATTAAAAAAAAAATGAAAACGAAGGTGACTTATCTTCTATTAAGTATTAAGCTTACTTAATAAACAATTTCATCTTGATGCGTATTTACGCGCTGAAAATCTCTATCTCAATTTTTCCAACGTGTTACCAACCGATAATTCTCCGTTGATACGAATTAGAACAAGCTCTAAGTAGTTTGCATTGCAGTTACGACTGTTGCAATATGGGTATGAAGACAATTAAGGGAAATTAATTTTCCCGTGACACTACTAAGGCCACTGTAGTGTCACAGGAAATTCTTTTTTACCCGTGGCACTACCAGTAGTGTCACGGAAAAGTAAAATTTCCCATGACACTACTGGTAGTGCCAAGCAGTAGTGCCTAAGGTAAGAAAGGGAAATTACAGAAAAAGATCCAATACAACACAAAATTATCCTTTATAGAATACCACATAATAAACAACAAAGACGTGAAACTACCGTGAGACTGACTCATAGTGAAAATAAACGGATTACTCACGTCTTGAAACGAGTTTAACTCGACATGTTTCGTCATGTTCATCTCGGAGAAGAAGGGCTACGGATTAGCCCGAAACATGTCGAGTTAAACTCGTTTTAAGACGTGAGTGGTCCGTTTATTTTCACTACATATAAACAACAAAGACACTTAATAAAGATAAAATTATTTATTATGGTTATGTTTTGACAAGTAGAAATGAAAATACTTATAATATTAATCACGTTAGCCCACTTATCCGCAAAACTATTTTCTAGTCCAGCCTCATCATCATCATCATCATTTCAGCCGAAAGACGTCCACTGCTGAACATAGTCTAGTCTAGCTTATCACCCAACAAACATAGCATAAAAATAAAACGGCTATCGTTGTATAGTCCATGGGTGTGGCCCTCGTAGGAAAGCGGACCAGTTAGGAAAGTGACGATACGAGTTATGTGTAGGAATGTTGGCGAATCAGAATAGTAGACAATAATGACAATGAGGATGATTAAGAAGGTGGCGAAATGGGACTGAAGACGCAGTCGTCTTGAGCCGTGGGATTCCGTGAAAAATATTTCGAAATTGACCCGCTTTGATGAGGGTTGCTGTGAAAAGCTAGATGGCACTAGTACCGTGAGGTACATTTGTGTCACGTTTGGGATTAGTCTATAACTAACTAGCTGACCCGGCGAACTTTGTTCCGCCTTAGAGTACCCCCCCCTGCACCCCGCATTGTACATCCTGGCGTTCGCCGCTCTCTTGCCACTGGCCCTCGCCGCTCTCCTGCAACTGGCCGTCGCGGCTCATGTCCTTACATTGCGTCATCCTTTTTTGTGTATGCAGCCGGCGTTCATCGATTTAGTAGACGTTGTCACGTCACGTCAAAAATTAAGGGGTGAACCACCCTTAACATTTAGGGGTATAAAAATAGATGTTGGCCGATTCTCATACCTCTACCCGATATGCACACAAAATTTCATGAGAATCGGTCGAGCCATTTCGGAGGAGTTTGGTAACAAACACCGCGACACGAGAATTTTATATATAAGATGTAATTAGTAATGTAACTTTACTATGAAACGAGGTCAGAATTAATACGCCTGCAAATAAACATACACAAGAACTTTGTGACAAGTGTCAATCACTCATGCTGGGTAATCAGTAATCACAGTCAATGACGAATATCGGTACGGCAATTAGTCTCAGAAAATCCTCTTGCAAGAATCGTAGCTCAGTGGAGGAACAATAATGAATCACTTACTTAAATATTGTTGTTAACGTAGTTACCATATAAAGATTAGTGTCGCAGTTCACAAGACACTAACCATTAAATACAAATAGTAAATATTAACGAAGTAATAGTAACGAAAATAGTAATAAATAACGTATCCTTCGTTCTAAACGAAAACGATTCACATCACTTGTCGATATCTACTGTCAGTTTAAAAAAATATTCCTAAAATATTCCTAAAATTATAAACAGACTAGCTGTTGCCCGTGACTCCATCTGCAAGTAATTAGTTTATCGCTATCTCACAGGAACTATGCGATTTTCCGGGATAAAAGCTATCCTATTTTCTTCCCAGGGTCTGAATCTATCTCCATACTTACCAAATTTCTTTATTCGTCAACCTTTTCCACGCTCTGTCAAATACAACAGCTCTCACTCATACGCCATGACATCGGAATGTCAAACGCGAAGTTGAACTCTATAGAAATGTTTGTAGGTACATATCGCTCTGCAGGCTCGGACTGATATATCATTACAGTCGTTGGCGTAGAACCTGCGGTGCTGATAGTATGTGTCGTTGCCATTGAAAACGTTAAATGGAAAAAATAAACAATTTGTATAGTACGACACCTCAAAAAATTCGCACTATACTGCCAGATGACAATTGGTTGACGTTTAGGGGGTGGAAACCGTTATCGCGGTTTCTAAGAGCTGTGGCATTAGCCACATTATTTTCAGATGTATAAATGTATAGGTATTGTGTTGTGGTACGGAAGGGTTTTTGTCGCGTCATTCGAAATATTTGAATCTACAACATCCTCAGTGTTTTCATAATACACTGACGCAAAACGTTTCATTAGGTGTCATATTGTTATTAATCTGTTTACTGTACGATTTCGATACATAGTGTAGCGAGCGTTTGGCGGGCAGTTACGTATATTTCACTTTAATTAGTAGACATTCCTGGTAGTGCCACAGCCAATGTTTAATTAATAGCAAGAGTGATCGTAATATTGTTGTAATTGTTAAAAGTGTTGTGTTGTTTTTTACTTAATGGTAAGTTATTGATATTGTAATTATTATTGGTGGCCTAGTGGTTTGACCTATGGCCGCTCAAGCAGAGGGTCATAAGTTCAAACCCGCGCATGCACCTCAATTTTTTCAGAATTTATATGCGAAATTACATTAGTAACCATGAATTTTACGGTCAAGGAAAATTTCGTGAGAAAACCTGTACACCCTTGCGACGAAATTCAACGGTGTTTGTGAAGTTCCCAATCGGCACTGGGCCCGCGCGGGAATTGCAGCCCAAGCCCTCTCATTCTGAGAGGAGGACTGTATCCTGCAGTGGGACGTTTATAAGCTGGGGTGACGAAGTTATTGATAGCAGCATAGTAAGATAATGATTGGAGGTCAAATAAATATGGAATGATTAAAATAGTCTGTTCTTAGTGTTTTCATGTAGCTAAGTAGGTAAATAAAACACAATGTGTGTAAGTATACAGGGTAATTTTTGAATCAGTGCACAAATTTTGATATGTGATTCAGTATTGTTGATAGATCACGATTATCTGTTCGAGATTTATTTTACATTTTGAAATTTGGGTTGTTCATACTAGTAATAATTGGTCGAGTTACTATGCAAAACAAAAAATAAGTAATAAATATTATAATGAAAAATACTGAAATTTGTTATTTTAACGATACTGAATCACGTAAGTTATTTGTGCACTTATTAAAAAATTACCCTGTATATAATATATATGTATATACCTACGGGTCAAATCTTGGAAGTTGAATTTGACCCACTTCCAGTTGTTGGATTTACTTACCTACTTGAAATTTGGTATGTACTTATGTAGGTTGGATGACAATGCAAGTACAGTCAACAAAAAGTACAGTCAGCGAAAAAGTACAGTCAGCGAAAAAGCTTTCATTGAAAATGAAATTTTTAACAAGAACTTATTAGGATTCCGTATCTTAAAAAGAATAAGGGAACCACTAAAGGATCACTCCTGTGTATTTTGACCGTCTGTCATAGCCAATTAGCTCCGAATTTACTTGGCTGATTAAGTTGAAATTTAATACACGTATGCCTTTCTATTTTCTTCTCTTTTTGCAGTCATCTAATAAAACAAAACAAAACAATATGGGGCTGCAAATTATTAAAAAAAAAACAAACATTGTCGTGTGACTTATTTATTTAATGAATGAACTAGTGAAGATTTTTCTTTTTTTTCTTTCAAAAATGCTAGTAGCTTCATTGGTTTATGTGAATTGTAACATTTAGATATAACCACTCAACTGATTTTTAGGGTTCCAACGGGTAAGGGTGGCCAACAGAACCCTATTACTGAGACTATGCTGTCTGTCTGACTATCTGTCCTTCTGTCTTTCACAGGGCTCTATCTCTTGAACCGTAATAGCTAGCCACTTGAAATTTTCACCAATTAGGTATGTATTACTGTGGCCGCTATAACAACAAATAAGTACTAAAAATAAAATGACGTTAAAAATTATAGGGGGTCGTCATACAAGAATCGTGTTTATTTTCAGCGTTTTTTTTTATCGCTAGGCGTTGTTAGGCGTTGCTAGGCGGCCTAGGAGTCCTAGAACACAGCCGTCAGTTGCTAGGCAACGCGAGCGACGCTATGCTGGTTCGGGTAACATTGTAAGAAGGCACGGAACCCTTCATGTACGAGCACGACTCGCACTTGACCGTTTTTTTATTTGTTAACTGACAGTAAAATTTAGTGTCTAGTGATTTCAAAAACAATGTCATTATTATTAAGGAACAAATTTGTTTGAAATAAAGTAAAAAAATAGTATGTACCTAGTTAAGATTTTGAGATTTTACATGTGGATTTTTACATTTTAAATTAAGTTTTTTTAATTCGTTCACAATTTTTTAGAAGTTACTACACTATTGCAATGAATAACAACGAATACCGACAGTTTCTTGATAAGTAGGTTCCTACTTGTAGAGGAAGTCACTGCACCATTTATCGTAAAGTTCTCTGTGTAATAAAAATAGACTGTATAAATTGTACGGCTTTGTAGTAATGGGATACTCTCAAATGAATCATTATGATAGTGGGTCTGGTTGATAGCACAACGCATCATTGTAAGAGTTGAGTTTGATAAGTAACGAGTACTTTTTTATGTAGATAATTTGAAACTATTGATAATACACCGTAGAGAAATCAACCGATAGAGTGTATTGGCTATGTGCGAAGCGGGTGGTGGGGTACAGAAAACGATCGCAGCGCACAACATGGCAAAAATTGGAAGTAAATGAGGAGGAAATGTTGTCAACACTACGCGGCGCCACCGTCGTGCACGGTCCCAATAAATCGCCAAACTACGGCAGTTATTGCACTTTGATTGGCTGGACCCAGGCCTCGTAGGACATTAGTTGAGCAAGCAGATATTAGCTGTTGCCCGCGACTCCATCTGTAAGTATAACTGCCTAAGACCTATTCTCAGACCTACCAAATATAGCCAAAAAAATTCATAAAAATCGGTCAAGCCGTCTCGGAGGAGTTCGATAACACGGATTCGGATTTTTATATACATATTAGAAGAATTCCGAAAACCATAACCGACCAAACGGATACAAAATTCAAATCCATTGTGAAGAAATAGTACATTACTGCAGCGGCCGCGAAATAGGGGATTGCCGGCCGAGTAGTTATAGATGGCCGAGTGTTAACGAGGCCATCTAGAGATACGAGGCCGGCAATCCCTGTTCGTGGCCAAGGCTTGTATAGAGTTTTTCTCAAACATGCATCATCATCATCACCACCATCATCACCGCCATCATCATCACCATCACCATCACCATCACCATCACCAACAACATCATCAACATCCATCAACATCCATCAACATCCATCAACATAAATCAACAACCATCAACATCCATCAACCAACATCCATCAACATCCATCAACATCCATCAACAACCATCAACCAACATCCATAAACATCCATCAACATCCATCAACATCCATCAACATCCAACAACATCCATCAACATCCATCAACCAACATCCATCAACATCCATCAACAACCATCAACCAACATCCATCAACATCCATCAACATCCATTAACCAACATCCATCAACCAACATCCATCAACCAACATCCATCAACATCCATCAACATCCATCAACCGACATCCATCCGTCCGTCCGTCCGTCCGTCCGTCCGTCCGTCCGTCCGTCAGTCCGTCCGTCCGTCCGTCCGTCCGTCCGTCCGTCCGTCCGTCCATCCATCCATCCATCCATCCATCCATCCATCCATCCATCCATCCATCCATCCATCCATCCATCCATCCATCCATCCATCCATCCATCCATCCATCCATCCATCCATCCATCCATCCATCCATCCATCCATCATCCATCCATCCATCCATCCATCCATCCATCCATCCATCCATCCATCCATCCATCCATCCATCCATCCATCCATCCACGTCGACCACGTCGACCTATTAAACGTCATGGTGCTGTGTCACATAAAACAATAGACGATCACTTTGCTGGCCTTGGCCAGCAATGTTGTATGAAATTCCATTATTGACCTCTCGTCTAGCCGCACCTGCAACGTGACAGTTCGTGGCGTATTTTAAGGAACATAACGTCAATATTTCATAGCATGTTTGAGAAAATATTATTATCTAAGGCATACTATAAAATTAGTGACTATCATGGACAGGGATGTTTGGAAATAATTCCGATCCGCATTGGCGATCTCTAGTCTCAAATAGCGTATCTACTGTGTTAAAAAATTTAGATGTATGTTGTAAAAAAATATACCTTGCTCCGTTTCTTGCCGGATTGTTCTCAACAGGGTTTTCCGGTCTAGTGGTAGATTCTTCAACGTTCATAGGAGCATTAATTGATGCCTAAATTGAATAAAGAATTTTGACTGTTCCTGTGACTTTGAAACGCTTCGGAGCCCCACCTTTTCAGTTAAACATTCATCGTTTCGGGTTGTCGCAGGCATGTGATTGCCGGGTAGGTAAACGCTAACTAACAGAAGTGAAGGATAATAAATACATTTTTCTCAAAAATGGTATGAAATGTTGCCATTACGTCATCAAAAACGTCGTAGAAAGTAACGCATCCTGGAGACTAGCTGCTAGCGACCAGGAAGTAATCTCGAGCTGCCAGGAAGTAAGTATGAAATTCCATTACAGTCATATCAAGTATTCAAATTTGGAACCCGTGCCGTGCTTCTACGTCTGTGAAAAACTTAAACTAGTAATAAAAAAGTTCACACTTAAGAGGATGTATGCAAATTTGATAGTTCTCTGATTAAATAACTGGAACATTTTTCGCTAATTTATGTTATTGTAATTACAATTTTCGTGTTTCAAATGTTTAAAAATTAAGAAAATTCTTATTAAAATGATGGCGTTTGTAATTTAAAGTTGGCAGATATCTTAGTGTTGCCGGACAATTGTTGGTAAATCGATTAATCGTCGATTATAATTGCGGCGCACAAATAATCTAAATATCGATTATCCAATCGATGTATCGATTAAATCGATTATATCGATTTAATCGATACTAAATTCATACAATTAATCGATTATAATCGATTATAATGGGTCAAGTACACGATATAATCGATAATCGATTAATAATCGATAATTGATTAATAATCGATAAACGATTAATAATCGATAATTGATTAATAATCTATAATCGATTAATAATCGATAATCGATTAATAATCGATAATCGATAAATAATTGATAATCGATTAATTATCGATAATCGTATAACAATCGATAATCGATTAATAATCGATTATATCGATTGTTAATATTTTACAATTTAATCGATTTAATCGATTAAATCGATTATGTAGATAAAATCGATTATATCGTGTACTTGACCGATTATAATCGATTATATCGTGTACTTGACCGATTATAATCGATATAATTGAATGAATCTTAGTACATCGATTGGATAATCAACATCTAGATTATTTAGGGGGAAAATAATCGTTTAATTAATAATCGATTATCCGGCAACACTAAGATATCTAAACATCGCCGCCCGGTACCTTTAAAAAAAAACAATCATACCATAGGCAGACATAGGCTAGCGAGTGAGTAGCTGATGGCGGGTCGTAGATTTTCTTTATTTTTTCAATGTGTACTTTTATTTTATTTTTATCAACTTGTTTCATTTTTGAGAAAAGCACTATACAAGCTTCGCCCAGTAATCGCTATCCTGGCCTCGTATCATTGCTGGCCTCACCTAGCGGTTCGGCCATCAAACTTCTACTCGTCCAGGATGGCTTACTTACTAGTCTCTGCAGTAATGTACAGTCGACTACAAAAAATCGATACGGCCAAAGTTACAAAAATATGTATACACGACCTTAATGTTAAGTCAATAAAGGTGTGTATACATATCTTTGTAACTTTGGCGGTATCGATCTTTTTGTAGTCGACTGTACTATTTCCTCTCAATAACTAACAACACTAACAAGCTAACAAGCTTTACTTAGCTTACTTTGGGACTAGGTCAGTTGGTGTGAATTGTCCCGTGATATTTATTTATTTATTATTATTATTAACTAAGCAAAAACTCGTCAACTTTGCCACCGGTGCCTACAGTGTGCAAACATGGTCTGTAAATGAAAACCTTGGTTTACCAAAGAGTAGAGCATAGCGTATCAGGTGTAAAAAATAATACATAGATAAAATCTGAAATACTCATCAATTAAAAAAAAAAAACCGGCCAAGAGCGTGTCGGACACGCCCAAGGTAGGTTCCGTAGCCATTACGAAAAAATCAAGTAATATTTTTCTAAGGATTTCGTATGTGTGCGGAATCATCCAAGTTTAGGTATGTTTTATACCTTAGGCTACTATTTACTCTTTAACTACAAATAATTTCCAAGCAATCTTAGCCGCTATAATTTTCCTAGTAAATTTGATATATTTACTACCATTCTGAATTTTTTCAAATTTTTCCACCAAACAGTTTAGATTTTAGAGGGGGGACGGCCGATTTTAATGAAAATTTTCACTTTAAAGTTGAATATTTCGCAAACAGATCACTGAATAGAAAAATCATGTTAGAAACCCCACAATGATTTTAAAAGACCTATCCAACGATACCCCACACTATAGGGTTAGCCGAGAAAAAAAAATCACCCCCACTTTACGTCTATGGGAGGTACCCTAAAAAAATTTATTTTACTTTTTTTATTCAATGACTTTGTCGGCGTGACTGATATATATATTGATGCCAAATTACAGCTTTCTAGTACTAACAGTCTCTGAGCTTAGCCGCGGACAGACAGACAGACAGACAGACAGACGGACAGACATGGCGAAACTATAAGGGTTCCTAGTTGACTACGGAACCCTAAAAACACTCGTACAACATCTGTTGACTAAAATACTTCTAAAATAGGAATGAGCTGGACACGCCTACGCCTGTCTGATGCAGCCACAGAAGTGATCTCACATAGCCGATTGGTGGGTGCCGACAAGGCAGATCAACGCATTCACTGCCGGGAACGCAGAAATGCGTTTTCATGACTTTCGCCTTTTGCCGCTATCGTCGTTTGCCAGTCATTTGAACGCACACGTTCGTTTGTGGCACCAGAAGCAATCTTGAGTCTGATAGCGGGCAGCGAATCCGTTAAGAGGGTTTATACCTGCTGAGCTGGCAACGTTGCATTTTTGTTAGTTTTTCTCGATTTTTCCGTAAAAATTTAATGAAAATTAAAATTTTTTGTATACAAATTCTTCTAATATATAAGTTAATGTGTCTACTGCAGTAATAATTAGTGATAAGACTTTTATTTTCTTTATAAACCGTTAGGTAATAATTTGTTAGTTTTTAAAGAATATAAAAGTCTATCACGAATTATTATTGCCGTAGACACATTAACTTATATATTAGAACAATTTGTATACAAAACATTATTAATTTCATTCAATTTTTATGAAATGATCGAGAAAAACTAACAAAAATGCAACGTTGCCAGCTCAGCAGGTATAAACCCTCTTAAGAATGAAATATTTGCACGATTTGGACACGTATGCAAAGGATTCAGCATACGGACACAGGTTAGTTAAAAGCACCTTCAATTCAAAATTGATTTCTGTTTCTTATACAATATAAAGAAAGAAAGAAAAAGAAAGAAAAACATTTATTCGTGACAAAAGAAAAAAAAAACAAATACAAAAAGAGAAATCGGAAACAGATACTTAATAAATATTGTCACGAAATGGTCCCAACTCAGCATGATGTCGGCCTTGCAGCCGACGCTGGTCTTCCGTTGGAACCAATCCGACAATTAAAAATTGGCAACAGCAATAACACAGTAACAAACTAAATAATAATACATACACACATCTGAAAATATACAACACAAAACACGACTAATATGATAACAATACAAAATAAAAAACAATAAAAAGTACGACACAGAATGCATAACCCCGACTGCCTTTGCCCCTTTTTAAAGGAGCAAAACGAAGGACATCAATAACATCAATCAATTGCGCAACTAGCGTTTAGCGTAGCGTGGGCACGAGGCTAGGGCCTAGGCTTATAGGCTTGCGTTTGACCACAATCACGCCTGATGGAAAGCAAAGATGAGACCTACGATGGAGCACGCTTGCCCAGTAAATGCTCATCAACCCTAGACTTGAAACCGGCCAAATTGTAGCGTTCAGGGAACACAGTCGCAGGTAGGGAATTCCACTCCTTAGCTGTGCGGTTGTAGAAGGAAGAGCGAAAACGCTTTGTGCGGATTTTGGGAATACTGACAACGTAAAGGTGGATACCCCACTTACTTCTGGTCGACCTGTGGAAGAATGGAGCAGGTGGAATAAGGTCGTGTAGTTCCGAAGCACATTCACCGAAGTGTAGCCTGAAGGATACCGATAGGGAAGCCACTCTTCAGTGATTACGAAGGCTCTGGCGACAAAAATCCGCATCACAGACGACGCCGATGAGCAATTGTTGTGACGATCAAGCGTTTTACATCAAAAATAGCACTGTTGTTTAAATTGTACTGGTTTTATGTCATACTCTATCTCTCGTGTCTTATTTCCTGTTAACTTCGAGACATATTGCTCAACCACGTGGATATTACCATGTAGTTATTATGATTATATATTATCCTCTTTGAATATTACGCAACTCTAAATGTGTAAATAAGGCGTATTTCATGCATTGTTATTCTTGGTTGTGATATCATCTAATGAGCGTGTGTTAGTATTAGTACCTATACAGGTAAAAAATGTTAGTAAATATAAATAGACGGCCGGATAGCCTAGTTGTTAGAGAACCTGACTACGAAGCTTGAGGTCCCGGGTTCGATTCCCGGTGGGGACAGATATTTGTGTGAACAATACGAATGTTTGTGCTCGAGTCTTGGATGTTTAATATGTATACCCATGACACAAGCTTTCCTAGCTTACTTTGGGACTGGGTCAATTGGTGTGAATTGTCCCGTGATATTTTTATTTTTTTTATTTTTTTATTTTTTATTTATTTAAGTATGTATTTATCTATACAAGTATGTTTATCCGTTGTCTAGTATCGACCCATAGTACAAGCTTTGCTTAGTTTGGGACTAGGTCAATTGGTGTAGATTGTCCCGTGATATTTATTTATTTATTTAATATATCGGATCGCCGAAACAGTTGTAGTCTACATTTCGGGTTATTAGCCATTGGCAAATGATGTTCAATCAACCAATCAATCATTTATTGCATATGGAGTTCAGGTTACAAATACAGATATATGTAGGTACCTACCTGCCTGTATAATTCCCGTTCCCATGGGAATTCCGAAAAAATATATATACTATGTCACTCGTGGCACTAAGACGAATCTAATGACACCTCACACTTCAAAATCCATTGAGCCGTTTAGGCTGCAGGGCGTGCCAAAGAATGATACATACATACACAAATGCATATGCTCGAAAAACATAACCCTTCTTCGACAGTCGGGTGAAAAGTCAGTTTTACTGAATCCTACCTTTTTAGGTGTACACACATTAGAATAATTTACATTATAAATTTAAACTAGCGACCCGCCCCGGCTTCGCACGGGTGCTGACATAATATTGTCTATTAATATCTGTCACGAACTATGTCATTTCTGTACCTCATATTTTTAGCTGATTAAATTGACATAGTTAAAGACACAACCTTGAGAATAATAGGCTTTAATCAGCTAAAAATATGAGGTACAGAAATGACATAGTTCGTGACAGATATTAATAGACAATATTATGTCAGGTGCAATGCATGTATTATACATATAAACCTTTCTCTTGAATCACACTATCTATTAAAAAAAACCGCATCATAATCCGTTGCGTAATTTTAAAGATCTATGCATATATAGGGACAGACAGACTGACAGCGGGAAGCGACTTTGTTTTATACTATGTAGTGATTAGATAAACTTAATTTCTCAAAGGAAAATATGAAAAATTAAATGTAAAAATAAAAATTAAATTTTCCATAAAACTGCCAGGAAATCATTGCTATTGACCGATGCCTAGGGTACACAGGCATAAGGCTGCGTTTCGACCAGAGATGTGCGAGGATGCGTTGCGAGGGATGTGTCTGTCATGAACCAATAGAAACACTTCATTTAAAAGGTCCTAAGTGAATGAAGTGTTTCTATTGGATCAAGACAGACACATCCCTCGCAACGCATCCTCGCACAGCTCCGGTGGATACGCAGCCTTAGGCCCAAGCAGTGCTCTAAACAAATGAAGGATTTGCCACACTGGATGCGTTCTGTGGTCGCACGGTCACATCGCATATCCATACAAAATATATAGAGACTGACAATGTTGTTCACACATAATCCGGGTTGCGTTCAATTTGACCTGACCGCAGACCGCAGAACGCATCCAGTGTGGCAAATCCTTCAATCCATGAAGTTACATGTAATAAAATAAACAACGTTGGCGCCTTGGCGGTGAGCCGGCTTTCCAATTTGCAGTTTTTTCTTGCAGGTCTAATAAACTCCGTTTTACGTAGTAACTATTATTTAATCTGTGGTATGAGTGAAGTTCTCTTGCAACCTGCGAATTCCATTTTACGCTAGTCCGTCATCGTCACTGTATTGTCGCTGTATTTGACTCCTTGACAAGCTGCCACAACTATCAATCATTATTATTGTTATCTTATACTCAATTTTTTGATAGAAAACATGATTTTTAATTATTGTTATACGGTATACCTAATTTCAAATAATGCACAGTGCGAGAGCCAACCAAATTCATGATAATCTTGTATTATGCTGGTGGGCTAAGAGAGTATTATCTTATCTCAGGTCAGAGTGTTTTTAGATTTCTTGGTAGGTACGAGAATGTATAGAGATACATGTAAATGCAAAGCCATTTACTTCTCGTTAAGCCAGGGACATCTTTGCATAGGCTGGGGCGAGGACACACAAGAAAAATGCTTGTTCGATTTGTCAGACTTTTAGGAACACAATAAAGCCGGAAGCACTGGGCATGAGTTCCATGTGCCTGTGTGGTAAAGACAACTAACTGCCTATAGTGCTTGCTCATGGATAGAATACACTATACACCTAATCCATTATCGACCAAAGTACGGTCGGCCGTTGTCGAAGGAACTCATTCGACCTAACAAACGCATGCACTCGTGCACGCCAGAACAGACGCTCAACCAAAATAGCTGTCAAAAATTAACTAGCCGACCATGTCAGCACAAGTGAGGAACATAAGTACCAACATAATGCCATAAAAAATCGAATACAGACTTTACGTACCCCGCAGAAATTCAATATTTGCGATACTTTTTGGACAGACCTAGTAAAGTAAAAAGAGCGACGCACTGCCAAATGTACGATATTGGTTGTAGTGATATAATCCTATGAAACTTCACAAGCGTTAGGTACTTCGGTCGATGACGGATATTAATTATTTCAGCATTATTGCGGAGCGGAGGTCGCGTATATACTACTTATTAGCCAACGGATTGGTCATGCACACTCGAATAAAATAATTCGTGACCAATCGTAGAATGTCGGCACATTAAATGTCATGATTTTTCTCGTCACACAATTTCACGACGCTTTGAATTTTACTGTGGATAGGTTCCAAATTGGAGTAAGGATGCAATTGTTTCTATAGTACGCAATCAGTTCGTTAAACTACGGTTTCAGTGGTTTTTATTTATCCATAGTTTGGTTCTAACCTTGGAGCGACGCATATAAATAAAATCACCATGTTGTTAACATTCAAGTTTAAGTTGCTCCCTGAAGGAAAGAAAATACAATGAAGTAGATAACGTGGTGGGTAACTATTATTCAAGGTCAACGGTTAATTGATAAGTTGAAGCGAAAACAATAGAGTTATTGTTTATATGAGCGGAAATATTATTCATGTTGGTACTTTAAATGGCTTGTTCTTATGCACATTTTCAATTCATACTTTTATTTTATTCAACTTTATTACGAAAACAATATAAACGTCGATAACTGTCTGCAACTCACTTTAGTGTAATATTTTCGATTTAGATGTGTTTTTAGAGAAATTAACTTTTTTAAATTTTGTTACAGTACAATCGACTCGAGCCATGCTGAGCCCATAGAGCATTTTAAGTACAAACGTATCGTCGTCAAATACAACATGATTGACCAGACGCACAAAAAAGGGATGAGTCGGTTCCAGAAAATCGTTCTCTTATTTGTTGGCTTCACTTTCATATGGATGGCTGAGTTTGTCACAAGAAATCCAAAACGTGACAGCGATTATTCCTCCGACGAACCTTTAATTAATGATACTTTTTTAAGACTAAAAGAAACCACAAAATATTTATTACTTTGGACGCGAAGCGACTACGCTCCATTGAGCTTTTTGGGGAAAGGAAACGACGCATTTATCAGAAACAGATGTCCATTCCTAAATTGCTTTGTCACCAGCGACAGAGACTTTTTTGGAGGAAACCTAACGAAATTTGACGCGATAGCCTTCAATGGTCGTAACATCGGACAATTTAAACCTTCAAATCTGCCAAAAGTTCGTTATCCTCATCAGAAATACATATTCTTTAATATGGAATCTTCAGACAACATTCCCATCTGTAACCCTCTTTTTGACAATTTCTTTAATTGGACAGCGACGTACAAATTGAATTCAGATATCGTGCTTGCTTATCTTTTGATCAGAAATACAGCTGCTGATGAAGTGGGGCCACGAATTGATATGACGTGGAAGGAGTTTAATGATGAAACAATTATAGTAAAGAACAAAAGCAAGGTTGTTATTTGGATGGCATCCAATTGCCGTACTAAAAGTAAACGAGAGAAATACGTCCAAAAATTAGATACAGCGTTAAAGTCTTATGGTTTCAAAGTAGACACATATGGTTCGTGTGGTAAGTTAATATGCCCCAGAGCAAATGCTTCGTGTGACAACCTTCCAAGTAAATATTACTTCTACTTGTCGTTTGAAAACTCCATAGCGGAAGATTATGTGACTGAAAAAGTGTACACAGCAATGAAAAACGGTGCTGTACCTATCGTCTTTGGTGGTGCGAACTATTCCAGGTACCTAATACTACCTCTTAGATTAGGTTTGCTAGACTTATGTAGGGTGACTTTATACCAGAGATGTGCTATGCTACGTTGCTATGGTTGTGTTTGATATGCACCAATCATATTCACTGACCCACATAGCATCGCATTGGTGGAAACGAGTTCAGTTAAACTATTTTATATTTATTTCATTTTATATATTTTAATTTACATAGTCATTTATGTCAAATTTTACAGAATATAATTTGAATAGCCATGTGAACATAAAAAAAATGTTTTATAGCTTTGAATTGATTTACTTTGCAAATTACTGAAATTTATGTAACAAATTGTAAATTTAAAATTACTTCGGAAGACTTAAAATATTCACATTAATTTTGAACAATATTAGACCAGCTCCATTTAGACAGCTGTCTCTAATTATTAATACCTAACATTTCATTTATTTTACAGATTCCTTCCTCCCGATTCATATCTTGATGCAATGAAGTACACTCCAAAAAAACTCGCCGCCGTGATGGCCAGCCTCATAAAGAATCAATCAGCTTATAGCAGTTTCTTCAAATGGAGAAACCATTACACTTACCACAAACCTCAAGAAGCCGAAAACGTATGCAGAGTCTGTTCTGCGCTTAACGACAGGAATATGTTAGAAACACGTAAAGTGTATGAAAGATTTAGAGATTGGTGGAATCCCATGAAAGGACAATGTGGTGATGATACTTCCTATTGGAATTAGGCATGGCTTACAAACTACAATGATGTTGCCAAAAGTTTAAAAGATGGCAGATACAAAGTGGAAACAGAGTTATTACCAGCTGCTGCTGGTTTTTTGAAAAATATTGCTTAATTACTTATAATTACACTATGACGAATATAATTGAGAATGCACTATGTGATCTGAATAAAGATTAACGCGGAAATATGTGATAACAAATACAAAGTGAATAATTCGATTGGCTGGACTTGATTTAAAACAATTAACATTTTTAACGCCAACGACGGTATTGTTTATGTTAATGAATTAGCAACTATTATAAAAGAGAAAGACAGACTTCTAAATTTAAGTAAGTGTAAGTAGAACACGACAGTGACAAAATTAGTAAAAGGATTCAACAAAGATAACCGCATAATCAGATAGCCTTATCGATTCGTGAAGTAGTCGGATACTTCAAAAACTGTTGTGACCTACTGTGACGGTAACGTGTTTTGGGTGAAAATCATGACTCGCAAATGAAAAGACATTGATTTTATTGGATTGACTCACTGCATAGGTAAGTGATTTCGTATGACAATTTTTTATAAGCTTGCTAAATTTTTAGATGCATTTTCTACGATTTAACCTCTGTTTCCTATAAGTCACTCGTATTACCACATCTTACGGGTAAGAATTGCTCATTTTCTTGAATTAAATGACTACAAATTTATAAGTTAATCTCTGGCTATCTTTATTTTATGTTGTGGTTTCGAACTTATTGATATAAACCAATGAATAAGGTTCACCTTGGACACTATGTTGCTTGTTTCATGCAGTTGTACAGATTGTCACGATTTAACTATTGACTCTTTAGGTTGGTTTGTAAACGTAGAAATATTGTGTAACATTCGTTATTATACGATTGCTAGAGATGTACTTATTATCATCTTTACCCATCACTATTTCATTCATAATTTATTTAATATTATTTATCGCATAAATAGCAGAATTTATGTTATCTATACCAAAGCAATAAATAACACATGTGGTGTTAGATAGGTGAAATAACTGTTTTTTTTAAGTAATTTGATTCGATATGTAGAGTATAATGTGAGTCATTGGCATGCGGGCATTTCTTGATGCGGTGTAAAAAACTTAGTGTCTAAAAAGTAAATATATAAAATTAAAATATTCGTTTCACAATTAAAATAAGCTAGGGGTATTTACAGACGGCTTGCATTCTAACTGCAATTTAACATTTTGCACCAAAGAATTTCAATCGATGAGATACTGTACTGTATATGTATAATGAAGTCTGCGGCCTGATTGCTACTAAGTGTCCAGTTGACAGTGTTAGCAACAGTTACGTCTAGCAAAATAGGTCACAGGATATACTGATTTCACATCCGGCAACGCACTTGTGACTCTTTTGGTGTCGCAGGTGTCCATGGGCGACGGTAATCGTTTACCATCAGGCGATCCGTCTGCTCGTTTGCCCCATATACCATAAAAAAAAAATTATTGAAATAGTTACTGCCAACACTCTACATCTCTATTGCCTGTATGTAAATCAGTAACTCATTGTCTCATGTGGTCTTGATATTAATGAGCGCCATTTTATTATTGCAGCTCAAGACGCTCACAACTCGCCAAGCGACAGATCCAGCAACATAGAATATCTATCTACAAATCATTTATGCTGCCACAAGATTAATAAATATTTCAAAACCATAAGGCTGAGAGTGCATGTGTTCCTTAGGACAAGGAGACTTCATCCGGAAACAACCATAATATACCTATTATGTCTAGAAAGCATCTACTATGACGAGATATACTCCATTGAATTCCCCCCAAGGACCTATCCGGACTTCAAAACGTTCAACATTCATCTTTCTATTATTTTGTTTTGCTTTTCCCGTATCTATAATATACGTGAACTCAGTACAGAATTCATCAGTACAAGCCAATGAAAGACTCATGCAAGAAGCATTGGATATGGTCGCTCAAGATCCAAGATTTGCCGAAAAATACAGAGAAAAGGATGTTTTTTCGACAGAAATTAAGTATATATTGCTATGGACGCCTCAAGATGCTTCACCGTTTTATTACTTAGGCAATGGCCAACAGGGGTTCATTAAGAACAAATGTGAGTTCACAAATTGCTTCGTTACACCGAAAAGGGATTACTTAGGTGGTGATATAACTAAATTCGACGCTGTAGCGATCAATGGGCGTGCTATGCGATACACTACACTAGCTGACCTACCGCAACAGAGATCTCCGTACCAAAAATTCATATTTTTCAACCTGGAATCGTCAACTTATCAACCGGTATGTAATCCGTGGTTTGATGGTTTCTTTAATTGGACTGCTACGTACAAACTTAACTCAGATATAGTGTATTCTTATATCTATATAAGAAACAGTGAAGGTGAGCCAGTAGGGCCAAGGATTGATATGGAATGGATTACAGATATGAAAGAAGTTGATGACGATTTCAAGAAAAAGTTGCAGAATAAGAAGAACGCGGCCGCGTGGTTCGTTTCACACTGTACAACTAGGAGTAGGAGGGAGAAGTATGTGAAGTTATTGCAAAAGGCGTTAGCACCATACGATTTAACAGTTGATATCTACGGTGGCTGTGGTACGTTCCGCTGCCCCAGGGCTCGGGAAAAGTATTGCAACACTAAAGTGGAGACAGACTACTACTTCTATTTGTCATTTGAAAACGCATTTGCGGAAGATTATGTTACGGAGAAATTGCTGACTGCCCTGAACCATAACGCTATTCCTATTGTCTATGGTGGTTCCAATTATTCAAGGTAATTAAACTTCGTAGTTTAACGTTCATATTTTCTAATGGGATTAATTTCATAATGGCTTTTTCTCACTATGATAGTTAGGGGTTTAGCTACGGTCTCCATGTTTTTGAAATGTGTTAAACTCAAAAGCATGATTAACTTACTTATTGATAGGTTAATTTTCAAGAATCATTTCGAAAAAACGGACTTTTGTATACAATGCTATAAAATCCAAACATTCTTTGAACATCACAAATCAGTACAGTGAGTCAACAATATAAAAAGTTGGAGAATAAGTTCATAGGATTTTTTTACTATAATTGGCATAGGTCTAGATAATAGACATCACGGAGATTATTTTGAATATTTTCTTTTAGATTCCTCCCACCTGGCTCCTACATCAACGCCCGTAATCACGAGCCATCAGAACTAGCAGCGTTGATGGCCCACCTGATAGCCACGCCAAATGAATACTACGAGTACTTCCGCTGGAGGAACCACTATTCTTACTCAGAGTCTGAGCCTATAGAGGATGTGTGCAACGTGTGTGCAGCTCTCAATAATAAGGAGATGGTCCTTACCCCGTCGGTGCACGAGAATTTCAGGAGTTGGTGGAATCCGGACTGGGAGGAACGGTGTCAAGATGATAATTGGAGTACATGATTTCGTTTGTATAATTGACTGCGGTGGGGTCCAAAGGAGAGTTACTTATGTTTATCATCACCGTCTGTGTGGACCTT
The DNA here is from genome assembly GCA_947859365.1 of Archips crataeganus. Classification (NCBI taxonomy): domain Eukaryota; kingdom Metazoa; phylum Arthropoda; class Insecta; order Lepidoptera; family Tortricidae; genus Archips; species Archips crataeganus. Next base: position 6,731,592 of record OX402064.1, read on the forward strand.
GTGTGGACGTATGTGTGTACTTCTCAAAATACATTAAGGGCCACTCGAGTTGTACCTATTAAGAAATACACTTGTGTTTCATCTGAATGGATTTAATTGAACAAAATGTGTTTGTATTGTATAACACTGTACCAATGAAAGCCTATTTTAGATAGGGAATGTTAGAAATAATCATATTTATTTGTATTTTTATTTTACCAATGATATTCAAATGGCTGCTATTTTCTTTTGAGTAGTATACATATACCTACATGATGTCCCAAAACTTGACGATAATCTGATACCGGGGAGAGGCCTAGCTATCAGCTATCCTATCTATCTAGCTATAGTTCAGGAAAAAGAAACCATCTCACTTAGCGATAGTTTTTTTTCGAAAGTATCTAATACTAATATGTTGTGCGACTCTATTATCGTTTAGCCTCCTTATTCAATGAATAAAGAACTTCATAGAAGTTTAAATACGTTCCAAAATTACAAAACGTATGGCTCTCATCTAGGTCTTAACTCTTAAGTTCTACATCGGTTAGAAAAGGCCGGGACTCAAGAGGTTCAAGGTCGATTCCACACCAGCAAAAATATTCTTTCCGCGCACACTGTGCCTTTTACCTTTCAAATCTAGAAAAAAATCTTACATTTTATATACATTATACCTACCTTTGTAGTCACGGGAGTTGGGAGTCAATTCAAACTCAAAGTGTTGAGTAAATTCTGTTTGTATTCTAAGGGCTTAGGTCTAACTTATCATACTTAGTTTATGTCAGGAAAGTATGTTGGCAGTATTCCCAAAATCCGCACAAAGCGTTTTCGCTCTTCCTTCATCAACCGTACAGCTATGTATGGAGTGGAATTCCCTGCCTGCGACTGTTGTTTCCTGAACAATACAATCTGGCCGTTTTCAAGTCTAGGGTGAATGAGCTTTTACTACGCAAGCGTGCTCCATCGTAGGTCTCATCTTCGCTTTCCATCAGGCTTGATTGTGGTCAAACCCAAGCCTATACTTATTGTATAAAAAAACCGGCCAAATGCGAGCTGGACTCGCGCACAAAGGGTTCCGTACCATTATCTATAAAAACGGCAAAAAAATCACGTTTGTTCTATGGGAGCCCCCCTTAAATATTTGTTTTATTTTAATTTCATTATTTATTTTTAAAGTGAGTATATAACTAAATATTCTGTGAATATTTCAAGCGTCTACCTGTTGCCGTTATCAATATCGAGCAAAAAAATCACGTTTGTTGTATGGGAGCCCCTTAAATAATTATTTTATTCTGTTTTTTAGTATTTGTTGTTATACGGCAACCGAAATACATCATCTGTGAAAATTTCAACTGTCTAGATATCACGGTTCCTGAGATACAGCCTGGTGACAGACGGACAGACGGACAGACAGCGAAGTCTCAGTAATAGGGTCCCGTTTTTACCCTTTGGCTACGAAACCCTAAAAAGTGTGTGTTTGAGGTGTACTGTGACAACTGCTACAAACAATCAAAATAAATAAAATGTAGGTACTTAAAGCTAATCCAACCAAACAAAATGTACCTCATTCTTGTCTGATACAAGTCGTTTTTAAAAAAAATACACAATTAAGATATTTAATTAAAACAAAACTTAGTTGATTCCTTCGTGTAACAAAAGTTACCCATAATTATAAGTTATATGACTTACATTCGTTACACAAAGGAGGCGATCGTGATTCGTCCTTAATTAAATAGGTACACTTTTTTTAAAAACGACCCACGTCATTATTAATTAACATCTCATAAGGTTTGTCTCGTCTCGCTAGCCTTAATTTAAAATTATAATAGATTATATTTTTGTATTGAATATTATGTCAGTTTTTAGTACTTTTACTTACTTGTACTAGTTAGTCAATATTGCTAAGTAAATAATACGAGTGCAATCGTTATTTATTGATTTATTTACATATATAATTTTTTTTCTTACTGTTTGATAGTTGGTACAGACTACTTAATTAGAATAATTAGTCTTACATAACACATAACTGTGCATACCTTTGTCATGTCATGACGCTTCATAGTGATACTATTTTGTACATAATTTAATAATTTATACATATAATAGATTAAAACTTAATTTCTTAACTTTTATCAGAATATTATTTCTTATTTATTTGGAACGCGGAGAAAGCTATCATATATATAAATGTTGACGAATAATCTTTTGAATCAGAAATGGATAATTATACTACGCCGAGGAGCAATCACTAATCACACGCTTTTTGACCACACGTGCGAACAGCTACGTTTGTGTGATATATTTAAGAATTCTTGCACAAACATCCACATTAATGCACACAAATGCGTTTCAATCAGTGTGAACGGATTTACTGTCAGATATTGTGTGTTGCTTAGATTTACGTACGGTTGCGCAGCAATGAAAGTAATTGGTTTTAGTGAATCAATCAATCATTCTCAGATGTAGGTACACAAATAAATGTCAATGGTCGTTATGATACTAACGCCATCTAGCTACGTTCCAACTGTCTGAAAAAGTTACAATAGTGTTGTTAACAAGCGAATTCATGATTTATGATGAACTGATGGTGTATGCTCAAAATGCATCTTCTCAGTCCTTTTTAACCCCCGACACAAAAAGAGGGGTGTTATAAGTTTGACCGCTATGTGTGTGTGTCTGTCTGTCTGTCTGTGTGTCTGTCTGTGGCATCATAGCTTTTAAGCGGGTGCACCGATTTGGATGCGGTTTTTTTTAATAGAAAGCAGGTTTCTTGGCGATGGTTCTTAGATATGTTTCATCAAAATCGGTGCAGCCGTTTCAAAGTTATCAGCTCTTTTGTTAGCTGCGGAAGAGATCTTAGGCGCATAGCTGGCATTGACAGTGACATAATTGCGTTGGGTGTTTTTAATTTTTTTAATTTATATTTATGTATGTATGTATGTATGTATACTCTTTATTGTACAAAAATAAGGAAAAAAAGAAATACATTATTGACAACCGTTGAAATGCATGTACAAAGGCGAACTTATCCCTTATTTATCTTTTTTTCGTTTCTTTCTTTAATGTATTTTTGGGCATAAATTAAATTAAAGTGATTTCTCCAAGGGTAATCAAAAGTTTTTCAAGAAACATCAAATAAACACTAAAAGTAACCTCTAAATACAGTTGTGGTGTCAGAAACTACAGATAACAAAGTACAACAAAAGCCACTCCTGTCCGGTGCCAACGAAAAAACTTCGGCACAAGTTAATTAGAAAAGTTTTGTACGTGCTCACCCACACAGACATGCCATGCCGACTATGTGTGTGGTAAATACATAGAACTTGACAATAAGAGGAGCAGATATTTTATCTTCATTATCATTGTTTTTAGGCGATACGAATGGTTTTTTTAATGGAACAATTATATTGCATTCATTCATACTTCTTTTACTTAATGAACAAGTTTATGACCTCAAAATGCACTTTTTTTTTAGCTAAAATAGCTATTTTGTTTCATAAATAAAGCAAGTTAACACGGTGAACTGAAACAGTCACCTTGCTCATCCGCGACCTTTCCGCTGACCTTAAGGTCGCGGGTAAGCAAAGTAATTGTTTCAGTTCATTAATGGACCTCCGCAAAGTAACGCCTGATCCAATAAATTAGTTATAATGCTATACAAAATATTGACTCTTGTAGCTCTATTTACGAGAAAGTACCTGTTTTAGATCAAAATTATGCATTTTGAGGTTACAAAGTTGTTTACTAAATAAGACAACCATGGATGAATGCAATATAGATGACATCTCATTGTTGATCTACCATTACGAGTACCTACCTCTCTTTTCGCTTTTTATATTTTTTTACCGAACAATGGCAAAATACAATAAATACAGGTAAAATTGTCCTCTGATGGACAGAGCCATATTTTTGAAAAGCCTGGTCAAGTACGAGTCGGACTCGCACATGAAGGGTTCCATACCACAATGTTTTAAAAATAGTTCATCAGAGTATAGTATAAATCTTTCCAGGTGAATTTTTCGCTGTGAGCCCTTATCTTTCAAAACAAACGGTATCGTCATAGTATTAAGGTTCAAATTTAATGTAATGGCTCGAAGCGAAAAATTCACCTGGGAAGATTTATAGTATAATAAAACCCTTTCCTTGCAGTCAGGTAAAAAGCTTAGAATGCTTAGATCAAGTTAAAATCGCTGAAAAAAATACGTTTTTTGTATGCCGACCCCCTTTCTTTTTAAATTTAATTTAATTTTTAGTATTTGTTGTTACGAGTATAGCACCCATAGTAATACATATCGGTGAAAATTTAAAGTATCAAGTTAATGTCATATCCAGTTAAAAACGCCGAAAAAAAACATTTCTTGTATGACGACCCTTTTTCATTTTTTTACCTTTTTTTTCTTTTAGTACCTACCTATTTATTGTTATAGCGGACACATTAATACGTAATCGGCGAAACTTTCAAGTGTCTAGCTATTACGGTTCAAGAGCTAAAGCCCTGTGGACGGACGGACAAATAGAGACGGATAGAAAGCGCAGTCTCAGTAATAGGGGCCCATGGCACCATTTGGGTAAGGAACCCTAAAAAAACAGTAAATTAAGTGCTGTTAGATAACCGTCAAGAAAGCTTTAGTTAGGCTAGCATAGTATAGATATGCATGTAAGGGGAGCATTTGTGATAAAAATCCCCGGATGCGAGCTCGGAGAGTGCCTATCGCTCGCTGATGTCATTACGGGCCCCACAGCGGCGCACAAGCGGTCACCAGGAGTTGCGAAACTGTTAACGTCACCTTATATTTTTTAATACATTCTACTGTCAATGCTTAACATAACATAAAGTCGAAAGTCGAAGTCAAATTTTTGACGTGACAACGTCTAATAAATCGATGAACGCCGGACTGCATACACGAAAAAGCATGAATCAATGTAACGTTACGTACGTAAATGGCAGCGAGGGCCAGTTGCAAGAGAGCGGCGAGGACCAGTGGCAAGAGAGCGGCGAAGGCCAGTTGCAAGAGATGCGGGGTGCGGGGGTGCGGGGGGAATTTAGGCTCCAATTGAAGCTCCTATGAACGTCGAAGAATCTACAACCGGTTCGGGAAAACCCTGTTGAGAAGAATCCGGCAAGGAACTCAACAAGGTATCTTTTTTATATACAAAGCAAAATATACACCGTGAAATTTTATTGGTTGTTTTCCCGAAACGAGGTGATTTAGTATCGATTGTACAATCAATTTATAATTACTATTTTGACTAGAGTCAAAAATCCAATTGTGAAAAACGAAAGTCGAAAATGACCGCAAACCGCTTCGTTGGTACAAGTAGCGTACGATCGTACGATAGGTTAGGTACCAACGAAGCGTTACTATTGGTCATTTTCGACTTTCGTTTTTCACAATTGGATTTTTGACTCTAGTCAAAATAGTAATTATAAATCGATTGTACAATCGAAACTAAATCACCTCGTTTCAGGAAAACAACCACTAAAATTTCACGGTGTATATAGCAAAATAACATAGTTGTAAATTGTCCAGGTAGCAAGATCTTCAAGGTCTTCGTTGACCTCATTGCAATATTCCATAGTCGATAAAAGGACGTGTCAATGTTTTAATAGGCAGGTGGTCCAGGCAGAGTATAAAAGAGTTTGTACTCAAATCGTAAAGTATAGTAAACGTCTAAGTTGCAATTATGACGTTCCATCTACTTAGACATGTTGTAGCTAAGACATATAATTATATACCTAATACCTTTTGCTAACCTAGTCCTAACTTCAATCAAGAACTAATATAATTTATTGATTCTGCCTACTTGTACATTTTACGGCCTTTGAAATTTTACTATGTTCACAATTTTCTCAGCAAGGCATTGTACAAACAAGTTATTCTGCTTACTCGGACAATCTACAATTATATTCTGATTTTTCTAGCAATAGAAACCACAACAACATTATATTGCGGCTTGTGAACTGTAATCTCTTTACAATTTGTACTAGAGTAACAATTGACGACACGCAAATAAAGTGCAAACAATTTTATTTTGCGGCTCCCAGACTATTGTACTATTTGCTAGGTAATAAATAGTTGACCAGACGAAATGTAATGTTGTTGTGGTTTCTATTGCTAAAAAAATAAGAGTAGGTATAGATAAATTTTCCAGAATCGTTATTTGCTAGTAGTGAAATTTCCATTCGCATTTTTTCCCAGATGTTTTTTTTCTCACTATGGATTTTTACTGAAGCTTATTTTCACAGTTGCATTTTTTCCCAATTTTAATAGACACAGAAACATAAGTAGGTTTAGGTTATGTTAAGTTTAAATCGGCCCGAAGGGGCAAAAGCACACAGAGGTGGGTAGAGGTTTCCGGTCTCCGCTCGATCGAAGCTCCGTCGACACTGTTTCTGTGTCAAACGCTACTTTGAAAATAATAATGATAATAGGCCATACAGATGATTTAAGTAGCATCGTCGTGCTTTGATTGGCCTTTGTGAACAAGTTGTCGCCACTTGCCACGATTTTCGGCTAGCTCTTCCCATTGGTTGCTAGGGATTTATTTATTTATTTATTTATTCATCAATAAAAATTACAGCATTACAGTATACACAAATGAGCTGTAAAATTAAAAAAAAATACAAACAATACTTAAATAACTATTTAGGGATTTTTGAAAAACGTCTTCGTCGCTTCCCTAAAACGACGGAACACCACACCCTCCGGCCAAAAGTCGAAGCGCAGGAACACCTGCTGGTGCTTGGCAGGCACTTGGAGCCTAAATGAGCTGAAGTTGTTAGCCCTTTGAGACTCGAGCGGGATATTAAAAGCAACCATGTCACGCTTGACGCAGTCTTTAAAGCGCAACATGGGTCGGCCTATGGGCCTTTTTGCGTCTGCGACCTGTCTTAGCAAAATTTGCCTAGGCAAACGAGTCCGCTCCATGCGGTGCACATGCCCCAGCCAACTTTGAAAATAAGCTTCAGTAAAAAAACCACAGTGAGAAGAAAAGCGTCTGGTAAAAAATGCGAATGGAAATAAAGCAAATAAATAATGGAGCAAATAAAGGTTCTGGCAAATTGTTCTAACCAGTCGTTGTACACATCATGGCAAAATACAAATCCTCCTGAACTCCGAGGGTACAAACTAATATTATTCAAAATAATGTAAATGATACAATTAGAATATGCCGTATCCGTCTCCTCTCCCCATTCGCAGCTCGACGGGCCCGCGATAGTCAATACAAAGAGATCGTAAGTAGATTTGCGACCCCGTGCAGCCCGCGGCTCCTCATTCAATTACCTACTACATGTCTTCGTCAGTAACGCCAAAAAATAAACAATAATATAACAAATTATGTTTATAAACGTTCGATATAATCCACTTAGACCACGGCAACATCGGTAAAATAAACTAGCTGATTCCCGCGGCTTTGCTCCCGCTGAAATAGATTAAAGCGTCGTAGGATTTTCTGAAAAACCTAAAAGTAGTTTTTAACTCTCATAATACACTACTGCTATTTGTGTGACAAATTTAAAGTCTGTAATAATTATAGTTACGGAGGTAGGGCCACTTTGAAGCGAAAATATAAATCCCATTCATTCCCCATTCCGTGGGAATTTCGAAGAATATTTTTTAGCGAATGCCTACGCCATAATAGCTATCTGTGACTGTATAGATTAATTTACTAATATAATTTTTCCCCAATATTTTTATTTCCATTCGCGTTCTTCTTTTTATAATCGCGTTTTTTCCCAATTTTAATCGGCACAGAAACATAGGTAGGTTTTAGGTTATATTCATTTTGCATTGGCCCACAGGGCCAAAAGCACACAAAAGTAAGAGCTCGCGTTAGCGGAGCTCCGTCGACACTGTTTCCGTGTCGATTCAAATTGGAAAAAACGCTACTGTGAAAATAAGCTTCAGTAAAAATTCATAGTGGAAAAAAAAACATTTGGGGAAAAACGCGAATGGGAATAAAAATATTGGGGAAAAATAATATTGGTACCTAAATTAATCTATACAGTCGCCTTTTATATATACAACAAAAAAGAAGATTATTGGTCCAGGTACCACGGGCACCCTGTAGACGTACCTTGCTGACTGTACTAGTCGAACAAAGGGTCCGAAGCCCAATCAGCCGCGATGATTTTTATAGCCGTGCTAATTGTGCGAGACGCCGGCGCCGGAAGCCATAAAGGTTATTAATTGGCCTCCGGCGGAAGTTGTAAATACAGCCGCTACTATTTCCGGTCAACTGACAGCGCCTTTTTGGCTGTGCGCTTCGACAGAGAGCTGAGGGCTGATTTAGAGGTCATTTTGCCGATTGAGTAATTGATACCGCTATTCAAGAAAAAAAAATCGACATGTATTTCTATTGTAAACTAGCTGTTGCCTGCGACTCTGTCTGCGAAGAATAGGGGTATAAAAAATAGCCTACAACCTATTGTCAAACCTACCAAATATAGAGAAAAAATTTGATAAAATAAATGCATAAAAGGCAAATAAATACATTTGATTTGATTAAAAATCGGTCAAGCCGTTTCGGAGGAGTTCGATAACAAACACCGTGACACGAGATTTTTATATATTAGAAGATAGATAATGCTGCTACCAGGGCGGACTGTTTTTACGCCACTATGCGCAAGAGAGCTGCATCCCTGGTGCGCCGGGTGCGCGACAGCCCCAACGCCATCATGAAGATGATAGGGGACAGGCTGGACTGCCCCCACTTGCTCCGCTGCAGTCGGCTACATGCGCCGTACTCCCCTAGTGTATCTTAGGATTTAGGTATTAGTTAAGTATTTCAACTAACATTATTAGAAGTAAGCTTTACTAACAATCTATGAGTGTACATTACTTGAAATAAATGATTTATTATTATATTATTATAATCTGCTAATGCTGCTAATTTTGTTCATTGCACCACTCGCAACCGACTTTCTTTCCTCCCTCACCACCTCAATAGCTGGCAATCCACTACAGTTCGTTTCACGTGGAACTTTTTGTCACACACGGTGAGACTTTGGAATCAGCTTGCAGCGGCAGTAATTCTCGACCGGTACAACTTGAGCTTCTTCAAAAAAACAGGCTACTCTTTTCTCAATGGGATGGCAACGCATCCGTAAGTCAACTTGTGTTGTGGGTGTCCATGGGCGGTGGTGATTGCTTTCCATCACGTGACTCGCCTCCTCGTTTTCCCCCTATCATATAAAAAATCATCGATAGTATTGACGGAGCTATATTTTCAAAAACCTAATTCAGGTAGGTATTTTATCTTAACACTCTAGGCCAGGGGTCAGCAATCTGCGGTTTGCGCGGCTCTTTCGAAATTGCGGCTCTCAAAAGTCTGCAAAACAATCAAAAAATATTGCAATCGATCCATGAATGAAAACCATGTATCTTTTACTCATTTATTTCCAATAAAAAGTATTATTTGTTTGCATAACAAAAAAAATGATTACAAGTTTGCAGTAGATTGATCAAACAAAACTTTCTAGCAACTGAGAATTTGCTCAATACCGTTTAGCCACAGGTTCCTAAGCATTCTTTGTTTTTCGTAAAGCAGCTTTTGTTCGGGTCGAGTATCCAATTAATTGTATAAAGTGCGCTAATCTTCAGAAGTCGGTTTTTCTGTGATACCGATGGGATGTTTGAGGTATCAATCAATAGGCGGTAGCGTTTTTAAGTTCCAAAAACAAAATAACCATTATGTCAAATATCTAAGCTATCTATGGTATACTATAGTCGACCAAGAAATTTCTTTACCACCAGATTCAATCACAGTTGTATGGCTTAGAACATCAAAGGCTATTTTCACTCACAAGTCAATGTGACAATCAGCACTTTTTATTTTGAGGTTAACTTAGACGACTAGAGACCTACGCTTAGTCGAATAAACGACTTTTCAGCAGAAAAAAAATAAATTTTATTTTGAATAACTACGGACATAGCTCAAAGAATCGCTAGACTTAAGTGGCAGTGGGCAGGGCACATCGCTCGTAGAACTGACGGCCGATGGGGTCGAAAGGTTCTCGAGTGGCGTCCGCGGACCGGAAGACGCAGTGTAGGTAGGCCTCCAACAAGATGGGGCGACGACTTGGTTAAGGTGGCGGGAACGCATTGGATGCGGATGGCGCGAAGGGCCGATCTGTTTGGCGAGCCTTGAGCGAGGCCTATGTTTACGCCTTTCAACTGATAATGATGATGATTTTGAAACAAGTTTATTTCTGTTTGCCGATCAAGATTAAGTATTAGCACTTACTAACTACTGTAACACTGTCGTTAATGCCACCGATTGACGAGAAAATCCCATTCTGTCGAGAAACCGCTGATCAAGAACGTTAGCAGTGCAAGGACGCCATGGTAGCATAGTGGCTTAGCCTATGGGATCTCAAGCAGAGGGGTCGTAGAATCGAGCCCGCACGCACCTCTGAGTTTTTCGGAATTTACGTGCAAAACTACATTTGTACCAAGTACGAGCTTTACGGTGAAGGAAAAATTTTAAGGAAACCTGCGAAGAAAATTCAAGCCTGTGTGTGAAGTTGAAAAAAATTGGGCCCGCGTGGGAACTACGTCCCAAGCCTTCTCATTCTGAGAGGATGTGCCCTGCAATGAGACGTATATAGACTGGGTTGATGATGATGGATAACGTTGGAGTGCATGGAGCCTAAAAAATCATTGTTTTGTGAGCATGTCTAAAAAACTTAATTTTTGCCTCCGAATTGCATAGAAATTTAAAGGTAAGTAGCGTGCATGCAACTGAGCTTAACTTACACAGCCTCCTAAAATGTCCTGATTCATTTGTATGTAAACTTCCATTTTTGATACCCACCACGAACTACATGTGCGTTCACGCTGGCTGCGTGCCTGTAAATTTCTACGCAATTCAGAGTCAAATCAAATCGCATGCTTAAAAAGCCCCTAATTAATAATTTTTATGGTAGAAGAACATCAGAGTACTCAGGTATAGAAAGACAATCTTACGCCAGCAAATATAGCAAACATCCTTGAAAAAGGAACGCTTAAAGAGTTGGATATGTTTACCTAAAACAATTATTGGATGCAGCGTAGTTGGAGCAGCCTGTACCAGAGGTTCGCCGTGATAAGAAACAATAAATAAATATTGCACGGTGTGATAGATTTAAATTTTGCATCATGAGTTGTTAGATAGGTATATGTTTAGGTAGCTATTGCATGATTTTGTTAATAAACTTTAAGTACTGCGGAATGGAGCATCGAGACAAACCACTGGTTTAACGACGGGCTTATATTTTTGATTTATCTCTGTAAAATAAAAAATAAAAAAAATGTACAAAGTTTTTTAGAAATGCTCTTGTATTTTTCCGTCTATGCCTTGCGCCAGAGTTCGCGTCAAGCCTCGTCCCAGTCAGGAGTGCTTACCGTAAACGATGTCAGATTACGCCGCCGCTGTAAAAACGCGGTGTTCCTCTAAAAGCATTCCATTGTTTTGTTCTGGATTAGCGGGATGAAGTGGTAACGATGCGATTCATGTCATTTGTTTTTGTTATTTTAGGTTTATGTTGCTTTTTGCTTTTCGGGAAATGAACAAAAGAATGGCGTATCTTCAGTTGCGCTGTTCGAAAAAGTGGACAATCTAGGGCAGAAAAGACGTATTAGGGTCACACTTTTTTTTATTCGCGTATCTCCTGTGGACATAGTAAAGGTTAAGGTCTATAGCCAATATTTTTTAGTCAAATCTACATGGGCGTGTGAGACGCAGGTTAAACTCTAGTTTGCTGACTCGGAGTTGCTAATTTTATGACCACAGGAGAGACATTTTTGTTTCTTAAGCTGCTGTGTATACTTATGACCCATTAGGGGGATTGAGACATGTAGGCCAGTGGTGATGTGGACGAGGCAACCTGATGGGAATCTAATTGTATCCGAAGTTTTTTTAGCATTAAGAAAAAGTATATACAATCTTGACTTGATTCAATGATAAAGTACAAATAGCCACCCTCAATTGGGATGCACCAAAAAAAATAACCTATAGTTTCTATATTTTTTTTGGAAAGAATAGGATATTTTAAGATACCATTTTCATCGATTTTGAATTTGGTTGAGTATTTAATTTTTTATAATTTTTTTAAGAAATATGTTGGATGACGTCACAGTGAGAGAGCCACGTTCCATTGCCTAGATAAATTCAAGTCGTACATAACATAATCTGTGGCACTACTGATTTGTCTTGTCACTGTCAATAATACAAGCACGGCTTAGGGTCCTAAATGAACCATGCCAAATAGTTTTATTTATTTTTCTTCTTTTATCTTCGATTATTCCTGTTTGTTTAATGGTGTGATAGTAAATAGATATTTTTTATTGAAATCTGATATTTAAATTCTTTTATATTTACTTGTAACGTAGTAATTTAATAATTAAATTTCTAAAAATACATTGGAAATACTCGTATACATTTCGGACTTTACTTTACGATAAATGACAACTGTTTAAAGCCAGGTGCGCATCATGTGATTAAACTTCTGTCTTTGTCACTCTTTGCTATTTTAAGCAGGACAGCAACATTTCAAACTGTCAATTTGCTTTAGAGTGTAGACCTGCTTTATATCTGCCTTTGTGACGATTCACTGCAGGGGTCAAATGAAGGTCATTACTTAAATTTTCTTTATTTAATTCAGTTTATCATATTTTTGGAATCTGATTTCTGAAAACGCTTCACAAAGCCTATTTCTCCAAACAGTTTTCGATTTATTATACGTTGTCAAAAATTGGGACATCCCAATTGGGCCTCGATGCCCTCATCACACCACACTGTTATATTTTTTAAAACAAAATTTAAAATGAAATTAATTGATCAGATGAAAAATAAAACTGAATAAAATAGGTACTAGTAAAATTTAAACCTTTTCCAAGCCAAAAAACGCATTACCGGCCTTTTATACGTTAGTACGTCTTTTCCTTCTCCGAAAGCCCCTAAACAGGTGGATGTTCTTTGATCTCGCGAGTGGCTACGTTGCGTCGGAGTGTCGGAAACTGCGTAATGGAGGGCCTTGGTTTTATAGGGTTGGCGCTAACCTGATTATTTTACAAGCTTTTATTTAACTTGCAATGTTTCTGTATAAGTATTTGTTAATGTCAAAACTTGTAAGGCGGACATCAACCACCTTTAATGGTCGAACCAATTAGAAATTTGGTATGGATATGTAGTATAGATGACAATGGAAATACATTCAGCAAAAATAAACTTCTACAATAAATATTTTTTTTACGATTTTTTTTTTATAATTAACTCATAGTAGATAGTGTCAAAGAAATCACTGCTAAAGGAAAGGCTATTCAAAATACCTACAGTCATTTAAGCGGGGCCTACTAAAAATGACATACCTACATATTTTTTCTTATTTCGCTAACTAAATAGTTATTTGTAATGTTATAACTAACTAAACGGGACTTATCACGCAAACAATATTTAGTAGGTACCTCGACGTTTCGGCCACATTACAGCAGCCAACTATTTGTAACAGATGTTCATTTAGGCTGGGTGTTTTCTGAAACATAAATAATAAAGTATTTGCAGTCGCTGTCAGACAAATTACAAAGTTTTAATTTTTTCAATCAAACCGATTCACGCTTGACCCGTCTTTATTAACTACCTATAGAATAGAATAGAATAGAATAGAATAGAATTATTTTATTTCAGGCTGCATAGGCCCATATAAAAATACCTTAAAGACATATAACACCTTAATTACTAGCACGTTAAGTCTGTGACGTGGGCACTTTCGCGGTGTCAGTTAACCGGCCACGAAACCGCGTAAGCGACACCTTTCGGCCAAAACTCTTCTCTTGTGAAGGTCGACAGTTGATCAGTCGGAACCCTCACCACAAATTAATTAAAATTCACGTCATGGCGGGACTCCAACCGCTCGACCCTCAGAGTGAGCTTGGTCTTCACACGCAGATATCGCGCGGATATACACGGCTATGTGTTGATATGCAGTATATTTATCTGTATTACTGTTCTAAGTTTGAAGTATAATATTCTCACTTTCCCCAGTATGTACATTTTTGAAGTCTGTGTTTTTGTTCACAAGTACAAATATCTATTTGTGGAGTTTAGTTCTATGTGTTCTCGTGAAACTAGATTACAGTATAGATATGCTTTGTACAAACCCTCTGTGAAACTGGCTCTTTCTCCTAAAAACTCGTATGTGATGTGTATTTTAATTTATAACAAATTACCTGATAGTTTTAAGGACATGAACTTATATATATTCAAATCACAGGTTCGTGAATGGCTTGCACAAAAATGTTTTTATAGTATTAATGAATTTTTTAATCTGTAGCGTGGCTATTTAAAGTCTTTTTTTTTGATGTTTATTATATAATTAATTAATTTAATTTAGTTTGATTTGATTTCACTTCATCATCATCAATTTGTTAATTTAATTTAATGTAGTTTAATTGGATTTAATTTAATTTGATTTAATTTCTTATTGTTTGATTAGTTTTAATTTAATTTATTTAGTTTAATTTGATTATATTATTTAATTTGATTTATTTATTTATTAATCATTTTACTTGATGTTTTTAATGAATAGTCTATTTTATAATGTTTTGTGTTTGTTTGTACACCTGAAAAGGTAGAGAATTGGTGTTTCTTTATATAAAATTGTTATTTGTATCAACAATGTAACCTAATTCTCACAAACAATAAAGAACTTTGAACTTTGAACTTTGAGGTTTGTGTTTGAACATTATAGATATAAACCCTAACCAAAAATAATACGTTTCCTGTATAGGGACTCCTCTTAATTTTTAAATTAATTTAATTATTATTATTTATTGTTGTAACGGCAATAGAACACATTATGTACAAATTTCAGCAGTCTATTTACAAAGTTCTTGAGATACGGCCCTATGATGGACAGATGGGCGGACAGACAACGGAGCGACATCAATGGGGCTCCGTTTATCGCCTTTCAGGTACCGAACTCCAAAATGTTCAATCTATCGTAGATATTAAGAAAACGTAAACAACGAGTATGATCCCAAAACATATATAAATAAAAAAATAATCACATTTCTTGTGGAGTTGTGCCAAAAAAGAAGCTGTGTATTAATATATCAACAATTTACATTTCCTTTTCTACAGCTGGCAACCCTATAGTGACGTGTATCCTGCGGTTAATAGGTGTCCATTACTGGCCACTTGTCGCGGCCGCGCCGGCCGCTAAGATGCCTCTCGTCCCATCACTAATTCACTTCGCCATCACTTTAGGGACCCAAATTCAACACCGACTAGCTTTTTATCAAAAATTTTAATCGTTAAAAACATAGTTAAAAAAGGGGAGGGTATAGGGGAAGGGGAGGGGGAGAGGTATTGGTCCCCCCGCGCTCTCACTGACCGTACGAAACGCAGCAGGAGTACTGCTGCTTCACGCCGGTGTTCTGTGAGAGGGTGGTACTGCTCCGGACGAGCCAGCCCATTCGTGATGCAGCGGCCAGCTGCAACATGGCTCTTCTACTTCAAAAAATCTAATAATTAAGACCTAATCTAAAAAATAATAATTAAAAATGATATATCGCCGCTCAGTAAGTACCTACCGCACGTGGCATCGCTTTCTAACTATCGCGTAGTCTTTAAAAAAATATTGTAAGACACATTTTAAAAGTTGAAAGTATTTTTGTGATTAATAAATATATTATTTGCTTGCGTTGTTTCTATTTATTAAATTTTAAGGGGGGGGGGTAAATTCAGAGTTTTTCCAGAAAGTCATTCGGGTAACAATATTAAAATGGTTTAGTGTCTTCTGACAATGGTCTCATTGTCTCAAAGTCAAGCCCCGCAAACTCGTGATAGTTTGTTAAAAAAACCGGCCAAGAGCGTGTCGGACACGCACAAGAGGTAGGGTTCCGTAGCCATTACAAAAAAAACAAGTAATATTTTTCTAAGGATTTCGTATGTGTACGGAATCATCCAAGTTTAGGTATGTTTTATGCCTTAGGCTACTATTTACTCTTAAACTACAAATAATTTCCAAGCAATCTTAGCCGCGATAATTTTCCTAGTAAATTTGATACATTTACTACCAAACTGAATTTTTTCAAATTTTCCACCTAACAGTTTAGATTTTAGAGGGGGGGGGACGCTCGATTTTAGTGAAATTTTTCACTTTAAAGTTGAATATTTCGCAAACAGATCACTGAATAGAAAAATCATGTTAGCAACCCCGCAATGGTTTTAAAAGACCTATCCAACGATACCCCACACTATAGGATTAGTCGAGAAAAGAAAAATCACCCCCCCTTTACGTCTATGGGAGGTACCCTAAAAAAAATTTTTTTTTTATTTTTTATTTTACCACTTTGCTGGCGTGACTGATATGTATATTAATGCCAAATTACAGCTTTTTAATACTAACGATCTCTGAGCTTAGCCGCGGACAGACAGACAGACAGACATGGCGAAACTATAAGGGTTCCTAGTTGACTACGGAACCCTAAAAACCGGTCAAGTGCGAGTCGGACTCTAAATGTGTGCGAAATTACATTTGAAATTTACCATGAGCTTTAAAGTGAAGGAAAACATTGTAAGGACACACACCTGCGAAGAAATTCAATGGTGAAGTTCCTAATCCGCACTGGGCCCGCGTGGGAACTACGGCCCAAGCCATTGTATTCCGAGAGGACAGCCCCTGCGGCGGGACGGGGACGTATATGTATAAGCTAAGAGGCTGATACTATATTTTACATGCAAGAAGTTTTTTAAGTATTTTTTACCTATACAGACGTGTAAAAAACGAACATGACGAACTGTAAACGTCCACCTCTTTTCAATTCGATAAAAAAATTGCAATTCAAAATAAAAGGACGCGAAACGGAAAACAAAACGATGTACAGTAGCCATAAGGCACAAAAACGCTCTTTATGTATAACCCTGTTCGAATTGCTGCCTGCGGCTAAATTCCACTACCGCACTTCGAGGAACCGTTTGTCTTTCCATCCTCACCATCTTGATGATTGGCATTCTAGTACCGTGCGTTTTAAGCGAAACTTCTTTCCTCGCACGACAAAGATCTGGAATCAGCTTTCTGCGGCAGCATTCCCGGAGCGTTACAACTTAGGGATCTTTAAAAAACGAGCCTACCAATTCCTAAAAGGGTCGGCAACGCACCTGTGATGCCCCCCGTGTTGCGGGTGTCCATGGGCGGCGGTGATCGCTTTCCATCAGGTGACCCGTCTGCTCGTTTGCCACCTCTTATATAAAAAAAAAAAACCCGTTTTGCATATTCTCGAACAAGCCACGCGTGAGTCGGCCTTATCAGCCGGCTGCTTTAAAGGCGGAAATGAGATTTTTGTCTACCCTCTGAAACGAAGCCATTTACCGTGTCTATATTTAGTAACGTTTTTTAAATGTTTTGCTGAGTGAGATATGAATTTTTCGTTTAAGATCGTCTGATGGACGGACATTTTGTATTCATAGGTAAAATCGGCCAAGCTCGAGTCGGACTCGCGTACCAAAAGTTCTATACCTAACAATGACTAGGTTAGGGATGCATCCGATACCGATACCGATACCGATATATATTGGCGATATTTTGGGTTTGCCGATATATCGGCATCGGCGATATTTTTATTGCCGATACAACGATACTTTTCAAATTTCGCGCTTTAAAAAAGTAATGTAAACGCGCATCTTGTTTGATCTATCGTAGTTCGTTGCAAACGAGGCAAAACAAAAATCTTGTTAATGTTAATTTTAATTATTAAGTTATTGATTTCATTTGACCGTTTCATTTTAACGACCGCTTTAGCCTAGTTGGTAGTGACCCTGCCTACGAAGCAAGAAGTCCTGGGTTCAAATCCCGGTAAGGGCATTTATTTGTGTGATGAGCACGAATATTTGTTCCTGAGTTATGGATGTTTTCTATGTATTTAAGTATTTATTTATCTATATAAGTATGTTTATCGTCGTCTAGGTACCCATAGTACAAGCTTTGCTTAGTTTGGGACTAGGTCGATTTGTGTAAGATTGTCCCCTAATATTTATTTATTTATTTATTTTAATTATTACCCTTAATTCTTAATTTTAATAATCTTATTCAAAGTCTGTACCTGTTTATATATTTTAATAGAAATTAAAAATATTTAACCAAAATTGTGTGTTTTATATATTTTACCTTAATTTAATTTTAATTCACTAATCGTGTGAGAGAGAGAGAGAGAGAGTAAGAGTATCGGTATCGGTATCGTATCGGCAAAAAGGCGTATCGATGCATCCCTAAACTAGGTATATAATTTAATTAAAAATAAATAAAATAAATAAATAAATATCACGGGACAATTCACACCAATTGACCCAGTCCCAAAGTAAGCTAGGAAAGCTTGTGTTATGGGTACTAGGCAACGGATAAACATACTTATATAGATAGATACATACTTAAATACATATTAATCACCCAAGACCCGAGAACAAACACGTATTTTTCATACAAATATCTGCCCCGACACGGGAATCGAACCCGGGACCTCAAGCTTCATAGTCAGGTTCTCTAACCACTAGGCCAATTAAGGTACCTAAGTTCTAGTAAATTGTAAAAAAAAATTGTTTGTCTGAAAGACGAACTTAACTTTGTACTCGTATAGTTGAAAAAAGCTAATCTCCGATCAGCTCGATCGCTCGATTTTAACAAAAAATAACACTTCATTGTTGATTATTTCGCAAACGAATCACTGTATCGAAAAGTCGTCTTCACAACCCCGTAATGATTTTAAAAGACATATCCGACGATACCCCACACTATAAAGTTAGACGAGAAAAAAAACCACCCACACTTTACGTCTATGGGAGGAACCCTAAAAAAAATTTTTTTATACATTTTAAAATTACAGCTTTCTAGCACTAATAGCCACTGCGCTAAGCCGCGGAGAGACAGACGGACGGACAGACAGACTTGACGAAGCTATAAGGGTTCCGTTTTGCCATTTTGGCTCCGGAACCCTAAAAATGTGTATGATCAGTATACCTCAAGCAATATCACAACACGCATTACAAACATTACAAACTCAATATCACACGAAAACACTATAATAAACATGAAACATATTGGGTTTCTCATTTTAATACCAACACAGTTACGAAAGCATAGATAGGTAGCTAGGTTGATATTTGTATAATCTGCAGCCTGCGACGTCGCGACTATTGCTCCGATAATCTGAACCCTATATTTAATATCAACTGGTTTATATTGCAATCAAGGATGATATATGTAGACTGGTTTGGCAGTCGCCATAGTACGGATCGGCCGAGGTTTTTGTAGTTCGATTATTAAATATAGATGGCGCTGAAATATACCCAGAGGCTTTGAAGGCAAAGCAATAAGACTACAGATATTTCATATCACTGCAAATGTATTATTATGAAATTTTTTTGAAAAACAATACATTTGTAGTAATATGAAACATCTGTAGTCTTATTGTTTTGCCTTCAAAGCCTCTGGCTATATTTCAGCGCCATCTAGATTTAATAATCGAACGACAAAAACCGCGGCCGATCCGTACTATGGCGACTGCCAATCCAGTCTACATATATCATCCTTGATCGCAATATAAACCAGTTGATATTAAATATAGGGTTCAGATTATCGGAGCAATAGTCGCGACGTCGCAGGCTGCAGATTATACAAATATCACCAGAGCGATGACAATTGCTATGGGACGAATAGAGGCGGCATTGAAGTAACTAGATCATAAATAAAAATTATGGTTAATTGTCGATCTCTATCCCACGGGAAATTCCAAAAATCCAAAAAAGGAATGTTTACTGGTATAGGGTCCCATTGAATCAAATATATAAATCCCGTTTTTCCTTATCCCGTGGGATTTTCCGAAAATCCTGAAATTAGTTTTTTACTGTAATCATCTACTTATATGACAGAAGGGCTATTTTGAAGCCAAAATATAAATCTCACTTATCACGTATTAGGTACTTATCCCGGGGGAATTTCTAAAAATCAGACTTAAATACCCAACACATACCCAACAATCGAGTATTAAATACACAAGACTCGAGAGCAAGCTAACGTCCGTATTTTTTATAGAAATATCTACATCTACCCCGACGCGGGAATCGAACCCGGGACCTCAAGCTTCGTAGCCAGGTTCTCTAACCACTAGGCTAGGCTAAGAATTGTAATTTAGACTGGTTTATTCCAACACGGCTAATTAGCGTTATTATATATATTTAAATTAGTTAAAATCCAAGAAAAATGTAAAGTACTATATACTAACTGGAGTTAGTATATAGTACTTTACATTTTTCTTGGATTTTAACTAATTTAAATATATATTTCAAAACTACAGGTCTATATTTAAGCATGTAAAATATTTGTAACTTTGTCTTTGTATGATTGTTTTTGTCACAATAAATATAAATAAATAAATAAATAAAACTACAGTTCTATAGCTTTTTAAAGCTACGGCGACGCCAGAAGCTTTCGGCGCGTAATACTGAGTACCGAGCAATATCAATACTGCAGAAACCTGAGAAATGAGCATTCGAGCAACGTCTTAAAGCACTTATGACAGGAGACGGCAGCGCGCACTTACTCTTTTGGCACGAAATATTACAGGTTTAGTGACCTGTAGCGCCTATTTGTCATCGATTAGAGAAACATTCCACATCCCAACAATTGAATTTTCTCAACTCTCTTTCTTCGGACTTTGACCCCGCGGCATAATATGCTCAGGACACACGACGACACTGACACTCAACACAAATGTCGACACTAGTGTCCGACATCGCCATCGATATCGCCACTACATCTGCAACTAAGTGTCGCGGCAGTGGACACACACAGACAGTCGATGTATACACTGAGTGTCTAGTGTCAGGTGTCGTCGTGTATCCTGAGCATTACATCTGCCTGGAGAGAGATCTCTATCTCCCTATGTAGCTTTTCCCACACAAGTAACGATCGCCAATGGTCGAAAAAACGCCGAGCATTTGAAAAACTTAGCCCTGTTCCGTATAACAGACCTACGACGCTACAATTGTACTCAGTGAACGTGACTGGGATTCATAAATAGGTCTTGAGTTGTCATTATTATAACACTTACTATCTGTTGCCCACGACTCCGTAGCGCGTATAAAAAATAGTCTACGACCTATTCTCAGACTTACCAAATACAGAAAAAAAGTTTCATAAGAATCGGTCAAGCCGTTTCGGAGGAGTTCGATATCAAACACCGTGCCACGAGATTTTTATATATTAGAGAAAGATAAGTAAGGGTAAACTGGCGTTTTATAGATCCTTGGATCACATAATAATAAGTCGTTTATGATGACATTTATTGTGATTTTTATAACCATGGTTTAGCTCATTATAATTCAAGACGTGTGTTTGTAAGTGTATACCTCGATCCCTAGAAAGAATCAAAAAACAGGCCAAGTGCGAGTCGGACTCGCGCACGAAGGGTTCCGTACAATTATCAATAAAAATCACGTTTGTTGTATGGGAGCCTCCATTAAATATTTTTTTAATTTTAATTTAATGATTTATTTTTAAAGTCAATATATAATTAAATATTCTGTGAATATTTCAAGTGTCTACCTGTTGCCGTTATCAATATCGAGCAAAAACGAGCAATAAAATCACGTTTTTTGTATGGGAGCCCCCTTGAATATTTATTTTATTCCATTTTTTAGTATTTGTGGTTATAGCGGCAACCGAAATACATCATCTGTGAAAATTAAAACTCTCTAGCTATCACAGTTCCCGAGATACAGCCTGGTGACAGACGGACGGACGGACGGACGGACGGACAGCGGAGCCTCAGTAAAAGGGTTTCCGTTTTTACCCTTTGGGTACAGAACCGTAAAAACGACAGGAAAAATAGAGTATAAGGAAAACTTAAAGGCACCTCCCGTCGTAAGTGCTTTGTGTCTCCCGCACAGATATTGTCAACCGTCGAGATTGGTGCTAGACCACAGATTGAATGTTTTAGTTAGTGGTGCATTTTGTTTAGTTGTAGGTAAATTTGGAAGTACTTGGAGCACTGCGATGGCAAAGTGTCAATGATGTCAAAATATCAATGATGTCAAAATATCAATGGTGTTAAAATGTCAACGATGTCAAAATGTCAATGATTACCTATGCGTCTAAGATCCCTTCCGCGGCTAACAAAAGACCTGATAACTTTGAAACAGCTGAACTAATTTTGATGAAACATATCTAAGAACCATCGCCAAGAAAACAAATCGATACACCCGTTTAAGAGCTATGATATCGAAGACAAACACACACACACACACACACACACACATATAGCGGTCAAACTTATAACTGAACGAACACCCCTCTTTTTGTGGGGGTTAAAAAAACAAAAATAAGCGAAAAAGCCGTGGTAGCCTAGTGGTTGGACCTACGGTCTCTCAAACAGAGGGACGTGGGTTCGAGCCCGGACTCGCACCTCAGATGTCTGTGCCCTACATTGGGACGTATATGGCTGCGATGATGATGAGACAAGATCACGTAGTTATAACGGGACTTGTCACGCAATAAATATTTATTAATTTACTTCAACGTTTCGGCCACATTGCAGAAGCTGTGGCACGAGTTAACTGATAAGCCAACATTGCGTGATGAGTCCCGTTTAGTTTAGTAATTATGAGTGAAAATCACGAAAGTTTAAAACTAGTTCTCCGGAATTCCCGTGGGAATTTACTAAAATCCCGGGATTTCAATTAAACTGCCAGATCTAATAGATTACGTGAGCCAATCCACGGGCAAACACTAGTTAGGTATTAGATATTTTTTAAGCAACGTTGCCAAATTGGGGAATATCGAAGTTGTTGTTGAAGTTGTACTAGTAAGTTGTTGTTGTTGTTGTTTGTTGAAGTTGAAGAAGCTTCGTTTCTAAGACTGCATAGGAAAACTACGTAACACCAAATCCGACAAACGCGCGTTGATAAATTTTTCATCCTATTATCTGATTGCTCGCGGCTTATGGCAGGGCATGTAGGGCTGGAACAAACGAGTATTTTGCCCTTTTTAAGACTCGCCATTTTGTTACCTACTAAATAAATAAATAATAATAAATAAATATCACGGGACAATTCACACCAATTGACCTAGTCCCAAAGTTAGCTAGGTAAAGCTTGTGTTATGGGTACTAGGCAACCCACTGGAGTAAAAAATACTTTTATAATTATACTCTTTTACCCACGCCTTTGTTCGCGTGAACTTTTTTATTCGGCAGTCCGATTCATCATCATCGTCACCCCAGATTATATACGTCCCACTGCAGGGCACAGGCCTCCTCTCAGAATAAAAGGGCTTGGGCCGTAGTTCCACGAGGGGCCAGTGTGGATTGGGAACTTCACACACACCTTTGCATTTCTTCTCAGGTTTTCGCACGATGTTTTCTTTCACCGTAAAGCTGCAAATAGAATTTCGCACATAGATTCCAAAAAAACTCAGAGGTGCGAGTCTGGATTCGAACCCACGACCCTCTGCTTGAGTGGCAATAGGTCAAACCACTAGGCCACGGCCACCAAGGCAGTTCGATTGGAATTTCGAAATTTGACTAAATTCTCAAACATTCCATCGTGGTCATCTTTACCGTTCCATGAAGTATACCAGTGAAAAAATTTGTCTTTGCACTCAGCGGTTAAGACTTTAAAATTTACCCCCTGTTTCAACATCCTATGATCAAATTTATTTGACGGATAAATGTGATGCCGTCTCTGTTTGTTTTGTTCGAATAGACGGAGACGGCATCACATTTATCCGTCAGTTATAATTAATCAATGGGTGGTGAAACAGCCCCTTAATGTATTTAATCCAGATTTCGCAGGAATATTGCGAATACCTAAAGATAGCAAAAAAATGGAATACCTACTTATTTTGCTCTTCCGCTTAACCATTGCATCTAGCTTACTTATTTATCTGGTGAAAGTTATTTCTAGATCTCCACCTACATTACTTTGGTTTTAATTGTCCTGGTTGACATCTTCATATTTATAGAAGCCTACCCCAGAGTCGGCGCGTTGGCGCCTGATTGCCTTGGTCTTAGACGAAGATTTTACTGCAGATGCTGATTATGCAGCACTCCCTCGACATAAAACACAACTTTACGAGCATGAGAAGTGAAAAGGATATTTTTTTAAGCTGGTGAAAAACTCGAGTTTTTTTGGCAGCACTAGCGCCACGCAATCTGTAGATGGAACTTTTACGACAACTGTGCCGAATAAAGTGATAAACAAATGAACGTGTTGGATCGCGCGCAAAAGCGTTTAGGGCATTTTTACGAGCAGCGAAATATGGCAACGGCTTGCCATTTAAGTTTAAAAGGGTTAGAAGCGATTTTAACAAATATTTAAAAAATATTGCTGGAATAAAGGGGAGTGTAACGTTGGAACGCGATGTTTTATCTGGATTTTGAAATGTTTTCAAGTCATTTATGAGGTTGTTAAAGAATAGTACCGAAAACAAATGAAGTTTTTTGCAAACTTCGACGCCCGTCTTCCCGAAAAAAAAATAATCAGTTTAGATTCTAAACTTTATAATTATCAAATTCTATTCTTTGGAATTGTCAAGCTTAAACCAGGTTTAACGATTAAATCTAGGTTTATTTTTAGCAGCAACTGAACATAAGTAGGTGTCATAAATCATAAATTAATGAATTAGTTGTTGTAACCAAGACACAAAGAATAATAGATATTGCAATTTACGACATAGTAGCAACCTGCCGTAGGTCTGCAAAAATCAGAAGCAAAAAGTACTTGAAATTTCTAAAGAGTAATAAAAATGCTCATTTTGTACGGTCAGCATCAAAAGTAGCTGGCCACTTTTGTACTTTGTCGTAATAACACAATTGTCAATCAAGTATGACGTTCTGCACCTAATTGTAGAGCGACAAGGTACAAAAGTGACCAGCTACTTTTGATGCTGACTGTACACAGATACAGTCACAAACTTTCCCACTTATATCTGTGAGATACATATAATTATAAGCAATTTTATACAATAACGCCACGAAGAATAAAAAGATAATCCATTAGTCTCCTTTAAGATACACTTCCATGTTACATACAATTTAAGGAAATAAACGTCATAAACGAATATCATGAAAATTCTGAGAGCCCTGATAACCAAACTGAATTTTATTTTCTGCAGGGTAGAGCTCAATTTAGTTTGCCGGTATTTTAGTTAGTGATGTTACCATGAGTTTTCACTTGACTTAAGAACCTGTAAGAAGCGAGATCTCAGAACACGGGTACAAGAAACATCAGGGGCCTGTTGCATAACAAAGTAGGTACAACTTATATTACAAGCGGAACTCCCTTTCTAGTTAATATAACTGAAGCGAGAGTGCCGCTTGTAATATTAGTTGTACTTTGTTATGCAACAGGCCCCTGAACATATTTGTTAAACTATATATTTGATTACGCTACTCATTACTACTACGATTAAGTACTTAACTGAGCTTAAACTAAATAAATAAAATAAATATCACGGGACAATTCACACCAATTGACCTAGTCCCAAACTAAGCAAAGCTTGTACTATGGGTACTAGAGAACGGATAAACATACTTATATAGATAAATACATACTTAAATACATATAACATCCAAGACTCGAGCACAAACATTCGTTTGTTTCACACAAATATCTGCCCCGACTGGGAATCGAACACGGGACCTCAAGCTTCGTATTCAGGAACTCTAACAACTAGGCTATCCGACCGTCATAAGATTAAGCTTTTATTTAAGTTAAAATGTTGTATGTACGCAAGTAGTCCGTTAAAAATTTGCATGTATTTTTTACTTAATCACTTAGTTTCCCATAGTTTCATTTCCCATATCAATGTTTGCCATAATATATATAAAACCGTGTTGTTTTCAAGATTTTTTAATGTCATTTTATATAATGGGGTTAGGTTAAGTTAGTTAATGACGATTCTGAAGAAAATAATGTTTTTGAAATAAATTGCTTTATGACAGTAGTTGAAAGTTATAGATAACGATACATGGTATATAAAATTCGGGAAAACAATAGAAAACCATTTTTTATCTACTTTCAGTGGTTAACTTGAGTTAATAGCGAAATTCAGTATCCATCCATCCATACTAATGTAATAAATATTAAAGTGAGCCTGTCTATCTGTCTGTTACCTTCACGCTTAAACCGCAAAACCGATTTAGAAGAAATTGGGCATGTAGATAGTTTGAGAGACAGAGAGAGATCATTGTTGATAGATTTAGGCGTACTTTTATATGGACCTCTATCAATGAAATGCATTTGTAGTAGCAGAGGAGCAAGATAAAAGTTTGTAGTTAGTTTATTAAAAAAAAATCTGTTAGTCCCCGAATTTCCCTTCACACCCGTAGTAAGCCCCCGAGGCATGAATGTCTGTAATTCGCTATATTTTTCTCTACAATCTGAATGGAGCTGCGAATGTCTGCGCTCGTGGCATTGCCAATTTAATAATGCCGTCTTGTAAGCCGTTTTACATGCCTGCGAGGGCCGGGAAAGATTTTTCTATTCCCTCCATGTGAGTGCGCTTTTGTGTGTATGATTTATTTAAGCCCCTATTGTGACTCGTTCGTATGTTTGCTGAGAATCGCAAGTTTGTGTGGTATTATAAGTAAAACCACTGTAACTAAAGACAAGTGTCTCGAGCCGATATAGCCTGTAGTCAACGGCGGCCGCTTAGAAGTAAATCTTGACACATTTACACAACTATGAAGTTTCTGATAAATTGACAATGTGACCCATGGGAAAAAATGATATAGGTACTTACTGTTCTGTCACACGCAACAAGTAATAGTATGTATAGCATTTGTTTTTGTATGGTTGACATTGTCAATATTCAGAAACTTCATGGTTGTGCAATGTGATAGGCTTTACTTCTTAGCAGCCGTTGAGTATAGTGATTAAATCGCAATACTAATAGTAGGACTCGCACCGGTCAAAAGCGGCAAAAATGTATATGCCATAATGTTAAGATGATCGTAGAACTGACGGCCGATGGGGCCGGAAGGTTCTCGAGTGGCGTCCGCGGACTTGAAGACGCAGTGCCTACAACAAGATGGGAAGACGACCTGGTTAAGGTGGCTGGAACGCATTGGATGCGGATAGCGCAGTGCCGACCTGTTTGGTGAGCCTTGGGGGAGGCCTTTGTTCAGCAGTGGACGTATTTCGGCAGAAATGATGATGTTTTATGATGCAGATCGAAAGGGTAACTGAGGCGCTACTACGAAATTCGAAAATCGAAGTTCGTATCGTATTATCCCTCTCACTCTCGTGTCAAATCATATTAGCGTGAGCGAGACGGCACGAAACGAAGTTCGAATTATGCACTTCGTGGTAGGGCCTCTGATAAGTAGAGCCCGTTATCTTGTCGCACTGTCATTACTTTTCAGTAGAGGGTGAATGTTTTTTTTATCGACTATCTAAATGTCGATACTGTATGTCACTGATAATTTCAAAGAGGAGTCACTATAGGTGCTATTACTTTTGTATAAAAATATATATAATAATAAACGAAGAAATGAAAGTTGCTCTACATTTTTTGAAGTCATGCTGCGTCTTCTATTTGAAAAGGTCCATTTTAAAATATAAAAACTTCTTTCCACTGCGACAGATGTAATGGGAGCGTATTTAAATAAAGAGAAGTATTGGAGGCTGGGTTTGCATGGATCGTCGTTCATTACTTCTATTTCTATGCCTCTGTTAAGCATATAAATTTTTTGCAATGTATGATATCTAACATTTTTTTTTTAATGATAAAGATAGCTTTTTATAAATATGCCGTCGCTTTTCATGCAAAAGTAACTTCAACAACTGCTTCTTTACATCACTTACTACGGCAATTGATACTAAATGCTCGATTGATTGTCTCTCTATTTTTGGGATTGCTTGCGATAAAATTGACATGTTATCCCTTATACTGTACTGTAATTATTTTTTGACATGGCGAAAATTCAATTGCATTATATAAACATCGATATCAAAAAGGTCGATAAAAAAACATTCACGCTCTACTGAAAAACAATTTCAGTGCGACAAGATACCGGGTCTGAAGGGTTCAATTATCTCTAAATAACATACACGATCAAAATAACAGAAGACCATGAAAACTACAATACGTTTACTTTTAGTTTACCAGTGACAGATTGCTTGCCTTCATTTCATTTCCAACTTTAACACCATACAAATAAAGAAGTTATTACAAAATCTGCAAACGTGGGTAACAGTATTCTAAAATTGGCTTTATTTGTGGTCGTTAAAGTTGAATATGAAATGAAGGCAAACCATCTGTCAGTGGTAAACTTTATGTAATTTTACTGTAACAATTACCTTGTTAATTTTGTTTTCACCCGTCACGGGAATGGGCATAGCTAAAGTTATGAATGAACTCGCTATAAATAGATAACATGGATAGCGAGAATTTAATTTGTATTTGATTTTAGTTAAATCTGATATTTTGGTTGAGTAAATTGATTTCTGAAAATTGAACGTCATTACAAATTAATTACAAACATTAAATTCTATCATTATATGCTCGAGAGAAATGGCAATCAGTTCGTTAATATCCATACTAATATTACATGACAAAGTGTGTCTGTGTCTATCTGACTGTTTCTTATCTTTTCACGCTCAAACCGCTGAACTGATTTAGATGAAATTTGGCACAGAGATAGTTTGAGACCCTGGGATGGACTTGGGATAGTTTTATCCCGGTGAATTGTATCGTTCCCGCGGGATAGCAATAAATGAATTTTTCTCAGACGGAGTTGCGGGCAACAGCTAGTATAACATAGTTACCACATTCCCTCTTTCCAAAATCGGACCACAAGGGTGTCAAAGTTATCGGTAACCAGTGGCGTGGCGCAGCAACAACTCTATTCCCATTGGGTTGCCAAGTGATGACAATTATGGTGAAACTTGTCACTGACTCACTGACTGACTGAGTCATCAACGCCCAGTCTAAGCCCTTGAACCCAGAAGGCTGAAATTTTGTATATACATTGTAATGTAAGCAAGGAATATGGACGGATTTGTTAAAATTTCCACGGGATTTTTCATATTTTCGTTTCATATTCGATTCAGAGTGAGCCTGTCTTCGTAACTATGATTGATTACAGACTATTTAAGTTTGGTCTGCAAGTAGGTATGTAGGTAATTATTACAGTAAAAAACGAATTTCAGGATTTCTAGTTTCCGACGGGTTAAGGAAAAAACGATATTCGCTAACTGATACCAATAATGATGATGATAATGGATGGTTTCATTGAACGTTGCCGAATTTATGTTATACTCAATAAAAGAGATATAGTTTTACCATAAATTGGAATTAAGCGCGGACGAAGACTCAGCCAAAAGTTAATATTAAGATCTGTGCCTCTTAATTCTAACTAATATTGCATTGCATGCTAATTACCAAGATGAAAAAATCCTTGTGCTCCATACGCCGTGCTCCAGGGAAATTAAAGAGACTGCCCGTGCAGGGTTATTTACTGCGTTTTTTAGTAAAATGTTTTTTAAAATCTGCTAGGCTGCTATCAGAATTTGAGCTAGAACTGCTGATATTGTAATTATGAATTTAGATTTCTTAAGGAAAATGCAAAAAATCCCCTGTCGCCGCTGCTCCTTCACCCTGCGGTCGTTGGCTGGAGAGGTACGCGACAGAGCATTTTTTATTTAACCCCCGACACAAAAAGTTTGACCGCTATGTAGAACGACGACCTGGTGAAGGTATCGGGAACGCATTGGATGCGGATGGCGCAGGGCCGATCTGTTTGGCGAGCCTTGGGGGAGGCCTATGTTCAGCGGTAGATGTCTTCCGGCTGAAACGATGAAGTACTAATTAAAAATAATGATGTGAGTAGTTTTAAGCTAATTTTGAATTCAATGAGAGAGAGAGTTGAGGAAGCTTTACAACAAATTTGAATTCTGCGCGGATGAAGTCGCCAGCAAAAGCTAATAAAAATATAAATAGAATCTTCTTAAAAAAATTAGAGATGGCATCAATTTTACTAGCGGGTTTTTTAAGTCACCACAAAATGCATCGTAACTTGGTAAACCATTGCCTCGAAGGGGTGGTATTCTAGTAATACAAGGAGTATCGCATTCACCAGAAAAATATCGCATGTTTTCAATCAATGTGCCTCAACGCCGAGTTCCGCGTATCGAATGACTAGGGGACCCCAATAAACACAAGCAAAGGGTGATATTCTTTCTGCTTGTTTTAGGTACCACGTTTATATTGGGGTCAATCAAATTCAACCTTGTACTGTGGCTACAGAGTCTGATTTGGAATCGAGTGAGTAAAAAAAGTTAGGACCTTTTTAGAGTTTGTTGGACAAGTGATCTCCGTCGGTATGAGTTTTCCAAAACGTCGGTTGTGGAGGGAGATAGTTTGGATTTTCGTTTGTTTTGTAATTTTTATTACCTATCACTTGTTACTTTGAACTAAGCATAAAACCACCAATCAATGCTGCTACTGTTTTATATGTAATACGAGTGAAGTTTATTAGCAAACTGTAAAAAAGTAGTTCGTTTTATAGAACTAATTGTCATCAACACTGTTAGTTGACAATACACTAAACTAACTATACGTGAAACGATTTTCTAACGTTTGTCCAAATTTCGTATGCAATTCGTTTTTCATTATTTTTTCATTTCTAGTGACTTTTTTATTTCCCAAATAAATTTATCCCAAAATTAACCTAAGAAGATGCACGAGTGGTCCGTTTGACTATAGTCATAGACGCAGAACCTTATCACACAATAAATTGATGTAAATTAGCACCACTCCATTTCTTTTCATCAGTCCGAATACAGATCGTCCAAACCCCCCCGTTTAACCGACAACACGATTATTACTTACCTCAACGGAAACACAAGTCGCAAGACCTTTGGTCAAACAAGATTTAGCATCGGTACTGTTATTATTAGTTTTCATAAAAAGTTAACCCTGAGCATCATCTCTTTTAAAAATATTTCCTAACGGTGAAATGACAAAAATAAAACTCTACAGGGTTATTTTTAATTCACTGACATCCTCTTAACCCTGAATTCCTATCACTCAAACAAATGTTTTCTGTTTTACGACTTTTTAAAATGAAGCACTTTTTTTCCCATACAAATACACAGAGTATCGTAAAAATAAGAGGAAATCTCAAATTTTCAAAACGTTATTACACCAAAAATATTAAGTTATGACAAAAGCCGTAAAACAAAAAACATTTGTTTAAGTGGTAGGAGTTTAGGGTTAAAAGGATGCTAGTGAATTACAAATAACCCTGTATAACACTGACCCATGGGTCCAAAAGTATCTGTAATTATGTACCATAGTTTGACTTGTATACTTGATTGCCTATCGTATTTCTATTTTATCTAAGCGTTTTTTACAACCAACGGTTACCGATTGGCTTCAAAGTTATTTGTCGAAGTGCCCTCGGTATCGTTATTCGGTCTTCGTACCCTAATAAAACGGGGACGATGATTGTTGCTATCTCCTTTCTTTTTAAACCCTTTGGACACCCTTATCTCAATGTCCATGCTGTTTGTGGTGACATAAGTTTTGCAGACGTTGTTATACATATAGAAGAAATCTGCGCACTACCGTGGAATATTTTCACTGCCAATGTCATATTGACTTACATAGAGAAATCATTGTGTGTGTGAAGTTTCTAAAAAAATCAACATTTTTGTCGGTATAACTAGTATTTAGCAGTCTAACTATCACTAGGGGTATGTATTACAATACCGAAGTACGAAAGACCGAATGTATTAAAACATCGAATGGGTCAAAAGACCGACACGATTTTTTTCTGAAACCGTAAACTTTTCAGAATTTATTAAACGGGCATCATACAGAACCCATTAGGATAGGTTAGGTTTGTTTTATAACAATCTTAAAAGTTAACGGTTTCAGAAAAAAATCGTGTCGGTCTTCTGACCCATTCGATGTTTTAATACATTCGGTCTTTCGTACTTCGGTATTGTAATACATACCCATCACTAGGTACGTTATGTTTTATGTTATGTTTAGATAATTTGGTAGGATAGGAAAAATCGACTAAACTAGATTTAAATTCCAAATACTGCTCTTCCAAATCAATAATCACTTTTCAGTATATACTATAAGTGTTTTAGAAGGCACTTATAATGCTTTATATATTTATACTTTTTAATAGTTATTTAGAATAACGTTATGGTTATTCAATTTATGCCAAGTTATCGTTATGATAACTTACTTACGATGAGAATTCAGCTATGCGAATTAATATTATACAAATGAATAATTATACGAAATAATGTTATGCCAAATTCAATCAATATTACGTTATGCGAATTAATATAGACCCGAAATACACAATTGTTCAACATAGTATATCCCTCTTTTCAATGTCCATGTGAACGATAGAACTGCCTTTGCTACTGCATTGTTTTTCGTAGCCGTATCCAATGGCCTAACGAACCGAGTGCAGGCAACTAGCAAAATAAGTTACGAGGTCCACGGTAATGAGATCTATATAGCAAATAAAGATATTTCTTTGGTAAATATTAACTTATTTATGTTTACGGCAGAGCGCCGATAAGTTTTGTTGTTTTGCCTGTTACAGCGCTGGCTCCTCGGTTGTAATGAAATTTGTTTGACACATGCAATTGAATACTTTTTTTTTATCATAAATTTCAACTGGGCGTTGGCTGGGTGATTAGGTTAAGTGAGGTATTAAGTTAAAATACTTCTCCTTCTTTCTGAATGTAAAAAGAATAGG
This sequence comes from Archips crataeganus, assembly GCA_947859365.1. NCBI lineage: Eukaryota > Metazoa > Arthropoda > Insecta > Lepidoptera > Tortricidae > Archips > Archips crataeganus. The sequence goes on from OX402064.1 coordinate 6,764,336, forward strand.
TATTTATTCCAGCCTAAACATGTCCCACTGCAGGGTACTGTAGTTCCCAGGCGGGCCCAGTAAAGATTGGGAACATCGCACCATTGAATTTCTTCGTAGGTGTGTGCGCATCGTTTCCTCACGATGTTTTCTTTCACCGTAAAACTAAAGTACACATAAAGTTAAATTCCGAAAACTTGCACATATTTCCACCCGGTATGAGTAGAAGTCTAAAAATTGTGCTTGAGTTAAAACGCTACATCGTCAAAATGTACAATATGCTATGGTCATAATGTTCTTGCGGCCTGAATGATCCTATGACAGAATACTACAATGCCAAAATGTGCAATCGACCTAACTTGTAATGGTCAAATTGTCTCAAGGCCTACACTTTCAATTAACTTATAAATAAATAATAATAAAAATAAAATAAATATCACGGGACAATTCACGCCAATTGACCCAGTCCCAAAGTAAGCTAAGTAAAGCTTGTGTTATGGGTACTAGGCAACGGATAAACATACTTATATAGATAGATACATACTTAAATACATATTAAACACCCAAGACCCGAGAACAAACATTCGTATTTTTCATACAAATATCTGCCTCGAAACGGGAATCGAACCCGGGACCTCAAACTTCGTAGTCAGGTTCTCTAACCACTAGGCCATCTGGTCGTCTTATAGAGTTCCGCAAGCACATTATGGCATAAACACGTTTCGCCCCGTGCGGATTTTGACTCGTACATAATTTGGCATTTTTTTTGTAAGAATTGCTAATGAATACACGTTTTAAACATTGTACATTTTGATGATGTAGCGTTTTAACCCAAGCACAATTAGACTTCTACTCATTTAAGTACCGGGGGACATATTTTAGTTAGAAATATAACACTATTTTTTGTCAGATGTCCTGAAGTTTTTTTTAGCACTTAATGTTTAACTTTCAACAATTGATACTTATTCAATTCGAGACTCGCACAAAAGAACTTTATTTACTTAACTGTACTGTGCGATCGCTGGATAACTTCAGAACACCCCGTACGTGATTCGTTCACAAATTCACCCTTTATAAAAAGGTACCCCTATTCTCGGCCATGCGATATTTTTTAGTTTGACTTTTTTAGTACGCGTGAGAAAAATGTCTCCCGCGTAAATTCATTCATTCATTCATTACAGATTAATACTTTAAAGTCCAAAACGTATATTTTTTTATTTTAATACAAGTTTTTGCTGACTGTAATTTTTGATGATCGTGGCTTTGTATATTGTCATTTAAACTAAACATTCGTAGTTAACGACCGCTTTAGAGTTGGTAGTGACCCTGCCTACGAAGCAAGAGATCCTGGGTTCAAATCCCGGTAAGGGCATTTATTTGTGTGATGGGCACGAATATTTATTCCTGAGTTATGGATGTTTTCTAAGTATTTAAGTATTTATTTATCTATATAAGTATGTTTATCGTCGTCTAGTACCCATAGTACAAGCTTTGCTTAGTTTGGGACTAGGTCGATTTATGTAAGATTGTCCCTTAATATTTATTTATTTATTTATTTTTTATTTAAATTATAAGTTAATCCAATCCGATAATCCGATCGAAGATGTTGGTAGATTGACTGGTGGGATTGATTTTGGTTGATTGGTTTAGTTGGATTGATTGGTTGTTTGAGTGTTGGTTGGTTGACATAGTGTAGATGCCTGATCACGCCAGCGAAGCAGGGGCATAGGCTATTTTAGTTAATATTTTAAAATGAATTCGAAGATGTAGAGGACAAAAGGAGCATTTTTTGCCTTAAATTGGGTCGCAAACATTATGCTAATAAACATTTTATTTAACTTTTTCTATAATTTGGAACTTTTAGAATACACCCCCTTAGTTCGCGATGAAAGGCGCGGGCGTCGATTACCTAATCTACTTTACGATTGTGACTCTTTTGAAAATTTTCTATAAAGGTAGCCTAAGGGCCTCACAGTAGTCGTAACAAGTTAGAAAGTATGTAGACTCTATTGGCTTCTAATAAGGTTCAATGTGCTTGTGAATGACAATGGCTATGAATATTTGGTGTGAATATTTGGAAGGGTATTGAAATTAATAAAATTGATTGTGTGTAACTATGGCTGCATACAATCCTATTCTATCCTAGTTCCTATCCTACTAATATTATAAATGAGAAAGTTTGTAAAATGGCTGAATGTTTGGATGTTCGGATGTTTGTTACCCAATCATGCAATAACGTCTGGAATTAGGCATAGAGTTTGGACATACAGGGTAATTTTTTAATAAATGCACAAATTTTAATATGTGATTCAATGTCGTTAAAATAACAAATTTCAGTATTTTTCGTTATAATCGACCAATTTATTGGATGAATTACTATGAACAACCCAAATTTCAAAATGTAAAAAAAAAATCATGAACTATTAAACGATACTGAATCACGTATCAAAATTTGTGCACTGATTAAAAAATTACCCTGTAGAAAAATTGTTATCCTGGAAAACGGTAAACGAAGTCACGGGAAACAGCTAGTAATTAAAAAAAATAGGGAAGTGCAAAATTTTATGGTCCTAATACAAAATCTGTGTGTGAGACTTATGCCATAACTGTATTAATAAATTAAAATGTGATTGCAATCGCATAAATGCTCAATGAGTTGAGGAATTCAATAATTTAGGTTTATGTTGCCTGTCCGACGCGTAATCCCCCCACTTTTGGGGGTGCCATAGCTATCTGAAAAGTGCAGGCAAACTGAATTAACTTCTAATAATAATGTATTTGGTCTACGGTTACTAAGTCCAGTTTAATTTTGAATTAGCTGTATTTTGTTTTAGACGACCAGATGGCCTAGTGGTTAGAGAACCTGACTACGAAGCTTGAGGTTCCGGGTTCGATTCCCGTGTCGGGGCAGATATTTGTATGAAAAATACGAATGTTTGTTCTCGGGTCTTGGGTGTTTAATATGTATTTAAGTATGTATCTATCTATATAAGTATGTTTATCCGTTGCCTAGTGCCCATAACTTTTTTTTTTGTATTTAAATGGCGTTCAGGTTCACTTCGTTCATATTCCCATGTCGTCCGCATTCCCAACTCATTCACATTCCCAAGTTATCTATTCCATTGTATATTCCTACAGCGAACGAGTACGGATGTGGACGATTTTGGAATGAGGACGAGATGGGAATAAGGACGATATGGGAATATGGACGAGTTGGAAATAAATAAATAAATAATAAATAAATATCATGGGACAATTCACACCAATTGACCTAGTCCCAAAGTAAGCTTAGCAAAGCTTGTGTTATGGGTACTAAGCAACGGATAAACATACTTATATAGATAAATAAATACTTAAATACATAGAAAACATCCATAACTCAGGAACAAATATTCGTGCTCATCACTCAAATAAATGCCCTTACCGGGATTTGAACCCAGGACCTCTTGCTTCGTAGGCAGGGTCACTACCAACTAGGCTAAAGCGGTCGTTAACAAGTTGGGAACAACAGCGGTGTGGACAAGTTGGGAATATGGACGGGGTGAACCTAAACGTGTAAATATTTTTGTACGCCCTGCAGCCTAAACAACTCGATGGATTTTGAAGTGTGAGGTGTTATTAGATTTGTCTCAGTTCCGAGAGTAATATAGGATTATTTTCCCGGAATTCCCATGGGAACGGGAATTATACAGGCAGTTTTTTCGTCTAGTATTGATTTATTTATTATTATTATTCTAAGTAGTGACTATATAAACTCGTGCGGCATACACAATTTTTTCCAGCAACTTTGTCACTGGTTAACAAAGGCTAATTTGGTCATAATATAGATTAAAATTTCATCATCATCGTCATCATTTTAGCCGGAAGACGTCCACTGCTGAACATGGGTCTCCCCCATGGCTAGCCAAGCAGATCAGTCCTGCGCCATCCACATCCAACGCGTTCCCGCAACCTTATCCAGGTCGTCGCTCCGTCTTGTTGGATGCCTAACTTCGATCAACAATACAACTAGATATCGGGTCAGCGCACAAAATACGGCCCGGAAAATAAGAGCTCACTTCCAATGTGAGCTCTTATTTGGTTTTAGTTCGGTCCAAGCACAGCCAACATTAACACGTCTCGCGATGCCGCAGTGTGCGTTTAAAACTTGTAAAAACAATGCCCGAAAAAGTCTTTTATCCGCCGGAGTGTCTTAGTTTCGTAAGTAAATGTAAAATAAGTTTATTTCAAGCTTTAAACTAGCAAATAATAAGCAAATTACCGATTTTAACCACGACTTGTGCGCGCGTATTGGCCAGGTTGGCCAAACATTCTTAAATGTTTGGCCAACCTGGCCAATTTGCGCTAAAACATCGTAAAACAGAACAGTATTGTTGATCGAAGATGCCTAACTAAAATGCGTCTTTCGGTCATTCGAGAAACATTTGGTTCCATAGGCCATCAGTTCTACGACCGATCTGCCCTGCCCACCGCCACTTGAGTGTGGCGATTGTTAGAGCTATGTCGGTGACTTTAGTTCTTGCGCTGGTTTCATTTCTAAAATTCCATGTAATGAAGAATATACTTAGAGATCAATAAGGTACACAAGCAATAGGAAATGTGTGCGAGGAAGCGCCCGCAGCGGCAAAATATTTGATTACATTACAGTGTACAAAACAACAGTGGGACTTGTTTTTATCAGAGGCTCGACCATGTAAGTCGACTTTACCAATAGTAAGGAAGTTAGCTATAAGTTATAACAGTGCCATTAAAAAGGCATCTAGACTCTATAATCTGGAATCGTAAAAAGCGCGAGTGCGCGAGCGTAATTCTATTTCTCTATTAACAATGTCCGCCTCCGTGTCCGTACAAATTTGAAAGTCTGGTAAAATAAATATACAGTACTTAATGTATAGTCTACTGTCAATTACTTAATGTCTTAATGTCTGTGTTAATGTGTAATGGACTTGATGGAAAAGACTTACGCATAATAAAGAACTTCAAGATTGTTTTTTTTTGGAGTGTTTTTTTTAAATACTAAAAGACTCCGAAAAAACCAACCGATTAGATTGCTTAAGGGCAACATCTCTTGGTCCGGGTGAGCGGTTAGTTCCGAAGGAGTGTTGACGTCTCTCGATAAGAGCATGACATAGATGTCGCTAGTATCGCTGCAAAAGTGATTAAATAAAGCTGAGATGTGCGATGCATAGGAGAGTGTCTAAAGCTCCTGACCAGTGGTGGTGTAGGGGTTTAGCACGCAGCACGGAATGCTGAGGACCTGGGTTCGATTCCCAGCGCTGGTTTTTTTTCTGGGTTTTTCTGTGTATCCTTGTTTCAGTTTCTATTTAGTACGAAACGAAAGTAGTAAAGAACTTGTAATGGAACCAAATGGCAAGAGTGAGAGTAGAACATGACGAGACCGAAGACATCGAAATATTTCGCGGAGTACGCCAAGGATGCATTCTGTCGCCTCTGCTCTTTCACTCTTTAACCTGTACTCGAAGGTCATCATGTTGGAAGCGTTGGAAGGACTTGAAATCGGAATTAAAATCGACGGCAAATTCTTTAGTAATTTCATTAAAAATTTCGAAGTTCTATCGTGCCATCCCTTTTATTCTTCTGTTTAATACTATTAGCGTGAACGGAACGACACGATACGCAGTTTGAAAATCGGGTTTCGTAGTATAAGGCTAGAAACGCATAACGATTTCGATGAAATTTGCTAATATGGAGGTGTAAGGGCCAATAATCGATCTAGCTTGGTCTTATCTCTAGGAAGATGCGTGTTTTCGAGTTTTAGTCTGAGCGAAGCTCAAGGAAGGAAAAGTAAACTTAGAAATTAACATTCTTCAAGGGATCAAACGTCTGAGTATTTGGTACTCAGGGACTAATAATGAAATAGATTTTTTTTAGGGTTCCGTACCTCACGAGGAAAAAACGGAACCCTTATAGGATCACTTTGTTGTCCGTCCGTCCGTCCGTCCGTCTGTCTGTCAAGACCCTTTTTCTCAGGAACGCAAGGAGGTATCTAGCTGAAATTTATATCAAATACTTAAGTCTACTGTCCCTTGGAGCTGTGAAAAAATCAAACTTCTAAGCCAACGCAATCAAAAGATACAGCCGTTTATGCTGCAAATTTGCGCAAATTTTCGAAACTCGCAAGGGAATCAAAACCTACAGGGTACTTCCCGTGAACTCCGAATCTTGAAATTTTGGTACGAAGCAACGTACGAGGGGCGTTCAATATAAAGTGAGAATGAGATGCAAACTCTTTTAATATTACGAAATTAAATACTGGCCGGTAAAGCTAATCTATCTAGCTGAATGCTATGAAAAAAAAAACCAACTGTCTTTTGTTTAAAAAAATATACGGTAATTTCTTTGCAATGCTATTGAGTACGTTAGCGAAAATGGAGAAAATTTAACTGCGCGCCGTTATCAAATACTTGTATTTGAAAAATTTTTCTACGGACCAAGTCAATTTGGATTTGCGGGACACTTTAGGGTCTAATGCTCCTCCGTATCCGACAGTCGCACGTTGGTGCGCCGAATTTAGACATGGAAGAACATCGACAATGGACGACCCCCGCTCCGGACGCCCTACTACAGCAGTACCTGAAGAAATTGTGAAAAAAGTCGAAAACTCAGTTTTGGCGGATCGTCGTGTCACAGTTCGTTTTATTGCTGAAAATGTAAAGATTTCAACGGGGAGCGTGCATAATATGTTACATGAACGCTTGGGTATGAAAAAGGTATCTGCGCGTTGGGTACCAAGAATGCTTACTGACACGCAAAAACAAACTAGACTAGAGATTTGTCAAGAAGCTTTGAACCTGATGCAGCAAGACCGGGAACTTTTTTTGGCGCGATTTATAACAATGGACGAAACATGGCTCCATCATTACGACCCAGAAACAAAACTGCAGTCTATGACATGGAAAAGGCCATCATCTCCAACTCCGAAGAAATTCAAGGTGAGCCCATCTGCCGGTAAGGTCATGGGCTCTGGTTTTTGGGATGGTAAAGGGGTATTAATGATTGAGTATCTCGAGCATGGAGCCACTATTACGGGCACATTATACGCCAAACAAATAGCAACATTGCGCAATGAGATCCGCGAAAAACGGCGAGGTAAACTCTCGAAAGTTGTGCTGTTCCACCAGGACAATGCCCCGGCACACAAGCCCGCCGTTGCAATAGCTGCAATTCGTGATGCTGGGTTCGATATCCTTAAGCATCCTCCGTATTCACCAGATCTCGCTCCCAGTGATTTCTACCTATTTCCGAGATTGAAACAATACCTGAGAGGCCAGAAATTTGAAGACGACGACGTGGTAGTCGCTGCAGTACAAGATTTTTTAAGTACTCAAGATGAGACCTTTTTTAAAAATGGAATTTTAAGTTTAGAAAAAAGATATACTAAGTGTATTATGCTAAAAGGTGACTATGTCGAAAAATAAAATGACATTTAGTAAAAGTTGTTTATAACATACTCATTCTCACTTTTTATTGAACGCCCCTAGTATTATAGCACAGATAAAGGAAAAATTGCGAAAAGCATAAATTTTTAACGCAATCAAAAGATACAGCCGTTTATGCCGCATTTAACATTTAACGTCCGCTTTAGCCTAGTTGGTAGTGACCCTGCCTAAGCTTTGCTTAGTTTGGGACTAGGTCGATTTGTGTAAGATTGTCCCATAATAAAAAAAAATAAAAAAAAAATAAAAAAAAAATATTTCCGCAAATTGTCGACACTCGCTAGGGAATCAAAACCTACAGGGTACTTCCCGTGAACTCAGAATCTTGAAATTTGGTACGAAGCAAGGTCTTATAGCACAGATAAAGGAAAAATTGCGAAAAGCATAAATTTTTTTGTCTGTCTGTCTATATCCGTAACCAATCTACAATGATCCCACACTGCGCACATTTTGCTTAGGAGCAGGGGTCTGATAAGACTGGATGTTTATATATACATATAAATTTGTACGGAACCCTCGGTGCGCGAGTCCGACTCGCACTTGGCCGGTTTTTTAAACTTGATACTACCACTCATTTCTGGGAGAAAAAGTCTTGACAGGTAATATGTACACAGACGAACAAAGAAGTGATGCTATAAGGATTCCTTTCTATTTATAGGGAATCCTAAAAATATCTACTTACAGACGAAACCAGAATATCGTCTCCTTTAGAAGGAAAAAATAAAAAAAATGGTTATACTGTATTGGTTTGACTAATTACAGCCAATTTGATTTATTGAGAAATTATATAAGATCATGGTTGTTTGTTTATGTTTGTGTTGGTCAGTTGAGTTTGTTAACTGACTTCAGAAGACGAGGTTCTGTGCTCCACTGTATGTTTTCGAGTTAGTGTATAGCTACGTTAACGTTTTCTTGATAGAAGCCCATTCTAAAACTCTCAGAACGATTTAAGGTCCGCTTGCACGGTCTCGTCGGTAAATCGTTAAAGTAAGGTTAGGTTAGTTATAACCGTTCAATAGATTTTGAGATTATTTTGTACTTAAACTTCGGATTAACGGTTAAATTGGAGATAAATAATAGATAATAATAATCCTGCCTAAGAGAATGTGCAATCAATACTTAAATGATGATTCGGGATTTTTCTTCTATATTTAATACTAGCCTTCCGTCCACAGCTTCGCCCGCGATAAATTATTTTCTCCGTAGGAAAAGGTATTTTCCCGCGGTGAAAAGTAGCCTATGTCACTCAGTGATAATCTAGCTTTCTAACGGCAAAAGATTTTTTTAAATCGGTCCAGTAGTTTTAAGTTTATTCGTTACATACAAAAATACAAATCTTTCCTCTTTATATAATACTAGCGACCCGCCCCGGCTTCGCACGGGTACAACTATATTATATTATGCATGTATTATACTTATAAACCTTCCTCTTGAATCACTTTATCTAATATAGCTTTTACCCGCGGCATTGCTAGCGTGAACCATAAATATTTCAGAGAAGCAAACAATTATGCAAGCAAGCCTGAAGCAAGCATGCAAGCAAGCATGCAAGCAGCATGCAAGCAAGCATGCAAGCTTGGAAAAAAGCATGCAAGGAAGCATTCAAGCATGCAAGAAAGCATGTAAGCGAGAATCCAAGCAGGATTATAGCGAGCATGCAAGCAAGCATACATGCAAGCAAGCAAACATGCAAGCAAGCATGCAAGCAAGCAAGCAAGCAAGCACGCAAACAATCATGCAAGCAAGCATGCAAGCAGTATGTAAGCAAGCTTGCAAGAAAGCATGAAAGCAAGCATGCAAGCGAGAATCCAAGCAGGATTCTAGCGAGCATGCGAGCAAGCATCCAAGCTAGCATGCAGGCAAGCATGCAAGCAAGCACGCAAACAATCATGCAAGCAAGCATGCAAGCAGTATGTAAGCAAGCTTGCAAGAAAGCATGAAAGCAAGCATGCAAGCGAGAATACAAGCAGGATTCTAGCGAGCATGCGAGCAAGCATCCAAGCTAGCATGCAGGCAAGCATGCAAGCAAGCATGCAAGCAAGCACGCAAGCAAGCACGCAAACAATCATGCAAGCAAGCATGCAAGCAAGCGTGCAAGCAGCATGCAAGCAAGCATGCAAGCGAGAATCCAAGCAGGATTCTAGCGAGCATGCGAGCAAACATCCAAGCAAGCATGCAAGCAAGCATGCAAGCAAGCATGCAAGCAAGCATGCAAGCGAGCATGCAAGCGAGCATCCAAGCAGGCATGCTAGCGAGCATGCAAGCAGGCATGCAGGCATGTAAGCGAGCATGCAGGCAGGCATGCTAGCAGGCATGGAAGCAGACATGCAAGCAGGCATGGAAGCAAGCAAGCATGCAAGCAATCAAGGATGCGTGGAAGCATACCAAATTTCGTCTTAATCGGTTAAGTGGTTATTGATTCTCCATACAAAGTTTCACCCCCCTTTTCACCTCCTTAAAGGGCGATTTCCGGGATAAAAACTATTCTATGTCCTTTCCCGGGACTCAAACTAACTGTATACTAAATTTCATCTAAATCGGTTCAGCGGTTTAAGCGTGAAGAGGTAACAGACAGTCAGACAGACAGACAGACAGACAAACAGACAGACAGACAGATACACTTTCGGATTTATAATATTAGTATGGAATTAGTATGGATAGACTGCTGGCTCTGTGAGCTGTAGTAGATCTCGCGAGTTTTATGAAATTGTTTTATGAAACGCACCTCTCTCGGCCCCTTTCTAATCATACTCCCCAGCCCCTGTACCGCGCGGGCGAAGACACATTTAAACGGTCTAGCTATAATAATCTACTCTTATAATTCTCTAGTAGTTTCTTAACCTTTTTAATGTCATGCTTAGCGAAACGTAAAGCTACTTTGAACCTCATGTCCGTGAGCAATCATAAATTGACCCTAATTTTTTTAATTGGCAGGCAGGTCCCACCGAAATGATCTGTATTTTATTTGGAATGTTTATTTTATCTACACTAATCTATTATCTTTATAAACATTTTGGGATAAATAAAGATAATTAAACTTATATATAAGTATGCTAATTATAACGTACCTACATGACTCAATCACTATCACTACATAGTATTATAACAAAGTCGCTTCCCGCTGTCTGTCTGTCTGTCCCTATGTATGCTTAGATCTTTAAAACTACGCAACGGATTTTGATGCGGTTTTTTTTAATAGATAGAGTGATTCAAGAGGAAGGTTTATAATGTATAATACATGCATAATTGCACCCGAGCGAAGCCGGGGCGGGTCGCTAGTTTCTCATAATTTCCAAAATTAAAAACTAAGGCATTTATTTATATTGACATTTTTAATTTCGTAATATTTTTTGAACGGAATGTCCGATTTCGATAATTCAAAAAGAAATCAACAGGTATTGAACCAGTCTTGAATACGAAATAATTAATTTGGATAAGAATTAATACAAAGGTGTGGAAAACATGGTCTGATTTTGATAGGCATTTCTATCATCTTTTAAAATGTAAAAAAGTAGTAATAGTGACGTAACTACAATAATTGGTCATATGGTCTCGCAAAGTTTTTTGTAGATATTGATACGTTCTATAATATTGTGGAACATTTTTTTGTTCTATCATCAATACTTTCCGCAGCGCATGCGATGATAGACATTTTATGGCTAATTTTTTTACACCTTGGGTTGGTTTTAGTAAGATTTACCGAGGATCTCTAATTTTTTCTAGTAATAAATATAGCCTATGTTACTCAGTGATAATGTAGCTTTCTAAAGGCAAAAGAATTTTTGAAATCGGCCCAGTAGTTTTTGAGTTTATTCATTACATACAAAAATACAAAAATACAAATCTTTCCTCTTTATAATATTAGTGTAGATGTAGATGTAGACTAATGTAGTGTAGACTTGTTTTTTGTAAGCCCGCGACTCCGTCTGCGAACACTTCGTTTAGGTATCGTTATACCACGGGAACTATACAATTTTCGTCTGAAGCGCCTGAATGAAACAATTATTGTTTCAATGTGTGCTAATTTATAGTTTCGATATAATTTATGGTGACGGCAATCCTGGACAGTTAAGCACAATAGTAACCAGTAATGAACAGCAAAGAATCAATGCCTTATAGCGCACCATTCCTGGACTTTACCAGTTATCTGAGCATAGTGTTAATAGTTCAAAAATGTAGTGTGGTCGTTTCTTAAAATTTGGGTATAAGGTAAAAATTCTATAATTGGTACTTTTCCATTACTGGTGCTGTCACGAATCTACATTCTTACCTGACATGGTAGCCATGTTAGACGTAGAAATGGTGGTGGCCTAGTGGTCTGACCTATGACCTCTCAATATAAGAACCGTGGGTCCGATCTCAGGCTCGCTTTGCACTCTGTCGTTTTTCGAAATGTGCGAAATTACATTAGAAATTTTCCATGAGCTTAAGCGATGAAAGAAAACTTCTTGTGGAAAACTGCACACACTTGCAAAGAAGTTCAAAGCCCTCTCATTTTGAGATTAGGCCTGAACCCTGTAGAGAAACGTACATAACAAGACTAGAATTATGACATTCTTACCATGTTCTATATCGATTTAGAACGCTATGTTTGTTCTCAATTCCCAACAGACAAACCTAGACCTCACCCTCGCGAACCTAATAAAGTTACCAATTGAAAGTTCATTCACCCGGCAATGCCAGTAAAGTAATACAATACCGTGCAACACTAAACTGCTATAAGTATTGGAGTCCGGCCGTCCGCGGCGCGCATACCGATGCGGTGGGGACGTTTGAAGGGTTGAAGGTGAATTGATGTGGCATTTTTAGATGAATATTAAAAACCCCTTCACTGCTATGTATAACGGCTACATATATGTATAATTAACTAGATGTTTTCTATCGCGTATACATTTTAAATTTTTAAATATGTATTTGTTTTAGTGATACGAAGAAAATATCTAAATACTCGCGTGGTCTGACCAACCTATCTTAAGCCGCCGTGCTTCGCCGTGCCGTGTTTAACGACCGCTTTAGCCTAGTTGGTAGTGACCCTGCTTACGAAGCAAGAGGTCCTGGGTTCGAATCCCGGTAAGGGCATTTATTTGTGTGATGAGCACGAATATTTGTTCCTGAGTTATGGATGTTTTCTATGTATTTAAGTATTTATTTATCTATATAAGTATGTTTATCGTCGTCTAGTACCCATAGTACAAGCTTTGCTTAGTTTGGGACTAGGTCGATTTGTGTAAGATTGTCCCCTAATATTTATTTTATATTTATTTCTCCCCTGTCCGTATAGTTAGTTGCGTTAGTGCTCTTTCGGCCAACGGGCGCGGGCTCGCTATTGGCGGTCGGTGTCTCACGTACAGTCGGCCAAAAATATGGTCTACCACCCTATGGTTGAAGTTTATGATACAACAAGGTCGATTTTCCCTTGCAATAATTATGATTTATGATGAAAGTGACTTTAATGACTTAACTCAGTTATAAAAGTCAACCTTAGCGATATTTAGATATCGCAGAAACTTTTGTCAAACTGGTAGACCACTATCTTGGCCGACCGAACACATGCTCGAGTGCATAGAATACCTGAAATCGATTAGCGCTAGAAGCTCGGTGCCCCTTAAGTTTTTTACCGGTAGCACTTTTCTAGTTGTACAAGTTTTTCATGCATTAAGTACCGCATTTATTGCCGCATCCAGCTTTTATTCCCTTCAGTCACATGGCTACTTTACTAGCCGAGGTGAGTCGAAAGTGAGATAGTTCCAGTTTACCGGCGGCGGACGTGCCGACCTTTTTAACACTGTCCATTATTTTTTAAAGGCGGTTCTGTTCTTGGACGGGTCAGACAGGTATTTACTAGGAATGGCCGTGCGTTTCGCAGTTAAGGAATCTTTGCCTGCTGTGTGCGTTGGTTTAACAAAGGTCATCATTTCAGCCATAGGACGTCTACTACTGGATGTAAGCTTCATTGATACTCGATCATTACGGTTGGAAACGGCTTGCACCGTGAACCTGCGGCCTTTACCAATTCATCCTTCCATCTCGTTGGTGGACGTCCCACGCTTCGCTGGCCGGTCCGTGGTCTCCACTCGAGAGCTTTTCGGCCCCACCGGCCATCTCTTCTGCGGTTCTGCGTATATGGTCTGCCCATTGCCATTTCAACGAACTAATCCGGCTATTTCGGTGGCCCTAGTTCTTCTACGAATCTCCACAACAAATCGGGAACGCGGAGCGCCGACAGAGCGTGCCTAGCGCGGTCCAATAATACTGAATCAAATACGGTGTGCAGCGCTACCGGTTTGTGTCACCGTATATTTGATTCAGTGTTATAGAGCGCGCTGGGCACGCTCCGTCGGCGCCCCGCGCTCCCGGTTTGGGGTGGCCTTTATTCCTAATTCGATTCCGTAGCGAAACCCGGAGCATACTTAGCTCTCTTCACAGCTCGTTGAGCGACTCTGAGCCCAATCTTTAGGCCTATACTTAGTGAAGTACCACGTCTCGGATCCATATGTCATCATTGGCAACACACACTGGTTAACAAAGGTGTAAAGCATGTTTAAATGTTTGGATGTTTAATGTTTGCTATCCAATCACACAAAAACGGCTGAACGGATTTAGATGAAGCTCGGCGTGCAGTTATAAATTTCTAGATAGATACTTAATGCTCATATCTCCGTGGGATAACATTTTAACTTTATGCAATAATAGAGGGCGCTGTGCAAGAACATTGAAGTAAGTAGGTATGTACTGTAGGCACGGCTCGATACCGCTAGCCAGTGGTAAAATGTTGTCCAACTGGCAGGTTAGTTTAATGTTATTATGTATAAAATTTGTAAATAATAAAAAATAAATTAGAAGCGTCAGCGGTATGCGAGTCAGGGCGGATTGCTCCGAACAGCCAAAGGTGCTGGACATAATATGGTAGTAGTTATACTAATCTCAAAGAATAAATCCACATATAAAAATATATATTGTTATTTCTTATTGAAGTTTAGCATCACGCGCGTATCCCCGTACTAGTTCTACCTAGACTCTAGCTCAGTCCCACAAGTTGGTGGAGGTTAGGCGCGGTCGATGTCTTTTATGTTTTAGCTAGCCATCCAGAGGGCGGCGAAGAAAAACCGTGAGCGGTAAATGAAGGATGACCAATTCCCCGTTGAAAGTCGCGCTTTGACTCATAAACGGAGCGCGTGAAGTGTATGGAAACTTTGGGTAAAAAGTATCAATTTAAGAAGCAAAACCGTGAGTCAGCTTGCAATATTTTGTGTTAGTTAGAAATTGTGCTCCGATAAAGATTATTTGGAAAGAAGATGGCGGAAAAGTTCGCAGGATACTCAGATGTAGAAGATTTTATTCACCAATTTGAAACGATTGCGATCATCAAGAATTGGAATGCAGAACAGAAGCGAGTGGCCATCGCGCTTTATTTAGAGGGACCCGCGTTGGTCTGGTACAAGGCCAATTTTACGACGTTGGAGTCGTATGATTTAGTGATACAGAAATTGGCAGATCAATTTCCATCACAAGAGGACTATGCACAGTCCTTCTACTATAGAAAACAGGACCCGAAAGAGCCGTTGCTGTCATTTTATTATGATCTCGAGAGATTGGCGTTGAAAGCAGGCATTAAGGAGGATGGCAGATTTATCAAGCACTTCATCAGGTCAATTAATTCGCAATGGCAAGCCCATTTAGCAGCTAGATTGTTCGCATCAAAGGATGAATTAAGAAAAACAATACTGCAATTGTGTGATGTATTTAATGCGGAAGCAAATATGAAAACACAAAAAATAAACTTGCCGATTTTTAATGATGAAGATTTTATGCCTAGATCACAAGAAACAAACACGGGGTTCACACCGAGTACGCCGCAGTCACGGTATGGTACTCCAGAGACTCCAGTCACTTGCGTCGGGACGCGAGAGGCGCAGCAAGGCGCGCCAAGGCCGTACGGCGGCTATAATTTACGTCCACGCCAGTGGTACACAGGAACGCAGGCTAGCGCTTCAACATCAAATGTCCAGAGGCGTCAAGAGAGCCGTGGCGCGTCAAATATAAATGCGGTTGTTCAGGAGCCGAATCTTGAAGCACATCCGCAGATCAACACGATTTTTTTACAGAAGTTTCCAGATATTGGTAATATTTATACGAGCATGGACACGTTCGTGCCGACGGAACTTAATGGCAAGCTATGTAAGGCTTTGGTGGATACTGGAGCCAATGTTTCACTGATATCTGCTGCGCTTGCAGAAAAATATTGCTTGAAGTATAAGCGTGCACTTGGCACACCTTTGCGTGCGGCAGGAGGCTCCATTATTCATACTGTAGGAACGGCTAGCACATATTTACTTGTGGGACTGAGCTAGAGTCTAGGTAGAACTAGTACGGGGATACGCGCGTGATGCTAAACTTCAATAAGAAATAACAATATATATTTTTATATGTGGATTTATTCTTTGAGATTAGTATAACTACTACCATATTATGTCCAGCACCTTTGGCTGTTCGGAGCAATCCGCCCTGACTCGCATACCGCTGACGCTTCTAATTTATTTTTTATTATTTACAAATTTTATACATAATAACATTAAACTAACCTGCCAGTTGGACAACATTTTACCACTGGCTAGCGGTATCGAGCCGTGCCTACAGTACACAGTCGAAGGCATAAATATCTATACAGCGTTCGCGTCAAATATATGTAAACACCAAGCTTATGGTTAGTGGTATAGAGTTGCATAGATAGTTATGACGCCTTGGTAACGTACCTACTCTAACCTGTGTAGCTAACGGACCTTGACTGTAAGTACCTTGGTTTTCAAGATACCATACATACAAAATGACAGCCATGATGGCCTAGCGGTTTGACGTATAGCCTCTCAAGCAGAGGGTCGTGGGTTCAAATGCCAGCTCGCACCTCTGAGTTTTTCGGAATGTATGTGCGAAATTACATTTGAAATTTACCATGAGCTTTACGGTGAAGGAAAACAGCGTCAGGAAACCTACATATACCTGCGAAGTTCCCAATCCGCACTGGGCCCGCGTGGGAACTACGGTTCAAGCCCTCTCATTATAGGCTGGGATGATGATGATGATACAAAATGATAGACCGGAAAAGTTTCGTTACGACACTAGAAGTACTACCCATACAATTGTACCGTTAATCTTCGTGCCACAACAGAAAACGTTCGTACTGATTTAACTATTTATCAGTGTTAAGATAGGTACCTAACTTTTTGAACTCCACCCGCAACTTTAACACTGAACCTTCACAACTAAGCTTTTAGCGATAGGTACTCCCGCGGTTTCAAACCAAACGCACATCGAATCTCAAGACTCACTCGGCCAATCCAAGATGGAGACCTGCAATCTCCCGATTGGATATTTATGAGTCCCGCTGTACTTGGCTTCATAAATAAACCCATACACGGCATTATTGCCATACACTTCGATGTTATTAAGCGGGGTTTCAGTCTTGAGTGTTTGGGAATTTCTTCGTGAAGGAAAAAGTATTTTTTTATGTGAGATACTTAGATACTTTATATCTACTAACAAAAATGGTTTATGGATAACTATGTATATTTGTTTTACTTTCTAATTAGAATGGCTGGATGAATTTAGATGAAACTTGGCATGCAAATAGCTGCATGTCGAAAATAACACATAAATTAGTTTTTATACGACGACTTTCAGACGACCTGATAGCCTAGTTGTTAGAGAACCTGACTACGAAGCTTGAGGTCCCGGGTTCGATTCCCGCTCGGGGCTGATATTTGTGAGAAAAATACTGCATGTTTGAGCTCAAGTCTTGCATGTTTAATATATATTTAAGTATGTATTTTTTTTTTTTTTTTTTCACAGTTTAAAATTATTATTATTGCAAAAAATAGGAAAAAACATATACAGGTGTAAATAAATTAAAATAACTATGTATTTATTTATGTAAGTATGTTTATCCGTTGTCTAGTACAAGCTTTGGTTAGTTTGGGACAAGCGGACTAGGTCAATTTGTATCAATTGTCCCATGATTTATTTATTTATTATCCCGATAATACTGGGGAATCGAGCTTTACAGAGACGACATCCTAAATTCTCGACACTTAAGCATAGAAATAGAAAGTCATGGCAGCGTAACATCCCAGCCCAGCCTTACACATTCACGGACAGTACGTCGAGAGACGTAAACTAAAACCCTCGTAATATGGCACTACGTCTGTAGACGGGAATTTGATTTTCATTAAAAGTGGCGCTCCGTCCACAGCCGAATATTTGTCATAGTATTTATAGGGAGAATATGACTCTGTGCCGTTTTTGGATGTAACACAAACCCGCCAGTGCCACAGCAAGCACTCGTAATGGTGCACACAAGTTTGTCTCCGTCACACATACAAAAAAAGACCTCGCGTTGTGGCACTACGTCTGTAGGCGGACAATGTCAATACAAGGTCATCGTCTGTGGCCGTTACTGCCGCAACACTTACTTCCAAAACTGAACAATGTGACAGTCCGTCCCCAGACGTAATATCAATTTGTATGGAAAAAATCTGTGCCACAGCACAAATTATTGGATGAGGTCTTGTGTTCGTGAACGTGTTAAGCGTAGAAATAGAAAGTCATGGTAGCGTAACAGCCCAGCCCAGCCTAATAGGGGCCTGGCGGTTGCCCACCATAATGTCATTTACAAAATTGTCGATATAAATATTGCCCAAAAAACAAGAACTTATTTGTTTTATCTTGCCCTCTGCCCCCAATAATCTGTCGTCGTTTGAATTTATTATTTGAACTTGACCGGTGCGTTCTTGATACGGAATAGCCCCCAGCGAGTTTAGAGACCCGCAGAGAACTGTTGAATGGTTTCATGGTTTATTATTTTATTACCGTAAATTTTCTGGAACTTTGAAATGTAGCCAAAATTCTGATTTTGTTTCATGGTTCCATGCCTCAAAAGGAAAAAAATGGAACCCTTATAGGATCACTTTGTTTGTCCGTCCGGCCGTCGTTCTGTCAAGACCTTTTATATCGGGAACGCGTGGTGTTTTAGTTCAAAAAACTTCGGATCCTTTTGTTCTCCTAGTAGGATCGAAAAAGCTCGTGATTTTAAGCTTAAATCACATAAAATTTTCTAAATAAAAAAGTCAAAACATACAACAAAATAAAAATTAGCCCATTTATCTTCTTCACCTGTCCCGTTGTTTGTGTGTCATCAAATCTTGGAAGTTAAATTTGATCCACTTCTCGATTCCCGATTGAGCTGAAATTTTGCATGCATGTGTACATCGGATGAAAATAGGTACAATATTAGTATGACATGGAGCTGATTTGATGATGGAGCTGGAAGGTGGCTATAGAAACTCTGTAATAAAACGATACGACCACATCGAGTTTGGGCTTGCTTGATTTGTCTTAACGAGCACTTTGGTAGGTTATATTGCAACCTGTCACTAAATATTGTAACACTTTTAGACGACCAGATGGCCTAGTGGTTAGAGAACCTGACTACGAAGCTTGAGGTCCCTGGTTCGATTCCCGTGTCGGGGCAGATATTTGTATGAATAATATGAATGTTTGTTCTCGGGTCTTGGGTGTTTGATATCATCATCATCATCATCATCATCAGCCTATGTTCGTCCACTGCTGGACATAGGCCTCTCCCATGGCACGCCACTGAGCACGATCCTCGGCCACTCTCATCCAGCTGTTGCCAGCCGCCTTGCGAAGATCATCGCTCCACCGAGTCTGAGGACGTAACACGCTACGTTTGCCGATCCGTGGTCTCCACTCAACTCGTGGTTTGATAAGTATTTAAGTATGTATCTAACTATATAAGTATGTTTATCCGTTGCCTAGTACCCATAACACAAGCTTTACTTAGCTTACTTTGGGACTAGGTCAATTGGTGTGAATTGTCCCGTGATATTTATTTATTTATTTTACACTGGATCTAAATTGCTAATAACCCTCCCTCGACAGTCGGGTGAAAATAGACCCGAACCCCCGGAATACAGGCGTGATGTGTGTGCTTAGTATACAGAACCATTAACCTTTAAAAAACATCGTTCTTCAGTTTTTCACCGTCTTATATTGCATGGCAATAAAAGGCGGCGGGTATTAAGATTCAGCGAGCGGTCCTCGCCCGCGGCTGCCGGGCTATTGGCTTGTTATGTGATACTTATATACGTATTTATATATAGATATACTAGTTTTTATCAGCGGATTTGCTCACGTTAACCAATAGATCCAAGCATAGCCCTCTCCATCGGCCTCTGAGTGACTTTGAGCTTTCTTATGAGGCCCATCGTTAGCGGCCACGTCTCAGTGCCATGCATATGCTTGGAGTTTCTCTGCGGGATCGCATTAGAAATTATGAAATCCGCGCAAGAACTAAAGTCACGGACATAGCTCGAAGAATCGCTAGACTTAAGTGGCAGTGGGCAGGGTACATCGCTCGTAACTGACGGCCGATGGGGCCGAAAGGTTCTCGAGTGGCGTCCGCGGACCGGACGCCTGAGCGCCCACATAGTAAATAAACATTTGCGGAAAAGCCCGTCACCTTTTTCGATTAACAATATCGGTATTATATAGCTGATTTAACTATCTCGCTTTGCGAGCCTTCTTCATCTTTTGATGATGATTTTGATGATCATTGAAGATCACAAAGTTGAATATTAAGAAAATTTCAAAATTCCTAAGTCAACTTTTACCATTGGAGGGAAGCCGCGCGATGAAGCTAGTGTTAGATAACTACGGTCGAACCAAATTTGTCACAGTCAATACAATTTCCACTGCATCGACTCGAGTAATTCCAAGTAACAAGTTTAAACAAGTTGTCGAGTATTCGAGGCATGGCGCGACCGTGGAGAGCTTGTCAAATACGACATGCGGACGCCGGCGTATTGATGTGGTGAAGAAAAGGTTTAAAATTTGGTGAGCGTGCGCAGGTATTAGGTACATAATTTGATTTCTCCATCTCCATTTCACCAACGGACATCCAGGCGGGGGGAACGTCTTCATCCTTATGGTGGTTAGTAGGTATTCCAGATGCCCGTACGAATCGCTTCGCGTCATCCTTCCTAATGCGAACTGCTAAGAAATGGAATTCGCTCCCATTGTCTGTATTTCCAGATAAATACAACCTAGGTCTCTTCAAGGCTAGAGTGAATAGGCTGTTACTGAACCAGTGAGGTACACCTTTGGCCTCATCTACACTTTTCGTCAGGTGAGATAGTGGTCAATCACGGGTCAGTTTTGTGTAAAAAATGAAATACAAATGTAAAGCTAAGTAAGCTAACAAATTGTAAATTTTGTTGCTGTCGGTTTTGAGACCCTGGGTTCTTGGGGTCCTGGCGCACAAAACTTGATTAAAGAAGTGCAAAAGCGTCTGGTCGACACCACTGGAGACCAAAGGGCTGGCAGCTAAGTATGTCTCTCAACGAAACGCCATCGCCATTCAACGAGAGAATGCTGCCTGCATTTTGGGCACGATGCTACGGGTGCCTTTTTTTAGACATAATCTAGAAGTTTTTAAGTTCTGCATAAATTTGATTGCCCTGTGGTGAGACACTGGAACTACATACACATGGGAGATAGGCCTTTAATTTTTAATATTTAGTAATTTTGTTAATTTTTTGTTCTATTCTGGCATCTTTTCAATAATTTGTAATAATATACCTACTAACCTAACCTTAAGTGCATAATTGTTACTAACATCTATGGACTAGTGCTGTTCGAAATAAAGATTTATTATTATTATTATTATTTAAGTCAGATATTTAGTTTATACTTAGTTAAGTTTTATTAATTGTTATTTTTTCTTAATATTTGTATTCTTACTTTCAATAAATGTTAGTATATACAGTAACCTCAGATCATAGAGAGAAATTTTTTTGGTCGCTAACTTCTAGACCAGTGATGGTGTAGGGGTAAGCACGCAGCTCGGAACGCTGAGGACCTGGGTTCGATTCCCAGCATTGGTCTTTTTTCTGTGCATCTATATTTCAGTTTGTATTTAGTTTGAAATCTATGGTCAGAGTAAGGCTAGTAAGGGACACACACAATAAATTAACTGAAACAATTAAGTACTTTGCTCACCCGCGACCTTTTGATAGTTCTGATACGTTTACGCAAGAAATGTGTGTTCATGCAGTCCCTCCACCTCCACACTGTATGAACACACACAAAGCACACAAACCCATCTAT
Source organism: Archips crataeganus (assembly GCA_947859365.1). Lineage (NCBI taxonomy): Eukaryota > Metazoa > Arthropoda > Insecta > Lepidoptera > Tortricidae > Archips > Archips crataeganus. The sequence continues at coordinate 6,785,953 of OX402064.1, forward strand.
CACCACTAACTGATGCGTTTCGAACTGAAACAAAAGTTAAGTTGAGTAAAGTACGGTAAAGAAAGACATCGGAATGAAATCTACACACACCTGCGAGGAATTTCAATGGTGCGAGTGATGTTCCCGATCCGCACTTGGCCCCCGCGGGAACTACGGCTCAAGCCATCTCATTGTGAGACTACCCTGTACCCTATAGTGGGTTGTATATAGGCTGGAATGATGACAATGACACACACACACACACACACACACACACACACACACACACACACACACACACACACACACACACACTTGTTAAATCTAATGTTCTACGTAACGTTCTCTCATTTATTCCACCATATTATTATGTAGATCCAACTGCACTCAAATGAGAAGCACTTACTTCACTCAACTTATTAGGAGCCGAGTGAATGGCCAGATGCATACGATCGATAGCCGGCCGAGACCCGAGCACTGCACTTGGGCAATGTTACTTCGAGAATTTATTCCGTGGTTATACTTCATTTTCATCATCATCATCATCATTTCAGCCGAAAGACGTCCACTGCTGAACATAGGCCTCCCCCAAGGCTCGCCAAACAGATCGACCCTGCGCCATCCGCATCCAATGTGTTCCCGCCATCTTCACCTACACTGCCTACTTTATTTTAAATGCGGCGAATTCGTGACCTAAAAAAGTTTTTTTTTTAAATATATTTTTAATACAAGCAAGCTGACTGTATTTTTTATCCCTCTTTACCAAACTACTCGTCAAGACGAATCAAACGAACCCAAACTCATGCATATAAAGGTAGATTTTTTTTTTCTTATCTAAACCATTTCTTGATTCCATTATAAATTGAAATACTTAGGCCGTATTGTCTAACGCTTCTGACACTTGCCTTCGCTTTCACCATCTCTTTCTGGCATCATCTTTCTTTCTGTCAAAGAAGTAGTGATTGCGAAGGCAAGCGTCAGAAACGTTAGACAATAAGCCGGCAAGTCGGACTAATACGAGTGCGTTAAAAAAGCATGCTGTGCTAGCCATCCTGTGACAAAACACGTATAGTAAGTATAGAGGTATTTTACGACTGCACTGGTCACGGCGAGCTCAATAAAACGACGATAAAACTGTCGATCGTAAACGCGTGCGTCGCCCGTTCCACTAATAAAACCGTTTTATATGAAATCAGTTAGTTTGTGATTTTTAGCACTCACTCTATATTGTCGGGTCTAGATCGTTTTTCTTTTATTTCTGGATTTGTTGAAATGAGTTGCTAGTAGACAAGCGGCACTGGGCTAACACTAGACAGCGTTTGCCGGCCCCACCGAGCTTTTGGCGCATTTGTTGGATTCATTTAATCCCTTACTGTAGGTATCATTATTAGCAAAGCTTTAGTTCTGAAATTCATCTGTAAGATATTTGAGGATTTTATCTAATCAAGATTGGTTTATAAGAGTCTTTTTACATTTTTTTTCCAACTCCAAATTTTTCAATTTTACGGTCATCTCGTGAAATCCATATATTTCATACTAAATACAAAGTGAAACATGGATGCATAGAAAAACCCAGAAAAAAAACCCGCGCTGGGAATCAAAAATACTCCAAAAAACAATCTTGATAAGATTGCTTAAGAGCGACATCTCTTGGTCCGGGTGAGCGGATAGTTCCAAACAGGACAACTGCGGAGGAGATACTTAACTTACATGAATTTTGGAGTAAATAAACAGAATCGAATAATAAAAAGGGCCATATATAGATTTACTTGAAAAAGAAGGTTAGATGTACTAATTGAATAAATTTAATTTACAGTTGATGACCGGATTGATTGATTCATCGAAAATGGGTGGGGTGAGCCTAAAAGTGTGAAGATGAATTTGAATAGACCGAAATATTAGGCAGAACCGCATTAAAGATTGTTAAAAGTTTAAGGAGAGCCCAATATCTGAAAATTTTAAATATTTTATTTGTTTATTTTATGTGAATATTTGTGTTTGTCTGTTACGCGTTTACGTAAGAACTGCTGATGGTTTTGGATGAAATTGGTATCTAGATAGCTGGTTCTTATGAATAACACAAATAGTTAGGCTATTTAAGTGCCATTCCATCCGATATTCCCACGGCATCGGCATGTATGGACTTATGGAGGTATGTAGGTATTTAAAATTTCAAAATCTCAACCGTTTTGTCAAGAGACATTAAATTTTACACTGGTGTTCTTCAAACAATATTTATTAGGTAAGATTACAACGTATTTTTGGAAATTTAGTAAAATCCTGGAATTTCAAGAATTTTTTCCGACCTGATGTTTCACACGAGCAAAGCTGCGTGTAAAAGCTAGTAAATTATGTTTGTTTTATCTCATTTACCACAGTATTTCACTTACATTCATTCAAGTTCCACCAAGCACTTCCAACAAACTGTATTATACATTACACGCCCATAAACTTACTCAACCTACCAACGACGTCGCTATCGTCTACGTCAATGTTTTAACTTTATATGCGACGGCATTAGTTCGCATTTGGTCCACCCGCACTGATAAAGTGGTTGATAGACGTTTGTTCGGGCAAATTGTGGCGGGAGTTGGTCCTTCGAACCACGCTCAGAATAAAGGCATGTTATATGAGTTACTAGTTTTGTGTCGCGACTTGTGCCGTGCTATAAATACATGGAAAAAGGTTACGGTAACATTACTAAAGCACAACGTTCGTTCATACAACGTTAATATGTTACCTTCCTATCTTGTCCGCTTTCCTACATGATAAATACATAAATAAATAAATAAATATTGGGGGACAATCTTACACAAATCGACCTAGTCCCAAACTAAGCAAAGCTTGTACTATGAGTACTAGACGACGATAAACATACTTATATAGATAAATAAATACTTAAATACATAGAAAACATCCATAACTCAGGAACAAATATTCGTGCTCATCACACAAATAAATGCCCTTACCGGGATTCGAACCCAGGACCTCTTGCTTCGTAGGCAGGGTCACTACCAACTAGGCTAAAGCGGTCGTTACTGACAATATCAGAAAGTGGCCGATTTAGGAAGATGACGATTTACGAATTGTGGGCTGACGCTGACGACATGGCATTGTGGACGATTTGTACTATTTTTGTATTTGTTTGATTTTGTGGAAGAAGGTGACGAAATAGGACTGTGTGTGTAGCCCGTCCTCTGTCCTTATTTAACGGAAATGGGTTATTCTACGGGATCTCTTTACCGCAATATAATGTATCGTACGCCTCAATCCAGATCTAATCTCACATCTACCTATGTACAGTGATAATTTGTAGTGCCTTTATAATTTCGGGAGATATGGCATTAGCCGGAAGTTATTAATTAAAAAAATATGATAATGTAGCCAATTTAAGCCTCTATATTATGAGCTGTTCTAGTTATGTAACAGACTGAAGAAATTATGTGTGATCAGCAACCAGATTTAATATATGGTAGACGACTGAATGCTGGTCATTGTCCCAACATATTTAATTTTATGTCATTAGTAATATAAGGTGACAGCAGGATATCATCTATTGGGCATTGGTATGTCAAACTCTACGAAATTTACCTATGAATCCACACAGGTTTCAATATCCTCACTGAACGTTTAGCCTCCGGCAGTCAACCTGCTACTGCTCGTAAACTGTTTACGACCGTGTTCACAAACGCCATCTAGTCGCGAAGATTGGCAGCACTAAATCCAGGACATCTAGGACTGGATGTACTCATACAGATTATATCGCTTCCACTGTTTTACCGGTTAAACAGAATTCACCGCAAACCAAAGTTACTGACATAGCTCGGAAAGTCGCCAGACTTAAGTGGCAGTGGGTAGGGTACATTGCTCGTAGACCCAACGGGTTGTGTTATTCCATTTCGGGTCTTAGCCAGTACGAGGGGCGTTCAATATAAAGTTAGAATGAGATGCAAACTCTTTCAATATTGGGAAATGAAATACTGGCCGGTAAAGCTAATCTATCTAGCTGATTGCTATGAAAAAAAAAACTAACTGTCTTTGTTTAAAAAAAAATACGGTAATTTCTTTGCAATGCTATTGAGTACGTTAGCGAAAATGGAGAAAATTTAACTGCGTGCCGTTATCAAATACTTGTGTTTGAAAAATTTTTCTACGGACCAAGTCAATTTAGATTTGCGGGACACTTTAGGGTCTAATGCTCCTCCGTACTCGACAGTCGCACGTTGGTGCGCCGAATTTAGACAAGGAAGAACATCGACCATGGACGACCCCCGCTCCGGACGCCCTACTACAGCAATAACTGAAGAAATTGTGAAAAAAGTTGAAAACTCAGTTTTGGCGGATCGTCGTGTCACGGTTCGTTTTATTGCTGAAAATGTAAAGATTTCAACGGGGAGCGTGCATAATATTTTACATGAACGCTTGGGTATAAAAAAGGTATCTGCGCGTTGGGTACCAAGAATGCTTACTGTGACACGCAAAAACAAACTAGAGTCGAGATTTGTCAAGAAGCTTTGGACCTGATACAGCAAGACCGGGAACTTTTTTTGGCGCGATTTATAACAATGGACGAAACATGGCTCCATCATTACGACCCTGAAACGAAACTGCAGTCTATGACATGGAAAAGGCCATCATCTCCAACTCCGAAGAAATTCAAGGTGGGCCCATCTGCCGGTAAGGTCATGGGCTCTGTTTTTTGGGATGGTAAAGGGGTATTAATGATTGAGTATCTCAAACATGGAGCCACTATTACGGGCACTTTATACGCCAAACAAATAGCAACATTGCGCAATGAGATCCGCGAAAAACGGCGAGGTAAACTCTTGAAAGTTGTGCTGTTCCACCAGGACAATGCCCCGGCACACAAGTCCATCGTTGCAATGGCTGCAATTCGTGATGCTGGGTTCAATATCCTTAAGCATCCTCTGTATTCACCAGATCTCGCTCCCAGTGATTTCTACCTATTTCCGAGACTGAAACAATACCCGAGAGGCCAGAAATTTGAAGACGACGACGCGGTAGTCGCTGCAGTACAAGATTTTTTAAGTACTCAAGATGAGACCTTTTTTAAAAATGAAATTTTAAGTATAGAAAAAAGATTTGATAAGTGTATTATGCTAAAAGGTGACTATGTCGAAAAATAAAATTACATTTAGCAAAAGTTGTTTATAACATATTCATTCTCACTTTTTATTGAACTTGAGTCTGGCGAATCTTTGAGCTATGTCGTTGCCGGTGTCGGTGTGTTAAGATGGAGCGACGACCTGGTTAAGGTTACGGGATCGCGTTGGATGTGGATGGCACGGGACCGATCTGTTTGGCGAGCCTTGGTGGAGGCCTATGTTCAGCAGTGGACGTCTTTCGGCTGAAATGATAGTGAAATTTCATTATAATCTCACAATCATAAACCCGCAAACTTTCACATTTACAATATCTATTAGTAGAATTGAAATATAAACATGCTAGTCCAGTTTAACTTAAACATCCTTGTTCAGGAATCATTCTTTATTCGGGCACAGTCACAGAAGCATGCGTTGTGAGTGAACAAACGTCTTGCTGTCTCTGTTATATTCGACGGCTATGAAAGGAGCAGCTATAGTTAATGTTACAGTAAGGTTCGTAGATTGACGTTAAATAGGAAAGCCGAGGTTTTACGGTCAGTTTGAAAGTGAATAAAATTTAAACGTAGCCGTCGTTTGTTCGCTTTACGGTTTTGCAACGTGTTTAAGAATAAAGGATGGTTGTTAATTGATGTGAAAAGCCGTAAGAGCCCAGTAGTTCGATCTATGATCTCTCAATTAAAGATTCGGCGATTCAAGCTCGGACTAGCAAAGCGTTTCTCGATTCTTTTACATTTCAACTATAGAGCTAATTTATCACAGTGAAAACCTTTATGTAATACTTACAGAATAAATCAGTGATGAAACTAGGACCTTTTTGTGGTTTTGTAAACGTTTACATTACCATTACAGTGCTAATCATGAACACTAGTTAGCATGCTACAAACCGTTCTCAGGACTTTTATAGTACCAAATTTTGTTACTTGGTAATTTACTAAATTCTGCTTAATTTTCTGCCAAAACTTCTCGAAAGTACTCATACATAGCTATTGGTATCAGTAAGCTAGCACAATTTATCCGAACGTTCAATACTGTCTCCGACACTCCACGCTTGGACTGAGCTCATTTTATTGGCCTCATAAAAGAATATGGCCTCTCTACACCAGATTGTTTTTTCTTTCGATGTCTACAAGGATTTGTCATTACACTCGCGCTGAGTTTCAAAATTTTAGGATAAAGTTATTCGAGTAAATTTGGTGTTTCATCCGTACGCCTAGAGAATACGGTAACAAGTTTATTCTGAGTCGGTTAGGTATAAGCAACATTTGGTACTTTGTGACCAGGATATAATACGATACAATACTACTTTACTTTTTTGAACTCCATAAGTTAGTACAGTAAGTTAGCAAAAATAAAAGCAGGCTAAATATTAAGCGGTCTTATTGCTTAAAAGCGAGCTATATTGATACATAAACTAATATGAACATGCTAAAGCAGTAGTAATACGTTAAATACGTAGGATGATTTTTGCTCAAACGAATTAGGTTTTAAAATGCGCCGTATTATAGGATTTATAGGCCAAATTCCAAAAAAAAATTTGATTACTTCATCAGTTAGATTATCAAAAAATAATTTGGAACGCTTTTTTCCTTTGTCGATCGATTCCGCACCTCCAAAAATCGCCATATAGCAAATTTCATTGAAATCGTTCGAGCCGTTTTCGAGATCCCTGAAACAAAAAAATAAATACAAGAATTGCTCGTTTAAAGGCATTATTAGACAGATTAAAATAAACAAATTAAATTTAATGAAATTACTTTTTTTTTACCCAGGTTACTTACTACCCAATTATCATTGTAGTGCGTTTTTTTCTGAAACTCATACATCATTATACTCTATTTTTACAATGTAGAATCTTGCTAACTAATATTACAAATGTGAAAGTTTGTTACTCCATCACGCTAAAACGGCCCAACGGATTTAGAAGAAATATGACATATAGATATTCACGACCTAGTTTAAACACATAGATGCCCGCGGGATAGTTCCCAATCCACACTGGGCCCGCGTGGGAACTACGGCCCAAGCCCTCTCATTCTGAGAGGAGGCCCTGCAGAGGGACGAATATAGGCTGGGATGATGATCATGACCCACGGGATAACGATTAACAAATTCCGCAGAGACGAAGTCGCAGTCCCATACTAAATATTTAGAATACTTACATCAAAAAACTAAAGCCCACTTTACATTGGCACGTTGAATGCAGCATTTTACCGTTATGTACCCAAAACAAAACTGAATGGGAGTGTTTTATTTTAAAACTAAAAGTGCTAACCCGGCGATGAAGTCCGTTTGCGATCATCCCACAACGCGCCCGCAGCCGTCTGCGGCTGGCCTTTATAAACTGGACTCTTATATCGAGACCTCGTTCTGTAAACTAATACTTACAAGGATAACAGCCACTGGAAGGGCATTTATTCGAGCGTTTCAACCGTCTCATTTATCTGCTCATGTTGTTTTTTAGAAATGGCTGTAGATTTTGATTGGTCTTTCAGTTATATATATAGAGGTCCTGTATCTCTACCATAAATCTGAAAACCGTATCAGAATCATCTACCGTTTCTTAAAAAAATGTGACCAGATAAATGAGGCGGTTGAAACGCTCGAATAAATGCGGAAGGGACATCCGCGTTTATTAGGTACAAATTAAAATTTTCTACCACGACCGGACCACATGAATAAATACGGAGCAGAAGAAAAGCTTCCGAACAGTGCTCGAAATTCTTACCTATTATCATAGGGTTGTCACTCGGTAAAAACAAAAATTTAAATCAAAATATTTTATTCAAACAAGTACCTAAGTATCTAATATCTGTATATCTACAAACACTACAACAGGTAGGCATCTTTAAAACAACCGAATACCCGAACTATGTAGCTAAACGCTAAACGGTCGCGTCGTCGCTAGCGGCACACCTGAACTTTGTCTACTCACTGAGCTAGTTCAAACCGGTTTGTCTCCGAGCGGGCGCCGGTGCACGCCCCCCCCCCGTCCTGTCTGTGACAGGTCACGCACACATATGTTGTGCGTGTAGTAGTGTAATGCGTGCGCGACGTTGTTTGAACTTTTTATTCTGCTCCGTATTTATTCATGTGACCGGACCCCGGGCCCGGACCCTACCCGTCGGACCGGATGGCCTAGTGGTTAGAGAAGCTTGAGGTCCGAGTTCGATTCCCAGTCGGGGCAGATATTTGTGTGAAAAATACGAATGTTTGTTCTCGAGTCTTGCATGTTTAATATCTTTAAGTATGTTTAACCGTTGTCTTGTACCCAGAACACAAGCTTCGCTTGCTTTGCAACTGGGTGTCCCGTGATATTTTTATTTATTTATCTATTAGGTAGAAATTAAAATTTCTACCAATATTATAAATATGAAGATGTATTGTGTGCATTCTGCTTTTTTTTAAGTTTGTTATTTTTTCAAACCGAAAATTGGATGTAATTTGGTTTTATTTGGACGTCTACTTAGAATAACTCGTAGGCTTCTTTTTATTCCCATGTGGTCCTCGTAATTCTAAAATCTTAACCGCGACTCCGTTTGCGGAGAATCTGTTTATCGCTATTCCGCGGGAACTATGCAATTTTTCCGAATAAAAAGTACCCAGAATATTAATTCAGGTTGTAAACTACCTGTGTACCAAATTTAATCAGAATCCCTCAAAACCGTTTTAGCGTGAAAGTGCAACAAACATTCATACATCCACACAAGATTTCATCATCATCATCATCATCATCATCACGCTTTCACGTTTACAATATTACTAAGGCGCAAGCCACTCACAAGAGACGTGGGACGGGGGCGCGTTGCAGTCGCGGCGCCCCTTGAATCAATTTTCATACAATATGTATACAAGCGTGACTAGCGTGACTAGGTCTCTTCTGTGTGGCTTGCGCCTAAGATTATGTCAACTACACTATTTCGTCTAATTGCAAACTTCAGCGTTTGGCCATATCCAGCACCGCAGTCCTCTTTAACACTCCCCCGAGATTGAATAAGGCGGGAGCGAAGCCGCCACCGGATTTATGAGGATTCCCTCCGACGCCGCACTCCTCTGATTGCCAGTTTATTTTGTGTCAAAGTGCGTGCCCGGCCACTGTGAATAAGCCTTTACAATTTATTGCCTGAGCCGCGACTTGCGAAGTGCTAGATTTTTAAAGGGAGTGAGAATCGAGGCCGAAGTTTACAGTCCACTGTGATTTCGAATGAATGTGTACTTAGCCGAATTTAAAAATGGAGGAAAATCTTAATTCGATTGTGTTTTAGTTATCGTTGTAACATCATAATTTTGGCATTTATAATTTATTTTACTGGTCCATTTAAATTTGAAATAAAAATACCATCTTCTAGGATAGAAATTCATTAGTGTTTTTTTTTTCGTTTAAATTACTTTGAATAATGTTGATTTAACCCAGGCTAAGCTTTTTAATGTAATTTATTTTGTAGGTAATTTGTAATCAATGATATTTAATTTAATTTGTTTAATTTATTGAATTGAATTTATTCTATAATTATTGATTGTGTGTAGGTAGGTACACCTATATTTATTTTTGACGTCTATTATATGTACGATGTATGTATGAGTAGATGTACTATTTTTTGTTGTGTTTAATTTTCTGATCCACTGTTGATGCACCACCTGCTGTAAACTAGTCCTTCCTTCTTTCTGTTAAAGGGTTGCCTGGAAGAGATCGCTCTTAAGCGATAAGGCCGCCTATTGCTTACCTTGTAACTTACTCTCTGTGTACCTGTTTTCTGTATTGCTTACTATTTCTGGTGTACAATAAAGAGTCATTTTATTGTATCGTATTGTACACCTATGGACTTCGGTTTACAGTATTCCTACGGAATAAATAAAAAATGTTCATGCTGTCTTATTATCAAAGACATGTCATACATCCACGACTGTTTTGAACGTGTTTGGCCGCGGAGAATCGAGATAAATTTTGCCTGTTCATTCCATAATTGTTACCCACGGAGAAACCATTACAATTAATTTATCAGCCTTTAATTGTGTTCCACCATTTGGCTGACTCTCTTTATCTCCCTTTCCAGAGATACATTCGGTTACTCCCTCAGTTCCGCGAGGTCGCCTCGCCATCTCCGCCTCGGCTTGCCTTGTCGTCTCGGTAGCCATCCGTCGAGCATTACTCACCATGTCGCTGAATGTACCTATCTTTTTGGGTGCATCCGGCATATACACCCTACCCAATTCCGTTTAACTAAGCTCTGCGGTCGCTTTTCAAACATCAGCCATTCGAGTTTTGGAGTGAAACAACTACCTAAATCCTTGAATTATACTTGCGCCTCGTCCTCGAGATCAGTGTAGATAGTATTAGGTATAACACATGTAGTAACACATAAGTGACACCACTCTTACCACTCTAGTTGAGAAATCTTTTTTTTTTTTTTTTTTACGGGTACTTTCAGCCAGTATCACTTTATAATCTAGTAACGATCCGCGCTCGCGTCATTCACATTTTAGTGCTCGACCACTCAATACCCGTTATTAACTAAAGTAACAGAAGTGTTCAGACGCTAAAATAATGTCGAAACGCAAGCAAGAATATAACTATAAACATCTTTTAAATAAAATTAAAAGATTAGAAAAACAAGTGATTCGTAAAGGTACCATATTTTCATCATCAGATGAAGATGAAGATGATTTAACGTGTCCATCACGTTTGTGCTCATTGGGTAATGGATCCGAAAATTCAGGTATGTAACAGAAATAATAAAAGTTATTGATAGCAGTATTATAAACAAAAAACCGATACTTGCAATCCGTATGCATGCACCTACCCACATTCGTTAATAATACGAATTTCTTTCTATGCGCAAGTGTGTATAAAAAGAATTAAGTCGTGTAATCTGAGCTAACATTGGGGCTGACCCGCCGCACGCTCTCTTATGTAGGTACATATTTAACATAATAATTAATGTCTTGTATATAATTATTTTTTGAATGTGCAAAAACACTCACGTTTGAATTAAGTCGTGCAATCGCAGGCTTTTGTATGCACATTGACAACATGCTGTGTGTGTTGTACATATTCAATTATTTTCGATTGTGCAAGAACGTATTCACGTTCTGATTTAAATCGTGCTACATGGGCTGACCTCGGGGCTGACCCACCGCACGCATTTATATGCACGTTAACAACATTTGGTGTTGTACACATTCGATTATTTTCGAATATGCAAGAACGTATTCACGTTCTGAATTTAAATCGTGTAATATGGGCTGACCTTGGGGCTGACCCACCGCACGCATTTATAGTTGTACATATAACGTATTCACGTTTTGAATTGTCATGCAATCTGGGCTGACATTGGGGCTGACCCGCCGCACGAAGTTTTTTCTATACACCTTTAAAACATTATGGCCTTGTAAATAATTAATTATATTATGTACATAAACGTATTTACGTTTGGAAGTGTATAGGTATGTGTGAACTGTCACTGACACCGATACGATACACACTTTTTATCCACCATAAAGGTTTTGAATCTTACATTTACATATTAATCAAATATGTATGTAAATTATACTGATTGCAGTACGAAAAACTTTTATAAGTAGGTACTTTTGGAATACAGTGTTTATTATTATGTTTCACTTTTACTTTTCCAGTAATGGCCGCTCTCAGCCCACAAGACTGGTTACAGCAGGACTCACAAAACTTTGAAGAGTCCTTGCTGGTTGACACGGAAGTTATAGAAGGCGATAATAATCACGAGATGCTCCAGAACGAGTCCAGCATTGCGGCTAACGTTTCTGAACAAAACAACCTGCAGCAAAACGAGGCGGGCACGTCTTCAGCTGCAGTTGAGGAACAAGATTCAGAGATCCAGTTGGAAAATGAGGTACTAGAAATACTAGGTGACGATCCCTCAAAAGAGATAAAATTCGCCCCTAACGTGCACATTGAAATTGCAAGGCGCTTTGAGCACATAGCTACAGAAGGCCTCACCAAAGAAAAGCGTAAGGAACTAACAGCCAAATATCTGACGCCAGAAAATTGTCCTTATATTTGTGCCCCGGGATTAAATCCTGAAATAAAAGCCGCGATGCTAGAAGCGAGTGTCAGTCGAGATAACGGCATCAAATCAAGACAGACTCAAATGGCAAGCGCTATTTCTTGTTTAGCTGAGGTGCTAACGTATCATTTAAATTGCAAGGTAAATAATAATGACATGTTATCCAAACTAATGGATTTGGGACGTCTGCTTTGTGATGCTCAGCATTGCGATTCTGTAGTTCGTCGTAATCTCATCACACGTGATTTGAAAAAGGAAATGAGAGAACATTTATCGAATACAAAAATTGATAAATTACTTTTTAGTGAGAATTTATCTGCGACCTTAACGTCAGCAAAGGCGGTATCGAAGTCTGGGTTGGAATTGCAACCCAATCCGAAGAGAGGTCCCAAGAAGTCATCACTGAAGCCTTTAAACCAGCGGGCTCCCGCCCCCGCGCGCAGGGGTCCGGGGCCGCCGCGCAGCCGCGCGCCCGCAGCGCCGCGTGCGCAGCCGCCGCGGACGCCGCGCGCCCCGCCTCCCCCGCCGCCGCGGACCCTGCGCCCCCCGCCACCCCCGCCGCCGCCACAGAACTACTCGAACGCGTCGTCGCACTATCAGCCGCCAGCGACGCGCTCCTGGCGCCGTTAGATACAGTTAAGTACGCAGGCAGATTGGCTCATTTTTACGATCAATGGTCTCTCATTACGAATGATCGCACGATCCTTTCTTGGATAAGAGGCCATAAGATCCTCTTTTCGCAAACGGTTAATCAAGTTTCAGTGCCGACACCGCCTATTCTTACCGAGTCAGAAAAATCACAATTTTACGAAGCGATCGATAGTTTAGTTCGAATAGGGGCAGTTTCACAATGTGAACCTTGTACAAATCAATTCATCTCAAACATATTTCTTGTACCTAAGCCAAACGGCAAGATGCGTTTTATATTAAATTTAAAAAATCTAAACAACTTCATTCAGACAAAACATTTTAAATTAGAGGATTTGAGAACTGCTACCAAACTTATAACCCACGAATGCTTTATGGCCACCTTAGATCTTAAAGACGCTTATTTTCTATTAAAGATTCACGAAGATTCGAGAAAATATCTCAGATTTTTGTTTGATGGAGTGTTATATGAATTTAACGTCTTGCCTTTTGGCTTATGCACTGCCCCGTTTACGTTCACGAAACTAATGAAACCTATTATTAGGATACTGCGGGCTGCTGGTTTCATCTCTACTCTATATTTAGACGATTGGTGCCTCATAGGTCCCACTTACGAGCAATGCTTAATTAACGTTGAAATGACTAAAAAATTTTTGATCGCGTTAGGCTTTATCATAAATGAAGAAAAAAGTGAGTTGAAACCATCCACAACCTGTAAATTCCTAGGTTTAATATTAGACTCTAAGCGTTTTCATGTGAGCCTGCCCTTAGAGAAAAGATTAAGAATTAAATGCCTAGTCAGTAAATTCATGACAATGCAACGCTGTAAAATAAGAGCATTTGCACAGTTAGTTGGATTGCTAGTGTCCGCGTGCCCTGCGATAGAATATGGCTGGCTCTATACTAAGGAACTAGAACGCTGCAAATTTTTGAACCTTAACGGAACTAACGACTATGACAAGTTCATGTCTTTGCCAGTTTCTCTACTTCCTGATTTGCAATGGTGGTTAAACAATATCGAAAGCTCAGTTCACCCTATTAGAAGTGATGATTTTTGTAGGGAAATATTTACTGACGCTTCAACTACTGGCTGGGGCGCGGCCTGTAAAAACGAGACCGCGAGCGGCCAGTGGTCACAGAGTGAAATAGCGAAACATATCAACTATCTTGAACTATTAGCTGCCTTTATAGCACTAAAAATCTTCGCTAATGATCTTTATAACTGCCAGGTCATACTAAGAGTCGATAACTCAACGGCAATTTCTTACATAAATCGCATGGGGGGCATACAATACCCCCACCTAACACAAGTCGCAAGAGAGATCTGGCAATGGTGTGAGAATCGCCGTATTTTTGTATTTGCTTCATATATCAAATCAAGTGAAAACGTGATAGCAGATGCAGAATCACGTCGTCTTCACCCTGACATAGAATTCGAATTAAAAAACTGGGCATTCCAATCTCTAATAAATCAATTTGGTAGACCACAAATAGACCTATTTGCCAGCAGGATAAATAAAAAATGCACAAAATATATATCCTGGCACAGGGACCCAGACGCATTTGCCATAAATTCGTTTACTGTAAGATGGTCTAATTATTTCTTCTACGCTTTCCCGCCTTTTTCGATAATTCTGAAAACCTTAAGAAAAATTATTGCAGAGAAAGCAAGGGGAATCATGATTGTACCCTTGTGGCCTACACAGGCTTGGTTCCCCGTATTCAATTCAATTCTCGTGTCAAACACAATTACATTCAAACCAGAAGAAGATGTACTTATTTCTCATTGCAGCACCAGGAGAATCCGGTCGACACTTACCCTGGTGGCCGGAGTATTATCTGGGAGTCGTTTGTGCGAAGAGGAATACCGGTAACCGCGTTAGATATCACCGGCGCCTCACTATCTGAGAATTCATTTAAACAGTACGATTGTGCTATTAAAAAATGGTGGGTGTTTTGTAAGACAAATTCTATTGATACATTTGAAGCGCCAGTTCCAAATATTATAAGTTTTTTCACTCAGCTTTTCCAAGACGGCGCGCAATACGGAACACTGAATTCATACAGATCCGCTCTATCCCTGATTATGGGAAGTGGTGTAACAAAAGATGATAGAATAACTAGATTTTTTAAAGGAGTTTTTCGCTTACGACCACCTTTACCAAAGTATGATTGTACCTGGAACCCAAATTGTGTATTAAACTATTTAAGTACCCTGTATCCAAATGATAATCTTTCTCTAGAGAATCTGGCAAAGAAGTGTATTACACTATTGGCCCTCACTACAGCACACAGGGTTCAAACATTTTCAAAAATCAATGTTAAAAATGTAGAGATTTTGACAGAAAAAATTCTAATTAAAATTCCTGAATTATTAAAAACATCACGTGTTGGTTCAGTCCAACCTATACTTTCATTACCGTTTTTTGAAGATAAACCTGAAATTTGTCCCGCGAAAACTTTAGTGGCGTACATAAACGTAACGAAAAACCTTCGTAAATCTGATATCCTATTTATTGGTTCAAAGAAACCACATAATGTTGTATCCACGCAGACACTCAGTCGCTGGATCAAGTGTGCGCTAAGAGCGAGCGGCGTGGACGTGTCGGTGTTCACTGCGCACAGCACGCGGCACGCGAGCACTTCGCGCGCGCGCTGTGCGGGAGTGAACATCGACCGCATTAGGAAGACCGCTGGCTGGAGCGGAGGCTCCAACACATTTGACAGGTTCTACAACAGAGTTATTGTCGAAAATGATGATTGTTCATTAGCTAGGGCTATTATTAATTAGCACCCAAGAATAATAGAGCCGATTAATAGGCAGATGAGATGACTGATATAGTTATTGGTATTATACTCGTATAAGTTAAATAATTATATTCAGTTATTTTTAAGAAAATGTAATTTTATGTTGGATTCTGATTAAAAGTATTTAGATACAGAATTCTTGCAGATTGGTTTATTGATATTCCCGAAAAACAGCTCTCAAAGTCTACATGTGTTATACCTAATACTATCTACACTGATCTCGAGGACGAGGCGCAAGTATAATTGATGATTAAACGAACTTACCTTAAGTGAAGTTCTATCATAATTATACGAAGCGCCTCGTCCGAAGAGATCAGTGTCCCGCCCGCCCAGTTCCCTCTTTAAGAATTTCGGTAATATCAACCACAGTTTGAAATTTGAACTCTAAACTAAATGACGCGAGCGCGGATCGTTACTAGATTATAAAGTGATACTGGCTGAAAGTACCCGTAAAAAAAAAAAAAAAGATTTCTCAACTAGAGTGGTAAGAGTGGTGTCACTTATGTGTTACTACATGTGTTATACCTAATACTATCTACACTGATCTCTTCGGACGAGGCGCTTCGTATAATTATGATAGAACTTCACTTAAGGTAAGTTCGTTTAATCATCAAATATGCACGAAGAGTAGATTTGACGACTGGATAGCCTACCTATAGTGGTTAGAGAATCTGACTACGAAGCTTGAGTTCCCGGGTTCGAGCCCCGGTCAAGCTGTAGGAAAAATACGAATGTTTATGCTTGAGTTTTGGATTGTATTTATGTGTAGAAGTGTCTTTTTTTTTAGGGCCGGCAATTCGTAATTCAACTTGTGTTGTTGGTGTCCATGGCCGGTGGTGATTGTTTTCCATCAAGTGGCTTGCCTTCTAACGTATAAAAAAATCCGTTGCCTACCCAGTTCCGTACCCATAGTACAAGCTTTGCTAAGTTTGGGACTAGGTCGATTGGTGTCAGTCGTTCCACGATCAAAGTAAAAACAATTAAACATATTTAAAATATTTATATTCACGACGACACCTCTCTAAAACGTTTTCTGAAGTAATTTACAGAACGACCGCAACTCAGTAAGTTTTCCGCTAAGTAACCACATGCTTATAACTTTTCAAACAGTTTCCAACGCAATCTTGCAGTCTCTAAAAGTAACACCTCACAAATTTAACACGACAGTTCACCGCCCTATTAAACTTAATGGTGACGACGCAATTAATATTAAACTTTGGATTAATGTGTTACGGTCGGTATTTCCATGCGGCAGTTTTGTTTCTCTTATGCAGCCGAGTTGCAATTTTCTCGGAAGGTGTCTGGTTTGTTCGTGCTAAGTAAATTCGGTTATTTTAATAAAGTCGTCGCTTTTAAGTTTCATGCTAAGTTATAATGACTTATTCTCGAGCACATGAACATTTTCACATTGGTTTACTTAGTAGACTTAAATCACGCAGTAATTACGCACAAGCTTGTCCTCACGATGAGGTTTGAGTATACGGTTTGAGTAATTAATTATACTAAAATCGTAGAACTGTATCTTTAATTGAATATAATTTTAGCGTTTAAAACACGAAATAGTAAGCGGTATACTTACTTCGTTAGTAGTGAACGAGTTCAATGATAACATTGATGACATACATTAATAAATTAAACCTTATTGTAGACCTCGCAGTCGTCCCACTTATGTTTTTTTAAAGAGATTTATTGTGATACTTTTATCTGTACAAAAACTGGTTTGCATTTTAATAACTTAATTATTAATTTACATATATTTACTGCAATCACTTACTATCGTTACTGTGAATTTCAATAGCAATCCATCTCTCTACTAGTTAACCACATGAAACTTTGACCAATGCGACTTGCATTACTTTAAAAGCTTTCGAAGTCACAGGCATGCGACGTACAAACTTACTCCTGGAACTGATAAAACTGGGGCTTCACAGCTTTTGCACCTGCCTCCCAAAACCCCCCAAACAGAGGAGTTATTTGCGGACAGCAAATAAAAGTTGGCACCGGAACAAGGTGTGACTCGAACTTCATCTGTCGACTTTTATTTTATGAAGTCAATAAAATACAGGAGAAATTGTTGCTGGCAAGTTAGTAAGACTTTTTAAGTTTAGGGTGATAATTTAAAATAATCTTTTTAGGTATTTAAAACTCAGCACAGATTCAACGTTTCAATAGCTAAGTATGGCATATGCTATAGTACAAAACAGCTTAAAATTAACACTAGGTATACACTAAGGATTTTTGAAATGACCCAGTGACGATTTTTGTAGCAACTCTATTGGCTGTAAACAAACCTAAAAACACTTCAAATTCAAAGCGAGAAATTGACACGATTCACGAAGAAGTGTAGACAGAAACTCATATTCCACACGTCATGTTCATTTCTAACCCCTCCTGTCGATCCCACGTTATCCCAACCAACCTTCCGGTAAAAACTCATTCTGTCTTTATCATTGACTAAGGTATCTGAGAGAGAGAATGGTATTATAGCGTTTGTATTTAAAAGGGTCCAGTCATATCGTTTTCACAGCGTTATCTAATCTTCAAATACATAGAGAAGGGGTCTAGTCGCCATGTCGTCGCATATTTTTTTATCTTCCTCAGTAGTGCCACTCGACGAGGGATCGACAATTTTTCGGGTAATTTCAGACTAGAGGGGGCATTACGGGAAAAGAACGGGATATTTTTTATGTCACCGTAAAATGAAGGGTGTTTATGAGTCTTTCTGGGAATTAATTTGAACGAAACGTTACTTTTATTGCGATACTATTAATATGAATGTGATATGACAAGGTGGATTTTATGTGGAGGTTTATGTTTAGAGCTTAGCTTATATTAACTAATGGAAAAAAGGTGCAGGTGGGTTGGTTTGGTTTGGTTAAGTTAGGGGAGGATTCCCACTAATATAATAAACGTGAAAGTTTGTACAGATGGATGGATGTGCGGATGTTTGTTACTCTTTCACGCTAAAGCCGTTAGACGGATTCTGATGCAATTTGGTACACAGATAGTTTATAATCAGGATTAACATATAGGATACTTTTTATAACGGGAAATTGAATAGTTCCCGCGGGATACATCATCATCATCATTTCAGCCGTAGGACGTCCACTACTGGACATAGGCCTCCCCATTGACGCCCAATCATTACGGTTGGAAGCGACTTACATCCACCCTGAACCTGCGGCCTTCACCAAATCGTCCGTCCATCTCGTTGGTGGACGTCCCACGCTGCGCTTGCCCCGCGGGATTGCAATAAACGAATTCTTTGGAGACGGAGTTGCGGGCAACTTTAGTAATAAAGATTTTGGGCATTGGAGTAAGTAGGGAATTCTCTTCAGGAATTATATGTAGCAAAAGAATTTATTTTTAATTTTTTACTTCTAAAATCTATATCTTGTTTTAGTTTAACTATTATTTAGTGAGAGAACTCGGTGTCAGGTTATCGTTGACTTTCAGGACATCCCGTACGCTATCTTTTGAATTATTTTTTAATGTTGGATGGTGGTACTTCTGGGACCGTCAGCAAAATATTATTCTTTCTTTGTTTTCTTTCTAGATGCAACGATATTATAATTTATAGAATCAGACGTTACTTTGCGTAGGGTCATATTAATGAACTGAAACAATTACTTTGCTCAACCGCGACCTTATGATATACAGTTACGTTTATGCAAGAAATGTGTGTTCATGCTGCCCTGCACCTCCACATTGTACGAACACACACAAACCCAACTATCACCACCACCAAACTACGCAATAGTATTATGTTAATAACATTTGTGTGTATTTCGGCATCCTCACAGTACAAAATGCAAGACGGTATGCTTCGTTTAAGTGGTAACCAGTGACTCAGCGCGTGTAACTCGACCGCAATATCACTTACCGCCTCAATATTGGGCGTCCTAGGTATTTACAGAGGGAACTAGCATGAATCGATAGTTTATTTTGGCAGTGACTTGTCGTCGATATTCTTGAAATTTGGTATAAACAATGACAATCAACAAGACTAGTAAAAGAAAAATACAGTTAATGAAAACACACACTTTATTTTCCATTACTAATATATCCTTTAGATCATCAAATTTGAAATGAGGTAACAATTTGATTTAAAAACTTTACTTTTTTTGATAAATTTGGCTGTTTCTGACATATAATTATATTTTATCTATAGCATCACGAAAAATTCTCGCATAGTTTAAGTGAATCTGGACTAAATTTCCTAGTTATTATGTTGGGTTACCTACCACATTTTGAAAATTGTTTATTTGTCATGCCTGTAATAAATAAAATAATTTAGCTTCTGTACAACACAGTCAACCAATTTGATTTCAAGGCCACTATAGAACCTTGTTGCATTAACTACTAGATAGTTACAACGTCAGTGCGGGTCACATGATTATCAACTTTCCGATCACAACATGCAATAAACGCAAAAGATTTTAGAAACGTTTTTGCTCCATGACATGAGAAGAAAAACAAGTTTTGAAGGACGGGCAGTGACAATTTAACTTCTTAATAAACAAGCAAACTTCTTTCCTATTCATTATCGATGACACATGTTCGCAAAGATCGAATGTCATCATGACACACATCACGCAATAATCAGAATCACTGTCATAGAAGATATTTAAACAAATTGATTCATTATTTATTTATTTATTTATTTATTTATTTATTTATTTATTCATCAATAAAAATTACAGCATTACAGTATACACCAATGCGCTGTAAAATTCAAAAAACACAAATAATACTTAAATAACTATTTAGGGATTTTTGAAAAACGTCTTCGTCGCTTCCCTAAAACGACGGAACACCACACCCTCCGGCCAAAAGTCGGAGCGCAGGAACATCTGCTGGTGCTTGGCAGGCACTTGGAGCCTTAAGGAGCTGAAGTTGTTAGCCCTTTGAGACTCGAGCGGGTAGATGAACAGCTGGAGCTGGGATCTCTGTAACCGACCCCGTGCTGCCTCGCGGACATGCTCGAAGACCTTCTCCGTCGTCGTCTTCTTGTCCAACCGAGACAGGTAGATGTCCACTAACGGTACTGCAGCTTGGATACAGGACGACGCTGCAGGAATGGTCCCACGCTGATTGCGATTGCGCTTTAGACGGTGACATGACACGGTTATGACATGGTTCTATATTGGCCAAGAAATCAAATTAGGTGACTACATAGCCGTCATCTAGTCGTAGTCGTCGTAGTAGTCTAACCGATGCATATCTTTTTTACAAATAATTAAATTGGAAGAAACATGTTCCTCTCTTGAATAAAATTTTATTACAAGTACGTTCTCCGTAGGCATTGCTACGGCGTAGCATTATCGCAGAAGGAGCTGCGTCATCATCTTTCTTATTCAAAATACTTGGACTTAACGACTTGCTGCTTCTTGTTTATTCACTTAAAAATCCATTACACGCAAAAAACAACACTAATAAATATGAAGGAGCTGTTTTCGGGTGCAACATCGCACGGAATTTTAAACCTTAGTATTAGGGTGCTTGGGGCTGCTTTGGTTTGCAAAATTGTGAGACATTTTAGCGTGTTTTAAAGTGGGTAAGGGAGATGTCGGAATCAATTCATGCAGCCATTTCTCAATAAAGTTGTAAGAGGAACACATGCATCGAGGCTTTTAAAGTTTGACGTACCGAGTGAAGTTATTCTTCGACGGTAAACATGTTTTATGGGCGTTTTTAAGTAACAAGAGTGTAGGAAATATAATAAGAATTTTAACATAGAAAATTAAGTATGATGAATATGATGGATGATGTAGTTTCTTGCTGTTGACATGGCATACCGTCAGTGATACCAGTGGTTTGTACCTATCTAGGTTTTGTTGCGAACTTCATTTTGCGCTGGCGTTCGTGTCATCACAATGTGTTGTTTGTTTTTTTGTGTTTAGTTTTTAAATGGGTCCCACTGAAAAACAGCGTTGTGGTTTGCCGCAACATTATGCTGAGTGGGGCCCAATTTATACTATTCGATGATTTTTTTTTGTAACTTTTCCTGTCAACTGTATTTCCTGTGTATCGAATATGTGTAAATAAACATCTCTTCTCTCTAACTCTCTCACTCTGATACTGCAATACCGCGTAACTAGATTTTTCCATAAGGTTCAACTTGAAATGAAATAACAGGGAAAATTAGATAAAATAGACCTTATGGGTAAAGCTACTTACGCGGTATTGAAGTATCACCTACGATACCTAAACCACTGTAGTTAAAGAAAGAAAGAAAGAAAGAAAGAAAACATTTATTTATAACAACAATAACACGTAGGTACACAGGCAAAATAAGAGAACAAACATAGACATAGACAAAGATAGTTATGCACATATTAATGCTGTAACAAAAGTCGCTAGTTAAAACCAGCACTGGTCTTCCGCTGGGCCACAGTGCAGTAAACTCACGGAAGGCCACTAAACAGACACAAATTATATAATAATTATAATAAACATTCAGACATAAAAAACTAAAACTAAACATGTTTGAACATTCATGGCTTCCACAGACCGAAGCGCGGGGACCGCGCGTGACGGCAACGGAAACGCTTCGGTTTGTGGTGGCCCTAAAATAAACTTGGCTGCATGGTTCTGAGACCATTGCCTTTTTCTAGCAGGAACACTAAACAAACAAAGAGAAAAAATAATAAAACCAACAATAACAACCCGCTCATAACCCAATTAATCCAAATCAAACCAGTTTTTTCCTCTGATCTGAGAAACAGATCACAAACTAAAATTATCAGAAACAAAGAAAAACAGTTTGAATTATGAAAAACACACACAGTTAGAGTGTTAAAATTTTGTTGATAGGTACCAAGAAGTTGCACTAAGACGAGATTTTTTTTTAAATTTTTATGAGATAGTGAACCAACCTATTTTCAATCTTCCACGACTAAACGAAATAATCATAATAACATCTATCTATACATATAATAAATTTGTAACAAGTCGGTGTCTGTACATTGATGATATTTGAGAAAAATTGTCACTAGGGGGCTATTTATTAGCGCAATAGAACCCAAAACAATGATTTTTAGAATTATTGTCTGTTTGTCTGTGCGTTTGTGCGCGCTAATCTCAGAAACGGCTTAACCTAGAAGGTTGCGGTTTTCACTGATATGTTGGTATTTTCTTGGATTAACATTTAGTGTTTGTTTCATTTGAATCGGTTCACAAATAAGAAAGATACGTCTATTTTAAGAATTTATCGAACAGGTTTTTTTGTTTGAACGCGCTAATCTCAGGAACTACTGCTCTGATTTGAAAAATTATTTCAGTGTTAGATAGGACATTTATCGAAGAAGGCTAGGCTATATAATCATCACGCTAACACCAATAGGAGCGGAGCGGAGCGGAAGAATGTTTCAAAATCGGGGGTTTTTGAAGTAAAACTTCTATAGGCACGCTTGACTTGTGGTGAATGTGAACGCGGGTGGGCGGTGGGGTTTCGGGGGCGGGTAATTTTTTTATATCAAGGAACTAAGGAGAGCCATAATTGATGACAAAAGCAAATTGGATAAAAAAATAAGCTGCCCAAATTACTAATTCCACGCAGACGGAGTCGCGGGCAACAGCTAGTTATTACCGAAGTTTACAATGAAAGGTAAGATACCTATTTCTAATGCTTAAGTTACAAATTATCATGATGCTTATGATGATTATTACCAGTTTTTCATCAAGGAAATTAGAACTTTGAGTAAGGACTTCTACGCGGCCAGACACAAACGCAGTAGAGCGCAAGCACTGCTGCTTAGCAGTATAATCAGCAAAAAGATAATAGTAGGGAGGACTCTAAAAAGTATAACACCGGTAGTTAAAAATTTATGAAGTATTCCATTGTGCGACAAACAGTTTCAGTAAATCGGGGTTTACACGCGTGACTAAGGGCCGGCGCCCACTGACGGCATGGCACGGCGTGGCATTTTATTACTATCAAGTTATTTTGAATCTTATTTCAATGAGCTTAGAATTCATGTTACTTTATTGGTTATGCGTGGCGTCGGCCCTCAGGACGTATAAAGTAACATGAATTCTAAAGTCATTGAAATAAGATTCAAAATAACTTGATAGTAATAAAATGCCACGCCGTGCCATGCCGTCAGTGGGCGCCGGCCTTAAAGCCGCACCATTTTTGCCGCGCGGCTAAATCGACCGTCTAAATGGCATTTCGGAACTCTAATTTGCCATTTAGACGGTCGATTTTAGCCGCGCGGCCTAAAATACCTGTGTGTGAAGTTCCCAATCCGCATAGGGCCCGCATGGGAACTACGGCCCAAGCCCTTCAATCTGAGAGGAGGCTTGTGCCTTGCAGTGGGACGTGTATAGGTTGGGATGATGATGATGAGAATGGTTAATCTAAAGCAACTTAATCACAGGCTACGGAAAATCCTAGAAACGTCTCTCCTTACGTGAACTCACCAGCCAATTAAGAACGACATGTCGAGAACAATGGTGACGTCATGAGACACGGTAATTAGGAGCCCGGGGAGCTATTCAGGCATTTTCCTGGGCGTAACGGGATGCCCTTTGCCTTGACAGTTACAGTATAAAAAAAATATCGGGTGGTCGAATATTTTTTTGTCCTAATGTTATTTGGTCGAATGGTTACTTAATGCAGGTAATCAACGTTTTTAGGGTTCCATAGTGAACTAGAAACCCTTATAGTTTCGCCATGTCTGTCCGTCTGTCTGTCTGTCTGTCTGTGTGTCTGTCTGTCTGTCCGCGGCTAAGCTCAGAGACTGTTAGTACTAGAAAGCTGTAATTTGGCATCAATATATATATCAGTCACGCCGACAAAGTGATTGACTAAAAAAAAGTAAAAAAAATTTTTTTAGGGTACCTCCCATAGACGTAAAGTGGGGGTGATTTTTTTTTCTCGGCTAACCCTATAGTGTGGGGTATCATTGGATAGGTCTTTTAAAATCATTGCGGGGTTGCTAACATGATTTTTTCTATTCAGTGATCTGTTTGCGAAATATTCAACTTCAAAGTGAAAATTTTCATTAAAATCGGCCGTCCCCCCCCCTCTAAAATCTAAACTGTTGGGTGGAAAAATTTGAAAAAATTCAGAAGGGTAGTAAAGATATAAAATTTACTAGGAAAATTATAGCGGCTACGATTGCTTGGAAATTATTTGTAGTTTAAGAGTAAATAGTAGCCTAAGGTATAAAACATAAAACTTGGATGATTCCGTACACATACGAAATCCTTAGAAAAATATTACTTGATTTTTTCATAATGGCTACGGAACCCTAGCTTGGGCGTGTCCGACACGCTCTTGGACGGTTTTTTTTGTTAGCATATTTGATTTCATAAAAAATAAATTTCATTCGGTTACTTGATCGGCGTAAACTAAGTACTTACTAGTAGAAAACACCTAACTTATACAAAGTTTTCCCAAAAATAGAGAAAATTCTACAAATTTATCGAACAAGCAATTATTCAATTAACGATTGTTAGGACGAAAAAAAACGATGAAACGAAGGGCTTCCCTGTTGCGGTGCTTCCTGTGACTTGAGACGAGCAGAGAGAAATGCTAGACTATTTCAAGTGCCAGTAGATTCGTAGGCCAGTAGACTGGCAATACACTAGACACCGCCTACTAAGAGTGTATTCACAGAATACATAAATACAATACATACTGTGGGACAACTGACACCAATTGACCGAATCTCAGACTAAGCCTGTAGCAAAATTACTAGCACTGAATGTGAATGAATGCTTGATGCGAGAGAGCGGATCGAATGACTTGAGAAATTTCTGTGGAGTGAATGGTAGGAGTGAGTAGGTTGGAGATTACGAGAAACGATCGGGTGAGCCTAGCTGCTACATGTCTCTCCTCCGTTACCAAATTTTTTTTTGTAAAATCTTCGAATTATCATTTAAAAAGTTTGTTTTCTTCAAATATCCCACATAAATTTATATCTCTACTAAAATATTAAATAATAAAATCCAAGGCTCAAGAATAAATAATCCTGTTTCATACAAACCTAATCTTCTAATCTAAATCTAAAATCTCGTGTCACGGTGTTTGTTCTGGCAAGGGAATCAAAACCTACAGGGTACTTCCCGTGAACTCAGAATCTTGAAATTTGGTATGAAGCAAGGTCTTATAGCACAGATAAAGGAAAAATTGCGAAAAGCATAAATTTTTTTGTCTGTCTGTCTATATCAGTAACCAATCTACAATGATCCCACACAGCGCACATTTTGCTTAGGAGCAGGGGTCTGATAAGACTGGATGTTCATAGATACATATAAATTTGTAGGGAACCCTCGGTGCGCGAGTCCGACTCGCACTGGGCCGGTTTTTATCAATTTTTTTCTCTATATTTGGTAGGTAGGAGAATAATAGTCGTAGGCTATTTTTTATGCCCCTAGGTGATATAATGGCAAAACAACGTTTGCCAAGCCCGCTATATACCTACATATATTATGTTTTAACTGGGGATCGAACCTGGGACCTCAAGTCTCGTAGTTAGGTTCTCTAAGCACTTGGCTGTCTAATGCGAAAGCAAGCAAGCAAGCAAAGTACCTAGGTAAATAATATTTTAAATAAGCAAAAACACTAATTTAAATTGGTTATTTTTTAGCAACTTATTTAAACAAAATACGAAAAACGAACATGTCGTTTCAAGCATCGTTCGGAAAAAAGGTGTGGTGCCAATATATTTTTGAAATGGCTCCGGAGATATACTGTGCTGTCTCTGTCGACGCTCTGTTTGGTTGCGATTGCGACATCTTGATACAAAACAATAGATTGTTTTTGCAATCTATAACAATGAACAGCAAC
Source organism: Archips crataeganus (assembly GCA_947859365.1). Taxonomy (NCBI): domain Eukaryota; kingdom Metazoa; phylum Arthropoda; class Insecta; order Lepidoptera; family Tortricidae; genus Archips; species Archips crataeganus. The sequence continues at coordinate 6,812,349 of OX402064.1, forward strand.
CTTTTTAACTTATCAAGATTGTTTTTTTGGAATCTTTTTGTATTTTTATTTTTCAACTCCAAATTCCAAATTTGTTACTTTTACGGTCATCCCGTGAAATCCATATATTTCATACTAAATACAAACTGAAACATGGATACACAGAAAAAGAGACCAGCGCTGGGAATCGAACCCAGGTCCTCAGCATTCCGTGCTGCGTGCCAAACCCCTACACCACCACTGGTCAACAGGCTTTTTAACTTGTTCCTCCGTTACCACTACCTGTGGCTGCCAAGAGGCATGGTAAAAAGTTATCATCACCATCCCAGCCTATAGGTAAGTATACGTTACACTGGAAGGCACAGGCCTCTTCTCGGAATGAGAAGAAGGAAAACATTGTGAGGAAACCTGCACAAACCTGACAAGAAATTCGATGATGTGTGAATCCCCAATTTCCCAGTCCGCACTGGGCCCGCGTGGGAACTTCTGCTCAAAAAAGTTATACTTTAATGCAAATATTCTTTATCGATACAGTGAGTTAACAAAAAACAGGGTAGAGTGTTATCTTCCAGATATCCATTTAGACACCACAACAAATACAAACAAGTTAAAGGTTTGATCAAACGCCATCAATCCTATAATTTTTACAGAGGAGTCATACTAGAATTTTAACTTTTTTGGTTTTTTTCATTTTATCTTAATGAAACGCAACCGACGACTATTGTATGAAAATAGATTTCCAAAACTTTAGCACTTGCAAGGGACGAGAAGCTTATTTCACTATTAATTTCAACTTGATGCCTCCACGCATTGCTGAGAAAAAAGACAGACTCCGATCAGAATTCCAGACCGACGGACAATTAAGTATTCTGCTGTCCATTTGAGGTACGGAATCCGTAAAATGGGCCAGTGATACTGCGGAAGTTTAACAAAAAAAAACTTCTTTCAAATTTCAAGTCTTTCTGTCGTGTCTCCACCAGTTCAGTGCGTTGTCTGTCTGTCACGGTCTATTTTGTAAATAAAAATGAAAAATGATACCTATTAATTATTTGAAAAAAAAATTAAGCATGATCAGAGTACCAATATTACCCCGTCGTAGTATACGCACGGAACGTAGGCGGGTCGGTCGAGATGAAAAATCGCAGATGACTTTTTTTATTGCGGCGGCGGCGTCCTGTATAATTACCGTCACTGACCCCCCTTACACACTCTTAGTGGTAATATACCGTTAATAAAGGATGAAAAACACGCCAAGTGCGAATCAGATTTTGCAATAGGTATTTCACATCTGATCTTCTAGTATATAAAAATCTCGTATCACGGTGTTTGTTATCTAATTCCTCCGAAACGGCTTGACCGATTTTTATGATTTTTTTTCTATACTCGTTAGGTCTGAGATTAGGTCGTAGGCTATTTTATATACCCCTATTCTTCGCAGACGGAGTCGCGGGCAACAGCTAGTTATTTGATAAAAGAAACAGAGTAGAAGTTTTACTGGTAAATTATTACGAAACAAACGCAATATATCTACTTGGGAATTTCCGTAAATAAAAAATCCTTAGAACAATATTACGTATTGAATACAGATAGTACACGTCTTAATGGCTGCGGAACCCTATCCTGGGCGTGTCCGACACGCTCTTGGCCGGTTTTTTTTATTAATTTCCACCAACACTTCGGAACCTATTCAATCGCTATCGGCTCTGCCTAATGTACGGTGAAAGGACAGTTTTCTTCAGTCATTTTTCTTTATTTGTGCAGAAGGAGGCTTCGTGATAAATGTTTCCGTCTAGCTGTCATCGCGATACAGTCAAATGGTTCCAATGGCCCCAGCTAATGGAAAGGGATTGTTTTTACTTTGAGGGTTCCGCAGGGACCTGTTTGTTTTAAGATTTTCTTACCAAACCGTTTGACGATAAATGAGTATGTAGTTCAATAAACCTTTCAAAGGCGTCAGTTTCCGGCATATATCGAAGAAATAAACTACAGTTAGAATAAAAATTTAACAGACTGAAACTGTACCGCAAACATACTGTGTCGTTTTATTAATACCTTCCGCTAGGTGTCGGTCATTTCTTCAGTATATGCGACGATAAACGCCAGTAGAACTAGGTACCCAAATACAAACGTAGGAACAAAAACAAATACAATCGAATTGAGAATCTCAGAATCTCTAGCTGTTTTTGAACACACAAATGTCACACTGACACATAATGCTACATTTATACGCTTGTCAAGCTCGACAACCTTTCACAAGCACAAGCGTGCAAGGGGTGTCTGGCCTGACTTGGGAGCTTGGAAGAGCTGGGGCCTGTTGCATAATAATGTACAACTCATATTACAAGCGGAACTCCCTTTCTAGTTAATATAACTGACGCGAGAGTTCCGCTTGTCATATTAGTTGTACTTTGTTATGGTCACCCACCCGGGCCAGTGTCGGGTTTTCAACACTCATACCTAAAATACCACGTTCCCAAAATACTACGTTACCTATTACATTCCCAACTATCCCATATGTCCAAAATAAGACATTCCACCATAAAAATCACTTCCTTGAGTAATCTTTGATTCTGCAATATGGTGCAACTAGAATCTGGTAAGCTGGATAGTAAACAGGTAATGCAGTATTTTTAAAAATTTGGTATTTTGGGAACGATCGGTTTTGAGCACAGATCAAATGATGCATAACGGAACAATTATGCACTTGCAAGATGTAAGTGGCAGTGCTGGAGTGGAGTGGGTTTTTAACTTGTTTGGCAAGTCTGGGCAAGCGTGTAAATGTATAAGACAACACAACACTGAACCTATCCTAACAAAAGTCAGTTGACGATCAAATACCAGCGCACGCGGCTATAAATTCGCAATAAAGTTGACGTCCACTTCTCCCGCCATCCGCACGCGGCGCCACTGTGCCGGCTCTTGTGGCAATATATAGCCACTCCAACCGCCAATTGTCTGCGGTTCATATGGCACTCGAGGCTTCTTTTTAACGGACTGCCCCAGAAGGGAACGTTTTCGTTTGTTCTACCACAGATCACAAACATCGGAAGTGTTTAGTGACTCCTATATAGTGTTGCCAACCCGTACGATAATTATGGAGACTTATGATAATGTTCCTCTTGGTACGATGTAAGATCGCTATTGTCTAATTGCCCATTCCCAGAATGACAGGGCTTCGACCGTAGTCCCCACGCGGCCCCTGTGTGCTTTGGATACTTCACACATACCATTGAATTTCTTCGCAGGTGTGTGCAGGTTTTCTCACGATGTTTTACTTCACCGTAAAGCTTGTGGTACAAATGTAATTTCACACGTAAATTCCGAAAAACTCAGTGGTCTCAACTCAGAGCCTGGGCTTGAACCGACGACCTTTTGCTTGAGAGGCCATAGGCCAAACAACTAGGTTATCACGGCTTTTTCAAATGAATTTTCTGAAATTTAAAAGCGAAAAAGTTTTCCGGGTGCGCCGGTGGGATTCGAACCCACCGTCTCCTGGGTATGCGCCCCAACACAGGTGTTCTACCAATTGAACCACGTCGCTCCCAACCGACTTCCCCGAAATTCTTAATCGCTTACATACTAAATCTCATATTAAATCTTAGTTTCGGTGAGCAGACGTAACTGCTAATAAAAATAAATAATATTTGAATTTTCTGAAATTATGTAATATATACGATAATTTTGACATATTGATTTACAAAGCATCATGAGGCTAAAAGCATGACAGCTAAACACATTAATGGTGACGAAAACGCAAAAACACCAGTAAACCCACCCGATAAAAGTAAAAGAGAACGGTCGAGACGACATTAGAATTCAAACTTACCTGCACGAATACAAGGCCACAATATTTTTTATGAACGTCAATTTTGCTGTCGAAACGATAATTCAGTCGTGCGAATAAGATAATTACAACTTTCAGAGCTGGCAACATTGCCCTTTCAATTGTTTTTAAATTTTAAACAGATTTAATTTAAATTAGTATTTATTTATAACCTCACCTTTCTACTACGTAACATTTAAACCCCCTTGAGTAAGAATAGGGCACGCCAAAGAGCATAATACTTATGTCTAAAGTTCAGCGTTAAATTATTTGATGAAAGTTCGTCAGTTATTATTTTTATTTGACAACGATTTTTCGCTCACAAAAAACTTCTTTTTACTTTTTTTCGAATCGCGATCCTTGTTTTATGCGATTCCATAAACATTAGTCTCTGATATATAAATATCTCGACTCACGGTGTTTGTTATCGAACTCCTCCGAAACGGCTACACCGATTTTTAAGAATTTTTTTGTCTGTATTTGTTAGGTCTGACAATAGGTCCTAGGCTATTTTTATGTACCTATTCTTCGCAGACAGAGTCGCGGGCAACAGCTTGTTGAGTATAAAATCGTCATTAAAGAAAACTAGTGGAACTTAGTAACCTATATTAGGTATGTGCCTTAAAGTTTTTAAGCTGTTGATGATTATCATTTAAATAGTACGAGCTAGGATAGTAGGGTCAACGTCATAAATAAGTGATCACTTTTGTACCGTGTCACATTAGTCATGTTTGAAAAGTCATATGAAATTATACAACGATTGAAAGCGACAAGGTACAAAAGTGATCACTTATTTATGACGTTGACTGTACCTAGTGTGTCTTAGAGATATTAGCTTCATTTAACCTGAGGAAGCTTCATAATGTTAATAGATATCAAAAAAACAAGTTGTAGGTATAAGTAGTGACTTGGCATTCGTATGGCGTCCGATAAAATAAAAATGTTACTGTCACAATAATTATGACTAGTAAAATATTTAAGTTTTTGGTTTGTATTGGCCAGTAGTACCTAATCGGCAACCAAAATTCTTCACTTTCTTTACAAATACGTTTTCTTAAAGTGCATTTCACTATAACGAATATACGGGGATAAACCCACGGGCTGAAGCTAGTTCCAAACAAAACGTACCGGGAAGCGAACACAAAGACCTTTTGCTTATTAAGTTTAATTTTTAATATACGCGTCCAGCTCCCGTAAAATTGCAATTTGGAGCGAATGAAAAACGCTCTACGAGTACAATTTATATGAATAATCTCCTTTTGAGGGTTCTGGAGATTTGCTTGGTTAATGTTTTAGCGCAAGTTCTAGAGATAAAAGGAACGACTCGGAAAATAAAAATTGAGAAAAACAATAAGTTTGTGTTGACACGTACGTAGTGCGGTAAAAGTACCACCTGGATTTGTCGACGGCAATAATGCACAAACTGGTACTTCTAACCCTGATAATAAATTGGCAAGGATTTGAATTACCATGTCGTCCATGTTTGTCGATAATTCCGGGTCCACAAATAAGGGGCCGTGTTTTAACTGCATCTGGCATGCACTATAGCAGATTTCCTTTTTACTCAATTCCTATTCTTTTTTCTGCAGGGATCTGCATACTGCATTCCTAACAAGACATATTTTTTGTTATAAAATAACCATAGAGCTTTATTTATAGCCTAGGATCCGCTTATACAACGACCTTCACCGAGCTGGTTAATGGATGAAAAGTATTTTATATGAAATTAAATATGTTGATAAATATATTGCAAGTGGGTTGACTAAAAAATTTCAGTCCAGTAATTTTTTTTTTACAGTTCAACAGTTAATAGATAAATATTATGTATGGAAATACAATAAACTGTGTAACGTTCGCTCACTTTCGGCGGCTGACAGTCAGTTTGGTCTGAGCACGGCCTAAGTATTGCGGAGCTTCCCGAAGGCTGCCCAGCCGAGTTTTTTTTATCATATTTAGATAATCTGTAAACGCAAAAATTATAATCGCTTGCCAAATTTCATAACCCCTCTTTGCATTGCAAAAGCTTTTCTTCCACCGCTACAGCCAGTCTCGTTAAAAACGTAAAAATATTTTAATTCAACCGAGTTACTGTGTTCCCATTCAATTGGCAAGTCTTGAATTAATTCAGTTTTCTGACTCAAATGTATTCATAAGGTGTGCTCGGGAAAAAATATTTTATTTCAGAAGACTGTACTTGGAATTTGAGGAAAACCATGCTTAAACAGTAATTGTGTGCTTAAGATTTCCCTTATTGACTCCGTAAATATTTTGCAGGTTTATTATGTTTGTTTTTATGATAAGGAATTTGTTTGACGGAGAAATTGCATGTGAAAATACTGTTTATTACTCTAAATTTATAAAGCCAAAGTCAAATTTTTCATTCAGTTTAAGCTTCAATTGAAGCTCTTATGAACGTCAAAGAATCTACCACAAGTTCGAAAAACCCTGTTGAGAAGAATCCGGAAAGAAACTCAACTAGGTATATTTTTTTCAAACAAATCTGCAATAATATTAAACTACAACTTTTATTTCAATTGTACCTATTTATCTGTTGTTTGTTTTCATAAACTACAACTTAACTTTTTAACATAGTACACTCGCTATTTGAGACTAAGGATCGGAATTATTTCCAAACATCCCAGTCCATGATATAGTCATTAAATTTTATACTACGCCTTATATATTAATGTTTTCTTCACAATGGATTTCAATTTTGTGTCCGTTTGGTCGGTTATTGTTTTCGGAATTTTTGGTTTTAGCCAGTTTGTAAGATGGAATATAATTGGAGAAGATAACCATTAGAAGAACGATTTTAGAGTGGTGACCAGACCACGAGGAGATCCGTAGAAGAATCGGGGTCACTGACATAGCCAAACGGATTAGCTCGTTGAAATGGCAATGGGCAGGCCATAAAATATAGCACGCAGAACAGATGGCCGTTGGGGCCCAAAAGTTCTGGAATGGAGACCACGGACTGGCAAGCGCAGCGTGGGGCGTCCACCAACGAGATGGACGGACGATTTGGTGAAGGCCGCAGGTTCAGGGTGGATGCAAATCGCTTTCAATCGTAATGATTGGGCATCAACGAGGGAGGCCTATGTCCAGCAGTGGACGTCCTACGGCTGAAATGATGATGATGATGATGACCAGACCACGAGCTGGAAGACGCAACGTTAGCAGGGCCCCACTAGCTGGACCGACGATATGACAGTGGCGGGCAACCGGTGGATGCAGGTTGCAAGCTGTCGTTCATTGTCACGTTCTAACCTACCTTAGTTCACCAGTGTTTTCCGACTGATGATGACGACGATGATGATGTAAGGTGTTTCTGTAATTCTTGGGCATGTCTATCACGTTTTAACTCCCAGAATCAGTTAAAAATACTTTTCTGGACATCCAACAACAACCGGCCATAGCCGGCAACAGATTGGTGACTCTATTTGAGTTGTTGATATTTATTTTACGGGCGGTGGTGATCATTTTATTTTCCATCAGATGACCTAATTGCATTGCCTCCCACTCATAATAAAAAAAATAAAAAAATACAATGTTTTTAGTTTAGGAAAATTGTACAAAATACCTAAGTGTTTTTCTGTTTTGACAACATCTTGTTTTATTCTAGGAGAAGCGTCACCGGGGTATTAAGTATCCTATGCGTCAATCCAGATCTTTGTCTATCTTTAGGTAATTTTCAAATATTGCGCAGGTAAACTGGTCCCAACCTAAAAAAGTTGTTTTCATTATAATGTCTATTTTCTGCGGTTATTTGAGTAAAATGATTGATGATTTGCAATCAGCTATATATGTACATCATGGTTAATTATTGTTTATCACAACCAAAAAAAGATGCATAGTATTTATTTTTGTAATATTTGTATTAATGCACGGTAACAGAGTGGTAGCTCCATACAAATAGTTACAGAGTGTTCTGGGCAAATTTTGAAATTGACCCCTTTATGCCACGTTCACCTAATCCAAATTTGTTCAGCTATAAATCTTGTGATTGACATACAAACTTCTGAATATCTTCACAAACTTTCTTATTTACAGTATTACTAGGTTTGCAGCTATGCTGCTCTCCATCAATATTCAAAAATAAATACCGGTTTGTAATGAAATTCTTATCGCATTCCCTCGTCGGGGAATAAAATATTATTTTTGCTTTAATGCAGAAGCTGTGTATTGTGGTGGTGTATGATGGATCGCGTCTTCGAGTTTACTTTGAATTTGAAATATGATGAAATATCGGTGTACCACGATGATGTATCGACTATTTTATTTTTTATAATATGCAGTGTTTTGGTTTGGCTTTTGAATACCAGTGGCGTGGGACCTAATTTTTAGGTGTGCCCTGTGATGGCGTACCACACGCCACACACACGTTAATTGACGAATTTTTAATAGGGCATTATGAGGCGCGAGGCCCCTCAGATCATGAAACCCGAGGCGAGGGATCGCTTTGCTACGCCACTGCTTAATACTATAGTTCTTAATTACAGATTCGCTCGCTTAAATCGACAGAACTAATAAATAAAAAAAATCATGGGATGTTTGACACCAATTGACCTAGTCCCAAACTAAGCAAAACTTGTACTATGGGTACTAGACAGCGGTATGGCATGTGGGACAAAAACAAACGAATATGAATGCAATGAAAATGAGTGAGTAAGAAGGTTAATATTTTTTAACATAATTTAGTCTTAACTTAGCACCAACCTATTCCGAAACCTCCCACTGAAACAGTAAACAAAACAACACCAAAAAGAGCTAACGAATCGTAAAAACACTTAATCCCGGCAAAATAAATTCCGTCCATGATTAACTCCGCGTTATATTCCCGCAATGTATTCATAGAATTCAGAAGTCGGGGGAATTTTTCAGCGAATTTTCGCCCGCATTTTCCGCCCTTTTGACGGATTCCCCTCTGTAACACGGCTAATCTTCCGATATTGATACGCTGCATTTTCATGGTGATTTTTGTCGTGTTTTTATTTTTGAGTACAGTCAAGGAAGGAAACTGAGTCGCGTGGCAGGGTAGAACCTTTTCACAACCAATTCCACGATGATTTCTTTGGCAGATGTATGGAATGTCAACATGATGTTTGCAATGAAAAGGGTTCACCCTGGTACGTAATTCAGTTTCTTCGACTGTACGTTGAAGGTCTTTCTTAGCCACGTTTTATAGTTAATTTTATTAAGAAAAATTGAATAAGCGAAGCAACGCGCGTATGCATACGGTTAGTATTTTGTTGTGATATTGCTTACTGATTCTCCTCTTTCTATAACGTGAAAGTAGTCAAGTCAAGACAGATATTTCCGTCAGCATAAATCCTTGCTAATATTATAAGTGCGAAAGCAACTCTGTCTGTCCATCAGTCCGTCTATCTGTGATCTCATCAAGCTTAAACCACTGAACCGATTTAGATGAAATTTGGTCAGAGTTAGTTTGAGAATAAATTAGTTTTTGATCTCGCGGGATAAATTATTACTTACTAAATATAAACATTTATAAATAAACGCTTATTAAACTAGAAACTTATAGTTTTTTCTCTTGGGCCAAAATGAAATGACTCAATAAATAAGGCCATGACATGACAGTACATAGCGGTCAGTATTCGTTCCAGTACAGCCAAACATTTGATCAAACTCCGGCCAACATTAAAGCAAGTTACGGTTATTAAATTTGAAGCGACACGGAGGGCGGGAGGTCCCGCGGGTCAAGTCACAGTCAACAGAAATGAAGCAGTTTGCAAACTCGAAGGAAATTGAAATAATCCCGCCTGAAGAAGCCCGCCTGTCGCAATCAGTGCGGCACCGCCCTGACCGGACCGAACCACCTGCTGCGTCCCGCGACACCGACGACGCTGCTGTACGTGTCCCGCCTGCATCACTCCACGAAGGTCGCGGACATCGTGGAATATGTGCGTGTGATGTGAAGACCAAGCTCTCTCTGAGGGTCGAGCGGTTGGAGTCCCGCCATGACGTGAATTTTAATTCATTTGTGGTGAGGGTTCCGACTGATCAACTGTCGACCTTCACAAAAGAAGAGAAGAGTTTTGGCCGAAAGGTGTCGCTTACCGCGGTTTCGTGGCCGGTTAACTGACACCGCGAAAGTGCCCACGTCACAGACTTCTCGTGTTAGTAATTAAGTTATAATATAAATATGTATGTTAGTCTTTAAGGTATTTTTTATATGGGCCTATGCAGCCCGAAATAAAAATTATTGTATTCTATTCTATTCTATTCTATTCTATTCTATTCTATTCTAATAATAGATGAATGATCAATCTATCATCTTGTACATAAGTGTATCTCTAAGTATTTGTGGTGAAGGTGTATTGTATGTTGTTGGGGCTCTGAAGCGTTTGATTCAACCGCTGTATCCCGTGTGTTACGAGAATCGACTAATATGTCTGCCAACTAAATATCCCAATGACCGTCACCGCATGTGGTGTAGTGTCTGGTCGCAGAATTGCAATTTATTTTAGTTCATGGCCATTATCCTTATATTTTCGGAGCACATGGGATACGGCGATTGAAACTCTTCAGAAACCGACTGATGTATGCTTTGCATTTTTTTTTTATTGCTCTCATTTGCTGTTTGGGGGTAGTTCCAATAGAGAGATCTCTCTCCAGGCAGATGTTATGCCTGGGGACCGAAGTCCAATGGATGAAAGTTGGAAGTTTTTTTATGCAGCCGAGTTGAGAAACTTCGATAGCGTGATGTAGGATTGTAGCAATTAGTTCCTTATGTGACGACTAGATGGCGCTAGTAGTCGCTACATCAGCCCCCCCTTTTAGACCGGAGGTCGATACGAATTGCAGTGGAGTGCAGTCTGTGCGTCATGTGGGCGCTTGCAAGGGCCAGTCGCTCAGAGCCTCGTCGGCGAGCATTGTTGTTCCTCTGCTACTTGTAGATGCATGCCTGTTGCGTGATTGCTCAGAGCCTTGTTGGCGAGCGTTGGTTGATTGATTGGCAAGTGGAAGTAGTGGGAGGAGGATTTTTGCGAACTGTAGACACCAGGCAGATAATCGATACATGCTAATGGTGCACAGTGCCGTGAGTATGGCTTGCTGTGAGACTGCGTCATCGTCTTGTGTGTCTGAAGGCTGCGATTTTGTCCAATGTCGTGGGTCACCAATTTGGGGGTAGTTGCAATAGAGAGATCTCTCTCCAGGCAGATGTTATGCCTGGGGACCGAAGTCCAATGGATGAAAGTTGGAAGTTGTATTTATGCAGCCGAGTTGAGAAACTTCGATAGCGTGATGTAGGATTGTAGCAATTAGTTCCTTTCACACACCTAAATAAATAAATAAATAAATAATTTTGTGACGGCTAGATGGCGCTAGTAGTCGCTACAGCTGTAAAAATTTAAACACCTTATAAAAATCTATTCCTTACTTCTTCCTGCTGTAAAACGTTGTCTCGAAGAGATCAACTTACTGAAGTTATAAGGACATTTTATATATGGCTTACCATAAAATATGTTGTTCAATAAGGAGTCATGTGTTGTGTTGTAATGCTATTCACTAATCTAATTGACGTCGAGTCGTGGTAGACTTACTGAAATGAATCCCATCCCTTAGCAGTCAGCATTATGAAAGATGAAGAGAAGCGATTTTTTTGTGAATGTTCGAATGTAGCTATGCTAACGAGGATATGAAAGCTACGCTACGAAAATGTCCCTGGTGGAAAAGCACTCTAAGAATAGAATCGCTCACCAAGCCTAAATATTACTACTGACTACTGCGACTGTCATTAACTACTGTGCCACTGGGATGCACTTCGGATGGCTCGCTCAATTGAAATGTGCGGCAAACTCTAGCCCGCGGGACCAGGTCATTTGCGTCCGCAGATTTCAAGTAGGAACCATTTTTGTGCACTGCATTTATAGGGTTGGAGTCAGTGTTGCCATGTTAGCTACTTAAACTGAAAATGTTAAGGTACAAAATGAACTGAAACAATTACTTTGCTCACCCGCGACCACGCCGCAGTAAGACCAGGTCGCGGGTGAGCAAAGTAATTGTTTCAGTTCATTAATATAGACCTCTCCAAAGTAACGCCTGATTAAATAAAAGTTTTAGGTACAATTATTACGCGATTAAACTAAAGAGTACGACGATAATGCGACACGTGAAAGTCAATTACAAATATTGAATTTGGCTGGTTAACCCGACGCCATAACTGTTGGTTGTTGTTGACAGCTGAAGTTGGTTTACATTTAGTTAAGCACCTAACCTTTCTAGTAAAGTGGAAAAAAATTATAGACTTTGGACTACGTAAGCGACTATTTTACCAAGCATTTCACACATTTTCTCAAACTGAAAATTGATTTTGAAAAAATTCTGGTGACTTTTAAATGGCAACACCGGTTGTCCGGGTTGCAACAGGGTGTAAAGGCGCTATAATTTCATTAGCACCATATCGTAATGGTGCTAGTCAATGGTGCCAATGAAACTACGGCGCAAAAGCTGGTTAGCAATTAACTTTCAAAATACGAAGACAAACTTTCAAGATTCGAGTATCAATTCAAATAGTCACAAGAAACTTCTTTTATTCTACAGTAAAACGTATTCGATCACGTCCTAGAATCCACTCGTTAATCAGGCCTGAACTCGGTAAATCATTTATAAAGACGTCGTCCTCCGAGAATTTTTCTTGTCTTAAGTAAATAAAAAACCAATCAGGGGCAAATCCAATTTTCATCCCGCCCGGAATCAGTCGGGAATCCGACGTTTTTCCCTTTTTTTAATTTTCACACTATTTCGCTCCGATTGTATTGTTACAGAAGAGATTCTGACAAGGGAAATTTAATATCGGGAGGGAATTTAGTTTTTGAAACAACGACGTGTGAAAAATTTGATGCTGGTGAACGGAATTGATAATACATTATATTATATTGGATAGGCGAAAGTTAGGTCGTAATTAGATTTGGAATTGTTATTTTTATAGGTTAGATTTCTAAAGAAATATAATCCCACCAAAAACATTTTAATGTAAAATGTTGCCAAGCTTCGTAACTCTACACACCCTTACTTCACAAACTTTACACCTTAGTCAAAACATCTGGCTTGGCCGTTTGGCTACCATCACTCGTAAAGTGAAAATTTTGTTCTTATTTATTTAAGTATATCAAATTCATTACTTTTCTATCATACAATAGTTCTTGTAGTAGTGAAACGGCCAAGCCATATATATATATATATTTTGACTAAGGTGTAAATGAACTGAAACAATTAGGTACTTTGCTCACCCGCGACCTTATGATAGCTACGTTTATGCAAAATATGTGTGTTCATGCAGTTCCTCCACCTCCACACTGTACAGACACACACAAATAAATAACACAAACCCAACTATCGCCACCACCAAACTACACTGACGCGTTTCGAACTCAACCAGAGCTCATCTTAAGAGTACCTACCGCAACTGTTCACTGTGCTACCAAATGTTAGACTAACATTTCATCATTCATTTCATTTTATTTTATTTTGGGTCTACACTTCTTACGGACGTCTTGGGCACAGAATAAGTAATATGTAACCAGTAATCCAACTTCATACTACAGCCACAGAATAAGTAATAGTACTAACGTACAGAAGGATCACTCTCGAACAAAGGTCAACTTTAGGTATAAAAACTTTCCTACTCCTACTGCGTGCACGCGAAATAAAAACTTATCGTGTGATACGAGCGTTCATATTCCGTTGGGCACCGCTGATCCGAAACCAAGGGCACAGGGTTCCCACTCGCACATATTTGGTAGGTATATAAATCAAGAAAGATAACACTGTGTATTAATTCAGTAAACTACCTTTAGTATGTAAGTAAGTTATTTATAACATCGTTTAGAAGTCATTGTTTGTTGCAAAAATCACAGAAAAAAAAGATGCTTAATAACGCGCGACGCGGCTAGCGTGCGAAGTGAAGGCCGCGCGACAACCTACTGCCATACTCCTCCCGGGAGGAGCGCCGGCCGAACATACCTAAACTGCGGAGTGAAACCCCCCTGCTACAGCGCCCGAATCGACGCACGCACACAGCCAAGCGTCTTACACGGCGTGAGCGTGGGAACTGCATTGTTTTGTCTAGCGAAGATTGGTTAGCGGCCGTGTAAGACGCTTGGCCGTGTGCGTGCATCGATCGGGCGCTCTAGTATGAAGTTGGATTACTGGTTACATATTACTTATTCTGTGTCTTGGGTTCCCGCTAGCGAACATTAACGCGCTTTATCTTTGTTTTTTTTCTTTGATTCAGAAAAAATAGTGTCTATTATTTTTAACAAATGATTAATTCATTGATTGATTGATAAGAATCGATGCAATATTTCGAGAGACTACCTCATTATAGTGTTTAGTATACATAGAATATGTACTTAAGTATGTACGATATTTAAATATCCCAGACGCTCAGGCTTTAAATAGAAGTCGCGTTATTGAAATGTATCAGACGAACGATTTCATCCGGCTGGTTGGTTTGTGGAGCTCCCAATACAGATTACTATATTATCCAGTAATTGCGCTGAATTTCAGAGCTTCGAATTGACATCAAGCTAATTTATTCCTATATTATATGGACTAAACTACATGAGTTTCCAGATGAATGAGTAGACGATATTGTTCTGATTTTGATGAGTTAATCCATGTAGTTTAGCATTAGCTTGTGTTAGCGGCTCCACTCTCGATGCTGAACGCCCTATCCCGTGGGAATTTTGCAGAAATCGTTCTTTAGTGTAGTAATGTGTGTAGTAGTGTACGCCTATACGACTAAAGCATTGAATCTGAACGTTCCTAGGTAGATACCAAAAAAAAAACAATCTGAAATTTTCTTTAGCTTTAGTTTCACAAAGAGTGTTTTAATCCTTGATAGAAATGGGACCGATTGGCATTAAAAAAAAATAAGTCAAATCTGTCGATTTTTTCGCTGACTGTACATTTTATCAAAAATGTGTGAATGTCGATTGTCATCACTCAAAAAGTTAGTAAAGGTCTCCTAAGAGCATTTTCGCGTAGCAGCAAAGGATCTAGTAGCTGCCCTTGCTGCCCCATCTCAACTTTCCACCCTGTATAGATGTAGCCGTGGTGGCCTAGTGGTTTGATCTATGGCCTCTCAAGCAGAGGGTCGTGGGTTCAAATCCCGGCTCGCACCTCTGAGTTTTTCGGAATTTATGTGCGAAATTACATTTGTAATTTACCATGAGCTTTACGGTGTTGGAAAACATCGTGAGGAAACCTGCATACACCTGCGAAGAAATTCAATGGTGTGTGTGAAGTTCCCAATCCACACTGGGCCCGCGTGGGAACTACGGCCCAAGCCCTCTCATTCTGAGAGGAGGCCTGTGCCCTGCAGTGGGACGTATTATAGGCTGATGATGATGATGATGATGAGGTAGATATATCACACTTAAAAACAAAAACAAAAAATTTGTGTACGATTTTTGAAGAAGGAACAACTTTTAGAATTTTCTACCATGTTGTTTGTCGGTGGCTGATTGGCGCTACGCGCTTGCCACGGGCTGCTGCACGAATAGCTTTAATTTCAATACACAAAAAAAAACCCGCCCGTATAATTCCCGTTCCTATGGGAATTCCAGGAAAATATATACCCTATGTCACTCGCGGAACTGAGACTAATCTAATGACACCTCACACTTCAAAATCCAATACCCAAAATAAATACATACGCTCGAAAAACATAACCCTCCTTCGACAGTCGGGTGAAAAGGCTGTTGTCAACGGCAGATTTAAGAATTCGGTGGATGTAATAATTATGCGGTTGTTTGCTCGGCTTTTATAATTTAATCTAAACTGTGTTAGTGTGTAAAGTGTAAACTACAACGGACTTTGATTGCTGTGTGAAACAATCGTCAGAGTGGCGGTGCGGACTTTGAAGCTTTACGGACTTTGGCGAGCGCTTTATCGAATCGTAGTCGGCTTCATTGAGGTTTGTGGTTCATAAATTGTTCCTTAGACTCATGTTGCGAAAACAAATAAACCAACGGTTTTCGATGATTTTAATCAATATATTATTTGGTATGTATTTGGTTTATCGCCACTCGGAGTTTTGTTTTAGTCGTGTTGCGGCTCGGTTAATTTAGTTTTTTTTTCTGCGGAACTGCGGAAGAGATTGTTGACGCATAGGGTATTAACTTTATTTTCAAACATATACCTACTTAAGTACCTATATGAATTGCGTTGAGGGTTTTAATTTTTTTAATTTATACATGTACTAGGGGCGTTCAATAAAAAGTGAGAATGAGTATGTTATAAACAACTTTTACTAAATGTCATTTTATTTTTCGACATAGTCACCTTTTAGCATAATAAACTTAGTATATCTTTTTTCTAAACTTAAAATTCCATTTTTAAAAAAGGTCTCATCTTGAGTACTTAAAAAATCTTGTACTGCAGCGACTACCGCGTCGTCGTCTTCAAATTTCTGGCCTCTCAGGTATTGTTTCAATCTCGGAAATAGGTAGAAATCACTGGGAGCGAGATCTGGTGAATACGGAGGATGCTTAAGGATATCGAACCCAGCATCACGAATTGCAGCCATTGCAACGGCGGACTTGTGTGCCGGGGCATTGTCCTGGTGGAACAGCACAACTTTCGAGAGTTTACCTCGCCGTTTTTCGCGCATCTCATTGCGCAATGTTGCTATTTGTTTGGCGTATAAAGTGCCCGTAATAGTGGCTCCATGCTTGAGATACTCAATCATTAATACCCCTTTACCATCCCAAAAAACAGAGCCCATGACCTTACCGGCAGATGGGCTCACCTTGAATTTCTTCGGAGTTGGAGATGATGGCCTTTTCCATGTCATAGACTGCAGTTTCGTTTCAGGGTCGTAACGATGAAGCCATGTTTCGTCCATTGTTATAAATCGCGCCAAAAAAAGTTCCCGGTCTTGCTGCATCAGGTTCAAAGCTTCTTGACAAGTCTCTAGTCTAGTTTGTTTTTGCGTGTCAGTAAGCATTCGTGGTACCCAACGCGCAGATACCTTTTTCATACCCAAGCGTTCATGTAAAATATTATGCACGCTCCCCGTTGAAATCTTTACATTTTCAGCAATAAAACGAACTGTGACACAACGATCCGCCAAAACTGAGTTTTCGACTTTTTTCACAATTTCTTCAGTTACTGCTGTAGTAGGGCGTCCGGAGCGGGGGTCGTCCATTGTCGATGTTCTTCCACGTCTAAATTCAGCGTACCAACGTGCGACTGTCGAATACGGAGGAGCATTAGACCCTAAAGTGTCCCGCAAATCCAAATTGACTTGGTCCGTAGAAAAATTTTTCAAATACAAGTATTTGATAACGGCGCGCAGTTCAATTTTCTCCATTTTCGCTAACGTACTCAATAGCATTGCAAAGAAATTACTGTATATTTTTTTAAACAAAAGACAGTTAGTTTTTTTTTTCATAGCAATCAGCTAGATAGATTAGCTTTAACGGCCAGTATTTAATTTCGTAATATTAAAAGAGTTTGCATCTCATTCTCACTTTATATTGAACGCCCCTCGTATATTAAACCTCGCAACCAGTGCCTGAAACCTACTTATCCCCCAAACATTCTAAGCTTTCCAAATACGTCAAAAAAATCGGGCAACGTTGTCGGGGAATCCATTACGCGGTTATTTATGTAGTGGTCTAAATATTTATCGATGGGATAACACGCCCGCGACTTCCTGCGGAAATCGAACCGGACTTTCTATCGGGGTTGTTGCTTTTTGGGGTTCCACGAGGAAAAACATGGCGTGCCGTTGCCCGTTTTTATAACGGGACCATCCCTTCCCGTGGGTGCCAAAAAGACGACCTAGATGATGTGAAACGAAAGTAACGCTTTATATCGCTAGCTGTCAAGTCTGGACTCCAGCATCATGGCGTGGAGGCAATGGGAAAGCACCACTCTATTTTTCCATTAGTCTAGTGAAGTCTCGCTACCAATCCTTAACCAACGACCGCTACCACTCTGTCAAGACATTAGCAACTGTCGTAAGGTTACCTATCAAAATTTAGAATTATTTTTTTCCGAATATTTAAAATCCCGAATGCTTCATTTAACCGAATGCATTTTTTTCTGAAACTGTAAATATTTCAGGATTTTTATAAAACAACCCCAACCTAACCTAAAGGGTTCTACACGGTGGTCCTGAAATAAATCCTGAAATATTTACAGTTTCAGAAAAAAATGCTTTCGGACAAATTAAGTTTTCGGGATTCTAAACCTTCGGAAATAAAATTTTCTAAACATCGATAGGATCCCAAGAAAAACAACATCAATGCACCTACATTATTGTATTTTTTGTCTTACCATTCTGATTGGAATCCCAACACCCTAAGCCACAAAGCCAATAAATAATTCGCGTGATCCGAGCGGTGCGTTATCGACTGCATTTCCATAATATCCGTTGTGTGGTCGGACGGAAATGAAACGTATCCATTTCGGGGGCTATTCGGAGTCGATCGTGCAACGTCGACAACCATAGACATAGATTCTAACAGATACAGTACCCGGCGATAAAGAATGCACATCGGCCTTTAGCAAGAGACAATTCGCAGTTTACGACGATTTCCGAACACTGGCGACCGTCCATCAATAGCCGCATTTATTAAGTGACGTTTGATATCAAATAAATACTGCACTCCATGGACTTAATTAGTTTACGTCAAATTAATGACATGTAAAGTTTTGATATCTATAGAGGGTTGTTGCAACTACTAGAAAAAGGATAGTCAAAAAAAAAGATTAGAGTATATTAAAAGACACCTATTTTTTCATAAATTTAAATTTTCAAAAAATCTCAATTCCTTCCATTTCACTATCTGTGCTCTCAATTTGGTCAATAAAACTGTCACTATCAGCCGTTTTTATTATTAGTCTATCAGTGTAATCCATCATACAATTTAAAGTTGGGGGGTTTCAATAACTCTATATTATATATTTTCACCGGAACGCGTCCGTACCCTACGGCAACTGAACAACGACTGACAAACGTCACATAAGTAGCGTGCGACAACGCTATACGAAGCCGACATTTACCGAGTCTTTTTCCAAAGACCGATGTGCATTCTGTATGGCCGGGTACTGTACTGTAAGTCTACCTAAAATACAATACGACAAAGTGTTACTAAGGCACAGATTTTATAATAGTTACTACGTAGCAGATTCGACACTCGCGTTAGAAAACCACTACACACGATGATTTTAAATCGAAAACCAGGAAACAATTTTTCTAGATCAGGATTCGGTGGCGACCACGTTTAAGTGGCAGTTACATGAAACAGAACGTCTATTTTTTGGAATTATTTGGAAAATCACTTTTTAATTAAAATCATAGTCGTACACATGGTTTAGTCTATGAGCCTAAAAACTCTTTGACAAGTCAGTTTCTTAAGCAAACTTTGACATGATACCTGTCGAATTCCCCGCCAAACCGATGTCACTTGACAAAACTACTTAATTTCACCAAATGTAGGACGACTATGCATTCGGTTGGTGTAGGAAGTTTTAACAATAACGTTTCTATTTTAATTAAACGAAGTGAACCTTCTTTACGGCATTCTCTTTAACCCTGCAACTCCTCGCTACCTCAAAGAGCGGTTTAGCTACGTAACTTCTATTCGATGCTCTCAGAACTTTCTCCTTACCGTGCCTCTCTCTAACTCCAAATTCTATGTCTATTCTTATACTGTCCAGGGTATTCGGTTGTGGAATGCCTTGCCGATTGACTTACGACGGGCAAAATCTCTGTCAATCTTTAAATCAATGCTTAAGGTGTACTATCTGTCTTCTTGTAATAATTAGCTTTGTTATAGTTTATTTATTTATATGTGGCTGTTTATCCCAATGCTTATATTTGTTTTAGACGTGTACTTATTATATGTACGATATATGTATAAGTAGATGTACTTTTTTTTTGTTGCGTTTTAATTTTCTGATTCACTGTTGATGGACCACCTGCTGTAAACTAGTCCTTCCTTCTTTCTGGTAAAGGGTTGCCTGGAAGAGATCGCTCTTAAGCGATAAGGCTGCCTATTGCTTACCTTGTAACTTACTCTCTGTGTACCTGTTTTCTGTATTGCTTACTATTCCTGGTGTACAATAAAGAGTCATTGTATTGTATTGTATTGTGAAGAACTTCAAAGACTTAATTTCTCATTTTGTTTTGGCCAGGGATTAATATTTATCGTGGCCCATTTCACATATTATCCGACTCACCGCATCGGTGTTTGTAAGAGCGTTTCGCACTACGACCGATCTGAATTCATGAAAATACAGTCCGGAGTAGTCGTAGAACTATTTGTATGATAGTTTACGCACTAGGTGCGATTTCTGCCATCCGATTTCTCACCGTCATGCGCGAATCTCTATTCTGGAGAAGCTTATTGACGGACCAAAGTACCCATACTATTATTTGTATGAACAAACAGTTCTTGTTTAAAGTTAAAATATTATACTACGGAAGCTCATTTCCGGTACATTAAGTACCCTATGTCTTAATCCAGATCAATTTCTATCTGTGCGCCAAATTTCACCTAAATCCGTTCAGTTGCTATTGTGTAATTGACTGACAAACATTCAAACATCTTCACAAACTTTCTGATTTTTTTTATATTAGTAGGAAGTATGTTTATACGTTGCCTAGTACCCATAGTACAAGCTATATTTAGTTTGGAATTATAATATCTAAACCGTTTATATGACGGCAAAGGGGGGCGGGAGAGGTGTGGGCGGCGAGCGCGCCTCGTGTGCCTGCCCCCGCACCTCTCCCCGCCCCCTTTGTCGCCGACCCCCGCGCCTCTGTACCCCGCACGCGAGGACTCATTTAAACGGTTTACCTATAGTCAATTGCTGTCAATTTTCACAGCACGATATTTAGATATTCAGAAATCTTCAACACTCACAAGTAATGCATGGCACTGCATTTAATCAAATTATGCGTTGATTCAAATGAAGCTCCATTCCAGTGATTCGATGCTAGCCATTGCGCTCACTTCAATACTATTATTTGTCCCGTTTAGACTGTTAGCTAGATTGGCTTTTGGAAACTCGATCGGAAATTTAGGAGAAATTAGGAACGTGAACGAATTAGAGCAATGGCTGTATGTTTAAGGCAATACAGACTCAAATGAATACCTCGTCACTTTGCCACAGATTAACTATACTTTTTTTACAGTGTGCGTAGTTAGGGTGCCTCTCCATCCTGAGATGTGCTATGATGAAACCTGCACACACCTGCTAAGAAATTCATTGGTGTGTGTGAATTTCCCAATCCGCACTGGGCCCGCGTGGGAACTACGCCCCAAGTCCGCTCATTCTGAGAAGAGGCCTTTACCATGCAGTGGAACGTATATAAACTAAGACAACGACGACGAAAATTCAAGAAACAAACACAAACTTCCTTTTAATCTGCATCTAAGCTCCTAATAATCAACAAAAGCTTTTATATCCCTTATTTATGTCTCTTTATGTATGTTAAGTCCAATTTATATCTGCTTAGATGTGGCGAGTTCAATTTTCTCCGCCGCATATTTCACCGGGCTACACGCCAGAGGGATCGGTTAAAAATTGCCAGCTTGTACTCTATAAATTTGGACGCCCTGGCCGTGTTAAGGCAGATGGATTTGGCTCAGCGTGTACGGACGACGTAATTAAGTTACTTTTTTAATCAGTTGGATCTACAGAGTGATTTTGATACAGTATACTCGGTGTTTAGTGGAGAAGCTTTGTTACAAACAATATCATGGAAGGAATGAGGCACCGAAGCATTACGGTTGCGTGATCGACGAATTTTATGTCCGTATATTACATAGACCATGATTATCTTACTACCAGTGGTGGTATGACATCTAATATATAAAAATCTCGTGTCACGGTGTACGTTATCGAACTCCTCCGAACAAGTTGACGAATCTTTTCATTCCGTGACTGTACTCATCTAGTCGACTAAGTAAGACTTTGCCATTTTTTATGACGGTTCCTACATCAGAATAAAAACAATAACGCTAATTATGGATGTTGACACCATCAATCAGCTGACGTACTTTTTATGAGCTGTCAAAACACAGTTCTCCCATAGAATTTGAATGGCAATAGCAACTTATGACGTCACTTGTTCGCCAACTCAATCAATTATTTGTTTTAAAGCAACAAAACAATCTATTTTGCAGTTAATCAAAAATTAATCTGGTTTCAGGACTGAAATTTTTTTTTTTATTGTAGTCGTGTCTTCGAATTATTTTATAATGGCGTCACCATCCCTACGTATTGTCACATTGACTTATAACTGAGGAAAAAAGCCTTTGATGTTTGAAGCCTGAACTGACATCGAACTTTAGAGTGGTCAAAGAGTTTCTCGGTTGACTGTTCAAACACTCTCAGTTCTAAAACTAAGTTCTGTAGGCCTAGTCCATTACATCGGTCTATAACTGAGTTAGCCTGCACTTAACGAGTTATGTGCCGTCGCTCCATCTTCACCCACTAAATGTGCCTGAACTTTGTTATTGTTTCCATGCCAACCAAATTATAATGCATTGACAGACAGGTGGCTAACAACACTTGACATTATCAGTAGCGTGTAAGGTTAACGTCCTTGTGCTAGACACTGACTCAATACATGGCACCTTCAATCTTATGTAAGAGAGGTGACAGAATGGCTCATACATGGCAATGGCACCTTCAATCTTATGTCATAATAAGAGAAGTGACAGATGGGTGTCATCTATTGGGCGTTGAGGTGTCAAGCATTAGTATGTTTACCTTATGTTGACTCTTTATTGATAAAGAATAGTTAGAAACAGACAAAATTGATAGAGTTAAGTAGCTTCTAGTCAACGTTAATATCGTGTTAGTAGAAATAGGACTAAAAATCGTGAAAGTTTTAAAGATTATAAGCGGGTTACTTACGGATATTATAAATGTGAAAGGCATTAATATCCTACATTCCAGCCTATGAAGCACAGGCTTCCTCTCAAAACAAGAGAGCTTGGGCCGTAGTTCCTACGCGGGGCCAGTGCGGGTTAGGAATTTCACACACACTTTAAACATGAAACTACCGTGAGACTCACTCATAGTGAAAATAAACGGATCACTCACGTCTTAAAACGTCACGTCTTCGTGTGCGCTTTTGGTAGCCGCCGTGACGTGCGACTCCGAGAGGAAGGGCTACGGATTAGCCCGAAACATGTCGAGTTAAACTCGTTTTAAGACGTGAGTGATCCGTTTATTTTCACTATTTCACACACACCATTGAATTTCTTTTTTTTTTTTTTTTTAATTTATTTACACAAAAACAAACAAAAGAAGTACAGAAATACTTATGTTAAAATACATCTGCCAAACTGCATAGCAGTTTGTTGGCAGAAAGTTTATAACTCTCACTAGTTTATAACTCTCTCTTTACAGGTGTATACAAATTTCCTCACGATGATTTTACCCACCACGAATAAAATTATTTAGATACAAATGAATCAGGATAAACTAAACACAACATAACAGGAAAAAACTTCTATGCAAGTCGAAGGCCAATATTAAATGCACAAAGTTTTTAAGAAATGCTCACATAGCCAGCCTCTACAGGGTGTTACAAAATAACCCTTAAAGCCTGAAACCCCATGAACAGTAAATAAAACTGTAATTTTGCGCGCTGTTCTTTTTTTTGTAAAAAAAAAAAAATATTTTTTATTTTTTTATTAGCCTATTTTTGTGCCCCACTGCTGGGCAAAGGCCTCTCCTCTCTTGATCCACTCCTGCCTATCAAAGGCGAGCTCCCGCCATCCCAAAAAAAAAATATACTAATTTAATTCTTTACTGGAGTACTTCCATACCCTTCAGTTATTACCGGTAATTTTGTAACACCCTGTATTTCATTTTATTCATTACGCCACGTTAAACACATACTTAATGTTGGGTAAAGAAAGCTACCATAAGCATGCACTGCAATAGAATAAAACAATTTATATTTACCGCGGACTTCGCGGGCTCAGATAGTGCCACACGCACACATTTTTTCCAGCCTCATAGCTTTTGTCTGACTAACTAACATGTCTACAAATCACAAACAGAATCTCAGGCCTTATCGTTTGACGCACTTGGAATTATAACCGCTTTCGCCGCTTCTTTCTGTTAAATGATACAGAGTGAGGCTAGATAGAGATGGTGAATGCAAACGCAAGCCACACAGAAGAGACGTGTGACGGGGGCGCGTCGCAGTCAAGGCGCCACGCCGACACGCAGTATATGTTCGGGAAAATGGACACTTGACAGAGAGATTTTTAAATGAGATCATGGGTCAATACAACGAAAGAAAACCAAAGTTGTCTCTCCTGTAGAGTAGACATAAAATTAGCAACTCCAAGTCCGTAAACTTAAGATTTATTTAAATGGACCTAAAGTTGGCCAGACGCCCCACACGCTAGCTGTTGCCCGTGACTCCGTCAGCGACAAATTCGTTTATCACTATCCCGCCAGAACTATGAAGTTTTCTGAGATGAAAACTATCCTATGTCCTTTCCCGAGGCCGTATTGTCTAACGCTTTTGGGGCTTGCCTTCGCTTTCACTATCTCTTTCTATCATCCTTTTATACCGTTTGACAGAAAGAGATAGGTACGCGAACAAAATTTCTATACCAAATTTAATCTAAATCGGTTCAGCGGTTTAAGCGTGAAGAGATCACAGAGAGACAGAAAGATAGACAGACAGACACTTTCGCATTTGTAATATTAATATGGAAGTATAGATATGGATAGTATGGATAGATAGACCCTTAACTTTGGCTATACCTACAATTTTGGTATTTTAATGTTATGGAATTGAATCTACTAACAAAGTTGTACTCTTTAATATTACTAAATATCTATTGGACAATATGAACTTGTGTTTGAATTAAATAAATTATTATTATTGTACCAAAATTTATTGTACCTTTATTTCAAATATTGTTATATAACATGATTGATATACTTATGTAAAACGCTTTCCATTTTTGTATAATTTACTTTGAAAACTTTTCTTTTACAGAATTTTCAAGCCAAAATCGCAAATATTGTTTTGGATAAATGTTGCAGCGACGAAATTTTCCTCGGTGAAAAATGTTTCATGTTGGTTTGTTCGAAGGTTTGTAGCAAAAAAATTAAACGTGGCAAGCAATTCGGGATCTGTAACATTAAAATTAAGTTAATTATTCATGGTTTAATGTACAGAAACATAATACATGCGCAGTCGAAGAAACTGAATCGCGCACTTGGTTTTTTTTTCTCAAATAAACAGAATACATTTTAAAATAAATTATCTGTCATACTGTTAGTTTGTTGCCTCAAAAAATAGCTCTCTGACACTCGGTTCTTAATCTAAATCCTTCCTTAAAACTAAATACATAAACAGGTAGAGATAAACTACGATAACATGGCCCGCCCCTCCAAATTACTATTTAAATGTGTTATGTGTCATATCACATCCTTACGAAAGAGTGTGTAGGTATGTAGTTGTAAGCATTCATCGTTAGTAGCAGGCCGGCAGCGGTCTGAGACAGTCAAGTTATTGTTTTCACGTCGCTCAGTAACACGAAAGTACTGATTGCAAATAAAGTTGTTTTTTTCTTCTAATTACTGAAGGTTGGCCACTAACACCTAATATTTCCTCTTGCCTCATGCAAGGTGGAACAGCTCAGCAGCCTACTCGTGACCTCAGTTCAAGTACTTTGTTTCTCAACCAAGACTTTTTTCTTCGGCTAGCACCGCATTTTCCAGCAATTTGGCCCATGATAATAAACTGCAGTAAGTTGTACCTCTTGAGACGAAAAACATGTACGAGGTGGACAACCTTCCTGTGCTTGATGGTCTGCATGTACTTGCGGTCCTTTCCTATTCGCCTTAAGACTTGAGGCATTCGTGACTTTCTGAATTTAACTAATTGAAAGCACGCGCCAGGAAAACACATCTCAAAAGGCTCTACATAGTTCCTAAGGTCTTCTTTAATAGCCCAAGCCTCGCATCCGTATAAAGCAATGAGCCAAATGTAATATTGATTAAGGCCATTCCTCAGGGAAATGTTAATATTGCGATTGCAAATTATTTTTCTCATTTTTAGGGTTCCGTAGTCAACTAGGAACCCTTATAGTTTCGCCATGTCTGTCCGTCTGTCTGTCTGTCTGTCTGTCCGCAGCTAAGCTCAGAGACTGTTAGTACTAGAAAGCTGTAATTTGGCATGAATATATATATCAGTTATGCCGACAAAGTGGTTAAATAAAAAGAACTAAAAAAGTTTTTTCGTAGACGTAAAGTGGGGGTGATTTTTTTTTTCTCGACTAACCCTATAGTGTGGGGTATCATTGGATAGGTATTTAAAAATAAATAGGGGTTTGCTA
This sequence comes from Archips crataeganus, assembly GCA_947859365.1. Classification (NCBI taxonomy): domain Eukaryota; kingdom Metazoa; phylum Arthropoda; class Insecta; order Lepidoptera; family Tortricidae; genus Archips; species Archips crataeganus. The sequence goes on from OX402064.1 coordinate 6,838,518, forward strand.
AAACCATTTTTTGGTAAAGTGCATTTTTTCGGAGATATTCACTCCGAAAGTTCAAAATATTGTGTCCCCCTCTGACTTTTGAACCGCACATCTAAAAAATATAAAAAAAAAATCACGTCAGTTAGACTTAATAAAAACTTTCTAGGAAAATTATTTTCAACTTAATCAGCTGAGCAGTTTTTAAGTTTTTGTAATAAAATATTTCTAAACTAAGATTGTAATTTAACCGCCACTGCAAACATTTTTTTTTCTTTAAGTACCTATAAGATCACGCTAACAGTATCTCCTTTCAAATAAAAAAATAATAATTGAAATCGGTTCAAATAATAAAGAATTACGTCTGAAAAACCATCAACATACATACTAGGTCATAAGTAGATTAATTACCCAATTCGCCGATAGATGGCGCTCTACCACCGACGTTGAATTCTACATCGCGCTGTTAAGATTTTTCCTGAGTTAATGGGGTCGGGATGGATATGCTTTGTGTTAGGTTAGGTCAAGTAAATCTCACTCTCAATTTCATGGGTGGTCCTTGGTCTTTGTCTTTGAGTTGTATTATGTTCGGTCGTGGGTACTATACTTAATTTTATTGTGTGTTGTGTGGGAAATTGGGTTTAATTAAACTAACTAAAATATAGTGGGGTAAAAATTAATTTGCGTTCCGTTTCGTATTTTGCATGTTGACGGTACTCAATCAAAAATTTTGATGCGAACCAACTAGCATGACTGATCCGACTGGCGATGCGACCGACACTGAGCGCTCCCGCTCCCGAGCTTACGCACACAGAGACAATGTGCTTGTGTATCTCATACAAGTATGGTTTACCCGCTTTCGTGACATAAAACATCTATACCTAGGTACCTAACCTACCTATCTAACTAAAAAAGACGTATTCTAAGTCCGCCTATTGTGACGGTCGGGAACTACGGAACCCTACACTGAGCATGGCCCGACATGCTCTTGACAGGTTTTTTTTTACTTGCGTAGTGCGTACCAGTTCTAACCTTTTCCCGGCAACACTGTAAGTTCTAACAAATATAAGTTAATGTATAATGTGTCATTTATTTTGATATCTCCTTAACTAAAAAAAATGTTAGAAATATCGCGTAAGTAAATAAAATTTTTATTAGAACACAATTTCAACATTTTTTAATTTTTGTGCAATCACCAATCAGTACTCGTAAAATCTCACTTATGTATGTATGTATGTATGTATGTATGTAAAACTCTTTATTGTACATAAAACATGAAAATAACTAGTTAACAAGAGATACAGATGTACAAAGGCGAACTTATTTCCGGATTTGTTGGTCAACTAATCATAACCTGCCCGGACGCGCGGCAGGAAGGACGTGTGAGTTTCATAGAGTGCGCCACTGCCGCGCTGTACTGCGAGTAATCAACTTATTAACTGAGACGACTACCTAGTCGAACAATAATTATTAATTCGAGTATCTGCTTTTATTTGACGGATGTCTCAGCACGCAGACATGCGTGGAGAGTTTTGGTGGTGCTTTATAAATACTTTCACAAACATTGAATACTTCCTGAATTTTGGAGGGGCGGGCCATGTTATCGTAGAATATCTCTATCAACAATCCTCCACATCTCGCCAAGCCATGTACTTTATCTAACTATTTTATTCTATTCGCTAACATTAGCTGTCTTTACTAATTCTATTCAACAAGCTATTTTTAATTTTATTTTTGTAAATAACTTCAGAAGTTTTATAATTTTAGAGTTTTCATCCCATTTAGTATTCTGGGTATCATAATATTTTGTTTATAGGTTCACTTCGTACACATTCCCATTTCGTTCACATTCCTACTTCGTCCACAATCTCACTTCGTCAAAATTCCCATTTCATCCATATTCCCATTTCGTCCTTTTCCCACTTCGTCCACATTCCCACTCAGTCAACATTCCCATCTCGTCCATATTCCCACTTCGTCCACAATACCACTTCGTCAACATTCCTAGCCAATTTTAAGGCGGTTTTCTAACGGATCCCTATCACTTAGCTTAATTCTCAGGGAATGTTTTATTTTGTTATTTAAGTATGGACGAAATGGGAATGTTGACGAAGTGGGAATGTGGACGAAGTGGGAATGTGAACGAAATGGGAATATGGAAGAAATGGGAATGTTGACAATAGAGGAAGTAGACGAATAGGGAATTGGTTGTGGACGAAATGGGATTGCTGACGAACTAGGAACTTGACAAAATAGGAATGTGGACGAAGTGAATCTAAACGATATTTTCTTGTACGCTGACCGTAAGTAATAGTTACATACTTTAGGTACAAGTTTTGTTTATTTATTTCTCCAGTTAATACATTTAGTTGGATATAAATGATCGATAGGGACTTTAAATTTTAAATTGTCTCGAATTGTGTTCTAATGCTTTTTTTTTATACAATTAATTATTATTATTACAATATAGGCTTGCGTTTGACCACAATCACGCCTGATGGAAAGCGAAGATGAGGCCTACGATGAAGCACGCTTGCTTAGTAAATGCTCATTCACCCTAGATTTGAAAGCGGCTAGATTATAGTGTTCAGGGAACACAGTCGCAGGCAGGGAATTCCACTCCTGTGTGGTTGATGAAGGAAGAGCGAAAATGCTTTGTGCGTGTGAAGAGCAAAAATGCTAGGTAGAAGCGAAAATTTTTCCTGTCCTAGAATCACCTTAAAGAGCGGAAATAACTCATTATGTACCCTGTTACACTTATCTTTCGTTTTTTGTTTATAAGATATTTCAATAACCTTCTAGAGCTTAGAGCCTGTTTGTTGCAAAATATATCATGATGGGGTTCTATTCATCTGATAAAGATATTACCATGAAATCGCTTGTGAAAAGGTTTTACACTGTACGCAAATCAGTTTCCTCGAAATTAATTTTACAAGGTTGTAAGAATAGAAAAACTATACCTGTTGGAACTAAACCAGGGTTTACAAAGAAAGTATAGACGGGCAAGTGTAGAAAAGTAGAGATATGCGCCTTGTCCAACCTTAAGTCATTGAGTTGCGGTATTATCAGAGTTACAGATATTCTCCCTGAAATAAAATAAAAACCTTTTTAATCAGATCTCATTCTTATAACGTGTCAATTTAGAGTTGAATTAGAGCGGTATTTTGTTACTCTGCTCATTTAAAAATATGACACAGATTTTCAATATTTTTCGATTAGATTTTATACACAAACGATTTAAAAAATTAGCCCTCTTGTGGCACCTAAGTGATTGCAAGTGCGTTATCAACCCAGATGGCTGAGATAGATTATGCTTCTTGATGCAGTATTTTATAGGCTACCTTTATCTCACACAAATAAAACAAGCAACAGAAATCTAAAGAACGATTCAAATTATTTGCTATATAATGTGTAACAGAACAAAGAGCAAGGAAGATAGCTGGTTGGTGGCCAAGAGGAGTATACTTTTTAATAACTTTTTAGTAGGTACTTTTTTTTGTTTGGTCCATACAGAGTTAGGGGAGAGTAACCTATATTGAACCGGCGCTAAAATTGAACCACTTCCGTATTTCTACCAAATTACACTATTTAATTACACTGCCAACAAAAAATGAAGCGATGATGCAAAATGGCGGACTGTTTGTGGGCGCTGTCATCGCTTCACTTTTTGTTGCCAGTGTTTGGTAGAAATTCGGAAGTGGTCCAATTTAAGCGCCGGTTCAATATAGGTTACTCTCCCTTACTTAATATTTAATTTAATTTCATATTGACCGAACGAAAAAAAAAGTACTACCTACAAGTTAATAAAAAGTATATCATTCAATCATACTCCTCTTGGCTATTAACGAGGTATCGGCTTTGCTCTTCATTCTGTTACATGCTGTATTATATATGAAGTAATCTTTACTTCCGTGCGTTGACCTGTAGTGTGTGGTTGATACTATAGGTAGAATAAAAAGACAATTTCACATACTTATCAATTCCACACCACTTCGGCACCAACTTTCAGAGTTGCGTAGTCAACTAGGTGATTCAACGAGTGGGGAATGCGTAGTTGTACTCTTTAATATTACTAAATATCTATTGGACAATATGAACTTGTGTTTGAATTAAATAAATTATTATTATTGTACCAAAATTTATTGTACCTTTATTTCAAATATTGTTATATAACATGATTGATATACTTATGTAAAACGCTTTCCATTTTTGTATAATTTACTTTGAAAACTTTTCTTTTACAGAATTTTCAAGCCAAAATCGCAAATATTGTTTTGGATAAATGTTGCAGCGACGAAATTTTCCTCGGTGAAAAATGTTTCATGTTGGTTTGTTCGAAGGTTTGTAGCAAAAAAATTAAACGTGGCAAGCAATTCGGGATCTGTAACATTAAAATTAAGTTAATTATTCATGGTTTAATGTACAGAAACATAATACATGCGCAGTCGAAGAAACTGAATCGCGCACTTGGTTTTTTTTTCTCAAATAAACAGAATACATTTTAAAATAAATTATCTGTCATACTGTTAGTTTGTTGCCTCAAAAAATAGCTCTCTGACACTCGGTTCTTAATCTAAATCCTTCCTTAAAACTAAATACATAAACAGGTAGAGATAAACTACGATAACATGGCCCGCCCCTCCAAATTACTATTTAAATGTGTTATGTGTCATATCACATCCTTACGAAAGAGTGTGTAGGTATGTAGTTGTAAGCATTCATCGTTAGTAGCAGGCCGGCAGCGGTCTGAGACAGTCAAGTTATTGTTTTCACGTCGCTCAGTAACACGAAAGTACTGATTGCAAATAAAGTTGTTTTTTTCTTCTAATTACTGAAGGTTGGCCACTAACACCTAATATTTCCTCTTGCCTCATGCAAGGTGGAACAGCTCAGCAGCCTACTCGTGACCTCAGTTCAAGTACTTTGTTTCTCAACCAAGACTTTTTTCTTCGGCTAGCACCGCATTTTCCAGCAATTTGGCCCATGATAATAAACTGCAGTAAGTTGTACCTCTTGAGACGAAAAACATGTACGAGGTGGACAACCTTCCTGTGCTTGATGGTCTGCATGTACTTGCGGTCCTTTCCTATTCGCCTTAAGACTTGAGGCATTCGTGACTTTCTGAATTTAACTAATTGAAAGCACGCGCCAGGAAAACACATCTCAAAAGGCTCTACATAGTTCCTAAGGTCTTCTTTAATAGCCCAAGCCTCGCATCCGTATAAAGCAATGAGCCAAATGTAATATTGATTAAGGCCATTCCTCAGGGAAATGTTAATATTGCGATTGCAAATTATTTTTCTCATTTTTAGGGTTCCGTAGTCAACTAGGAACCCTTATAGTTTCGCCATGTCTGTCCGTCTGTCTGTCTGTCTGTCTGTCCGCAGCTAAGCTCAGAGACTGTTAGTACTAGAAAGCTGTAATTTGGCATGAATATATATATCAGTTATGCCGACAAAGTGGTTAAATAAAAAGAACTAAAAAAGTTTTTTCGTAGACGTAAAGTGGGGGTGATTTTTTTTTTCTCGACTAACCCTATAGTGTGGGGTATCATTGGATAGGTATTTAAAAATAAATAGGGGTTTGCTAAAACCATTTTTTGGTAAAGTGCATTTTTTCGGAGATATTCACTCCGAAAGTTCAAAATATTGTGTCCCCCTCTGACTTTTGAACCGCACATCTAAAAAATATAAAAAAAAAATCACGTCAGTTAGACTTAATAAAAACTTTCTAGGAAAATTATTTTCAACTTAATCAGCTGAGCAGTTTTTAAGTTTTTGTAATAAAATATTTCTAAACTAAGATTGTAATTTAACCGCCACTGCAAACATTTTTTTTTCTTTAAGTACCTATAAGATCACGCTAACAGTATCTCCTTTCAAATAAAAAAATAATAATTGAAATCGGTTCAAATAATAAAGAATTACGTCTGAAAAACCATCAACATACATACTAGGTCATAAGTAGATTAATTACCCAATTCGCCGATAGATGGCGCTCTACCACCGACGTTGAATTCTACATCGCGCTGTTAAGATTTTTCCTGAGTTAATGGGGTCGGGATGGATATGCTTTGTGTTAGGTTAGGTCAAGTAAATCTCACTCTCAATTTCATGGGTGGTCCTTGGTCTTTGTCTTTGAGTTGTATTATGTTCGGTCGTGGGTACTATACTTAATTTTATTGTGTGTTGTGTGGGAAATTGGGTTTAATTAAACTAACTAAAATATAGTGGGGTAAAAATTAATTTGCGTTCCGTTTCGTATTTTGCATGTTGACGGTACTCAATCAAAAATTTTGATGCGAACCAACTAGCATGACTGATCCGACTGGCGATGCGACCGACACTGAGCGCTCCCGCTCCCGAGCTTACGCACACAGAGACAATGTGCTTGTGTATCTCATACAAGTATGGTTTACCCGCTTTCGTGACATAAAACATCTATACCTAGGTACCTAACCTACCTATCTAACTAAAAAAGACGTATTCTAAGTCCGCCTATTGTGACGGTCGGGAACTACGGAACCCTACACTGAGCATGGCCCGACATGCTCTTGACAGGTTTTTTTTTACTTGCGTAGTGCGTACCAGTTCTAACCTTTTCCCGGCAACACTGTAAGTTCTAACAAATATAAGTTAATGTATAATGTGTCATTTATTTTGATATCTCCTTAACTAAAAAAAATGTTAGAAATATCGCGTAAGTAAATAAAATTTTTATTAGAACACAATTTCAACATTTTTTAATTTTTGTGCAATCACCAATCAGTACTCGTAAAATCTCACTTATGTATGTATGTATGTATGTATGTATGTATGTAAAACTCTTTATTGTACATAAAACATGAAAATAACTAGTTAACAAGAGATACAGATGTACAAAGGCGAACTTATTTCCGGATTTGTTGGTCAACTAATCATAACCTGCCCGGACGCGCGGCAGGAAGGACGTGTGAGTTTCATAGAGTGCGCCACTGCCGCGCTGTACTGCGAGTAATCAACTTATTAACTGAGACGACTACCTAGTCGAACAATAATTATTAATTCGAGTATCTGCTTTTATTTGACGGATGTCTCAGCACGCAGACATGCGTGGAGAGTTTTGGTGGTGCTTTATAAATACTTTCACAAACATTGAATACTTCCTGAATTTTGGAGGGGCGGGCCATGTTATCGTAGAATATCTCTATCAACAATCCTCCACATCTCGCCAAGCCATGTACTTTATCTAACTATTTTATTCTATTCGCTAACATTAGCTGTCTTTACTAATTCTATTCAACAAGCTATTTTTAATTTTATTTTTGTAAATAACTTCAGAAGTTTTATAATTTTAGAGTTTTCATCCCATTTAGTATTCTGGGTATCATAATATTTTGTTTATAGGTTCACTTCGTACACATTCCCATTTCGTTCACATTCCTACTTCGTCCACAATCTCACTTCGTCAAAATTCCCATTTCATCCATATTCCCATTTCGTCCTTTTCCCACTTCGTCCACATTCCCACTCAGTCAACATTCCCATCTCGTCCATATTCCCACTTCGTCCACAATACCACTTCGTCAACATTCCTAGCCAATTTTAAGGCGGTTTTCTAACGGATCCCTATCACTTAGCTTAATTCTCAGGGAATGTTTTATTTTGTTATTTAAGTATGGACGAAATGGGAATGTTGACGAAGTGGGAATGTGGACGAAGTGGGAATGTGAACGAAATGGGAATATGGAAGAAATGGGAATGTTGACAATAGAGGAAGTAGACGAATAGGGAATTGGTTGTGGACGAAATGGGATTGCTGACGAACTAGGAACTTGACAAAATAGGAATGTGGACGAAGTGAATCTAAACGATATTTTCTTGTACGCTGACCGTAAGTAATAGTTACATACTTTAGGTACAAGTTTTGTTTATTTATTTCTCCAGTTAATACATTTAGTTGGATATAAATGATCGATAGGGACTTTAAATTTTAAATTGTCTCGAATTGTGTTCTAATGCTTTTTTTTTATACAATTAATTATTATTATTACAATATAGGCTTGCGTTTGACCACAATCACGCCTGATGGAAAGCGAAGATGAGGCCTACGATGAAGCACGCTTGCTTAGTAAATGCTCATTCACCCTAGATTTGAAAGCGGCTAGATTATAGTGTTCAGGGAACACAGTCGCAGGCAGGGAATTCCACTCCTGTGTGGTTGATGAAGGAAGAGCGAAAATGCTTTGTGCGTGTGAAGAGCAAAAATGCTAGGTAGAAGCGAAAATTTTTCCTGTCCTAGAATCACCTTAAAGAGCGGAAATAACTCATTATGTACCCTGTTACACTTATCTTTCGTTTTTTGTTTATAAGATATTTCAATAACCTTCTAGAGCTTAGAGCCTGTTTGTTGCAAAATATATCATGATGGGGTTCTATTCATCTGATAAAGATATTACCATGAAATCGCTTGTGAAAAGGTTTTACACTGTACGCAAATCAGTTTCCTCGAAATTAATTTTACAAGGTTGTAAGAATAGAAAAACTATACCTGTTGGAACTAAACCAGGGTTTACAAAGAAAGTATAGACGGGCAAGTGTAGAAAAGTAGAGATATGCGCCTTGTCCAACCTTAAGTCATTGAGTTGCGGTATTATCAGAGTTACAGATATTCTCCCTGAAATAAAATAAAAACCTTTTTAATCAGATCTCATTCTTATAACGTGTCAATTTAGAGTTGAATTAGAGCGGTATTTTGTTACTCTGCTCATTTAAAAATATGACACAGATTTTCAATATTTTTCGATTAGATTTTATACACAAACGATTTAAAAAATTAGCCCTCTTGTGGCACCTAAGTGATTGCAAGTGCGTTATCAACCCAGATGGCTGAGATAGATTATGCTTCTTGATGCAGTATTTTATAGGCTACCTTTATCTCACACAAATAAAACAAGCAACAGAAATCTAAAGAACGATTCAAATTATTTGCTATATAATGTGTAACAGAACAAAGAGCAAGGAAGATAGCTGGTTGGTGGCCAAGAGGAGTATACTTTTTAATAACTTTTTAGTAGGTACTTTTTTTTGTTTGGTCCATACAGAGTTAGGGGAGAGTAACCTATATTGAACCGGCGCTAAAATTGAACCACTTCCGTATTTCTACCAAATTACACTATTTAATTACACTGCCAACAAAAAATGAAGCGATGATGCAAAATGGCGGACTGTTTGTGGGCGCTGTCATCGCTTCACTTTTTGTTGCCAGTGTTTGGTAGAAATTCGGAAGTGGTCCAATTTAAGCGCCGGTTCAATATAGGTTACTCTCCCTTACTTAATATTTAATTTAATTTCATATTGACCGAACGAAAAAAAAAGTACTACCTACAAGTTAATAAAAAGTATATCATTCAATCATACTCCTCTTGGCTATTAACGAGGTATCGGCTTTGCTCTTCATTCTGTTACATGCTGTATTATATATGAAGTAATCTTTACTTCCGTGCGTTGACCTGTAGTGTGTGGTTGATACTATAGGTAGAATAAAAAGACAATTTCACATACTTATCAATTCCACACCACTTCGGCACCAACTTTCAGAGTTGCGTAGTCAACTAGGTGATTCAACGAGTGGGGAATGCGTAGTCAACTGAATCAGCTCGTCTTCTAGTATTTTAATGCCGCCAGTCGCAAGCGCATAGTCGCCGCGGGCCCGACGTATGGGCAACACGTGTCAAACGGTTTCGAGTAGACCTAGCTCACGACGCGTAGTAGACGCGTACACCACGCGTCGTACACTACCTTTACATAAATTTTGGGAAATGTACTGTAGGTAATGCGAAGCAAGCCTTAATTTTCAATATTTAACTTTGAGTCGAGTGGCTGTTGAGTTGTTATAGTACGCGAAGACCTTAAAACTATTAAACCGATTTAATAAATCTTGTACTTGTATAAAGTTCAGAAGGGATAAAAGGGTAAAGGGGTAGAAGGGTTAGGGAGAAGGGGGGGCTATCCTTGACTAACGTAGCAAACTTTTATCCTGGAAAACAGCAAAATTTTTAGCGAGACGCAAGCTACTTTGCGAGTGTTTACCAGAACGCGCTCCCGCGTAGTCTGACGTAATAGTAGGTTCTCTTCCTCGGCGGTAGAATTTTAGGTATGCGTAACCATTAAAAGAAATGAAGTCGAATCCAATTGTAACGACCAGGTTGTCAGTTTCTTTGTTAATACTAAAACAATGCAAGACATATTAAATATAAAATTATTTCAAACAAAAACTCTATGACTCAGGTACAGATAGTTGTAGGGCAGGGAGAACCGAGCACGCGCTAAACGGTGTCAGAGAGGAGCCCCATCCCGATCAGTGGGCGTCGCGGTGTCTCTACATGCTCCCGTGGTGTTCCCAATGGTAAATGTGGGAATTCGTGTGGTCGCTAGTGGGTACGCCCAGGGAGAGCCCTATATACTCCCCGATTTCCTGAACGGGGAGACGCATAAGGTGAATTTTCCACACCTTAAAAAAGGTACTGAGTGTCGTATTCATTAAATAAGCAGCTGCTTCTGCCGTAATTTGAACCTGGAACCTCAATTTCATACTAGGGGTCACTAGCTACTAGTCTATTTGGTTGTAAATGATTTGATACTTACTAAAACTCTTCGATTTTACCAGTCCGTATGCCACTATACGCCAAATTTACTAGAGTAACCGAGAGATTGGCACCAGGCAAGTTGATGGTTGTTTGAGCTCGGTATAAAGGCTCGGGCACAGGCTCTGCTGATATTTTGCATTTGGAGTGCTGCGCGAAGAAACGCCGGATACAAAATATGTCGTAGATTTCACATGGACGCTCTATTCTGGCGGTGATATCTTAACAGAAATGAAATCATAATTTTTTCAAGGTGAGCATGACCAGAGTTAATTATAAGGCTGGTAGTAATTTGCTAACACAGGGTGTTGTCGTTTCGCAATCCTCAAAAACTGTATCAGTCCTTGGCAGTCGATTTTTAAAGTTGTTGTTGGCCTAGTATTTGACATTGACATACAAGTCAAGCATTGGGTCCCCAACAGTCCCCATAGTAAGAGACTACTCTAATACTCTAAAATAAGTGAACATGACATGGATGTTATATCTGCATCAAAGACAAAGAGATTAAAACAGTCACATTTATAACTTTTTTTTTAACGAAATAAAGAAGTTAAACTACGCATTTTTCATTAAATTTTATAGTCGATTATCTTTTAAACGGTACGAGCTAGGTGTCTTAGAGAAATTAGCTTCATTATGACCTAAAAGAAGCTACCCTTACAGTTAAAGGAAATAAAAAATACGCGGTGTATTGATTGGTGCAAATTAAGTGTGCTACCTATTTGCCGTTAAAAAATTCAATAAATCACATAACTTACCAGGATTTCCTGCGTCTAAGTCAAATTTAAAATCACTCTTGTTGCCAAAGCCATATTCGTAATATCCAGCATGATTTAAACCAAGGTACTCATATACTGAGCGATCACCAATATTTAATAACCCGACGTTAGGCGAATCATTTTTGCTTTTCTTGATATCGCTAGTACTAGAAGCAAGTTTATTACCAAAACTAACCCCTAAAATTAAAAATAAGCAAATATAATTTTTCATTTTGTACGACTTGCATTTGCTGTTAGCACTGCAATATTGGAAAACAGTTTACATTGTGTTTGTAAGTAGACACGTTTAGTTGCGTGAGATAATCGATTAAACATCTATTACCTATAGTTCAAAGTATCCTAATTTAAGAAGCCTTTAATTAATGTAACTTTGTTGGGCGGTGCCAGTAAACATGTAAAATCGATTAATTGTAGGCCTTATCTTCGCTTTCCATCAGGCAAAACGCAAGCCGTATAAAAAAAATGTGCTAATTCTGCCGCCTGCAATATAATGCGGCAATTACACTACTTCGCTTACCTAATGCGGTCGCCGAACTTGTTTCAAACTACTGCGGGTTCGGGTTCGCCTTCACATTTTAGTCTGTCCACCTAATGCGGTGGCCATAATTTTAGGCGCAGGAAGCTGTCGCTAGTCGAATGCGGCCAACTACCGTACTCTTAACACTATTGCGGTCACCGCATGTTGCATGCGGCAATCGATTTAATTTAATTACCGCTTAATTTAACGACCGCTTTAGCCTAGTTGGTAGTGACCCTGCCTACGAAGCAAGAGGTCCTGGGTTCAAATCCCGGTAAGGGCATTTATTTTTGTGATGAGCACGAATATTTGTTCCTGAGTTATGGATGTTTTCTATGTATTTAAGTATTTATTTATCTATATAAGTATGTTTATCCGTTGCTTAGTACCCATAACACAAGCTTTGCTAAGCTTACTTTGGGACTAGGTCAATTGGTGTGAATTGTCCCATGATATTTATTTATTTTATTTATTTATTTATTACCGCATAATGCTAGTGGCACCGCGTAGTCAGCGTTCTACATGTAGATTATTAATTGGTCCCAAATTTGGGAAATTTTATAAAAAAAATATTATTGTGATCAAGCGTGCCTATATAGAAGTATAGTTTTACTTCAAAAACCCCCGATTTTGAAACATTCTTCCGCTCCGCTCCGCTCCTTATTGGTGTTACCGTGATGATATATAGCCTACAGCCTTCCTCGATAAATGGGCTATCTAACACTGAAAGAATTTTTCAAATCGGAGCAGTAGTTCCTGAGATTAGCGCGTTCAAACAAACAAACAAACTCTTCAGCTTTATAATATTATAATAGATTAATAATAATAATAATCTATTTACTTCAAGTTACTAGTCTCATTAAGATTAGCTAGCCATACATGCTCGGATATGCCCGCCGGATCTGCCCAACAGACGGGCCTGGCGGGCAGATCCGTGCGTATATGGTGAGAACAGACACGAATATGTCCGCCATTCTCACCATGCACGCACGGATCTGCCCGCCAGGTGCGTCTGTTGGAAGGGCAGATCCGGCGGGCATATACGTGCGTGTATGTCTAGCTATGAAGATTGTAGACGTACAATTATTATCGCTATAATTAGATCTAAAAATCACCAAATATATTCAGACCACTCAGCAATGCCTTATTTACAAGAAACAAACACTTTTTTTTACTTTCCCCATAGTTAAATCGCCCGATTTTGATGTATGGCTTTAAGGTCTGGAGCTTAGCCCTGATGGAAGAGCATAAACTTTTGGTTGCGGAGAGAAGAATCTTACGCAGGATTCTTGGCCTAACGCAGAGACCGAAATTGAGGACCTGAACCCAATATAATTGGAGTGATCAGAGCTCACAGGCTTTGGTGGATTGGCCGCCTCAAGCGCATGGAGGACGGTCGTGCAGTGAAGAGGGCCTACCAGGGTAGTCCAACAGGGCGGCGTCCCGTTGGTCGCCCTAGGTACCGTTGGGCAGATGTGGTAGAGGCGGATCTGCGCGAGCTTGAGCCTGGTGACTGGCGAAAGACGGCACAGGACCAGGATCTTTGGCGAACACTCGAATTGGAGGCCAATACACACTTTGGGTCGTTGCTCCAGAGGAGTAAGTAAGTATAGTTAAATCATCGATAAAGTAAATCGTGTTACCTTACTTTTAGAATCATAATCTTTTTGGTTGGATCATATTCTGACTATTTAATTTTATGACACTTCATAAACAATGACAATGTAAGTCAGTCAATGTCAATAATTTGTTTGATTCGTGAAAACTAAAGGCCACAAAATATTGCTGTCTCTGCACCCAATATCATTTCTTTCCTTTCGGCGTCGAGACTCTAGGTCCTTTGGGTAAGGGTGCACCCCAAGGGGGTAAGGGGATAGTGACTGGAGCTACACAGGGAGCTCAGGAATAGGTTGAGAGAGGCAACAGGCAACCCTCGCGCCGGCAGCTTTCTCGCGCAAAGAATCGCAATCGCAGTTCAGCGCGGGAATGCTGCCTGCGTGATGGGCACCATGCCAAGAGGCCCACCTCTCTTTTTTAATTAGGTTTAGTTTTAGTTATTTTAATTTAATAGTAGTTTTAGTCTTGTATTTACACCTTTAAATATATGTTTTTTCTTTCATGAAAACTAAATAATCTTTACTTTCATCGTAACTGACATTGGCCCAAGCCTTAAGGCCGCCATTAAGGGGAATAATAATAATAAATAGCCTTGAAAAACATTTAATAATTCAGGGTGATGCAGGGGGTGCAGGGGGGTGCAGGAGGGGTGCGGGTGGGGGTGCAGGGGGGTGCGGATGTGGGTGCAGGGGGGTGTGGGTGGGGAGTGGGGGCTTCTAAGGGGGGATGAAAATTTCATTGATTTTGCCGTAGGATGCACCGTTTTCAAGATATTTGACAAAACGGGTAGGTATGTATTACAATACCGAAGTACGAAAGACCGAATGTATTAAAACATCGAATGGTTCAAAAGACCGACACGATTTTTTTCTGAAACCGTAAACTTTTCACAATTTATTAAAACGGCATCATACAGAACCATTAGGTTAGGTTAGGTTAGTTTTATAACAATCTTAAAAAGTTAACGGTTTTAGAGAAAAATCGTGTCGGTCTTTTGACCCATTCGATGTTTTAATACATTCGTTCTTTCGTACTTCGGTATTGTAATACATACCCGAGGTTCTCGTCCGATCACCGAGGTTAAGCAACGTCGGGCGCGGTCAGTACTTGGATGGGTGACCGCCTGGTTTTTGAATGTTTTGTTATGACGTTGTCACGTTAAACTATCGTCCGTAAGCCGACTTTACAGACAACCGGTTTCTAATCAAGATTTTTTAGCCTGTAATACTTTGAAAATAGTCTCTTTACGTCTGGGACACTCTTTATTTAGTAAACAACACATTGTCATTTTATTCTTGCATGCCAAATTTACATTAAAAACTTTTCCGTTACAAAACTTTCAAGTTAAAATCACACATATTTTTCTGGATATATGTGGCAGCGACGAAATTGCCTTCGGTTAAAAATGTTTCTTGTTCGTTTGTTCGAAGGTTTACAGCGAAATAATTAAAAGTGGGAAGCAGTTCGGGATCTGTAAAAAAAAGAAAAATATTAGGGGACAATCTTACACAGATCAAACTAGTCCCAAACTAAGCAAAGCTTGTACTATGGGTACTAGACGACGATAAACATACTTATATTGATAAATAAATACTTAAATACATAGAAAACATCCATGACTCAGGAACAAATATTCGTGCTCATCACACAAATGAATGCCCTTACCGGGATTCGAACCCAGGACTTCTTGCTTCGTAGGCAGGGTCACTACCAACTAGGCTAAAGCGGTTGTCAACAATAAATTTAAATTAGTTATTCATGGCAATGGTGTCTAGAAACATAATACATTCGCAGTTGAAGAAACTGAACCACGTATCGGGTTGGAAGCTTTTTGTTGCAAATGTCTTGATGACGTTTCATACTTAACAGTTATCTGCCAAAGATATTACAGTGATTAGGTATAAATGTGATAAGGTTTTACATTCTACGCGAATGAGTTTCCTGTACCTTCTCGTACTATACATTCTAATTCACTTCACAAGGTTTAAAGATGAAAACTATACCTGTTGGAACTATACCAGGGCCTACGAACATCGTATAGACGGGCACGTATAGAAAAGTGGAAATATGTGCCTTGTCCAACCTTAAGTCATTGAGTTGCGGTATTACCAGAGTTATAGACATTCTCCCTGAAATAAAAAAAAACTTTTATTCAGATCTCATTTTTATAACGAGTCAATTTAGAATTGAGTTAGAGTGGTATTTTTTGCAATCCGTTTTCAGTATATTCGATTAGAATTTTTACAAAAATGATTAGAAAATTTGCCCCCTTGTGGCACTTAAGTAATTACAAGTGCGTTATCAAACCCAGAGGGGTGAGATGGATTATGCTTCTTGATGCACTATTTTTTAGGCTGCTTTATCGTATGTACAGAAGTAAAACGAGCCACCGATATCTAAAGATCAATTCAAATCCATTGCTCTACTAATAAAGTATTCTTTATTTCCGTATATAACCTGTATTTATATATAGTAAAGAGACATAATCTTTTTGATTGTAGTACGTAAAAGTAACGCCTAAAAATATGAACCGATTTAAAAATAATCATTTATTTAATTAAGTACCTACTAGGCTAGGGATAGTACAGACAAACTATGATTATATAGACAAAAATGTATCCCAGGAAAGTACTAAATTCCGTTTGCGTCTGGATGCTCTGGAATGCATGGAAATAATTAGGTACAACACTATGGGGTCTATTATTAATGAACAGGTAAATTTAGTATCTTCTCCTTTACTGCGGCTTGGGTCGAATTTGAACAGTTAGTATTAATTAAATATGCCTTATAAATAAATAAACAAAAAAAAAAAAAAAAAAAATTCAAGGTAGTTTTAAATATGTCAATAAAAGTTAATTTTTGTGGGGTAGTTTGAGAATAAGAAAAATAAAGTGGGTACTTGAGAAGTTACAGTGACAAGTTAAAACATTTGTTTTGGTTTGTTAGTTTAACGTTTGGTAGCATAGCATACGGTTGTGGTAACTCTGAAGATGAGCTCTGGTTGAGTTCGAAACGCGTCAGTGTAGCTTGGTGGTGGTGATGGTTGGGTTTATGTGATTTGTGTGTGTTCGTACAGTGTGGAGGTGGAGGAACTGCATGAACGCACATTTCTTGCATAAACGTAACTATTGTAAGGTCGCGGGTGAGCAAAGTAATTGTTTTAGTTCATTATGATTATATAGACAAAAATGTATCCCAGGAAAGTACTAAATTCCGGCAAGACGCAAACGACGATGCGAGTAAAATTACCAATAAGGGCTGCCGCGTAGTCTGCAGTAACGGTGGGTTCTCTTCCTCGGCGGTAGAATTTTAAGTATGCGTAACCATAAAAAGAAATGAAGTCAAATCCGAGTGTCATGACCAAGTTGCCGGTTTCTTTGTTGATGCTAAAACAACGCAAAACATTAAATTAGGGAAATAAAACGCCCACAAAAATAATTTTGGACAAAAAAGATCTATGACTGAAGTATAGACAGTCGTGTTCATTATAAGCAGCTGTTCCTGGCTTCCTGCCGTATTTCCCCTCGGTACTTAAATGAGTAGAAGTCTAATTTGTGCTTGGGTTAAAACGCTACATCGTCAAAATGTACAATATACACCTATGACAGAATACTACAATGCCAAAATGTGTAATCGACCTAACGTGTAATTGTCAAATTGTCTCAAGGCCTAAACTGTCAACCTCTGAAAATAATACTGTCGGTTATAATCACGGTTCTAATTTTACCGGTGATAAGTACACAATGATTTCTAAGCTGCCAAGTGGTTTCAAGGAGTTCTGTTAACAAGAATCACTTTATTTATAACAATAACTCCTTATACAAATATTAACTTATAGAGTTATTAGAGTTTTAGACGACCAGACGGCCTAGTGGTTAGAGAACCTGACCATGAAGCTTGAGGTCCCGGGTTCGATTCCCGTGTCAGGGCAGATATTTGTATGAAAAATAGGAATGTTTGTTCCCGGGTCTTGGGTGTTTAATATGTATTTAAGTATGTATCTATCTATATAAGTATGTTTATCCGTTGCCTGGTACCCATAACGCAAGCTTGCCTAGCTTACTTTGGGACTAGGTCAATTGGTGTGAATTGTCCCGTGTTATTTATTTTATTTATTTATTGTACATTTTATTGCAAGCACATTATGGCGTAGACACGTTTCGCCCCATGCGGATTTTGACTCGTACATAATTTTTGGCATGTAAGTAATGCTAACGAGTACACTTCTAAACATTGTACATTTTAACAATGTAGCGTTTTGACCCAAACACAGTTAGACTTCTGCTCATATAAGTACTGGGGGCGTATTTTGAATATCGATACCTTAGCTGTTCACACTCGTACTAATTACAATGAACTGCACATTCAAATTAGCACTGTATGTCCTAGAAATACAGTGTTAATTTGTATGTGCGTGCAGTTCATTGTAATTAGGTATGAGTCTGAACTAAGGTATCGATAAGGAAACTTAACTTCATTCTGTAAGTCTGTTCTGTAGTCTGTAGCTACTTGACTTTTCGATCGTAAATAATTTGATACTTACTAAAACTCTTCGATTTTACCAGTCCTTATGCCACTATACGCCAAATTGTCTAGA
This sequence comes from Archips crataeganus, assembly GCA_947859365.1. Lineage (NCBI taxonomy): Eukaryota > Metazoa > Arthropoda > Insecta > Lepidoptera > Tortricidae > Archips > Archips crataeganus. The sequence goes on from OX402064.1 coordinate 6,856,628, forward strand.
GTAGCCGAGAGATTGGCACTGGGGAAGTTGAAGGTTGTTTGAGCTCGGTATAAAGGCTCGGGCACAGGCTCTGCTGATATTTTGCATTTGGAGTGCTGCGCGAAGAAACGCCGGATACAAAATGTGTCGTAGATTTCACATGGACGCTCTATTCTGGCGTTGATATCTTAACAGAAATGAAATCATAGATTTAATATACTATCTGTATTTATGTAGGTATTTGTATTTGAGTAGTCTGTAATGTGTATTTGTGTGTTAATAGTTTGTGGTAATGTGTGACTAAATAATGTCAAAATGTATTTGTCATCTTAACTCAGATTCAACAATTTAATTTTTCAACCCTACGCCGACCCGTGTTTATTAGATCCTTGCCCAATTAGTGGGTCAGGGCGCTGAGGAATACTTGAAATTTAATTTTAAATAGCTTTTAGCGAGGAAAATTATATTGTACCACTTTGACGGTCAATTTTTTAAAATTCGTGGTAGTTGGCCTCGAAAATTTATAATTCGTGCTCTAGTTTTTGACAAACTTGTTGACACCAGTTATGAGCTAGTGTTGTCTTCTAAATACATGCCCGCCAAGCATTGGGTCACCAATAGCCCCCATAGTAAGAGACTACTCTAATGCTCTATGATAAGTGACACGCCATGGATGTGACACATCACAGACAAAGTGATTTATGTTAAACAAACTCACGTCTTTAACTTTTTTGAAAATACTAAATAACTCATTAATTTAGAATAGAATAGAATAGAATAATTTTTGTTTCGGGCTGCATAGGCCCATATAAAAAATACCTTAAAGACTAACATACATATTTATATTATAACTTAATTACTAACACGAAAAGTCTGTGACGTGGGCACTTTCGCAGCAATACACTGCTTAACCACGCACTATTAATTAAATTTAAAAGTCGATTATCTTTTAATCGGTACGAGCTAGGATATTAATGTCTCAAAGAAATTAGCTTCATTTGACCTAAAGAAGCTTCTAGGGTTAAAGGAAATAAAAAAAGAAAAATATAGTGCACTAACTAGTAAAAAATAAACGTCCTATTGCCGTTTAAACATTCAATATCGATACTCACGATATTACTCGTTGAACGATTTTTTAAAACGTAACCAAATTGGGCGTGGTTACTAGAATTGTAAAATTTTGAATTTATTGTCTGTTGAAATTTGTTATTTTATTATTTTACTATTTTGACATGCACAATATAATTTATACGTAGTTAACTATTTATTTAGAACATAATAATGTTATTGTACCTACTTATTTGTAAATTAAAATTTGTACGTCATATAGTGACAAAACATGTGGAACTCTCTTTCTTCAACGCCACAAAATATGTACCATGTTTTATGCAAATAAATGATTTATGATTTAATAAATCACTTACCAGGATTTCCTGCGTGTAACTCAAATTTAAAACCACTCTTGTTGCCAAAGCCATATTCGTAATATCCAGCATGATTTAAACCAAGGTAAACCGAGTGACCACCAATATTTGATAACTCGACGTTAGGCGAATCATTTTTGCTTTTCTTGATATCGCTAGTACTAGAAGCAAGTTTATTCCCAAAACTAACCCCTAAAATTAAAAATAAGCAAATATAATTATTCATTTTGTACGACTTGCATTTGCTGTTAGCACTGCAATATTGGAAAATATTTACAAGACCGTTATAAGTAGATACGTTTAGTTGCGTGAGTTAATCGATTAAACATCTATTATAGTTCAAAGTATGCTGTTCTAATATAAGAAGCCTTGAATAAAAGTAAAGGACAAGAGTAAAACTTAGTTCAAACGGTGTCAGTAAAGTTGTACATTGTTATTACTTATCTTATGATCGATCTGTGTGTTACTTGTTTTAGTCTCGCGGCCCGCAATGTAATGCTACTCTCTCTCTCTCTCTCTCTCTCTCTTCTTCAGCCCATAGCCACCCAATGCTGAGTGTAGGCATCCTGCATTGCTCGCCACTCATCTCGGTCCAGCGCTTTCCTCATCCAGCACCTTCCCGCCACCTTGACCAGGTAGTCAGTCCACCTCATCTCCTGTCTGCCAACGTTTCTCCGCCCGGTTCTGGGTCTCCACTCCATCAGAGCCGTAATGCTACTGGCACCGTTTAATGAGCGTCATACGAGTGATCCCAAATCAGCATAATTTTGTAATTGTTAATTGCACAGAGGCTATTGCGAAGTGATTGCGTTCGTTTGATCGCCCATTTCATTTAGAACCGAAACGAGTTTGGAATTCAGTGTATTGAACACGTATATTGTACAACGTTTCACAATGCATTATATTAAACTCAGAAAGAGAAAACTCAAAACAAATATTTAAAATTAATGTAAATAAACAACGAAGCATTTAATGGTCCTTATAAAGTCCTAGTCCGCACTGGGCCCGCGTGGGAACTACATCCCATCTCGTTCTGAGACGAGGCTTGTTGCAGACGAAGATGATGATCCTTCAAAGCGGGATCGGGAATAGACAAGTACATTATAGAACCATTGGAGGCTGCACGGGAAGCGACGACGCCGGAAGTGACGTCGCAGTGCACTCCCGCCGGAACACGCCTGAAAGCACCCGATAGGTGAACGGTTTGTTTCCAATGCTTTCGAATGAATTAATTTGAAAATGCGCTGAAAATACTATTTGAATTACTTTAATAATTAGTTGGCTTACGTGGATTAGATAGAAGGCATTGTTTTCTTTGGGGCTAGGCCAATTTGGTGTCGGTAAAATTGTCCCGTGATATTATTTAGTACGTTAAAATCCGGCTCGAAGGACCATGTTAATCCGCAACTTCTACCTTGTTGTTTTTTATTATATTTATTAAGTAGCACAGCGCAGCAGCGGTACAATACAATACAAATATTTCTTATTGAACATCAGAAACAGTACAAAAATAAAAATTCAGGCAGACAATAGGCGGTCTTATCGCTATAAAGCGATCTCTTCCAGACAACCAATTATTCAGAATTTTAAATTGATAAATAGGTCAATAACAGTTACTCCCTGTATTGTAAAGCTGCGTACGGACTGCGCGCACTCGGGTACGCATATCCGGGCTTGCGTGTCCTGGAACGCCATGTCCGTACGCCATGTACGCGTACACTGTACACGTACACGTACCGTACACGTACACGTACACTGTACGCGTGCATGGCGTACGGACATGGCGTTCCAGGACACGCGAGCCCGGGTACGCGTACCCGAGTGCGCGCAGTCCGTACGCAGCTTAAAATTAATAGCTTGAGCTACATACCATTATTTAGTTAACAAACTTAATGTTTCTTCTTTTTCGTTTCGTCTTATCTTTCACCTTTTTCGTTTCTTCAGGATATGGTCTAGTTTGTACGAACTTTAGATTCTAGATATCGTGCTTATCTGTTCACATTGCAGTTCGAAAAAAAAATGATGTGTCTTGGTGTGTGTTTGTGCGTGTGGCAGATTGTTTTCATATCTGATAAGGTTTTTTTTGTGAATAAATATTTTTTTAATCAATAAAAAACTTACAAATTCCTTTCCTGTATTACTTAAGTCCATTTATTATTTTGTGTGGTAAAGCGACGAGTTCGAAACAAGGGTTACAAATGTTCAAATAAAAGCACTTATTTAATTGGACACCGCAGTCAAAGGGCTCTGAGACCTCCGGTTTTGTTTCCTTTGATTATTTTATGATCGAAACAACGGCTAAGGAGTGAACCTTCGATTGGTCAAAGATAATGACGTATAAAACGTTTTAGATTTGTACCTTTGTTACTAAGACCTCCGAGAGTCTAAGGAGAAAAATAAATTGTTCTTGAAAATTTAGTGCTGTTATCTTGAGCTACTGCGAGAACTTCTATTTAAATTAATCAATTTTGGGTACAATTTCACATTTTCCTTTTACTTGAACTAGTGATTTATGTAGTAATTATCATCCGAGTTTCTCTGTTGGATCACATGAGAAATTATGAAATCCGCGCAAGAACCAAAGTCACCGGCACAGATCGAAGAATCGCCAGACTCGCTCGTAGAACTGATGGCCGATGGAGCCAAAAGGCTCTTGAATAGCGTCCACGGACTGGAAGATAGAGTGTAGGTAAGCCTCCAACAGGATGGAGTGACGACCTGACAAGGTTGTGGGAACGCGTTGGATGGGGATGGCGCAGGACCACACCCTGTTTGGCGAACCTCGGGGGAGGCCTGTGTTCAGCCAGTGGACGTCAATCAGCTGAACCAATGATTTATATAATTTAATCATCTACGATTGGCCAGTATGATTTTCAGTTGACATAGCAATTGATTAACATCTGTGTGTGTGCAAAACAGTTAGCACATTTGCAATGTCTAGATTATAATAATTTCTCCTTTAATTATTGTCGATTGCTTTCTGTACTTCACAACTCTTTGTCCCGCTCCAGGCCAAGCAATTACACGGCGCGGAACTCTAAACCTGTACTTCGGACGTTTTTCGCGCGGAACCCGACCCGCGAGGCTCCGTTACTAATTGGTACTGCCTTTGTGATGTTTATCTAAAAGTAATTTTGTTAAAGATAAAATGTTTTGATGACTTGAAGACTGGTTTTGGAGGTTTTTGTGCTTGTAGGTATCGCTCTGCTCGCCGTGACTCATATATCCGTCGTTGGCGTTGAACCTGCGGGTCGTATATATGCGTCGTTGGCGTCGAAAAGGTTTATCTATACTAAACTATATATTCGATGATAAAGAGAGAAGTCTGGCTGTATTACGTCTATATTGCCACAGGAACGTACCTAGCCAACGTAGTTTTAAGATGGTTTTTATGGTAAGACGAAATGAAATTAAATACGGGTCACTAAATATATCAGTTTTATTGTGAATTACTGATTATTTCCGGCGTTACTTTGCGCAGATCCTTATATCAATAAACTTTTAAAACAGAATCTTGTACTACGCGCGCCGAGTCAACCGCGCTTTGACGCGTATTCATGTGAACCTAGCATTAAGAGCCCGCGCAGACAGCGTTCTGGAGTTCCGAGTTCCGCTTTCAGAGTTCTTCGTTCTTTCGAATGTACTGAGTCTCTTACGATAACGCACACAGCAGGCGACTGGAACTCTCGAGCGGTCAAAACACAGAACTCTGAACGCCGAACTCGGAACTCCAGAGCGCTCTCTGTCTGCGTGCGCTCTAACCCCAGTTCATCATCATCATCATCATCATCATCATCATCATCATCATTAATCATGCAAGTTGTATTACATTGCGGCGCCCGATTGACCATTTCTAACCTCGTTTGCTTTACGGCCTCGCAATGTAACAACTTGCACGATTTTTCTTAGAGATCTATTTAAACTCGGCTTTATTATTTTATTAGCCAGTAAACAAGTTGCCAGCACCAGCAATGCAAGGCAAGAGTGAACCCTGTCAGCAGCACGCATTGTTTTTCAAATACCCTCTAATTGGTTTTAGATTGACGCTAAGTGATTTGATTTACCCAAGGTAAACAGGCCAGATACTTTTTAACCATACTAATAATTTAAATGCGAAAGCGTGTCTGTCTGTCTGTTAACTGTTCACGGTTAATAGAGATAGTTTGAGTCCCTGGAAAGGACATAGGATAATTTTTATCCCGAAAAATTACATAGTTCCCGCGGGATAGCGATAAACGAATTCTTCAAAGACGGTTATGGTTGGTACCAGGTTATGGTTGAGTTTTGAGGCACCTGTAATTGTAAACTGTTGTCCTAATTAAATTATTGATGAAAAAAAAAATTGTTTTGTGTTCATGTTATTTTTACTTAGAGCGAAATGTATCTCCTCGGTATACTAAATATGTTAGAGATTATTCACTTAATTAGTTCCTATATATCAAGTCATCCGTGGTGTCTGTGAAGTTCTTAGTCTGCCAATAAGCCTGCGTGGGAACACAGCCCAAGCCTTCTCAAGGCCGGCGCAGACCAAATTATAATAAATTAAACTATCAGTGATACGCCGCACCGCATAGCCGCAATCGCGCACTAGATGCGTGCACATGGTGTGCCATCTTTCTTACAGTTTCATTCATTACAACTGGTGCGTGATACGCACACGCATCTGGTCTGTGTTGGCCTTTACTCAGAAAGGAAGCTTGTGCCTATCAATGGGACGTATGTATACAAACTGGAAATCATGATAATGACGATCAACCATACTTTCCGGATTGCTATTCTCTGGTCAGATAGTCGTACTTACAGGAATTAGATGCCTAATTCTCTATAAATTGAGACAATCCCGCTCCCGTAGTAAAAAGCAGTGCGCATATATCTACACAATTAAACATTCAATGTCCATTCATTTTGCGATTTAATTTCAAACCACCGCGATTTGCTCTGCGAGTGATCGCGTTTGCAGATACTACACTTGTCTGATGAGAGCCAATTTTGAAGCTAGCTAGTTCATGGACAAACATTCGTTTTTGGTAAACACTTATTTCACAGCATTCTTTTTTTGCTGAGATTAAGTATTACTTTTCAGGATTTTTATAAACAAATATGAGTAGGTATTTTAGGTCTTTTGTATGTTGTGGTCGCCTATTAGTTTGACCTATTGGCCCAAATATGACTTATGGCGTGCGTGCGTGCGTATGTCTGTGTATTTATTTATCTTTGCTACTCTTTCACGCTGAAAAGCTGGACTGTTAGGCTGGTAACAGATCAGGGGCCTTACCATGATCTCTTAATACGATTCAGTTTAAGCTCTAAACTGAACTGCATCGCTATTTCATACCACGACGTTACTTACTTTTGCGATTCAGTTCAAGTGCGGTTCAGCGGTAGCGATACAGACATTTTCACTCACTCCCTTCAAGTTCTAGTGGTTTTCGTACCATGACGCTTAACTTGAGTGGGAATTGAATCGCTTCAGTGTCAAATTTAGCGATTCAGTATACGTTACTCATTACGGCTGTCAAAGTTTGTTATTACGGATGCCAAAACAAAAATTGACATTTAATATTTAATTATTAATTTCATATTTAATACAATAGAACTGTAGAGTAAACGTATTGGCCATGCCACAGAGTTGCGCAGTCCCGTTTTGCTCGGAAAAGAAAGGCGAACATAAGTTTCCGAAAGATAAAAGTGTCTCAAAGCAGTGGTTAGTAGCTATTCGCAGGGTCAACTATGCCCCTTCAAAACATTCACGTATTTGTAAAAAACATTTAAATCTTGACGATTATGCATTACCTAAACTAAAGAATCAAATACAGAAAATCGTAAGTAATGATTTTTCTTATTCCTAAATACCGTGCTTGCATCAGGCATTTGATTTACCCCAACCTTGAAACTGAGCAAGTTGTTAAAAATTTTCAGCTATTCCTAAACTAAAACCAGCCTAGTCGATTTTCCTGGAACCATGAAAATAAAAAGTATTGGTAGGAATTTCTGGCTCTAGATGTGTGACCTTTGTTTCAGATGCATATGGTGGATCTGTCAGTAACAGAGAGTTATTCGAAAAGTGTGGCATCATAATAAATCTACTTCAAAAAGGGGACATTATTCTCGGTGATCGTGGCTTTAGTATTCAAGATCTTGTTTCACATATGGATGTTACAGTAAACATGCCACAGTTTCTGAAAAAGGGTGTAATCAGTTTGAAGCACACCAACTCAGGCAATCGAAAAAATTGTCATCTGAACGTACCTATCAATGTTAAGCATGTCATTGATTTAGGAAAAACTTTAAAGATTCTTAGTAATAAGTTATCTATCATCTAATTTAGTACCACTTGGAGGAAGAATCATATTTGTATGCTCTATGCTCACTAATTTCAGGAAGAATATAATGTAAATAAGGATTTTGGACAGTTAATTATAGGTACTTAAATAAAAGTAAAAATAAATCAATCATCTAAACTTTTTATTTATCCTTTCAATACATAGTCATCCCTATTATCTACTATAATAATTAACTATATTTGAAAGGTTTAGGTAATTAACCAAATGTAAACAAAACAATGACGACTGATGTCTTAAATACTGTAATTCTCCCATTGAACTATCTAAACATTTACATTTCTGTATTAAAATACGTTAGTCTAGTTTGTACAGTCAGCGTCAAATAGTTCGTGACACCCAAAGTGGCCAAAAAGTTAGCAACACGGCCTTATTCCAACTGTAATAAAGACGTGATGCGAACTATTTGACCACTTTGGGTGTCACAAACTATTTGACGCTGACTGTATTAGAATGATAGATAAATAAAATGTTTTGAATCCTTGAATATGCCAAATTTGGAAACTGAAGTTTGTTTACATTTAGTTAACTACCTAAACCTTTCAAGTATAAATAACACATGAAATAGACACATCTAACATAGTAGAAGAGAGTAGGTAGGGTTTCATTGTACTAATTTAAGGTAATTATTTATGGTCATGCATATATCTATTCCATGCAGGGAAGCAACTTCAAACACACCACTTATGCCAAGCCGTATTTTCTCTAAAGAGCAATAGTTTATTACATTGTTATATATTATGTTAGCATAATCATACCATTGTACAGTGTTGCAAGTGTTATCAGTACGTGGATCAAAACACATATTATTTCGTTTAGATTTGGTGACATTATATTTTTGTATTTCAAATGTAAGATTTTCAGCTTTTTTAGGAGACAAGTTCATTTTCTTTTTTTTTCGGCTCATGCCATATCTGTTTGTTTACTCTTTAAATCGTAAAATTGCATAACATACACAAGCTATGTGCTCACAAACTGCCTTTGGTCCCATACCAGCAGCACACTCACACATGGATTGAACAATTTTTCCATCTGATTCAAAGGCAATACTCATAAAATATGATAATGCTTTCGTGTTTTCAGAGTGGACTTGTCCCCTATAGAAAAGCAAATTATTTTGTGTACATTGTCACTAGAGCCACTAAATATTCATTTATCATTATAGCCTTTTCTATGAACTGCAGCACACTGTCTTTGTAAACCTCTAAAAAGTAAGTGTTAATTTCACTATAGGTATCTAAGTCAGGTGATAAGTACACTTCTCGATGTTACACTGCTGTACGAACTGTCTGAAGGCCACTCAACAGTATGTACGCCAAATCGGTTTTTAGTATTTCATCTCCTATGTTTCCAACAAAATTATTGTTCCTATCATATTCTTGAAGCCTGTAAAAAGAAAAAAACAGCTGTAATCTTGGTAAACAACAATGTAAACAAGCAAATTTTACACAAAAAATAGTTTGTTTATAGTAAAAAACTAACCTCTTAATTAGCTGTTCTTTCAGACCGTATAATTTTGCACCTCTTTTTCTTAACTCCGCTTTTAAAGCAATCACATTCATTAATCCGTAACTTATATTTGGCATAATTAATCTAACGTATTGCTAAATATTCGCAATATTAATATAAATAGAAATAAACCCGCGAAGCCGAACCGTAAACAGTGACATTTGACATTTCGAAGACCTCAAGCTACACTAGCGCCTCGCAAATTATACGCGATAGCCCTCGCGTTCCGAATCTTAGCTGCAGGCAGATTGCTTAAAATGTACAAAGCAAAGAGAATAATATAACCAATACATTTTGTACAAAGGTTTCACAACCACTGTGTTAAAAATTATATTTAGCTCTAAAAAAAAGTTTTATTTTATGACAAAAGAAACATTATTTAAGGAAATGAATTTTTTATAAAGTTTTCAGTACTTTAAAAATGAAAAAGAAATCAAACCGTAAGCTAACTTTAGAAGTACTTTGGGTTTCGAACGTCCAAACGTCAGTCGAGACTAAAAGAGATAGATATATTTGGTTTGCATATAGCGGCATCCCTTTCGCGACTTAGCGTTTCAGTTTCGGACCAGAGACAATATCGGTCTTTCTTTCACTTGTAAGCGATTGAGACTCAGCTCTGAGAAATAGACGTCGTGGTACCAATTTCGAAGATTCAGTTAACGTGCCTAAATTGAACTGCTCTGCGTTTGGAACGTTCATTGAAAGATCATGGTAAGCCCCCAGTGACTCTCTTTGAGTTGTTGATATTTTATGGGTGATAGTGATTATTTTCCATCAGATGACCCGCTTATTCGTTTGTCTCTCTCTCTCATAATAAAAAAATGCACAAGTGTTTGTCTTACTTAATTTCGTAAAATCTCAGAGTTTCAATTCATCTAATAACAGATCAAATGGTTTGTGGGGAGAAGTAGCAATAGAGAAGATTTCTTTCCAGGCAGATGTTATGCCTAAGGATCGAAGACCGAAGGAAGACAATTGGAAGTTGTATTTATCATAAGTTGAGAATCTTCGACTAAGCGATATTTAATATAGCGGTTAGTTTAATTGATGACTAGATGTCAATAAAGGTCGCTACATCAGTCCTCTTTTGTAGGCCAGAGGTCGGTACGGATTGGAGTGCAGTCTTGGTGTCATGCGAGAGCTTGCATGGGCCGGTCGCTTAGCGCCTCGTTTGTAATCGTTGTTGTTCCTCTACTACTTCTGGATCCTTGTTGAAGTGGGTGGCAGTAGTGGAAAGAGAGTTTGCAGACTGTAGACAACAGACACAGAGATGCAGCAGTAGTATGTATGTATGTATTGTAAATACTTTATTGTACATAAAAGACAAAAATAATACAACAAAAATCAAAACAAAAAGAGTACAAAAAGTAAAAAAAAGTAAAGAGTGATAGAAAGAAAGAGAGAGAGTAAAATAGTAGTGCACAGTTCGGTAGTCTGGCTTGCTGTGAGACTGCGCCTTCGTCTTAGGTAATAGGTAATAACGGGCTAGTTTCCGCAACTCAACGTCTTTTACGCGCCTATTTTGCGTAACTGGCTGTAGGCACTATTCATGCCAGCCCAACTCCATAAGGAAGCCTAGCAGACCCTTCACGTTGCCGACGACTTCCTGGAGCGACCTCGGTGTTCCGAGGTGTAGCGCCCTGTAGCTCGCCACACTAACACACTCCAGCAGGACGTGTGAGGCCGTTTCTTCCGCCTCCATGCACGCTCTGCATAGGGGGCTGTCTGTAACACCTAAATTGTGTAAGTGTTTGTTAAGTAAGGCATGTCCAGTTAGAGCCCCGACCAGTAGTCGGAGCTGAGTTCTTCCATAACCGCGAAGTTTGCGGGATAATCCGGGGTTGATCTTCGGAAGAGCTTCTCTGGTCTGCCTGCAGGTTACTAGGTTTGTCCAATATAATCTTGGTGCATTACCTTGGTGTTGTGGCGCAACTGGCCGCGCAACCATCCGAAAGGCAGGGGCAGAATGGGTTCAGGTCCAAAGACCCTCAACTCCGATCCCTCCCTCGCCAGTCGATCGGCCGCGTCGCGCCTTCGTCTTACATATAATGATATGTAAGACGAAGGCGAAGGTGAAGTTTGAAGGTGAACTTCAATGGAAGTTTTCGTTTTTGTCCAATGTCGTGGGTCACCAATGGAAGAGAGGTGTTGCAATAGAGAGAACTCTCCAGCCAGATGCCTGGGGACTGAACTCCGAAGGAAGAAAGTTGGAAGTTGTATTTATGCATCCGAGTTGAAAAACTTCGATAGTGTGAAAGTGTGATGTAGAATGTAGCGGTTTCTCTAATTGATGACTAGATGGCGCTACAGGTTGCTACAGGTTTACGTGCGAAGCTGTGGATAAAGGCTAGTGTCGGCATGAACCTTTATCCAGAACTGACCACTCTATACAATATTCTACTCATTGCTCTTGCGCATCGATTAATTCTGATCGGAGCGCTGATATTGTTATTATCCCCACATTCCGCACCAATTTATGGAGGACTGCCAGCGACTCGTATGGCTTATTTTAAATCCGCAGCCATTTTGACAAGATTAACTGTATGTCTACTTTGCGACTGCGGGTGTGATAGCTTATTATGATGACAGGTCATTAACCTATTAAAAATTAAATATATGTAGATATATTTATTTATTATGTTCAGCTTTTGTGTTGCAAGGGCAGTTATATAACAGATTACATAATAGTTGCTATAGATCAGATTCGATACTCGCATTTCGTCATTTCAGCTGAAAGACGTCCACTGCTGAACATAGGCTTCCCCCAAGGTTCGCCAAACAGATCGGTCCTGCACCATCCGCATCCAACGCGTTCCCGAAACCTTAAACATGTCGTCGTTCCATCTTGTTGGAGACCTGTCTACACTGCGCCTTTTGGCCGTGGACGCCTTTCGAGAACCTTTTTCGGAATTTGACAGTTTGCTATATTTATCAACCAGCTAGCCCGCCGTCAATGTCCAGTTCAGTGCGGGATTGGAAACTCCACCGAAAAGCTCATGAGGACTTTCATATATAAGAGTTTGTAGATGTGAACAAATAATATCGTTTTCTGTGTTGAAAAGTAACCAAGTCACAATATGACAACCTGAAATATATTCCCACCAATCCTTAAATCAACAACCTAAATTTTTGACAATACCGTCACACCTTTGGCACTGTAATTTATCAGCGGCCCTTAATGCTGGCAAAAAATGGCCGGTCGCGCTTGAGAAACTGCCTGGAGATGAGAAAGTACGGCAGACGTCGTGACTGCCATGCGGGAATGTCTCGAATTCACGGCGTTTGCTGTAGCAACGAAAGATCTACAGTAGACTTTATTTATTTAAGAATCGATCGCGCCGCGCTGCGCAAAAGACGTTGGCGTGAGTGTATTTTGAGCACTTGGCGTGGTCAATCCTTTACACGTTCTTGAAAGGTGGCCACGTACTAGAAGACGCAAGGATGAAGGTAAAGGTCGCAGGAGTCTGTACCTCTACCATGAGTTTACACTAGTTTACGTGACCGTACTCGCTAGCGACGGCGTAAATTATTTGTATGGAGAATTGTACAGCGCCTCTAGCGTTCACTTACGGAAGTACAATTCTCCATACAAATCATTTACGCCGTCGTTAGCGAGTACGGTCACTGTAAACTAGTGTAAACTCATGGTAGATGTACTGATATATAACCGTTATTGTGGCGCTCTTTGGAATAGACATAGGTACCCGCAGCAGTGGACGTCTAACAGCTGACAATGGTAATAAAATAATGATGATGATAATTTATTAATTGATATATTTTAACAGTATTTTAGGCAACGGTTGTATAAGTGAGGTCTTAAAAGGCGAGTGATATCACAATGAAATATCGCAATGAAAGACGGCACGAGCCCTTTTTAGACGAAAATATACACCGTTGCATACACTACTTTTTCTACTTCACCCATATTTTCTTAATACATCATTTGTGAAAATTTCAACTGTCTAGCTACCACGGTTCATGAGGTACAGCCTGGTGACAGACTGACGGATGGACGGACGGCGGAGCCTCAGTAATAGGGCCCCGTTTTTACCCTTTGGGTACGGAACCCTAAAAAGTAGGTACATACTTATTAAAAACAAAATAATACCTCTGTCTCAGGCCGCTGCGTTATTATGGTAAGGAAATTACATGGCCTGCTGTGTTTTCTCCACTTGCCGCGAGACGGATGTCGGCTGCTTGTCGGACTATGACTGCGATTTTTCATTGGTGAATTTTTTATGCTCTCTCCTGGATTACTTGTAATAATTTTATGGACATTTTTTCTTGTGAAGGTTAACAATACGGCGGCACGCAATCTTTCTTTTAGAATACTTTGTTATTTTTATGTTTGTTTAACAGAATTAGTACCAATGTACCAATTAGTACTAACTATGAAAGTGAAAAAAGATCTATATATGATTTTGAGTAATGGTAGATTTAACGGTTATTATCAATAAGTCTGGTAAGTAATTGTGTCGTAGATATTTAAATAATCACACAGGAATCGGAATAGGTACTATACTATGTACGTGTATTGTCTAATCTCCCAATATTTGATGAGGTCGGTCAGCTCTGCGGCACTTGTGAGTCCACGGACCGGAAGACGCAGTGTAGGTAGACTTCCAACAGGATGGAGCGACGACCTGGTTAAGGTTGCGGGAACGCGTTGAACGAGGATGGCACAGGACCAGTCTGTTTGGCGACACTTGAGGGGGCCTATGTTTAGCAGTATGTCTTCCGGCCGAAATAATGATGATGATTTGGGGGTAGGCTGCAATAGAGAGATCTCTCTCCAGGCAGATGTTATGCCTGGGGACCGAAGTCCAATGGATGAAAGTTGGAAGTTGTATTTATGCAGCCGAGTTGAGAAACTTCGATAGCGTGATGTAGGATTGTAGCAATTTGTTCCTTATGTGACGACTAGATGGCGCTAGTAGTCGCTACAATGACTTGTGATATTAGTCAATTTCCATGATTTACACAATACTTAAAAATACAAAAATCTTTGAACACAAAACTACCGTGAGACTCACTTTTAGTGAAAAATACGGATATTTCACGTCTTAAATCGTGTTTAGCCTGACATGTTTCGGGCTAATCCACAGCCCTTCCTCCTGGAACATTACATGCCACGGCGGCCGCTGCCGAACGTGCACTACGCGCCACCTCTCTCAACAACATGAACATAATTTATTGAATCAGGCGTTACTTTCCGGAAGTCCATATTATTATCAATGAACTGAAACAATTACTTTGCTCACCCTCGACTTAATGATAGCTACGTTTATGCAATATATGTATGTGTGTTCATGCAGTTCCTCCACCTCCACACTGTAGGAACACACACAAATCACTACACTGATGCGTTTCGAGCTCAACCAGAGCTCATCCTCAAAGCAACACAAACATAACAAAAACATCGTTAAACTCCATTTAAGACGTGAGTTATCATACTGAACATAAACGGATCACTCACTCAACGTGCACGTGCGCGTTTGGCAACCACCGTGACGTGTGACTCTGAGAAGAAGAGCTACGGATTAGCCCGAAACATGTCGAGTTAAACTCGTTTTAAGACGTGAGTGATCCATTTATTTTCACTATGAGTGAGTCTCACGGTAGTTTCATGTTTATAACGTGAGTTATCCGTATTTTTGTTTGACCATAACACCTACAAAAACTTAACATTTATGCAGCCACAATCCAAAAACTTTAATACAGCTAAGTCAATACACCTGGTGACACTGTTCCCTTTGTCTCAAAGGAGACTAGTAGAATGGTTAATTAATTATGCGCCTCTAACTTGCTAGGGTAGGGACTGAACTGCGATACCTGTCGTCGGCTATATTCAAGTACTAATTGTAGCAGTAGCTGTCTACTGGGTGGCATGTTATTAGTATTGGAGAACTGAAGCATCTACTCTACCTATTAAAGGAACAAAAGCGAATAAGATTTTGCTAAAATTTTCAATTTTAATACCAAAAAGACGGGTTACTTTGGTATTCATTCGGATTAACTCGGTTTTCAGGTTTTATTATTACATTGAAATTATGGTACATCGTCATATGGGTGGTTTTAGCCGACCGAAAGTTTTATGTTTTGTGTTAGACCCTTCTATATTTGGTTTTCATATGGACCAATGTTACCCTCCACTGGGTACCTACTCTAACTTTATATAGGGATGTGACGACCCCATCGCCCGCTGGTGTTGTGGTGTTACCAGTGCAGTTAGTCATCGCAGGGCGGCTTGTGGCGAGGAACCCGAGTTATGTGTACCCCCATAATATTATAATATAATATTTACCTGCACACATGCGCCTAGAGTGGAGCGCAAGAGCTAAATGCTCGAAGGATGGGTGTGTTTCCGTAAGTAGCGAGTTGGCATTTTGAAGTTTAAAGTCCAGCTCCAGGAGCACCTCTCCATCCTAAGCCGTTCACACCAATGTTGCCAGCTCGTTGCCCCGAGCGGGCAACAGTTTGAGGGGCCCATATAGTTTACGGCGAGTCACCGCCTACCAAAAGTTCAGTTCCTGAGATATAAAAGTGGTAGGTGTCCGTTATCTCACTCCATAGCCCGGTAGTTCTGTCCACAGCATTCCGAACCCATAGCCTATTCCATGTCGCTTCCTACCTGGAAATATTTTGGCAAATGTGCTAGCACATCCTCATGGTGTATTATGGGATAGACCTAAATAGTTGCGCCCATCTCATTTATATTATATGGTACCAAAGGCCTCTTCATGTTATCTTCGGCCCCATGAATGCCTTTCGAATGACCGGCCCATGGGCCCGTGATCGGAAACCCGTACCAACAATAAAAATAATGTTTTAATGTTTATTTGGGTACAAACGTTTATTTATTTCAGAACCATGTGTCCGTAGTTGTTAGTAGCTGTTAGTAACGTAGGTTGCTTAGGTTGTTTATGGTAGAAGCTTTTTTTACTGACTGTCTTGAAAGTTCTACAGAAAGAACATGTCTAGTCTAACTAGTGAAAATTTAATAAGTACCTACCTACGGCTCTTGACTAAGTTTTAGCTCGTTTACGAGTAAACAACAAATAACTTCAATTCAATTTCATAATCCATACTGTAATACGACTTTTATTTCATACTCTATGTAAAGGTAAACCAAAAATATATGACTATTGTCAAGAGGGCGCTATTGTTATTATTTATATGACAATAATTCAGTATAGTCGGAACAATGTCATCTTGACTTGTCTACAACGTTTACCTGTTAGCTCTGATGTTAATTTCAAAAGGTTTTGTAGCGAAATAGTTTTATTCCCCAAGCGTTTTTTTTCAGTAGTTTATTTTATACATTATTTACAATGTTCCGTTGTTGACTACGAATCGATTTGGACATTTTTTGTTATTGTTCAAAGAAACCGCCACAGTGACACTGACAATCATTAAAATTATTGCCAGTGTAAGAAATTAGTTCCAATGAAATTCCGCAACATGGCGAATAGTCATATCTTTTTGGTCAGGCTTTACAAGTAGGTATGACCCTTAAGCTTACAATTTCAGATGCTTACCGTTTACTGGACGAATGCATTCGAAGTTTGTCCAATTTGTATCGTTCCGTTCAGATGTAAACCCTGTGTGCCAAACTAGGTACTTACGGAGTTCGAAATTCGTACTTCATATTGTTCCGCCCCTCTCACACTAATTGTACTTAACACGAGAACGAGCGAGACGGTTCGAATTTCGGAGTAGCCCCCAGGAAGTTTGCTCGCAAGTTTTGACTGTCACAGGCTCTGCCCATGTAGAGATACTGAATGAGTTAGATGAAAGATAGTGATATAAAGGGGTGTTGCTACATGAAAAAAAAAACAAAATTAGGTCTATACCTAATTAAATTAATTTGTGACATTCTCGTCATGGCAGCCTAGTGGTTTGACCTATGGTTTCTTCAGCAGGAAGACGTGGGTTCGAACCCTGACTTACACCTCTGAGTTTTTTCGTTTATGTGCGAAATTACATTTGAAATTTACCATAAGCTTTACGGTGAAGAAAAAAAAGCATCTATCTCATAAGGAAAAAAAACAAATTGTCTATGAAGTTCCCAATTGCGTTCTGGGACCGGGTGGAAACTACGGCTCAAGCCCTTTTATTCCGAGAGAAGGCCTGTGCCCTGCAGCGGACGTACAGTGGGCTGCAAAAGTGCATGGACACCTCGGGGCGATAATCGCGTGAGCAGTGTTTGATCGTTTGGGGGTAGTCACAATAGAGAGATCTCTCTCCAGGCAGATGTTATGCCTGGGGACCGAAGTCCAATGGATGAAAGTTGGAAGTTGTACTTATGCAGCCGAGTTGAGAAACTTCGATAGCGTGATGTAGGATTGAGTAATTAGTTCCTTATGTGATGACTAGATGGCGCTAGTAGTCGCTACAATCGTTTGTGTTCATCAAACATCAAACGATCAAACACTGCTCACGCGATTATCGCCCCGAGGTGTCCATGCAGTTTTGCAGCCCATCGTACATACGCCGAGATAATAGTATGGTTCTCCGCAATGCCGACTAAAGGAGATTTTTATTGAATCTCTAGGAAAGCCCCATCTAGTATTTTACGTCATTCCTCTAGCTAGAGTAGAGCTGCTGTTTAAGTTGTGAACTGTCCTCGGAGTTCATGCAGAACTTTGAGAGGTCTGTGAGGAATTATGTTCCAATTGCACATATGTTCCAATGTATCAGTAGTGCAAAGTACAGAATAAATAGTTCAAGGCTTTCATTATACTCGTAGGGTCAACTTCATAAATAAGTGATCACTGTTGTACCTTGTCTCTTTAACGTCATGTTTGAAAAGCCATACGACATAATGTAACGACTGAAAGCGAAAAGGTAAGGTATAAGGTATCACTTATTTATGACGTTGACTGTATAAATTACGACCCGGCCACGACTTGGCGCGACCGGCGGCGATCGAGCGTTTTCTCTGTTCATGTCTAACGGCTCGCCTACGACTTCGCGCGTTTAGCGGCGCGGCGAGCGTTTTATCAGTTCATTGCGTGTGCCGCCAGGTAACCACTGTACGGCGAGCGTCTCGGCCGCGCAATGAACACGCGAAACGCTAAACGCGCGAAGTCGTGGCCGAGCAGTAACATCTGGTAGCATGGTGACCGGTTGTGTTGCTCTGAGGATGAACTCTGGTTGAGTTCGAAACGGGTCAGTGTAGGTAGTTTGGTGGTGGTGTTAGTTGGGTTTGTGTGATTTGTGTGTGTTCGTGCAGTGTGGAGGTGGAAGAACTGCATGAACATAGATTTCTTGCATAAACATAGCTATCATAAGGTCGCGGGTTAGCAAAGTAATTATTTCAGTTCATTGATTTGAACCTCCGCAAGGTCGCGCTTGAATCAATTAATTATTAGGAACATAATATTATGTTTTAACACAAATATACCTTGTCGAGTTTGTTGCCGGATTCTTCTTAACAGCCATTTCCAGAACCGGTGGTAGATTCTTCAACATTCGTAAGTGCGTGTCATAGACTAAATTAAATAAAGATATTTCTGTTTTTTTTTTTAGTTTAGTTTCAAATAAAAACAAAAGAAGTAAAAAAATACTTATCTCTAAACTGTCACAAACCTCTGCCAAACTGCATAGCAGCTGCTTTGACTTTGACTTTGAAAGATTACATTCACCGCGCCGCCGATGAACTGTAGTAACCCCAAACTCTCTAAAAAACCCCTTAGCAACTCCTTCAGCGTTCTATTTCATTCCCCAAGCTCGTTAGCCCTATAACCTACGAAATGATGTACAACACAATCCTTAGCAGATGCACCAGTCCCGCTTGACCTCCCCACTCCCCCAGTTAAAAGGGGAAATGGAGGGAAATTATGAAGGTTACGGATCAGAGTAAAACGGGCGGTTGAAAGTAATGACTGTGGTGCATGGTTCCGGACATTCGTCTTACAGTAAGCGATTCCCTCATTATGAATGCTAATAAATTGTGATGAATACGTTTAAAAATATATTATCTTTTTTTGTGCAAAGGTTTTAATGATATTTTTTAGCACGTTAATAATATGAATAACTCACAGAAGTAAACAAGTTAGCTATGAAGTATCTTTTTTTTGTACTTATTTTTTCAACTTCATTTTTTTATTACTTTTACGGTCATCCCGTGAAATCATATATTTCGTACTAAATACAAACTGAAATACAGATGCACAGAAAAAACCCCAGAAAAAAGACCAATGCTGGGAATCGAACCCAGGTCCTCAGCATTCCGTGCCGCGTGCCATACCCCTACACCACCACTGGTCTAGAGATTAGACACGAATCTTTCCTATACATCATACATTTCAATCTGCTAAATCATCACCTTATGCAGTGACAAGCGCACATCTATGACAGAAGTAATAAGAAAAAAAAAATTTCACGCGAACTAAAATGCGAGGTCCCTAATAACTAAAAGCCATTCATTTATTTCCCCAGCTCGGTTTGTTTGATAAAATCTATAAAAACAAAAAATCTAATGACAGAAGAGGCGAAAAAATAGCAACATGGATTTTGGAATGAAATACACATAGTAAAATTTATCTTCTTCTGTGGAACAACTGAAAGCTTTGGACCCTCCTAGTCGTCTAAATGTGCAAAAGAAAAATACCCCATGACAAATTGAACTCCAATTACAAAATTACCTAGCTACACCTACTTACAACAAATTTTGCTCTTCAGAAAAGTAATTAAGATTTAACTAAAGGACTTATTTCCATAAAGACCCCAAATAATTTAATAGTAAACCCTTAATTAGATTTTAAATAGATATTATAAGCACAACTCCTTTAGAATTCAGAATAGGATAGCAGCACGTTCGCCCTCTTTGGAGTCCGCTCACGAACTGATTTGAATTTAGAATCTGTCGGTTAGCGCTAGTGTAGCTTTTTAAAGAAGACATTATTGCATTATTGGTTTCTTTGGTTTGTTAATTTACTTATTAAACACTTAGACAGGTCAATTAACTGTAAAGCAGCTTTAAACTCGTTCCATTTTCGGGTTTGCGTATGGAATTTAGCATTAACGGATAATTAAT
This sequence comes from Archips crataeganus, assembly GCA_947859365.1. Lineage (NCBI taxonomy): Eukaryota > Metazoa > Arthropoda > Insecta > Lepidoptera > Tortricidae > Archips > Archips crataeganus. The sequence goes on from OX402064.1 coordinate 6,876,922, forward strand.
CTCCTCTATCCGTAAAATGACACTCTAGTCTCCTGAGTTGCTACTGAAAATGAATCCGGATCATTTCGGCAGATGATTGGGTGAGTTTGACTGAACATTTACAAATATAAAGGATTTCCATCGATTTTTTATTCAATATAATAGTGATTCCTTTTGACGATGTACACTTTGAACATCGACCAATGTACTTATGTCGAGAAAACCAAATCGAGTACAGTCAAAGAATCTGAATCACGCACCAGGGTGAGCCCTTTTCATTGTAAATGTTATGTTGACATTCCATACATCTGCCAAAAAAACATCGAGAAATTATTTGTGAAAAGGTTCGATCAGTTTGCTTGACTGTAGTGTACTAGAGTGGCTTTAAGTATACCTACCAAGGAATAGTTCTACGACTACTACGGAGCGTATTTTCACGGAGTCGGATCGAGTTCGGTTCGAGTGGCGATGACTATAAAATAACCATGTGTTAATCCGAAAGTTCAGATATCTACGTACCAAATTTCATCCAAACCTGTCCAGCCGTTTTAGCGTGAGGGAATAACAAACACACACAAGCTTGTTTTAATAATTTAAACCATTTCCAGAGACAAAACAGAGACATGAATAAAACCGCCGTTAAATCTAGCACTAAAAAGTTACAATAAAATAAACATCCCCAAATACTAAGTGTTCCGTTTTAGAAAACATTAGCTGCAATTCAAAGGTTCTATAAACTATTTTCAGTACATTTATAATTGAACCCTATCTTCAAAGCATGAGAATTTCATGTTGACTGATCTGAAAATAGAATAGAACCTTGTAACAGGGAATTAGCGAAATGGTAAGTACATTTACCGTGGGAATGCTAATGTAGTGACTGGGTGGTAAATTAAAGAGCCCAAAAGAAGAGATTTAAACATAAAATCGAATACGTGCCTTATAGCTTGGCGATAGAGGTTCATTTTAAATGAAGAAATTACCGAAATCTGTATAATGAATTTAGATTAGTGCAGTTTTCGTTTTTCGCCGCCATTTTGTTGTTTGATTCGAAGAGTTTTGAAAATATAGCCCGTTTTGCTAATTTGTGTCCTTTAATAGTACTTAATGACTTTAAACATAGCAGTCCACAACTTTCTCTCCAGTTATATATTCTACTTAGTCTTAATCCCCGGCTTCGTTCGTATGTAGTACCAGTACCTAAGAACAGTAAAATTTAAATTTCAGGATTGTACTACAAAAAATTTAATTCGACCTATATACGTCCCACTACTGGGCTTAGGCCGCAGTTGCCACGCGGGCCCAGTGCAGATTGGGAACTTCACACATACACCATAACCGTTTACAGCATTTTACACCAGTTACTGGTTTCCTCACGATATCTTTCGTCACCGTAAAGCTCGTGATAAATTACCATCCCAAAATCAACATCGTTTTCCTCCGATTTGCTCTAACGTTAGAACTAATTAGTAGAGCAAATTGGAGGAAAATTACCTATTTGCTACACTAGTAAATACAAATCGTAGAGCATAGTGGATAGATTCCACACAAAGAATCATGTTCACCAACTTTCTCATTTATAATATTGGCAAGATAAAACAAAACGTCCAAAACACCGCCTCAATGTTTTCCAAACTTAATTCCTAACTTGGCAACTCGGTCCGTGCCATAGTTTTTATTAAGTTACTGTAAAACAAACTGGCCAAGAATTTTTCCGAGTTTCCCTGCCTCGGGTGTGTCGCTTTCACCTCGAACAAAACTTTGCGGGATTCTATTAGTGCAACTTTAAATACAGTCCTTTCAATTAGGTCTTTCAAAACTTGAGACGGCATTATTATACTAGATTTTAAAAGGGAAATAAGTAAGTAAATAAGCTCTCTTAAAATACATGGTACTCTTGATGAATTGATAAAACTATGAACTCATGTTTCACGTGGAAGTGGATGGAGGTGGGTTTTTCCATGATACAATTAAAAGTCGCATGATCCGTGAAAATTTTCTTATATTTTTAGATCGCCATCTCGTGGAGATATTGGAATAAAAAGTAGCTTAAGTTCTATTCCTGAGAATCACCGCTATCTACTTACATACTTACCAAAGATTAAAACATCAAAACAAGTCATAAGCTTTACATCTTATTTCATTGCAGTCTTTCCTATTTACATTTCACAATGGTCTTTCCACAAAAATAAAAATCCAAAAATTTATTTTAGAAATTGCTCTTTGCTGCCGTCGAATTACAAATGGATGTAATTTAGCTTTTTTTTAAACCGCCACCGTTTACCTATCGACCGTAAAATCTCGTTACTGAGCCAGCAGCGTTTCACTTAACGACTGAAGATCCTGAGGGAAACCGCCACTTTTATCCCGCTCTCTAGTCGGGATGAATACATCAAACGCTCGCTTAATCGTAGGGGAACCCTCGGAGAAGGAATTCCGAACAGTTCGCGGTTCTTTTGTTAAACGTAGTATTGCAATCAAAATTTTCCTAAGATTTAAATTTATAACTGCAAACTCTGAGGACAGTTGCAAGAGACAATAATAGTAATGAGAGTAACAGGTTCCTAATTCAAAATGTTATATTTCTTTTTCTTTTTATTTAATTTCACTCTGTTTACGACAGAAATATTTTAAAGCAGTAATTTTTATAAAAACTAATCTAGACTGTAACAGGAGACAGGAGCATAGTTCTTAGGATGCTTGCCGTGTTACCCGACATCCAATTCTATTTTGTCATTTATGTAGATTCAGTAAAGTTATGATTTATCTGATAAATTAATATTTAATTTTATCTCTATTATCTGTAACTCTTTATGTATTTTAAAATTGATTTGCATTTGGCACTTCACTTCTATATAAATACATAATTATACGTATTAACATAAATTATAAATTGAACATACATTCTGGGCAGGCAGACTTATGTTTTGAGTGTCATGCAGGTGCACTACGAAGAGACTTTTTGAAATTCCCACAGAATAAACAACTAACTCATTTCATATTCTTCTACAGGGACGAGGTCGCGTGCGTAAGGTAGTATACTTATAAGACAATACGACAACTTAGGTTTTTACACCAATTTAACGACTTACACCCAAATATCGATCACTCAGTTTACATTTACCCCTCCAAGCATCCAAACAAAATAGTTAAAAGGAATGTCTAGCCCCTCTTTGGGCGCCAATTTGCGATGTCACTTAGCAGCGCCATCTCTCGCTCGGTAGCGGACTCTCGTGGAACTCACGGCACTCCGTGACTAAACTCCGCAATAAGTGGATGTGTCACGTTTAGCAGTAACAAAATATACGAATTCGTATTCAGTCGCAGCCCGTGAATTCCACTGAATGTATTTTGCGAGGCTGATAAAAGGCTTTCAGTAAATTCGGAGGTATTTTCACTACTGAAATTCGATAAAGACGTTCATGTCTGTTCTGATTTTGGACGGTTTTCCTTTAGTGTAAGTTTTTTTTATCCTAGCCTTAGTTATGATTGTAATGAATATTTTCATTTTCAGTTTCTTCAACTCTCTCGTCTTACCGCTCTTCAAAATATGTACGTAAAGAAAACTTTCAAATTCAAATTAAAAACGATCGAATATGGACTCTTTACAAGGGACTAACCCCTTTTCTGCTTTTTAGAAATAAGTTTATAACTCCCTTAAAGACAACAATAAACAATGTGGCCATAAAAGATAGTTACTAAATGAATAGCAAAACTCAATTAATTACGAACTTCTTAATCGTAACTTGTATTTCTGGCATGTTATCCTCGAGCTAGGATTGGTTTCTATTGTAAGAAAAGATCGAGTAGTTTTAGATTGGATTCTTCAACACCGCCTCAAAAAAAAATTTGTTAATTCTTGAAAGTAGTAATACACCTTAAATATATCCTAGATTGTTACCTTATTATGATGACGGTAGAGTAGTTTTTAGGATTTCAGAATAAAAGAAGATACGACCTTGATAAAATGATGAAGTTGAAATGGCAATACGCCAGCTAAATTTAGAATCTAGTACTAACGTTGACCTATTGTATTTTTACCTTTATTTAGTTATTTATAGTATAGCAGTTAGAAAGACGATACATATGGTATAGCTGTTTGTTAATTCTGATCACATCAACCCAGAACATAATTATTCATAGCACCTAATTGCCCGTTGCTTACCCTTACATGTATATTTTTTCATGTACTTACTTGTTTTTCTGTATTGTATTATTTGTGGTGTGCAATAAAGAGTCACTGTATTGTGTTTTATTGTATTGTATTATTCAGTACAAAGGTATCGTGAAAAATTACAACGATGAGAAAAATGAGAAAGTGTGAACAACAACGGCTAGAAATACGATGACATGTGATGGATGATGATGTGATGTGTAGCAGTCTACACTCACTTCCAAATTTATGTTAAAGTATGCCATTCGCCCGTTCTTAGTAACAAAATTTTCGTTTTATTTTATTATAGCCTATCATATGTCCCACTGCTGGGCAAAGGCCTCCCCTTTCCTCCGCCATTTTTCCCTATCCTGGGCATGCACCTGCCAATCGAGAACAAAAACAAAATTGACACACAAAATTTTATATGAAACAGGATCGAATTTCCCGCGATCAATGTTGTCATTGCTTCTCATATTTACTAGCAGAAGCACATTGCCCTCTTCTTTTTAAAATGCTGTATTATAGTATATCTAGCCAGCTATAGACACGCACATATCTGATAAAGATACAGCCTGATCCTAAGACATCTAAAGTGGCGTCTTTTCAAAGTTGTGCTTCAACGAAATCAATCCTAAACGAGACGAGGAGTGATCCCGTCTCATCCCAGATTTCAGACAAAAAGGCACAAAAGGCTGCCAATGCTCTTATATACAAACCTTTCAAGTATATAGACCCATGTATATGCCCATATATTATCAGCCAAGAGAAGAAAATGACGATTCTTATTCTTAAGAAGCATCTTCCACGCATGCGTGAAAGATAAGCCACGCCTTGGTTAGAGAGGGATGAAAATAATTCTCACGGTTCTATAAAGTTTAATCTGATTCTTCTTGGGATTGATTTCAGATAAATTTCAGGAGTCGAGGCCTTAAAAGCGACTGAAGCATACAAAAAATGGCTTAAACGCTTGCTTTGTACTTGTAACTACTCAGGAAACTAAATAAGAGCACCTAATGTTGTACTTTTTTTAAAGTTTTACAGCGAGACACTGTCGTTGTCTGAAGTTTGTAAGTTTGAACTTGGTTAAGGGTAAGCTTTCATAGGCGCGTCGTGGAGACGTGTAGAATCGAGTAATGACATCAGTTTAATTTTGCTCATATCCGCTCCGGTTTTATGGAAGTATACCCTCAGAATGTCGGTTTAAAATAAAAAGGTTCTTTCATAGTTAGAAAAGGTTTTTATTAAGACTGTACTTTTTATGGCGGAATAAATTTTTCTTTCCATGTCTTTCGTTGTTTAAAACTACCTTATGAGCCTTGACCTTGGTTATCAAAAATAATTTAGGCGAATAAAATAAACCAGCAACGCCTGTCTATTTAGGTAATGATAAAACATAAATGAAAAAGAAAATAGAAATATAACAGTGAGCTTCGAACTGTTACTCAAGTATGTTGTTCTTTAACAAAAATATGATGTCATATATACCTACAGAATGCTTTTGATAACACCATAAAACCAATAATTCCAAGACGCGTATCTAGTGATCAGCACCAGCCGAAAGACTCGCCAAGCAGACCAGTCCAACGCGATCCCGCAACCTTAATCAGATCGTCGCTCCATCTTGTTGGGGGCCTACCTACAACTCTCCTACTCTAGTGATAAAAACCCTTTTGTTTTAGCCCTGAATACCAGATTTTGGGTCACCAACTTACATACAAAATTTCAACCCAAATTCAATAGGCAGTTTTGATTTTTTTTTCACCAAACGACTTTTTAAATAGAATTTATTCACTCAAAATATAGAAATTTATGTACAGAAATAAAAAAAACTTTCTGTGTTAACTTCTGTAAATATCTGTACCTATTTTTATGGGAATAATTTTATTTCATGTCACTGGGTAAAAAAAACACATGAATATTCTATTAACTGCAAAATCGAACCCAATTAAAGAATTTATTGTAACTAAAAATAAAACAATTAAGAAAAAATAACAGTGAATAAAACTTAACTATTAACTAAATATCTAACTATTACAAACTAAATTAACAGTCATTAAAGAGTCATTGTATTGTATTGTAAATTAAATTAAAAACTAAACTAGATCTAAAAAAGGCCCCTGCGGCATTGTGCCGAAGATGCTGGCAGCATTTCCTCGTTGAATCGCTAGGCTAATTCTTTGAGCGCGGTAGCTGCCAGCTACTGCAAAATTAGATTTTTAACTATTTTAAAACAAAAACAATCGAATGAGGTGACGAATAAGTGGCGTCATAGTTAGCAATTGCCATACAATCTATAAAGACAGATTTAGACCTAAAAGAAAAATCGTCCAATAGCATTATGTTCATCATAATCAACATCGCAGCCTATATACGTCCCACAGCAGGCACAGGCCTCCTCTCAGAAAGCGAACGAGTAGGAAGAGGACGTTCGGGCGTCTCAATATAATGTAACTTGCACGAATTTTCTTGCAAGTCTAAACTGGGCTTAAGAGAACCGCGTTTTAACAACTTTTAAAAAGTACATTAGTTGATTAGTGGCGACATCCCTATTGCTGCTTTTTCAGTCATCATTTAGGAAGTAGGAAGTGGTATAAGACTGACAATTCACGAAGCACTAACAACGAATACTTTTACTTCTAATAACACAAAACAAAGTGATAATATTATAGAATACAAGTGAATTCTAATTGGAGGGGCAGGACATACCTTGATACACCGGAATGTAATGCTTGTCTCCAGCATTGAGTTTCTTCAGTGGTGTTCGTATTCGACACAACACAAAAGTTATTATTTACAATAAAAACGTTCACCAACACGACACTTCACACTTTTCGTAGTTTTTCACAAGTTTGGAGTAAATAAAGTTAATTTTGCGTTATAAATTATAGCGTCACTCGCGAGTCATTTGTTTCTTATTCGAAATTCGGTGCACACTGATAGCGGGATGGGAAAGGAGGGATGTGTTGCCAGAGTGTAAGGGTGCGTTCGAGTTATGCGTGTTATGTGTGCGTTCAATAAACTTAAAAATAAATAAATAACATAAATGGCGCAGCCAACTTCGGGGGGCCTAGAGGTTTCCTCTACATTGAGAACTAAAAATAATGCTTACTACTAGAGCGGTGGATAAACTTAAAATTAAAGCGAGAACTTATAATTATTGCGTAGGTAGAGGACAGAGTCGAGTTATCGGACGAATGTACGTCCCAGAAGCGGTTTTTATTTTAGCGACACGAGTTATGTTATCCTTCCCAGGAAAGACCTCTGAAACAACAGCCAGTGGCCAAAACATTGGGTGCGTATTGTCATCTTTGACAACAACTACGGTCCCTACACTCACAGGTTTGGAAGGCGTATTCCATTTGTTGCGTTGCTGAAGTGAAGTAAGATACTCCATACTCCATCGTTTCCAATAGGTTTGAACTATTCTGCTCAAGAGCTGATAGCGTGTGAGTCTGTTGTCTGTGAGGGTAGAGTCAATATTTTCAGCGGGTAAAAATTTAAGCGGAGTGACATTTAAAAAATGGTTTGGAGTTAAAGCGGTGAGATCAGATGGATCTGATGAAAGTATGCAAATCGGTCGGCTATTTAACAATCCTTCAATTTGTACTAAAATTGTATTAAATTCTTCATACGTGAGGATTTGACTGCCGATTGCTTTGTATAAATGCGTCTTAACATTTTTTATATTTACCTCACTAAGACCATTAAAATGTGGTCCATAAGGTGGGCTATTCTTAAATTGGACTCTATGTAGAGTGAGATAATGACTTAAATCACTTTGGTAATTAGCTGATTGTATTATGGAATAAATTTCACTTAATTTGCGTTTAGCGCCAATGAAATTGGTGCCTCCATCGCTATATAATATAGAGACTGGGCCTCTGCGTGAAATAAAGCGTTTAAATGCGTCAAGAAAGCAATCTGTACTCAGATCAGAAACTAACTCTATGTGAAGAGCTTTTGTCGTAAGACAAACGAATAAACAAACATAAGCTTTGTGGCTTTTAACACCACGATGGCGGATGTGCGTGATATGAAAGGGTCCAGCGTAGTCAACAGCAGTATGTACGAAAGCTTTGACTTGAGAGACTCTAATGGAAGGGAGATCGCCCATTGGAGGGTTTGTATTACGCGGTTTGAGTTTAAAACATAAGTTACAAGCATGTACTCTTTGACGTACTAAATTTCTAGCAGAAAGAATCCAATACTTTTGGCGTATTAAAGCCAGTAATAAAGCGGGACCTGTATGTAAATTCGATGTGTGATAGTAATCCACCAAAAGCGAGACTAAGCGACTTTTGGCTGGCAGCAATATTGGATGCTTATGATCAAAACTTAACTGAGAATGAGTAAGGCGACCACCTACTCTTAATAGATTTTGGTCGTCGAGAAACGGGTTGAGTTTTAACATAGTTTTATTCGGACAAATTTTATTATTTTTAATTGCGCTGATTTCTTGAGGAAATGCATTATTTTGTAAGTAGCGTATTGCGTAACGTTCAGCGTGATCTAAATCAGAAACAGTGATAGAACCGCGTGAATTGAGTAAGTTTAAAAAGCGAAGTACATAAACTAGCGAGCGGATAAATTTGATCCAAGAGGAGCAGCGTTCGGCGAGATCATGCATAAAGTGAGTATTTTCTATTGAGTTTAAATTTTGCGAAGGCATTGATACAGTTTTAGACTCTTGTATTTCTGATATTTCATTGTAATTAATTTTGTATTCTTTTACAGGCCAGGTGTCGACGGGAGCGGACAACCATTGCGGACCATGAAACCAGAAATCATTATTAATTAAGCTTTTTGGGGTTACAGGACGTGAGACGATATCAGCGGGATTTTCTACACCACGAACGTGAAACCAGTGAGATGCGTGTAAATAATCATTTATCTGAGCTATGCGATTAGCTATAAAAGTATGAAACTTATGTGCAGGTGAGTGGATCCAAGTAAGCGTTACTGTAGAGTCAGAAAATGCGTATATTTTATTTATGTTACAGCGTTTGCTGAGGACCGTGCGTACTGAATCAATCAATTTTGCGGGTAAGACGGCAGCACAAAGTTCTAAGCGTGCGAGCGTTTTATTTGGAGTTGAAACTTTGGATTTAGAGGTAAGTAATCTTACGGACTCTGCGGGCGCGTTATTATTTGAGTCAATTCGAACATATATGACCGCACCGTAGCATTTTTCACTAGCGTCTGCGTAGCCGATCAATGAGATTCTACGATTTGAATTTATGCCTATATGACGCGGTATTTTGAGTTCAGAAAGAAGCGGAAGTTCTTTATGAAATTTTTCCCATTTAGATTTTATAGAATCAGGAACCTCATCATCCCAGTCGAGTTGCAATTTCCAGCACTCTTGTATGAGTAACTTCATGTGCGCTACAACAGGACTTATGAGACCGAGTGGATCGAATAAGCGTGCGGTAACTGAAAGGATCGTGCGTTTAGTACAATTTTGCGGTAAATTGTTATTAATTTTATATTGAAAATTGTCATCATTAGGTTGCCAGTGCATACCTACGATTTTAGTATCTGCATTGGGGTCTTCGTCAAATTTAATAAGAAGCGGACTTTTGTGAGAAAATGGAATGCGTGACATGAGTTCTTTGTTATTTGAGATCCATTTAACTAAGTTGAAACCTCCGGATTTAAACATTGAAATCATTTCTTTATATGTTTTTTCAGCATTATCTAAACTGTCAATAGAACTGACATAGTCATCCACATACATATGGTTCTCAGTTTCATAAGCGGCAAGCGGATATGAGTCGCGACTGTCAGCGGCGAGCTGACGCACAACGCGCATAGCGAGGTAAGGCGAGCTAGACACACCAAAACACACCCTATTGAACTGGTAAATTTCTATTGGCGAATCGGAGTTGAAACGGAACAAAATGCGTTCAAACGGATGATGTTTAGGCGCGAGCTTTACTTGGAAGTACATCTTTTCGATGTCAGCGGTTAGCGCGATTGAGAACATGCGGAGGTTTAGAAGCAGTTCGAATATATTATTTTGCAGAATTGGACCTATATATAGAATGTCGTTAAGCGACTTGCCTGATGTGGTTTTACAGCCAGCATCGAGAACAACACGAGTTTTGGAAGTTTCTTTCTCCGGACGATAAACGGCTTTATGCGGAATGTAATAAACGTTATCGTCTTGAAAGTTATTTGGAACCTTTGACAAGTAACCATGATCAATGTAAGATTGTATAGTTGCGTTATAGTCGGAACGTAAGTCACATGAGTCGAGTTTCTTTTCTAGATTTAAAAAACGGCGTTTAGCTATAGCATAGGAGTGACCTAATTCAGAAGGTGAGTATTTGAAGGGAAGATCTACAGTATATCTACCACTTTCATCGCGTGAGTAAGTACTTTGAAATATTTTTTCACATGCTTCGTCATCCGGACTAAAATGTTTTTTATCGGGTACATTTTCAATTTCCCAAAAGCGGTGCGTTAATTGATCAAGCGAAAGCGACTCTGTTTGGCAGAAGAACGCTTTGTTAGAGTTAGGCGCGAGTGTAGCGGGAGCGTTACGCGAGAGTGTAACAGGCGCGTTAGGCGCGAGAGAAGCGGGAGCGGTTTCATTATTTTGAGCGTGCGTATTTATTGCGATGTGCGATTCAGCTTTTAAATGGGGTGCGTATGAGTTTTGCGGAGAAGAGCGAGATTTATGCGAGGGAGAGAGAGCGTGCGAGTTTTGCGAGTGCGAATGAGTTGCGTCAAGAGAATGCGTGGAACTTTCCGAGTGCGTATGCGTTGAGTTTGTAGCTAACAACGAGCGTGAGCTGCATTGGGCTTTACCCATGGCTACATAACCGAGAGTTGTTTCGATACCTACGACCGACGAGTTCGGTGAGGTCGATTTATTAGATCCGAGTAAAAATGGGAATAACTCGTTGCCTATCAGACAATCGATTTCTCCAGGTGCGTAATAAAATTCATCAGCCATTGGCAAATCCTGTAGATGCGTTAATTCCGTCCTATCAATTTCAGCGTTAGGCAGAAAATCGGTTATTGTATCAATAACACGAGCGTTTACTGTGTAAAAACAGCGAGAGTCAAAACGCGAATATATTTTGAATTGCGTTATTCCGAAGGAGCGGTTTTCAATCTGACCGATACCTTTAACCACCGACGGCGCAGGAGTTATTTTTAAATTTAAGCGTTCGCAACAAGATTTTGTGACGAAATTACTCATCGACCCTGTGTCGAGGAATAAGCGTATGCGATTTAATTGATTATTATTGAATACATTAACAGATGCGGTAGGTAATAATACTGTAGTATTGTTATTTGAAACGCGCGCGGGAACAGTAACAGACATCGCCCGGTTATTATCTAAATTATCAACATTTGAAGTTGCGCGCCAAGAAGACGATTGCGTATGCTCATCGTGAGTGCGAGCAGTATTCACTAGCGGCGGTCGCGGCGGCTGCGAGTGCGAGTGAGACGGGTAGCGAGCGCCAGCGGCAGTGGCGTCGCTCGCCTGCGACGGCGTCGGAGCGAACTTCGGAGCGCATTGATAATGATACGGAGTTGGGTTGTTGTTTTGATTACGACTGATAGCAGCGTGTTGAAAATCAGCTGAGCGTTGTGAGCGATTTACGTTAGGATTATTGTTATTTTCATAGTGCAACAACGAGTGATGTTTGCAGCTACAAATCGAGCATCTGTTTGTCGATTTACAAGTATTTACATGATGAAAACCTAGGCAATTTATGCAGAAAGAGTGTTGACGAACAATAGTGTTGCGAGTTTGTGCATTTTGATTTAAGAAGTAATCACATTTAAATAAGGGATGAGATGCGTTAGCGTTACATACTTTGCATTGTTGAAATTGCTGAGTTTGTCGGTTATGATAGTTATCAAATTTGTGAGACAACTGAGTAGTTGAGTTCTGAGAGTGAAAAGCTTTAGTTTTATTTATTTGCGGTAATTGGGGAGCGGGTTTGCTATATTGTTTGTTACTAGACTGAGCTGAGGATAGCGTTGGGCCATGTAATGCAGTGAGCTTTGACTGTTCACTTAAGAACTTTTTTAAATCATAAAATTTAGGGATTTCAATATGTCTATGAGCTTGTTCAAATAGGTTCAGAGTTGCTTTATCAAGTTTGCTTAAGGCAATGTGAGTTATCATGAAATCTGACAAGTTATCAATTTGTAATTGTTGAAGAGCGGCTTCAGCTGTGCAAAAATTGTCTAATAAATTGTCAACTGATTGACCAGGCTTTTGGTTAATCATTTTATCCAAGTACATAGATGCTTGCACTCTTGTATCTTGGTATTTAGCTAGAAGAGCTTGCCAAATTATGTCATAATTTTGAGAGGTTGGTGTTAGACCTGAACAAATATTTAAGGCCTTTCCGGAGAGACAGCCAATTAAATATTGAACCTTTTCAGCATTTGTTAATTGAGTATTGTTGTGTATGACACTGCTGAAATTCTCATAGAATACTGGCCATTTACTAGGAGTACCATCAAAACCTGTGAGTTGAAGCGGAGGCAGTTTGATATTGAAATTATTATTTTTATGTTTAACCTCAAGTTCCTGTCTCAGAGTGGTTTCCTTTTGCCTGATGAAGCAATATAACTCATCAAATGTATTGAGAATACTATAACTCGGTTCTGTGGTTGGTTTTTCTTTGAATTGTTCAATTAAAAGTTTATCAACGGTATCTACATAGTCAGCGCGGGTCTTGTCTAGAGTTTGAGTCCTAGCAAGGAATTGAAAGCGATGTGCAGGGTCAGAAACCTTTAGGCTTAGATTATACACTTCCTGGATAATGTGGAACAAACTTTGCCTTTTACTTTCAAGGAATTTAATCATAATGTTTTCATGACTTGAACTGGTGCTTGCACTTGTTTCTGGCATTTTGGTAAGAAAAATGCGGAATTTATATTAAAGCGAAGCACAAGTTTAAGATCGAAATGAATATTTGAAATAACTATGTACAGTACAAATTTCTAGAAACAATTATAGTTGGCGGAGCGTTTATGGCAAATATGGCGGGTAGATATGGGCGGTGCGTTGAGAGAAATTACTACGAAAAATAAGTATGAATTGCGTGAGAAGAACAGTAAGTATGGTAATAATTCAATACTTTAATCGTTATTGTTGAGAAATAAGTAATATTTACATATAAATATATGCGACTATGCGAAATTATAACGTATCAAAGTTGGGCGAAGCGTGTGAGAAAAAGATGGCGTAACTAACATAAAATTGAGTTTTTGAGTATTTGAGCGACTACATGAGTAGCGTGAGTATATTGAGGAGGATATTAGGAGTGAGGGAAAGGATCCGGTTCGAAGGACCAGACTTGGAGGGGCAGGACATACCTTGATACACCGGAATGTAATGCTTGTCTCCAGCATTGAGTTTCTTCAGTGGTGTTCGTATTCGACACAACACAAAAGTTATTATTTACAATAAAAACGTTCACCAACACGACACTTCACACTTTTCGTAGTTTTTCACAAGTTTGGAGTAAATAAAGTTAATTTTGCGTTATAAATTATAGCGTCACTCGCGAGTCATTTGTTTCTTATTCGAAATTCGGTGCACACTGATAGCGGGATGGGAAAGGAGGGATGTGTTGCCAGAGTGTAAGGGTGCGTTCGAGTTATGCGTGTTATGTGTGCGTTCAATAAACTTAAAAATAAATAAATAACATAAATGGCGCAGCCACTAATTAAAGTAAGTTTTTGAGAATAAATGTCTTCACAAACACATTTTAAGTACTATTACAAAAGTACTAACGAGTAATATTGAAATGGGTATATTTCTGCAAGTCTTCTCAGTACATACTTTTAACAAAAAAAATCTCCTTAAAGATAACCAACGTGCACAGAAACTTTATTTGCATCATTTTGGAACCTTTTGCTTATATAGAAAGAATCCATGACAAGAATGCTGTAACTCTAGAATATCCAGAAGGCAAGCCAATATGACAGCCATCATGTGCGATGAATGAACTGACTCCAATCAAAATCCTTCTGCAGTTATTGATAACCACCAGTAAGCCACCGGTATCTCCACCACAGGTTCCACGACCACCAGCACCACTAGTGCACAAATGACGATTCTGAATGGCGTTGCCATAAACAGCAGAACACCCGTTGTTTCTCATAAGAGGCACCGAAAGGAAGATCACACATACATAGGTACATCTCTAATCTTGACAGTTAGATGTTTCCAAATATAAAAGCAAGGCTGCATATCATTATCATCATCATTTCAGCCGAAAGACGTCCACTGCTGAACATAGGCCTCCCCCAAGCTCGCCAAACAGATCGGTCCTGCGCCAACAGCATCCAACGCATAGGCGAGACTGCATATGAAAGTTTTCAACTTTATACAGTTTCGTCATCTCTAGCTATTCGCAGACGAGAAACTAAACTTGTTATGTTAAATTGAAAATTAGTTTGCTTTATTTTTCTTAACTCAAATCCTTCCTTCTTGATCCTTAATATTATAAAGCCGAAAGTAACTCATTGTGTTCGACAGTCTGTTACCACTTCACGCTTAAACCGCTGAACCAATTTAAATGAAATTTGGTATGGAGATAGTTTGACATCCTAAAAAGGACATAGGATACATTTTATTCCAGAAACATGTAGAGTTCCCGCGGAAAAATAAATTTAAATAAACTTTTCTTAGACGAAGTGGTGACGAACAGCTAGTATTTGAATAATTTTGTAATAATTCAACGATTTCTAAAGGTATCATTTAAAGACATGAAAATTGAGTTCGATAAGCACACTCGAGGGAGAAAACATTGAAAAACTTTTGAAAAAACAACCACGACGAAACTTCACACAGCTATTCAAAGCATAGACAACTCTTGACTTCTCCCGCGCTCCATCTTCCGCCACGTTCAGTTTTTCCTCGCAACTTCAATTCATTACGAAACTAAGCAAAGTTGCCGTTTTAATTAAAGATATTCAGCGAAAACCCGCCCCAAAGCCTTAACTCACTGGGTCGTGGTTGGCTTATTTTTTTTCTACACACTCATTCCCGCCTCTGTGAACCCTCCCAAACAAACAACGAAGTACTGCGAAAACAAAATCTATCACAACCCATAATAGACTTAGTCGCTCCCGACTACATTCCACATTCCTTAGTCATAAATTTTCACTTGTATCCTTTCGCTTTTATGTAGGGTCTTTCAGTTCATTTCATGAAAGCGGAGACAGACTTGGGAAACAGTATCTCAGTTGACCGCGAGCTTTCGCGCGGACACACGTGTCGGGGGTAAGTTTTCTCGGAAAGCGGAATTTACGCAAAACTTTTCCGCAAGTGAATTTTTGACGTGAAAGTGCGGGATTGTGTATAGTGGTTGAAGTGAGTGTTGATTTCTTGCAGGTGAGTCGTTGTCGCTAATTTAAGGTACAGTAGCGTTAACTATTTACCGAAAACCTAAGGCCTTTTCGAAAAAATGCTGACAACTGCAAATAATATTAACCCAACATTCGTTAATCCTTAATTTGACAAAATTTTAAGAAGATCTCGATTAAATCCTCATTTAATTCTGGAGTCCCAAATCTCCATATTTAAAAAAAATGCAAAAATTGCGTTAAATCATATAATATGAATTTGTTGCGTACCTATGTGTCAATAAATGGTCGGTACATGATAAATGATAATGTTAACAGAGTTGTGTAATTTCAGGTTGAAGTGACGTCATTTGTTATAATTTCGACACTGACGTAAAATAGGAAATGTCCTTGCCCCGTGGTAGAATGACTGTAAAATTAAAAAAAAATAGAAAATTACAACACCTTGTTTCGTAACTTAAATTAGTATCGAATAAATAATTTTTCAGAGGTTAAATTAACTACCAGCGCTGCTTATTTAACCTCGAATATAAATCAAATTTAAAAGTGTAATTAACTTTGGCGTACTAATAACGAATAATTAAAAAAATCTTTTAGGCTCATATAGGTATATTATATTTACAAATTCATCCCAGCCTAATATACGTCCCACTGCGGGGCACAGGCCTCCTCTCAGATTAAGAGGGCCGTAGTTCCCAGTGTGGATTGGGATTTTCACTCAAACCATTGAATTTCTTCTCAGGTGTGTCCAGGTTTCCTCACGATGTTTTCCTTCACCGTAAACCTTCAGCAACCCACGACCCTCTGCTTGAAAAGCCAAAGTTCAAATCACTAAGCCACCACGGCATTTAAAAGTTACCTGTAATTGCCGGAACCCAGCAACCGAGGTGCATTAGACTAATTATGTTTCATTGAACACAATTTGATTTGTTGAAATTGATTCGCAATGTAATTCAATTATTTTATTTCAATTCTAATTAATTCATAATTGAGTTTAATTTATTCTATTTAAGTGTAATAATAAATTTCTTTTCATCTTCAAAAGACCTAATACGTCGAAGTATGTTTATAGAATAATAAAAACATTTTATTTTCTTAATAAATAATACTTTGTATTAAACTTCGAAGTAATGCAGTGGAATAATAATGAATCATTTATTATGCCATACATTGTATAAACTAACTTCAAGTCGTGGATTCTAACGTATTGTTAACTTACTCTCAGTTAAGAGCTAGTTTTCTTGATGTTTGCTCCGTTTCCTACTGAAAAGTTAAAAGTTAAAAGTAACTCGGTGCGCGGACTTTAAAGAACTTTTTAAGTCAATTTTGAAATTGACAAGGAATATTTACTGCGGAAAGTTTAAAAATAACGGCGCTGAAAGTTAAACAAAATAAATGAGGATGTGAAATAACTAGCTTCATTTCGAATTTGTGGCCCCGTGAAAAAAGTAATAATAAGCTAGTCAAATTTCTTGTAGAACAAAAAATCTTTTTAATGCTCCTGTTAGGTAAGTACATGTCTACCAGATTGCAAGTCTGTAGCTCCAGTAGTTTAGACTACGGGTTGTCTTGTTTGTCAGCAGTCAGTCAAAATTTTCATCTGTAAATATAACTAAGTATTTAAGTAAAGTACATTTTTTCTTTACAATTATCTTGCAAGCCGCCAAAAGTAAAGGTAACACAGTTGTAGAGAGATGTTCTTGAAGTACAGACCTGTTCGATTTCTAAATTACTTTATTGTTAGTGCGAGGAAGTGATTTTTACATTTTGTTTTACAATTATGCTTTTACTTTAGTTAGAACATATAAAAGTAGAAGCAGATCATTCATTCCAGTACTTTATGGGCACGTATCGTAAACTTACGCGAAATACTTGGGTTACATGGTTAATCCAGTGGAAGATTTCAAAAATAGGTTAGGTATGGTGAGAATGTCATCAAGGCGCGAAGCATCTTAACCACGGAGAAGTTGCAGAAAGGAAGCTCTAGCGTTTCTTTATTATATAAAATATTTACATAGGTGTAATTAAATTTATCTATTATAACATTTGTTTATTATGCAATTACAAGTTAAATCAATTGTTTATTATATTCTCGAAAATTATACAGTTCAGTGTTATGCGAAGTGAAAATTAGCAAACTTGTTGTTGCGCCAATCATTAGTAATCATTACACTACACACCCATAAAAAATGTATATAACAAGGTTTATTCAAGAAAACTCACATCCTTTTATAAACTAAAAACCTATTTTTTGTTTTCTGCAATGCTTATAGCTGCGCAGTGTAGGTAGGCCTCCAACAAGATGGAGCGCCGACCTGGTGAAGGTAGCGGGAACGCATTGAATGAGGATGGCGCAGGGCCGATCTGTTTGGCGAGCCTTGGGGCCTCCGCCTATGTTCAGCAGTGGACGTCCTTCGGCTGAAATGATGATGATGATGAATGCTGATAAAATGATATTAAGATAAAACTATTTAAACTTACTCGTAATAATAACATAATTTTGTTCCTCAACGTTCTGTTATCCAACTCTACGGGTCCCAAGATACAGGCTCAGCCTAGTTTGGGGTCCACCGGATACTGCTTCATGTAAATTTTTAGTTTGTGTAATAAATATTTTCTTTCTTTCTTTCTTTCTTTCTTTCTTTCTTTCTTTCTTTCTTTCTTTCTTTCTTTCTTTCTTTCTTTCTTTCTTTCTTTCTTTCTTTCTTTCTTTCTTTCTTTCTTTCTTTCTTTCTTTCTTTCTTTCTTTCTTTCTTTCTTTCTTTCTTTCTTTCTTTCTTTCTTTCTTTCTTTCTTTCTTTCTTTCTTTCTTTCTTTCTTTCTTTCTTTCTTTCTTTCTTTCTTTCTTTCTTTCTTTCTTTCTTTCTTTCTTTCTTTCTTTCTTTCTTTCTTTCTTTCTTTCTTTCTTTCTTTCTTTCTTTCTTTCTTTCTTTCTTTCTTTCTTTCTTTCTTTCTTTCTTTCTTTCTTTCTTTCTTTCTTTCTTTCTTTCTTTCTTTCTTTCTTTCTTTCTTTCTTTCTTTCTTTCTTTCTTTCTTTCTTTCTTTCTTTCTTTCCTCATAAATTCTGGGCCTTATAAGAAAGCTCAAGGTCACTCAGAGGGCGATAGCTCGATATGCTCGGAGTTTCTCTACGGGACCACATCAGAAATGATGTTCATTAGAAGTGATGCTTAGAGCTCTAAGAATCACCAGACTCAAGTGGCAGACGGCACATCGCTCGTGTAACTGATGTTCGACGGGGCCAAAAGATTCTCGAACGGCGTCCACGGACCGGAAGACGCAGTGTAGTTAAATGGAGCGACGACCTGGTTAAGGTTGCGGGATCGCGTTGGATGCTGATGGCGCCGACCGATCTGTTCGGAGAACCTATGTTATGTTATGGGCTATGTTCAGCAGTGGACGTCTCTCGGCTGAAAAGATGTAATGATGGTGAATAATGATCCTGGTAATAGTGTAGCGAAATAGGTAGAATGATGTGAGAAAAATAACTTTTTAGTCACTTTTGGGTAATTGGGCCATTCTACTTTTAAGTAACCATTAATCTTTTGTGAAATATAAGGCATACCTGGTGATTTTTTTCAAGTGTAAATAACTTATATACAAACTGAAACACCTAAATTTAATGTTTTAAAGCAACAAAACTTTAAATTCAAAGAAATTTTGTGGAAAAAATTGGTAACTCAGCGGAAAATACATCAATTTCCATACAAATGGCGGGGACATGCATGTCCACTGCGTTACCTACTTTATAGATAATAATGATTACTTTTTATACGTAGTGATAATTTTAAATGTAAGCTTAATTATGTGCCTATTTAAATCTTTAATGATTTAAACCGAGGACTTTACCGTTTTTGTAAAAAAAATATTTGAAGAGCACAGTACAAAAAATTACTGGTCAACGAAAAGTAGAATGGCCCAATTATGAAAATTATTTCCACAGTCGAGCACCCTTTGTGGTAATTTCTCAAGGTGTGCTCGAAAGTGTAGCTACTCGAGACTCACATTGAACTCATAAAAAGTGCAGAATAAAGTACTTCAACGCAATGTAGGCAGTATAGGTAATTTATTTTTGTTGGTGGTTGTCTTTGTACAGGCGTAAGAAACAAAAGTTGTCTCTCCTGTGGACATAATTCTGCGACTCCGAGTCAGCAAACTTAAGATTTATTTAAATGGGCCGAAAGTTGGCCAGGCGTCCCACACGCTGATGTAGACTTGACTAAAAAATATTTCATACTAAATACAAACTGAAACATGGATGCACAGAAAAACCCAGAAAAAAGACCAGTGCTGGGAATCGAACCCTTACACTTACTGGTCAGGATTTTAGACACAAAATTTTCCTATGCATCGTACAACTCCGCTTGTTTAATCACTTTTGCAGCGATACTAGCGACATCTATGTTATGCTCTCATCAAGAGACGTCAACACTCCTTAGGAGCTAACCGCTCACCCGGACCAAGAGATGTCGCTCTTAAGTTATCTAATTAAGATTGTTTTTTTGGAGTCTTTTTGTATTTTTAATTTTTCAACTCCAAATTTTTTACTTTTACGGTCATCCCGTGAAATCCATATATTTCATACCAAATACAAACTGAAAAAATACAAAAAGACTCCAAAAAACCAATCTTTAAAAATATTGGCTAGATCCTCAAACTTTTGTAGGTGTAGGTTTTTTTTTATATTTAAGACATATAAACTACAACTAACGCTTAAATTAATTAAAAATAATTAATCTACAATATTGGACGAATAAATCAACTACTTAATTTGATGAAGATTTCGAAAAATGATTGGGAAAAACATGCCAAGAGCAAATTTAATTGCAATCAAAATAATCAGTAAATCATTGATAATAGGCATAAAGTAATTATTACAATTGTTATTTATAACTTATTTTATACAGTGTATTTTAATTAACAACACCGTTATGCTGAGTAGGGACCAATTTATACTATTCGATGTTTTTAAGGTTCCGTACCCAAAGGATAAAAATGGGTCCCCATTACTGAGACTCCCGCTGTCAATCCGCCTGTATGTCTGCGTGTCCGTCTTTCACCAGGATGTTTCTCATGAACCGTGATACTAGACAGTTGAAATTTTCACAGATGATGTATTTTGGTTGCTGCTATAACTACATTATACTAAAAAACAGAATAAAATAAATATTTAAGGGGGTTCCCATACAACAGACATTATTTTTTTGCCGTTTTTATAGATAATGGTACGGAACCCTTCGTGCGCGAGTCCGGCTTGCACTTGGTCGGTTTTTATCTGTACCTTTTCCTGTCAAATGTATTTTTTTCTGTGTATCGAATAATTGTGGCCTAGCGGTTTGACCTATGCACCTATGGCCTCTCAAGCAGAAGGTCGTGGGTTCAAATCCCGGCTCGCACGTGTTAGTTTTTCGGAATTTATGTGCAAAATTACATTTGTAATTTACCATGAGCTTAGCAGTGAAGGAAAACATCGCGAGGAAACTGAATTTGCTTTTACCGCAAGCCGCCGACTCGACTGGTTGGCTGGCGGCTAGCGTTCAACGTCGGAAAACGGTGAAGGAAAACATCGTGAGGAAACCTGTATACACCTGCGAAGAAATTCAATGGTTGGTATGTGTGAAGTTCCCAATCCGGACTGGGTCCGCTTGGGAACTACGGCCCAAGCCCTCTCTTTCTGAGAGGAGGCCTGTGCCCTGCAGTGGGACGTTTAGGCTGGGATGGTTCAACGTCGAAAGGTCCCCGCACCGTCCCCGTGTCGAAGGGAGGCGTGGAGCGCGGCGGCGACTCGACGCAAGCGCGATGACGGCGAGTTGCCCACGCGCAGCTATACTTTGTTTTTTTAGCATTAGAAATAAGGTAAACAATCTTGATACGTTTTTTTATTGAAAAACGCTTTTAAAAAAATTGCAACTATTACTTAGGAAACCAAAAGAAAATAAATGACCATCATCATCATCATCATCATCATTTCAGCTAAAAGACGTCCACTGCTGAACATAGTCCTCCCCCAAGGCTCGCCAAACAGATCGTCCCAGCGCCATCCGCATCCATTGCGTTCCCGCCACTCTCACCAGGTCATCGCTCCTTCTTGTTGGAGGCCTACCCACACCGCGTCTTTCGGTAGTTCGGTCCGGGCCGTCAGTTATACGAGTGAGTGCCCAGCCCACTGCCATGACCATATTTCCTTGTTAATTGTTACATATTTGCCATGATTACCGCTTAATTTAACGACCGCTTTAGCCTAGTTGGTAGTGACCCTGCCTACGAAGCAAGAGGTCCTGGGTTCGAATCCCGGTAAGGGCATTTATTTGTGTGATGAGCACGAATATTTGTTCCTGAGTTATGGATGTTTTCTATGTATTTAAGTATTTATTTATCTATATAAGTATGTTTATCGTCGTCTAGTACCCATAGTACAAGCTTTGCTTAGTTTGGGACTAGGTCGATTTGTGTAAGATTGTCCCCTAATATATATTTTTTTTTCAAAAGTGTTTTTCAATAAACACGTGAAGATCGCTTAACTTCTTTCTAATGCTAAAAAAAACGAAGTGTAGTTCGAGCCGAGGCGAGCCGTTGCCGTTCCGATGCTGATGAGTGCATATGGAGTTTCATACAAAGATTACTGAACGACTCAAGTTGAGATAATGCCGTTCTGTGCCGGACGGTTATGTGTGCACCAATCTTTACGCAAACACGCCACGCCAGGCCGAATGCTAAATTATTTATCAGAGTTATAATTGGTGTTTGTATCTATAAAAAGCGCGAATTCCGTCAATAAATAGCATGATTCGCTTT
This sequence comes from Archips crataeganus, assembly GCA_947859365.1. NCBI lineage: Eukaryota > Metazoa > Arthropoda > Insecta > Lepidoptera > Tortricidae > Archips > Archips crataeganus. Next base: position 6,899,201 of record OX402064.1, read on the forward strand.
CGATACTCGCCAAACAACGGTTACGAAGTTTTGCAAAATGAACAGACTTGCGTGTGCAATATCTTTCATAATCGGTTGTTTTGGGCAGCAAGACATTATTTCTACACTTCCGAATCTTAATAGTGCTGCTGGGACGCTGACACAGAATGGCGCACCCAATTTATCTGCGTTGGCAAATGGTATACCTGGAATACCCAATATGCCATCGATACCCGCAATACCTATTTTAACTGGTGAGAATATTTTATTGTGCAAATCTGCCGTTTACTGCCATAATTGCAATACCACGACCACCTAATGGAATACCCAATGTACCATCGTTACCCGCACTACCTAGTACAACTGGTAAAGATGTTCTATTCCATACATTATGCTGTTTTATAACAGATACGATATTTTACATGGCTTGATATCGCATGCTTTATTTTTTGGATGCATTTTCATGTCTTTGATGAAATTGTTGATACCACTATCTACATTTTAGCAACTCAGGTGACTTCATCGATTAAGAATTCATTTAGCGCATTTCCGCGGGATTTACGCAATTATTGCGATAGCAAGTATTTTATGTGTTAATTCAGATTGTCAACTATCTGCATACCAAATTGTATCTAAATATGTCGAGTCGTTTTCACTTACGTGACGGAATAAGTACCACCCACACTTTCAAAATATATACCTATCCAAATTTTCGCATTTACAATATTACTTTGTAGGAATTGGGATTGGCTAAAATCCTTATCTTAAATTTAAATACGCTTAAAAGTATTGTTAAAAACGTTGATCCAGAAATTGAGCTTGCGTTCACGGTTTTGAGATAATTGCAACTGAACATTATTCATTTTAATTCTTCTACAGTATACAGTATACACAGTATACAGTATACAGTAGTTGTATCCTCCCGATACCAGACACCTTTAATTATGTAGTGTCTAAAACCTAGATGAGAGTTAAAAGTTCTGTTTTTGAAAATTATTTCTACATAATTCGTTGCACTTTATTTTCTTTCTTTCTTTCTTTCTTTCTTTCTTTCTTTCTTTCTTTCTTTCCTCATAAATTCTGGGCCTTATAAGAAAGCTCAAGGTCACTCAGAGGGCGATAGCTCGATATGCTCGGAGTTTCTCTACGGGACCACATCAGAAATGATGTTCATTAGAAGTGATGCTTAGAGCTCTAAGAATCACCAGACTCAAGTGGCAGACGGCACATCGCTCGTGTAACTGATGTTCGACGGGGCCAAAAGATTCTCGAACGGCGTCCACGGACCGGAAGACGCAGTGTAGTTAAATGGAGCGACGACCTGGTTAAGGTTGCGGGATCGCGTTGGATGCGGATGGCGCCGACCGATCTGTTCGGAGAACCTATGTTATGTTATGGGCTATGTTCAGCAGTGGACGTCTCTCGGCTGAAAAGATGTAATGATGGTGAATAATGATCCTGGTAATAGTGTAGCGAAATAGGTAGAATGATGTGAGAAAAACAACTTTTTAGTCACTTTTGGGTAATTGGGCCATTCTACTTTTAAGTAACCATTAATCTTTTGTGAAATATAAGGCATACCTGGTGATTTTTTTCAAGTGTAAATAACTTATATACAAACTGAAACGCCTTTCCGCGGGATTTACGCAATTATTGCGATAGCAAGTATTTTATGTGTTAATTCAGATTGTCAACTATCTGCATACCAAATTGTATCTAAATATGTCGAGTCGTTTTCACTTACGTGACGGAATAAGTACCACCCACACTTTCAAAATATATACCTATCCAAATTTTCGCATTTACAATATTACTTTGTAGGAATTGGGATTGGCTAAAATCCTTATCTTTAATTTAAATACGCTTAAAAGTATTGTTAAAAACGTTGATCCAAAAATTGAGCTTGCGTTCACGGTTTTGAGATAATTGCAACTGAACATTATTCATTTTAATTCTTCTACTTATTTGTATCCTCCCGATACCAGACACCTTTAATTATGTAGTGTCTAAAACCTAGATGAGAGTTAAAAGTTCTGTTTTTGAAAATTATTTCTACATAATTCGTTGCACTTTATTTAGTGGACATGGCTTTTTTTTTCTTTCTTTCATCGAACAATTTACTTCAAGTTAAGTATGAAGTATCTTTTTCTATTTTTTTTTTTTATTTTCTTCAACTTCATTTTTTTAATTACTTTTACGTAAAAAAAAAAAAAACGTAAAAGATACTTCATACTTAACTTGCAAAAGTTGGCCTAGTAGCGCCATCTCTTGGTCCAGGTGAGCGGGTAGCTCCGAAGGAGTGTTGAAGTCTCTCGGTAGAGGGCATAACATAGATGCGCTTTATCACTGCCTAATGTGATTATAACAGACTGAAGTGTACGATGTATGGGAAAGATTCGTCGCTAACTTCTAGACCAGTGATGGTGTAGGGGTAAGCACGCAGCACGGAACGCTGAGGACCTGGGTTCGATTCCCAGCATTGGTCTTTTTTCTGGGGTTTTTTCTGTGCATCTATATTTCAGTTTGTATTTAGTTTGAAATTTACTTCATGTAGTACATTCAGCAGCCATTTTTACTACTGATTTGTTCTGTATAAAGTACGCGAGGGCTCACGAGGTTAAGTTAGCAAAAGTAGATTACAAAGCCTATCTACATAATGCATGCTCGCATGCGTAGAAAAAACAACACGCGTGGCAAACATTGCATCATTAACATAGTAAAAAACAGACAAAATAATCGTGTTTGCACCTAATTAAACCATCAATAAATAGCGCGTATTGCTCAAATTCCTGCCAAACAGCAGTTTAAAAGATTTACAAAATGAACAGAATTGTGTTTGCAATAACTTTAATAATCGGTTGTTTTGGGCAGCAAGATATTGTTACTACACCTCCAAATATTAATAGTGCCGCAGCTGTGACGCCGCCACAAAATGGAACACTCAATTTACCTACGTTGGAAAACAGTACCCCTGCATTGCCACAGCTACTGAATGGAGTACCCAATTTAACTACTTTAGTAAACGGTACCCCTGGATTGCCACAGCTACTGAATGGAGTACCCAATTTAACTACGTTAGTAAACGGTACAGCTGGATTGCCACAGCTACTGAATGGAGTACCCAATTTAACTACGTTAGTAAACGGTACAGCTGGATTGCCACAGCTACTGAATGGAGTACCCAATTTAAATCCGTTAGTAAATAGGATACTTGGATTACTACAGCTACCAAATGGATTACCCAATTTACCTACGTTAGTAAACCTAGCATCTGGATTACCACAGCTACCAAATGGATTACCACAGCTACCAAATGGATTACCACAGCTACCAAATGGATTACCACAGCTACCAAATGGATTAGCACAACTACCAAATGGATTAGCACAGCTACCAAATGGATTAGCACAGCTACCAAATGGATTACCACAGCTACCAAATGGATTACCACAGCTACCAAATGGATTAGCACAACTACCAAATGGATTACCACAGCTACCAAATGGATTACCACAACTACCAAATGGATTACCACAGCTACCTAATGGGGTACTACCCAATTTACCATCGTTACCCGCGATACCTATTACAGCTGGTAAGAATATTCTATTGTTCACATCTGTTGTTTACTCCCTAAATTAATCGGTGTTCTCATATTTGGCGTGATTGGCTGAGATGAAGAATCTTAGGTCAAAAATATCAAGAAGGATCCGTGGAAATCACACTCTAGCTTCGTGAGTCCAAATGTGAAATAGTTATTTGTGTCACAAGGGAGCAAAATGATGTATTTACGGCGAGGGCAGTACATTGAATCCAGAGTGAAGCGAAGGATTCAAGTGTTAACGCCCAAGACGAAAATATTTTTCTCCTGAGTGACACATACAACTTTTCACACCAACTATGAGGAAAATTGAAATAAAATGCTGTAAAAATAATGAAACAACTTTCAATTAATAACTATTGAATCACAATAACAGTCATCAATAGTTTTAATTTCAGTAAAACGTATTTAATTTATTGTGTCATTTTTTTAACTATTACGAAAAATTCATCAATTTTCATATGACGTTGTTAAATTTGAAACTTGAAATATGTTCGTTTTTAATCAATTACGATGAAATTACAGTGGTTTATTTTATTAAGATTTGTGTTCAATTGGCACATTGCGTAAATGATACATGCCAGTGAATAAATTAAAAACTGAAAAGCGAAAAATAATACCTTTTTTGTTTGACTTTAATCAAGGTACCAATTTGAAGTCGGTGCCTCAGCACGAGCCAGGAGGAGTGATAGAAGCCCATCAGGTAGACGAGACTACAGGTCCACTCCTCCTGGCTAGTGCTGAGGCACCGACTTCAAATTGGTACCTTGATTAAGGTCAAACAAAAAAGGTATATATTTTTCGCTTTTCAGTTTTTTCGGCGGTTTAATTTTTTTGTTAAAAAGTTTTTATTTTATACTTTTTTTCCCACCCCGGGGTAATTTTTTTTTTAAATTTATATAATACCACACTTACTTGGACGGCCACTGTAGGACTGTGTCCTACATCGGCCATTTCCTACATCGGCCACTTCCCCGAAAGACCACTGTGCAAATTCCTACTTCGGCCATTTCCCAGAGTGACGTCTACATTAATTTCTCGCTGCGTAAACTTAATGCACCTAGAGTTACTTCACACAGGATTTATTCATCCGTAATCCATTTAAAACCTACAAATTCGACGGAGTCCCGCGAAGCGATTCTAGCGATTTCTAGGCGATTTGCCCTTCAGGCAGGAGAAGCTACCTAACTAAACCAACCTATCTATTTTCTGAACTGAAGTGGTTGTTCAAGGGAAGTGGCCGTTAGGAGAATAAAGAAAGAAAGAAAGAAAGAAGACATTTATTACCTTTTACAAGACACACAAATACAAGAAAGTACACACAAATTCATACAAATAAACAAGGTTCACAAAACAACGAAGTAATAAATACACAGATCTGCATGTGTGTCCATGCAAAAGTGAAACGGTCGCTGACTCAGCATTATGCTGAGGCGTTAGACGCCTGCAGCGCTGATTTTCTGCCAGAACCGTCTGTGACTCACGGAACGATACACAAATATACTATATAAACTACTTAATAAAAAGATAATGAATTAACAAACAATTTAGATTTATTATTGCGTAGCATAATATGTAAATAAATAAATACAATAAAGAAAAAGTAAACTGCGAAAACATAACCCTGTAAAACAACAGGTTGGCATATCAAGTGCTGGTTTTATAGGTAGGATTTTTGGAGCGTTAATAAGTGATCCTTCAGCTTGCGCTTGAAGGTATACCTACTAGACGCTCCTTGGATAGGGGGAGGAATATCATTCCAGCACTTGGACGCCGCAAACTTAAAACTTCCATAGATTAGACCATCAAAGGGAAAAGGCCGATTAAGGAATGTGGCCCTAGGTGAACTAATGGGCCATTCCACTTTTAAGTAACCATTAATCTTTTGTGAAATATAAGGCATATCTGGTGATTTTTTTCAAGTGTAAATAACTTATATAAAAACTGAAATAACTAAATTGAATGTTTTATAGCAAAAAAACTTTAAATTCAAAGAAATTTTGTGGAAAAAATTGGTAACTCAGCGGAAAATACATCCTTTCCATACAAATGGCGGGGACATGCATGTCCACTGCGTTACCTACTTTATAGATAATAATGATTACTTTTTATACATAGTGAAAATTTTAAATGTAATTATGTGCCTATTTAAATCTTAAATGATAAAACCGAGCACTTTACCCTTTTTGTAAAAAAAATATTTGAAGAGCACATTACAAAAAATGCCTGGTCAACGAAAAGTAGAATGACCCTAATCCCTTTAAGGTATACCCTATCCAATAAAAAAAGAATTATGAAAATCAGACTACTCTGTAAAAAGTTATGCCTGGTCATACAGTACAATCAGTGACTGAACAATCAATCATCTCCTGTTTTCCTACCCTTAGGGTAGGAATATTTTTTCCAGATTTAAATGGTACCACCTTCGGGGTATACGCTTTCCAATAAAAAAAATAATCATCAAAATCGGACTAGGTACTCTGTAAAAAGTTATGCGTGGTCATACATAAAAAAAATATATACACGTCGACTTGAGAACCTCCTCCTTTTGTTTTCGTTGGTTGAAAAAGTAGCTTGAACAGAAAAGTAACATTTTGATCCCTGTCGTCAGGGAGCAAAATCTACTTTTCCGAATGAAAGGTGTGAAAAGAATATTAGATTTTATCATAATACCTATCAATTACCTTCTATAGTTAAACGGTTTAAATGAGTCATACCCCCTAGCCCCTGTACCGCGCGGTCGGTGACTCATTTAAACGGTCTAGCTATAAGTCTACAGCTCTTCTCTGATAATATATAATTATTTTATTTAATTTTAGCCCCTGAAGTTTTAGAACGTCCTTGTCGTTCGAGTGACCTGGCTTGCATTCGGCGATATTTCCTACACCATGGCAAGTGCCAGCTAGCTCCAGGCGTAGTTCCCGATCCTCTGCTTAGACCCATTGCCAACAAATTCTATCCAAGAGTCAATATCACGCAGACCAACCTCAATACTGTATACAAAGGATTTAATAACGGAAGAATACAAGAATTCTAGTAAGTAACAAAATCTTAGTTTCATACTATATACAAACTGAAACATGGATGCACAGAAACACCCAGAAAAGAAAGACCAGCGCTGGGAATCGAACTCAGGTCCTCAGCATTCCGTGCTGCGTGCTAAACCCCTACACCACCACTGGTCGGGATTTAGACACAAATTTTTCCTATGCATCACACATCTCAGCTTGCTTAATCGCTTATTGCAGCAATACTAGCGACATCTATGTTAATGTTCTCATCGACAAACGTCAACACTCCTTCGGAACTATCCGCCCATTTTATTTGGAGTTGAAAAATAAAAATAAAATACAAAAATACTCCAAAAAACCAATCTTTAAAATCTTAGTTGTTTAAGGCACAATAAGGTATAGTCAAGGAAACTGAATCGCGTACAGAGAACCTTTTCACAACCAACTTAACGATGATTTCTTTGGCAAATATATGGAATGTCAACATGACATTTGCAGTAAAAAGTGTTCACCCTGATACGTGATTCAGTTTCTTCGACTGTACTTAAGTTAACATTTTACTTGAGTTAAGTAGATCTGGGTTAGAAATAACACTTCGACACTCCTTAACAGTAAGTTAGCAGGTAACTCATAGATATAGGTATATAATTAACTCGTACATCACGCAAGCCCACTATAACGGTTCGCTCACTAAAATACATATTATCGGCAAAAAAAAATATCATGATGAGCATTGCGTTTATTTGCAGTTAACATTTTAGCCTTTGCAGTTATTGTTTGTTTTATTGTAAACGGTATTTTACAGAGAGTGTCTTTTTAGGTAGGACATATTAGTCATGTATCTCAAACATCAAGACAATTATAATCTTAAACTGTACTTTCATAGTGAGCACTAGAATAATTAAATAATTAGAAGAATATAATATGTTATGGTGACATTGTATAAAGCATCCATTTTGTGGTAGGTATCCCAGCATCGTAGCTTGGTCTTCTTGATTTTCGTCTATTGTACTGTCGAGTCCACCTATCTATACCTATACTAATATTATAAAGAGGAAAGATTTGATTGTTTGTTTGTTTGTTTGTTTGCATTGAATAGGCTCCGAAACTACTGGACCGATTTCAAAAATTCTTTTGCCGTCAGTAAGCTACATTATCACTGAGTAACATAGGCTACTTTTTACCGCGGGAAAATACCTTTTCCTGCGGGAAAATTAATTTATCGCGGGCGAAGCTGCGGACGGAAGGCTAGTATCCTATACTTACAGCCAACCGTTCATTATTATCTGAACATGAATCTTATATAACGGTAATAAGCTAGGTCTATGCATAGATATTTGAAATCTAATCGTTTATCATTTGAAAAGTTGGTTTACAAATTATATCCATTTTGTTAAGATTTTAAACTAAGGGCCCGTTGTTTGATCAATAGTTAAATAAACTAATAGTCAAAATGTATGGCAAAGATAACAATAGTTAACGCATTTCAAAGGCAAATTGACTATTAGTTTGTTTAACTATTGATCAAACAACGGGACGTTAGTGTTATAATTTGACAAGTTTGATTTGTTTTTATTTTTTATTTAAATTACATAGATGTCACCTTTTTTTCAGTATTAACATGGACACGGATAAGGTCGTCATTGGTATAGAACTGCAGGATCTTCAGAGTAGTAGCAAAGACGTATTCTTCAGATATCACAGACGAGGCAGGGAGCCTATCATCACACATGGTTCTGGCAACGTTATTTTCCGTAAGAGTTTACTTTAAAGAAAAACAAAAGCGTTTTATATGGTAATTATTGGAACAGGGATGTTGACACCACCAATCAACTGTCGTACTTTTTATGAGCAGTCAAAACATAATTTTCCCGTAGAGTTTGAATAGCAATAGCAACTTATGACGTCACTTGTTCGCCAACTCAATCAACTAACTATTTATATTTGTTTTAAATCAACAAAAAATCTAATTTTGCAGTTAATCTAAAATTAATCTGGTTTCCAGGGCTAAAATAAAGCGTTCGTTTACTGGAGTCGTATCTTCGAATTATTTTGTAATGGCGTCAACACCCCTATTAAAGTATTTCTATTTTCTTAATGTCTTCGTCATCTCACTAATTCAAACGCGAAATGTATGCATGTGTGTGTAAGTATGGATGTTTGTTACTATTTCACGATAAATCGGTTGGACAGGTTCTGCTGAAATTTGGCACGTAGATAGTTTATGACCTAGATTAACACATAGGATATTTTTGCCTCGGAAAATGGCGTGACTCCCGCGGGATAGCGATTACCGAATTCTTTGCAGATGGAGTTACGGGCAACAGCTGAAAAGCCATGGGTCAAACCCTAGGCTACCACCGTATTTTTACGGCAATGCATGCTTAAGGACGAACCGAGCTTCTTGCGCTAATCGATTTTAGGTATTCTATGCACTCGTGTATATGTGCGTGAAAGCCGCGCGAAAAGCGAACGCGACACAAGTTCCCCGTCCGATCGCCGAAGGAGACCTAACCAAAGAGTATTGTAATATATATTAACGAACAAATGCAACTAACTATACGGACAAAGGGGAAGCACGACGGCTCAAGATAGGTTGGTCAGACCGTGGGTGTATTTAGGTATTTCATCGTATTACTAAAACAAATACATATTTTAAAAATGTAGCATGACTAGGCTCTAGAAAACCCCTTGCTTTATTAACATTCAAAAAGTCATGACCTGCTGTGCAGTATTTAAGCCGTACTAAGGATTTATTTAATTTTTTAGAGACTACTTTGGGTTTTTTTCTATCGAGTAAACTGTAAGTAACCGTGATTCGAAAAACACTGGTTATTAGAGTGAATCCTCAAACATCTTACACGTGAATTTCAGAACTAAAGCGTTGCTAGTAATACTACAGCAAGGAATTAAATGAATACAATAAATGCGCCAAAAACTCGGTGCGGCCTGAAATTGAAGCACTAACACTACGCCCTACACTAACGTAACATACACATTGCATGAAACCAAACAAGAACCAAAGACCATGCGGCCAATAAAGTTATTAATTTAATTCTCACTTAAGGTTCGGTGTATTTGACGGTGACCATTCCACAAGTGGACAACCTTCGGCTGGATAAGGCCGATTCATACGTCTTTAGCAACAACCTACCCATCGTCAATCTTGAACCTAGTTTGGGACAAAGTTCAGGTTTGTCATCTTTGATTATACATTAATAACCATTTCATGTCATGATGTCATTAAGGACCCGTCTGTTAATTGCGCCTGTCAATGTTGGCGATTTTACGACTCCCCTCTGCGAGATGTCATGAGATTTTATTTTTTCAACTCCAATTTTTTTTTACTTTTAGGATTATCCCGTGATATCCGTGGGTATTTCACGGGATAACCGTAAAAGTAAAAAAAGTTGAAGTTGGAAAATACAAAATACAAAAAGACTCCAATAAACCAATCTTGGTTGCGTTTTAGTCACTTCTTGTTATGATCTCCTCAGATCCATCAGTTCCAGTGGCGTATGCTGCTTTTCAAGCAGACATGTCAACGAATGTCGCTGAATATTTCCTTACTGAGAGCTCCTTCTTGGCTGCTACATATATACAATACGTCATTTGCAACTTTGGATTGGAAGTAATTTAATTATGATTACACCACAGTGGACTGAAGAGCTGGCAGCTTTCTCACACAACGTATTAACATTGCTATAAAACGAGACAATGCTGCCAGCATATTCGTATTAATAATTAGTTCATACGAGGGGCGTTCAATATAAAGTGAGAATGAGATGCAAACTCTTTTAATATTACGAAATTAAATACTGGCCGGTAAAGCTAATCTATCTAGCTGATTGCTATGAAAAAATAATATGACATTTAGTAAAAGTTGTTTATAACATACTCATTCTCACTTTTTATTGAACGCCCCTAGTAAATAAATATTTATACAAAAAAAATAGTTGTTTTATTTTTTTGCCGCGGTATCTTCGATGGTTTTTGCGACAAGGAATCGAAATTTTAATAATACGAGTGATGTTTTGCTTCAGTCCTTTGGTCGCTCTGAATGATAATGACACTAATAATAGATTCATATTTCACAATTGGATCGGATAATTATTTTACGCGTAATTCACCATTTCTTCTAACTTTTTTTTTCCCAGAAATTATTAATTAATCAGAATTGTTATAAAATAAACCTAACCTACAGGATAACCAGTTCATAATTCCGATGAAAAACCCACCCCTAAAAATTACGAAAAAGTTTGACAGGGGTGTTCCAGTCAAATTTGACCTCGTACCTCAGTAGTTCCATTCTCTAGTTCCATTATGGGACTACTGGGATTTTTTTTCTCCCGGTAGTTACATGGAACTAGCATAGTGTTTAGTTCCGGTACAGTTAAATCGCAATGGGATTGACCGCAATATATTAACGGATGATTATTAGCATTATTAACAAAACGATGCTTATCTAATAATCCTTTTTCTTACTATATTTAATTACGTTTCAACTGTATTTATTCATATAATGGAACTAGTGAGATTAAATGAAAAAGTATTATACTTCCATGGAACTACACTGGGAGAAAAAAATCCCAGTTGTCCCATAATGGAACTAGAGAATGGAACTACTGAGATACGGGGAAGTTTTAACCTGTCAACCATCCTGCTGATTGCTGGATTGATTTTAAAATATCTTGAACATTCATACAAGAACTTGTATTTTTATACATACGAGTACAGATGGGTTACCTATTAATATAGAAGGAGGATAAGGAAGCTTTCTAATTAAGTATAGCAATTATGTTTGTCTGATATTATAAAATTAAATATAGAGACGAAAAGAAAAACACAAGCTTAACAAGCGTCTCGGAATAAAAGATAATGTGATTAAAGCTTGGTTAAAGTAAGGTTAGCATGAAATAAATTGTAATACTTAATTAGTCACAACAATGACCGGGAACAATGTGAGGATGAGCGTTAATTAAATATCAGTAGACAAACTCATTTCAACGGTATGATAATTTGAGAATTAACACCCGAGAAGTGAGGCGAGGCGGCGAGGCGGCGAGACGGACACAGTTAAAACACGTACAGTAGGATTATAGAATTAAAAATATAAGCAAAATCAAAAATGTATTTGTTTAAGTAGGCCGTTAAGGACTCTTTCCGATATTTCGTGTTTTCATCGACCAATTTATAAAAAGTAAATAACATTTTCTTGAATGTTTTCAGAGTATTAGCGATTTTAGCAGACCTCTTCATTGTGTGACATCTATCCCATGTATGTGATAGTTGCCTGATTTATATCAATATCCCGTATAGAATATGGGATAGATGCCTTCCCCCGAAACGGGACAGCTATACCCTAAAAACTTTGATCGCATTTTGCATACACAGAGACATGCGACTCGGTCAACTTAGTGGTAGCTGGATAGTCACTCGGTAAAAAATTGAAGTAAAATACGATTCTTTCGCAAAACAAGAGTAATTATAATCGGGGCATAGACCCCTGGGGCAACTATCCTGGTTTTACCCTAATATTTTTTTATTTCATACTTACGTATACCTGCTGTTTCTCAGCTCGCTGTGGCCGCAGAGTCAGCTCAGTTCTTCCCCAACTCCGTCGGCAGGTGCGAACACTTTTAAAATATGCTAATCCGACCAAATCAGACGGATACTAACTTTGTCGGCTTTTAAAAGTGTCATATTATTTGGTGCGAGCATGGAACACGTTGTAAGACTCAGCCTATCGACACTTCATATAAAAAAACCGGCCAAGAGCGTGTCGGACACGCACAAGGTAGGGTTCCGTAGCCATTACAAAAAATCAAGTAATATTTTTCTAAGGATTTCGTATGTGTACGGAATCATCCAAGTTTAGGTCTGTTTTATACCTTAGCTTAGGCTACTATTTACTCTTAAACTACAAATAATTTCCAAGCCATCTTAGCCGCTATAATTTTCCTAGTAAATTTGATATATTTACTACCATTCTGATTTTTTTTCAAATTTTTCCACCCAACAGTTTAGATTTTAGAGGGGGGGGGGGGGACGCTCGATTTTAATGAAATTTTTCACTTTAAACTTGAATATTTCGCAAACAGATCACTGGATAGAAAAATCATGTTAGCAACCCCGCAATGGTTTTAAAAGACCTATCCAACGATACCCCCACACTATAGGATTAGTCGACATAAAAAAATCACCCCCCTTTACGTCTATGGGAGGTACCCTAAAAAAAATTATTTTTTTATTTTTTACTAGCTTTTGCCCGCGACTTCGTCCGCGTAGAATTCCTATTTGTGGTAAAGCTTCTTCATCTCTTTCATTGTATTAAACAAACATCCGGCAACGGCAACATCCATCATTATTATCATTTCATCATCATCAGTATCAGTTAGTGAATATTATAAATCCCGTTTATTCTCTATCCCGTGGGAATTTCAACAAATTTGTCCTTATTCTATGCAAATTTTCACTTATTTTTTCCCGTGGGAATTTTGCTTTTTTACGGAGAAAAGTAATCTATGTAAATAAGGGTTGGTGTAGCTTCCTTATGGTGAAAGAAATTTTCAAATCAGCCCTCAAGTGATATTAACTTCTTTCTATCCCACGGGAATTTTGCATTTTACCGAATAAATAGTAGGTAGCCTAGCCTATACCATTAAAGGATAGTTTAGCTTTCTATTGGTCATTTTTTTTTAATCTCAGCCCCGAAGTTAAATTTACTATTTTCTATACCGCGGGAATTTTGCATTTATTCGGAAAATAGCATCATGTTAATCAAGGACAGTATCTTTTCTATTGATGAAAGACATTTTAAAATGAGCTCCGAAGTTGAATTTTTTTTTTCTATCCCTTGGGAATATGTCAATAAAGGATAGTGTAACTTTTTACTGGTAAAAGATTTTTTTTAATCGGCTCGGAAGTTTCAGAGATTATCTATCCCACAGGAATTTCCAAAAATCCTGCAATAAGTTTTTTTGCTGTTATGTATGACCATTTACGTTTATACTGAATTTGAAAAGTTTAGTAATTGTAGTTACGGAGATAGGATCCAGTTGATTTGAATATATAAGTCCTGATTTATCCTTATCACGTGGGAATTTTAAAAATTATTGAAATTAGCTTTATACCTATTCTAATAGTCTACTTGCATGCCCAATTTGAACAGTTTAGTAATCTTCGTTATGGGGATAGGGTCACTCTTGATTGACGAAATATATACATCCCGTATATTCCTTATCCCGTGGGAGTTCCGGAAAATTCTTTCTTATCGGATGCCTACGTCATACAAAGAACACATCCTCCAAGTTTCAGGTCTCTACATACAGCGGTTTAGGCCGTGCGTTAATCCGCCAGTCAGTCATTTAGGACTTTAGGACAAAGCATTTTATATATACTTGCATTGCACCAAGCTTTTAAGCGAGTTCAACAATGATGTTTGAATACTCAATTCGATTTTATTCGAAAAAGGTTGAACTCACATAAAAGCTTCATCATCATCATCATCATTTCAGCCGTAGGACGTAGGCCTCCCTCATTGACGCCCAATCATTACGGTTGGAAGCGACTTGCATCCACCCTGAACCTGCGGCCTTCACCAAAACGTCCGTCCATCTCGTTGGTGGACGTCCCACGCTGCGCTTGTAAAAGCAAAAGCTTGGTGAAATGCAAATACTTATACATATAAGTAATTAGTTATTATCAGAGATCAGATCAGGAAGTGGTTGACAAACGTAGTTAAATGGTTTGCAAAATTTGAAGTTTCGTTTGTGTCAAAATAAAATGTAATTTAAATCAAAAGCACTAAGGAGTATTGATATCAACTTCGAAGCAAATCACCCCCAAAATAACTTTCTACTCCTTTTTAACCCCGTCATGGGTTGAATTTCAATAAAATACGAAACACTTCTTCCATCAATTCTGTTATAGAATGTTTATGCAAAATTTGAAGTAGATTGGACCAAGGGATCACGTTGTCCCATACAAACTTTGCCCCCCTTTTTTACCCCCATAGGAGTAGAACTACGAAAAATCCTTTCTTATCGGATGCCTACGTCATACAAAGAACACACCCTCCAAGTTTCAGGTCTCTACGATCAGCGGTTTAGGCTGTGCGTTGATCCGTCAGTCAGGACAAAGGATTTTATATGTATAGATTGTACCACTTTGTTGGCGTGACTGATATGTATATTCATGCCAAATTACAGCTTTCTAGTACTAACGATCTCTGAGCTTAGCCGCGGACAGACAGACAGACAGACGGACAGACATGGCGAAACTATAAGGGTTCCTAGTTGACTACGGAACCCTAAAAAACACAATGTATGGAATTATGAACGTACTTTGTACCAACATTGAAAACTAAGACACTCTTGCCAAATAAAAGAGTTGGTTAATGTTAATGTGTTGTGTTGTTGGTTAATATACCAACCCCGACACCCTAATTTAGCCGCATTATACTTCACCTCATGTTGACCAGCATGTGACGTACGCCATTGCCGCCATCAAGTCAAATCTGTCGCGTGGTGTTCTTATTTTCACTGAATTTATTAAAAAGCTGCAATTAACTCCATAAACAGACATGATGGGTGGCAAATCTTTGCGAAAGTGTGAAATTTGTGGTTTCCGGAGAGTGAGAAGGTTAAGTAAAGACATACTTTTGGCTAGATTTCCGCTTGACCCAAACAAGTAATTTTTTGTATATGTTTTTTTAGTTGTATAGGTAAATTTGAGTGAAAACAGCTTAAAACAGTGTTAATGATAGTCGCATTAACAGTAAATATTATGAGCCTATGTAATATTTAGCATTACCATATTTTCATATAACCATTACGTCATAGTGCTGTGCTGAAGTTATCGATATTTTTTTATTTTAATTAAATTAATTAATTGTAATTACTTTCTGTTTCAGATTTCAACTGACTTCTGCCACGAGCTGGACATTTAATTATGGATCTGAGTTCTCAAGGTGGTTGTTAATTTGTTGTTAATCAAACTATACATACATATTTGTTGCAAATTGTGTGGTTATCGTAGCTTATTCCACTTATTCATAAATCACTAAATTTTCAATAAAATTTTATTGATGTGCTATTTGTAATTATTTTCCTGGTAAAATGCAAAAAATATTACAAAGATCGACAAATATTAAGTAGTACCTATTTAGGTAAGTATACCTAGGTACTACTTAATATTTATCGATATCGATGGCATAGTAGATAGATAGATGGTGGTCTCTAATACTTTGACATTGACACTTTATGTTGGTACCTCTGACTGTCACTTTCAAGTTGGTAGAAACTACGTTCATAATTCAGTTTATGGCTTTGATGGAAGTGCCGTCTCTTAAAACGTAGTGATTACTTGCTCAGTGGTAAGACTGTTAAATAATAGGATTTAAGACAAATAAATGATGAAAATTGAATGGCTCTTCGTTCCTTGAATGTCGTTGACAGGAACAATTTTTTTTTTCCAGCTAAGGCGCGTGTCCCAGCTTTTTATTAGTGGCCAGTATTAAATTCGATTAAAAAGCTTTTTCGTTTTCAATGCGATGAACTACAATATTTTTATCTTGCCAAATGCTTGGAATTGGAATTTATGCGCGAATTTACGTTTTTTTTTAAATTTGGATTTGGAGGAATCGTGAGGAAACCTGCATACACCTGCGAGGAAATTCAATGGTGTTTGTGAAGTTCCCAATCTGCACTGGGCCCGCGTGGGAACTACGGCCCTAGCCCTCTCATTCTGAGCGGAGGCCTGTGCCCTGCAGTGGGACGTAAATAGGCTGGGATGATGAGGGTATGTATTACAATACCAAAGTACGAAAGACCGAATGTATTAAAACATCGAATGGGTCAAAAGACCGACACGATTTTTTTCTGAAACCGTAAACTTCTCAGAATTTATTAAATCGGCATCATACAGAACCCATTAGGTTAGGTTAGGTTTGTTTTATAACAATCTTAAAAAGTTAATGGTTTCAGAAAAAAATCGTGTCGGTCTTTTGACCCATTCGATGTTTTAATACATTCGGTCTTTCGTACTTCGGTATTGTAATACATACCCGATGATGATGATGATGATGAAATGCTTGGCAAATGACAACATCACCCAACCAGCTTTTTTTTTTGAATGAGTCGCCATAGGGGCCAAAGACGCGAAGTCTTTGCTGTTATTTACATTGATAGGAAGGGTGACTTGTGCTCGGGAAAAATCCCTTCGGACGAACTGGGAATGGAGGGCCCAGACAGTGTCCGACTTGCACGGCTAAAAACCCGGTCACAAGTCCCCTTCTCTATTGGTTATCAATACAAAAAACTTGTGCTTTAAATTTTGAGGAGGGGAGGGGTAGGGAGGGGACTTAATCTACCCACAGCGTCCTGCCTCAGCCATTTGCTGGAAGGCCGGGAGAGGAGCATGCATTCTCCCGCTGGGCACTGGGGGTGCTTAGGTCGGTCTTTTACGTTTTTACCTGTTGGTTACTTCCTTGACCGACCCTCGCCCGTTTCTGTACAATTACTTAGAGCTATTGGTTGGGTTGGTGGGATTTCCTGTCATATGCATTTATCTATAACTACGGGCTTCCTTTCTTTTGCCCTGCGATGGAAGGGTGGGTCGGAGATCTTTTGGACCCATTGTATGGCTTTGGATGCCATCTTTTGGGTGGGGCTACCCTATATGCCTGGTGGTTTTTTGGCATGCTGTGTGCTTTTTTGCGCTTGTCTCCTAGCGCTACCCTCTTTTCGTTTCCGCTTCCATCGATAGTTTTTCTGCTATAATAATTTGGAGGGACGAGGAGTGTCCCCCGGACGCCTGGACGCCCCAGTGTATTACAGGAGTCATGTGGAGCTCAGCGGATCCTTACCCCAGCCAATGCTGAAGGGCCAGAGAAGAAACTTTTAGTCTCGATTCTCTGTTTAGGCTTCCTCCGTTGCTCCCAAGAGGTCCCCGCTGGGACTATCGGGTGCGAACCCAACCAGCTTAGCGCCTGAAAATATCCTCCTGACATTACAAACAAATATAAAGCACTCTTACGCAGGCAAACAGGCACGTGTGAAGATCGGAATATTGTTTGTGAAAGTGAAGAGCCTTTTATTAAACCACCCCCACTCAATTTCATGGAAAAACTTTTAAAGTCTTGTTGCTTTAACGTATATTTATAGACTTTGGATATGGTATTCTGCAGTCACACGGGAAAAGGACGCATCTGATTTTTATTCTCCAAATTGAGAATTGCTGTTTTTACTTGATTGATTTGATTAATGTCAGATGTATATATATTACTTTATTTAACAATAAAAGTAGGTATAAAAACAGGGACTTATTTTAAAATTAACATAAATAAAACTAACTTAAAATAGCTAAACAAAAATTAAAACTAAAAATTACAATCTAAATTTGGACCCTTAGGTAGGGTGCCCATCACGCAGGCAGCATTCCCACGTTGAATTGCTATAGCAAGTCAATGTCAGATGTGTTATTTTATTATTTTCCATATGACGGTAGTAGAAGGCCCTTCTTACACAAACATAAGACTAAGAAAATCATCGGTACTCGACAATTTTGGTCTTTAAGCGAATACCACAATAAAAATTCATATAGGTTCATACATACCCATACTAAAAACCTATATTTACAAATATAACTACATAATTATAAATCATGGGACGATTGACACCACTACTATGTACTATGGATACTAGACAACGGATAAACATACTTATAATAGCTGTTGCCCGCGACTCCGTCTGCGTGGAAATAGTAATTTGGGCAGCTTATTTTTTTTATCCAATTTGCTTTTTCATCAATTATGTATGGCTCTCCTTAGTTCCTTGATATAAAAAATTACCCCCCCCCCCCGCGCAACCCCCCCCCCCCCCCCCGCAACCCCCCCCCTCCCAATCCCACCACCCCACCAAACCCCCTGCACCTACTTACTTCAAAAACCCCTGATTTTGAAACATTCTTCCGCTCCGCTCCTATTGATGTTAGCGTGATGATATATAGCCTATAGCCTTCCTCGATAAATGTGCTATCTAACACTGAAAGAAATTTTCAAATCGGAGCAGTAGTTCCTGAGATTAGCGCGTTCAAACAACAAACAAACAAACTCTTCAGCTTATTAATTCTTCTAAAAACTGTTCGATAAATTCTTAAAATAGACGTATCTTTCTTATTTGTGAACCGATTGAAATGAAACAAACACTAAATGTTAATCCAAGAAAATACCAACCTATCAGTGAAAACCGCATCCTTCTAGGATAAGCCGTTTCTGAGATTAGCGCGCACAAACGCACAGACAAACAGACAAACAGACAATAATTCTAAAAATCATTGTTTCGGGTTCTATTGCGCTAATAAATAGCCCTAGTGACAGTTTTTCTCAAATATCTTCAATGTACAGACACCGACTTGTTACAGATTTATTATATGTATAGATATAGATAAATAAGTAAGTCTCTACTTATATAATGTAGTTACATATCGTTGCTTAGCTAACAATACCGCGCAAGTCAAAAATTGGCCATGTCGGCAAAAATTGGGCCATATTGTATAAAATTAATATATAATGCAGTTTTCTGTCTCTCCTGAAAATCAAGCAAATCTCACTTACGCGGTATTGTTAGCTAAGCGACGATATCGAACATCCAAGAATCGAGCACAAACATTCAAATTTTTCACACAAATATCTGCCCCAACCGGGCATCGAACCCGGGACCTCAGGGTTCGTAATGTCTAAACTGCTTTCGAAAATGCCGCATCAAAAACGTACCTAATTCTCACTTCACAGGAGAGTAACTTTGTGACGTAGTCATGCCAGAAGGTTCTTTGTAAGAGTACTCTTTTAGAAGTTATGGCTTAGGGATTAAATTTATTTTTTCTTGCACACTTCCCGAGCGTGTTGAACTTTGTTCATAAGATATGAACGTGAAAGGTTACTCTTTTATTATTCTCTGAGGTGTTTAATATATTATTTCATTTCTGTATGATATGAGCAAAGTGTAGACTAAAGAATGGCTTAATGAGATATGTTTTTATTCTGTTAATGATTTTTTTTAATTGATATACTTTTACCTATTATTAATTATGAAATTTTATTGTGACATTTAATTTAATTGTAATTTAACTTTTTTTATTTTTATTTATTCTCGATTATAGTATGTAACGCCTGAAAAGGTAAGAGTTTAGTGAGATTTATGTTAAGAGTGCATTATTGAACACCTATGTTACTGTACCTAAATTCTTCACAATAAATTGCTTATGTACATTAACGACTGGATGGATTCGAACCATGAAGTAAAAAAAATTAGGTTCGAATCTTCATGAAGTATCAAGTAAATGAGCGAAAAGGCACAGACTGATTTTCTTGTACAGCAAACACCTCAGGTTTCTGACAGAATATCATCACTGCAGGTTACTGCAGTACATGCTGAGTCAGCGCTTATTTATCACATCATCGCATGGCTCTTAATTTAGGGAATACTTATGTAAGAAAATTTATGTGCTCGAGTCATTTGCCTAAGTTTTGTTGTGTATTTTCTGTGTAAATTATCTATCTTTGAGCTTTGTACGTGTTTGTTGTGAATAAAGTTTATATCTATCTATTAGGTATCTATCATCTATCTAAGTAGCAGTATGGACGGCAATTGATATTTATAAATGAAAAAAAAATCTGGATTGTTTCGTCTGGTGGTTGGGTTAGTTTGTTAGGTTAGGGTAGCCTAGTGGTTTGACCTGTGCCCTCTCGAGCAGAGGGGTCAAAATCCCGGCTCGCACCTCTGAGTTTTTCGGAATTTATGTGCGAAACTACATATAAAATTTACCATGAACTTTACGATAGAGGAAAAGATCGTGAGGAAACCTGCATACACTTGCAAAGAAACTCAATAAATAAATAAATAAATATTAGGTGACAATCTTACACAAATCGACCTAGTCCCAAACTAAGCAAAGCTTGTACTATGGGTACTAGAC
Organism: Archips crataeganus; assembly: GCA_947859365.1. Taxonomy (NCBI): domain Eukaryota; kingdom Metazoa; phylum Arthropoda; class Insecta; order Lepidoptera; family Tortricidae; genus Archips; species Archips crataeganus. The sequence goes on from OX402064.1 coordinate 6,919,769, forward strand.
TACGATAAACATACTTATATAGATAAATAAATACTTAAATACATAGAAAACATCCATAACTTGCAAGCTATCTCAGGGACCGAAAGCAGTTCGTTCAGATGTCTGGTTACCAATCCAAGGAATATTTCACTAGATCTGGGGTCAGTCAGGGTAGCACGCTTGGACCCACCCAATTTTTAATCATGACAAATGATCTTCCGGCTGTCATCAATTGTGCTAAGTGCTTGTTGTTCGCGGATAACCTGAAGATTTTTTTGCTGTAAATTCGACTTCTGACTGTGAATATTTACAGAGCGATATAAATGCCGTGATTGATTGGAGTCGGGATAATAAACTTATGTTTAATACCAATAAATGTAAGATTATCACATTTAGCAGATCTAAGAATCCTAATGAAGGTGTTTATTTTTTGGGTGATCAATCAATTGATCGCGTGTACACTATCCGCGACTTGGGCTTGATTATGGACACTAGACTTGACTTTCATGACCACATCAGTGCAGTGGTCAAAAGTGCAAATAAGACGCTCGGATTTATTATGCGCACGGCATCTCAATTTACTGGTATTACTGTTCCTGTAATTTTATTTAATTCTTTTGTACGAAGCAAATTGGAGTTTAGCTCGATCGTCTGGGATCCTTCGGAATCGAAGTATATAAAAAAAGGATTGTTTTATAACAATTGGGATGTTAACACCACCAAGCAACTGACATACTTTTTATGAGCTTTCAAAACACAAATTCTCCCATAGAGATTGAATCGCAATAGCAACTTATGACGTCACTTGTTCGCCAACTCAATCAACTAACTATTTATTTGTTTTAAAGCAACAAATTTGCAAGCAATATTGCAGTTAATCGAAAATAAATCTGGTTTTCAGAACTAAAATATAGCGTTTTTTTTACTGGTGTCGAATTATTTTTTAGCGGTGTCAACATCCCTATTCTGTACAATTAATGGATTCATAGTGAAAATAGTTATGAATATCAATACATTATGTCCTTTAACGATTATGCAACCCGGTAATGGACCCGCTTTAAACATACTACACCGTGAAATTTTAGTGGTTGTTTTCCCGAAACGAGTTGATTTAGTATCGATTGTACAATCGATTTATAATTACTAATTTGACTAGAGTCAAAAATCCAATTGTGAAAAACGAAAGTCGAAAATGACCGCAAACCAATAGTAACGCTTCGTTGGTACAAGTAGCGTACGATCGTACGATAGGTTAGGTACCAACGAAGCGTTACTATTGGTTTGCGGTCATTTTCGACTTTCGTTTTTCACAATTGGATTTTTGACTCTAGTCAAATTAGTAAATATATGTGCTATAAATTTCACGACTTTTTAAATCACAAATTTTGATATGAAAATTCCCGTAGTTAATACTGTTGGGTGTTTTTTCCCAACTTAAAATGTAAAAAATTGAAACGTAATTGTATGTAATTTAGGAGAATTGACGTTACATTAGCCAGTATAAGTACATATTATGACAGGGTATCATATACGTACCTTTCATCTTGTAAAACTATACCATCTCATAATGTCATCATCAGCATGTCAGCCGTAGGACGTCCACTGCTGGCCATAGACCTCCCTCATTGATACCCAATTTTCTTCTACGTGCTATGTGGCCTGCTATCTAATAATAATCCAATAATGTAATGAACATGAATCTGAATGTATAAATGATTACGAACAAACCATAGCTGTTCAGTTTTTACAACAACAGGGTAAAACAAGGTTAAAACAAAAGAGTTTTTAAACAGAACAAACATAAGGAAAACAGGGTAGTACAGATAGCCGGGTAAAGCTAATCAGGGTAATAATGGGCCACAATCGGCTTCCTTTTGCACGCCTATTGTCCACGATGGCGCGTTAGGCCGTTAAAAAGGTTAACCCGGTTTTATTTCAAAATAACCGCGCATCCGGGCTAGTTTTATACAGCGTGGGTTCAAAGTTACGTTAGCAAACTATGATCAAAGAAAATTATTTTGCAAGCAACTTTTTTTTAATGAAGTGAAACAATTATTTTGTTCACCCGCGACCTTAAATTTGAAATGTAATTTCGCACATAAATTCCGAAAAACTCAGAGGTGCGAGTCGGGATTTGAGCCCACGTCCCTCTGCTTAAAAGGCAATAAACCGCTCGGCCACCACGGCTTTACTGTGTAAAGCTGTGGGAATTCCCATAATTATTAAAATCATAGAGTTTAAATTCAACTGCCACGTGTAAAGACTAGTTATAATTATATCACTAAGAAGTGTTATAATTATATTATAACTAGCCTTTTTATTACGGGAAGGCACTATAATTAATTATCAAATTAGATTCCCTTGTTTTGTATACGGTCCGAAGTTAGATATTCCAACATTGTTTACTTCCTGTTACGACAGAGGTGTTTGACAATGTTTGGTTTAAAAAATATTATGGCGGCCTAGTGGTTTGTATTATGGTTTCTCAAGTAGGTAGGCCGATTTACACATGCATGCAAAATTTCAGCTCAATTGGCAACCTAACATTGGGTCATTTAACTTGCAAGATTTAAGCCGTACACATATAGTTACATATATACATTGCAAGTTAATAAAAAGCTTGTAATATAAGTATAACTATAGATTAAAAATGTTAAGACCCCCCAACGCAAATTGTCACTCTTTGTTTGAACATTAAGTCAATGCCCATTATGCGTCTAAGATCCCTTCCGCAGCGAACAAAATAGCTGATAACTTTAAAACGGCTGAACCGATTTTGATGAAACATATCTAAAAACCATAGCTAAGAAACCTATTTTCTATTTAAAAAAACCGCATCCAAATCGGTTCATCCGTTTTAAAGCTATGATGCCACAGACAGACAGACAGACACACACACACACATAGCGGTCAAACTTATAACACCCCTCTTTTTGTGTCGGAGGTTAAAAACCATGACAATTGAATTTCGAAATTTTCTATAGGCCGAGGTAACGATGAAGTCAAAACCGCGCGTCATCCTATCTCATTTGTGGGTTTTGTATAAAATCATTAGTATTAATTAGGCCGTTATTAACGACTTTCTTGAAACAATGCCTGTGGCTTTTGTCCTCTCATTGTGTAGCGATTAATTCTATTTAACCATACAAACAAGAAGATAAAGTAGAGATAAACTACGATAACATATGGCCCGCCCCTCCGAATTACTATTTCAATGTGTTATGTCACATCCTTACGAAAGAGTGTGTATATAGTAGTCTGCTTTAGTTTGATTGCTGTCTCAGCACGCACGCATGCGTTGAAAGTTTTGGTGGTGCTTTATAAACACTTTTACAAATAAATTGAAGACTAATTGAATTTTGAAGGGGCGGGCCATGTTATCGTAGTTTATCTCTACTAGTTGGTTATATCTTGACAGCGCTACTATTCGACAAAAAGTTTTAAATAGAAAACGATCAGTCAGAGACGGTTTATCGGACAAATGTGTAACTTTCTACAGGTAAAAAAATAACTCAAAAAATGACAAACAAATCTTTTTGTATACTTTTTATTATAATGTTTTAAACTTTCGTGATTTTGTGTATATAAACGGGACAGGGCGATGAAGTGCGGGTAGTTCGAGATACGGGTGCTGATTCTAATCGGAATCAAGTGCGGGTAGTTCGAAAGGCTCGACCTAGCGGCTAAAAGAACATAACACCCTACACTTCAGTCAACTCGACACCAACCAACCAACGACCAACGTCGACGTAAATATTGTTTGCATGAAAAATCCCGTTTATAGTAATATTACTTTTTATTGTTCTCTATCCTTCTCTAAAATTCTCAATTCCAATAAACTCGTTTCCTTACTATCTATTTAACATCTTTGACTAAAAATGACGGAGTCACCCGAACACGAAACATTTTTTTAATCCCCTAACGAACCTACGACAATACGCTTACTAATTCAACAGCGCGCAATCTCGCGGCATCTCAAGACGCTCGCAGGTGAACGTAATCCAGGATAATTAGAGTGTGCAATATTAAGCTGTGCCGCCTCTGGATTATTCACTACTCTTGGGGATACGGGGATGGAAAAAATGTTTTGTTTTGTGATGGTGTAAATAATGCCACCGTGAAGTTAAGCAATTCAGATAGCTAAATGACAGTTAATAGGCATTTGCTAGATAAAATAATCTTAACTGCGATGTTAAACTAGGTTTCATCATCATCATCATCATTTCAGCCGAAAGACGTCCACTGCTGAACATAGGCCTCCCCCAAGGCTCGCCAAATAGATCGGTCCCGCGCCATCCGCATCCAACGCGTTCCCGCAACCTTAACCAGTCGCTCCATCTTGTTGGAGGCGTACCTACGCTGCGTCTTCCGGACCATGGACGCTACTCGAGAACCATTTTGCCCCATCGGCCATCAGTTCTACGAGCGATGTGCCCTGCCCACTGCCACTCGAGTCTGGCGATTCTTCGAGCTATGTCGGTGACTTTAGTTCTTGCACGGATTGCATCATTTCTAATGCGATACCGCAGATAAACTCCGAGCATAGTCCTCTCCATCGCCCTCTGAGTGACTTTGGGCTTTCTTATGAGGCCCATCGTTAACAGCCACATCACACACACACACACACACACACACACACACACACTGTATTAATGTTTAATTAAAGATGGTTTTGGTCTTCAAGTATCTTTATTTAATAATATTTCTTATTAAGTATGATTTAGTACAACCGGCTGTGTCGGAGGTCAGAGGTGAGAGGCTTTGGCAGTGTTGCCACACTTTGACGTTTTACATTAAATTGCGTTCCATTACATCATCCCCTTTTTAAACAAAACAATTTTTTAAATAATTATTAAATTGAATTTTACAGCTACAACTTTGAAACTGTTAATATTTTCCTCCCCTCCTAAGGAGTAAAATTAAACAAAAAATGTTATAAACTTATTCTATATAACATTATCTTATAATTACTATATACATTGCAGTTACGCGTTCAGCCAACTGAGGTAGAGACTTATTACAGAGCAAGCCCGTCTTGGGGGATCATCAAGTTATGCCGGTCGGATATAGAAAGAGGTTCTTGTGTAACATACATTATTATTATCTACTAAGTCATAAGCTCTATATCCATTACTACTAATAATTTTACCTTGACGCCATGTTTTTTCAATCATATCTTTTTTAAACCATACATTTTGCCCTGCAATGAACTGTTTTTTATACCTACTTGTTTTATTATAATTATTAGCATTGCGGTTTGCAACTTTATTGAACTCTGGCTGAACATTAATATTAATTTTAGGTTTTAGGTATTCATGTGATACTAATAACTTTGTTTTAAGATTTCTATTCATTAACAGCTGCGCTGGAGAAAAATTTGTGCCAGACACTGGTGAAGTTCTATACTGTAACAATGCTATTCTAAAATCAGTCTTATCTTCACAACATTTAATTAAAATTCTTTTACAAATTTGGACGGCTCGTTCGGACATCCCGTTAGATTGTGCATATCTTGGACTAGAAAAGGTAAATTTAAAACCATAATCTGCAGCAAATTTCTTACATTCTTTAGAGTCGAAAGGGATATGATCCGAAACTATTTCACATGGAATTCCAAAATTTGAAAATATGTCTATTAAAGTATTAGTTACTGAAGTTGCACTTTTATTAGGCATTACTTTCATATCTATCCATTTTGAGAAGTAGTCCACTATAACAAGGTAGTTTTTATTTTTAAATTCCATAATGTCTATGCCTAGTTTAGAAAAAGGTAAGTCTGGTATTTCATGAGATAACAGTGGCTCTTTAATATTATTATTTTGATATGTTTGACATATAAAACATTTCTTTATAAATTCTTCTAAATGGTTATCAATTTTAGGCCAGTAATATAGAGTTCTTGCTAATTGCTTCATTTTAGTGGTGCCTAAATGACCTTCATGCAATTTATTAATTATAGAGATCCTTAATGACTTAGGTATTATTAATCTAGATTTTAAAAATACTAAGCCTTCGTCAGTTGTGATATCACCTCTTAATTTGTAATAAAACTTTAAATCATCAGGAACCTCTTTAATATTTTCAGGCCAACCATCCTTAGTGAAGCCTATGAGTTTTAATAACTCATCATCCTGTGATGTGTTTAATATTAATTCAGATTTCTGCTCCTCTGTGCACTGTAAGTAGCGTGCAAGACCTACTGAGTGAATAACTTCATACATATATGAGTCATCAGTATTATTAACATTCATGAATGAGCGAGACAGAAAGTCAGCTATATACATTAGTTTTCCTTTTAAATAGGTGAACTCTATGTCATATTTTAATAATTTTAATTTTAATCTCTGTAGGCGGGGTGACGGTATATCATGTATATGTTTCTTTAAGAGACTCTCTAAGGGTTTGTGGTCATTTAATATTTTGCACTTTTTTCCATAGATAAAGTAATGGAATTTTTTGGTTGCCCAAACAACACTTAATAGTTCCTTTTCTATTTGAGAGAATCTTTGCTCAGAGGGAGTTAGACTTCTCGAAGCATAACTGACTGGTTTGCCATTTTGTAGTATTAAAATTTTGTAAAATGGGTGCCTCTGTTATTATTTTCTTAATTTTATTAAACACTGTTTCATGTACTGAGGTCCACAGCCAAGTTACATCCTTTTTTAATAAAAGGTGGAGAGGCGATGCAATAGTAGCCATATTAGGAACAAATTTTCTTAGATAATTGACCATACCGAGGAATATCTGTAATTCCTTCTTATTAGTTGGACTTTTAATACTATTAATGGCATTAACCCGTTCCGGATCAATTTGCATGCCCTGTCCAGAGAAAATGTGACCAAAATATTTCACTTCGGTTAATCGATACTGAAATTTATTTTTATTAAATCTGACATTATGTTCTTTGGCACGTTCAAATACTTTATTTAATACTTCGTCATGTTCCTGCTGAGAATTTCCACATATTAAAAGGTCATCACAATATACCACCACACCGGGAATGTCACCAAAAGCTGTTTCGCTATATCTTTGGAACACTTCGGGGGCTACAGAAATTCCAAAAGGACATCTTAAAAATTTGTAGCAGCCATAAGGGCTATTAAAAGTACACAAGTCACTGGACTTTTCGGTTAACTTTATATTATAGAACCCATCCGACAGATCAAGTACTGAGAAATATTTTTTATTACTTAATTTAGGTACAATTTCATCCAAAGTGGGTATCAAATGGTGTTCTCTTATTAATGCTTTATTTAAATCTTTAGGATCTAGACATATTCTTAATGAACCATCTTTCTTTTCGATAATGACAAGATTACTCACAAAATTTGTAGGGTGTTCGACCTTAGCAATTACTTGGTGATCCTCCAGAAACTTCAGCTTCTCTGCAAGGCGAGTCATCAGTGCGTTAGGCACTCGACGTGGGGGTCTCACTACGGGCTCCACTCCTGGCTGAACGAGTAGCTCCAATGGGTTTTTAAATTCACCCACACCCTGAAACAGTTGTGCATTTTTATTAATAATTATTTCTTTGTCATTATTTGAGGTATCCGTTTTGACTATATTAATATTATTATTTTTTAAAAGTTTTAATTGCAACAATGACTTGAGTCCTAGAATTGGTTTAGCTTTCTCTTTTATTACTAGGAACTCAGACTCAAAACTGTCCTCATCATTTTTAGTATAGACTTTTAATATTACTTTTCCAATTGGCATTAAGTGCCTGCCACCGAAGACCTCTATTATTGTTTTTGTCTCAGACAATTTAATATTGCTTTCATCATCGACAAGTTTATTGAGATCATGTTGTGAGATCACATTAATCTACGCACCTGTATCACACTTAAAAGACACTCTTTTATTATTCACTCTTAATAGCTCTGTCCATTCATTTTTATTGAGATCTATGGAGCAGACTAGTCACAAATTATTAATATTATTAAAGTCACCCTCATTATTATTATTAATACTATGCACATGCTTTTTAAAAGTGCAGCCAACACTAAAATGGTTGGGCTTTTGGCATTTGCCACAAGTTTTACCATAAGCCGGACAATTTTTTGATCCATGCTCGGTTTTACATTTTAAACACATGTAGTGTTTGCCATTATATTTTTTACTTTGGAAGCTATTATTATTATTAGTGTATACATTAGGCTTTTTAAATTTACTGTACTTATCTTTGGTATGTGTGGAGTGCGAATGTTGGGACTGGGTCTGTGACTGGACTGCAAGCACCTCCCTGGCCGGACTGTTCAGTGTCTTGATGTGTTCTCTGGAGAGCTCCGCCGATCTGCAGTCCGCAGATCCTTTATTTCTAGAAGCTTCTGTTGTGTGCGCCTATCCCTGACTCCTATTACTATTCGATCACGAAGCATTCTGTCCTTCTTTTCTTCGAAGTTGCAGTTATCAGCAATTTTTCTGATGCACGTGTAGAACGAGTCGAAAGTTTCATCTTCTTCCTGGTTTCTCTTATTAAAATTGAAGCTATTAATTACCTCGTTTTGTTTCGGCTTGAAGTAACTGTCAAATATATTAATTATATCTTCGAGTTTCACCTTCTCTTTGTCGTCTTCGGTTTTTAATACGTTGAAGTATAGTTCTAGAGCCTTGTACCCTATGCAATTAATTAAAATAGCGCCTTTCCTCGTCTCGGACAACTTTTCGAAACCCGCCGCTGTTATGAAGTTTCGAAACGAGTGTTTAAATCTTTGCCATTGTGGCCAACAGTTGTCGAGATTCTCCAAGTTCAAACCTTGTGGCAAGGTATATTGAACGGCACCTGCATGGGCTATTGATTCTAATTGTGTGTTTTCTATTTCTTCTGGCATTATTAATATTAATGGTCTATCTTAATAAATACCTCGTCTTCGCCGGTTCGCCGTGACACGCGTGAGGTTACCGAAGTTAATCTTCCGCAATCTTCTTAATCAGTGTTCTTCTTCGACTGCGCCATGTATTAATGTTTAATTAAAGATGGTTTTGGTCTTCAAGTATCTTTATTTAATAATATTTCTTATTAAGTATGATTTAGTACAACCGGCTGTGTCGGAGGTCAGAGGTGAGAGGCTTTGGCAGTGTTGCCACACTTTGACGTTTTACATTAAATTGCATTCCATTACACACACAAACTAGGTTTAGCTAAGCTTGAAAGTTCGTTACATTTCAACACACGCAAGACGCAGCCTTGGCACGCCTTCCACTAGGTAGACCGGCGACATGCTGGAATTGTGGGAAACGGGTGGATGTAGGTAGCAAATAGGGATGTTGAAGCCATTAAAAAATAATTCGAAGACACGACACCAGTAAAAAACGCTTTTTTTAGCCCTGAAAACCAGATTAATTTTCGATTAACTGCAAAATTACATTTTTTGTTACTTTATTGTTGATTGAGTTGGCGAACAAGTGACGTCATAAGTTGCTATTGCCATTCAAACTCTATGGAAGAATAGTGTTTTGACGGCTCATAAAAATTACGTCAGTTGATTGGTGGTGTCAATCCAATATCTCTATTGTCGTTCCCTATTGCATTCTAAGGGGCATTGTCGTTGAACGTCTTCCAGCTGATTTTCCGGGCGAAGTAGAATTTTATCGCATTTCGCTTCGCCCACAGTGGAACAATGTCCTCATTTATTATTGATGAAAATGAGGCCGGGATTGTTTTCTTTATTTTCTCATACAATTATTCCTGTAAGTTATTATTATTTGAGTACAAGGTTATAAGATTACATTCTTGTATTATGTTCAGAGTTGGATTGCGTTAATTACTTTGGGGACTACAGTGAGTTATTATTATTATTATTTCCCTTAGTGGCGACCTTAAGTGAGTGAGTACTGTGAGTACTGTGTGTTTAACGAAATCCTAATCTACCCACATTATTTTTCTCAACATTGTTTTCCCAAGTACCCTATTTAGGTAAGTATTTTTAAAACATTTTTGTCAAAGATCACACGCACGTACGTTCGCACGGGCGTGTGTGTGTGTGTGTGTGTGTGTGTGTGTGTGTGTGTGTGTGTGTGTGTGTGTGTGTGTGTGTGTGTGTGTGTGTGTGTGTGTCACTATGTGTTTATCTATTGATTAACGCTACCAAAGCAGCAGGTAAACGCACATAAAACATATACATAATGTTGTATCGTCCGTATTAACCCTGCACTGTCGGTCATTCTGTTCGGCTGCGTCGGGCGCGATGTCTAATTTCCTTTAATGTTACATAACCCTTTGTTGTGGCTCGCATTATGTTAAACGACCCTGCTAAATGTAGCGCATGTTTTAAATTTACTAAGGAAATAGAAAACGTGGCGAGCTTAACACGCTTTTGGGTGGTGGGTTGGTAAGGTTAAAAGCTTCCGTACATTTTATCATATTTACAAAAGAATATGGCGTCCACGGACCGGAAGACGCAGTGTAAGTATGCCTCCAACAAGATGGAGCTACGACCTGGTTAAGGTTGCGGGATCGCGTTGGATGCGGATGGCGCTGGACCGATCTGTTTGGCGGGCCATGGGGACCTTGGGGACTGTTCAGCAGTGGATGTCTTTCGGCTAAAATAAAGAAAATAACGACCACTTGAGTTTTAATAGACAATAAACAATATATCATCTTCAGCATCATTTCAGCTGTAGGGTATCCACTGCTGGACATAGGCCTCCCTCATTGATACTCAATCATTACGGTTGAAATTGGCTTGCGTCCACCTTGAACCTGCGGCCTTTACCAAATCATGTGTTCATCTCGTTGGACGTCCCACGCTGCGCTTGCCAGTCCGTGGTCTCCATTCGAGAACTTTTGGTCCCCAACGGCCGTTTGTTCTGCGTGCTAGTATGCATCTGTTATGCCTGCCCATTGGCATTTTTCGCCAAACAATTTTATTTTTAATTCAAATCATTAAATAGAGCAAAAAATAGTTGTATTGTCTTACGTGTAAAAGGGAATACAAAACATAAGGGAATACAAAACATAAAGACAATTTGGCGATGTGCCATAATTTCAGTGCAACTCTTCAGGGGCAAAATTACCCAACCTTGCGGTACATTTTTTCAATTATACCTACGTCACATCACGGGCCCCAACTCCTAACTTAGACGCGCGCGCTTTATTATATACAAAAGAAAAAATATATTTTAATAATCTACCTGACAAACTAATTATGATAATATACATTACCCAGAACACTACATAATCATATGTACAAATGCACTCATGCCAGTAACACGCTGTACACATATTCAACAACCACACCCACTAACACCGAAATGAAAAACCATTTTAGCATTTTAAAAATGGCTCCATCGCAATTTCCTAATACTTTCACCGGCTGAAAACGAAACCGTTACAAAGAGGTAGAACGACAAAGCGAGTAAAATGTATTTTTCTGCATTCATGTGAATAAGTTTGAAAAGAACGTTATTCCTCAAGTTTAATACCATTAGGTTGGCTGACGATAAACAAGCGACGACAATGCGCGGCCAAATCCACTCAACTAAATTAACTCACTGCTATCGGACCGGCTGTCACACCGTATACGACTTTAAAACACGTGAAATTATTAATAGTATTTTATGCAACTGTATCGTAATAGGGGTCCTTAAAATACGAGTGTGGTTTCATGAAACGAGGCGTAGCCGAATTTCATAAAGGGTCACATGAGTGTTTTAAAGCCTAATTACGTACAGTTGCGTACAATATTTTATCTACATCCATATATTAAATCCTCTATCATGTGTTCAAGAACCTTTGAGAAATTACCTGCATTAACGAGAACTAGGTATGTCTGCCCCACGACCTGCGCCCGGTGCGCGTCCGACGACCTGCGCGACGTGAACGCCGCGCTCCTCCTCCTGCACTGGTACCTACTGTAATGTAATGATGTATGAAGTCCCATTACGATACAGAAATCTGTATAAACAGTACGCAAAAATCTGGGTATTTCACAATTATGTACCTACTACTAAGTTGGATGCATTTTTTATACTTATAAATGAATACGTTTAGACTTTAGGCTATAAAAATGGAGTTCAGGTTTGCCGTATTCTTATTTTAGCTGAGGCCAAAGAGCAAGAGTAGATATTTACAACATTAGTAGGATATACAATAATAGGTTTCCGCTCAATTGATTAATACTTCTTTGGTACTCTCTGACACGTAATTTTTAAACGATTCATTCTAAATTGTGCGTTTATTTGCGCTACGGTGTGACAAGCGGCCACATTTATTTGTATTTCGTTTGTGGGGAATCCGATACCCGTCCCCTGTGTGAAGGCATCCAGTATACTTCACCGCCACAATTGTTATCGGCGAGTTATTTAGCTATAATAGTACTTTTTGTTCGATACCGACACCTACCTCAGACCAAAAAAAACTAAAGATTGTTCACGGATGGCACAAGTGCAGCTGGTTCAAACAGGTTAAGCTTGTTAAACTCACTTTCTCGAAATGTACACTTTATCGTAAGTACACTTCTTTAGAATTATCACTTTCACAAAAGCTGCACTGTTTCAAAAAGTGCACTTCCTAATGGGTACAGCCAAAGGCATAAATATCTAGGTATACAGCCATCTCGTCAAATGTATGTAAACATCAACCTTATTGTTAGTGACATAGAGTTGTATAGATATTTTTGACGCATCAGATCGAGTATTTTCTCTGATGGTAGGTAAATTTTCTCAGAAGGTACGCTTATTTTTCCAAAGAGCCGTATTTGTGCATATTAAATAAACGGTCTTCACGACGCCAATTCCACAGAGTCTAAAGACGAAAGTCTTCGATCAGTGCGCCCTACCCGTCATGACATACGGTACCGAAACATGGACACTCACTGTAGGGCTGGCCCACAAATTTAAAGTTGCTCAACGTGCTATGGAAAGGGCTATGCTCGGAGTTTCTCTAAAAGATCGAATTCGTAACGAAGTGATCCGACAGAGAACCAAAGTTATCGACATAGCCCACCGCATCAGCACGCTGAAGTGGCAATGGGCAGGCCATACACCGTGAAATTTTAGTGGTTGTTTTCCCGAAACGAGGTGATTTAGTTTCGATTGTACAATCGATTTATAATTACTATTTTGACTAGAGTCAAAAATCCAATTGTGAAAAACGAAAGTCGAAAATGACCGCAAACCAATAGTAACGCTTCGTTGGTACAAGTAGCGTACGATCGTACGATAGGTTAGGTACCAACGAAGCGTTACTATTGGTTTGCGGTCATTTTCGACTTTCGTTTTTCACAATTGGATTTTTGTCTCTAGTCAAAATAGTAATTATAAATCGATTGTACAATCGATACTAAATCACCTCGTTTCGGGAAAACAACCACTAAAATTTCACGGTGTATAACCCGAAGAACCGATAACCGTTGGGGTAGACGAGTTCTTGAGTGGAGACCACGGATCGGCAAACGTAGCGTGGGACGTCCTCAGACTCGGTGGAGCGATGATCTTCGCAAGGCGGCTGGCAACAGCTGGATGAGAGTGGCCGAGGATCGTGCTCAGTGGCGTGCCATGGGAGAGGCCTATGTCCAGCAGTGGACGAACATAGGCTGATGATGATGATGATGATGATATAAACGGTCGTCTCACAAAAGTCGTGTACATTTTGCAAAAGTGAGCATTTTGCCGAATGAAAGGCGTATCTCACTGGTTCAGTAACAACCTATTTACTTTAGCCTTGAAAAGCCCTCTGTTGTATCTATCTGGAAATACAGACGACGGGATAATCGTTCCTTAGTAGTCCGTATTAGGAAAGATGAAGCGAACTGCTTCGTGCGGGCCAATAAATTAAAAAAAAACCGGTCACGTGCGAGAGGGTTCCGTACCATTATCTATAAAAACGGCAAAGAAATCATGTCTGTTGTATGGGAGCCCCTTAAATATTTATTTTATTCCGTTTTTTTACTATTTGTTATTATAACGGCAACAGAAATACACCATCTGTGAAAATTTCAACTGTCTTACTATCACGGTTCATGAGATACAGCCTGGTGACAGACGGACATACAGCGGAGTCTTAGTAATAGGGTCCAGTTTTACCATTTGGGTTCGGAAACCTAAATATAGAAGATTTCCCATTGGTAAAATAAAGTATCCACCCCCTCAACTCAATCCAAGTCTTTATCTATCTGTACGCCAAGTTTCTTCTACATCCGTTCAGTCGTTATTGCGTGATTGACAATCAAACATTCAAAAATAAATAAATAAAAATAAAAAATAAATATTAGGGGACAATCTTACACAAATCGACCTAGTCCCAAACTAAGCAAAGCTTGTACTATGGGTACTAGACGACGATAAACATACTTATATAGATAAATAAATACTAAAATACATAGAAAACATCCATAACTCAGGAACAAATATTCGTGCTCATCACACAAATAAATGCCCTTACCGGGATTCGAACCCAGGACCTCTTGCTTCGTAGGCAGGGTCACTACCAACTAGGCTAAGGCGGTCGTTAACTCACAAACTCATCTTCACAAACTTTTTCAGGTATAATATTAGTAGAATGGGATGGATGTGTCAACAATGTTTTCCCTCTACCACGTTAAAAACGAGCCCTCGAGTAGAACTCATTCATCAAGTGACCGACCATTAAATTTGTATGTATGACCCTCTCGAGACCAACGAACTAATACGTTAGTGAAACCGGAGCATGTTTTAAATCTATTCGGCCGTGGTGTTAATTAATGTTTCAGTGTGAACTAGTTTTACTTTTTGTAGATGTGTAAAGTAATCACCGCCGTTCACGGACACCTACAGTACCATTGGGACGACTAGTGCGTTGCCTTCCTTCAACGTAAGCCCGCATTTACACTAGTAAAAAAAACTGGCCAAAGTGCGAGACGGACTAGCGCACCGAGGGTTCCGTACAAATTTATGTGTAGGGTGAGTGGGGGTAAGATGAAAATAAGATGAAAGGCAGTGTAAGATGAAAAACTACTCTTAGTACCGGGTGCTACGAGTGGTTTTTCATCTTACACTGTTTTTCATCTTACCCCCACTCACCCTATCTATGAACTTCCAGTCTTAGCAAACCCCTGCTCCTAACCAAAATGTGCGCAGTGTGGGAAATTTCAAGATTCTGAGTTCACGGGAAGTACCCTGTAGGTTTTGATTCCCTTGTGAGTTTCGAAAATTTGCGGCAAAAACGGCTGTATCTTTTGGTTGCGTTGACTTAGAAGTTTGATTTTCTCACAGCTTCAAGGGACAGTAGACCTGAGTATTTGATATAAATTTCAGCTTGATACCTCCACGCGTTCCTGAGAAAAAGGGTCTTGACAGGCGGACAACAAAGTGATCCTATAAGGGTTCCGTTTTTTCCTTTCGAGGTACGGAACCCTAAAAATTACGTAAGTAATGCTTTACATCGCGAGGCCGTGAATCGAACGAGTTGGAAGAGTCGTCTGAGCGCGGTAATGTACTGCAACTTACGCAATTTTTCTTACTACTGTAGGTAATAGGGATGTTGCCACCACCAATCAACTGACGTACTTTTTATGAGCTGTCAAAACACAATTCCACCATAGAGTTTGAATCGCAATAGCAACTTATGACGTCACTTGTTCGCCAAAGCAATCAACTAACTGTTTATTTGTTTTAAAGCAACAAAAAATCTAATTTTGTAGTTAATCAAAAATTAATCTGGTTTTCTGAAGATGAGCTCTGGTTGAGTTCGAAACGCGTCAGTGTAGCTTGGTGGTGGTGATGGTTGGGTTTATGTGATTTGTGTGTGTTCGTACAGTGTGGAGGTGGAGGAACTGCATGAACGCACATTTCTTGCATAAACGTAACTATTGTAAGGTCGCGGGTGAGCAAAGTAATTGTTTTAGTTCATTAATATGGACCTCCGCAAAGTAACGCCTGATTCAATAAATTATTTAAAATAAAGCGTTTTTTTTTTACTGGAGTCGTGTCCTCGAATTATTTTTTAATGGCGTCAACACCCCTATTGGTCGAGCCTTTCTCCAATTTCCAAACGACATACTTCCTTCATGTAGATGAATCTGCTGCAGTATTAAACTAAATCTCAATACGCGTATGCACATTCTCAACTCCGGAGCCTGGCAAACTTGGCAAGTGTACTGCATCGCGGGTCGTTGACCCCGCGGCGCCGAAACGTCGCGCCGCCCGGTCTCCCGTTATCTGTATATCGGAGATGGGGTGCCTTGAAAGACTAGATTTTTCCCGCAACTTTGTGTAGAATTCATTTATCGCAGTGGTTATAAATTGTTCGCGTGCCAAATTTCACACAAGGGTTATACAGCGTGAGATAAGAAACAATAATGTTGTCTATCCTGTGGGCATAAAATTAGCGACTCCGAGTCTGCTGACTTAAGATTTATTTAAATGGGCTGAAAGTCGGCCAGGCGTCCCACACGCTGATGAAGACTTAACTGAAAAATATTGGCTGTAGACTAGAGATGCCGGGAATACTCGCTATTATTCGGTATTCGGCATTACTCGACATTTTTTTTGTTACTCGTCGAATACCTAGTAATAGTGTTCATTATTCGATATTCGGCGAATAGTTGTCTAAATAAAATAAACTTATATTAAATGGACAGAAAAACTATAGATAGACAAAATAATTACTTGTATTTCACTTTAAAAACAAAACACAATTAGTATTAATACACCGTGAAGTTTTAGTGGTTGTTTTCCCGAAACGAGGTGATTTAGTATCGATTGTACAATCGAAACTAAATCACCTCGTTTCGGGAAAACAACCACTAAAATTTCACGGTGTATAATCATCATTAAAAATATAAAAGTTAGCAAAAATCAGTCATGTTGAAGTTAATAAGGCTTTTTAATTAATTTTCAAAGTCTAAAAGAGGTAGATGCTGGTGGTGATGGTGGTGGTGATTTTTTCTGCACGACTGGGATCGAGTCGGTTGCACTTGAAACCGATTTGACGGGAAATCCCTTACACAAAATGAGGTTATTCCCGGTTACGTACAAGAAAAGGGTTGCCATGATAATAATAGTCATACATAATCTTGGATTTTTTTTAGATTACAGTAACATATAAATGATAGGTAAGTTCAAGAGATTAATGAACTAAAACAATTACTTTGCTCACCCGCGACCTTACAATAGTTAAGTTTATGCAAGAAATGTGCGTTCATGCAGTTCCTCCACCTCCACACTGTACGAACACACACAAATCACATAAACCCAACCATCACCACCACCAAGCTACACTGACGCGTTTCGAACTCAACCAGAGCTCATCTTCAGAGTTACCACGACCGTATGCTATGCTACCAAATGTTAAACTAACAAACCAAAACAAATGTTTTAACTTATAACTGTAACTTCTCAAGTACCCACTTTATTTTTCTTATTCTCAAACTACCTCACAAAAATTAACTTTTATTGACATATTATAAAACTACCTTGAATTTTTGTTTATTTATTTATAAGGGATATTTAATTAATTCTAACTGTTCAAATTCGACCCAAGCCGCAGTAAAGGAGAAGATACTAAATTTACCTGTTCATTAATAATAGACCCCATAGTGTTATACCTAATTATTTCCATGCATTCCAGAGCATCCAGACGCAACCCCTTGCCGCAATAATGTAACACTTCATAAGAATCTGAATCTAACAATGAATGATTTGATTCCAACAAATGTTTTGCAAAATTCGATCTATCTGGATGCTCATTCCTATATGCCGAAACATGCTCTTTAAATCTAGTATTAAAACTTCGGCCTGTCTGTCCTACGTATATCCCATTGCAGTCATTACAAGTAAGCTAGTATACCCCCGATCTAGTTCCCTTATCTACCTGTTCTTTGTGGTTACATAGCCTAGAGTACAAAGAGTTGTTAGTCTTAAAGGCAACATTAATATTGTTTGATTTTAAAATGCCATAAATCTTATCAGACAAACCCCCAACGTAAGAGATGCTAGATCTATATTTGTTAGTAGACTGAGAAGGTAACGCAGCGTAAAGCATGCTATTTACTAACCGTGCCTGCTTCTTTTGAACTAAACTATCTACCATTGATTTTGTATAACCATTTGAGATCGCTATCTGATAAATAGTACTCAACTCTAAATCAAAATGTTCCTTAGAAAGAGGCACAGTCAGCAATCTATTAACATAACAATAAACTGGCTGCTTTCCATTGTTATGTTAATAGATTGCTGACTGTGCCTCTTTCTAAGGAACATTTTGATTTAGAGTTGAGT
This sequence comes from Archips crataeganus, assembly GCA_947859365.1. Classification (NCBI taxonomy): domain Eukaryota; kingdom Metazoa; phylum Arthropoda; class Insecta; order Lepidoptera; family Tortricidae; genus Archips; species Archips crataeganus. The sequence goes on from OX402064.1 coordinate 6,937,946, forward strand.
ACTATTTATCAGATAGCGATCTCAAATGGTTATACAAAATCAATGGTAGATAGTTTAGTTCAAAAGCAGCAGGCACGGTAAGTAAATAGCATGTTTTACGCTGCGTTACCTTCTCAGTCTACTAACAAATATAGATCTAGCATCTCTTACGTTGGGGGTTTGTCTGATAAGATTTATGGCATTTTAAAATCAAACAATATTAATGTTGCCTTTAAGACTAACAACTCTTTGTACTCTAGGCTATGTAACCACAAAGAACAGGTAGATAAGGGAACTAGATCGGGGGTATACTAGCTTACTTGTAATGACTGCAATGGGATATACGTAGGACAGACAGGCCGAAGTTTTAATACTAGATTTAAAGAGCATGTTTCGGCATATAGGAATGAGCATCCAGATAGATCGAATTTTGCAAAACATTTGTTGGAATCAAATCATTCATTGTTAGATTCAGATTCTTATGAAGTGTTACATTATTGCGGCAAGGGGTTGCGTCTGGATGCTCTGGAATGCATGGAAATAATTAGGTATAACACTATGGGGTCTATTATTAATGAACAGGTAAATTTAGTATCTTCTCCTTTACTGCGGCTTGGGTCGAATTTGAACAGTTAGAATTAATTAAATATGCCTTATAAATAAATAAACAAAAATTCAAGGTAGTTTTATAATATGTCAATAAAAGTTAATTTTTGTGGGGTAGTTTGAGAATAAGAAAAATAAAGTGGGTACTTGAGAAGTTACAGTTATAAGTTAAAACATTTGTTTTGGTTTGTTAGTTTAACATTTGGTAGCATAGCATACGGTTGTGGTAACTCTGAAGATGAGCTCTGGTTGAGTTCGAAACGCGTCAGTGTAGCTTGGTGATGGTGATGGTTGGGTTTATGTGATTTGTGTGTGTTCGTACAGTGTGGAGGTGGAGGAACTGCATGAACGCACATTTCTTGCATAAACGTAACTATTGTAAGGTCGCGGGTGAGCAAAGTAATTGTTTTAGTTCATTAATATGGACCTCCGCAAAGTAACGCCTGATTCAATAAATTATTCAAGAGATTACTACAAGTGTAATATTATTATTTGATACCAAATAAATTATTTTGTATAGTCCTTTTTTTTATGTCGAATAATAATGCCGAGTATTCGACTATTCGCCATGAGGAATGGCGAGTAATCGGTATTCGACTATTCGCCAAAACAACTATTCGCGGCATCTCTACTGTAGACCATGCCATGTCCACAGGAGAGACGCGAACAAAAAAAATGTTTATTTTATTCTGTTTTTTAGTGTTTGTTGTTATAGCGGCAACCGAAATACATCATCTGTGAAAATTTAAACTGTCTAGCTATCACGGTTCCTAAGATACAGCCTGGTGACAGACGGAAAGACAGACGGACGGACAGCGAAGTCTCAGTAGTAGGGTCCCGTTTTTACCCTTTGGGTACGGAAGACCTTTGGTTACGGTGAAGGAAACCATCGTGAGGAAACCTGCATACACCTGCGAAGAAATTCAATGGTGTGTGTGAAGTTCCCAATCCGCACTGGGCCCGCGTGGGAACTACGGCCCAAGCTCTCTCATTCTAAAAGGAGGCCTGTGCCCTGCAGTGGGAAGTATATAGGTTGGGATGGTCATGATGGAACCCTAAAAATGTGTATGACCCACAACCTTTTGTAGCCTACCACGTTCACCCTTTCCCCCCTGCTTCGTAATAACGAATTAATATTTTTAATAATAAATCAATCAAAGCCGAACCCATCACAAAACCGCATCAAAATCGGACTAACAGTTTTCGAGATAAATGCCAACATTGGTTTGCACAAACATCCTTTCACCCCAATTGCATAGGTATACTTTCTCTGTACAGTTGCCGTCGTGGGTAATAAAATGAAATATTAAAGCGTACGTTCAAGAAATCCGTTTCTTTCGGTGCGGTGGTAAGGAACCCTCCTTGTAGGGTTTTATAATTCATTTGACCGTATCCGTTGATGAAATCCGCGCAAGAACTAAAGACACCGTCACCGACATAGCTCGAAGTATCGCCAGACTCAAGTGGCAGTGGGCAGGGCGCATCCTCGTAGAACTGATGGCCGATGGGGTAAAAAGGCTCTCGAGTGGCGTCCACGGACCGGAAGACCCAGTGTAGGTAGGCCTCCAACAAGATGGACGACCTGGTTAAGGTTGCGGGATCGCGTTAGATGCGGATGGCACGGGACCGATCTGTTGGGCGAGCCTTGGAGGAGGCCTATGTTCAGCAGTGGACGTCTTTCGGTCGGCATAAATGATGATGATGATGATGATGACCGTATTATTCTAAAGTTATTCAAATATACATGCTGTCACTACTTTGAAAAAAGCTCGTAGATACGATTGAGATCAAATCCATGTGAAAACTTAAAAGGAACCTTAAAACGACGGAGTAAAGTTAATTTAGTAAGATTATCGATTTTGAGATGCGAGTTTCTTGCAAAGTAGTGACAATATTATTATGTCGATCGCTAAATTTTTTTTATTAGACCGCAACCAAACTTAACCAAACAAAGGCCAAGAAAAACACTTGTATTGCATTAACAAGGAACGTAAGTTGCAGATACACCCACTTCCGGTGGACAACGAGCTTTGTCTACCAACCGCTGTTAACTTCCGGTTTCGAAGCGAACACTTTTAACGACCGTAACCAGCGAAAACCGATTCTGAATCTTACATCAAGGCAATACATTCGTTATTTACATGACACCACGAAAAAGTCAGTTAAGATTTATTCTTTTTTACATTTACCACATTTTCTTTCGCTCGTAACAAGTTTGGATTTAATGAGCTATTTCTTAAAAGGCTTTTTTGTCGTTAACATCAGATCTTATGAAGATATTTGCTGCGCTTCTTTTTAACCTAGATTTGTAACATTGATAGGTAGGTATCTCCATTGTATAAGCTTTTACTAAGCTTGCAATCTTTGTTTATTTTAATCAAATCTAAAGCCACTCAAATTTCATCCACTTCTAGTCTTCAAATTAATTTCAAAGGAGGGTTGGAAAATTGGCCTATAATATGACCAATAAGGATAAGCGATATGTTACTGGATAGCTTCTAAAACCTTTACTACGGCAGGTAGTCCCAAATCTTTGTGTGAGTAGTACAACATTATATAGTTTGAGCTGCATAAAAGTAGTTTGAGTAGTATGTAGTAAATATGTAAGTTTTTTCGATACATTACCCAGTGTCATTTGTAGTCATTGTTTGGTTGGATACAATAAACATGTTTGTTAAACATGGTTATTTTATTGTTTTTTTACGTATTTTACGCTTTTTAAACTTATTTCCTAAACCTTAATAAATGTTTCGTTTAATAGTTCCAATAGTTCCATTTTAATCAAGTATTTTGTGTAAATACTTAACGTAATCTTTGACGCAGTCAAGCATCCTTTTGATTGAAGTGTGTGTTTACTTACACACTTGTTTAATATCGTAAACAAGTCACGTGGTCTGGGCCGAGTAGGGTGACCAGATGATGATGATAGGTAGGGATTGATATTCTTATTTTGTTTTAATTAATTGAGGGACTGACTAATTGCGATGACCACTAGTGCTCCGTGTTAATCTTGGGCAGCTCTATCGGAAAATGTGGTTTCTATTCACGACTTAGAAGTCACCCTAGATTATGAAGGCTTTGTAACTGTTGATGATTTCGTGTCATGTTTTTTTCTTGACTTAAAAATAAATAAATGGAATACTTATTTTAACTTGGAACTCCGCAAAATAACGCCTGAATCTATACAGTTTTCCACAACTGTTATAAAGTCAAGGTCAAAATTCTTTGTTCAATTTAGGCATCAATTGATGTTCCTATGAACATCTAAGAATCTACCACCGCTTCCGAAAAACCCTGTTGAGAAGAATCCCGCAAGAAACTCATCAAGGTATATTTTTCAAACAGATCTCCATTGTTATTAAATTACATACATCTAAAGTAATACAGTTAAATTTTTGCCTCTCGCCTGGTATCAGGTTATCGATAACTTTCGGGACTTGTATAAAGACAACTAACCTCCCCTAACAATAACATTTCACCCTCTGACGCCACGCAGTCGCGCCAGTCAGTCTGGACGCCGCCATTCACATCCCGGGTCGGGATCGAATCAAGGATACAAGCGGAGGGAGGAAACTTTGAGTAATTCTATTAGGGATGACGACATCACTAATTGTGACGTACTTTTTATGAGCAACTACTAGTTATGACGTCACTTCTACACCAGCTCAATCGGCTATTTTTTTTGTTTTAGAAGCAGCTAAAAATCTAATTAATTATATGAACTGAAACAATTACTTTGCTCACCCGCGACCTTACGATAACTACGTTTATTGTATAAAAAATGCGTGTTCATGCAGCTCCTCCACATCCCCACGGTATGAACGAATATTCAAAATCACACAAACCCAACAATTACCACCACCAAACTACACTGACGCGTTTCAAACTCAACCAGAGCTCATCTGCAGAGATCATCATCATCTACCTACCGCAATCGTTCACTGTGCTACTAAATGTTAGACTCCAACATAACATTACATAACATGAAAGGTACAGGCCTCCTCTCAGAATGAAAGAGCTTGGGCTGTGGTTCGTGGATTGGGAACTTCACACACACCATTGAATTTATTCTCAGGTATGTGCAGGTTTCCTCACGATGTTTTCCTTCACCGTTAAGCTCATGGTAAATTTCAAATATAATATCGCACATAAATTCCGAAAAACTCAGAGGTGCGAGCCCGGATTCGAACCCACGACTCTGGCCACCATGGCTTCTCGACTGGTCTGGTCGGTCGACTAAGTATACTCTTGGTATTAAAGGAACTGACAATGAGACAGTTACTGTGGCCCGATACCTTTTTTGTGCGAATCAATATTACGCTTAACCGGGACTTCTTTTGTTTTTGCCTCGCTCCTATATAAAATAAAAAAAAACAAAAACAAGTTCCATAATCAATTCACTTAATCAAGCAAACCTGTAATCACGTTGGAAAGTGTTGAGAGGGCTTTATAAATGAATTCAAATGATAGCGCGGCTCGTTAAAGGGTAGCCGCGGAACACCGGAACCGCTGCTATCGGCGAGTTAACGTGCTGGTGGAAGGGACACGCGATAGCGAGAAATAGATCTTTTTCTTCTTCTTCTTGAGTGATGAAATCCGCGCAAGAACTAAAGTCACGGACATAGCTCGAGGAACCTCTAGACTTAAGTGGCAGTGGGTAGGGCACATCGCTTTTAGAACTGACGGCCTATGCCCAGGCCCTCTCATTTTAATTGAAAGCCTGTGATCAGCTATGGGACCTGCATAAGCTGGGAATAACTTTTTTAGGGCCGATTTTTCAATCTCCAGATAAAAAGTATCCGTCAGTTAAAACTATCGCCTTCCTTTTCTCATGTCATACGACAAAAAGGACAGAGCTTACTGGTGAGGCTTTTTCTTAGCAATTATGCCACTTTAGTACGGGACAACCAAAATACCCCTGATGACGAAGATCCATAGGAAATTAAACGGTAAGCAAGAACCACGGTTACAGAGACCTACTGAACTGCATGAGAGTAAGGAATTTGGAGCAAAACACATGTGCACTTACAGGTTCGGCTTCTTTCCACTGCTCCAGCGCTAGGACCTTGGCTGATAGTCCATCGGCAGCCCAAGGGGGGGCTTGATTCACTTCAACAGCACGTGATGGGATCAAAGGACACAAATCTCTGCCGTAGTTAAGATTGTCCAACAAATACAGTCACTCACACAAACACAGAAGCGCTCTGATATATATCCAAATTTTAACGGATAGACATCTTTTAGAGTTTTTCGTAGATTTAAAACCAATAGCTGCTGCCACGGCGGCGGTTAGCGAACATCAACACACGATTCGTCCAACTGTGCACATTGAACGTGAGAGCGAGATCGTCTATGTACAGTACACGGATGCGCATGTTAGAAAAGGATGGGATAGGACACTCGCATGCAGTCTTTATTAAAAATAAGTCCAACCACCTACATTTGATTGGCGTAAGCACTTACATTTGAAGACGTGAGTGGATGAAGGGGGTATGTCGCATTTTTTTCATTTTCGATTTTATGCCATAAATGAAGGTTTTATGTCATAATGCAACACCCAAAGCCTTCAGTTCTCATGTTTTTAAACTATAACAGCTTTAAACCTAGTGCATGAAGGAACTATGTACAAGAATAAGTTACGTTCTTGGTGAATGAACGTGCTAAGGGCACATGACTCTAGAAGTGGTTACCAGTTTGCGAGTGAATGTAACAGAAGAAAGTGTTATGTGCGCACTTAGCTCCTTCATCCATGTTATGAGACAAACTTTTATTTTATCTTATTCTGACATATCCGAAATCCCAAGAAAAAAAATAAAACATTAGGGATCAGCTGAAATTTATAAACTCTGAATGCATGTATTTTTACGAAGAAATTCTACTAAATTAATAAATTTTGTTACAATAAACACTATCATTTATTTAACTTCTTTTCTTTGCAGAACAGCTTAAAGGAGAAAGAAGGGGTTACGTACTTTTTTATATAAAAAAATGTTTTTTAAAAGCATTTATTCAAAAAATCAATAGATCAGGCTATTTGGTTGATTTATATAAAAGTAACAATACCCTATTCAATTTAAAAACAAAATTACAACGTAAAAACCTTTAACTGCTATTTACTCGAAATATCGTTTTTGTGACATACCCCCTTCATCCACTCATGTCTTCATTTATCTGACAGATACTGTTAACTGAACATTGAAAAACCAGTCATAAAGCTAATTAACTTTAAAGCAGATCGCTTGTTCCTTGCACTTCAGTTACGCGCGAGGAGGAGTGGCTAACGACCAAAGATTGCCGTTGGCTCTAAAAGATATTTGGCGCGAAAGCTTTCGTCGGCGATCCTAATCGCCCCCGAGTCCTATCGGACGGTTTACAACCAAAAAGTAGTTTTCTTAAGTGATTATTATGTTAACTGCTGATATTTAAAATTCCAGTAGGTAAACAAACATTCAAACATTCCAATATCTTTACAAACTTTATCTTATCTAATATATAAAAATCTCGTGTCACGGTGTTTGCTATCGAACTCCTCCGAAACGGCTCGACCGATTCTTAAGAAACATTTTTATCCATATTCGGCAGGTCTGAGAATAGGTCGTAGGCTATTTTTTATACCCCTATAGGTATTCTTCGCTGACGGAGTCGCGGGCAACAGCTAGTCTCATATATAAATATCTCGTGTCACGGTGTTTGTTATCGAACTCCTCCGAAACGGCTTGACCGATTTTTATGAAACTTTTTATCTATATTTGGTAGGTCTGAGAATAGGTCGTAAGCTATTTTTTATACCTACCCCTATTCTTCGCGGACGAAGTCGCGGGTTAGTCATTTATAAAACGAGTATTAGTAGGATGGGACAGGACGTCTCTCAATGAGACACTAAGCACATAAATAAATGCAAGCACAAGCTCTTTAATTTGTACGGCATTAACGTTATCTGCAAATTGCGGGACCCCAGATAAGGTTAATTTCCTCAGAGGAGTGTCATGTTCCTCGGAGGAAAAACGGGACCATCGATAAGGTTAAATACGATGCTTGGAATTGGATGCTTAGTAGCTTTTTGGACTTGTGGTACGTTTTAGTAGACTAAATATTTTAGATTGAATGGGGCCTGGGCTGGCATGTCTGCTGGAGCATCCACAAAGAGGGTGCACTCTGCCACGTGGTGGTAGACCGAATGTATTAAAACATCGAATGGGTCAAAAGACCGACACGACTTTTTTCTGAAACCGTTAACTTTTCAGAATTTATTAAATCGGCATCATACAGAACCCATTAGGTTAGGTTAGGTTTGTTTTATAACAATCTTAAAAAGTTAACTGTTTCAGAAAAAATCGTGTCGGTCTTTTGACCCATTCGATGTTTTAATACATTCGGTCTTTCGTACTTCGGTATTGTAATACATACCCGGGTACAGTCAAGGACTTTAATTCATGAGCCGCCATGGAACCATTTCCCAGTAAACGTCATAGTGACATTGCATTAATTAACAAAGAAAATCGTAATGACTTTTCCTTTGAAAAGGTTTCATCGTGGCTCATGAATTAAAGTCCTTGACCGTACCAATGGCAAGGCAAGCCGAAGCGTAGATGGTGAGACGACCTGTACGCGAAACTAAGCGACTGGTCTATGTCTGGATAGGGAGATATGGCTGTCAAGAGGAGAGGCCTTTTCTCAGCAATAGTACACGAATATAGCTACAATCCAAACTTAATATATAAATACAACAGTATGTCTGTCTGTTTGTCTGTTGCCTCTTCTCGCTTAAACTGCTATATCGATTTAGAAGAAATTTGGCATGGAGATAGAGACCCTGGAAAGGAAATAGGGTAGTCATTATCCCTGAAAATTGCATAATAGGGTTGTTGACACCACCATTGAATTGACGTACTTTTTATGAGCTGTCAAAACACAATTCTCGCATAGAGTTTGAATGGCAATAGCAACTTATGACGTCACTTGTTCGCCAATTCATTCAACTAATTATTTATTTGTTTTAAAGCAGCAAAAAGGCTAAAATAAAGCGTTTTTACTGGAGTCATGTCTTCGAATTATTTTTTAATGGCGTCAACATCCCTATTCCCGCGGGACAGTGATAAGCGAATTATTTACAGACGGAGACGCGGGCAACAGCTAGTTATCAAAATAATCAGGTCTACTTCAATTTGTCCTAAAAATAAATTTCGGTAAACATCGAGGCGTTGAATCAGTGGCTTATAATTAGAGGGCTGAAGACAAATATGTACTGTACTAATTGGCGCTGGACATGCGACCTAAATAATGGCAGGATGGTACTGTTCACTTTGATTTAAGTAGGTGCACTTTAAGGCGTTTGGGTAGGTCCCGTGTATGTTCTATGGAACTTATACAGGGTAATTTTTTAATAAGTGCACAAATTTTAATATGTGCTTCAGTGTCGTTAAATTAACAAATTTCAGTATTTTTCGTTATAATATTAATCACTTATTTTTTTTGTTTTCACAGTAACTCGACCAATTATTGGATGAATTACTAATATTACTATCAACAACCAAAATAACAAAATTTTAAAAAATGATCTTGAACAGATAATCGTGATCTATCAACGATACTGAATCATATATCAAAATTTGTGCACTGCTTAAAAAGTTACCCTGTATATTTGGTACGATTTTGAACTCTGTTACTTCACGATTACATAGTTCTATAGGAAAAATTGGAGCTACCCCGGCCTTTTATTCATTTAGAATTTCACTAGTTTTATTCGGCGGCTTGGCCCCCGTTAGAAATACAGTCAAGGAAACTCCCGCGTACCAGGGCGGAACCATTTTACAACCAATTTCACGATGATTTCTTTGGCAGATGAATGGAATGTCAACATGATGTTTGCAATGAAAAGGATTCACCCTAAGACGTGACGTTTCCTCGACTGTACGCCAAGTTTCATCAAATCCGACAGCCATTATGGCGTCAAAATCAAAATCATAAAATATTTTTGTAAGTATTAATGGTTTTTTTTTATTGATAGAAGGAGGCAAACGAGCAAGTGGGTCACCTGTTGGTAAGCGATCACCACCATCCATGAGAACCAGAAACCCCAGAAGGGTCACTAGTCCGTTGCCGGCCTTTAAGGGAACAATACACTCTTTTCTTGAAGGACCCGATGTCATAGTTAGTTGGAAACACCGTAGACGGGAGTTGATTCCACAATTTAACTGTGCGTGGCAGAAAATGCCGACGGAAACACACAGTTGTAGATGTATATTCATCAAGGTGGTGACAGTGGAACGCAGACTTATGGCGCGACGTCGCGACGTGCGACGTGCGAGGGCGGGCTTTTTTTCAAACGTGATTTTTTTGCTCGTTTTTGCTCGATATTGATAACGGCAACAGATAGACGCTTGAAATATTCACAGAATATTTAGTTACCTATATATTCACTTTAAAAATAAATACTTAAATTAAAATAAAATAAAAATTTAAGGGGGGCTTCCGTACAACAAACGTGTTTTTTTGCCGTATTTATAGATAATGGTACGGAACTCTTCGTGCGCGAGTCCGACTCGCACTTGGCCGGTTTTTTACAAGCTTTTGTTTATTTACTCTACCAGTGCTTTCGGAAATACCATGTTTGCCAAGAAATATGCACCGCAAGAAACTAGGCACAAAGTCATTTTTTCTAAAAACATATCAATACATTACAGATTTCAATTTATCTTACAATAAACAACCTAAAATGCGTGATTGACTAACATACATCCAAACATCCACACATCATATTCATATTAATCACATGCTCCCGTTAATCTAGACGCCTACATTGTTTACAATAATGTTTTACACTTGTCATTGAGTTTTTTTTAATCATCAATTTCCGTTGTTCCAGTGAGCCCGATGCGGCGCAGTACGTGACGAGCCGGCGCGCGCGCAGACAACATGCACCAATGCTCCCTGTTCATACTTACGCTGCTCTGCGTATCTGTCAAAGGTTAGTGGTTTAATATACAGGGTGAAATCTAAATCATCATTTGAGCCGAAAGACGTCCATTGCTGAACGTAGGCCTCCCCCAAGGCTCGCCAAACAGATCGGTCCCGTGCCATCCGCATCCAACGCGTTCCCGCAACCTTAATCAGGTCGGCGCTTCATCTTGTTGAAGGCCTACATACACTGCTTCTTTCGGTGTTGCCCCATCTTCCATCACAGTTCTACGAGTCACTTGAGTCTGACAATTCTTCGAGCTATGTCGATGACTTTAGTTCTGGATTTCATCATTTCTAATGCGATCCCTCAGAGAAACTCCGAGCATTTCATGTGCCATAATATATTTTTCCATAGTGTTCTCAACTCATTAGTAATTAGGTAATATATTTCAGAAACAGTATTTTCTTACTAACCTAACCTAACCTACTGCATTCTATAGACGACATTGCAAAAAATCCTGGAAACAGCACGGTTCTATAAATTTTATGACTAACGTTAGTATGTCAAGTGACTTTATGACAAATTAAACTATGGGAAACGAAGATATTCGGTCATTAAACATATGGCGAAATAAAGAAGAACCTTTAAATACTTACTATACTATAAATTAATTAATTTCCGGCATACATTTCTAATCTACGCTTTTTAGTAAAATGGGGGTAGTGGGTGTGTAGGGGCTTATTGTCGGGCAAACGTACGTTGTTTTCTCATTACCGTGTTTTTGCAGATATATCCGGAAGTTGGGAGGAATGGTGGACATACGATGGAATTTCTGGTAAGCAAACTTGTTGGTTAATTTGTTTGTAAACATAGCGGTCAAACTTATAACACCCCTCTTTTTGCGTCGGGGGTTAAAAACGGTTGACGCTGGAAGGAATTAGATGGAATTTGATACAAATAGCTAGGCGTTTGGAAATATCACATACCACGCGATCCATGTAAAATCCCAAAATCTTAACTGCTGTCTAGAGTCGTGAAATTTTGCACAACGTAAAAGAAAACCACAAATAATTTATTGAACCAGACGTTACTTTGCACTTTGAACTGAAACAATTACTTTGCTCACCCGCGACTTTATGATAGCTTATTATGACGGTTATGCAAGAAATGTGTGTTCATGCAGTTCCTCCACCGCCACACTGTACGAACGCACAAATATCACACAAACCCAACTATCACCACAGCCAAACTACACTGAAGCGTTTTGAACTCAACCAGAGCTCATCTAACTGTTAACTGTGGTAGCATAGTGAACGGTTCCGATACCCTGAAGAAATTAAAAATAGCCTTTGTTTATTACGGATAGTGTCGCTTTCTATGAACGCATTAAACTCAAAAGTCCATTACTTAATTGACTAAATGATAATTTAGCAACGGTAGAACAGCGGGTAGTGATATAAATAAATATCAATCGAAACGATATAATTTACCTAGCCCATTGAATTTGCATGACGATTATATGATTAGTTACGATTGTACGAAATATAATAATATTTTACCACAAATTCTCATTCATTGCCCTAATCATGTCCATGCTCACTCGAAAAACTAGGACATATTCCCATAATGACGGCGGGTAATGATCACAGATACCATCTTAACGACGCGCCCGTATCATTATATTGGATAGTGAATGTCCGACCCGACCGGGGTTGACACTTACGGCAAAGGAACACTGAAATCTGATGACTGAGTGATAATGGTAATGACATAAATTACAGTTACGTGATTTTTGTTTGTTAAAGCAAATACGCGGGTAATTGCTTATTTAACATTGAAACAAAATATGCCTCAGTTTGTTTTTCCTGAAAGACATTTCAGTTTGACCACCACCTAATATTATTATAATCCTTGGATTACCTAAGTAGATAATGTGCAAATTTAAGTTTATATTAAAATCTTGCGTCTAAAGTTATTTCTCTCATAGTCTACTAAGTTTCAAATCAGCTACAAATGTAAATTTATTTCACCATTTTTACGTCACAAAGCCACATAAATATAACGAAGACCGATTAGATTACCGACAAAAACCCGATCCGTGTAATTACCGCACACTAATTGCAGTGGTATCTACAATCTTCCTCTAATAACACTTCAGTAATGACAGTCCGTACATACTTTATTGACTATTGACCTACAAAAATCTCCTAATGTTATGGTAACGACGCGTCCGGGTATCTCCGGATACAGAGCCACCCTACATTATGAACGATTCAGTGCACTATGATGACCAAATTTTGCGGGCACCCAAATTCCTATTGAATTTGATAGTGTAGTTGCGTAGGGTTGAATAGGCTTTATATTTGAGTAACGCTCGGCTAATTTTGATTCGTCATCATTTTAAATATGCTCGTTTAGTTTTGAATTCGTTTTAATGGCTAATCTGGTGGAAAATTTGCGAGGTTTGAAAAAGTTTAGATATCTATTGAAGGCGATTTAATGGTCCCGTTTCATTTGAGTAATAGAATGATCGTGGTTTCAAATGGAGTTAATAATTCCGTACATAATACAACGATACGTTAATAATTATTTTCATCAAGGTTGCAAGTATGAAAGGTGCAGTTTCTTTATCTCTGAAATTTTGAGGGAACAATTTCGTAGCACATTGAGAGAGAGAAATAGAGAGATTTATGCACACATATTCGATATTTCAGCAAATAACTATAAATTAAAAAATTTAAAACCTCCAACGCAATTCAATCTAAGATCCCTTCCACAGCATACAAAAAAACTGATAACATTGAAACGGCTGGACCAATTTTGATGAAATATATCTAAGAACCATCACCAAGAAACCTACTTTCAAATAAAAAAACCGTATCCAAATCGATTCGCCCATTTAAGAGTTATGATGCCACAGACAGACACACTTACACACATAGCGGTCAAATTTATAACACCCCTCTTTTTGTGTTGGGGGTTAAAAATACATTTGAAAGGAAAACATACAAGTAAAATATTCTATCTCACAAAATGACAAAAATGCCGAGCTGTATCTCACTGGTTTAGTAATGCCCTATTCATTGTTTATACCCTGATAAGGTCACGTGATAATTTTCTAGTATTTTATATGACAGATATATCTCATATCTCTGTTCTTCCGAACAAAATAAACAGTGACGGCATAACTAATAGCTATTAAATAGAATATCAGGAACTTGTCAGACAGCAGCGAAACAGCCTTTAAGGGGCTGTTTCACCACTTTTCTTAAAGTTCGGATTAGCTTAATCATAACCTTATTTGACAGATGGAATTAAAATTTCTGTTTCACCAGTCTCGATTAGCGCTAAGTGACGGACAAACTGTTTCTTAATTTGACCATCAGATCAGGAGGCATTTAGCATTTTTATCCGTCACATAAAGTTAGTTTATTTTTTTGTGGCCATAGTTGGAGAGCCCTTCAGCCGGTTTCAGAAAAATAAATCAAAGTATTTTTTATTTTTTAAAGAAAGAGGTCATGCTAAATTGCATAAAATAATTTAAATATCAAGATTTGAATAAAAAAAATGTAGGTACACTTTTAGTATGTAAAAATAAATCCAAAATTTCGTAATATTTTTTAATAACAAACTTTTTTTCAGTGGCTCAATCGTTTGTTCTACCTGAACTTGTATGTCGCCATTAAAAAAAAGTTTATCTGTCAAATGGTTTGGCGCCACTTTTCGATTCGTTTTACGTGATTTTATTTTTCTTTGTTATTGTTAACAAAGTATCGTAAATAAATACCGTTTTTGGATCAATTATAATGTTACATATTTGTTTATGCAAAAAAAATAGATGTATTCAAAAATTATATAGTTAACCATTTCTTTTGCTTTAATAATGAGTGACTCTTTGAACGAAAGTGTGCGAACAGGAACGCGTGGTCGTGAAATGCGACGTTGTCATTCCGACTTTTTGTTAAACCGACGATTAGTTAAGTGGTACTTAGTTTGCACAGGACCGGAGTGGTGAAACTGAAAAAACACTAGCTGACAGGTTTGTCCAGTACTTAGTTTATTCATTGGTTACGTAACCAGCAGTTTGACAATAAGGTGGTGAAACACCCCCTTAGTGTGGCAAACGGTAGCCAATAGTTCCCCAGTGCTTGGTTAGAAACTTTTCAATTTGTCTGTTATCATTAGATCAGTTTGCGTGCATTTTAGAATATCGATTGAGCTTGAATAGACGGATAGCGTATCTGTTTATTATATCCGACCATTTTACAACAGATAGAGCGATCTAGTTGTTTTGTGGTTTCGAATCATTACCATCATCATCATGTCTCGATTTACGTGTTTATGAGTTTGTAATAAGATGATTAGAAATAATGTGCTGTTGGACTGTACTGAACTGAGTTCAAGAAATGGGTTATAGGTTAAAAACTAAAGTAAACGACCTTCCAAATTAAGCTTCATATCAATTATGTGCACTACTACATTTAGGTACAACAGGTAAATTTACTTAAGTTTTTCAATTATATTACAGAAATTTTGCATAAAAAATATCACATTTCACTATATAATACTCTATTTTTTTTTACTATAAAGTACTGCCCATAGTATGTACCTAAATAGTATGACACGCTCATTGATTTCTTGTGAACAAATTGTATGGCGTAGTACTTTATAGAGATAAAGAATAGACTACACTAGACTATTAATCTATAGTAAATTTAATAGTTTAGTAAAATGAATGAAAACACAAAAACTTAAGGCTTAACGATAGAGGCTAAGAAATGTTGAGGTTTTAAAAGGAACTGAAAAAATCGCTTTGCTTTTTTTTGCTTTGTCTAACATTTGGTAGCACAGTGAACGGTTGCGGTACTCTGAGGATGAGCTCTGGTTGAGTTCGAAACGCGTCAGTGTAGTTTGGTGGTGGTGATTGTTGGGTTTGTGTAATTTGTGTGTCTTCATACAGTGTGGAGGTGGAGGAAAGTAATTGTTTCAGTTGATTAATATGGACCTCCGCACAGTAACGCCTGATTCAATAAATACACACGATGATTGTCTATTCTTATTCTTAGGTCTATGCCTGCGTCCGATGTCCGAATGAATTTACAAAGGTCACACTTCGTTTGATATTCAGGGCCAGGCTTCTGGGGCCTCATCAACCCCCAGTGGAGCATGTGCAACAAGGGTCGCCGGCAGAGCCCTGTCAACATCGAGCCCGAGAAACTACTCTTCGATCCGTGGTTGAGGGATATACAGTTTGACAAACATAAGGTAAGAAACGCATGTGTAATACAGGCAGAAAAGGGATGCGTGAAGCGTTAAACCTAAAAAGCGAAGTCCTACCTATAAAACTATAAACCCTATAAAGCATAACTTGTGCTTATTTTGAGACAATTGTTCCACGATATTACATATGCTTAAATCTATCTGTATAGACAGGTCAGAAGAGTATTTAAGTGGATTTTTCTATCAAGGTTGAAAACCAAACACTATACATATATATGAAAATGTATAATTTCGCTTGGTCACGCCATAAAATAAGAACTAATTTACCGATTTCATTCACCTTTCTTTTAAGTTTTCTCAATTCAGTGCCTCGTCATTGTGCAATAGGTAAAGTTAACCAATTTGATTCCTAGGCCACTATAGAACCATGTCATAATGAATTAATTTGTTTATCTTCTACGACAGTGATTATTGCGTGAAGTATGCCATAATGACATCTCGATCTTTGCGAACATTGTGTCAACGATAATGAATAGGAAAGGAGTTTGCTTATAACTTACAACTTGAATTGTCACTGTCCGTCTGTCCGTCTATCAAAACTTCTTTTTCTTCTCATGTCATAGAGCGAAAACGTTTATTAACTCTTTACGTTTATTGCATGTTGTGATCGGAAAGTTGATAATCCTGTGACTCGTTCTGACATTGTAGTTATCTAGTAGTATGCGACAAGGTTCTACAGTAGCCTAGAAATCAGTTTTGTTGACTTTAATTTCGGTTCATTGAGCTGATTTTCAATTTTACACACGTAGCTTAACAAGTTAACAATCACTTAATCCTATCAAAAAACTGCATTCAGTGTCAATCATGTCCTTATCTATACATATAATAAATCTGTAACAAGTCGGTGTCTGTACATTGAAGATATTTGAGAAAAAATTTTAAATAAAAAATAGAACCGCCTTCAAAAACGCCCAAAAAAATATTAAATAAAAATTTAACCGACTATAATGAGCATTATAATATCTTTCTACTAATCTGTTTGAAGTCGGGCCTCAGCACAAGATCCAAGATCCAAGACAAGAAAGAGCCTGCTGGCTCGAGCTGAGGCCCGACTTCAAACAGATTAGTAGAAAGATATTATAATGCTCATTATAGTCGGTTAAATTTTTATTTAATATTTTTTTGGGCGTTTTTGAAGGCGGTTCTATTTTTTATTTAAAATGTTTTATTTTTGGCTTTTTAGTTGTATTGGTATAAAAAAGATGCGTAGGCGTAGCCAGTAAACGAAGCCCCGCTTCTGTTTACGCTCTGAGGATCGCAAGGTAACTAACGAACTTAACCAGGTTAAACGGGGGTAGTTTGAAGGTATTTTTTTAATGCGGGTAGCTCTGCCCCCCGAGCCCCCCGTTCCAGTAGCGAGGCTTCTATTACTACTTTGAGGGACGCTAGATAAACTGACGAATTTAACCAAGTGAAACGGTAGATGGTTTAACAGATTTTTTTATTGCGGGTGGCTCTGCCCCCCAAGCCCCCCTCCCCTCCAAGAGCGGGGCTTTTATTTTCACCCTGAGGGACGCAAGACAGCTAACTAACCTAACCAGGTTAAACGGGAAGTGGTTTGAAGGTATTTTTTATTACGGGAGCTCCGCCCCCCAAGCCCCTCTACCGGTAACGAGGTTTCTATTTCCACTCTGAGGGACGCAAGATAACTGACGAATCAAACCAGGTTCAACGGGAGGTGGTTTAAGGGTACTTTTATTGCGGGGGGCTCCGCCCCCCGAGCCTCCCTCCAGCAGCGGGGCTTCTATTTCCACTCTGAGGGACGTAAGATAACTAACGAACCTAACTAGGTTAAACAAGGGGTGGTTTGAAGGTGTTTTTTATTACGGGGGGCTCCGCCCCCCGAGCCCCCCTTCCAGTACCAAGGCTTCATTTTCCACTCTGAGGGACGCAAGATAACTAACGAATCTGGTAAGGTAAACGGGACGCGGTATGACAGTTTTTTTATTGCGGGGGACTCCGCCCCCCGAGCCCCCCTCCCACCTAGTATCACTTTGAGGAGCGCAAGGTAACTAACGAACCTAACAAGGTTGAACGGGGGATGGTTTGAAAGTATTTTTTAATGCGGGGGCTCCGCCCAACGAGTCCCCTTTCCGGTAGCGATGCTTCTATTTCCACTCTGAGGGACGCAAGATAACTGACGAATCTAACCAGGTTACACGGGAGGTGGTTGAAGAGTATTTTTATTGCGGGGGGCTCCGCCCTCCGAGCCCCCGTCCAAGAGCGAGGCTTCTATTTCCACTCTGAGGGACGTAAGATAACTAATGAACCTAACCAGCTCCGCCCATAACAGGGTTTAAAACAGGTTTGGTTTTAAACAGAGGGTGGTTTGAAGGTGTGTTTTATTACGGGGGGCTCCGCCCCCCGAGCCCCCCTTCCAGTACCAAGGCTTCATTTTCCACTCTGAAGGACGCAAGATAACTAACGAATCTGGTAAGTTAAACGGGAGGCGGTTTGACAGGTTTTTTATTTCGGGGGGCTCCGCCCCCCAAGCCCCCCCTCTAATATCACTTTGAAGAACGCAAGGTAACTAACGAACCTAAACAGGTTAAACGGGGAATGGTTTCAAAGTATTTTTTTATTGCGGGGGGCTTCGCCCCCCGAGCCCCCCTCCGCTGTCTGAACTTCCATTCCCACTCTACGGGACGCAAGATAACTAACGAACCTAATAAGATTAAGCGAGAGGTGGTTTGTAGGTATTTTTTATTGCCATACCTACTTACTATAGTTTAGGTGAATAACTAACACAATTCTTAGGACTGCTTTGGCGAATTAATATTAGTAATAAAACGTAACGTAGGTAATTCGATGTTCTTGTTATCAATATAAGGACGAACAAATATGCTTTAGGACTTTCAACAGTATGCCAAACATTCTTCGCCAGAAAATTTAAGAATGATCAACATTATGCGATACAACAGGCACTCTTTGCTGACTGTACTTTTTGATCCTGGTTACCAAAGTACTCGTCAAGACGAATCAAACGAGCCCAAACTCGATGGGGTTATGTCGTTTTTTTACGGAGTTCTTATGGTCACCTTCCAACTCCATCTTCAGACCCTAGTTACCATCTAGGATCAAAGTACTCGTCAAGACAAATCAAATGAGCTCAAACTCAATGCGGTCGTATCGTTTTATTACAGAGTTTCTATGGCCATCTTTCAGCTCCATCATCAGATCAGCTCCATGTCATAATTATTTTGCATTGTCATCTAATTCACGCATGTCTGCAAAATTTCAGCTCAATTGGAAACCGGGAAGTAGGTCAAATTTAACTTGCAAGATTTAACCCGTTGAGGAGTTCCGTTGGCCATCTACGGTCTTCTTCATCAGGTCCAGTTTACCAAATGATACTTTTTGAATGCAAATACTTCACTTGATACTAAAAATGCTAAAATCACTATAGGTTTTCCTGTAAAATTTGAAGGTTGCCCTCGATTTCTCTAGGATCCCATGATCAGATCTTAACTTGGTGCCAATGGAACCACCTCAGGAGTATACTGTTTCAAACAAAAAAAGAATTTTGAAAATCGGTTCACAATTGAGGGAGTAATCGCGTAACAAACATACAAAAAAAAAAAAAAAAAAAAACATACAGACGAATTGATAACCTCCTCTTTTTTTGAAGTCGGTTAAAAACTGACACTAGAGCTATTTATTAGCGCAATAGAACCCAAAACAATGATTTTTAGAATTATTGTCTGTTTGTCTGTTTGTCTGTTTGTCTGTTTGTCTGTTTGTCTGTTTGTCTGTTTGTCTGTTTGTCTGTGCGTTTGTGCGCGCTAATCTCAGAAACGGCTTAACCTAGAAGGATGCGGTTTTCACTGATATGTTGGTATTTTCTTGGATTAACATTTAGTGTTTGTTTCATTTGAATCGGTTCACAAATAAGAAAGATACGTTTATTTTAAGAATTTATCGAACTGTTTTTATAAGAGTTGATATTATGAACGCGCTAATCTCAGGAACTACTGCCCCGATTTGAAAAATTCTTTCAGTGTTAGATAGCTCATTTATCGAGGAAGGCTATAGGCTATATATCATCACGCTAACACCAATAGGAGCGGAGCGGAGCGGAAGAATGTTTCCAAATTGGGGGTTTTTGAAGTGAAACTTATATATCTCGGGAACTACTGATACGATTTGAAAAATTCTTTCAGTGTCAGATAGCCCAGTTAGATAGGGCGGGTTGGGAGCGGGTGGGGGGCGAATTGGGAGCGGGTTGGGGGCGGTTTGAGAGCGGGTTGGGGGCGGGTTGGGAGCGGGTGGGGGAGCGAGTTGGGAGCGGGTTGGGGGCGGGTTGGGGCGGGTTGGGGGCGGGTTGAAAGCGGGATGGGGCGGGTTGGGAGTGAGTTGGTGGCGGTTTAGGAGCGGGTTGGGGGCGGGTTAAGAGCGAGTTGAGGGCGGGTTGGGGGCGGGTTGGGAGTGGGTTGGGAGTGGGTTGGGGGCGGGTTGGAGGCGGGGTGAGAGCGAGTTGGGGGTGGGTTGGGGGCGGGTTGGGAGCGGGTTGGGGCGGGTTGGGGGCTGTTTGGGGTCGGATTGGGAGCGGGTTGGTTTATTATGAAGTTTCACTTCTTCCGGAAGGATCTAAGGAGAGCCATAATTGATGAAAAAGCAAATTGGATAAAAAATAAGCTGCCCAAATTACTAATTCCACGCGGACGGAGTGGCGGGCAAAAGCTAGTAAAAAATAAAGTGCAATAGTGCATTCGGCTTGTCGTTATGCAAAATTTATGCTGGCTCCTCTTTTATGGACGATGCTTTAAAACTTGCAAATTGTATTATGTAGAGGAATTTGCAATATAACTTTGTTCATTAAATTGTATTGTATCAACAAACTAATTAAGTGAGATCGCATCTTTTTATTTTATTTTGTACAAAGGAAAATTTATAATAATTATGAATGGATTTTTTTTTATTTATTAAAAAAATTAGTTGATTTATTAATTAAGAAACTATAAAATTAACTAAAATATATTAAAATAAAAGGTAGTAACAGGTTAATTCCCATTCCCACGGGATAAGGAAAAAACGGTATTTACATATTCACTGTACTGTGAGAGTAATCCGTGTTATTTCACTATGAGTGAGTTTCATGTTTAAACTTCCAGACAGCCATTTAGATATAAATTAATACAAACAGATTAAAATAGCCTCCGTGCTAACGTATAATTTAACGTAAAATTAACGTAATAAATGTAAGTCTTGGTGGCCTAGTGGTTTGACCTATGGCCTCTCAACCAGAGGGTCGTGGGTGGGTTCCCGGCTCGCAATTCTGACATTTTCGGGATTTATGTGCGAAATTACATTTGTAGTTAATTTACCATGAGCTTTACGGTGAAGGAAAACATCGTGAAGAAACCTGCATACACCTGCGAAGAAATTAAATGGTGTGTGTAGTTCCCAATCAGCACTGGGCCCGCGTGGGAACTACGTCCCAAGCCCTCTCATTCTGAGAGGAGGCCTGTGCCCTGCAGTGGGACGTATATAGGCTGGGATTATGATGATAACGTTAATTGCGTAGTTAGCGGGTAGGTAAATAGATTTAGCGAGTATCGATCTGACCGCGGCGACGAGCACAATCGCTGCTTTTCACAGGTTATCCCCATTCAGAGGTTTTCCCTTACCACACAATTAAATTCAATAACCCGCTAATAAACCAAATATTCGTCAAATACAGGCCAATTCCTTTGTACCATCAATTTTCGAATGGTTGCTCACAAAGTTGTATTGTAATGAGAGCCAATAAGGATTTCAAATTCAAGTCAATATCAAAATTACCTATCTTCAATTTAAGGTACAACAAACTTTTATCTGTTTTTGACATGGTCACGAACAATTAAATAAGAACATAGATAATATGACTTCAGAAAAATCTATAGGTGTACTCTATTCCCCATAATATCACTTGTGTCGCAATGTCGTTATAACGATACGCCTAGCTGCCACTGATAATTAAATGTAGGTTACACTCAACACTAAAGCCCAGTTTAGACTTGCAAGGAAAACCGTGCAAGTTGCACTACACTTGCGCGATTTTTCTTGCAGGTGTAAACTCAGCTTAAAACAAGCAAGTATTCTGAATTCATACGGTTTTTATTAAAAATATAAGTTTCCAAGATATTCTTTTACTGCCAACATAAAAAAATGTACCTATTTTTTAATATCGAACGGCAATTCAAAACAAAGTTTACAATAGACAATCACATCTGACAAATCTATGTCAAACATTTTCATATTTTTCACTGGCTGGCACTGGCATTCATTATTTGCTTTTGCCATAGTTTGCCATAATTAAAGCTAACAGAAGAAAACATGCATGAAGTAGAAATAATATTGTATGCAACGGTGTTATAATTGGGTCTAAACGGCTCGTGCCATCTTTCATTGCGATATTCACTTCGTTCATATCGCAGCTCACGTCACTCGACCTCACTTATACAACCGTTTCATAAATGTACTATATTTTCAAAAAGATCTTCAATAAATAAATAAATATCACGGGACAATTCAAACCAATAATTGACCCAGTCCCAAAGTAAGCTAAGTAAAGCTTGTGTTATGGGTACTAGGCAACGGATAAACATACTTATATAGATAGATACATACTTAAATACATATTAAACACCCAAGACCCGCGAACAAACATTCGTATTTTTCATACAAATATCTGCCCCGACACGGGAATCGAACCCGGGACCTCAAGCTTCGTAGTCAGGTTCTCTAACCCATCTGCCATCGGCCATCTGGTCGTCTACATACCTAAGTCTACAGTATTTAACACAACTTAATTAGCTAACACAGTAGTGGCGCTATTCGAAACTAGGGATCGTCAATACGCATCGGAACTATTTTGAAACATCCCCGTCCGTGACACGAGTATAATCATCATAATTTGAGAAGATCGGCAAGTGAATGTCATATTGTGCACGAATACCTAAAAAAATAGATGACAGTTGCAAATTTCAGACTCCTAGCATTAACAGTCTCTAAACTAAGCCGCGGACGGACAGGCAGGCAGACGGATAACGCGAAACTATAAAAGTTCCTTGTATGTATGACTACAGAACCACCCCATCCCTTTTTTTACTCGTCCTCACCTTCTCGACCATTGCTGAGCACAGAGGGGCTCGATTCAGGACTGGCCCAAAACGGTTTGCGATCGGTAACGGAATCGTTTGAGCGAGGATTGGGATAGGATTCCTATTCAGGAACGCCAAAAAGCACTGGTTTGCGACAGGTTTGGGCTGAGATTGGGATGAGCTTTATTTTCCTATTCGGGAAGCCACGTCATCATTGTAGGGGAATTATTGGCAGCTGTCAAAGTTTTTTAGAAAACAGAGCGATTGAGGTCGCATTTTCTGTCAAACATATAAAGAACTCTCTAATAATTACTTTGTCAATGTGGGAATATCAAACCATTACAATTTAACTCATAAATAAGAAAAACTAAAACCCCCGAATCCCCGAGAGCCGAGTGCGACGTAGCGTTATGTTGTCTATTCGGCAGGTACCAAAATGTGGATAGGATTGGACTTCGTAAGCTGTCATTTTTTGTCGTTTCTTGTGTCAAATTGGGATGAGAATGCGATAAGTAACGTTTGAGGTTTTGGTATGGTATTTTCTTATCTCAAGCTGATCCCAATAATAAAATTGAAGTAAGGCGGATTTGTTTAAAATCTGTCTTCAGTTACAAAAGAATAAAAAATATTTTTTTTGAGTCGACAACATGTATCCACAAAACTCGGATTGCAGTGATAATTGAAAATATTTTAACATGAAACAAAGCTTGATAAATCGCCATCTTGGACACGTTGCGATATAATAATGTACACATAAACATATGTGTAGTTGTGTGTGCTTTTGCTTCAGTGTCAGTGCCTTCCTTCAGTGACAGACAGTCGACAGACTAGTGACATTTTTGTGAAAATACTTAATGATTGTATTGAGATTGTATTAAACAAAAATAGAAAACGACTCTCTTCAACTGCATACTAACTGCATACTGCTCATTTACCATCTTCTACGAACACACCGCTTTGCCCTGCTGCCCGACCCAAGAAGATAACGCCAAACCTGAGCTGCTGGCTATCCACTGCTGAAATACAGAATTAGAAGGACTAGAAATTGCGCATCAGTTTATTAGGCAGGAAAGTAGGTCACGGTACATCACCGACTTGAGTGCAATAGAAGCAAATATTTCAATCCAAACTCTTAAAAGTTATGTTGTATCACAACAGCTGCAGATTGAAGAAGCTGTACCTGTGTGGGAAAGCTGCATGTCAGAAGAGTAGGTACTCAAAACAAGAAAAGAGAAAGTAACAATCAACATCAAAACAGAAGAAGAAAATTTAGCAATTTTGTGGAATGAACTCCCCGAGCTTGCAATAAGTGCGCCTTCAGTGAACTTGTTTAAAAATAGACTGGATATTTATTTGAAAGGACTCAAAGTACAAGTGCAGTGATATACATGTATCAGCTCATTGAGTTGCTAGTGTATTATTTTAAAATAAATTTGTATGGTTCAGAAAGATTTGGGTTAAAACCAATTCGGACAAGAAACATGCTGAGCCTTGCAACTATGTGAATAAGGTAATTTCCCCGGTGGAATAATTTTCTGATATGATACAGTTGAAGGCTGCATAAATAATCTAAGTTGAAGGCATAAATATCTATACAGCTATTGCATCAAATATTGTGTGAACATCAACCTTGCGGTTAATGGCATAGAGTTGTATAGATATTTGTAACACCTTGGAAATATACAATGTACATATATATGACCTTGACTGTACATCAATTCTGTTAATATGTTGGCTGCCAAGAGGATCATCGTTGGAATCACATAATCTTCTTTGTGTGGCCATGCGCATCACAGGTGGGATCCAAAGCTCATTTTTCAGTGTATTGATTTTGGGATTGTTTTGGGGGTCAGAGTCAAACTGTGCATGCTTTGTGTGTTTTGTAGACACACATACTCTACATTTATTTACAAAAACTTAAATATTTCAAATTATTAGATACCTAGCATACACTTGCTAGCACCATAGTAATAAGGTGGTTCTGTGATCATCACTGGTGGATCACTAAATTTGTATAAGGCTTGGGAGCAACACTAGTTGAAATATGGTGGAAGTGGGCAGCCAACATGTTTATAATAAAATTAATAATAATATTTATAATGCCTGGCTCTTAGAGTGTGCGCAGACAGAGAGCGATCTGGAGTTCTGAGTTCTGCGTTCTTTCAAATGTACTGAGTCTCTTACGGTAATGCACACAGCAGGCGACTGGAACTCTCGAGCGGTCAAAACACAGAACTCTGAACACCAAACTCAGAATTCCAGACCGCTCTTTGTCTGCACGTCTGTCTGTCTCTTAGAGTCCAAAAAGTACTTGACACAACCTAGTTTATAATTTGACTGGTCAGCTAAAGTTTATAATTTTGTGTCTTATGCATAAAGTAAATTATGCAATATAAATTTGTTTATATCATTTATATATAAATTTACTATGTTACTTTTACCTACATTAATTTGCTTTCTTTACGTTAAATAGAAATTGATATAAAATATTGACAGTAACAAGTGTAAAACTATAATTAACTACATACATGATTATGAAAGAAAAAATAATTTATCTAAAATGCCATTTGGGCCAAGTATGATCCGGACAGATATTGTTAAATTTAATTTTGTACTTATTAGTTTAATAAATTAAAATAAATACTTTGTTTTGTAAAACTAAATTCATGCAAAGAAATAAATGATTTAGCTTTAAGATAAATGTATTTTGAAATTTGTTTTTTTTTTTATATTACGAAATTATTAAGGGACAAGTTTGTCTGTGTTCATATTTTGTTGTGTGTACCTAAAATAGTTATTTATAGTAAGTTAGATTATAATACCTACTTAAAATTGTATTTTTTTTATTTTTAATGTATTGTATTCCTGGGTTTATGTGATTATCTTATTATTGTAAAATATTTGGTTACTAAGTGCAGGCATTAGAATTTCTTAGATTAAAAGAATAATAATTATTAGAATGTTTTAGAAAATTTTCTTTTTCAATAAATTATTTATTATACCTTTGTTTTTTTATTGCTTCATCCCAAAGAGTTTAAATCAAAGTTGAGTCGTAGGTACTATTGGTAGTTATCATTTCGAATAAGACATTTATATTTATATTTATATTGATAGTCTCCATTGTTTCAGTTTATTGATAACAGTTCAATCGTAGATGTAGTTTTTAAAGCAAATGTAATTAAGTAAGTGATTAATACCTAGGTAGATAGGAGTAGGTATAATGAAAATACAGTCAACAAAACCTAAATTCAGAACTTTTATTTAAAATTACGTTTTTAACAAAAACTTATTAATCTTTAGTAAGGTAAGGTGGGGTAAGGCTAACATAGTTTATTATTAGAAATCAAGATCGGTTCTTACGTCGAAATTTTATGTCTTATTATTAAATGAATAATTGAACTAACTTTAGATTTTTATAAGCTTTTGCAAAAGCATATTGAGTTTAACGCAAATTTATTCAAAACAGATATATTTAGGAAAAACTACAGCATGTTAAAACTGCTAGTCTTGCCCCACTAACGGGGTAAGTTTTATTATCTGAAAAATCATACGTACTTAAGTTCTGACAGAAAAACCGTGAAATTTCAATGTGACCATTTTATTTCAAACTTAATGCTAAGCAGAATAAGGTTTATTTTCGTACGTGTATGTTTATTAATTTGGGGGAAGACTAACATACTATCAAAGTCAGGGGTACAGAACCAGGGCAGTCTTGTAAAAAAAATTAGTGACAAAGCCAGAATCTTTTTTATTAAACGAAACATAAATCAGACGGATTTATTAATAATAATAACATAATCAATTGTTTTAATAACAGTTTGATAAGACTTTTTTTAAATTATTTAGCACGTTGGCCGTAGTGCTCAAACATAAGGTTTAAAGTTTAATGGTTAAATGGCAAAATTAAGTGTATTTGTAGGGAGATACCAACCGTCCAAACGTCAAACCAGTTTAGCTTTAATTAAAATAAGTACTGTAGCTAATAAATGTATAAAATATACTTTCTATAAAAAAAAGTTTACAACATCTGATCCGGGGCAAGACTAACATATGTTTGCCTTGCCCCAGTTGAACAGTTAGTCTTACCCCACCTCGTATTTTTGTATTTGTTTCGATCAGTAACATGTGAATGAATTCGCTTTACGTTGGACTGATATAATTAATTAAAAGACAATTTCATTGAGATACTACTAACATTAATAACATTTCAAATTCACCACTTTTTCCACAAAAAAATTACGAAAAACAACGAACCGGTGACTTCGTGTCTTGTTTCCATAAATGTCATTTTTGAATGTCGTTATTTTCAATGTGTTTACGTAAAGTAGCAACAACATCAGCTGTGTTTGAGCTGGGAACTTTTTGGAATGTTTGCTGCTTTACCGACATAGCAAATTAGAGGCAGAGCAGAAGTCGTGCATGTCGAGTTATTGGACAGTAGTAGTCTTCCCCGGTGATAGTCTTACCCCACCTTACTTTATCCCATGTTAGCCCATGGAGGGTTTCTATTAGTTGACATAATAATTTCAGCTTAATTTTATTGAAGCCGTGGGCTAGTTTTGTACATAATATACCTACCTATAAAACAGTAGGTTCCGTGACTGACTGACTGCTAGGCTAGACTTAAAATTTGGCATACATATTCCTAGAATGTCTTAGAGGTGCACTAAGGAAGGATTTCCCGAAATCCTATGGTGTAGGGAAATATCTAAACTTTGTTTGAAGGGGGTAATTCTGAAACTACAGGGATGATTTTAAAAACTTTCACCAATAGAAAGCTACACTAGTCCCGATTGATATACTTAGCTACTTTTTTTGCGGGAAAATGTAAAATTCCCTCGAAATAGAAATAAGTTAATTTTTAAAAATTCTTTCACTAATAGAAAGTTACACTGTCTCTGATCGACATTTAAGCATATTTAAAATAGGTCTAAACAGTTATTTCTATCCAGCGGGAACTTCATACTTTCTCGGGATAAGTGTCCTCAACCAGAAACAGTGTTAGCTTTCTATTAGTGAAAGTTTTTTTATTTAGTCTAAATGTAGAATTTACCTATTTGTATCCCCTGGGAATTTTACATTTTTGCCGAGGAAAAGTACAGCCAAATTAGCTACTTCATTGTCAGCCAAGAGCTATCCCGCGGGAACTTTACATTTTAACGAAATTATAGCTACATAGAAAAATAAAAATCCTGACCGATTAACTGATTGATTCACAGTCACCGATTTATCAAACATTCCCGCGAAACCCTTGACTCTGAAAGTAGAAGGCTGAACTAACACCAGAGATGAGTGGCTATTTCGCTTTCACACACTTTTCCGTGTCGGCTGGTGGGAGATGGTCCGTGTCTCCAAAGTCATCAAAGGTAATTAATAATACATAATTGGATTATTTCATTATTTATTAATTTTCAGAATCAGTCTTCGAGTCAGAATTATCATTCTACATTTATTTTTATTTTTCAATTTCTTAATAACTAAATGTTGAAAACAAATACAGTAAAAAATTACAACATTAAATTAATAAGGCTACTCGAATAATACAATCAATTAAATTAATAACTTAAATTACAATAATAATTATTATAAAATAAATAATCTTTATTCAATTAAAAGTCCATAGGTGTCCACAATCAAGAAATAAATAAATATAACAATTTAACTAATTTAAATTACAACAATAACCTTCGATTAACAATAGGTAGTTGTATTGTTGATCGAAGACAATAACAATAGCGAAAATATACGGATCACTCACGTCTTAAAACGAGTTTAACTCGACATACGACGACGTGTGGTGTCGGGAAGAATGGCTACGGATTAGCCCGAAACATGTCCAGTTAAACTCTTTTTAACTCGACATGTTTCGGGTCGACACTCGCATCGTGCCTGGTTCAAAAATTCCCATAACAGTTTATGAGATATTGAAATGGTAGGTGTCCGTTATCTCACGCCATAGCCCGGTAATCCTGTCCACAACAACCCCACCCCATAGCCAATTCCATGTCGATTCCTACCTGGCAATAGATTGGCAACTGTGGAGGACTGTCCGCTAGCACATCCTCATGGTGTATTAGGGGATAGACCTCCATAATTGCGCCCATCTCATTTATATTATATGGCACCAAAGGCCTCTTCATGTTGGCTTTGGCCCCATGAATGCCTTTCAAATGACCGGGTCCCCATGGGCCCATGATCGGAAATCCGTATAATAATATAATTTATTCCAGATTAAAAATCCATAGTTTGTTAGTAACAAAAATCTTATTCCTATGTTAGTACCTACTTAGTTAGCTTATGAACTAATCGCTACATGCAAGCGATTCCAGTGGTAATGGAACGGGCCGTCCAGACGCTCTGCCACCGTGCGCAGGAGGCTGTTGGAGCTGGCCCCGAGGCGGCGCAGCAGGGACGCGGTGCGCTTGCGCATGATGGCGTGGAAGCCGTCCGTGCGCGCCTCCGCGAACATTCCTGACGCGCTGCAGCGCCTGTCCAGCCCCAACAGCATCCTGAATGCGTTGTTGTATTGGACCCGTATGCCGCTGTAAGCCTTTTGAGTATAGTTAATCCATAGGGTGCCGGTGTAAAATGACTGGCAGTGTGCCTTGAACAAAGTGATCTTTGCGTTCTTAGTACACCGCGCAAACCTACGGATCAACATATTACTCCTGACTGCCAGTGCCCTACGCTCCCTTTCAACGTCCTTGTTATCAGAGAGTGACGCTGTGACCCAGTGCCCCAGATATTTAAATTCCTGAACCACCCTAAGAGGAGTCCCATATAGCTTAACCGGCAGAATACATGGGTATGTTTTTGTACCGGCCTTAAATACCAATATCTCACTCTTAGTGGTATTGTACCTCAGGCCATGGGCCCCTGCGTAACATTCACATATCGACGGTAAAAAGCAATCTTCACAATTTTTTTATTTCAAATTTAGAATCAGAAAAAAATTCTGCGTCGAATGGTCCTATTCTCGTGGCTCTACGACCTCTAGAAGTTTTTGTACAGCATTGGAGTTTAACCTATTTTTTTAAAAAGACAACTGAATACTTGCTGTAAATAGCATGACAAACAGCATTTTTCTATCATTTGGAATTTACACTAATTTCCCTTTTGCAAATATTATGATCTTTGTAGTTACAGCGCTATTACATGTTGAGTAGTGCGGGTTACAGCATAATTGCATATAACAATTTAGTAACGTACCGTGTTTACTGCATTTATTAGATACTAAACTTTTGATCATCGTAGTTTACTACATTCTAGACAAATATGGTATTATATACAACTAGCCGTTGCCCGCGACTCCGTCCGCGAAGAATGGGGGGGGGGGGAATAAAAAATAGCCTACGACCTATTCTCAGACCTACCGAGTGTAGAGAAAAAAGTTTCATAAAAATCGGCTAAGCCGTTTCGGAGGAGTTCGGTAACAAACACCGTGACACGAGATTTTTATATATTAGACTAGCAGCCCGTCCCAGCTTCGCACGGGGTAGACAATTATTTATTTTTGGAAATTTGGATATAAAACACTTTTTTTCACAAATATTTTTATTTATTAAAAAATTATTACTTATTATTTATTAATTATTACAGACGTGCACGCCCCACTCCTGTATTTCAGTGCCCCCTCCACCCCGCCCGCCGCGATGCCCGGCGCGCTTTTCAGACTGCATCGCAAACAACGGCCACGGCGCTATGGCGGTTTTGTTTACTGTTTGAATTTTTTAATTCGTAATGTCTTTTGAATGGAAAGTCCAATTTAAATAATTTAAAAACTATTTTATAGGTAGTTAAATGGTCTTTACCATAAAATAATTTATTTGGATAAGGATTAATATAAACACATAAATAGCATGGTTTGAATTTGGTTAGCATTTTCATTAATGTTTAAAATGAAAAAAGTTGTTGTAGTGACATAACTACAATAGTTAGACATATGCTACCGCGGAGTTTTTTGTAGACATTATGATGTTCTTCAATATTGTTGTACATTATTTTGTTCTATCGCTAATAGTTTCGGCAGCGCATTCGACGAAAGACATTTTAAGACTCATTTTTCTACACCTTCGGTTACATTGTTCAAATTTTACCAAGGATCCCTAATTTTTTTCAAAATGAAATGTAGCCTATGTCAAATTGGAAGAATGTAGCATTCTATTGGTGAAAGAATTTTTTAAATCGGCCCAGTACTTTTTGAGCCTATTCATTACAAACATACAAACATACAAAAATAGGTACAAATCTTTCCTCTTTATAATATTAGTGTAGATGACTAAGTTTTACGAATTTTGCTATTTATGCCCTTTTCAATACAGTAGTCGTCTATTGATCATGCGCATTTACCGCCATTGAAACACGCGCTCGCGCCTATTTGACCGCGGCTTACCGCGTCGTTCAGTTACTCCGCGACGCTCGGGAAGGTGTGACGTGTTTGTTGTAACCGTGTTTCGCTACCGAACTGGAGTAATTTTGAAACGTAATTTTAATGAACACACACATGAATCAATGTTCATTTGAAAGAGGACGAGGGCTTGGGTTTTTGCAAGAAAATATAATAATATATGTGTCGCACATACTTAGCTGTCTAGCACGTGTTTTCGCGGGGTAGCAAGGTACCTAATTAAATTAAGTTCAGAAAATGATGATGCAACTGAATAAATCCGTGGGTAAGTAACCTTTAAAATCCCTACACGTGCCCCCTGGGTGGTGCCAATCGAAGGATAACGCCGAGCACGGGCGGCGGTTAAGTAACCCGACCAGGTTGGCACAAGCCTAGGAAATGGAAATATTTCCTGAAAGTGTGAAGCCCGCCAAGAAACAAAACTCTCAAGCGTGAAATCCGTAAGAAGAAAACTCTAAAAATCCAAGAGCTCATAGAGAAAAATCGAGGTTTGAAAGTGTTCCAGCGAAAAAACGGAGGAAATGATTTAAATACCCTTAGAGATAACAGCGGCAACTTGACAAGTAACCTCCGGGAGATCAAGACAATCATAGAGGAATTCTACAGTGATCTATACTCTACCACTTCACCACAGCCTACTTCTGTTGATCTAAACGACAGACGTGCTCCTATCAAGCGACACTACACGTAAGATATTCCTGAAATTAGTACGTATGAAGTGAAGCGAGCACTGAAGCAGATCAAGAAATTCAAAACTCCAGGGGAGGATGGCATCACTGTGGAATTACTGAAAGCGGGGGGCAGAGCTGTCGTAAAGGAGTTGACTTTTTTGTTCAACGAGGTCCTGTTCACTGGCGAAGTACCGAAGGATTGGACTAACAGTAGTGTCATACTCTTTCACATGAGGGTGACAAGACCCTGCTTAAAAATTATCGTCCTATTTCACTTTTAAGCCAGGTGTACAAAGTGTTCTCCAAAATCCTGACCATTCGCTTGACACAAAGACTGGATGAACATCAACCCAGGGAACAGGCAGGATTTCGAAAGGGTTTTGGAACGATCGACCACATCTTCACTCTTCGGCAGATTATCCAAAAGTCCGAAGAATACAACAGGCCTCTCTATCTGGCCTACGTCGAATATGAGAAAGCTTTCGACTCCATAGAACACTGGGCAGTCACCGAGTCGCCACATCGATGTCACATAGACTACCGGTATATTCAGATCCTGAAGAGCTTGTACAAGGCGGCGACATTGACCGTACAATTGAAAGAGCCAACAGACCCCATACCGGTCCAAAGAGGTGCCCGACAAGGAGACGTTATATCCCCTAAGCTATTCACCAGCGTTATGGAGGATATATTCAAGACAACTTGACTGGAATGGCAAGGGAATACAATACAATACAATACAATGACTCTTTATTGTACACCAGGAATAGTAAGCAATACAGAAAACAGGTACACAGAGAGAAAGTTACAAGGTAAGCAATAGGCAGCCTTATCGTATTCAGAAAATAGAAGAGAAACTAGGAAATGTAACTAATTCCAAAACTGGAGGGTGAGAGCTGCAAGTCGCTTGCATAATCGATACACACACATACATATTGGTTCAAACACACACTTCAGTAGCGGTCATAGCAATACATAATCGGCGAATATTTCAACTGTCGAGCTGTTACGGTACAAGAAATAGAGCTCTGTGACAGATGGAAGGACAGGCAGACGGCGGAGACTCAGTAATAGGGTTCCGTTGAGACCCTTTGGATACAGAACCCTAAAAAATGAAGTGTTTTCTATGAACTAAAAGATAAAAGCTACCGAAACTGGTGATACGGAAAGGGATTATAGACTACGTAGTTGGAATCACTGCCTATACCTGTGCTCAAAACTCGAGCAAACATGGCATTGAAGGTTAATTCTCTTCTGTGGGTAAAAGTCGCAAGAGAGAACTCTCTCTCCAGGCAGATGTTGACGGCGTGTATCTTCTTAACCACCTGCGCTATGCTGATGATATAGTTATAATTGCTGAAAGTGCCGAAGACCTGCAACTCATGTTGGAGCAACTATATCAAGCGTCCCTGCGAACGGGTTTGAAGATGAACATGGACAAGACAAAGGTTATGGCGAAAGCTGATCTCACACCGAATCCCATTTCATTGAATGGACGTCCGCTGGAGCAGGTGCAAGAGTACACGTACCTAGGACAGGTGGTAAAGTTAGGCCGGGACTCGATGATGGGTGAGATAAAAAGAAGAAAACAGTTAGGATGGGCAGCCTTCGGAAAGCTGAGTTATGTGCTGAAGTCCAAAATTCCCCAATCGTTAAAAACGAAGGTATTTGATCAGTGCGTGCTACCGGCTATGACGTATGCTTGTGAGACATGGACGTTGACTGTTGGGATAATCCACGCGCTGAAAGTTACGCAGCGTAACATGGAGCGAGTCATGCTCGGCATAACGCTGCGCGATCGCGACCGGAACGAACTTATTAGAAAGCGCACGAGAGTGATCGATGTGGGACATAGAGTCGCGAAGCTGAAATGGGCTTGGGCCGGCCACGTGTGCCGACGACACGACGAACGGTGGAGCAAGCGCGTTTTGGAGTGGAGACCCCGGCTAGGCAGTAGAAATGTGGGCAGACCGCCTGCCCGATGGTCCGATGACATTGTGGAGACAGCAGGACCGGTCTGGAAGAGAGAGACAGATAGTCGATCTGGATGGAGAAAGGTTGGAGAGGCGTATGCCCAACGGTGGGCACTAAGAGGCACTAAGAGAAAACCCATCGACACCAATCATATTTATCACCGTTATACAGAAGTGATCCGGTCTTTATCATCCAACAAATTTAATTTTATATCAGAATGGATACTCTGTTAACCCGTCAAAGTCAGATCCATTCAGGAAATTGAAAGGATTTGCATTAATTTCGGCAAAGATGGTCCTGGAAGAAAAACTGAAGAATACATCAAAAAAAGATTGTTATCATTGGACGAATTATGGAAGGAATTTGAACAAAATCTTGTGGATCTGATTGCCTTCAACGACGTCAGTAGTGAATATTTAACTAAGAATACTTATGGTGGAATGGTCATATCAACATATCAAATCTCCCGTCAACACAAGCCCCAAACTAAAGAAGCCAAAGCGAAATATAACGCTGGACCCCTTTTGAGATTCCTATGAGCAGTATGGAAAACCGAGGTACTGTACATACCATGCGGTCCTGTAGAAGAACTGTTATCTCAACAGAGGACAATCTTCAGAGCCTTCGCATGTATTAAGTTATTAGAAAGCATGGTAGAAAAATGGGAAATTTATGACCATCTGAGAGATCTGCAATATCGCTGGCGTGTTATTGATGAATTACATTTGCGTATCGATAACATGTTACAGGGTCGGGATGAAGATTACGATTCGGAGTTCGGAAGAATCGAACATGATTTTTTTAATACAGTTGCTCAAAAAGTGGCGTATTGCAGGGACGTATAGCGTTCGGGATGTGGGCTATTACATACTCGAGCTTTTTCTTTACCTTTTCCGAACTCGTGCGTTCTCTTTCCCAACTGTCAAAATAATGTCTATTAAAAAGAAAAAAACCGGCCAAGAGCGTGTCGGACACGCACAAGGTAGGGTTCCGTAGCCATTACAAAAAAATCAAGTAATATTTTTCTAAGGATTTCGTATGTGTACGGATGTAATGATGTGTACGGTTTAGGTATGTTTTATACCTTAGGCTACTATTTACTCTTAAACTACAAATAATTTCCAAGCAATCTTAGCCGCTATAATTTTCCTAGTAAATTTGATATATTTACTACCATTCTGAATTTTTTCAAATTTTTCCACCTAACAGTTTAGATTTTAGAGGGGGGGGACGCTCGATTTTAATGAAAATTTTCACTTTAAAGTTGAATATTTCGCAAACAGATCACTGAATAGAAAAATCATGTTAGCAACTCCGCAATGGTTTTAAAAGACCTATCCAACGATACCCCACACTATAGGATAAGTCGAGAGAAAAAAAATCACCCCCCCTTTACGTCTATGGGAGGTACCCTAAAAAAAAATATTTTTTTATTTTTTATTTTACCACTTTGTTGGCGTGACTGATATGTATATTCATGCCAAATTACAGCTTTCTAGTACTAACGATCTCTGAGCTTAGCCGCGGACAGACAGCCAGACAGACAGACAGACGGACAGACATGGCGAAACTATAAGGGTTCCTAGTTGACTACGGAACCCTAAAAACCAACCACGAAGTTTTTACTAAAAAAAATTCATCGAAGTTTTTATGATTCATGCAAATATTTCTAAAAAGAAGCTACTAATTTGTTTCAATATCAGATTTAATGATTTGATTCAATGAGTTAGTTAGGTTTCATTTCATTTCATCTCATTAAATTTCATTTTCATTTTATATCAATAAAAAAATTCTACTGAAGACTTGGCTGTATGGGCATAGTTCCCTTTGCCTACTCAGAATGGGTGAAGAAAACAAAAATAAATCTCTGCTTATATTCTTTTACGGTTGGCGCCATTTTCCAAAAATGTTCTTTGCGAGTTTAGTTGTTTGTTGCACAAAATGAGTAATTTCGACGATATTTTATTTGAATTAACACCACCGGAACTCAGTATAATTGCACAAAATGCTTCGGAGAACATTTTACCGGAAAAGTCTAAAAGTCGCTACATATCTACATACGACGAATTTATTGCGTGGAGAGAAAAGAAAAAAATTAATAGTTTTTCAGAAAATGTTATGTTGGCATACTTCTCCGAACTCTCAGCAAAATTAAAACCTTCTACGTTATGGTCGAGGTTTTCGATGATAAAAAGTATACTGAAAATAAGGAACAGCGTGGATATAAGTGAATACCCAAAACTAAATGCTTTCTTAAAACGACAATCAGACGGTTTTACGACTAAAAAGTCGAAAATATTAACATCGAATGAAGTGGAAAGGTTATTGAACGAAGCTCCCGATGATCGTTATTTAGCCACAAAGGTAATTTATTAATAAATACTTATATTTTTCTTTATTATTCAGTTTACGAAATCGCAAAATACAGTCAATATATTATTTAAAAAAATATTAATCAAATCCCTTTTTTTGTAGGTTGCGCTGATTTTTGGCGTTGCTGGAGCTTGCCGCACAAGCCAATATTACTTTAAAAGATATATATGTTATATATGTGAATTATAACTTTTATAAGAAATAAATGATTGGTTAGTTGAGTTTATTGTGTTTTTATTATTTTATCAAATTGCTACATTTTTTCGCAACTGTATTAAAAATAGTTGTTCAGTACACGTGCGGAACCGTCATTGCAACTTGTTCCGACTGTCAACCCTCACCTTCGGCTGCGCCTCGGCTCGGGTAGACATTTGTCGGAACTCTTTGCAATGACAGGGTTTTCGCACTCGTAATGAAATATACTATTAATAACATTCGAAAACAGTTTAATCACAAACTGAGTTCATCCGCCCATCTGCACCAATCGACACCCAAGGTGGAAATTCCTACGTTTACCGGGAAATACGGACATTGGCCTACGTTCTTCGACCTCTTCACGGAAACTATTCACAACAATATTGGACTAAGCAAATCACAAAAGATGCAGCACTTAAAGAGCAAGGTCAAAGGTGAAGCTGAACGGTTGATCCAACATCTGCAAATATCATCAGAAAATTACGATACAGCCTGTGAGGTTACTTAATTGTTCATCGCTACACGCTCACGCTCACGCTCTCTTTTCAAATCAAATCGAGACATTTTTGAATTAACCCGCAGTTCACAAACAAACATCATTTGAACTCAAACGCCTGCATGATACTACAATGGAGTGTATATATGCGATTCATAACTCAGGAATAGATACTACCACATGGGATCCACTTCTTGTCCATTTAATTGCGAAAAAATAGGATAACGATACCTACACAAGGATTACAAAGAAGCACGCAAATCGTCAAGAGACTTGCTGTCGTTCGACGAGCTGATGCACTTCATAGAAAGCAAATTTACAGCTCTTGAGCCCATCAACAAGAGAGACAAACATGTACTTGTCAGAAGCCACCAGCAACATGGTCCCGCAGCCATAAGAATAAATAAGAACATAGGTAGAAGGGAAATTCCCCTTTCCCGCTCCGGCCGAGTACTCTAATATCGTGACCTTTGAGTCCGGCCGGAGCGGGAGTTTCCCTTCTACCTATGTTCTTATTTATTCTTATGTCGCAGCCTCATTACGCGCCAAAGGTATCCTAGAACAATCGCAAATTTTAGAGAAATTATCAATCCGCACCTACATATACGCCACAATGTCCACTTTGTTACGGAACCCTTGATTTATTCAGATGTAAAAGGTTCCTTAATTTATCATCGGAATGCAAGTTGAAGACAATTGCAAAACAACAAATATGCCTAAACTGCTTGTATAAGCACTATGACAAGCCGTGTATTTCGAAATGCCGCTGTAAATATTGCGAAGGCGAGTACAATTCGATTATTCATAACGATATTATACAAGTACCTACAGTCACCCGCAATAAAATATTCATCATCCAAGACAAATCAATCGCCGAACAACGTGATCGAGACAAAGTCGCCTAATGACAAACAACACAACGTAGGTCACGTGGCCGCCGAAGATGAAGAAACTCTGTTGACTGCTTTATCATTAAAGGTTAAAGCAGCGGACAATACTCATATAACTTAAATACTCATAATACTTTTAGATGCAAGCGTTTACTCAGAGATTATCATGAGTGGACTGATCAAGGGTTCACCGCCAGCTCCCATTGCCCAGCAAACCAAGCTCGGATGGATTTTATCAGGCATCGTTAAAACGTTTAACTGCAACGTAGTTATCAATCAAACGGACGACTTATCAAAATTCTGGGAGGTGGAGGATATTAACCAGTCTTCCTCCACTATGACAGAGCCAGAACGATTTTGTGAAGAATATTATCAAGCGACTACTCGACGTCTGGATAACGGCAGATATGAAGTCGCTCTACCGATGAAGCCAGGCTTCGAAGAAAACATCGGAGCATCCGATCGAAAGCCGTCATACAATTTAAACAATTAGAGAAAAGAATGACAAACTAATATAAAGCGTGTAAAAATAGATCATTATCTATCAGACACGTATACAAAATTCATTAATGAATACAAAGAATTACAACACATGCTCTTAGCTGACCCTATGACGTCACAGTTAACGTCACGTTGTTGTGTTGTGTTGATTCTACCCCAACCGCATTACGAGTCGTTTTTAATGCATCGGCGAAGACATTGTCAAGCTACCAGTCTCAATGATTTGATGGAATGTGGGCCAAATTTACAGCAAGATCTTCAGGGCCTCATCCTCAAATGGAGGACGCACAAATACGTCGTGACCGCAGACATTGAAAAGATGTTTCGTCAAGTCCTTATAAGAGAAGGCGATCAACACCTACAAACTATCATATGGAGGAACAAGAATCTCTTCGTGAATATCATCTGACAACCGTGACTTACGGTACTAAGGCAGCCCCCTTCCTAGCGATGAGAAGATTGAGACAGATTTCTAGAGATAACGCAACTCAGTTCCCTCTAGCTGTAGCAGGCCTATAGAACTGCTTCTATACTGATGACCTCATGACAGGCTATGACTCACTGGAGAAAGTAAAAGAATTACAAAGACAGTTAATTCAAGTCTTAACTGGAGCAGGTTTGAACCTTCGCAAGTGGTCCAGCAATAATGCAGACCTCATTAAAAACTTGCCACCAAACCAATTAAACATTCCATTTGACTTCAAGGCCACAGAATCTAGGAAGACGTTAGGCCTCTAATGGAATCCCGCATCAGACGCCTTTACGTTTATAAATAGAATAGAGTATCAGGAGGGCCAAGGTGATCAGACATTTCAAAAATTTATGACCCCCTGGGATGGCTTTCTCCTATCACTATCACAGCAAAGATTCTGTTCCAGAAAACCTGGTTAACCAACATAAAATGGGATGAACAGCTCTCCGCAGACATCCTCAATGAATGGCGATGCCTGCGAGAAGACCTGAAAAACATTGAAAACTTCAGTATTTCAAGATACCTAGGCGATAAGGAATCATAACATCATTTGCACGGCTTTTGCGACGCATCGGGAAAAGCTTACGCTTGCGCTGTGTATGTAGTAACAACTAACTATAAAGGTGAATACACATCGCGCCTTGTTGCCGCAAAGACAAAGGTTGCTCCTCAAAACAAGAAAGTATAATTACCAAGATTAGAGCTCCTTGGTACAAATATTATTTATTTTATTAGCAGTTACGTCTGCTCACCGAACCTAAGATTTAAAAGCGAAAAAGTTTCCGGGTGCGCCGGTGGGACTTGAACCCACGTCTCCTGGGTATGCGCCCCAACGGGTGTTCTACCAACTGAACCACGTCGCATCCAACCGACCTCCCCGAAATTCCATCCTCACCATCTTGATGATTGGCATTCTAGTACCGTGCGTTTTAAGCGAAACTTCTTTCCTCGCACGACAAAGATCTGGAATCAGCTTTCAGCGGCAGCATTCCCGGAGCGTTACAACTTAGGGATCTTTAAAAAACGAGCCTACCAATTCCTAAAAGGGTCGGCAACGCACCTGTGATGCCCCCCGTGTTGCGGGTGTCCATGGGCGACGGTGATCGCTTTCCATCAGGTGACCCGTCTGCTCGTTTGCCACCTCTTATATAAAAAAATAATTCTTAATCGCTTACATACACCAACAGTGGCGTGTGGTAACATCCATCACAAC
The DNA here is from genome assembly GCA_947859365.1 of Archips crataeganus. Lineage (NCBI taxonomy): Eukaryota > Metazoa > Arthropoda > Insecta > Lepidoptera > Tortricidae > Archips > Archips crataeganus. The sequence continues at coordinate 6,977,986 of OX402064.1, forward strand.
TATTAGAAGCTATGACTCCTACGTTCCAAATTAGTTGGAAATGCGTCAGAAATGATGTACCACTTCTATTTAATTCAAATATTATTTATTTTATTAGCAGTTACGACTGCTCACCGAACCTAAGATTTAAGATTTCTGTTGGGGCACACCCCCAACAGAAACACCCGTTGGGGCGCATACCCAGGAGACGTGGGTTCAAGTCCCACCGGCGCACCCGGAAACTTTTTCGCTTTTAAATCTTAGCTCCTTGGTAGTTTGTTGTTAGCACAGCTCATAAAGAAGATTATCTTATACTTAATTAAAGTGCGAATTCCCCTTGTCAGTAGCGAAATTTACGAACTGGATCATATTATCACTGTGTCACAGAAGAAGGGCAAGTACATACAGCACGTCATACCAACATTTTCTTACATAGCCTTCGACTTAAAAAGAGAGATGGTGTTCTTCTTATCATATACATAGTGATATACAAAGATGTACCTTTGCACTCATATGGACAGACTCCTGTGCACAATTGACAAACTCATTTACGATTTTAAAAACCGGTTGTCTGTAAAGTCGGTTTACGGACGATAGTTTAACGTGACGTCATAACAAAACATTCAACCCCCCCCCGCACCCCGCATCCCCCCCGCATTGAAAATTACCCGAGCGCTAGTACTAAGACTGTATTATGTAATACGAGCTGCTGCCCGCGACTCCGTCTGCGAGGAATTCGTTTATCGCTATCCCGCGGGAACTATGCGATTTTCCGGGATAAAAAGTATCAAATTCAAATTTACAATACAATACAATGACTCTTTATTGTACACCAGGAATAGTAAGCAATACAGAAAACAGGTACACAGAGAGTAAGTTACAAGGTAAGCAATAGGCGGCCTTATCGCTTAAAAGCGATCTCTTCCAGGCAACCCTTTACCAGAAAGAAGGAAGGACTAGTTTACAGCAGGTGGTGCATCAACAGTGGATCAGAAAATTAAAACGCAACAAAAAATAGTACATCTACTCATACATATATAATTTAATTATTCGCATTAAGTGTGGATTAAAATGGTGTTAGTTTAAGGGTTAATAATAGTACACACTTAGCCAGTTCTAGCATGCAAATATTATTGTTATTAAATTATTCTAAATGATTCTAAAATATTAATTAAATATGTCTACAATATGTCTAATGTTTACTTTACTAAATTTAATACAAAATAATGGTTTCCGCACAGTAATTATCTATTAGGTCAATACTTTGGTGTCATAGCTCAAATACCTAATCCTAATCTCAAGTAAAGGTTGGTTCTTGACTTGCTAAAGAAAAATGGATAGCTTGCGACAAAGACACAGGTTCCAGGATATACATGCTGGGCATAAAGGAAAAAACGGAACCCTTATAGGATCACTTTGTTGTCCGTCCGTCCGTCCGTCCGTCCGTCTGTCAAGACCCTTTTTCTCAGGAACGCGTGGAAGTATCAAGCTGAAATTTATATCAAATACTCAGGTCTACTGTCCCTTGGAGCTGTGAAAAAATCAAACTTCTAAACCAACGCAAACAAAAGATACAGCCGTTTATGCCGCAAATTTCCGCATATTTTCGAAACTCGCAAGGGAATCAAAACCTACAGGGTACTTCCCGTGAACTCAGAATCTTGAAATTTGGTACGACGCAAGGTCTTATAGCACAGATAAAGGAAAAATTGCGAAAAGTATAATTTTTTTTTATCTGTCTGTCTATATCAGTAACAAATCTATTTATACCGCAAATTTTCGACACTTGCAAGGGAGTCAAAACCTACAGGGTACTTTCCGTGAACTCAGAATCTTTAAATTTGGTACGAAGCGAGGTCTAATAGCACAGATAAAGGAAAAATTGCGAAAAACATAATTTTTTTTGTCTGTCTGTCTATATCACTATATCAGTAACCAATCTATTTATGCCGCAAATTTTCGACACTCGCAAGGGAATCAAACCTACAGGGTACTTCCCGTGAACTCAGAATCTTGAAATTTGGTACAGCAACTTTGGTTTGGTTAGGAGCAGGGGTCTGCTAAGACTGGATGTTCATAGATACATATAAATTTACACGGAACCCTCGGTGCGCGAGTCCGACTCGCACTTGGCCGGTTTTTGAAATGATTCAAGAGGTCCAACATCACAAAGAGCTCTTATACATTTTTTTTGTGAGATGAACGCTGTATGTATGTATGTCCGTGGAGTTGCCCCAGATAACTATGCCATACCGTAGCACTGATGCTACGTAACCATGATAGGCTGCTGCTTCGCCCGCTATGCATCTCAATCGCCTTAGTGCAAAAGGTTACATTGTAATTTTTTTCTTTATGCCTGTTGTTTGTAGCTGTCACGAATAAATGTTATTTGTTTCTTTCTTTCTTTCTTTCTTTAAAAGTGTATCTCTCTAGCCTACTACACACGTTATTGATATGAGATTTCCAGTTTCAGTTCTGATCAATGACCAATCCCAAGAACTTCACCTCGTCTATTTTGTTAATCATTTGTTCTCTCTCTACACTTAATATCAAGCGTTGGCCTCTATATCATATGATTACTAAATTGTACATATTTAGTTTTAGCTGTATTTACAAACAAATTATTACATTCTAACCAATTATTTATAGTATTAACAGTCGTATTTATTCTATCATTATATAAATTATTTAATTCGTCATTTGGTATTATAACTGACGAGCTGCTGCCCGCGACTCCGTCTGCGAAGAATTCGTTTATCGCTATCCCGCGGGAACTCAGCAATTTTCCGGGATAAAAAGTATCTTATATGTTAATCCGGATTATAAACTATCTGTGTGCCAAATTTCATCAGAATCCTTCACACCGTTTTAGCGTGAAAGAGTAACAAACATCCATCCGTCCATCCATACTTACAAACTTTCGCGTTTATAATATTAGTAGGATATGGCAAATAATATTGTCTTATCGGAACATACAGCTGACAAGTCATTAATATATAGTATAAAGAGCAACGGGCCCAACACACTGCCCTGTGGAACGTGGAACACCCGTATTATTAGTTACATTGTGTGAAAGGTATCGCCTAACTAACATATCCTATATGTTAATCCGGATTGTAAACTATCTGTGTGCCGAATTCCATCAGAATCTGTCAAACCGTTTTAGCGTGAAAGAGTAACAAACATCCATCCATACTTACAAACTTTCGCGTTTATAATATTAGTAGGATTGCAACTGGCCTTCACTGCTCTGTAGGTACATGTAACGTTGCATGGTGGTACGTTACATTGCGTCATCCTTTTTCGTGTATGCAGGGGGGGGGGGGGTTTGAATGTCTTGTTATGACGTTGTCACGTTAAACTATCGTCCGTAACCCGACTTTACAGACAACCGTTTTTTTTTAAAAATCAGATACAAAGGCAACCTGACGTCATTGGAATACCTAAGATGTCGGTCTTGAATTCAGTTATCAACTCGAGTGTATCATATGTAAACTACGATTTTTAATTTCGTGGAATTCTGACATTTCTTAGTGTTACCAGGCAAAAATATTTCCCGTAAAATTTAAACGAGATAAAACAAAAACTAGGAAATACAGAGCCCAAATTCCTTATTATACACATTAAAATTTGAAATAATGTAATAAATCATTAATTAATTAATTAATACGTAGTTACAGTACCCGGCCATAAAGATTGCACATCGGTCTTTGGAACAAGACTCGGCAAAATGTCGGCTTCGTAGAGCGTTGTCACACATTACTTGTAAGTAGCGTGCGACAACGCTCTACGAAACCGACATTTGCCGAGTCTTTTTTCAAAGACCGATGTGCAATCTTTATGGTCGGGTACTGTAAAGTAATTTTTGATCTAACTATTTAGACGTTATAAATTATTTAACTTTTTTATGAGTAAAAAATAAATTGTCTCTGGTATCATTGCGAATCATCATCATATCGCGATAATATCATCCTAATACTATTAACTGTGTATGAAGAGTGCGGTGAGACAGACGCATGATTTCTACTGTTTTATTATATGTAAAGATTGTTTTGTGTTGAAGCTGTTGCCATGGGCGAAGCCGGTCGGATCAGATCATCATCATCATCGTTTTCGATAGCAGGTATAATCTTGTAATATATAACAATCTCGTGTCACGGTGTTTGTTATCGAACTCCTCCGAAAAGGCTTGACCGATTTTTATGAGACTTTTTTTCTATATTCGGTAGGTCTGAGAATAGGTCCTAGGCTATTTTTTATACCCCTAGGCTAGGTGATAAGAAACAATTTATATGGCAAAACAATGTTTGCCGGGCTAGCTAGTAATAATCTATTAGAATGCCTGGCTTTAAATTAATTTGGGGACGTCCCTTGGATCATGGACCCTTATCTACAGACAAAGGGCACATTCGGTTGAGAGTCCGTTTAAGGATATCTCTGGCGGTCCTTATATTGTCTACGTATAGAATATCACCCTTGTCGGGACTGGGATATAGTCTGGTGACTCAGCTCATGCGCCTTCGTCCTTGATGATCACGAGTTCTCCAAGCTGAAGGTCGCGTTGTCTGTTGCTCCACTTGTCCCGTTGTTGAAGCTCAGACACGTATTCGCTCGGTCAGCGAATCCAGAAGTGCTGGCGCAGCTGTTCTAGCCGCAGGTAGTGGTCCAGGCGGTTCGGGTTGTGATCTTGCAGCGCAGGCACCGGTAACGACGTCAGCGACCTGCCAACCAGAAAGTGCCCGAAAGTAAGGAGGGAAAAAGTCATTGGAGGAAGTGGAAAGAGGGGGTAGCTATCATTAGGTAATATTGAAATTCGTTACGTCGATTTTCATTTCATCGAAAACTATTCCATGAATTTAAAATAACTTTTACTAATTGGTTGACCAGCTTGGACAACTTCTCGAATATGGAGGTGCATGTTGCCAAGAATCCGTTTAAGATGAAATTTACAACACTTAAGGTCGCTCTCGGCACAACCGTTGCAATTTGAACCGTAAGCTGGTGAAAATATGAAACGTATGTTCTGATCAGCAGCAAACTCCACCACTTAGTTGCTTTTTCATTTACTGCCAACTTTTGACAAGTGATTTCAATTAAACTGTTTTAAAGAATAAATTCGTTTGAAATAAATAAGTAAATTGGCAACCATAGTAGACGCGTAGCACTAAGGTACGCTTTTTGACGGACTAAGTTTCAAAAATACTAAAGTTCCTTATTTCTTGCCTGTGGGTACAGTCGTACCTATAAAGCTTATTATTGCGTTTTGTGTCACATCTGTCATTTGCATTTTCAGAAATTCGATAATTTGTGGTTGATTATTTTTATTCAAATGAAAACTGGCAAAATTAATTTGAACTTTAAATTAATAATTGTATTATATATCGTATCTAGGATAGTTTGCGGAGTGTGGAAACCCAGTTTGTATCATTTTCGTCCAGTGCATACTGACGTAGAGTCAGTACAGTACGTAAAAAAAGTTATAAAAAAAAAATGATTACATAACTGTTTCCTAGTTCAGATCACTTACACATGCCCAATAAATAAATTTGTGCCAATTTAGAGCACGTTATTTAAAGATTTTTAGTAATTTTTAACCGACTTCAAAAAAAGGAGGAGGTTCTCAATTCGATTGTATGTTCTTTTTTTTTTTTAACGTGTGTTACCTCAGAACTCCGTCATTTATGATCCGATTTGGAAGATTTTTTCGTTGTGTGAAAGCACAGGCTTCAAGGTTGGTCCCGTTATTACCAGAATCCAGTTCTGATGATGGGATCCATGAGGAATTGAAGAAACTCCTCAAAAATTCAAGAAAAAAGTATAGCGACTTTAGTATTTTCGGTGACAAGTCGAGCATTTGCATTCAGAAAGTATCATGGAACTCTGTAATAAAACGACGCAACCCCGTCGAGCATTAAAAATAGAATTTTCAACATAAACTTATTTCGAAGTCAAACTGATGATTTTATCCTACGCATCTATTTTAACAGAAATAACTAAAAAGCAAAAAATAAAAATTTTAAATAAAAAATATAACCTCCTTCAAAAAACATCCAAAAAACTATGAAATAATAATTGAACCAAACCGACCACAATAAGCATGAAAATATCTTTCTTCTAATCTGTTCGAAGTCGGTGCCTCAGCACGAGCCAGCAGGAGTGTAGAAGCCCTATAGATAGTAGGTATGTAGGTAAGTTAGATTACTAGGTCCACTCCTGCTGGCTCGAGCTGAGGCACCGACTTCGAACAGATTAGAAGAAAGATATTTTCATGCTTATTGTGGTCGGTTTGGTTCAATTATTATTTCATAGTTTTTTGGATGTTTTTTGAAGGAGGTTATATTTTTTATTTAAAATTTTTATGTTATTCCAAGCTACAAACGTTTAAAAAGAATATTACAATCATTAGAATTCACATATTCAATATCATGAGTGCATGTAAAATCGATATTGTAAGTTTGTGTCATATTTAAATGAATAAAACACAAAACAATGTTTGCGGTCGAAGCGAGCGACGCGGGCAGGCGACGGGCGGGCGGGCAGGCGGGCGGGGGGCATACGCACGGTCACTCGTTTCTTTCGGTGCTATTACTTCTATCTATCCGAAGCGATCACAAATATATTAGTACAGTCAGCATCAGATAGATCTACGCACCCCATTATTTTTGAATTCGGTATAAATGTAAGTGAGCATAACAGCAAGAAAATAATTTCAGGATTTTTGGAAATTCCCATGGGATAGGGAAATATCTATACTTTGTTTGTAGGTACAGAACTCTTTTAAAAAATCTTTCACCAGTAAAAAGTTACACTATCCCTGGATGACACTACTGTACTGTACTTTTTACCCGGGAAAATGCAAAATTCCGAAGGGATAGAAATAAGTGAATTCAACGTCGGCGCTGATTTAAAAAATTCTTTCACCAATAGAAAGCTACACTATCCTTGGTTGGCACAAGCTACCTTTTATAGACGTAAATGCAAAATTCCCGCGGGATAGAAATAAGTAAATTTAACTTCGAGGCTAATTTGAAAACTTCTTTCACCAATAGAAAGCCACAGTATCCCTGATTGACATAGACTGCTTCCTCTGGAAAATGCAAAATTCCCGCGGGATAGCAATAAGTGAATTAAACTTCGGAGCTGATTTGAAACTTTCTTTCACAAATAGAAAGCTACACTATCCCTGACTGACATAGGTTGCTTTTGGGTGAATATTCGAGCGTTTTGACCGCGCGGTTAAACGTCATTACCATTCGACGATTATTACCACAACCGAAGGACGAATCGCGCGAAATTTCATCAAACTAGATTTAGCATCGGTACTGTCTTAAGTTTTCATAAAAAGTTAACCCTAAGCATCATCCATTTTAATAATTTCTGCTCAAATGGTAATGGCAAAAAAACCGCCGTAAAAACGCTGAATATTTACCCTTTTCCTCTGGAAAATGCAAAATTCCCGCGGGATAGAAATAATCCCAGTCTGTAGTATTATGTCCCACTGCAGGGCACAGGCTTCCTCTCAATTTTTTTTTAATGTCTTTTGCCAATAAAAAGCCACACTATCCCTGATTGACATAGGCTGCTTTTCCTCCGGAAAAATGCAAAATAAGTGAATTCTACTATGGGCTGATTTAGAAAGTTCTATCATCAGTAGAAAGCTACACTTTCCCTTAGTTTATTACGTAAGACGATTTAGGGGGGGAGGGGGGTCGACCATGTCTTATTTTTTCTTACAAGGGTGTGGGAGGGGGTCTTGATATTTCTTACGTAAGATCACAAAAAAGCGCAAAGTTAAGATTATACTTTGAAAAAGCGCGCGTTTGGATAATATGAGTATAGGTAAACGATTTCCATGGCAAGAAAAATTCGAAAATAAAACCAAAGTTGATTATTACCAAAAAATAAAAAATAAATTAGTAACTATACAATAAAAGAGACGTTCCTAAAAATTGTTTTTTTGAAAAATAAAAATTAAAACAATCCAAACTAGAGATGTGCCGACTAGTCGGTAAAGCCGACTATCCGGCCACTTTCGTAGTCGGCGACTAGTCGGTAAAGCCGACTATCCGGCCACTTTCGTAGTCGGCGATTAGTCGGCAATTAGTGCCGACTATCCGGCTTCTTACTTTGTATGTATTTCTTAATAAAATACATGTAGGTGGAATTACATTAAATAAAAGCTTTAAGGAATCGTCTGTGTTCAAACATTTACATTCTATTATTTATTTTATTAGCAGTACGGCTGCTCACCGAATCTAAGATTAATAAAAGCGAAAAAGTTTTTCGGGTGCGCCGGTGGGATTCGAACCCACATCTCCTGGGTATGCGCCCCAACGGGTGTTCTACCAATTGAACCACGTCGCACTAATATTTGAATAAATAGATGTGGTACATCATTTCTTACGCATCTCCGATGTAATTTGGAACGTAGGAGTCGTAGCTTCTAATGGTTGCGATGGATGTTACCACACGCCACTGTTGGTGTATGTAAGCGATTAAGAATTTCGGGGGAGTCGGTTGGATGCGACGTGGTTCAATTGGTAAAACACCCGTTGGGGCGCATACCCAGGAGACGTAAATTAAAGAAAGAAAGAAAATACATTTATTTACAACAACACAAGACTCGTCATCGATGACCAGATGGCCTAGTAGGTAGAGAACCTGACTACGAAGCTTGAGGACCCGGGTTCGATTCCCGCGTCGGGGCAGATATTTGTATGAATAATACGAATATTTGCTCTCGGGTCTTGGGTGTTTAATATACCTATGTATTTAACGCTGGTATTTAAGTATGTATCTATCTATATAAGTATGTTTAATTATTAAACATTATGGGATGTGTAAAAATACTGGTTTATGATTATAATAACTCTAAAGGCAAAAGCGTGGCTTCCTTTGCCGCCACTGTTTAGCAATAAATAATTAATTTCAACTACAATAAAAATTATTGCTCTAATTTATCATCCAGTGGCATTCATTCTCTCACGGTTTTGGTTTGCAACCGACAAAAACAAAAGGAGGAGGTTCTCAATTCGACGTGTATATATATATTTTTTTTATGTATGATCACGCATAACTTTTTACAGAGTAGTCCGATTTTGATGATTCTTTTTTTATTGGAAAGCGTATACTCCGAGGGTGGTCCCATTTAAATTCGGAATAAATATTCCTACCCTAAGGGTAGAAAAACAGGGGATGATTGATTGTTGAGTTACTGATTGTACTATATGACCACGCATAACTTATTACGAGTAGTCGGATTTTGAAAATTCTTTTTTTATTGGAAAGCGTATACCCCAAGGGTGGTCCCATTTAAATTTGGAAATAATATTCCTACCCTAAGGGTAGGAAAACAGGGGATGATTGACTAACTTTTTACAGAGTAGTCTGATTTTCATAATTTCTTTTTTATTGGATAGATAGGGTATACCTTGAAGTTGGTATTATAAATTTGGAAAAAAAATTACCCCAAGGATGGAAAAAGTATAAAATAAAAACTTTTTAACAAAAAATTAAACCGCCGAAAAAACTAAAAATCAAAAAATAATACCTTTTTTGTTTGACCTTAATCTAGGTACCAGTTTGAAGTCGGTGCCTCAGCACGAGCCAGGAGGAGTGATAGAAGCCAATCAGGTAGACGATTATAGGTCCACTCCTCCTGGCTAAGTGCTGAGGCACCGACTTCAAACTGGTACCTAGATTAAGGTCAAACAAAAAAGGTATTATTTTTTGCTTTTCAGTTTTTTCGGCGGTTTAATTTTTTGTTAAAAAGTTTTTTACTGTTTAAGTATTGTATATGACACTTACAAAATGCCGCCGTGTAAGACAATGCTCCTGCCATCGTTTTGCTGAAGACTCTTACGCAGTTTCGAACCTGTAATGTAAATATCAGTTTTATTACTCCAATTCGTAAACCAATCAATAGTGGACCATCTGTTTATTAATAAAATAAAATTTGACAAGATTACTCTACATTCTTATGCTCTTATGTTTATTCCCGATGCAAGAATTTTTATGCGTTTGATGTGCATTTTTATGATTTTTAAATAAATACTAGCTTGTGCCCGCGACTTCAGCCGCGCAGAATTCTGTGGCAAAGCTTCTTCATGTCTTTCATAGAATAAAGCAAAAATCCTAAAATCCATCGTCATCATTACCTAATCGACATCAGTTAGTTAGTATTAAATCCCGTTTTCAGGGTTCCATACTCAAAGGGTAAAAACGGGACCCTATTACTGAGACTTTGCTGTCCATCCGTCCGTCCGTCTGTCTGTCTGTCCGTCTGTCTGCCCGTCTGTCACCAGGCTGTATATCATGTACCGTGATAGCTAGACAGTTGAAATTTTCACACATGATGTATTTCGGTTACCGCTATAACAAAAAATACTAAAAAAACAGAATAAAACAAATATTTAAGAGGCCTCCCATACAACAAACGTGATTTTTTTTTTTACTCGTTTTTGCGATATTGATAACGGCAACAGGTAGACGCTTGAAATATTCACAGAATATTTAGTTATACATTTAATTTAAAAATAAATAATTTAATTAAAATAAAACAAATATTTAATAAGGGGGGGGGGCTCCCATACAGCAAACGTGTTCTTTTTGCCGTTTTTATAGATAATGGTACGGAACCCTTCGTGCGCGATTTTTTTGCTGTTGTGATCACTTTACATTTATACCGAATAGCTGATGCACGCGACTTCGTCTGCGAATAATTGCTATCCCGCGGGAACTATAGAGTATTTTTTGGTTAAAAAGTGTCCTACATCCTTTTCCAGGACTGAAACTATCTTTATTCCAAATTTTCTAAATCGTTTCAGCGGTTTAAGCCTGAAGAGGTAAAAGGTAGACAGACAGACACACCATTTATAATATTAGTACGGATTACGGTTTTTTGTGAAACATGATCAAGATTCGCGGTTATTTTTGTTATTTAAAGCATTACATACAAAACTATGTACCTTCATTTTATTGATTTTCTTTGGAATGACATGCTCATCGTTCAATTTGTGGAGCAATCTCATTTCAGCATGCCTGCAGTCGGTCGTGCACCGGCACCACATCTTTTGTCAGGAAATTATGTCTTATACCTTTTAATAAATGTGGCGGGTCGTACCTAGATGACGCTAAGTTTATTGCCACATAGTTCAATTGTGTCATCTGAAAAATCCAATAATAAAGAGTGATTAATTGTAAAAACAACAATCTTAAAGCATTTTTATTATTGAGTGATTAATACAGATTTTATGATTCAGAGATTAATACTCAAACAAAACATTAACCATATGACGAAAACTTAGGTGATCGTTGAACATCAGTTTAACACATGCCAGTTCATAAAAAAACATTGGTGGTCATATAAAAACATATTTAAGTTTATCAGACGTCAAAAAAGTTTATTTGCTGGAATATGGTTAACCATCTGGTAGCATAGGCCCGTGTGGTGTCGGGTTTAGAATTAAACCTCTCCACTTCTTCCGTGGATGTCGTAAGTAGCGACTAAGGAAATCGGTTAAGGTATATTATAGGCATTATAATATAAGGCGTGGTAAATCCCGGCTCGCACCTCTGAGTGTTTAAAAATTTATGTGTGAAACTAAATTTGAAATTTACCATGACCTTAACGGCGTAGGAAAACATCGTGAGGAAACCTGCATACACCTGCGAAGAATTGCAATAGTGTGTGTTCCCAAAACAATAGCGAAACAAATATTAATATTTGTGCACCTATTCAAAAATGTAATATATAAAAATCACGTATCACGGTGTTTGTTACCGAACTCCTCCGAAACGGCTTAACCGATTTGTTTGAAACTTTTTCTCTGTAGTCGGTAGGTCTGAGAATAGGTCATACGCTATTTTTTTTATAGCTACCCTTATTCTTCGCGGACGGAGTCGCGGGCAACAGCTAGTTACTCTATATAAATCAACTTGTATTTTCATTACACTACTTTTTTTTATCATAACTATCAACGTATAAATAAAATAATTTGTCACGGCTGACTGAAGTATCTTAAAGAGTTTTCACATTACTAGGGCCATAGACAAGCTGGTGTCAACGTCAGCTGACCACATTGTTTACACGATTGTTAAATCCCATTGAAATGCACCTTATGTACAATGCAAGTTGAATAAGTGTAAAAATAAGTTAAATATGCGCACTGTGACGACACAAACGCAAGGGGCAGTATTGATAAGTTCACCGCTAAGGCGGTCCTTTTCTTGATCTACAATTTTACCAATTTAATATGGTTCCAAGAAAACGTGTAAGCAATAACTATTTTACTTACCAGTATCACGACCTTCTATTATCTGATTCCGCCGTGTTTCTTCTTGAAGGCTTTTATAAGTGCTTTGGAACGAAGTTCCCTGGTCACTGACCAGGGCCATTGGTGACAGACCCGTTGCACTCACTGCCTCAACAATGTCCCTTATTATTTCTCGTACTTGTTGCGCAGAAGCAGCTCCTTCAGAAAAGTAGAAGGCAATCGGTTGCTTCCATTTACACACGGCTCCTCGAAGTAAAAATACCAGCGCATGGTCGGCAAATCTATCGACAAATCCATTTATATTGTCACTTGTCTTGTTGTAAGTTAATCCAGAGGCCGTATTGTCTAACGCTTTTGGCGCTTGCCTTCGCTTTCACCGTCTCTTTCTGTCATCCTTTTATACCGTTTGACAGAAAGAGATAGTGATTGCGAAGGCAAGCGTCAGAAAAGTTAGAGAATAAGCCTGCAGGTGTCAAAGACATTTCGTCAAATATAATCGTGCACAGTTTTTTATGGTCACTCCAAGTGCCGACCTAGAATAAAAAAAGAAGAAAAATAACATTTTCTATAAGTTAAAGAGTAAACCACAAGACAAATAAACGTATATAACGTTTCTGAGTAATAAAATAATAAATTAAAAAATCAAAAAACCCGCCTGCAGAAATACTGAAAAGGTGGAAACAAGATAAAATGTTCAATAACTATAAAACGAATTTAAAACACGTCGATGGCAGTCTTTCAAAATTTAATGCAACGATAAAATGCAGTCGGAGGCATGGGAGTCAGTGGCTGCATGGGATTTAATGTCACTTCATGCATGCCTCCGACTGCATTTTATCGTTGCATTAAATTTTGAAAGAGTGCCATCGACGTGTTTTAAATTCGTTTTATAGTTATTGAACATTTTATCTTGTTTCCACCTTTTCAGTATTTCTGCAGGCGGGTTTTTTGATTTTTTAATTTATTATTTTATTTACTCCGCAGGCGGGTTTTTGTTTTTTTAATTACTTTTTTATTTCTTGCTTTTTAGTGTAACCTCCTGAGAGCCAGATAAATTATTGAGTATTTGAATTAGGAATCCGTTGCTATTTAGTTAAAATTCAAAACCAATTTTGAAATATGTATGTACTTAATTTTCCACATGGGTTTCATAGAGAAAATTATTGCTCAAAGATATCTTAGTAAGCAGGTATGTCGTCGTTTTAATGTATTGATTGCCAATTTACTATTCCAAATTAAATTAAACACACATGACTTATATATATTTTTGTTATCTGTTTTAAAATCCCTTTATTTTGATACCCTACTATATAGGCTTGAATAAAAAAAATTTTTTGAAGACTCACAATTTGGCGCCAAAAATCCGCCATTTTGTTTTTTTAAGAATTTTATGTATCCAGTGTTACTCGCGTTATCAAGACGAATCCAATGACGTATCATTTATCAAAATCGGTTCAGCCGTTTTGTAGTTGCGAGAGGACATAGGAATGGACATACATACATACATACATACATACATACATACAGGTCAAACACATAACCCTTCCTTCTTCGCAGTCGGGTAAAAAGTTCTTGACAGACAAACAAATGGACAGATAAGACAGCAAAATGATTCTCTAAGGGTACCGTTTTTGGTGACCGAGGTATAGAACCCTAAGTAACATGAAGAATTGGACGGAAAGAGGAAAATAAAATGTAATATTGTACCTGCAGATGCAATGTGGTCTTGTTTTTCATCAGCACGAATTACTGCAGGGTTTTCATGTTCAAGAGCCGAAGTTGACTCGAGTGAATCTGTAAAACAGTTTCAAAAGAGTTTATTGCTTATTACTAGCCATTACCCGCGGCTTCACTGCAATGAGCTATTAGGGCTGATTGTTGAATTGAAATCCGAAATTTTGTTAATCTTAATTTTAAGAGAGTGGGACATTATGCAATTTTTGTACCTATACTTGTGGACTCAAGGCGGCTTCCTTTTTTATCTGCAACAAGTTGGTTCATCACAGGTTCAACATCTTTGTGTGCAAGGACTGGAGCTGACACCAATGTCTGTAAAAAATTTTTCAAGAAGTGTTTAATATTTATTTAGCCATAACAATGTCAACACTTTGACGGACACTATGCTTATAAATATAATATAATAAAAATAAATAATTTACTATTGCTTGCTCATCCTATTATTACAGTGCATATCAACTGGTTACGTGACCCAGTGCATCAGGACAGATTACAATTCTATCTGGGCTAAGATTGTAATAACTAATAAATAATACATGTATTTAGGTAAATGGAGGTGGCAAAAATGTAGAGCTAGATTACTAGTATTGGCTCTCCCACACCGCACCTACATATTGAGTGGGACGTAATATTGATAGAATTAATGAATATTTATTTTACAAGATAACATAGTTCTCAATATTGCTTACTGCTCATCTCCACCACTTAAATCTGGCTGTCTTATATATGGGCCCAGTCGGTCAGAAGTCAAATCCACCTTTGTCCTATTATTATATATATGCTACAAACAAGAAAGGAGCACAAAGCAGTATCAACAGTGTCAAAATAACTGAATAAAATTTTCTTTGCACTTACCTTCATCCATTGTATTGACAGAGTCAGGCTGCCTTTTGCATATGTATGATCACAGTGAAGTTTCCCAGAATAACAATGGTCATGTTTGATATGGCTTGTCTCTGGAAAAAAACAACGTATTTTAATTATATTAGGTCAAACTTTATTAGGCAGGAGCAAAATATAATGCTATAGTATTGGATTTAAAAAATAATAATTAGTTCAAAAGTCAAATAGGTATGATTGTGAATAATGTAATATTATAAAATCAAAATAAATTATTCAAAAGTACTATTAGCACAATAGTATTCTAATGAATAAATCCAAAATGTAAAAGTGTAAAAGTAAAAGTGTGTTTGTTAATTTATTTGTCCTTGTTTCACATTGAAACTGAGTTGTCATTTTTTGTATGGATTTAGTTGAAGGGCTAGAGTGACATAGGCTACTTTTAGCCGCGGGCATCAGTTAGTACAAGTCAGTCTATGGGTTTACCCTTGAATCATAGACAAACTTCTCTGCAATTATTTGTTCATAGGCATCTTAATAAGTTCTTAATCATTATAATTATTGTAACAAATGCAGACTGTAATCTGAGAAATGTTCTATTTTTGGAAGAGCGGGGTCTTCTGCTCTACAGGTAATCTATTTACCTACTAGAAGGCCTCAACCTCAACATGTAAAATGATACAGTTATAAATAAATAAATAAAATAAATAAATAAATATTAGGGGACAATCTTACACAAATCAACCTAGTCCCAAACTAAGCAAAGCTTGTACTATGGGTACTAGATGACGATAAACATACTTGTATAGATAAAGAAGTACTTAAATACATAGAAAACATCCATAATTCAGGTACAAATATTTGTGCTCATCACACAAATAAATGCCCTTACCGGGATTCAAACCCAGGACCTCTTGCTTTGTAGGCAGGGTCACTACCAACTAGGCTAAAGCGGTTGTTAAATCAATAAATGATTATTATTATTATATATTAGTACCTGGGCGACCAAGCTCCGCTTGGGCTGAAACTCGGTACCAAGCGTTTTCCCAGAGATAAGACCAAGCAAAATCGTTCATCGAAATTATTGGAGCCATTACCGAAATTCTGAATATATATGTATATACAAGAATTGCTCGTTTAAAGGTATTAGATAGATTAGTTGCTCGCAACTCCATCCGCGAAAAATGTAATATACAGGGTTATTTATAATTCACTAGCATCCTTTTAACCCTAAACTCCTACCACTTAAACAATTGTTTTTTGTTTTACGGCTTTTGTCATAACTTAATATTTTTGGTGTAATTACGTTTTGACAATTTGAGATTACCTCTTATTTTAACGATACTCTGTGTATTTGTATGGGAAAAAAAGTGCTTCATTTTAAAAAGTCGTAGAACATAAAACATTTGTTTGAGTGATAGGAATTCAGGGTTAAGAGGATGTCAGTGAATTAAAAATAACCCTGTATAAAAATCTTGTGTCACGGTGTTTGTTACCGAACTCCTCCGAAACGGCTTGGCTGATTTTTATGAAACTTTTTTTTCTATATTCGGTAGGTCTGAGAATAGGTCGTAGGCTATTTTTTATACCCCTAGGTGATATGGCAAACCAACTTTTGCAGGGTCAGCTAGTAGGGATATAAAAGGTAGCCTTCAACCTATTCTCAGACCTACCGAATGTGGAGAAAAAAGTTTCAAGTACCTAATTGTAACTTAAAACAAATGGAATCTTAAGATGAAATTTCAACTTTATAGACTTAATTGTTAGAGTGTTTTCACATTATTGTTATTAGTGTTTTGTATTTATTTAAGTATGTATCTATCTATATAAGTATGTTTATCCGTTGTCTAGTACCCATAGTACAAGCTTCGATTAGTGTGGGACTAGGTCAATTGGTGTGAATTGTCCCGTTATATTTATTTATTTATTTATTATTTATTATCCAATCCAAAATCGGTATCGGACGCCGATACGATATCGGAGGGAGTTAAATGTATGAAATATGTACCTCCGATATCCAATATCGTGTCGGACAATATGAAAGACAGATACATACATATATCATACATTTAACTCCCTCCGATATCGTATCGGCGTCGGATACCGATATCGGATTGGATAATGTAAAATGAAAACGCTCTTAAACTGAGCTTTCGTCCGTCTGTGCAGTTCGTCCAGATAAACATTATTTTAACTAGATTAAGGCGTTACATCGTAATTGAAGTATCATAGGACTATAAAGTAAGTCGCATTATCGTGAATGCTGTGCAGTAAAAGTAATAATGAAATATAATGTTACAAAGCAAAAAGAATATAAAGATTTTACATACCTATTACTGCGTAGGATTCTGAGGGGATTCCACGAGCCATTTCTGCGTCAGTAAACAACGTTGGACAAGCGTTGTTAAGTAAACACAAATTATCCGTAACGTACTTACACTCAAAATGCTAATGGCAAACGTGTAACTTCCCTAACTCCTCATTGGTTTCGCAGTCAAGAGCCGGTGACGAAGGTCCAGCTCCCGAACTAATAGCTTTCACCCACATAGCTTTTTTTTCAATGTTCACAGGCATTCTGTGTAATTTCACATCTTGCCGTTTACTATCACAGCGTGGAACGCAACACTTCCGATACATTTTGATGACTCAAAATAATCGAAGCGCAAATACTGTTTAGGTGGAGAGATGAAGGGCGGAAATCGGAAATAAATCGACGCAAACACTTCTTGACTCAGTCAACACTAAAACAGGCAAAACAGCACTGTTCGTAATCAACCGCCCGCCATATCAAATTTTTTCGTTTACGCACAGAGTACGTTCAAGTCATGACTTTGACATTTGGAAGCAAATATGGCGCGCATGACTGAAAATGGGAACAAAAGGTATTAAAGCTCTTAAATTTCATAAAAGTATTATTTTAATTACACCAGCACAAGCCTGGACGTTTCTAACGAAATAAATAAAATAACAGGTGGCGGCGGCATTATCACATGAAAATCATTGCCTTTCGCAGACAGCGCAAATAAAAAAAATGGCTGTTACTAGGCATATAAGCACTGTCAGTTTGACGTATCGATAGAGTCGACTTTTTTTTTCCAAGATTGTCACCCGTGTGACGTGACGTCGTTGACTTGACAGCACAAGATGGCGGCGACCCACAGACAGGATATAATAATAGCATACATATGACAACTAATATAAAGCCCCAATAAAGCCCTCCCTTCACAGCCCGCAGCGCGGGGAAGGCGCGGGGCGTATGCACGAGGCGACGCGCGCTCTGCATAACACTGATTCAACACGCTGTGCCGCGATGGCAGAGTGTGTTACCGTATATATGATTCAGTGTTATTGACCGCGCTGGGCATGCTCCGTCGGCACCCCGCGCTTCGGTTTGTAGTGCCTTCAATCCGTCCCATTCTATCACGCGCCAACATAGTTGTATTTAAAATATGTATTTTTATTTGTTGAAAAAAAAATTAACTAACCACGCCAATTTCGATGAGTCTAGGTGTTCGTTTAAAAGGCCGGCCGCATACACGCGGAATTTTTCTTTGGTTTCCGTACGGAATGACGCGTGCGAACGAGACAGGGCTACGAAAGTATATAGCGTTGTCTCGCTCGCACACGTCATTCCGTACGGAAACCGAAGAAAAATTCTGCGTGTATGCGGTCGGCCTAACGCGAAAAATATACTACCAGAGCATTATGATTCCATGACAAGAAATAAATAAATACTTGCCAAGATAAAATTTAATAAAAAATGTTCATGGCTTTTTTAAAATTACTTACCCTAATCCGTTCTGTTTTACGAAAATTTAAGCGACAGCAAATACTAAACTTAACGTCTCATTTAGATTAATCTAATTTCCGAAAATAAAATTAACCAAACAATTTTTAATAAACGATTATGATTTTTGTAACATTCATAATCATAATCAATAATTAAAAACGTCATTATACCGAGTTTATTTTTTTGTAGGAACAAGATTATTGCCAATTAAAAAAAGTTTTCGTTCCGTTTTGTATGGGGATAAAAATTTATTCGCCTGGCAATTACCTTTTGGGATAGGAATGAACTAGGGATGAGATTTGTTTGCGATAAGCTTGCGATGAGCTTCAATTCGGCAGTTTATAAGTGGTTAGGACTGGGATTGGATTGAGATAAGTGCGTGGTCAAATGCTGAATACAGCCCCAGGCCTCTCAGAATCAGGGGGCTTGGGCCGTAGTTCCCACGCGGAGCCAGTGCGTTGGGAACTTCACAAGTTTGGTATGAAGTATCTTTTTGTATTTTTTTCAACTCCATTTTTAGGGTTCCGTAGTCAACTAGAAACCCTTATAGTTTCGCCATGTCTGTCCGTCTGTCTGTCTGTCAGTCTGTCTGTCCGCGGCTAAGCTCAGAGACTGTTAGTACTAGAAAGCTGTAATTTGGCATGAATATCAGTCACGCCGACAAAGATTTAATAAAAAAAAGTAAAAAAAATTTTTTTAGGGTACCTCCCATAGACGTAAAGTGGGGGTGATTTTTTTTTCTCGGCTAACCCTATAGTGTGGGGTATCGTTGGATAGGTCTTTTAAAATCATTGTGGGGTTGCTAACATGATTTTTCTATTCAGTGATCTGTTTGCGAAATATTCAACTTTAAAGTGAAAATTTTCATTAAAATCGGCCGTCCCCCCCCCCTCTAAGATCTAAACTGTTGGGTGGAAAAATTTGAAAAAATTTAGAAGGGTAGTAAATATATCAAATTTACTAGGAAAATTATAGCGGCTAAGATTGCTTGGAAATTATTTGTAGTTCAAGAGTAAATAGTAGCCTTAGGTATAAAACATACCTAAACTTGGATGATTCCGTACACATACGAAATCCTTAGAAAAATATTACTTGATTTTTTCGTAATGGCTACGGAACCCTACCTTGGGCGTGTCCGACACGCTCTTGGCCGGTTTTTTACTTTTACGGTCATCCCCTGAAATCCATGTATAAAAACTTATTAAAGTATGGCCTAGTAGCGACATCCCTTAGTCCGGGCGAGCGGTTAGTTCCGAAGGAGTGTTGACGTTTCTCGATGAGAACTGAACATAGATGGCGCTGTATCACTGCAGAAGTGATTATAGCAGGCTGAAATGTATATGATGCATAGGAAAAACTTGTGTCTTAACTTGGGATTGGTTACGTGATAAGTCTCGTTTAGTATAATTAGTTTGAATCTTGTTTAATTTTAAATGTTTAGTTTTATATTAAGTATGTATTAAGAATTTCGTTTATTGCGCATTGGTACAGTAAACATTGTTATTGTCAAGTCAATATATCAACTCCGGGTCCCAAGATACAGGCACAGCCTAGTTTGGGATCCACAGTATAATGAATGATTGTAATCTCCTGGTGCTATAATAAACATTATCAAAACATTATCATTATCATTATCATTATCATTATCTTGACCAGTGGTGGTGTAGGGGTTTAGCATGTGGCACGGAATGCCAAGGACCTGGGTTCGATTCCCAGCGCTGGTCTTTTTCTGGGATTTTTTTCTGTGCATCTATGTTTCAGTTTGTATTTAGTATGAAATATATGGAAACTTCACACACACGCCATTGAATTTTTTCGCAGGCTTACACTATAAGGTGCTTAGAATTATTTTCACTGAAAATCACATTCGAGAACGCCGCGTAATCCCACCCTACACCGACAGTGTGTTGCAAAAACGCCTCCGATAGCGAACACGATAGGCTATCGCTGCGCATATATTAGCATGACATTACCAACAGTAATTCAACCTAAATGAATAATTCTGCAGTGCACCGTTACAATATTCATTAGCCGTACACTCTGTAGCTGTTATACCTATGTACACCTACGACACACTCAAAGAGGTCTAGAAGGTTCCTACCGGTCTTGACAATAGAGTCGACTGTAGAGGTTTTTGAGCGCTTTGTCGCGAGGTATATGTGTTGTAGATTGTACGTACGCTTCTCCAAGCGATTGTAACTGTAGTATTACGGCTCTTAAAGCTCTAAATTGTCCAGTTTGT